>CP136056.1:227005128-228440128 GCA_032464435.1 Aegilops umbellulata | reverse complement strand
GAAGCTCTCTCGTTTTGCAAGGCAAGACATTCCTGATGAGAAGAGTATGATCTACCAGTTCAGGCGTGGTCTCAGAGAAGATCTGCAACTTGCTCTCATGCTTTTCGAGCCATTAAAGTATGATGAATTCTACAACATGGCACTGAAACAAGAAGCTGCTCAGCTCAAGTGTGAGGCATCTAAGAAGAGAGTCAGAGACGCAGTCCAGTCTTCTTCTTCCTCACTTGTGGCAGCTAAGCAACAGAAGTTCTGGTTGCCTCCTCCTCCTCCGTTCCGTCAGCCTTATCAGCAGAAGAACTCAAGTGGCCGTGGATCTTCCCACCCACCCAACCCTGGCTATCAGAACAAGTCTCAGAACCAAACTCCAAGGCCAAGTGCTCCTTACCATCGTCCGCTATCAGAGGTGACTTGTAACAAATGCCAGCAGAAGGGTCACTATGCGGATAAGTGCTTCAACCAGAGGCGCCTTCCGCCTCCTCCTCCTGTGAAATCTTCCAGCAATGCAGTGGTCAAGCATAATCCTAAGCATGCCAAGGTGAACATGATGAATGCAGCTCAAGCAGAGGATTCTTCTGAAGTGATCATGGGTAATCTTCCTGTTAATGATATTCCTGCAAAAGTCTTATTTGATACTGGGGCATCGCATTCTTTCATGTCATATCCTTTTGCATCTAAGCATGATTTCGTTACTCAAGTTTTGCCGAGACCGTTATCTATTGTGTCCCCGGGCAAGCAAATGACATCTAATGTTTGTGTCCCGGATGTTTCTATCAAGATGGGCGACTACAAATTCTTGTCTAAACCAATTGTTCTTGGTGATTCTGATATTGATCTCATTCTCGGGATGGACTGGCTTTCTAAGCACAAGGCTCAGCTCGAATGTGCTGCCAGGGAAATCAAACTGACTCACTCTTCTAACGATGTGATCATCTATGCTTCTCGTGATGATACCATTCGGTTGTTTTCTCTCAATGAGATGGGTGAAATGGAGGCTATCTCTCAGATTCCAGTCGTTTGTGAGTACCAAGATGTTTTTCCAGAAGAGCTTCCGGGTATGCCTCCCCGTCGGCCAGTTGAATTCGTTATTGATCTTGAGCCTGGCACGGAACCCGTTTGCAAGCGTCCTTACAAGCTTGGACCAGATGAGCTCAAGGAATTGAAGATTCAACTCGATAAACAAGAACGTCTGGGTCTGATTAGACCGAGTTCTTCTCCTTGGGGTTGTGGTGTTCTTTTTGTCAAGAAGAAGGATGGCACGGACCGACTTTGCGTCGATTACCGTCCATTGAACAAGAAGACTATCAAGAACAAGTACCCACTTCCCAACATCAATGAGCTATTTGAGCAACTCAAAGGTGCTAAGGTGTTATCCAAGCTTGACCTTCGTATGGGTTATCATCAGATTCGCATTCGTGAAGAAGATATTCCCAAGACAGCATTCAGAACAAGCTTTGGTTCTTATGAATATACTGTCATGTCTTTCGGCCTTGTCAATGCTCCTCCGTATTTCACTCGATTGATGAATTTCATCTTCAACCCCTACATCAACGAATTTGTCTTGGTCTATCTCGATGATATTTTGGTCTTCTCCAAGAATAAGAAGGATCATGCCAAACATTTGCGATTGGTACTCGACAAGCTCAGAGAGTATCAATTATATGCGAAGTTCTCCAAATGTGAATTCTGGCTTGATGAAGTTCTTTATCTTGGTCATATCATCTCTGCCAAGGGCATTGCTGTTAATCCAGAGAGGGTGTCTGCAGTTTTGAATTGGAATCCTCCTCAGAATGTCAAGCAGCTTCGCAGTTTTCTTGGACTTGCAAGCTACTGTAGAAGATTCGTTGAGAATTTCTCTAAGATTGCAAAGCCTCTTTCCAACCTCCTCCAGAAGCATGTGAAATATGTCTGGTCTCCTGAGTGTGACGTTGCTTTCAACACTCTCAAAGAGAAACTTGTCACTGCTCCAGTTCTGACTCCTCCTGATGAATCCAAGCCTTATGAAGTGTTCTGTGATGCTTCTCTCCAGGGCCTCGGTGCTGTGTTAATGCAAGAGAAGAAAGTTGTTGCCTATACCTCTCGCCAGTTGAAGCCCAATGAAAGGAACTACCCCACTCACGATCTTGAGTTGGCGGCAGTTGTCCACGCACTAATAACATGGAGACATCTCCTGTTGGGAAGGAAAGTGGACATCTTCACCGATCACAAGAGTCTCAAGTATATCTTCACTCAGCCTCATCTCAACCTCAGGCAAACTCGATGGGTCGAAATGATTCAAGAGTATAATCCGAGTATTGAATATACTCCAGGCAAGGCTAATGTGATTGCAGACGCTTTGAGCAGGAAGGCTTACTGCAACAGCTTAATCCTCAAGCCTTTTCAACCGGATCTCTGTGAGGCTTTTCGCAAGTTGAATCTCCAAGTTGTTCCTCAAGGTGTTCTTGTCAACCTCATTGTCTCTCCTACTTTGGAAGATCAGATTCGTGAGGCACAATTGTTGGATACCATGGTGAAGAAGGTGAAACGTGGTATTGAAAAGAGCATCCCCAAATACAAGTGCTATCGAGTTGATGACAGAGATACTCTTTTCTTCGAGGACCGGATCGTGGTTCCAAAGGGTGATCTTCGTAAAGTCATTATGAACGAAGCGCACAACTCTCTCCTGTCAATTCATCCTGGAAGTTCGAAGATGTACCATGACCTCAAGCAGTCGTATTGGTGGACTCGAATGAAGCGTGAGATCGCTCAATTCGTGAATGAGTGTGATGTCTGCAGAAGGGTGAAAGCAGAACACCAACGACCAGCTGGACTTCTCCAACCTCTTGCTATTCCAGAATGGAAGTTTGATCATATTGAAATGGACTTCGTGACTGGTTTTCCTAAGTCCAAGCGTGGAAATGATGCTATCTTCGTCGTCATCGACAAGCTCACCAAAGTGGCTCATTTTCTTCCTATCAAAGAGTCTATCACAGCAGCGCAGCTGGCAGAGCTCTACACCTCCAGAATTGTCTCTTTGCACGGCATTCCACAATTGATCTCTTCGGACCGTGGCAGCATCTTTACCTCCAAATTTTGGGATTCTTTTCAGACGGCCATGGGCACCAATATTCGCTTCAGCACAGCTTTCCACCCTCAGACTAGTGGACAAGTCGAGCGTGTCAACCAAATTCTTGAAGATATGCTCAGAGCTTGTGTTATCTCTTTCGGCATGAAGTGGGAGGATTGTCTTCCTTATGCTGAATTCTCTTACAACAACAGCTTTCAAGCCAGCTCGGGCAAAGCCCCATTCGAGATTCTCTATGGCAGAAAGTGCCGTACCCCTCTCAACTGGTCTGAAACCGGTGAACGCCAATTGCTCGGCAATGATTTGATCTCAGAGGCTGAGGCTATGTGCAAGGTGATTCGTGAGAACCTCAAAGCAGCGCAGTCGCGCCAGAAGAGCTATTACGATAGCAAACACCGAGATGTGGCATTCGAGATCGGAGACCATGTTTACCTCCGCGTCTCGCCAATGAAAGGTACTCGTCGCTTCGGTATCAAGGGGAAACTTGCCCCGCGATACGTCGGTCCCTTCAAGATCATCGGCAAACGAGGCGATCTAGCCTATCAACTTGAGCTCCCCTCCAACTTTGCAAATGTGCACGATGTCTTCCACGTGTCACAGCTTCGCAAGTGCTTCAAGACGCCTGAGCGCATCATCAACTTCGAAGAGATTGATCTTCAAGAAGATTTGTCCTATCTTGAGCATCCAGTTGCTATTCTTGAGACAACTGAGCGCAAGACTCGCAACAAGTCAATCAAATTCCTCAAAGTGAAATGGTCACATCATTCAGACCAAGAAGCCACCTGGGAGCGTGAAGACCACCTACGTTCCGAGTATCCGGAGTTCTTTCAGTCCTAGATCTCGGGACGAGATCCTCTCGTAGTGGTGGTGTGTTGTAACGCCCCAAATGTAACTTGCCATATTTGTAATCCTACTCTTGCCATTTCCGGCTATGTGCTATGATATTCCCTCCGTGGTTGGGTTCTCTCCGTTTTGCATTTTGGTCATGTCATGCATTTCATATCATGTCATCATGTGCATCGCATTTTCATACGTGTTCGTCTTATAAATCCGAGCATCCTTCCCGTTGTCCGTTTTGCAATCCGGCGCTCCTATGTCTCCCGGCGTCCCCTTTTACATTTCTTCGTGAGCGGGTATTAAACATTCTCGGAATGGACCGAGGTTTGACATGTGGCCTCGGTATAGCACCGGTAGACCGCCTGTCAAGTTTCGGGTCAATCGGAGTTCGTTTGGCACTCCAACGGTTAACCGGGTAACCGTGAAGGCCTCGTGTGTGTTGCAGCCCAACACCCCTTCAAAACAGCCCAATAACCCATCTAAGTCACTCCCATGTCCTCCGCCGTTCGATCACGATCGCGTGGGCGAAAACCGCACTCCGTTTGGAGCTCCCTAGCTCCTTCTAGCTATAAAAATGCCTCCCCCGTCCAAATCACCCCTAACCCTAAATCTTCGGCTCGAAATCCGTGCCACCAGCCTCTCCGCCGCACTGTTCATCCGCCGCCGCCGCCCGGGCCAACCGGGGCACGCCACGTGGCACTCCGCCGCGCGCCGCCGCGCAGGCCCGCGCAGGCCCACGGCCGGCCCGCTCCGCCGCCGTCCGGGCCGCGCCCCCGCGCCCGCCTGCGCCAACCGTCGCCGCCTCCCGCCTCTGACCGCGCGCCGCCCCTCGTCGCCGAGTCCCCGCCGGTGCCGCCGCCGCCGCGTCTTTCGCCGCTCGCCGGAGCCCCCCCTCGCCGTCCCCGCGCCGCGGTGCCCGCTCGCCGGAGCTCCCGCGCCGCCCGGACCTCCCCATCGCCGGCGCCGCCTCCTCCGCCCCGATCCGGGCCGGATCCGGCGAGATCCGGCCGGAGAGGGCCCAGATCCGGCCGTCCTCTTCCTCCCCGGCGCCCTAGTCCGGTGAACCTCGGCGTCCGTGCCCGAGAGGTTGACTTTCGTCCCCTCCAGATTTTGCTAAGTCCCCGAGATGCATCATTATCATGCCAATTTCAACATGCTATAGCTTTGCATCCAGGGCTCCATTTCATGCGTATGATATGCCAAAATGTTCACCTCGAGGTCTAGTTCACTTTATTCCATCGCATCATTTTCATTTGAAGTCATCTTGATGCCCGAAATGCTGTTAGAAGAGGGCTAGTTGATGTTAGTTGATGGTTCTTATCTGAACATGCACTTTTGTCATTTTTGCCATGATTGATGTGTACCTCCTATGAAGTTGTGTCCTACATGAGTTTCGAAATACGCCATGCCACCTATCCAGGGAATTTTGCCATGTATTTTTATGATCTATGTGATGACTAGCACAAGCATGCAAACTAGGTAACTTGATGTTGCTGATTCCAGAGACTTAGTGATTTCACCGTCCCTGACTGCTGTTATTTTTATGCCATGTGTTCATGTTGTTTCCGAAAGATCTATGCATAATTTGAGCATGATCAGTAAGGGAGTTTTGAACTTTAGTATTTGCTCAATCCATCCATGCCTTTGTTCGCAATTATGGATTGCCATAGCTTGAGTCAATCAAGCTCTACTTTTGCTACAAAATATTGCTGGCAGATTGTTTACGTGTTATTCGATTTTGCCAAGCTTGGTGTAGTTGATCCTTGCATGATATGATGTTATTATTGCCATGTATAGTTACTATGCCATGTCTTCTTGATGTATGTATGCTTAGTTTATCATGCAATGCTCTGTAGTGAGTGCATCGAGCTCACGAACATGCCTAGTCGTTATTAGTTTTCTGCCATGTCCAGTTTTTCTGCTAAGTCTGAAACCTGTAACGAAACTTGCTTATTTGACATGGGTGTAATCATATTTTCTGATCCTTTTTGGCTTTTGGTCAGTAAGGGACTTTTGTCAAGTGCCTTGAGTAGATTCTTTCCATTCCTTTCTTTGCTATGTTATGAACCTTTAGCATGTTGTTTCATTGCTCTGAACATGTCATCCTGATGTTAGTTTCTGCTACATTGATAATTTCACCAAGTCTGTGAACTTGTTATCGTTTGCACTTTTGCCATGCTTGTTTGTACCTGTTATGATGTGATTAAGCCGTAGCTCAGTGTTCATCTTTTGTCGAGCATCTTAAGTAGATTACTGTCATATGCTTTGTCGCCATGTTTGGGTGCAGTAGCTTAATTATTTGTTGCTTGCTAAGTAGCATCATGCTGTTTATGACAGTTTCGTGTCATTCTTGTATTGCTTGCCATTTGCAAACCGTGCATCCGATTCCGGTGATCTTTATATCGATTTCAACCGAAATCACCTCATCTATCCAGTGGCATGCTTGGTTTGCCAAGATTATGCCCTGTTCATCCTTGTCCTTCCGGAGCATGCATACGCATTGCATATCACCTCTTGCAAGTCATGCCATGTTTTGCATCATGTTGCTTGCGCATTGCATCGTGGTTGATATTGGTTCCTTTGCTTGTTCTCTTGTCTTGGGTAGAGCCGGGACACGAGTACGTGAACGAGGATTCCATTGAGAATGCTTTCGAGGACCAAGCTTTCGACAACTCTGAGAACCTTGCAGGCAAGATGACCATACCCTCGAAATCACTTCTATCTTTGCTTGCTAGATTGCTCGCTCTTTTGCTATGCCCATGCTGCGATACCCACCACTTGCTATATCATGCCTCCTATATTGCCATGTCAGCCCCTAACCATCCATGTCCTAGCAAACCGTTGTTTGGCTATGTTACTGCTTTGCTCAGCCCCTCTTATAGCGTTGCTAGTTGTAGGTGAAGATGAAGTTTATTCCTTGTTGGGACATGATCTTGTTGTTCCTTGTTGGAACATGTTTACTTGTTGGGATATCACAATACCTCTTATTTAATTAATGCATCTATATACTTGGTAAAGGGTGGAAGGCTCGGCCTTATGCCTGGTGTTTTGTTCCACTCTTGCCACCCTAGTTTCCATCATACCGGTGTTATGTTCCCGGAGTTTGCGTTCCTTACACGGTTGGGTGATTTATGGGACCCCCTTGACAGTTTGCTTTGAATGAGACTTTTCCAGCAAGGCCCAACATTGGTTTTACCATTCGCCACCTAGCCTTTTTCCCTTGGGTTCTGCAGACTCAAGGGTCATCTTTATTTTAAACCCCCGGGCCAGTTCTCCTTCGATTGCTGGTCCAAACTAGAGCCCTTTGCAGCGCCACCTCGGGGCAACTCGAGGGCTGGTTTTAGTTGTACGGACTGCTCATCCGGATGTGCCCTGAGACCGAGATATGTGCAGCTCCTATCAGGATTTGTCGGCACAATCGGGCGGCTTTGCTGGACTTGTTTTATTGCTGCCGAAAAGTCTTGTAGTCCGGGATTCCGAGATTGATCGGGTCTTCCCGGTAGAAGGAATATCCTTCGTTGACCGTGAGAGCTTATCATGGGCTAAGTTGGGACACCCCTGCAGGGTTTTATCTTTCGAAAGCCGTGCCCGCGGTTATGAGGCAGATGGGAATTTGTTGATGTCCGGTTGTAGAAAACCCGAAGTTGACCTTAACTAAAACACATCAACCGCGTGAGTAACCGTGATGGTCTCTTCTCGGCGGGGTCCGGGAAGTGAACACGGTTGTTGGAGTTATGCCTGACGTAGGTTGTTCAGGATCACTTCTTGATCACTTCTAGTTTCTCGACCGTGCTTTGCCTTCTCTTCTCGCTCTCTTTTGCGCTGTAGCCACCATATGCTAGTCGCTTGCTGCAGTTCCACCTCACAAACCCCTTTCCCACCTTTAAGCTTAAATAGTCTTGATCTCGCGGGTGTGAGATTGCTGAGTCCCCGTGACTCACAGATATTATCACCTCAGTTGCAGGTACCAACGATGTCAGTGCAGATGACGCGTCCGAGCTCACTTGGGAGTTCGACGAGGAACGTGGCCGTTACTATGTTTCTTTTCCAGACGATCAGTAGTGGAGCCTAGTTGGGTGATCCGGGGATCTGTTTAGCATTTGGGGTAGTCTTCTTTCATTTTGGTACCGTAGTTGGACCTTGAGTGTAATCTGTTTGATGGATGTTATTTATGTACTTGTGTGAAGTGACGATTGTAAGCCAACTATGTATCTTTCCCCTTTATTTATTACATGGATTGTGTGAAGATTACCTCACTTGCGACATTGCTTTCAATGCGGTTATGCATCTAAGTCGTGCCTCGACACGTGGGAGATATAGCCGCATCGAGGGCGTTACAGAACCTGAACTGGATTGAAAGTGGCTAGAGTATATATGTAGGAGGGTGGTAAATAACCCTCCCGTACTACCACTACCAGTGTTACCATCTCACAACACCAAATGCAGAAGGACAGATACAATCTCAGCACCACGTACCCATCAAGTTCGAGGAGGAAACAACAGAGTAGCATGCAATGTACAGTACGTACTATGCAAGTAGTCAGTAATAAGCCTCAAGAGCAAAAACAATCACCAGCCGGTCGCATGGTCGCGTCAATGGAGCCACCAAGTGGGAGGAGCCTTGTCGGACCTCGCCGGGCGACGATCCACCGGAGGCCAGGGCTGGACGGCCCCCTGCTCCCCCTGCAATGAGTACTTGCCCATGTCGATGAAGGAGTACGACCTCCTGTTGTCCACCGTGGGCTCGGGGTCGGGGATGAAGCGGTCGTCCGGGAAGTAGATCGTGGAGCCCTCGAACCCCTGGAACTGCGCGACCTCGATGGATCTGGAGCAGCCTTGTCCCAGGAACAGCATCTGGCCATCCAAGTCGCTCACACTCAGCCAGGTACCAGTGAGGGGCACGTCGTCTGCCACCTGCGGCAGGGCCTGGTACTTGAAGACCCGGAACCTAGTAGTCCCTTGATTGTTGTAGATATACCTGAGGACCATGTGCAGGACACCCCTGGAGTCCACGAGGTACCGCGCTATCTTGGCATTGCCTTGAAGATCGTCTGCGTAGCCGTCGCGCTGCAGCATGTCACAGTCGTAGCGCCTCATGACATACTGGTTCTCGTCCCCGGCGAACGTTGGAACGTACATGACAATTTTCTCGTCCGCGGTGACGAAGAAGAAGGCGCCGCCGGCAAACTTGACGTCCTGCGGCGGCCGGCCCATCCACACGTCATCGGACTCGGACGTGATCCAGTTGGGTAACCCCTCTCGCCAGAAGGCGGCGCACCACTTGGAGCAGACGAGAACGATGGCACCGATCATGTAGCCATTGGGACCAGGAGACGTCGGCGAGGATGTGAACGTGGCGGCGCGCAAGACCAAGGGGACATTCCCGGCACCGTCAGGGATGGTGAGACCCCCAGGGAGGGGGATGCGCTGCCCGAAGTAGAGGTTGTAGAGAGCGTACTGCGTGGGGCGCGTGTCGAGCGCGAGGACGAGCCAGCCTCCATCACACGAGCCGCAGAAGCGCGCGTTGCGGACGTCGCGCGGGAGGCCGAGGGGGTAGCTCATGCTGTCGATGGCGCAGAAGAGGGAAGGCTCCTCGGTGTTGGGGAAGACGAGCCACGGGAGCACGGGCGGCAGAGGCGGCAGAAGGGGGAGCTGCGGGGGGCGCCCCTGGCCCCGCCCGCACAAGGCACGGCGCCAGTGTGGGCTGACAAGGGACATGCGGAGACGGTCGAGGCGGAAGGGCAGGTAGGCGGCGATGCGGAGGAGGATGTTGTCGGGGGCGTCCTCCCATACGTTGGACGCCGGCTCCACCTCCATGGCCGCCGATCCGCCCACGGGAGGGAGGGAGGGAGGTTACGCCTAGCTAGGCCGATGAGGTATCTCTCTCTCTCCCCCCTTGTGTTGTGTGCGCCGAGAAAGGTTTCGTTGAGGCAGTTGCGTCGGCGTCGAGAATATATAGGCAGGGCAGCAGCGGCCTGCGGCACCGAGATGGTGCGTTTGCCACCGCGCCTTGCCGTTCCCGTTGCGACGCTCTTCGGGGCGCCTCCGCTTCAAGAACAGTGGGCCCGGACTCCGGCGCTTGCTGCGACGCGCGAGACGGCGCCGCCATAGCGGGGTGCCAGCCAGGCGTTCGGCAAAATGTCGGTGCAGATTTTTGTTTCTAAAGCATAAACGATTTTATTCCTTAGGGCATGTACAATGGTGCTATCTTAGGAGTGCCATGTAGGATAAATGATGAGATGGAGGAGAAAGAACCCGTAAGAAAAGGCTTGTCTTCTCTTATTTAAAAGAAGACAAGATATGATCTCTTAGCACAACATGTCTCACCATATTTTTAGGAATAGCTAGTTATTAAAGATAAGGCTAAAACATGTCCCATTGTAGACGTCTTTTTTGGCCATATCTAAATTACATGCAAGACTTAAGATAAGACTATCTTATCAACCATTGTACATGCCCTTAGATGATTTTTTTTTCAGGATACGCCAATGATGTACCTTAGCTTTATAGAAGGGAGAAAAATATGTACAAGAAGTTACAATTTTGCCGGTTAGAGGCCACAAGCCGACCCTCACCGAGCCTACACTCCACTCACACGCCACTCTATTGCTCTGACCTACGTTGAACTCCAAACGCTCCTGCCGCGGCCCAAGTCCTCAGATTGTCGAAGATCATGTCCACCGTGTCATGCTCGTTCTTGATCTGGCTCGATCCGAACACCCTTGCATTCTCTGCTTCCATAACGTCCAGCAGATAAGCATTACGAAGGTGTCAAATCCTTTCCGAGATTGCTTATGTATTCGTTTTCTGGCTTCCGACCACCATTTCTTAGATGATCGATAGGTCATTTACAAGAGTCTGAGAAATAAAATCAGGGATCATAGATTCCCAAAACGCAGAACATTTTTCGTTAAAGAATTCTTTGCTAACACGTAAACAACTTCATTTGCTTCTCAGAGATAATGAGCATATGATATCTTTGAAAGATCCAGGGGCCAGCTCCTTGCATTCGAGCACTATTGCCCGGCAGAATCCACATGGTCGTCTCCCTGCTGAATTGAAATGTTGGTGTGGAATAGCAGTATGCGGTGATCTGTTTTTCGAGCTACTTCAATGACAACAATATATTGGCCGATGAATGAAGTTTGAGCTAGATAGGTGCACCCATTAGAGGGGAAACTAAGTTTTTTCTTAGCAGAACCGGTTTCTATCGGTTAGTCGCGAACCATTGGATGGCGCAGAGATTCGTGTGTATCCCTACGACCATTCTTCATATTTATCGTGTAAATATATCTCCCCATTTTATGTTGTTCGGTATTCCAACTTTCTATAAGTAGACCCATACGAGGCACACACATCCATCAGACTCGGCTCTCCCGTCCCTTCCTCCCTTTGATAGTTGCCGCCACCTCGCAGTGCTGCCCCTGCATGCGAAGAACCCTAGGCGATGTAGTATGTCCACTTGGTGTCAGTTGGCGTCACTGACCAGGCTCCATCTCCACCTTGTGGTCGCCGGTGTCGTCGGCCAGCTCCACCCACACAAACTCGTGCTCGCCTCCCACCTCGATGCCCACATCTAAGTTTGAGGTTTCCGACTATGGCGCAATAATGACACACAAGTCTAGGCGGTCGCAACAATCTTCGAGAATAGTATTTCACCCAAAATTATTGATTCGACACAAGGGGAGCCAAAAAAATATTTGCAAGTCTTAGTAGTTGAGTTGTCAATTTGACCACACCTGAGAAGTTATTTCCTTACAAAAAAAATATTAGTTGTACAATAATATGGTAGTTTTGATAGTAGTAACAGTAGCAGTTCTGTAGCAATTGGAACAACATCAGCAGTAGTGATTCAAGCAAAGACAATATTCTGAAAAGCGTAGGCATGGAGTAGCGATGGATATTTGGATGACATTCATCATGTAATAGATATAATTAGAGAGATACACAATAGCTCCAATTCATCAACCATATGTAGGTATGTATTCACTAGTAGAAAAAGGCTCATTTGTCCTGGTTCCAGAGGCCCATTTGTCCCGGTTCTGGAACCGGGACTAAAGCCCAACACCTTTAGTCCCGGTTCGCTTACGAACCGGGACAGGTGGGGCTCCATGTAGCCGCTGCGGCAAGCCAGGCAGGAGGGCCTTTAGTCCCGGTTGGTGACACCAACCGGGACCAAAAAGCATCCACGCGTCGTCAGCTCAGGAGCTAGGGTTTTTGTTTTTTAAGGGGGGGGTGGGTGGGTGGGGTGGGGTGGGGTTTTTTGGAGGGTTAATTTAGGGGTTTCATATATTGTGTTAGCTAGCTAATAGCTAGAGAGAAGTGACCTCTCTTATCTGCGTGCTTGGTCGACGCTACGTACTATACGTATAGAGAGGACTCAACACACTAGCTAGTAAGAAAATGAAGGAAACCATTAAGTACACAAGATCGTCATGAACATATATAGAGAGAAGTGACCGACCTCTCCTTCTTTGAGAGATTGGTCGACAGCAAGTTTTCGTATATCTATCCGACGGTACTAGCTGCATATATACAATATAAGATCTCTTACAATCCCTAACATCTGAAGTCAAGTTCCACATGGTATTCTCCGGATGGATTGATGGCGTGGTCAAGAAAGAATCCCACCAATTCCTCTTGAATTGCTCGTATGCGGTCTTGTGGTAGGAGTCCATCCCGCATCTGCCAAATCTAAATTGAAGAAGAGGGTCAATACATGTGTATGAATGAAACTCAATACAAATGATGGTAATAAAATAAAATTGTGAATATTTTTCTTGCGCACTTCATATTGTTTTTCAGAGTAGCCCCGCTTATTAGAGGCCGTCACATTGTAGATGAACTCGCAAACGTAGTATCCACAAAAATCATTCCTGCGTTCCTGCCACAAGCACTTTACGAGAAATAGAGGTCAATCAAACTGATAAGCAAGCATGCTAAATGGTATTGATGAAACTAGCTAGAATCCATGGGAGATGCGCAGAACTAGGTAGTAGTACTTACTTTCGGGTGTTTAAAGCGCAGCTCGGTTGGCAGTCCTGGAGAAATTGCGGTGAACTTTTTCCAAACCCTGCCAGACAAAGAAAATAATTACTTGATATCAGGAAATGAACAAAGTTGCCGATATGGTGTGATAATGATCGATTGAACTTACTTTTGGAGCATTTGAGTCATTTCCTTATAGTCCTCGGGATCTTTTCGTCTCGAGTCTAAGACGGTTACTACTCCCTGCTCAAGCTTAATCTCCAGGAGAATAAAGTGGAAGCTGTGCACGCATACATAACTCATCAGTTACATTACTATTGCTGGAAATATGCCCTAGAGGCAATAATAAAGGGATTATTATTATATTTCCTTGTTCATGATAATTGTCTATTGTTCATGCTATAATTGTGTTATCCGGAAATCGTAATACATGTGTGAATACATAGACCACAATGTGTCCCTAGTGAGCCTCTAGTTGACTAGCTCGTTGATCAACAGATAGTCATGGTTTCCTGACTATGGGCATTAGATGTCATTGATAACGAGATCACATCATTAGGAGAATGATGTGATGGACAAGACCCAATCCTAAGCCTAGCACAAGATCGTGTAGTTTGTTTGCTAAAGCTTTTCCAATGTTAAGTATCATTTCCTTAGACCATGAGATCGTGTACCTCCCGGATGCCTTAGGAGTGCTTTGGGTGTGCCAAACGTCACAACGTAACTGGGTGACTATAAAGGTATATTACAGGCATCCCCAAAAGCATCTGTTGGGTTGACACGGATCGAGACTGGGATTTGTCACTCCGTATGACGGAGAGGTATCTCTGGGCCCACTCGGTAATGCATCATCATACTGTGCTCAATGTGACCAAGTGGTTGATCACGGGATCATGCATTACAGTACGAGTAAAGTGACTTGCCGGTAACGAGATTGAACGAGGTATTGGGATACCGACGATCGAATCTCGGGCAAGTAACGTACCGATTGACAAAGGGAATTGTATACGGGATTACATGAATCCTCGACATCGTGGTTCATCCGATGAGATCATCGTGGAGCATGTGGGAGACAACATGGGTATCCAGATCCCGCTGTTGGTTATTTACCGGAGAGTCGTCTCGGTCATGTCTGCATGTCTCCCGAACCCGTAGGGTCTACACACTTAAGGTTCGGTGACGCAAGGGTTGTAGAGATATGAATATGCAGTAATCCAAAAGTTGTTCGGAGTCCCTGATGATATCCCAGACGTCACGAGGAGTCCCAGAATGATCCGGAGGTGAATAATTATATATAGGAAGTGCAGTTTCGGCCATCGGGAAGGATTCAGAGTCACCGGTATTGTACCGGGACCACCAGATGGGTCCCGGGGGTCCACCGGGTGGGGCCACCCATCCCGAAGGGCCCCGTGGGTTGAAGTGGGGAGGAGAACCAGCCCCTAGTGGGCTGGTGCGCCCCCCTTGGGCCTCCCTGCGCCTAGGGTTGGAAACCCTAGGGTGGGGGCGCCTCCACTTGCCTTGGGGGCAAGCCTCCCCCTTGGCCGTCGCCCCCCAAGGATATCCCATCTCCTAGGGCCGCCCCCAGGGGGCCTATATAAGGGGGGGGGGGAGGGAGGGCAGCCGCACCGAAGTCTTGGGGCCTCCCTCTCCCCTGCTACACCTCTCCCTCTCGCAGAAGCTCGGTGAAGCCCTGCTGCGATCACTGCTGCATCCACCACCACGCCGTCGTGCTGCTGGATCTTCATCAACCTCTCCTTCCCCCTTGCTGGATCAAGAAGGAGGAGACGTCTTCCGCTCCGTACGTGTGTTGAATGCGGAGGTGTCGTCCGTTCGGCACTTGGTCATCGGTGATTTGGATCACGACGAGTACGACTCCATCATCCCCGTTCTCTTGAATGCTTCCGCTCGTGATCTAGAAGGGTATGTAGATGCACTCTCCTCTTGTTGCTAGTTGACTCCATAGATTGATCTTGGTGGAACGTAGGAAATTTTTTTGTTTTCTGCAACGTTATCCAACAGTGGCATCATGAGCTAGGTCTATGCGTAGTTCTCTTTGCATGAGTAGAACATAAATTTGTTGTGGGCGTAGATGTTGTCAACCTTCTTGCCACTACTAGTCTTATTTTGCTTCAGCGGTATTGTGGGATGAAGCGGCCCGGACCGACCTTACACGTACGCTTATGTGAGACAGGTTCCATCGACTGACATGCACTAGTTGCATAAGGTGGCTAGCGGGTGACTGTCTCTCCCACTTTAGTTGGAGCGGATTCGATGAAAAGGGTCCTTATGAAGGGTAAATAGAAGTTGACAAATCACGTTGTGGTTCTTACGTAGGTAAGAAAATGTTCTTGCTAGAACCCTATTGCAGCCACGTAAAACATGCAACAACAATTAGAGGACGTCTAACTTGTTTTTGCAGCAAGTGCTTTGTGATGTGATATGGCCAAAAGTTGTGATGAATGATATATGTGATGTATGAGATGATCATGTTATTGTAATAGGAATCACGACTTGCATGTCGATGAGTATGACAACCGGCAGGAGCCATAGGAGTTGTCTTAATTTATTTATGACATGCGTGTCAACATAAATGTCATGTAATTACTTTACTTTATTGCTAAAGCGTTAGCCATAGTAGTAGAAGTAATAGTTGACGTGACAACTTCATGAAGACACAATGATGGAGATCATGATGATGGAGATCATGGTGTCATGCCGGTGACGAAGATGATCATGGCGCCCCGAAGATGGAGATCAAAAGGAGCAATATGATATTGGCCATATCATGTCACTATTTGATTGCATGTGATGTTTATCATGTTTTTGTATCTTATTTGCTTAAAGAACGACGGTAGTAAATAAGATGATCCCTCATATCAATTTCAAGAAAGTGTTCCCCCTAACTGTGCACCGTTGCGAAGGTTCGTTGTTTCGAAGCACCACGTGATGATCGGGTGTGATAGATTCTAACGTTCGAATACAACAGGCGTAAACCAGATTTACACATGCAATACACTTAGGTTAACTTGACGAGCCTAGCATGTACAGACATGGCCTCGGAACACGGAAGACCGAAAGGTCAAACATGAGTCGTATAGAAGATACGATCAACATGGAGATGTTCACCGATGATGACTAGTCCGTCTCACGTGATGATCGGACACGGTCTAGTCAAGTCGGATCATGTATCACTTAGATGACGAGAGGGATGTCTAATCTGAGTGGGAGTTCATTATATAATTTGATTAGATGAAATTAATTATCATGAACTTAGTCTAAATAAACTTTTCAATATGTCTTGTAGATCAAATGGCCCACGCTAATGTCAACCTCAACTTCAACGCGTTCCTAGAGAAAACCAAGCTGAAAGATGATGGCAGCAACTATACGGACTGGGTCCGGAACCTGAGGATCATCCTCATAGCTGCCAGGAAACAATATGTCCTCGAAGCACCGCTAGGTGAAGCACCCATCCCAGAGAACCAAGACGTTATGAACGCTTGGCAGCAGCGTTCTGATGATTACTCCCTCGTTCAGTGCGGCATGCTTTACAGCTTAGAACCGGGGCTCCAAAAGCGTTTTGAGAAGCACGGAGCATATGAGATGTTCGAAGAGCTGAAAATGATTTTCCAAGCTCATGCCCGGGTCGAGAGATATGAAGTCTCCGACAAGTTCTACAGTTGTAAGATTGAGGAAAATAGTTCTGTCAGTGAGCACATACTCAAAATGTCTGGGTTACAGAACCGCTTGTCCCAGCTGGACATTAACCTCCCGGACGAGGCGGTCATTGACATAATCCCTCAGTCGCTCCCACCTAGCTACAAGAGCTTTGTGATGAACTACAATATGCAGGGGATGGAAAAGACCATTCATGAGGTGTATTCAATGCTGAAATCAACAGAGGTAGAAATCAAAAAGGAACATCAAGTGTTGATGGTGAATAATACCACTAAGTTCAAGAAAGGCAAGGGTAAGAAGAACTTCAAGAAGGATGGCAAGGAAGTTGCCGCGCCCGGTAAGCCATTTACCGGGAAGAAGCCAAAGAATGGACCCAAGTCTGAAACTGAGTGCTTTTATTGCAAGGGAAAGGGACACTGGAAGCGGAACTGCCCCAAATACTTAGCAGACAAGAAGGCCGGCAACACTGAAGGTATATGTGATATACATGTAATTGATGTGTACATTACCAGTACTCGTAGTAGCTCCTGGGTATTTGATACCGGTGCAGTTGCTCATATTTGTAACTCAAAACAGGAGCTGCGGAATAAACGGAGACTGACGAAGGACGAGGTGACGATGCGCGTCGGGAATGGTTCCAAGGTCGATGTGATCGCCGTCGGCACGCTACCTCTACATTTACCTACGGGATTAGTTTTAAACCTCAATAATTGTTATCTAGTGCCAGCTTTGAGCATGAACATTGTATCTGGATCTCGTTTAATGCGAGATGGCTACTCATTTAAATCCGAGAATAATGGTTGTTCTATTTATATGAGAGATATGTTTTATGGTCATGCCCCGCTGGTGAATGGTTTATTCTTAATGAATCTCGAACGTAATATTACACATATTCATAGTGTGAATACCAAAAGATGCAAGGTTGATAATGATAGTCCCACATACTTGTGGCACTGCCGCCTTGGTCACATAGGTGTCAAACGCATGAAGAAGCTCCATACAGATGGACTTTTGGAGTCTCTTGATTTCGAATCATTTGACACGTGCGAACCATGCCTCATGGGGAAGATGACCAAGACTCCGTTCTCCGGAACAATGGAGCGAGCAACCAACTTATTGGAAATCATACATACTGATGTGTGCGGTCCAATGAGTGTTGAGGCTCGCGGTGGCTATCGTTATGTTCTCACTCTCACTAATGACTTGAGTAGATATGGGTATGTCTACTTAATGAAACACAAGTCTGAGACCTTTGAAAAGTTCAAGGAATTTCAGAGTGAGGTTGAGAATCAACGTGACAGAAAAATCAAGTTCTTACGATCAGATCGTGGGGGAGAATATTTAAGTCACGAATTTGGTACGCACTTAAGGAAATGTGGAATCGTTTCACAACTCACGCCGCCTGGAACACCTTAGCGTAATGGTGTGTCCGAACGTCGTAATCGCACTCTATTGGATATGGTGCGATCTATGATGTCACTCACTGATTTACCGCTATCATTTTGGGGATACACTCTAGAGACAGCTACATTCACTTTAAATAGGGCACCGTCTAAATCCGTTGAGACGACACCGTATGAATTATGGTTTGGGAAGAAACCTAAGCTGTCGTTTCTAAAAGTTTGGGGATGCGATGCTTATGTCAAGAAACTTCAACCTGAAAAGCTCGAACCCAAGTCAGAAAAATGCGTCTTCATAGGATACCCTAAGGAAACCATTGGGTATACCTTCTACCTCAGATCCGAAGGCAAGATCTTTGTTGCCAAGAACGGGTCCTTTCTAGAGAAAGAGTTTCTCTCGAAAGAAGTAAGTGGGAGGAAAGTGGAACTTGATGAAGTATTACCTCTTGAACCGGAGAGTAGTGCAGCTCAAGAAAATGTTTCTGTGGTGCCTCCACCGATTAGAGAGGAGGTTAATGATGATGATCATGAAACTTCAGATCAAGTTGCTACTGAACTTCGTAGGTCCACAAGGACACGTTCCACACCAGAGTGGTACGGCAACCTGTCTTGGAAATCATGTTGTTAGACAACGGTGAACCTTCGAACTATGAAGAAGCAATGGCGGGCCCAGATTCCAACAAATGGCTTGAAGCCATGCAATGTGAGATAGGATCCATGTATGAAAACAAAGTATGGACTTTGACAGACTTGCCCGATGATCGGCGAGCGATAGAGAATAAATGGATCTTTAAGAAGAAGACGGACGTGGATGGTAATGTTACCATCTATAAGGCTCGACTTGTCGCTAAGGGTTATCGACAAGTTCAAGGGGTTGACTACGATGAGACCTTCTCACCCGTAGCGAAGCTGAAGTCCATCCGAATCTTGTGAGCAATTGCCGCATACTATGATTATGAAATATGGCAAATGGACGTCAAAACGGCATCCCTCAACGACTTTCTTAAGGAAGAATTGTATATGATGCAGCCGGAAGGTTTTGTCGATCCTCAGAATGCTAACAAGGTATGCAAGCTCCAACGCTCCATTTATGGGCTGGTGCAAGCATCTCGGAGTTGGAACATTCGCTTTGATGAAATGATCAAAGCATTTGGTTTTGTGCAGACATATGGAGAAGCCTGCGTTTACAAGAAAGTGAATGGGAGCTCTGTAGCATTTCTCATATTATATGTGGATGACATACTTTTGATGGGAAATGATATAGAACTTTTGGACAGCATTAGGGCCTATTTGAATAAGTGTTTTTCAATGAAGGACCTTGGAGAATCTGCTTATATATTAGGCATCAAGATCTATAGAGATAGATCAAGACGCCTCATAGGTCTTTCACAAAGAACATACCTTGAAAAGATATTGAAGAAGTTCAATATGGATCAGTCCAAGAAGGGGTTCTTGCATGTGTTGCAAGGTGTGAAATTGAGCTCAGCTCAATGTCCGACCACGGCAGAAGATAGAGAAAAGATGAGTGTCGTCCCCTATGCCTCAGCCATAGGGTCTATCATGTACGCCATGCTGTGTACCAGACCTGATGTAAACCTTGCTGTAAGTTTGGTAGGAAGGTACCAAAGTAATCCCGGCATGGAACACTGGACAGCGGTCAAGAATATCCTGAAGTACCTGAAAAGGACTAAGGACATGTTTGTCGTATATGGAGGTGACGAAGAGCTCGTCATAAAGGGTTACGTCGATGCTAGCTTCGACACAGATCTGGATGACTCCAAGTCACGAACCGGATACGTGTTTATTTTGAATGGTGGGGCAGTAAGCTGGTGTAGTTGCAAGCAAAGCGTCGTGGCGGGATCTACATGTGAAGCGGAGTACATGGCAGCCTCGGAGGCAGCGCATGAAGCAATATGGATGAAGGAGTTCATCACCGACCTAGGAGTCATACCCAATGCGTCGGGGCCAATCGCTCTCTTCTGTGACAACTCTGGAGCTATTGCACTTGCCAAGGAGCCCAGGTTTCAAAAGAAGACCAGGCACATCAAGCGTCGCTTCAAATCCATTCGTGAAAATATTCAAGATGGAGACATAGATATTTGTAAAGTGCACACAGATCTGAATGTCGCAGATCCGTTGACTAAACCTCTTCCGCGAGCAAAACATGATCAACACTAGAACTCTATGGGTGTTCGATTCATCACAATGTAACTAGATCATTGACTCTAGTGCAAGTGGGAGACTGTTGGAAATATGCCCTAGAGGCAATAATAAAAGGATTATTATTATATTTCCTTGTTCATGACAATTGTCTATTGTTCATGCTATAATTGTGTTATCCGGAAAACGTAATACATGTGTGAATACATAGACCACAACGTGTCCCTAGTGAGCCTCTAGTTGACTAGCTCGTTGATCAACAGATAGTCATGGTTTCCTGACTATGGGCATTAGATGTCATTGATAACGAGATCACATCATTAGCAGAATGATGTGATGGACAAGACCCAATCCTAAGCCTAGCACAAGATCGTGTAGTTCGTTTGCTAAAGCTTTTCCAATGTTAAGTATCATTTCCTTTGACCATGAGATCATGTAACTCCCGGATGCTGTAGGAGTGCTTTGGGTGTGCCAAACGTCACAACGTAACTGGGTGACTATAAAGGTATATTACAGGCATCCCCGAAAGCATCTGTTGGGTTGACACGGATCGAGACTGGGATTTGTCACTTCGTATGACGGAGAGGTATCTCTGGGCCCACTCGGTAATGCATCATAATAATGAGCTCAATGTGACCAAGTGGTTGGTCACGGGATCATGCATTACAGTACGAGTAAAGTGACTTGCCGGTAATGAGATTGAACGAGGTATTGGGATACCAACGATCGAATCTCGGGCAAGTAACGTACCGATTGACAAAGGGAATTGTATACGGGATTACTTGAATCCTCGACATCGTGGTTCATCCGATGAGATCATCGTGGAGCATGTGGGAGCCAACATGGGTATCCAGATCCCGCTGTTGGTTATTGATCGGAGAGTCGTCTCAGTCATGTCTGCATGTCTCCCGAACCCATAGGGTCTACACACTTAAGGTTCGATGACGCTAGGGTTGTAGAGATATGAATATGCAGTAATCCGAAAGTTGTTCGGAGTCCCGGATGATATCCCAGACGTCACGAGGAGTTCCGGAATGGTCCAGAGGTGAAGAATTATATATAGGAAGTGCAGTTTCGGCCATCAGGAAGGATTCGGAGTCACCGGTATTGTATCGGGACCACCGGATGGGTCCCGGGGGTCCACCGGGTGGGGCCACCCATCCCGGAGGGCCCCGTGGGCTGAAATGGGGAGGAGAACCAGCCCCTAGTGGGCTGGTGCGCCCCCTTGGGCCCCCCTGTGCCTAGGGTTGGAAACCCTAGGGTGGGGGCGCCTCCACTTGCCTTGGGGGCAAGCCTACCCCTTGGCCGCCGACCCCCCAAGGAGATCCCATCTCCTAGGGCCGGCGCCCCCCAGGGGGCCTATATAAAGGGGGGGAGGGAGGGCAGCCGCACCGAAGTCTTGGCGCCTCCCTCTCCCCTGCTACACCTCTCCCTCTCGCAGAAGCTTGGCGAAGCCCTGCTGCGATCACTGCTGCATCCACCACCACGCCGTCGTGCTGCTGGATCTTCATCAACCTCTCCTTCCCCCTTGCTGGATCAAGAAGGAGGAGACGTCTTCCGCTCCGTACGTGTGTTGAATGCGGAGGTGTCGTCCGTTCGGCACTTGGTCATCGGTGATTTGGATCACGGCGAGTACGACTCCATCATCCCCATTCTCTTGAACGCTTCCGCTCGTGATCTACAAGGGTATGTAGATGCACTCTCCTCTCATTGCTAGTTGACTCCATAGATTGATCTTGGTGGAACGTAGGAATTTTTTTTGTTTTCTGCAATGTTATCCAACAACTATAACCTCGAGTAATAAGGGAAACCGAATATGCACAAGACAGTAACACTCACTTGAAGTTGTAAGGAAAGAGTATTTTATCTTTGCTTTGATTTTTGAGCAACGGTCGTAGCAAGTTGTCCTCGGTTTCTGAGACATTCTTTTTAACCATCCATTCATGTATGACATTTGGGTTAATGAACCCAATGTCATAGATTTATGCTTTTTTGCATTCGACGATCTTCAATCTGCATAATATAGTGAGGATAATTATATATGCATGCAATGAAAAGAGCTGAGCTATATATAGAGACTTAATTACAGAAGTAGTACTTATAGACAATAGCAAGCCACGAGTGATTTGTCAAGGGCCTTTCGAAAAACTCATCAAAATCAACAGTAATCAGATCTTGTCCAATGAAGTCGTGCTCGTCTTTAATTCTCATTGTCAAAGCATCCTTCCTAGACTTGCTGTAGGTTTGCATGTACCATTCATGGAATCTTTGCATCATCGTTGTTAGAGCAGGACTTCCATCTTTGACGAGAGGCTTCCCATACTGGTATCTGAACACGTCCACCTCCGTTGTATCAAAATGTACATCATCGCCCAGGTAATTGATGTCTGCTAAGACTACGTCGGTATTTCCCCAAAGAGGAAGGCATGATGCAGCACAACAGCGGTAGGTATTTCCCTCAGTGATGAAACCAAGGTTATCGAACCAGTAGGAGAACCAAGCAACACAACGTAAACAACACCTGTACACAAATAACAAATACTCGCAACCCGACGTGTAAAAGGGGTTGTCAATCCCTTTCGGGTAGCAGCGCCTCAAGATAGGCAAATGAACATGAATAAATTGTAGTAGATTGATAGATTGAACGCCAAATAAAATAAATAATAATAAAACTCAGCAAGGTATTTTTGTATTTTTGTTTCGACAGATCTGAAAATAAAAGCAAAGGAAAAGTAGATCACAAAGGCAAATAATATGAGAAAGAGACCCGGGGGCCGTAGGTTTCACTAGTGGCTTCTCTCGAGAAAAATAGCAATCGGTGGGTAGACAAATTACTGTTGGGCAATTGATATATAGAACTTCAAATAACCATGACGATATCCAGGCAATGATCATTATATAGGCATCACGTCCAAGATTAGTAGACCGACTCCTTCTTGCATCTACTACTATTACTCCACACATCGACCGCTATCCAGCATGCATCTAGTGTATTCAGTTCATGGAGAAACGGAGTAATGCAATAAGAACAATGACATGATGTAGATAAGATCTATCTATATAGAGATAGATCCCATCGTTTTATCCTTAGTAGCAACGATACATACGTGTCGGTTCCCCTTCTGTCACTGAGATCAAGCACCGTAACATCGAACCCACTACAAAGCACCTCTTCCCATTGCAAGATAAATAGATCAAGTTGGCCAAATAAAACCCAAATATCGGAGAAGAAATACGAGGCTATAAGAAATCATGCATATAAGAGATCAAAGAAACTCAAATAACTTTCATGGATATAAAAAGATAGATCTGATCATAAACTCAAAGTTCATCCGATCCCAACAAAGACACCGCAAAAAGAGTTACATCATATGGATCTTCAAGAGACCATTATATTGAGAATTCAGCGAGAGAGAAGAAGCCATCTAGCTACTAACTACGGACCTGAAAGTCTACAAAGAACTACTCACGCATCATCGGAGAGGCACCAATGGAAGTGGTGAACCCCTCCGTGATGGTGTCTAGATTGGATCTGGTGGTTCTGGACTCTGCGATGGCTTGAATTAATTTTCGTTGACTCCCCTAGGGTTTCTAGAATATTGGGGTATTTATAGAGCAAAGAGGCGGTCCTCGGGGCACCAGGGCGCGCTTGGGCCTCCTGGTGCACCCTGGTGGCTTGTGCTCCACTCGGAGCATCCCTAGGCACAGCCTTGGCCCATTGGGTGTCTTCTAGTCCATAAAAATTCTCCGTGAAGTTTCGGTTCATTTGGACTCCGTTTGGTATTGATTTCCTGCGATGTAAAAAACATGCAGAAAACAATAACTAGCACTTGGCACTATGTCAATAGGTTAGTACCAAAAAATGACTATAAAATGATTATTAAACATCCAAGATTGATAATATAACAACATGGAACAATAAAAAATTATAGATACGTTGGAGACGTATCAGCATCCCCAAGTTTAACTCCTGCTCGTCCTAGAGTAGGTAAGTGATAAAAACATAATTTTTGATGTGGAATGTTGCCTAACATGTCATCTCATATTATTTTCTTTATAGCATGGACATTTAGACTTTTATATGATTCAAAGCAATAGTCTAGTTTTGACATGATAACTTAAATACTCAAGCATATCAACAAGCAACCATGTCTTTCAAAATATCAACGCTAAAATAAGTTATCCCTAGCCCATCATGCACAACCATTGATCCATTCATGAAACACACTCGCATATTAGCTACACTCAATACTCAAGTACGATCATATTGCCTCCTAGTTGGTGCTTTTATAAGAGAAGATGGAGACTCAAATTCAAAATGAAATTTGCATAAAGCAAAAGAAAGGCCCTTCGCAGAGGGAAGTAGGGATTTGTAGAGGTGTGATACGTCTCCAATGTATCTATAATTTTTTATTGTTCCATGTTGTTTTATTATCAATCTTGGATGTTTTATAATCATTTTTTTGTCATTTTATATCATGTTTTGGTACTAACCAATTGACATAGTGCCAACTGCCAGTTGCTATTTTTTCATGTTTTTCACATCACGAGAAATCAATATCAGACGGAGTCCAAATGCAACGAAACTTCACGATGATTTTTATGGACCAAAAAAAAGAAGTTGGGCCCTGGTTGCACCTGGGGGAGTCCCGAGGAGGGTACAACCCACCAGGGCGCGCTAGGAGGCCCAGGCGCGCCCTGGTGGGTTGTGCCCACCTCGGGTGCCCCCCGGACCGCCTCTTTGCTCTATAAATACCCCTAAATCCCAGAACCCTAGAGGATTCGACGAAATATTTATCCAGCCGGCGCAGAGTCAAGAACCACCAGATCCAATCTAGACATCATCTCGGATGGGGTTCACCACCTCCATTAGTGCCTCTCTGATGATGCGTGAGTAGTTCTTTGTAGACCTCCGGGTCCGTAGTTAGTAGCTAGATGGCTTCCTCTCTCTCGCTGAATTCTCAATACAATGGTCTCTTGGAGATCCATATGATGTAACTCTTTTGCGTGTTTTTGTTGGGATTTGATGAACTTCGAGTTTATGATCAATCATGTCTTT
The DNA here is from genome assembly GCA_032464435.1 of Aegilops umbellulata. Classification (NCBI taxonomy): domain Eukaryota; kingdom Viridiplantae; phylum Streptophyta; class Magnoliopsida; order Poales; family Poaceae; genus Aegilops; species Aegilops umbellulata. The sequence goes on along the minus strand of CP136056.1, from coordinate 228,414,945 downwards.
TTATATCCATGAAAGTTATTTGAGTTTCTTTGATCTCTTATATGCATGATCTCTTATAGCCTCGTATTTCTTCTCCGATATTTAGGTTTTGTTTGGCCAACTTGATCTATTTATCTTGCAATGGGAAGAGGTGCCCGGTAGAGGGTTCGATCTTACGGTGCTTGATCCCAGTGACAGAAAGGGAACCGACACGTATGTATTGTTGCTACTAAGGATAAAAAGACGGGATCTATATCTACCGCCATAGATAAACGGATCTTGTCTACATCATGTCATCGTTCTTATTGCATTACTCCATTTTTTAATGAACTTAATACACTAGATACATGCTGGATAGCGGTCGATGTGTGGAATAATTGAAGGAAATATGCCCTAGAGGCAATAATAAAGTTATTATTTATTTCCTTACATCATGATAAATGTTTATTATTCATACTAGAATTGTATTAACCGGGAACATAATACATGTGTGAATACATAGACAAACTGAGTGTCACTAGTATGCCTCTACTTGACTAGCTCGTTGATCAAAGATGGTTAAGTTTCCTAGCCATTGATATGTGTTGTCATTTGATTAACGGGATCACATCATTAGGAGAATGATGTGATTGACTTGACCCATTCCGTTAGCTTAGCACTCGATCGTTTAGTCTGTTGCTATTGCTTTCTTCATGACTTATACATGTTCCTATGACTATGAGATTATGCAACTCCCGTTTACCGGAGGAACACTTTGTGTGCTACCAAACGTCACAACGTAACTGGGTGATTATAAAGGTGCTCTACAGGTGTCTCCAAAGGTACTTGTTGGGTTGGCGTATTTCGAGATTAGGATTTGTCACTCCGGTTGTCGGAGAGGTATCTCTAGGCCCTCTCGGTAATGCACATCATTTAAGCCTTGCAATCATTGCAACTAATGAGTTAGTTGCGGGATGATGTATTATCGAACGAGTAAAGAGACTTACCGGTAACGAGATTGAACTAGGTATTGAGATACGGACGATCAAATCTCGGGCAGGTAACATACCGATGACAAAGGGAACAACATATATTGTTATGCGGTCTGACCGATAAAGATCTTCGTAGAATATGTGGGAGCCAATATGAGCATCCTGATTCCGCTATTGGTTATTGACCGGAGACGTGTCTCGGTCATGTCTACATAGTTCTCGAACCCGTAGGGTCCGCACGCTTAACGTTTCGATGACAGTTATATTATGAGTTTATATGTTTTAATGTACCGAAGGTTGTTCGGAGTCCCGGATGTGATCACGGACATGACGAGGAGTCTCAAAATGGTCGAGACATGAAGATTGATATATTGGAAGCCTATGTTTGGATATCGGAAGTGTTCCAGGTGAAATCAGGATTTTACCGGAGTACCGGAGGGGTTACCGGAACCCCCCCGGGGGTTAATGGCCCTTAGTGGGCCTTTGCGGAGAAGAGGAGAGGCGGCCAGGGCTGGGCCGCGCGCCCCTCCTTCCTTCCTCTCTCCCTCCTCTTCCCCCCAAGTCCTAATCCAACTAGGAAAGGGGGGAGCCCTACTCCCGATGGGAGTAAGACTCCTCCTGGCGCGCCCCTCTAGGTCGGCCGCACCTCCCCCCTTGCTCCTTTATATACGAGGGCAGGGGGCACCCTAGAGACACAGCAATTGATTGTTTGATCTTTTAGCCGTGTGCGGTGCCCCCCTCCACCACAGTCCACCTCGATAATACTGAAGCGGTGCTTAGGCGAAGCCCTGCGTCAGTAGAATATCATCATCGTCACCACGTCATCGTGCTGACGAAACTCTCCCTCAACACTCAGCTGGATTGAAGTTCGAGGGACGTCATCAGGCTGAACGTGCGCTGAACTCGGAAGTGCCGTGCATTCGGTACTTGATTGGTCGGATCGTGAAGACGTACGACTACACCAACCGCGTTGTGCTAACGCTTCCGCTTTCGGTCTACGAGGGTACGTGGACACACTCTCCCTTCTCGTTGCTATGCATCACCATGATCCTGCGTGTGCGTAGGATTTTTTTTAAATTACTACGTTCCCCAATAGTGGCATCCGAGCCAGGTTTTATGCGTAGATGTCATATGCACGAGTAGAACACAAGTGAGTTGTGGGTGATATAAGTCATACTACTTACCAACATGTCATAATTTGGTTCAATGGTATTGTTGGATGAAGCGGCCCGGACCGACATTACGCGTGCGCTTACGCGAGACTGGTTCTACCGACGTGCTTTGCACACAGGTGGCTGGTGGGTGTCAGTTTCTCCAACTTTAGTTGAACCGAGTGTGGCTACGCCCGGTCCTTGCGAAGGTTAAAACAACATCAACTTGACAAACTATCGTTGTGGTTTTGATGCGTAGGTAAGAACGGTTCTTGCTAAGCCCGTAGCAGCCACGTAAAATTTGCAACAAGAAAGTAGAGGACGTCTAACTTGTTTTTGCAGGGCATGTTGTGATGTGATATGGTCAAGACATGATGCTAAATTTTATTGTATGAGATGATCATGTTTTGTAATCGAGTTATCGGCGACTGGCAGGAGCCATATGGTTGTCGCTTTATTGTATGCAACGCAATCGCCATGTAATGCTTTACTTTATCACTAAGCAGTAGCAATAGTCGTAGAAGCATAAGATTGGCGAGACGACAACGATGCTACGATGGAGATCAAGGTGTCGCGCCGGTGATGATGGTGATCATGACGGTGCTTCGGAGATGGAGATCACAAGCTCAAGATGATGATGGCCATATCATATCACTTATATCGATTGCATGTGATGTTTATCTTTTATGCATCTTATCTTGCTTTGATCGACGGTAGCATTATAAGATGATCTCTCACTAAATTTCAAGATAAAAGTGTTCTCCCTGAGTATGCACCGTTGCCAAAGTTCGTCGTGCCCAGACACCACGTGATGATCGGGTGTGATAAGCTCTACGTCCATCTACAACGGGTGCAAGCCAGTTTTGCACACGTAGAATACTCAGGTTAAACTTGACGAGCCTAGCATATGCAGATATGGCCTCAGAACACTGAGACCGAAAGGTCGAGCGTGAATCATATAGTAGATATGATCAACATAGTGATGTTCACCATTGAAAACTACTCCATTTCACGTGATGATCGGTTATGGTTTAGTTGATTTGGATCATGTTATCACTTAGAAGATTAGAGGGATGTCTATCTAAGTGGGAGTTCTTAAGTAATATGATTAATTGAACTTAAACTTATCATGAACTTAGTACCTGATAGTATCTTGCTTGTCTATGTTGATTGTAGATAGATGGCCTGTGCTGTTGTTCCGTTGAATTTTAATGCGTTCCTTGAGATAGCAAAGTTGAAAGATGATGGTAGCAATTACACGGACTGGGTCCGTAACTTGAGGATTATCCTCATTGCTGCACAGAAGAATTACGTCCTGGAAGCACCGCTGGGTGCCAGGCCTGCTGCTGATGCAACTGACGATGTTAAGAATGTCTGGCAAAGCAAAGCTGATGACTACTCGGTAGTTCAATGTGCCATGCTTTACGGCTTAGAACCGGGACTTCAACGACGTTTTGAACGTCATGGAGCATATGAGATGTTCCAGGAGTTGAAGCTAATATCTCAAGCAAATGCCCGGATTGAGAGATATGAAGTCTCCAATAAGTTCTACAGCTGCAAGATGGAGGAGAATAGTTCTGTCAGTGAGCATATACTCAAAATGTCTGGGTATAATAAGCAGTTGATTCAACTGGGAGTTAATCTTCCGGATGATAGCATCATTGACCGAATTCTCCAATCACTGCCACCAAGCTACAAGAGCTTCGTGATGAACTATAACATGCAAGGGATGGATAAGACGATTCCCGGGCTCTTCGCAATGCTAAAGGCTGCGGAGGTAGAAATCAAAAAGGATCATCAAGTGTTGATGGTCAATAAGACCACTAGTTTCAAGAAAAAGGGCAAAGGGAAGAAGAAGGGGAACTTCAAGAAGAACAGCAAGCAAGTTGCTGCTCAGGAGAAGAAACCCATGTCTGGACCTAAGCCTGAAACTGAGTGCTTCTACTGCAAGCAGACTGGTCACTGGAAGCAGAACTACCCCAAGTATTTGGCGGATAAGAAGGATGGGTGAATAAAGGTATATGTGATATACATGTTATTGATGTGTACCTTACTAGAGCTCGCAGTAGCACCTGGGTATTTGATACTGGTTCTGTTGCTAATATTTGCAACTCGAAACGGGGACTATGAATTAAGCGAACACTGGCCAAGGACGAGGTGACGATGCGCGTGGGAAATGGTTCCAAAGTCGATGTGATCGCGGTCGGCACGCTACCTCTACATCTACCTTCAGGATTAGTTTTAGATCTAAATAATTGTTATTTGGTGCCAGCCTTGAGCATGAACATTATATCTGGATCTTGTTTGATGCGAGACGGTATTCATTTAAATCAGATAATAATGGTTGTTCTATTTATATGAGTAACATCTTTTATGGTCATGCACCCTTGAAGAGTGGTCTATTTTTGACGAATCTCGATAGTAGTGATACACATATTCATAATGTTGAAGCCAAAAGATGCAGAGTTGATAATGATAGTGCAACTTATTTGTGGCACTGCCGTTTAGGTCATATCGGTGTAAAGCGCATGAAGAAACTCCATACTGATGGACTTTTGGAACCACTTGATTATGAATCACTTGGTACTTGCGAACCGTGCCTCATGGGCAAGATGACTAAAACGCCGTTCTCCGGAACCATGGAGAGAGCAACAGATTTTTTAGAAATCATACATACAGATGTATATGGTCCGATGAATGTTGAGGCTCGCGGCGGATATCGTTATTTTCTCACCTTCACAGATGATTTGAGCAGATATGGGTATATCTGCTTAATGAAACATAAGTCTGAAACATTTGAAAAGTTCAAAGAATTTCAGAGTGAAGTTGAAAATCATCATAACAAGAAAATAAATTTTCTATGATCTGATCATGGAGGAGAATATTTGAGTTACGAGTTTGGTCTACATTTGAAACAATGCGGAATAGTTTCGCAACTCACGCCACCCGGAACACCACAGTGTAATGGTGTGTCCGAACATCGTAATCATACTTTACTGGATATGGTGCGATCTATGATGTCTCTTACTGATTTATCGCTATCATTTTGGGGTTATGCTTTAGAGACGGCCGCATTCACGTTAAATAGGGCAACATCAAAATCCGTTGAAATGACGCCTTATGAACTGTGGTTTGGCAAGAAACCAAAGTTGTCGTTTCTTAAAGTTTGGGGCTACGATGCTTATGTGAAAAAGCTTCAACCTGATAAGTTCGAACCCAAATCAGAAAAATGTGTCTTCATAGGATACCCAAAGGAGACTGTTGGGTACACCTTCTATCACAGATCCGAAGGCAAGACATTTGTTGCTAAGAATGGATCCTTTCTAGAGAAGGATTTTCTCTCGAAAGAAGTGAGTGGGAGGAAAGTAGAACTTGATGAGGTAACTGTACCTGCTCCCTTATTGGAAAGTAGTTCATCATAGAAACCGGTTCCTGTGACGTCTATACCAACTAGGATGGTGATCATGAAACTTCAGATCAAGTTATTACTGAACCTCGTAGATCAACCAGAGTAAGATCCGCACCAGAGTGGTACGGTAATCCTGTTCTGGAAGTCATGTTTCTAGACCATGATGGACCTACGAACTATGAAGAAGCGATGGTGAGCCCAGATTCCGCAAAATGGCTTGAGGCCATGAAATCTGAGATGGGATCCATGTATGAGAACAAAGTGTGGACTTTGGTTGACTTGACCGATGATCGGCAAGCAACTGAGAATAAATGGATCTTCAAGAAGAAGACCAATGCTGACGATAATGTTACTGTCCAAAAAGCTCGACTTGTTGCGAAAGGTTTTCGACAAGTTCAAGGGATTGACTACGATGAGACCTTCTCATTCGTAGTGATGCTTAAGTCTGTCCAAATCATGTTAGCAATTGCCGCATTTTATGATTATGAAATATGGCAGATGGATGTCAAAACTACATTCCTGAATGGATTTCTGGAAGAAGAATTGTATATGATGCAACCGGAAGGTTTTATCGATCCAAAGGGAGCTAACAAAGTGTGCAAACTCCAGCGATCCATTTATGGACTGGTGCAAGCCTCTCGGAGTTGGAATAAACGCTTTGATAGTGTGATCAAAGCATTTGGTTTTGTACAGACTTTTGGATAAGCCTGTATTTACAAGAAGGTGAGTGGGAGCTCTGTAGCATTTCTGATATTATATGTGGATGACATATTGCTGATTGGAAATGATATATAATTTCTGGATAGCATAAAGGGATACTTGAATAAGAGTTTTTCAATGAAAGACCTCAGTGAAGCTGCTTATATATTGGGCATCAAGATCTATAGAGATAGATCAAGATGCTTAATTGGACTTTCACAAAGCACATACCTTGACAAAGTTTTGAAGAAGTTCAAAATGGATCAAGCAAAGAAAGGGTTCTTGCCTGTGTTACAAGGTGTGAAGTTGAGTAAGACTCAATGCCCGACCACTGCAGAAGATAGAGAGAAGATGAAAGATGTTCCCTATGCTTCAGCCATAGGCTCTATCATGTATGCAATGCTGTGTACCAGACCTGATGTGTGCCTTGCTATAAGTTTAGCAGGGAGGTACCAAAGTAATTCAGGAGTGGATCACTGGACAGCGCTCAAGAACATCCTGAAGTACCTAAAAAGGACTAAGGATATGTTTCTCGTTTATGGAGGTGACAAAGAGATCATCGTAAACGGTTACGTTGATGCAAGCTTTGACACTGATCCGGACGATTCTAGATCGCAAACCGGATACGTGTTTACATTGAATGGTGGAGCTGTCAGTTGGTGCAGTTCTAAACAAAGCGTTGTGGCGGGATCTACGTGTGAAGCGGAGTACATAGCTGCTTCGGAGGCAGTAAACGAAGGAGTTCATATCCGATCTAGGTGTCATACCGAGTGCATCGGGTCCAATGAAAATCTTTTGTGACAATACTGGTGCAATTGCCTTGGCAAAGGAATCCAGATTTCACAAGAGAACCAAGCACATCAAGAGATGCTTCAATTCCATCCGGGATCTAGTCCAGGTGGGAGACATAGAAATTTGCAAGATACATATGGATCTGAATGTTGCAGACCCGTTGACTAATCCTCCTCCACGAGCAAAGCATGATCAGCACTAAGGCTCCATGGGTGTTAGAATCATTACTGTGTAATCTAGATTATTGACTCTAGTGCAAGTGGGAGACTGAAGGAAATATGCCCTAGAGGCAATAATAAAGTTATTATTTATTTCCTTACATCATGATAAATGTTTATTATTCATGCTAGAATTGTATTAACCGGAAACATAATACATGTGTGAATACATAGACAAACTGAGTGTCACTAGTATGCCTCTATTTGACTAGCTCGTTGATCAAAGATGGTTAAGTTTCCTAGCCATTGACATGGGTTGTCATTTGATTAACAGGATCACATCATTAGGAGAATGATGTGATTGACTTGACCCATTCCGTTAGCTTAGCACTCGATCATTTAGTATGTTGCTATTGCTTTCTTCATGACTTATACATGTTCCTATGACTATGAGATTATGCAACTCCCATTTACTGGAGGAACACTTTGTGTGCTACCAAACATCACAACGTAACTGGGTGATTATAAAGGTGCTCTACAAGTGTCTCCAAAGGTACTTGATGGGTTGGCGTATTTCGAGATTAGGATTTTTCACTCTGATTGTCGGAGAGGTATCTCTGGGCCCTCTCGGTAATGCACATCACTTAAGACTTGCAAGCATTGAAACTAATGAGTTAGTTGCGGGATGATGTATTACGGAACAAGTAAAGAGACTTACCGGTAACGAGATTGAACTAGGTATTGAGATACCGACGATCGAATCTCGGGCAAGTAACATACTGATGACAAAGGGAACAAAGTATGTTGTTATGCGGTCTGACCGATAAAGATCTTCGTAGAATAAGTGGGAGCCAATATGAGCATCCAGGTTCCGCTATTGGTTATTGGCCGAAGACGTGTCTCGGTCATGTCTACATAGTTCTCGAACCCGTAGGGTCCGCACGCTTAACGTTTCAATGACAGTTATATTATGAGTTTATATGTTTTGATGTACCGAAGGTTGTTCGGAGTCCCGGATGTGATCACGGACATGACGAGGAGTCTCGAAACGGTCGAGACATGAAGATTGATATATTGGAAGCTTATGTTTGGATATCGGAAGTGTTCCAGGTGAAATCGGGATTTTACCAGAGTACAGGAGGGGTTACCGGAACCCCCCGGGGGTTAATGGGCCTTAATGGGCCTTAATGTTATACCTAGTGCATCGGGTCCAATGAAAATATTTTGTGACAATATTGGAGCAATTGCCTTAGCGAAGGAATCCATATTTCACAAGAGGACCAAGCACATCAAGAGACGCTTCAATTCCATCCGGGATCTAGTCCAGGTGGGAGACGTAGAAATTTGCAAGATACATACGGATCTGAATGTTGCAGACCCGTTGACTAAGCCTCTTCCACGAGCAAGACATGATCAACACCAAGACTCCATGGGTGTTAGAATCATTACTGTGTAATCTAGATTATTGACTCTAGTGCAAGTGGGAGACTGAAGGAAATATGCCCTAGAGGCAATAATAAAGTTATTATTTATTTCCTTATATCATGATAAATGTTTATTATTCATGCTAGAATTGTATTAACCGGAAACATAATACATGTGTGAATACATAAACAAACAGAGTGTCACTAGTATGCCTCTACTTGACTAGCTCGTTAATCAAAGATGGTTATGTTTCCTAACCATAGACAAAGAGTTGTTATTTGATTAATGAGATCACATCATTAGGTGAATGATCTGATTGACTTGACCCATTCCGTTAGCTTAGCACTTGATCGTTTAGTTTGTTGCTATTGCTTTCTTCATGACTAATACATGTTCCTATGACTATGAGATTATGCAACTCCCGTTTACCGGAGGAACACTTTGTGTGCTACCAAACATCACAACGTAACTGGGTGATTATAAAGGTGCTCTACAGGTGTCTCCGAAGGTACTTGTTAGGTTGGCGTATTTCGAGATTAGGATTTGTCACTCCGAGTGTCGGAGAGGTATCTCTGGGCCCTCTCGGTAATGCACATCACTTAAGCCTTGCAAGCATTGCAGCTAATGAGTTAGTTGCGAGATGATGTATTATGGAACGAGTAAAGAGACTTGCTGGTAACGAGATTGAACTAGGTATTGGATACCGACGATCGAATCTCGGGCAAGTAACATACCGATGACAAAGGGAACAACGTATGTTGTTATGCGGTCTGACCGATAAAAGATCTTCGTAGAATATGTGGGAGCCAATATGAGCATCCAGGTTCCGCTATTGGTTATTGACCGAGAATGGTTCTAGGTCATGTCTACATAGTTCTCGAACCCATAGGGTCCGCACGCTTAACGTTCGTTGACGATATAGTACTATGAGTTATGTATGTTGGTGACCGAATGTTGTTCGGATTTTTGGATGAGATCAAGGATATGACGAGGAACTTCGGAATGGTTCGGAAGTAAAGATTGATATGTGGATAGTAGTGTTTGATCTCTAGAAAGGTTCTGGAATCCATCGGAAGGGGTTCCGAATGTTTCCCGAAATGTTTGGGCACGAGAACACTTTATCTGGGCCAAAGGGGAAAGCCCACGAGGTTTTTGGAAAGTGCAAAAGGAAGTTTTGCGGAGTCCAGAGGCCAGACGCCAGGGTCCCTGGCGTCTGGGCCCAGACGCCGGGAACCCTGGCGTCTGGCCCTGGAGTCCGAGAAGGACTCTTGCCTTTCGGGTGAAACCGACTTTGTGGAGGCTTTTACTCCAAGTTTCGACCCCAAGGCTCAACATATAAATAGAGGGGTAGGGCTAGCACCCAAGACAGATCAAAAAAACACCAAGCCGTGTGCCGGCAACCCCGTTTCCGCTTACGGTCTACGAGGGTACGTAGACAACACTCTCCCCTCTCGTTGCTATGCATCACCATGATCTTGCGTGTGCGTAGGAATTTTTTTGAAATTACTACGTTCCCCAACACTTTGCACACAGGTGGCTGGCGGGTGTCAGTTTCTCCAACTTTAGTTGAACCGAGTGTGGCTACGCCCGGTCCTTGCGACGGTTAAAACAACATCAACTTGACAAACTATCGTTGTGGTTTTGATGCGTAGGTAAGAACGGTTTTTGCTAAGCCCGTAGCCGCCACGTAAAATTTGCAACAACAAAGTAGAGGACATCTAACTTGTTTTTGCAGGGCATGTTGTGATGTGATATGGTCAAGACATGATGCTAAATTTTATTGTATGAGATGATCATGTTTTGTAACCGAGTTATCAGCGACTGGCAGGAGACATATGGTTGTTGCTTTATTGTATGCAATGCAATCGCCCTGTAATGCTTTACTTTATCACTAAGCGACAGCGATAGTCGTAGAAGCATAAGATTGGCGAGACGACTACGATGCTACGATGGAGATCAAGGTGTCGCGCTGGTGACGATGGTGATCATGACGGTGCTTCCGAGATGGAGATCACAAGCACAAGATGATGATGGCCATATCATATCACTTATATTGATTGCATGTGATGTTTATCTTTTATGCATCTTATCTTGCTTTGATTGACAGTAGCATTATAAGATGATCGCTCACTAAATTTCAAGATAAAAGTGTCCTCCCTGAGTATGCACCGTTGCCAAAGTTCGTCGTGCCCAGACACCACGTGATGATCAGGTGTGATAAGCTCTACGCCCATCTACAACGGGTGCAAGCCAGTTTTGCACACGCAGAATACTCAGGTTAAACTTGACGAGCCTAGCATATGCAAATATGGCCTCGGAACACTGAGACCAAAAGGTCGAGCGTGAATCATATAGTAGACATATTGCTGATGCCATGATAAATTCACCCCATGCTTATGAACAAAATAAAGCTTTTACTAAACATATTGTTGATGCTATGATGAAAGCTTTAGAAGAAAAGTTGGAATTAGAAGTATCAATTCCTAGAAAATTGCATGATGAATGGGAACATACTATCAAAGTCAAGATTAAAATTTATGAGTGTTTTGCTTTATGGGACTTGGGTGCTAGTGTTTCCACAATTCAGAAATCTTTATGTGATGTGCTTGGTCTTACCGATCTTGAAGAATGCTCTTTGAATTTGCACTTGGCGGATTCCACTATTAAAAAGCCTATGGGAAGAATTAATAATGTTCTTATTCTTGCGAATAGGAATTATGTGCCCATAGATTTCATTGTTCTTGATATTGATTGCAATCCGCCTTGTCCAATTATTCTTGGTAGACCGTTTTTACGCACTATCGGTGTCATGATTGATATGAAAGAAGGCAATATTAATTTCCAATTTCCTTTGAGGAAAGGTATGGAACACTTTCCTAGAACAAAAATCAGGCCACCTTATGAATCAATCATGAGGGCATCTTATGGATCTCTAACCAAAGATGACAAAACTTAGATCCTTGCTTTATGCCTAGCTAAGGGCGTAAAACTATAGCGCTTGTTGGGAGGCAACCCAATGAATAAAATTTATTTTTGCTTTTTTATTTATGTTCTTGTGTGTTTCCACAAGTATGCTACTGCTATGATTGTGTTTTTTATGTTTTAATTAGTGTTTGTGCCAAGTAGAACCAATAGGATCTTCTTGGGTGATAGTTGTTTGATCTTGCTGAAAACGACAGAAACTTTGTGATCATGATAATTGTTAAAATTCACTAGAATGTGATAAAATGCCAATTCTTTTTGCAGAAGATCAATATACAAATTATCTAGGTTGTCCTAGTTTTTTAGAAGTTTTGGAGTTCCAGAAGTATTCGAACAAATCAAATTACTACAGACTGTTCTGTTTTGACAGATTCTGTTTTCTTTGTGTTGTGTGCTTATTTTGATGTCTCTATGGTTTTTTTGATGAGTTTTTGCCATAGAAAAGTTGGAATATAGTAGATATAATGCAAAAACAAAATATGAATTGGTTTGATACAACACTTATAGTAGTGATTTATTTTGCTTACACTAACGGATCTCACGAAGGTTTTGTTGAGTTTTGTGTGATTGAAGTTTTCAAGTTTTGGGTTATCTTACGATGGATGAAGGAAGGATGTAAGAGCCTAAGCTTGGGGATAACCCGGCATACCAATCAATTATCCAAGATGAGCAACCAACTAAGCTTGGGAATACCCCCGAGTGGCATCCCCGCTTTCTTCCAACAACTATCGGTATTTTACTCGAGGCTATATTTTTATTCGTCACATGATATGTGTTTTGCTTGGAGCATCTTGTATGATATGTGCCTTTGCTTGTTTTATTTTTTGTTTGAAGTCATCAATATTTTCTGGACACACCTATTTGAGAGAGCCAAAATTATATCATGACTTGTTAGAATTGCTCTCTATGCTTCACTTAAATCTTTTATGAGCTAGGACTTGCTCTAGTGCTTCACTTATATCTTTTTGAGCATGGCGTGCTTTGTTATTTTTGAAGAAATGCTCTCTTGCTTCACTTAGATTTATTTGAGAGTTAGTAAAATTTTGAAGAAATTCTCTCTTACTTCACTTAAATTATTTTGAGAGAAAGAAAATTTGTTATGCTCATGATCTTCACTTATATTTGTTTGAGCTTATGAAAAGCAACACATGAAAATTAGTCCCAAAGTGATAGATACCCAAGAAGGATAAAGAAAAAGAAAATGTTATGAAGATCATTGGACAGAATAAAATTGATTCTTAGTAATAGTTTTGAGATATGATGATGTGATATGTGAGTTATGTTGATGAGTAATTGTGCTCTAGTAAGAATATTGGCGTTAAGGTTTGTGATTCCCTATGCATGCACGGAAGTCAATAATCATGCAATGAAAATTATATCTTACTTGGGGTGCATTATTCGGTGTTAATTATGCTTAATGCTTGCTTATGATATCATTCGTTTCTTGGTTGGTCGCTTCTCAATCTTTTTGCTAGCCTTCATTTTGCACTAAGTACGACCTTTACTTGTGCATCCAAAATCCTTTAAACCAGTTTTGCCACATGAGTCCACTATATCTACCTATATGCGGTATTCTTTTGCCATTCTAAGAAAATTTGCATGTGCCATCTCTAATTTTCAAAATAAACTTCTCTTTTGTGTGTTTGTTTTGCTCGTGGAATGGTAACGGGTGGCTAATATTTTCCATGATGGATGTGTTATTCTCAAGATGAGTGTTTATTCACTTGTCATTGCGTGAGAGTAAGGCAAAGCTTTTAGGGATGCCCAGTCTCAAAATGCAAAAATGAATTTACTTTATATTGTCAAATAATAAATTCCTTGGGAAGTGTTGGTATGGAGGGCACCCGTGGATACGGTTAGCCATGGAAAGTGAAAGAATGGTGGAAAAAGGAATAAACTTTATTTTCTGTTTGGGAACCGCCTATGGCATATGTAGCACCGAAAGTGTTCGGAACTCTGAGTCGTTTTTGTTGGTGGGATGGATACACCTCCCAAAATGTTTTTATCTCTATTTTTTTCGCTTTTAGCTCTGGAACCTCTACAAATCCCCACTTCCCTTTTCGAAAGGCCTTTCTATTACTTTATGCAATTTTTATTTTTGAATTTGAGTCTCCATCTTCTCTTACAAAAGCACCAACTAGGAGGCAATATGATCATGCTTAAGTATTGGGTGTAGCTAATATTCGAGTGTGTTTCATGAATGGATCAATGTTTGAGCATGATGGGCTAGGGATAACTTATTTTAGCATTGATATTTTGAAAGACATGGTTGCTTGTAGATATGCTTGAGTATCTAAATTATTATGTCAAAACTTGACTATTGCTTTGAATCACATAAAAGTCCAAATGTCCATGCTATAAAGAAAAGAATATGATATGACTTGATGAACAACACTCCACATCAAAAATTCTGTTTTTATCACTTACCTACTCGAGGACGAGTAGGAGTTAAGCTTGGGGATGCTGATACGTCTCCAACGTATCTATAATTTTTTATTGTTCCATGCTGTTTTATTATCAATCTTGGATGTTTTATAATTATTTTTTAGTCATTTTATATCATTTTTGGTACTAACCTATTGACATAGTGCCAAGTGCCAGTTACTATTTTCCCATGTTTTTTACATTGCAGGAAATCAATATCAGACGGAGTCCAAATGCAACGAAACTTCACGATGATTTTTATGGACCAAAAGAAAGAAGTTGGGCCCTTGTTGCACCTAGGGGGAGTCCCGAGGAGGGGACAACCCACCAGGGTGCGCTAGGAGGCCCAGGCACGCCCTGGTGGGTTGTGCCCACCTCGGGTGCCCCCCGCGCCGCCTCTTTGCTCTATAAATACCCCAAAAATCCCAGAACCCTAGGGGAGTCGACGAAATATTCATCCAGCCGCTGCAGAGTCCAGAACCACCAGATCCAATCTAGGAACCATCTCGGATGGGGTTCACCACCTCCACTGGTGCCCCTCCGATGATGTGTGAGTAGTTCTTTGTAGACCTTCGGGTCCGTAGTTAGTAGCTAGATGGCTTCCTCTCTCTCGCTGAATTCTCAATACAATGGTCTCTTGGAGATCCATACGATGTAACTCTTTTGCGGTGTGTTTCTTGGGGTCAGATGAACTTCGAGTTTATGATCAGTCATATCTTTTTATATCCATGAAAGTTATTTGAGTTTTTTTGATCTCTTATATGCGTGATCTCTTATAGCCTCGTATTTATTCTCTGATATTTGGGTTTTGTTTGACCCACTTGATCTATTTATATTGCAATGGGAAGAGGTGCCCAGTAGTGGGTTCGATCTTACGGTGCTTGGTCCCAGTGACAGAAAGGGAACCGACACGTATGTATCGTTGCTACTAAGGATAAAAAGACGGGATCTATATCTACCGCCATAGATAAACGGATCTTGTCTACATCATGTCATTGTTCTTATTGCATTACTCCGTTTTCCATGAACTTAATACACTAGCTGTGTGCTGGATAGCGGTCGACGTGTGGAGTAATAGTAGTAGATGCACGCAGGAGTCAGTCTACTAATCTTGGACGTGATGCCTATGTAATGATCATTCCTGGATATCGTCATAATTATTTGAAGTTCTATCAATTGCCCAACAATAATTTTTTTACCCACCATTTGCTATTTTTCTCGAGAGAAGCCACTAGTGAAACCTACGGCCCCCGGGTCTTCTTTCTCATATATTTTCTTGCGATCTACTTCCCCCTTGCACTTTTATTCAGATCTATTAAACCAAAAAGACAAAAATACTTAGTTGCACTTTATTTTATTTGCGATCTATTACTTCAATCTATTACAACTTTCTCCCATCCATGCATCGTTTCTGGCGCCGTAACCCGAAAGGGATTGACAACCCCTTTAACACGTCGGGTTGCGAGGTGTTGTTATTTGTGTGCAAGGATGTTTATGTTGTGTTGCTGGTTCTCCTACTGGTTCGATAACCTTGGTTTCATATCTGAAGGAAATACCTACCGCTGCTGTGCTGCATCATCCCTTCCTCTTTGGGGAAATACAGACGTAGCTTCAAGCGACATCAAGGTGCCAGAGCTCAAAGCAAAAAACTTAGAGATAAAAACATTTTGGGAGGTGTATCCTTCCCACCAAATAAAACGACTTAGCGTTCCCAACACTTTCCATGCTAGATATATCATAGGCGGTTCCCAAACAGAAAATAAAGTTTATTCATTTTTCCACCATACTTTCACTTTCCATGGCTAGCCGTATCCACGGTTGCCTTCCATACCAAAACTTTCCAAGGAATTTATTATTTGACAACATAAATTAAATTCATTTTTCATTTCGGGACTGGGCATCCCTAATACCTTTGCCTTACTCTCGTGCAATGACAAGTGAGTGAACACTCATCGTGAGAATAACACATCTAGCATGGAAAATATTAGCCACCCATCACCGCTCCGTGAGCGGTATGAACACACAAAAGAGAAGTTTATTTTGAAATTTAGAGATGGCACATACAAATTTTCTTAGAACAGCAAAGAAATACCGCATATAGGTAGATATAGTGGACTCATGTGGCAAAACTGGTTAAAGTTTTTTGGATGCACAAGTAGTGATCATACTTAGTGCAAAATGAAGGCTAGCAAAAGATTGAGAAGCGACCAACCAAGAAACAAATAATCTCATAAGCAAACATTAAGCATAATTAACACCAAATAATGCACCACAAGTAGGATATAATTTCATTGCATAATTATTGACTTTTGTGCTTGCGTAGAGAATCACAAACCTTAACACCAATATTCTTACCAAAGCATAATTACTCATCAACATGACTCACATATCACATCATGATATCTCAAAATATTACTAAGAATCAAGTTTATTTTGTCCAATGATCTTCATGAAAGTTTTTATTATATCCTTCTTGGATATCTGTCACTTTGGGACAAATTTTCATGTGTTGCTTTTGATAAGCTCAAACAAATATAAGTGAAGATCATGAGCATAATATTCCTTTCTGAAAGTGCTAGTTATCGACTAGAGGGGGGGGGGGTGAATAGGCGATTTTTATGAAAGTCTTCAAAACATGGAAGTTTCGAAGACAAACGATAGAAATGATCCTATTGATATGCAGCGGAAGGTAAACTATACTAAGCAAGCCATAGTCAAGTATGCAATGAAGTGAAAGCACGAAGACTATTAGCAACTAGGTAGCAAGGATCAGGATGGAAGATGGTATGAAGCCAAACAACAATAGTAGTCACACAGTGAAGTCAAACAGGTAAAGCAAACAGGCAATGACTTCACGAAGACAAACTTTAAGTAAAGAGAGGGAGAGGATAGAACCAGTCACTTGTTGAGGACACAAGATTTGTTGGACCAGTTCCAGTTGATGTGACAACTGTACGTCTGGTTAGGGAGGCTGAGATTCAACTCAGAAGACCGCGTCTTTACCTTGTTCCCCTTGAGCTAAGGACACCTAGTCCTCGCCTAATTACTCTGGTAAGTCTTCAAGGTAGACTTCCAAACCTTCACAGACTTCGTTCACCGGCGATCCACAATGACTCTTGGATGCTCAGAACGCGACGCCTAACCGGCTGGAGGATTCACAGTCCTCAAGTGTAACAAGTCTTCAGGCCACGCGGACAAAAAGACTTCAGTGATGCCTAACACTCTTTGGCTCTAGGTGTTTGGGCTTTGTCCTCGCAAGGATTTCTCTCTCTCAAATGCTCCGGAGGTGGGTTGATCTCAAACGACAAAAGCCGTGTACTAACTCTGAGCAGCCAACCAATTTATGGTGTTGGGGTTGGGCTATTTATAGCCATTAGGCAACCCGACCTAATTTGTCCGAAATGACCCTGGGTCACTAAGGAACTGACACGTGTACCAACGGTCAGATTTCAAACACACACGGCAACTTTACTTGGGCTGCAAGTAAAGCTGACTCATCCAGCTCTGGATAAGATTTGCTCTCATTCACTACTGGAAACAGGGAATTTGCCATCAGTCAGCTCTTTGCCGTCTGCTAGCGGACGGCAAAGAAGGTCTTTGCCATCTGCTTGCAAAAAACAGACGGTAAAGAACTGACAGACGGCAAAGAACCTGGTTGCCATCAGTCAGCTCTTTGCCGTCTGCCAGCAGATAGCAAAGAATCTTTGCCGTCCGCTGGCAGACGGCAAAGAGGTGCCCAGCAGACGGCAAAGAGGTGCCCCATGGTAGCCACCCCCCTCTCTCTCCCCAGCCCCACCACATCGGCCGGATCCACTCCCACCCCACCACCCTGTCTCTCTCTCTCGTCCCAAAAAAAACTCTCTCACGAACTCACCCCCACCCCTCGGCCCACCCCACCCCGGCTCCTCTCCCCATGATCTCCTCGCCGTCGCCACCACCCATGCCGGCCGATTCTGGCGAGCACCAGCCGCGCGCATAACTCCCCCAAGCTCGGCCCCTTCCTCCCCTCCGTCCAGATCCGTGCCTCAAGGCCTGCACCCTTGCCCGCGGCTAGGGTTTCGGGCGCCTCCCGTGTTCTTGCCGGAATCCACCACAATCGGCGATGGCGAGACCGGAGCTTGCTGAATCCGTCACCGGCGTTGCCCAGGTAGGCCCTTCCCCTCCTTCCTTGCTCGGGTCCACCCTCTCCTCCTCACCTTGCCTTCCCTTCCGATCTGTCCCTTTGCTGTAGGTCGCCATGGCAGACGCCGCCATAGCCCCAGCGCACACGCGCCGTTCTCGACGGCTACGAGATGGCCGCAGCCACCCCCGCTGCCTCCGAGGTCAGGGTCGACGCGGTGGAGAACGACGATGTCATAGCATACGCGCTACAGGAGGAGCTCGCGCAGGTCGCCATGGCCGAGCCGTTCGGTGCCGACGGCGGCGAGGCTGAGCAACGCGCCACCATCCTTGCAGGAGCCGTCCGCCAACCTCCCCGTGAGCATCCCCTTCCGTCCTCCCTTCTCTCTGTTTGTTTCCCCTTGCATAAACCTGAATCAAACGTGCGTCCTCAGAAACAATTGCTAAGGTTGTAGAGTGGGGGAATGCGCCAACCGGTTGATGATGGAACGGTCGTCCAATTATTGATGAATTATTGATGAAATTCATATTGCAATAAGTATTATTGATGAATATTGTCCAATTTTGCAAGTAGTTTATCATCTCTGTTCTTGGCACACGATCTCTGGCTATTACTGCATATTGTACCATAGGTAATTACTGAGAATCCATGGACAGTGTAAATTTGCAGCACGGGTAATAGTTACTCCAATATTTATTTTTTCATGTTCCTTTTATTGAGATTTTACGATTTATATTTGAAGCCCCAATGTGATGCATGCTATGTTCTGTTGTGGGATTGAATTTGCATACATAAAAAAATACGCCAGATAAAGTATCCTCTGTTTATTAAGTTCAACTTATAATGAAGATAGAAGTTCAGTTTTTCATTCCTACGCTGTTCATACATGTCGTTGTTGAGCTATAAGACACAATAATCCCATTCCACATACTTCACAACCTTAGGCTATAGAATATGACCTATATGGCTTCAACACAATTTATTACGTCTCGTTTGGTCCTCTAATACATTTAGTACCTTATACTAAATAGTAAAGACAATGAAATTTTTGTTTTGCGGCAAACATGTACATATAAAATATTATATCATAGTCACAAATATGAAGTTGTTGATAATAGCCCTACTACATGTTCATAAACACATTTCTAACCACTGAAATTCATAAAAATATTATAATAAATTAATCATGTAAGAAATATATACATTTTCAACTAAATTAACTAAATGTTTAGCACTCACACCAATTCTAAAAATTTAATTCATTGGTTAACTAATTGGTTGCTCAAAGTAAAAAAAATATGTACTCTAGACTGAATATGTACTTGTTGTCGTATTTTTTTAGAAGTATGCAATATGATGTCAGAAGTAGTAACAGGTGAAGCTCCCTTTCTTCTCTTGTAATCCTGCAGGAGGGACAGCCTCAGGGACGCTAGCTGCCTGCTTAACTGAACCTGGGGTTTCTCTTTTGGTTGCTGCATGTGTGAGTGCAGGAGATCAACTTCCTTCTCAACCAATGGGTGGGTAAGCAAGCTCCCCATCCACTCAAGTTCTAAACAAGCAGATAATCATTTGGGGTGCTACCCTGCTATTTCTTCTATGCTATAGTTACTTTACTCATGAACAGATACTCACTTGTTCTTAGTTGTTTTACTTCTAATACTGATATGAACAGATACCACTTGGTTTGGCTATTCCTATTGGTCTCTTTCTAATAGCCTATGAACAGATGCTATACTTGGTTTTGGCTGTTACTTTCCTAGTTTTCTACTGATAAGACAGATACTACATCTGATTTGGGCAGTGATGCTGGTCTGAGCCCCCCCTCTCTTAGGCTTAATTTACATGTGGCTATCCCTGTGCTGTGATGAACTAGCCCTGGCACTTCCAGGCTGTCTGAGCACATAATCCCTCAAGTATACCTTGAGGTCTTCTGTAGCTTGGTCTTGTGGATTCTGGTAACCCTGCTTCTTGTGGACAGCCTGCTCCTCCTAGCTGCTTCACACTATCTCACAGATATGGTTTTGGGCCCAGTCCTGTTTGATGTTTTGGACACCAAGTGTCTAACAGAACCTACTCTACTGTTGGTTGCCCTATTTATACTGGCCTAAATGGTGTGACTAAGTTGTGTGTGTGTGTGTGTGTGTGTGTGTGTTGTCCTCACGGGTGGCCTGAATGAAGTCTAATCCTTGGCTTTAATCACTATTTTTTAGTTGGCTTAATTCCTGGAGCTAGTACTGATAGTGGTCTTTGTGTTGGCTTCTTGAGTGGGTCCTTGGCTGGTTCTCTCCTTTGACTCTTTGGTATTGGTTTACTCTATTTGGCTTTCTAATTAAGATCACTTTGAAAATCAAGATCTTAACTAAGATTATCTTGATGTCAAGTACTGGCTCCTACAACAATGCATTTCACCAAGTGAAATGCTACATTTCTACTCCTAACACATTCTCTCTTTCTTAGTGTTTTTGTTATGCAGGTTGGAAGAAAAGAAGAAGATCCAGAGAAGATCTTAGTAATAAGATAGTTTTTAGGAAAATAGATATTTAGTTTTAGGTCATTCCTTGTAATATGTGTTGGATATGTGTTGGATATATATGTGTTCTTGACTATTGGTAACATGTGTTGGATATGTGTTGAATATATATGTGTTCATGACTATTGGTAATATGTGTTGGATATGCTATATATGTGTTCACGACGGATATATATCTGTGTTTGGTTTTCTGTAGAAATGAATTGATATAAGAAGAAACAGAATTAATGCCTATTTGGTCTCTTTGCCATCTGCTGCCGTCTGCTAGCAGATGGCAAAGAGCCATTCCCTTTGCCGTCTGTCGGCAGATGGCAAAGAGCCATGCCCTTTGTCGTCTGCAGGCAGATGGCAAAGAGCCATGCCCTTTGCCGTCTGCCACTGACGGCAAAGGCCTCTTTGCCGTCCGCTGCAAAAAAACAGACGGCAAAGAAGGCCTTTGCCGACCCTGTCTTTGCCGTCCCCTTTTGCCGTCCGCGGCAGATGACAAAGACCTTTGCCGTCCGCCATCCGTGCCTTTGCCGTCCGCCGTGGCTGATGGCAAAGTACCAGATTCCTGTAGTGATTGTCTTCGCTCGAAGACATAGGATTTTGGTTGAGCATCACTTCAGTCACTCTGACTTTGTTCACTGGGACCCCACTTAACAGTACGGTAGTTCCTATGACTTAACAAAGAAGAAAAGGAAACAACAAAACAACTAAGTCTTCACGCTCCATAGTCTTCACGCAATCTCTTCTCTTGTCATAGACTTCAATGTGAATATCTTCATACACCACCATTGTCGTCAATGTCTTCATACATTTTTAGGGGTCATCTCCGGTAGTTAAACCGAATCAATGAGGGACTACTACCTGTGTTATCATGCAATTCTCACAAACACATTAGTCCCTCAACCAAGTTTGTCATCAATACTCCAAAAACAACTAGGGGTGGCACTAGATGCACTTGCAATCTCCCCCTTTTTGGTGATTGATTACAAACCGGTTGAAGTTTTCAACGGGGATAAAGTATGTGAAATTGTATGGATTCAGGTATTGTCTTCATAAGTAGCAAAAGGCTCCCCCCTAAAGATGTGCATATAAGTAATTTGCTTTTGGAATGCAAATGCACATGGTAGGTTGTACTTGTGGAGATCCTCTTCAACTTATGAAGACAATTCATCATGCATGATTTGATATAACGAAGATAATGACATGCATAATGAATAATGGACGTCTGCAAAATGACTAAGTGCGGAATTTATCATTGCACATGCGGTATTTATCATCGCATCACAGAATAGCAGAAAATGTAGCAGACGACCATCAAGTTTCAAGTGTTACAACTCAAAGAACCAAATGTATCAAAAGCGAGAGTTGTAAACACTAGGCAAAATATAAAGCAACCGCCCATATGGACCCACTTGAAGACTATCAACTCATATGCTTCTCCCCCTTTTGTCAGTAAGGACCAAAAATGTTTGAATACATAGAGCTTCTACTCGTTCCCAGAAGGAGTAGGAGAATATGCAGGGTCGGCGTCGGGGTTCGGCGGTGCAGTCGAACGTTTTGCAGTGTCGATACGCGCTGAAGTCGTAGGTGTTGAAGTAGCATTATCTTGGTCATCGATCACTCTGACATTCTCGGTTGCAGCAGAGGAGGAGTAGTCAGAGTCTTCAAGAGATGGAGTTCGATGTAGGACAACATTCCTTGGGGGAGTGGTGTGAAACTTGAATCTTTCAGTGAAGCCATCATCTTGAAGATCTGCTTCAGCACTGAGCAATGTCAAACTCTTCCAGGACCTCCGACAGGTTTCATGTGTAACAAAGGCATTCTTGGTGGCAAGATTGCGAATGCGATTGACGTCCACCAAGAGGCTTTTCATCTGCCGCTTCAGGCAGAAGTGATTCTTATCTTGTTTCTGGTGCAGTGCCACAAGAAGTTCTCGGTCATTTAGAACACGAGAGCGCTTCCGAGGCCTTTGAGCGATCGTACTCTCAGTGGCTTCAGTCTGAGCTCAGTGAGGTAAGCGAGTACTTCGAGCCAATGGATAGACACGAGTGACTTCTTGGACTCCTTCAATGGGTTACGAGAAGCTTTGGTGATCAGCATTGTGAAGACAAACAGGCTCCTTGGAAGGCTCTGGGTATATGGCTTCAACTGACATATCAACCTCTGGCAGAAAGATCAGATGGTTGCGAGCAAAGGGCTGATAGTTGACAGCTGAGTGTAGCTTGATGAGGCGCATAACCCACGGAGCATAGAATTTCAGGCCAAAAAGATCAGAGCCAGACGCAGCCAACTGTCTGATAAAGAAGTCTTGAGCATTGAAGCTGATGCCATTGAAGATATAAAAGACCAAAGTCTTCATTGCTCCTTCAAGTTTTGCTGCTGATGAATGTCCTTTGATAGGCCATAGAGTTCGC
Organism: Aegilops umbellulata; assembly: GCA_032464435.1. Lineage (NCBI taxonomy): Eukaryota > Viridiplantae > Streptophyta > Magnoliopsida > Poales > Poaceae > Aegilops > Aegilops umbellulata. Next base: position 228,391,903 of record CP136056.1, on the reverse strand, counting down.
CTGATGATGTTATAAATGGTGCGGGGCAGATACTCTAGGTCGTCAACAAAGAATTCCTTTGGGTATTCAGCGTCATGTGGCAGAGGCTTCATCATGCTCAACATTTGGCTCATGGTGGGCTCTGGCTTATGGAAGATACTCTCCAATGCATTGCGGTGAAGCTGACAACCAGGTTCATATAATTCTCCTGGAGTGGGCAGACCGGTAAGCTAAATGATGTCAAAGGCTTTGGCTTCATGATGGACACTGCCTGTCATCCACTCAAGGACCCCAAGTCTTCAGATCCCTGTTGTATCCACGAATGTGGAGGGTAGCGTAAAATGAAGCAGAAGTTCCTCATTCCAATGCTCCTTGTCAGTCACAAAGTTAAGAAAACCCGCATCACGAAAGCAGTCAAGGGCTTCTTCAAGGCATGACAGTCCAGCAATGGCTTCGCAGTCAAGACGCATATGAGGGAAGATGCACCCTTGATCATAAAGAACACATGAATAATAGCTGCGCTGCTGATAGCTCCAGAACCGATCAGATGAGATCCTTGCCCTTGAGTAGGGGTTCTTGGCGCTGAAGAAGGTGTTGTGCGCTTTGAAGCCATTAGCATTGAAGGACCCTGGTGAAGTGGCAATCCCTGGAAACCTGGGCAGTCTTGGCTTTGGTTTCTGAACCTGAGGCTTGTGCTTGACATGGTAATCAAATTGAGGACCAGCAGCAGGTGGAGGAACCAGAAGAGGCCATTTGACAGTGATTAGCTGGCCATAGTTGTATGCTTGCTCGATAGTATGTGGCCTTGGAGGCGGAACAGGAGCAGTAGCAGTAGCTTTAGGCTGCTGATTGGCATCGGGTGCAGCAGTGGTTCCAGGTGCTATCACCTCAGGCACCACATTAACTTCAGGCTCCACATTAGCTTCAGCCATGACAACGTCATTGGCTTCAGTACTGGTGTTGGTGGCCGCCTCAGTATTGGTAACCTCCACTTCAGGAGCTGGAGGGTGGGACACGTTCTCCTCGAGAACAACTTGGTTGGTAGGGGGTGTTGTAAGTGCATCTAGTGCCCCTTAGTGATTTTGGTGTATTGAAGACTTATAGGTTAAGTATCTAATGTGTTTATGAGTGTACACAGGTCTATAAGTCTATGAGGAGTTTGATATTTACAGAGAAAGTCGAACCCTAAAAATGAAGTTCTTCGACTTAAGACTTTGATATACTGAAGACTTTCTGAAGACTTTGAAAGTGAAGAAATTGGTGTGACCTTGAAGACTTGTTATTCATTCGAGGAACATGAAGCGTGAAGACTTTTGTTTTCGTAGTTTCATTTTCTCTTTCTTGAGTCATAGGAAACACCATACTATTAAAGGGGGTCGAGGAAATACTAAGGAGAAAATTTCCATGTGATGCTCAACTCAAATCCTACACCTACCAATCCCTTCGAGTGAAGCCATTGGAAATCTCATACAGTTCAGTCAATTTCTTCAGTGATAGATACGCAGTTCTTCTGGTCACTGAGGACTTTGCTCTGACTGAGGAGTTAGGAATTCTCCAGTGCAAATTGCCTACACAGTGAGGAACATGATAGCACTGAGGAATTTGTACCTCAAATTTCCGACCGTTGCTGTGCTGCGCGCCAGCTGTCCCAAAATATCTTGTCCACATAACGGTCATATCATTGAAGGGCATTTATGTCTTATCATGTCGGGCTGCTCCCTAGGCTATAAATAGCCGCCCCCTACAACCACTAGCTAGTTGGCTGCTCCGAGAGAACTTGACACTTGTCATTTGAGAGCAACCCATCCTCCGAGGACTTTGAGCGAAAATCATCTTGTGAGGAAAATCCAAACCCAAACCCAAACACCTACAAACCCAAAGTGATTGAGCATCACTGAAGAGATTGATCCTGCGTGGATCCGACGCTTGTTACCTTTGAAGACTGTGCTTCTTCCAGACGGTTAGGCGTCAAGGTCTAGAGCATCCAAGAGGAATTGTGGATCGCCGAGTGACCAAGTCTGTGAAGGTTTGGAAGTCACCTGAAGACTTACCACGAGTGATTGGACGAGGACTGTGTGTCCTTAGTTCAAGGAGAATATGGTAAGGACTTGGTGTCCCGAGCTGCGTGCTCAGGACTGGGTGTCCGGGACTGTGTGTCCTCGAGTTTAAATACTCAGCCGCTCCAACCAGATGTACAACTGAGACAGCAGTTGGAACTGGTCTACCAAATCATTGTCTTCACCAAGCTTACTGGTTCTATTTCCTCAACACTTTCATTTCCTCATTAATGTGTTGTGTGTTTGTTCATATCTGTGTTTGAAGACTTTGACTGAAGACTTTCTCAATTTTCTCAATTCAATTTCTTCAGTCTGTTTGTCTTCATCTTGTGCTATCCTGTGTTTACGCTTTCTGTACTCTGAGTTTGTCTTCATTTCATCATGATGACCATGCATGTATTCTGCTATGTTTTCCTCTGAGTACTTATTCCGCTGCTAATAGTTCTTCGCTAAGGAATTTCCTCACTAGCAAATTCCTGAGTGAAGAATTTCATAAAAAACGCCTATTCACCCCCTCTAGTCGATATAACGCACTTTCAATTGGTATCAGAGCAAGGTACTCCCTTGTTCTGCGTGATTTTGGTTTAACCGCCTGGAGTTTTAGTTATGTCGACCGCAGATATGAAGAAAGTGCCCTGCCCCATCTTTGACGGTCACGAGTATCCCAAATGGAAGGCTATGATGAAGAAGCGTCTCATGGTGATGGACATCAAGCTATGGACCGTCACTGAGATTGGTCTGACCGATATGTGCAAGATGGCGGAAGCTGATGACATTCGCAAGTACACTCAACTCAACCTCACAGCAAAGGCCGTCATCTGCTCCAGTCTGTCTAGAAACCAGTTTAGAAACATCATGCATCTCGATCAGCCGAAGCTTATCTGGGACCGTCTCTCTGATGTCTATGAAGGACATCAAACCTGTCATGATCATTGGTTCGAGGACTTCAAGGAATCTCTCAAGTCAATGACATTTGAACTAGAATCATCATCCTCTTCACCATGTCTCATGGCAGATGGTGAACAGGTAACTGAATGCTATCTGTCTGAATCTAGTGATGATGAATTTGGACCCAGTTATGTCAAACTTGCCTCACTTGTTGCTAAACAACAAAGAGCTCTAGAAAGGGCTAACAACATGCTTAGTAAGAGCAATGATATGTTGAGTGAAGAAATGGATTAATCACAAGCTTTGGCTGAAAGTCTTCAGAGACTTCATTCTAAGTATGACTCTCTTCAAGATCAGCATAACTCTCTCTTGTCTGATTTTGAGAAGATAAGAGTAAGTTATGAAGATCTTCAGAAGGAGCGCGATTCATTATTTGCTCAACAAATCAGCACTGCTCAGGAAGAATTTATTCCTCCATGTTTAAAATGCATTGAACGAGAATCTGCTAATTCCTCACCTGAATGTTCAAATGCTTCAAATGTTACAAATTCTTTGCCTGCCTCTGCTATCACTAATTCCTCATCTGAGGACATTGCTAGTATCACTGACGATGCAGGGCTGAAGGAATTGTACATGACAGGCATGTACAAAAGCCTCAAAGGGCATCAGACTCTTTGTGATGTGCTTAAAAAGCAGATCCTCAACAGGAACCCTAGGAAAGAGGGTATTGCCTTTGAGAGGAAACTCAATGCTGATGGTACATATTGGAAGCCTGAGCAGTACCCCAAAACCTCATGGGTTGCTGCAAAGGGACCTCCAGTTGATCCATCTAATTTATCTGGCTATACATGTGAATCTTCTCATTCTTCTGATGAGTCATTTGACTCCAACTATAAACTGTTCAAAAATCAGAATGGTGAAGTATTTGCTAGATATGTTGGCACTAACTGCAGGAATGGTTCTCCTATGAAGAAAATCTGGGTTCCCAAAAGGTGCCCTGAAAGTCTTCAGGTGAATGTCCTCATGACACCACCTATGAAGAAAAGGAACCCCAGATCAAATTCCTCATATGGACCAAACTCTTCATATGGATCCAAGTCCTCATACGGACCAAATTCCTCAAGAGGATCAAATTCCTCACATGGATCAAAATCCTCATATGGACATCATTGTGCTAACAACTCTGTTTCGCAGGGAAGAGCCAAGGGCTATGAATATGAGCATTATTCTTCAAATTATTATGTTCATAAGTCCTTGAAGAATTTCTCTGCTTATTCATATGCTTACCCTAACCACTCTTGTGTGAAACGAAATGGTGTGGCTGCTTTGCCACCATTCTCATATGGAGCTCGCATAGTGATGAACTCTTTGCCACCCCTTCAGATGTGGGTGGTGAAGAAAAAGAACTAATCTCTTATGCAGGGTCAGGTCTCCAGACGTATTGTCACGTCTGAAGAATTTGCTGGGGACCTAACAAATTGCCTGAAAGGACGCAGTCTAACCATGATGAAATGAACTTTCATTTCACACGTCCTCCCTCTGTTTTATCTGTCTTACTGCTTGATGAAATTGATCTGATGAATTGTGATATCATATTCTTCACTGCTGAAGTATATGAGGTTCGTAAGTTGCACTAATTCATCTGCAGGATGATCAACCCAAAGCCACTGAATGGGTACTTGATAGTGGATGTACAAATCACATGACTGGTGACAAGAATCTTTTGATGGATGCTCCCTTATCATCGTCACATATGAAGCATATCATCTTCGCAGACAAAAGCAAAAGTCAGGTATTGGGTCTAGGTAAAGTTGCTATCACAAAGGATCGACACATGGACAAAGTCATGCTTGTTGAGTCCTTAGGATACAACCTTATGTCTGTCTCAATGCTTTGTGATCTTGATATGGTTGTTGTCTTTGGCAAGTATCGGTGTGTTGTGATTATGGAAGCTGACAATTCCAAAGTCTTCGAAGGCTTTAGGAGAGGAGACTTGTATATTGTTGATTTCTCTACAGATTCACAACCAGCCGTGTGCCTACTTGCAAAAGCTTCAGAAGGATGGCTATGGCATCGACGACTTGGTCATGCAGGCATGAAGAATTTGAACACGCTTGCGAAGAAGAAGCCTGTCAGTGGCATTGAGAATGTCAAATTCCTCAAGGATCACTTGTGCGGTGCCTGTGAAGCTGGAAAGATGACAAAGGCCAAGCATCCAGCGAAGACTATCATGACCACCACTCGTCCATTTGAATTGCTTCACATGGATCTCTTCGGTCCTAATCATTATTCCTCTGTTTCAAATGAAGCATCTCAATATGGCTTTGTTATTGTTGATGATTACTCTCGTTACACATGGGTACACCTTGTCTCTTACAAAACTGAAGTGCAGGAAGTCTTCAAACGATTTTCCTCGAGGGCTTCAACCAACTTTGGTGTGAAGATCAAGCACATCAGAAGTGACAATGGCACTGAGTTCAAGAATTCGGGTCTCGATGACTATCTTGATGAACTTGGTATTACTCATGAGTTATCTGCTCCTTATACTCCTCAACAGAATGGCATCTTGGAGCGCAAGAACAGGACTCTTGCTGAGATGGCTCGCACTATGCTCGATGAGTACAAAACCCCTCGTCGTTTCTGTAGATGTGCGGTTCGATGAAACTAATGGCTCGCAAAGAAGGCACCTACCTTCTGTGTTAGATGAACCAGCACCTGAGGATTCTATCAAGCACAAGGCTACTGAAGATGTCATTCCTACTGAAGAATCTGCTGAAGAATTCATTCCAGAACGTGAAGAACATCGAGCTGATGCACCTGAAGAAAATGCTGAGGAAATTGATGCTGAAGAAAATGCTGATCAAATTCCTCAACGACAACCAGCTCATCCTCGCGTTGCAAAAGAAGTGCAAGTGGAGAAGATCATCGATGACATTAGAGCACCAGGTCCTCTCACACGCTCAAAAGCTTCACATCTATCTAACTTTTGTGGGCACTTTGCTTTTGTCTCTATCACAGAGCCCACTAAGGTAGATGAAGCATTTCTGGAGCCTGAGTGGATTCAGGCCATGCAAGAAGAATTACATCAGTTCAAGCTCAACAACGTATGGGAACTAGTCAATCGTCCCGATCCTCGCAAGCATAACATCATTGGCACAAAGTGGATCTACCGCAAAAAACAAGATGAAAATGGTGTTGTGGTGAGGAATAATGCACGACTAGTAGCTTAAGGCTACACACAGGTTGAAGGAATTGATTTCGATGAAACTTTTGCACCTGTTGCTAGACTTGAGGCTATTCACATATTACTTGCTTATGCTAACCATCATGATATCATCTTATATCAAATGGATGTGAAAAGTGCATTCCTCAATGGTAAGCTTGAGGAAGAAGTATATGTTGCTCAACCCCCAGGTTTTGAAGATCCAAAACATCCTGACAAAGTCTTCAGACTTAACAAGGCCCTCTATGGCCTCAAGCAGGCCCCACGGGCGTGGTATGATACATTGAAGGAATTCTTCATGAAGAAAGGCTTCACACCCGGTTCACTCGATCCCACTCTCTTTACTAAATCTTATGATGGTGAACTGTTTGTGTGCCAAATATATGTTGATGATATCATCTTTGGCTGTACTGACCAACGTTATAGTGATGAATTTGCCTATATGATGAGTGAAGAATATCAAATGTCTATGATGGGAGAGTTGAAATTCTTCTTAGGTCTTCAAATTCGTCAATAACGCAATGGCATATTCATATCTCAGGAGAAATACCTCAAGGATGTCCTGAAGAAATTCGGCATGCAAGATTGCAAAGGCATCAAAATTCCTATGCCCACAAATGGTCACTTATCCACTGATGAAAATGGTACTGACTTCGATCATAAGGTATACCGCTCCATGATTGGCTCTTTATTGTACTTATGTGCATCTAGGCCAGATATAATGCTTAGTGTTTGCATGTGTGCCCGATTTCAAGCTGCACCGAAGGAATCACACCATAAGGCTGCGAAGCATATTCTTCGATATCTAGCTCACACACCAACACTAGGATTATGGTATCCCAAGGGCTCAGATTTTGATCTCATTGGATATTCTGACTCTGACTATGCTGGTGACCGTGTGGACCGCAAGTCAACATCTGGTACTTGTCATTTCCTCGGACGATCCTTGGTCTGTTGGTCCTCGAAAAAACAAAACTGCGTATCACTATCTACTGCTGAAGCTGAGTACATTGCTGCTGGTTCTTGCTGTGCTCAACTGCTATGGATGAAGCAAACACTCAAGGATTATGGCATCAACGTGAAGAATGTGCCTCTCCTCTGTGACAATGAGAGTGCCATCAAGATTGCTCACAACCCAGTTCAGCACTCGAAGACAAAGCACATTCAGATTCGTCATCATTTTCTTCGTGATCATGTGTTGAAGGGCGACATTTCTGTTGAGCATGTGAAGACTGAAGAACAGCTAGCCGATATCTTCACTAAGCCCTTGGATGAGAAGAGATTTAGCAAGTTGCGGTGTGAGCTAGATATCTTAGAATCTTCGAATGTACTTTGAAAAGGCACTCATCCTAACACTTATGCAAAATTGATGACTTAGATGTGCAACACATGAAGAAACGTTTTTCTTCAATCGATGAAGAATATCACTCTAAGTGTGAAAAATTAATGAAGAATTTGATTCTCAGAACCCTACGACAATTATACGCGGTGTCTGAAATCATCATTCTTATACGGTGGGTCACGCCACCACAAAAGTTGAAAATCTTCAGTTTGAGTTTTTCCTCAACTTTTGAAATTCTTCAGTTTTTCAAATTCTTCAAACTTTGCAAAGTCTTCACTTGTGCCGTCGTTTTTCTTCATTGGCTATATATATATATATATATGAGTTTATGTCCTCTACATCATTCACTTATAGCTATTTCTTCAAGTTGGTTCTTCTGCTAAGTGAATGTGATCGGACCCTTCCCCCTCTATGCTATACTCGATCCAATTTGTTCACAAATTCTTCATGTGCGTTCTATTTGAAACTCGTTCAAATTCTTCACTGTGTCCTTGTCAGCTGAAGAAATTGCGAACGGAACGTTAAAACTAATCTTATCCAAACTTTCGGTTTTGCCACTCAAACCGTTTCACATCCCATGATGCATTATTTTATCCACCCACAATCTTACACGATCACCACTACACAGTACGTGGGTGACACATGTCGCGAGAAGGAGAACGGCCAGGGGCACGTTCGTCCCAAATCTTCGGGCGAGCAGTTTTTCACCGTGGCTATAAATACCCCTGTCCCCTTCCTCACTTCTTTTACCCCGCTCGATCTCACTCTCCCGCTCGAGCTTCCGAACCCTAGCACCGCCGCTACTCCATCGTCGCCGGTGAGGAAGAGCTTCACTGCCTCGACCTCGTCACCGTCGTACTCGCGTCGACCGCGGAAATCTTCACCTCCGCCGCCGCCGTAGACGTCTTTCTCCGCCAAGCTAGGGCGTGGAAGATCTGCATCGATGAACTTCACTGTTTCAACTCACAGTTCATCGTGTTCTTCGTTTCAGGGTAATTAAAAGCTACTTTTACTGCCCTCTTTGATTCGAAATTTTTCTACAAAATCTTCAAAGGTGTTTTATTCTTCAAATCCTCACACACAAAACACCTCACAAGTTATCTGTTCTTGATTCATTTCCCTAAGCATCAATTTCTTCAAAGATTCCTCAATTGTGTGGATCTTCGATCTATACAACTTTGGAACCTAAGATATAAAGCGCTTAGTGAAATTCCTCAAGACACATCTGGTCAAATTCCTCAAACTTGTTCTTTATGAAAAACCCTCTAAGAACGCATATGACCTCTTCAAATTCCTCGCAACTATACTCTGTTCACAGGTACACATGTCCACTGCTGAATCATTAGGTTTTCATCAACTTAACTCATTTGCAGCGTTCCTCGAAGAAAAGTTGCATACTTCTTCAGAGAACTCAATTGTTCAAATTCCTCAACTGAAGAAAATGGCTGAAGGTAAAAGGCCACAGAAAGGAGGAAAGAAGCCCGAGGTTATGACTGCATTTGAAATCCCTGAGGATATTTATAAAGATTACTGCACGCCTGATGAATCCAAATTTGGCAAAGAAGATAAAAATCAGCGCAAGGTGCGAATCCAGAGGATTGAATAGAGATGGGCACGTGAATGAAGGGAGTACAGATATGTTACTCCAAAGTACATGAAGAAATTCGCACTGAACCCTCCATGCCCAAGAGCCCCATTGGCACCTGGCCAAGTGGCTGATCCCACTAGCATCAAGCGTGGTGAGGAATTTCCTACCGAATGGGCCAAGCGCCAAGCTAAATTGGCAAGGCAAGCCAGAGAAGCAGTGAGGAAATTCAATGAAGACTCTGCTGCTGCTGCCATTGAGGCCTCTGTCAAGCCGAGGAAATCAATGCCCAAGAAGCCCGCTCGCAAGCCAAGTGCTTCACCAGCAATGCCCTCACGGCCAAGTTCCTCTGCAATGCCCTCACGGCCAGACACCTCAAAATCTTCAAAGCAAATTCCTCATGCTGCTCCTGCTCCACCAAAATCCTCAGCACCTCCTCCACAATCCTCAGCTGTCCCGACAAAGTCCTCAGCACCTGTGCATCTGGCCTCGTGCCAAAGGACTACTGGCGTCTCTATCGCCTCTGGTGTCTCAGCTAGTTCCTCAGCTGCACCAAGTTCCTCAGCTGGACCCTCGCTGCTGAAGAAAAAGGCTACTGCTGGCCGCGGTAATCGCCCCAGTCCCAACAAGAAGCAGGTAGTCTTCACTGTACCATCTGATGATGATGAAGCTGATGAAGAAGAACTTGCTGAAATCATCAGAGACCGCCAAGAAAGGGCTGCTAAAGCCAAAGGCACACCTGTGCCACTGCTGCTGGATCCAAGGGCGATCCTCGATTACATTGATCTCTGTCATAAGGATCCCAACACACCTATGCCTGACTTCAAGCTGACACCTGGCCAAAGTCACATGCTGACACACTTCATCCAAGAGGAGAAGTGGAAATACGATAGGGCCAGAGAGATCAAGAAATCGCAGTATCGCAAAGAGAAGCTGCTGAAGAAAAATATTGTCAAGATGACACCTGAGGAACTCGTCAAGATGCAGGCTGAAATCAAAGCCCTCAGCGACAACTTTGATTCTTACTATGCTGATTGGCAAGGAGCCAAGGTCAGATTTGTGAAGCTGACTGATACTTTCACCAAAGGTGCAGCCTCAACACAACAACAAGTTCCTCACGCTGAAGCATCTGTTCAGCAAACTGAAGAACATGCCAGCACCGCTGATGAAGTTCAGGCTGCTGAAGAAAATGCCAGTTCCAGGGCTGATGACTCTACTCCAGCCACTGAAAAAATTGCCAGGGCACCCACTAGTGGTGCACCTGAAGAAACTGAAAAAGAAAGGACAACTTCATCAGTTGCTCCTGAGGAAAATCAACCAGATTCCTCAGCTCCACATGCGCCTACACCAACTCCAATCCTTCCATCTGCATTGGATGTGAAGAAGACCAAGGCTGCAGAGCGGGCTGCAGCGAAGAAAAGGAAGGCATCAAATGCTTCAGAATCTTCAGCTCCCAAGAAGATGAAGCCAATGACTAGCTCATTTGCAAATCCCATTGATGCCATTCCTATCTCATCCATGCCATCAAAGGACCTTGTTCCTTTTGGTGAAGATTATGTGATCCCAAGTGGGTCAGATGAAGAAACTCAATCTGCTGCTTCCTCAGAGCAGATTGATGAAGAAATTGAAGTGGATGCAATCCCTTCAACCCCACTGGTCTCATCACCAATGCCTCAGTTTGATGCTGAAGAGGATGGTGTTGAAGAAATTGAGGATGAAGATGTGGATATTGGAAGCACAACTCCAGTGATGAATGACGACTTTTGGGAAAGTCAGCATCCAATTTCTCCACTCTTCACACCACTGCAGCAAATTCCTCACTCCCCTGCACCAACTGTTCCGATGGGCTCTGAAGAAACTCATCCCACTGCATCCGTGAATGAAGAAATTCCAGCCACTAGTGTTGAAGAAACTGCTGCTGAAACTGAAAAGGTGACTGCACCTGAGGAGGAACCAGAAATTCCTCAGCCTGAAGAAACTGAGATTGTGATTCCTGAGGTAGTGATGCAACTCACTGACACTCCTCTGCCCAAGCCAAAGGATCCATTATCAAAGAAGCAAAAATTCAAGGCTGGAGACTTCTTTGGTGAGCACGTGTTCTTCACTGAATACAACCCCTATGACTCTGCTTGCATAAGGAAGATGCGTTTCTGGACTACAAGCCAAGCATATTTCTATTCCTCAGTGCTTTTCAACAAGGACAAAGTCTTCGACCATGCACATATTCCTCACGTGGATATGGAGTCAATGCCGTGCTTCACGCCAGTCCTCAGTGTTCTTCACGACGTTGGGCTACTCAACTTCTGCACTGACATCTGCGATTGGAATGAAGAACTCATTCTTCAGTTCTATGCAACACTGCACATCACCGGCAACTCTGAAGATGTGAATTCATGGGTTTTGGACTGGATGACTGAGAACACACATCATAAGGCCCCAGCATCTGAATTGCTTCGTGCCCTTCCTCTGAGTCCACCCACTGAAGATGCACGTTGTATTTACAACGAACCTGAACTTTTAAATCACTATATGCAAGTGCTCATGAAGCCTTTGAAGCCAGGGCAGGCCCCTCGAACCACATTCCTCGTCAAGGAATTGTTGTATGTGCCAAGGACTGTCTATCGCATTCTGACGAAGACCATGAGTCCCATCAAAGGCCATGATTCATCTGATGAAGAAGTCGTTGGCATCATGAAGAACATGCTTTTCAACATCATTCATGGCGTTCCCATCCACTTCCATGATTTCTTCATGACTTTGGCAAATATCGCTATGTCGCCATTTGAGTTGAAGCCTTATGCACCTTGGATTATGAGATTCATCAGGACAAGGTCTTCACTCAACTACAAAGCTGAAACTCTCAACCACTGCAGCTACTTGCCTCCCATTGAAGTCCTCAAAAGGACATTTTCCTCAGCTAAAGAAAAGGGCAAGGCCACTGCTGTGATCGATGAAGGCATTCGTCCATTGGATGGTCAATTTCGCAAGGCCGCATCATATTCCACCAATGATGACTCTGCCACACATGACACTGCCGCCAATACTGCCAAGCCAAATCCTCAAGCCACAACACCCAGGGTGATGACTGATCGTGAGTTACTCCTCAGTGTTCATCAAAAGGTTGATCGCAATCACAAATGGGTCAAGCGTCAGTTTGGTTCAATTCTTCACAACATGACTTCCACACACAATGCAGTGAAGAAAAACCACTACCACCTTCATGAAACCCTCAACCGCACCTGGGCTGTTCTGTCTCAAGTCTACAACGCTGCTGATCTGAAGAAAATGGGTCTCAATGAAGAATTTGCCTGGTCTTCACCTCCTCCGAAGAAATACAAGAAGGTCCTAGTTCATTCTTTGGTGGCCAGTTCATATTCTTCATCACGCGACACTGATGAAAATGAAGACTTGGACGACACTGCGGCAGGCCCTACATCAACGACTGACCCCAACAACGCTGGCGCTCCTTCATCAACTTGAATATCTTCAGGGGCGTTAGTCCTCAGTTTCGATCCTTTTGGTCATTTGATGACAAGGGGGAGAAATCTGAGTTAGTCTTCAAGCGGGTCTATCATAAGGGCGTTTTTTATCTGCTAAGTTACAACTCTCGTTCTTCCGAAACTTTTATTGGATCGAGTTGTAATCTTAAAACCGATGGTGCGCTGATACTTTTGTTGCACTATGCTTGATACTTTTGATACACTACTCTGCATGCTTATTCCTCAGTAATATTATCGCACGCGTCCTGAATTACATCAGGCACCATATTTCATCATGCATTTCAAATTCTACATATCATATATCAAATGCGTGTATGAATTACAAGATATAGGGGGAGATCTCCATGATTCAACTCTTCAAGTGTGCATTGCTTCAAAAGCAAATTCCTCACTATGCACATCTTCAAGGGGAGTTCTTCTATATCTTGCAATCAAATTCCTCAATATCAATATTTACACTTCATATATTTTTCCCCGTTGAAAACTTAACCTATGTTGTCATCAATCACCAAAAAGGGGGAGATTGTAAGTGCATCTAGTGCCCCTTAGTGATTTTGGTGTATTGAAGACTTATAGGTTAAGTATCTAATGTGTTTTTGAGTGTACACATGTCTATAAGTCTATGAGGAGTTTGATGTTTACAGAGAAAGTCAACCCCTAAAAATGAAGTTCTTCGACTGAAGACTTTGATATACTGAAGACTTTCTGAAGACTTTGAAAGTGAAGAAATTGGTGTGACCTTGAAGACTTGGTATTCATTCGAGGAACATGAAGCGTGAAGACTTTTGTTTTCGTAGTTTCATTTTCTCTTTCTTGAGTCATAGGAAACACCGTACTGTTAAAGGGGGTCGAGGAAATACTAAGGAGAAAATTTCCATGTGATGCTCAACTCAAATCCTACACCTACCAATCCCTTCGAGTGAAGCCATTGGAAATCTCATACAGTTCAGTCAATTTCTTCAGTGATAGAGACGCAGTTCTTCTGGTCACTGAGGACTTTGCTCTGACCGAGGAGTTAGGAATTCGCCAGTGCAAATTGCCTACACAGTGAGGAACATGATAGCACTGAGGAATTTGTACCTCAAATTTCCGACCGTTGCTGTGCTGCGCGCCAGCTGTCCCAAAATATCTTGTCCACATAACGGTCATATCATTGAAGGGCATTTATGTCTTATCATGTCGGGCTACTCCCTAGGCTATAAATAGCCGCCCCCTACAACCACTAGCTGGTTGGCTGCTCCGAGAGAACTTGACACTTGTCATTTGAGAGCAACCCATCCTCCGAGGACTTTGAGCGAAAATCATCTTGTGAGGAAAATCCAAACCCAAACCCAAACACCTACAAACCCAAAGTGATTGAGCATCACTGAAGAGAGTGATCCTGCGTGGATCCGACGCTTGTTACCTTTGAAGACTGTGCTTCTTCCAGACGGTTAGGCGTCAAGGTCTAGAGCATCCAAGAGGAATTGTGGATCGCCGAGTGACCAAGTCTGTGAAGGTTTGGAAGTCACCTGAAGACTTACCACGAGTGATTGGACGAGGACTGTGTGTCCTTAGTTCAAGGAGAATACGGTGAGGACTTGGTGTCCCGAGCTGCGTGCTCAGGACTGGGTGTCCGGGACTGTGTGTCCTCGAGTTTAAATACTCAGCCGCTCCAACCAGATGTACAACGTAGACAACAATTGGAACTGGTCTACCAAATCATTGTCTTCACCAAGCTTACTGGTTCTATTTCCTCAACACTTTCATTTCCTCATTAATGTGTTGTGTGTTTGTTCATATCTGTGTTTGAAGACTTTGACTGAAGACTTTCTCAATTTCCTCAGTTCAATTTCTTCAGTCTGTTTGTCTTCATCTTGTGCTATCCTCCTGTGTTTACGCTTTCTGTACTCTGAGTTTGTCTTTATTTCATCATGATGACCATGCATGTATTCTGCTATGTTTACCTCTGAGTACTTATTCCGCTGCTAGTAGTTCTTCGCTAAGGAATTTCCTCACGAGCAAATTCCTCAGTGAAGAATTTCATAAAAATCGCCTATTCACCCCCTCTAGTCGATATAACGCACTTTCAGGTGTGGCAACACGTGCTTCTTCTTCTCTTGTTTCTTGGTCATCGGCTGATGCAGCCGGAATATCTTCAGCCTCTTTGGCTTCAGACTCAGGGTTGTTCACAGTAGGAGAGGCTTCAGGAAACACTTGGCGTGAAACAGATTGGCGCTCATCTCCTTCTGGAACACTTGACATATTGACCTGTGGCCTTGGTCCTTTACGAAGCCAGCGAAACGCTGGCGACGCTTGCGGAGATGGAGTTGGTTGGGCCTCAAAGTATTCATTGTCAACCACCGGAGTGGTGACCTGTGTTGGGGGATTAACCGGTGTTTCTTCATCACGTGGGGATTCTTGTGGGTGATCAGCTCATGAGTCATCCTGAGCAATTGGCGTCAATGGACGACCAATGCTGATGAGTTCGCTGTTCGTGAGAACATGCGATGATACCACATCGTAGTCGATCTGAGGAGGGACTTCATCATCTTCAACATTGTCTTGATGATCAATGTCTTCAGCTGCGGTGGGGTCAATAGCTGGAATGTCTTCAGCTTCAGGAGCCTCTGTGGAAGCAGGCTCATGAACTATCATCCGTCGTTCTTGGTGTGCAGATTCAGGACGAGCAACAGAAATTGGCTCGACTACAAGGGGCTCTGTGGGAGCAGCCCGATCTTTCTTGGTCTTGCGCTTCTTGGTGGGTGGAGCAGCATTAGTGGTGTTCTTGGTCTTGCGCTTCCTGGCCTTGGCTTCGGCTGCCCTTGTCTTCTGAAGCTCTTAAGCCACTGTGGGGACCTTAGGCTTCACGCCTGTCATGCTCGCTGGGAAGACAATGCGAGGCTCTTCCCGCCTGGATGGTTCAGTTTGGTCCACAGAGGGCTTCTTCTTCTTGGCAGCCATCCTGGGGCCGATGCCAGGACGCCCAAGAGCCTTGCGCTTCTCAGCTTCATTGTAAGCTTGAATGCACTTGGCAGCGAGAGACTTCATGCGCTCACGTGAACCTTTGGCTTCATCACGTTTCTTGTGAAACATTTCCTTGAGCTCATGCAGCATGACCTTGAAGTTCTGAACATCTGCCACGTTGAGCTGGGCAATATGCTTCTTGAACTGAGCCTTTTCAAAATCAATCTTGTGCTTCAGCTCAACAATTTTTTGAGCAAGAGCTAGCTCAGGAGCAATGGCGCTGTGGAAGGAGACGCTTAGGCCAATTGGAAGTTGCAGATCATCAAAGCTGAGATTGGGGGTGTCAAACAACTCACCAACGAAGTTGTTTAAGACTGCCACGTCAAAGAGAGGCAAGTCATTGAAGATTTCTCCCTCTTGCTTGCTCTTTATCAATTGCTCAAGAGCGTCATCAGCAAGATCGTCGTCACTCGGCAGATCAATGGCGTCATTCTCGTTTCTCAAAATAGAAACAGGAGTCAGAGCAGGACTAGAGGAGTGCATGGGCTTCTTCTTTTTCTTCTCAGTCTTGGAGATGCGAGAGAGATCTTCTGACTGCACACTTGGTGTAGGAGGAGCAGTGGCCAAGGGCTTCACTCGTGAAGCTTTCAGTGGAGTGGAAAGCTTCGAAGCCTTCGGTTTCTTATGCTTCTTCGGCTTTGGTGGTGCAGGTGCTTCGTCAGAGTCAGCATCGTCTGCAGGTTGATCCACGTCTGCCCCTTGAACCTTTATATGAGTGAGAGACCTTCTAAGTTGTAGAGGGTCCCAACTAGATTAGGTCAGCTTCTCGTGTGCCATCGGCACGTGGTGCGGAGGGGCCTGGGTTGAAGTCTAATCCCCAAGACTTCTTGTTTTCCTTGGCCGATTTCTTGGCAAACTGAAAGTTGCGCTTGAACATATTGTCATCTCGACACCATAGCAATGACGATGGGTCAGCATCAGCAGGCTGTGGCCCTCTGACCATGCAAGGACATAATCCCTGAGCAATGGCTTCAGTTCTGGTCTTGGGTTGAAGATTTTTATAGAGAATATCTCCCCAAGGACGCTTGATAGCATTCTTCTCAGCATACTCCTTGGTGACGAATTTGTACTTGAACCATTGCTCGGCCCAATATCTTCAAATCCATTGGATTCGAGTCTTGCGCTGACCATAGCTTTCTTCGGGATCAGTTTTGTATAGTTCATAGAGATCTTAGGGCAGATCCTTTAATGTACCCCACGGCGCTGTCTGCCACCCTTCCTTGCTGATTTCTCTGTTGCCATGAAGTTTAGACTGAAAGGCTTCAACACTGTAAAAGGCTTCCGTCTACTGGTCAGACAGGAACTGGCTTCGGGAGAATTAATGTGATACTGTAAGAATTCTGCAAATGAATGCAGACTATGAGAACCAAGGGATTCTCCCACGGACATGTACCTGTGATAGCATTAGAGATGCGAGGGGAGGGGAAGAGGTCATATGCATTCTCAGAAGATTTTGAAGATAAATCAGTTTAGAAGACATTGACCTCATAGCCGAAGACATTCACTTATACGTTGAGAGTTGGTTCCAGATTTGTATGAATCCAAGAATAAGTACAAGTGAGGAATCTAACTATGTGTGAAGCATAAGTGAATATACTAGGCATTGTATGAGATGCAGACATGATAGATCCAACTTTGTGGAGGTAGAAACCACTTTTGGTAAAAAGACGGTAAAAAGAGGGTTTTTATTTACCACACGATGAACTGCTAGACGGAGTAGAAGAGGAGGCCGAGCAGTTCGATCTTCCGTGCCCTAACTCAGCGACAGAGGTGTAGGATCGGAAGTATGTCTAGAGGGGGGGATTAGACTACTTGACCAAATAAAAGCTACGCCTTTTCCCAATTTTAGTTCTTCGCAGATTTTAGCAACTTAGGACAAGTCAAGCAATCATCACACAATTCAAGCAAGCATGCAAAGAGTATATAGGCAGCGGAAAGTAAAGCATGCAACTTGCAAGAATGTAAAGGGAAGGGTTTGGAGAATTCAAAAGCTATTGGAGACACGGATTTTTTCCCCATGGTTCGGATAGGTGGTGCTATCCTACATCCACGTTAGTGGAGACTTCAACCCACGAAGGGTAACGGTTGTGCGAGTCCACGGAGGGCTCCACCCACGAAGGGTCCACGAAGTAGCAACCTTGTCTATCCCACCATGGCCATCGCCCACGAAGGACTTGCCTCACTAGCGGTAGATCTTCACGAAGTAGGCGATCTCCTTGCCCTTACAAACTCCTTGGTTCAACTCCACAATCTTGTCGGAGGCTCCCAAGTGACACCTAGCCAATCTAGGAGACACCACTCTCCAAGAAGTAACAAATGGTGTGTTGATGATGAACTCCTTGCTCTTGTGCTTCAAATGATAGTCTCCCCAACACTCAACTCTCTCTCATAGGATTTGGATTTGGTAGAAAGAAGATTTGAGTGGAAAGCAACTTGGGGAAGGCTAGAGATCAAGATTCATATGGTAGGAATGGAATATCTTGGTCTCAACACAAGGGTAGGTGGTTCTCTCTCAGAACATATGAGTTGAAACTGTAGATGTGTTCTGATGGCTCTCTCCACGAATGAAGAGGAGGTGGAGGGGTATATATAGCCTCCACTTAAAATCCAACCGTTACACACAATTTACCAATCTCGGTGGGACCGAATCAACAAACTCGGTCGGACTGAAAAGGTAAACCTAGTGACCGTTAGAGTTTTTCGGTGGGACTGACATGCATCCCGGTAGGACCGATATGGTTAGGGTTTGGGCATAACGTAATCTCGGTGATACCGATTACACAAACTCGGTGAGACCGATTTGGTAATTAGCTAACCAGAGAGTTGGTCAGGCAAACTCGGTGGGACCGATTTGCTCTTTCGGTGAGACCGAAAAGTTACAAAAGGGAAACAGAGAGTTTGCATTGCAATCTCGGTGGGACCGATCCGCTCTTTCGGTGAGACCGAAAAGTTACGAAAAGGAAACAGAGAGATTGCAATCCCATCTCGGTGAGACCGAGATCCCTATCGGTGAAACCGATTTGCTAGGGTTTTGGCAGTGGCTTATGACATATGAAGACTCGGTGGCGCCGGATAGAAAGAATCGGTATGACCGAGTTTGGCTTAGGGTTTAGGTCATATGTGGATATGGGAAAGTAGTTGAGGATTTTGGAGCATATCATTAAGCACATAAGGCAAAGAGCTCATTAAGCAACACCTTATCCCTCCTTGATAGTATTGGATTTTCCTATGGACTCAATGTGATCTTGGATCACTAAAATGTAAAATGAAGAGTCTTGAGCTTTTGAGCTTGAGTCAATCCTTTGTCCTTAGTATTTTGAGGGTTCCACTTTCACCATTCATGCCATGCCAATCATTGAGCTTTCCTGAAATAGTTATCTTGGAATATCATTAGTTCAATGAGCTATATGTTGTTATGAATTACCAAAACCACCTAGGGATAGTTGCACTTTCAATCTCCCCCTTTTTGGTAATTGATGAGAACATATAGATCAAAGCTTCGACAAATGATAATATGAATGAATTACATCGTCGCTTTGAGAAGTATGTGATAAGTAAGAGCTCCCCCTAAATTTGTGCATATTTAAGATTTGCTTTGGACTGAAAATGCACAAGAAGTTAGAATTATGGGTTACTCTTCCATGTCACATACATCTTGGTGGAGCGCTCAAAATGATTAATCATGAAATACATGCACTCATCACCAAGGCAAAGTGAATGATCACATAAGATAGATAAGATATATCAAGCATGCATAAGTGTAGCTTATGATCAAACACATGATCATCAATGTCTCACAAGCATATCAAAGTATCTCAACCAAAAGCAAACAATGTTTGAAAAACCACCAAATAAAAGCAAGAGAGAATAAAAGCAGCACACACTCTCTCGAAGCCTATGATCTATACATTTTTCTCCCCCTTTGGCAACAAGTTACCAAAAAGTTCCTAGAAAATGCATAGTGCTAGATCGACACTCAGGCTTGATCTTCAGGTGGTGGTGGAGTCTGGATCACTCCAAGGACGAAGGCTTCCATAGATGCTGTTGGAGTTGGAGCTGAAGTGGATGCTGGAGCAGGTTGGGTTGGTGCTGCGGCTGGTGCTGAGGCGGTTGCTCTTGTGTCAGGAACTGGCACTGCAGACGACCTTGGACCTCGTGGCACTCTGGCAAATGCATCTGTGGTTTGTCTTCCCTCTCCTCTCCTGCATGTCATCTTTGAGTTGCTCCATTGCAGTCTGAATCTCTGTCACCTTGATATCCAAGTCATAGACCTTCTGTTCTACGATTCTCTCTAAGCTTGCCTGGTTCTGAGTTAGGTTGGCCAAACCTTTTTCAATCCACAGGGTGGATGCAATCAGGTAACTAAGCTGCTCTTTCTTGGTTTTCAAGAAGTATTCAGATGCCTCCTCTTGAGTTGGCATCCTTGCAGCTTTCTCCTTCCTTGCCTTCTCCTTATGTGCTTGTGCATGGGCTGAAGATGGTTCATCTTTGTTCATCACAACCTGGTTGTCCTCGAAATCTGGATGGATGGGCAAATGTTCCTTGTCCAACAAGTATGTGTCTGTGCCCATTCTTGAGTTGATCAACATCTGGATCTGAGGGGTATATCCACAGCTCCTCTTCTGGTCTGCTGCAGTCCTCTTGATCGTTTCTATTATGAGGCTCATGACCTTAAACTTTTGAGGCACATCAAAGATATGTAGCAGGTTGATTGCATGGCCTCTGATCATCTTGTGATCACCTAACTTGGGCAACAGAGTGTGCCTTAAGATCCAATTGATGGTTGGCAATCCTCACAGAAGATAGTGTACAGATCCATACTTGAAAGTTTCAAGTGCCTTGTCAGGGATCTCTTTGTACATGTTGATCATGGAGTTGTGGTCCATCTTCTTCTTGGAATAGACATCCAAGTCATCTTCATTTTCTTCTGGGGCATTGATAAGTTGTGCCCACTCAGCAACTGTTGATTGGTACCTCGTACCTTCAGACATCCAAACAATCCTCCCATCTGGATAGAAATGTGCTGTGGAGTAGAACTGCATGATAAGCTCCTCATTCCACTTTGTGAGCTTCTGCCCAACAAAGTCTTCTACTCCACAAGCTCTGAAGCTATCTTGCACTCCAGGGTAGTGCTCTTCGTTGTCCTTGATATATTCCCAGTCGACCCATCTCATATCACATACTATTGGCTTCTTGTCCAATAAGACTGTCTCATAGAAGTCCTGCTGTTCCTTAGTGTGGAACCTGTAGTCAACAACAGTCCTTCTCCTGGTAGCATAGGGATCCTCAGCTCTCCATTTTCTCAATCTAGAGTCTCTCCTGATTTTCATATCCTCAGCCACAGGATGAGCATCATTGTGGTCTGGGATCTTGGGCTTCAGCTTTCTCAGCACTTGGCCTTCCTCTTCTTCTGCAGGTTCAGGCACTGGGGCCTTGTTTTTCTCAGCTGCTGGGATGCTCCTAGTATTCCTCTTTGGTTTTGGCTTTGGAGCTGGCTTAGCCTTGGAAGCAGACTTGGGGGCTTCCTTTGGCTTAGATGCAGCTGCTCCTGATGTAATGGCATCACCCATCAGCTTGGGTGCCTTGGGTGCTAGTGCAGCACCTTCCTCTTCTTCTTCTTCTTCATCAGAAGAATGCTGTTCAAATTCAGCCATGGGATCAACTTTCTTGCACCATCTGCCTCTTTTCCTTTCTTTCTTTGTCTCAGCTGCAACTGGCTCTTTGGGTGCAGGCTTCTCAGGAATCTTTGTTGAGGCTCTGGCCTTAGGCATGGGCTGCCTGCCTGCTGGCCTTTTGACCTTTAAGCCTGGCTTGGTCGCTGCAGCTGAGCCATATTGTTTCTTCAGCACAACTCTCTTGGAAGTTGTTTCCTCCTCTGCCACATAATCTTCATCCTCTGAGTCTGAAGCTCTCTTCTTTCTCTGTCTTGTGGCAGCTTTTGGCAGATTGCTAGGGGTGCTCCTGCTGCCATCATCTGAGGAACTGGAGGGACTAGTGCCCTCACTCATGTGCACAAGCTGCTCTGACTGATTCTGACTATCACTTTGATCTGACATGATGAACAAGCTGACTGCTGACTGCTGAACCCTGTGAATAGTTTATAGATGAGGTAGAGTGGATGAGCATCACAAAATGCAGAGATTTTGCAAAAAGAATGATTCAAAAACTTAGTTTTAGTTTCCCACAGAAAGCATCTCGGATCTACCGATGTTTAAACTCGGTGATACCGAAGCAGTTTTTGGAACCTAAACTAGTGAACTCGGTCAGACCGAGTCATAGTTCGGTGGCACCGAGACTGCTAGGGTTTCACAAAGTTCAAAAATCGGTCACACCGATTAGTTACACTCGGTCAGACCGAGTTTCACTTGTGCAATGGCATAGGCCAAATCGGTGGGACCGAGTTTTTCAACTCGGTGGGTCCGAGATGGTTTCGGCGGAAACCTAACCCTAAAATTTTCGAATCAAAACTAATCTACGAGTTCTTTGACTGGATAGAAGTTTATCAATCATGGCAAGAATCATTATGATCACAATGTGCTAGAAATCGGATTGGGGAATAGCACAAAGATCGAGTCCGTACCCTAGTTCGGCGGAGACTCGCTACGACGGCAACGGCGGGGTTGATTCCTGTTGACGGCGACGGAGACCAGCGACTGGAGGCTGCTGGTGGCGAGGAGACGATCCGGAGACCACATCGGCAGAGCGAGCTATGGCGCGGGCGAAGAGGTTCGGAGAAATTTCCAAAATTTTGCCCGTGTCTATATATAGCCCGACCCTGTCGGTGTGACCGAGTGGAACAACTCGGTGGCACCGAGATGCAAAACTATGTACAGTTATTGCAACTCGGTGTGACCGAATAGTTCAAATCGGTTGCACCGAGATTAAAAACTTAGATCAACTTGATGATCTCGGTAGGACCGAAAGTGGGATATCGGTCAGACCGAAAATCACAAAGAGGTTTTGGAAGTTTAAGTCTATGACGAATCGGGGACTCGAGTGCTCCTCACACAGAGTGGTTCGAATCTGACTTGATCAATTTTGTGATGTAGCATGAATAGAGTTTGAGACGAGAAAAGCATAGATAGCTAGAGGGGGTTCTTAGGCATTCTTGTCCATCCACTTGGCAAAAGAACAATAAAATCAAACTATCAAAACAACAAGTGGATGACCTCGAATGAGTAAAATATGCAACCAACATGCTCACACAATAAAATGGCAATTGAAATATGTGACAAAACATGCACACCCAATTCTAGCATCTATCAAGCAATTTGCGATGACTAGGTGATCTATATATGAGTATATTGACTTAGGAGTCAAATGAGAACATTTGATCATAGGCCATACTCATCGTTTAAGCTCAAGTGGGGTTACCACTTTTACATAAAGCATCGTTGTGTTCACATCATTGTAGTCGCTTTAGCTCAAGTCTTAGAGTAAAGCTCCCCCTAGATGTGATATCCCCCCGAAGAGGGATGAACTAACCTTGGGTTTTGTCGATGATGACTTCATGTAGATGTTGAAGATGTGGATGCTCAATGTTGATGTAGATCACTTGGAGCTATCCTTTTGAGTGAATTGCACTTTCAATACCTACATGGGTTAGTCCCACAAGGAACAAGCAAGTATATCCATAGACATAGAGTGATGCACATACAAGATGATGTCTATGAAAGCTTTTAGGTTACCTTGTCCCTTGACTTACCAACAAGAGGGTTTGTGACTCCTTGAACTAGTGCAATATGTGGAAGTTGATTGCGCTTGTTCTTGCCAAAATGATAAGAGTGAAGTTTGTTGGCGGAGTCACCCTCAAGAACTCTCTAGTTCTTCTTCTTTTGGATCCACACCATCTTGATGGGAATCCTTGGAGTTGTAGTCATACTTGATGAAGTGGAACTTGAAGTAGTCTTGGGAATCCACTTGACTAAGGTCTTAGGAGCTTCTTCAAATGCATCTATTTCCTCTTGAATCTTGTCCTTGCCTTTTTGCTTGTAGTCTTGTGGTGGAAGATCATCTTGAGTTTGTGTCCCCTTAAAAGAAGTTGGGTCATACTTCTCTTGTTGAGGAACAAACTTTGTCTTGGGGTATTGATCTTCTTCCCACTCAACTCCATTGGCATTGAACTTTCGTTCAAAACCAACACCTTGATTCTTCCGGTGCCTTCCTTGCTTGCGTACAATCTCCTCGAATTGCTTACTTCCGGCAAGGCTTTTGTATACTCCTTTCTCTATGATTTCCTTCAATATGCTATTTTCTTGCTCAAGTGTAACTTGGCTAAGAGAATCATTAGTGGAATCAAGAGAACTACTAGAAGGAACAATATCGATTTAACACAATCATTGTTACTACTAGAAGAAGAATCTTTCTTGTTCTTGTTACTAGACTTGACTTGAGGCATGTAAGTGGATAAGAGTAAACGTTTGGCAATGTAAGAAGAACTTTTCTTGCGGAGATCATCATTGATTGCCTTTAAAAGCTCATGCTCTTGCTCAAGATTGAGCTTTTCAAAGCGTAACTTTTCATGAGCCCTTAAAAGTTCTCGATGATCTTCGAAGATAGTTTCATGAGCTAACTTAAGAGTGTTTAGTTCTTTAGTTAGAGCCTCAATTTTCTCCTTATCATTGTCATTCGTTTTAGCATGATTAATTGACGTTTCATCATAGGATTCATCACTAGAGTTGTCAACAAGTAAATCATCATCGCCTAACAAGTCATCTTCATCACTATTAAAATCTACATACTCAGGATGAGTTACCTTAGGACCTTTGGCCATGAAACATCTTCCAATTCCTTCATTTGGCGAATCAAATATGTCATAGGAGTTGGTTGACACAAGTGCTAGACCGGCAACACCTTCATCTTGAGTATATTCGGAGTCGGAGTGATAACTTCTCTCGGAGTGGTTGTCGGAGTCGGAGCCGGATACCCATTCACCAACATGAGCTTGATGTCTTTGTTTTCTGTAGCTCCTTGATGATTTTTCCTTCCTTTCCGAATCCTTGCTTCTCCGTGAGTATCTTCGTTCATAACGATCATCTCTACTCCTTCTCTCTCGTGATGGTGATTCCTCTCTTTTGCTTCTTCTTTTTGGAGAATATTCTCTTCTTTTGTAGGGAGCCGTACACTCATTGGAATACTGTTCGGGTCTTCCACAATTGTAGCAGTTTCGCTCTCGACTAGAAGATCTTTTGTCATTGTAGGACCTTGACTTGGAGCTTCTATCTTTGCATCTACTCTTATAGAACTTGTTGAAGTTCTTCACCATTAAGCTCAATTCTTCATTGAAGTTTTGTTTCTCACTTGATGATGTGGGGGCTTCACATGAGGCTTTGTAAGCACCACTTGATTTGTTGTGAAGTTCCTCTTTATCCTTGAGCGACATCTCATGAGCAATAGTTCTTCCAATGACTTCTGTTGGCTTGAGATCTTTGTAATTGGGCATCATTTGGATCAATGTGCACACGGTATCATATTTTCCATCCAAGGCTCTTAGGATCTTCTTGATGATGAATCTGTCGGTCATCTCTTCACTCCCTAAGCCGGCAATCTCATTTGTGATGAGAGCAAGCCTAGAGTACATTTCACGACACCTTCACCATCCTTCATTTTGAACTTGTCAAGTTGACTTTGAAGCACATCCAATTTGGATTCCTTGACGGAGTCGGTACCCTCGTGCATATCAATCAAAGTATCCCAAATTTCCTTTGCATTCTCAAGACGGCTGATTTTGTTGAATTCTTCGGGGCACAATCCGTTGAAGAGAATATGACAAGCTTGAGCGTTGTATTGTAGCATCTTCAACTCATCCGCGGTAGCTTCACGGTTTGGTTCTTTCCCGTCGAAGAAGTCACCTTGCAAACCAACACACACAATAGCCCAAACGGCTGGGTTATGTCCAAGAATATGCATTTTCATTTTATGCTTACAACTAGCAAAGTTAGTACCATCAAAGTAAGGACCTCTACGG
The DNA here is from genome assembly GCA_032464435.1 of Aegilops umbellulata. Classification (NCBI taxonomy): domain Eukaryota; kingdom Viridiplantae; phylum Streptophyta; class Magnoliopsida; order Poales; family Poaceae; genus Aegilops; species Aegilops umbellulata. The sequence goes on along the minus strand of CP136056.1, from coordinate 228,366,356 downwards.
TGATAATTTCCCTCAATAGACGCCATACTCTCCTAGGTTGTGAAACCAAGGCTATGACCACCAAAAGCTATGGAAATCAAAGCAAATGGAGACCAAAGCTCTGATACCACTTGTAGGATCGGAAGTATGTCTAGAGGGGGGGGATTAGACTACTTGACCAAATAAAAGCTACGCTTTTTCCCAATTTTAGTTCTTGGCAGATTTTAGCAACTTTAGGACAAGTCAAGCAATCACCACACAATTCAAGCAAGCATGCAAAGAGTATATAGGAAGCGGAAAGTAAAGCATGCAACTTGCAAGAATGTAAAGGGAAGGGTTTGGAGAATTCAAACGCTATTGGAGACATGGATGTTTTTCCCGTGGTTCGGATAGGTGGTGCTATCCTACATCCACGTTAGTGGAGACTTCAACCCACGAAGGGTAACGGTTGCGCGAGTCCACGGAGGGCTCCACCCACGAAGGGTCCACGAAGTAGCAACCTTGTCTATCCCACCATGGCCATCGCCCACGAAGGACTTGCCTCACTAGCGGTAGATCTTCACGAAGTAGGCGATCTCCTTACCCTTACAAACTCCTTGGTTCAACTCCACAATCTTGTCGGAGGCTCCCAAGTGACACCTAGCCAATCTAGGAGACACCACTCTCCAAGAAGTAACAAATGGTGTGTTGATGATGAACTCCTTGCTCTTGTGCTTCAAATGATAGTCTCCCCAACACTCAACTCTCTCTCATAGGATTTGGATTTGGTAGAAAGAAGATTTGAGTGGAAAGCAACTTGGGGAAGGCTAGAGATCAAGATTCATATGGTAGGAATGGAATATCTTGGTCTCAACACAAGGGTAGGTGGTTCTCTCTCAGAACATATGAGTTGGAAGTGTAGATGTGTTCTGATGCCTCTCTCCACGAATGAAGAGGAGGTGGAGGGGTATATATAGCCTCCACTTAAAATCCAACCGTTACACACAATTTACCAATCTCGGTGGGACCGAATCAACAAACTCGGTCGGACCGAAAAGGTAAACCTAGTGACCGTTAGAGTTTTTCGGTGGGACTGACATGCATCCCGGTAGGACCGATATGGTTAGGGTTTGGGCATAACGTAATCTCGGTGAGACCGATTACACAAACTCGGTGAGACCGATTTGGTAATTAGCTAACCAGAGAGTTGGTCAGGCAAACTCGGTGGGACCGATTTGCTCTTTCGGTGAGACCGAAAAGTTACAAAAGGGAAACAGAGAGTTTGCATTGCAATCTCGGTGGGACCGATCCGCTCTTTCGGTGAGACCGAAAAGTTACGAAAAGGAAACAGAGAGATTGCAATCCCATCTCGGTGAGACCGAGATCCCTATCGGTGAAACTGATTTGCTAGGGTTTTGGCAGTGGCTTATGACATATGAAGACTCGGTGGCGCCGGATAGAAAGAATCGGTATGACCGAGTTTGGCTTAGGGTTTAGGTCATATGTGGATATGGGAAAGTAGTTGAGGATTTTGGAGCATATCATTAAGCACATAAGGCAAAGAGCTCATTAAGCAACACCTTATCCCTCCTTGATAGTATTGGATTTTCCTATGGACTCAATGTGATCTTGGATCACTAAAATGTAAAATGAAGAGTCTTGAGCTTTTGAGCTTGAGTCAATCCTTTGTCCTTAGTATTTTGAGGGTTCCACTTTCACCATTCATGCCATGCCAATCATTGAGCTTTCCTGAAATAGTTATCTTGGAATATTATTAGCTCAATGAGCTATATGTTGTTATGAATTACCAAAACCACCTAGGGATAGTTGCACTTTCAGGAGGACACCTACGGCGGAGGCGGAGAAGACGATGTTCGCGGCCGGCGTGAAGACTGCGTCGGAGAGGTCGCGGTAGCTAAGCGCTTCGCCGCCGCCGGCGTCGAGAGCTAGCGGTGGCGCTAGGGTTTGTCGAGGTGAAGAGGTGGAAGAAAGATTTTGACAGCGATTGGATGCGCATTTATAGGGAAAGGGACGGCACAACGCAATTACGCAGGTGCCCCTGGCGGTTCACGTCTGAGGGACACGTGGTGAACATGCAACATACTTGGAGTTGTCCCACGTTCCCACGCCTGCCTGGACTGTCGGGTGGTCATTCCGACTTCTCTGGGTTTCAGGCAATAAGAAATGAGCATTTAAAATAGATGACCAAGGGTGCCAGGCGGGCGCCAGCCCGCGCAGTGTCCTCACTTTCGTCTTTGGTGCTAAGGGAGCAAGCGCGGGTGGGAGGATCAAGCAAAGGCACCCATTTCGGTGCAAGGGGACCAAGACCAACTCCGCGACAAGGAAGAAGTCATTGTGGAGCCCAAGCTAGCGTCATCACTAGAGCCTTTGGCAGGCGAGGACCAACTTTAGTCAGGATAAGTGTACCAGATGTTCCCCTTCAAAATGGCCAGCTGTTGGCGCCCTTCCCGCTCAATATTTGGGAGGAGGCCCAGGGCCTTTGCCTATAAATAGGACTAGCCAACCCCGGAGTAAGGGGATGGAGAGATATCTGGCTAGAGATCAAGAATCAGAGAGAGAGAAGGGCGACTGAACCCCTCTAGCAGTTCACCGTCCCAGCCAAGAACAGACCCTCGCGAGGCTGTTCTTCCTTGTATTGTTCATCATCAGCCCAAGAGGCAATCCACAACACCACCACACTTGAGTAGGGTGTTACACCACATCGGTGGCCCGAACCAGTATAAACTCTGTGTCTCTTGTGCTATGTTCTTGATAGCTTAGATCCTTGGGACGCGGAGGGGTACAGGTAGGTAGGAAGCGTAATCTCCGCGCGCACCCCAGAGTTCGAACCTCAAGGGTCTGCCGAAACACGAAATCCGACATTTGGCGCGCCAGGTAGGGGTGCACCGTAATCCACCTTCCACCACTTCGTGCCCCGCCGCGTCGTCATCACCATGTCCGGCGACCAGGCGGGCAACCCAGATCCATGGGCGGTGTGGCCCGCCCGCACAGAGCCGCTCGCCTCGGGCGACCCCGTACCCCAGGAAACTCGCGGTCCGCAGGGCGCTATGGGCCGTGGGCGACGCGGACAAGCTTCGACGGCCCTCACGCCGCGGCAAGCGTGGTCGGCAGCAAGGGCCTCGAATCACGCCGCGACCACGACGCCGTACTCCCACCGGGAGCAGGCGAACTCAAGGGCCGCGCTCACGGTGGCTCGAGAGCTACTACAGTGTAGGCTGCTGGAGGGCGGACACGACGTGCTGCTGGAGCGGGTCGCCGAGCTCCTGGGCTTCGCCGCCTCGGGGGCTCACCCCTTCTGCACTCAGCTTCCACCTCAAGCCCAGGGCGGCCGACGTGGGGGCTCCGCGCCCGCCCGCGGGCTCCAAGTCTACCCCAACACCAGCGAGGCTGTCAGCACCGGACCGACGGCGGCGCTACCATCGCCCCTGGTCCGTGAAGAAGAAGGACTCGATGCGACCCACGATCTAAGTGGACAGCCGCGCTACCACCCGTCAGTGGGCGCCTCGAGCGAAGCTACATGGCGCACGGAGCACTACAGCATGGCCTTCGGGATGACGGTGCCAGAAGAATACGTGCCCCACATGATGGATCAGAGGCACCCTCATGAGGGTGAACAAGGCTCACTCCTCAGTCCAGGCTGGGAGAACGAGGCACCAGAAGCTGAGCCCTTCCAGGGGCCCAGGGATGGCCCCACCGGTCACACTGGAAGCAACGATTATCGGGTACCACTACTTCCTCAGGAGCAGGCATACGCTAATCATGGATCTCAGGAGATGCAGGTCACCGCAGCGGGGAGCTGCCCCGCTCCCACGGTCTCCTACCCCTCGGGAGGAGGGCGCAGGGGCTGCAGGAGAGGGGCAGAGATCCGACATCACCAATGCGGCGTTCGGAGCAAGGCATTCTCAGGAGGTAGGCCCTCTGCTGGGGAGGTGCCTCAGGGCCTGCCCCTGGCGGAGGACCCGTGGTCGTCGGGGGAACCGCTGGCGACCGCTCTACCCCATCGGCGGCGGCCTGGTTTCCGGTCGTCGTTGATGGCACTAGAGTGTGGCGCAAGGCGGGGCCCTCGTCTGGCGATATGAAGCAAGGTCGGTACCTGTGAAGAAGGCCCAATGCCTGTGAAGCTCGCCGCCCCGTGACACTCTCACATAATAATGAGTGGGGCTGTACACGCCCCAGAGTCTCAGGGGTGCCGGCCTCAGGCCCTGGGGCTCCCTCCCACGCCCAGTGGCAGCACTTAGCTCCGCGCTGGTGAGAAGACGTCCAAGACTAGACTAGGTGCCGGACGCGGCCTTTTGTCTACTTTCATTGCTTTTCCCTTTGGTTGTAATTTTCCCCCCGATTCGAATTTGAGATTTGCGTGTGTTCGGGGAAGGGGTGCTTAGTCTCGTTCGAGCCATTTCTCGCGTTTCGGTTACCACCTTGCCTCAGCTGCCTCCTCTCGTGAGCCCCTCGCGAGCCAGGTCAGGCCTAGCTTGCGCGCAGCCCAGACTGCCGCCATTGCGTCCTCTCGGGAGGATTTCACACGCCTGTGAAGCTTATCCTTTTGGAAAAGGCCTGGAGCCTGTGAAGAAGGCGAACGCCTGTGAAGCTTATCCTTTTGGAAAAGGCCCGAAGCCTATGAAGAAGGCGAACGCCTATGAAGCTTATCCTTAGGGAAAAGGCCCGGAGCATGTGAAGAAGGCGAACGCCTGTGAAGCTTATCCTTTTGGAAAGGGCCCGGAGCCTGTGAAGAAGGCGAACGCCTGTGAAGCTTATCCTTTTGGAAAAGGCCCGGAGCCTGTGAAGAAGGCGAATGCCCGTGAAGATCATCCTTTGGGAAAAGGCCCGGAGCCTGTGAAGAAGGCGAACGCTTGTGAAGCTTATCCTTTTGGAAAAGGCCCGGAGCCTGTGAAGAAGGCCATCGCCTGTGAAGCCTGCCGAACGCGACACTCCTACGTCCTACGGATTCAATCAGAGAACGCTCGAGACGCCCCGGCCACCCGCAGGCTACCTCGGGGCCCGCACAGAACGAAGGTAAACTAGTCAACCACTAGGCGCGGACGCACGGGCAGCGCAGCGTCAACTAAATACGATGAATACAAGTTTTACATGAGGGGCTCCCCCTCCCAAAATGCTCTCACAATCATCAGGCCAAAACCTGAGTTCTATTCGTGCAGGGCAAGGAAACTGGGACAATGCGTAATCAGTCAGATAAATCCCCCAATGCGTCCTCAGGAGCGCCTCCCGAGCCGTAGCTGGCATCGCCAGACTCGCCATCGCTGTCGGCGTCGCCGCCAGCGGCGTCAGGGCCGTTCACCACACCGCCCTCATCAGGAGCCACGATCACATCGTCGTTGTCCGAAGCGAAGGCCCTGACAAGAGCATCCACGTTGTCTTCCACCCAGTGCGCCAGGTCGTCTCGGACGGCCTGGGGGACTGGGGCGATGGCGGCGGCAAAGTCAAAGTAGGGGTCCATGTTCCGGAGATGGCTGAAGACACGGGAAAAGGCGCGCCCAAGCAGGGCGAGGCTCCTCTCCTCCACCAGCCTGTCCGCCCTGGCCGACCGCGCCTCCAGCTGTGTCACCACGGCGGTGAAGAACTGAAGATTGCCGGCGTAGTTTATTGTGTGCGGCTCGCCAACAGCCGCCTCGCAGATGTTGCCCAAGGCTGTGTTGGCTCTCTCCCTGAGCGTGGAGAGCATGGGGGCGTGCTCATGCTCCAGGACCTACTGCTCACGTATCTCGTCCGCGTTCTGGTGCGCGACGGCCTCGGCCTCCTCCACCCGTTGGCGAAGACGGAGCGCCTCAGCCTGGGAGGTGGTCGACTCCCCTTGCGCCACCTCAAGCGCGGCCCAAAGAGCGTTGGTCCGACGCGTCGCTTCCTCCAGCTTGGTCCTCAGGGCTGCGGTCCTACCTTCAGCCTCGACCCTGATCAGCCGCAACTTCCCCTCGAACTCGCGCTCGAGGTCTTGGCGCGCCATCGCCACCCGACGTCCAACCTACTCCAAGACACGAGCTTCCCGCGCGGCGACATCGTCCTCCGCCTGCGTCACCAGGTGCTCCCTCGTCTCCAGCCGCTCGTACTCGTGGGTGCGCTCGGCGGCTTCTAGCGTCACCGCCTCCTCACGCCACTGGAGCCTTGCCGGGTCGCCGGAGGCCACCTTCATCGACGCAAGGGCTGCCTCACGCAGCTCCACTTGCTCCTCCAGCGAGTGGCACCGGGCCAGGAGCTCCCGAGCCCGCTCCTCCGCAGCTCCTCTTCGCCGGTCAGCCTCTCGGGCCTCCTCAGCGGCCCGAGATTGGGCCTCGCGAGAGGCCGCCAACGACGCTTTGGCCCTTTCATCATCAAGATCGCGCTAATGGCGCGCGAGGGCGATGGCGCTCTCCAGCTCGCGCCTCTCTACGGCCAGGCGCAGACCCTCGGCTTTAAGGCGCGAGTCTTCATCAGCAAGCTCCTCACCGAGCAGGCCCACCGCGTCGGCCGCCCTTCAAAGGAATCCTTGGCGAAGAGCGCGATGCTCCCGAGCGCGCTCACGCACGTCCTCCACACCGTCACCTGCCCCAAGCAGGAGCCGGGGGCCACGGATCGGCACTCCCCCTCCAGGCAGGGGGCTGGGGGCTGGCACCCTCACGACGGTCGGGCACGCCACGCCAGGAGCCCGGCCTGGAGCTAGCCCGCCATCAGATGAAGAGCGCAGGGGGCGCCTCAGCCAATCGCAGTGCACGATCAGGCGAGAAGCCCACGGTAGGCTGGCTATGCCCCGGTAAGGCCCGCGAAGGAAGACCTTGGGGTGCATAGGGCCTCGATGCACCTCGGGATGGTTCGCCTCTCCAATCGCCCTCACGACAAGGGCTGTGCTGCCCGAAGCACTCAGGGATGGAGGAGGCGACGACGCCAAGGAGGACGGGACCTCAGCTGTCTCCGCGAGCTCGGCTGGCAGGGGCCTGCGGAGTAAGGATCAGTAAAAGCGACAGAAGGATCGGGAGCTGGAAAGGGACAAGGCTTACTCATCAGTGGCAAAGTACTTCCTGCGCTTCAGCAAGCGACAAGGATAATTGTCGCCCAGGGCCTCCCTCTTCTTCCGGAGGGCCTCGAAGTCCACGCGGAAGCGACCCAAAAGCTGAGTGCAGGGATCAACCTGCAACGAGGGCGAAGCATCAAGGCGATCCGCGTTAGGGGCACCCGCCTGGTGCACACTGCCGGTCGCCTCGCCCAAAGGAGCAACCGAAACCTCAGGGGCCTCACTCGCAGACACTGAAGGCAGCTGCTCGCCACTCTCGGACTCGGCGGCACGGGCCCCAGCAGCTGCTCCCTCATGAGTATCATCCGGCGCTGTCACCCTGTCAGGAGGCCCCTCGGCCTCTGGCGCCTCCCCGCTCCGCCACTTGAGGAAGAGTCGCCTTGGCCGACTACAAGGGCAGTCACCATCACTGGGTTCTCGCAAGGCCCCTAGAGGCCAACAGGGCACAGCCCTCACTCATCAAAGACAGGCATCTGCTTCACAAAATCATCCTTGTTCTTGCAAAGGTACAACAGGGCCCCTCCCCGCTGGACGCTGCCCGGGTTGGGGTCACCAGTCAAGACCAAGAGCACCGTCCTCAGCACTTCAGGCGTCAAATCCTCTTCCTGGAGCCTCATATGATCACCACGCCCACTGAAGGTCCACATTCGACGGGAGTGGTGCTGGAGAGGAGCAATACGTTGTAACAGGAACTCCTTCACCACCTTGGGCGCAGTCACGCTGTTCGATTTCAAGAACGTGAAGCGACGCCAGACGAAGGCGAGCCGGGGGCTCTCGAGCGTCTCCTGGCCCCAGCCTGAATTGGGGACAGCAGGCGAGGTTGGCTTAGACAGCAGGGGGCTAGGCACCCCAACGTCCACATACAGCCACCGCTCGCAGAACCCAGCCGAAGGCGAAGGGAGCCCGAAGTCGATCCCAGAGGCCGCTGTCTCGGGCGCGGCGACAAAGCTCACGCACGCCGAGCACTGGGTAGAGTCGACGAGGCGCAGGAAGAAGAAGTGGTGCAGCAAGGCAACCGACGGAGCGATACTCATCATTGCTTCGCAAACAAAAGCAAAGACTGAGAGAAGGGCGATGGATTCAGGACCCAGATGCATCATATGGATCTGGTAATGGGAAAGCACGGCCTTGAAGAAATCAGGGAAGGGGGGAACCAGACCCGCCCACAGGGCATCAGCGAAATAATGGACCTCGGTGATTATCCTATCAGTGGGGAAGTGAGACGTGGGCCAGGCCGTCGTCCTCCCACACTTGTTGAAGGTAGTAGCCAGAGCCAAGCTGACCTTGCCCATGCCCTCTCGATTGAGTATGATCGACCGGCCGACGGCGGGGGCCACCAACGGCGGCGAGCGAGGAGGAGGCGTGGGTTGCTTCCCTCTTCCTTTCTTCGTCGCAGCCATGGCGATGGGAAGGGGGAGAGATGGTTTGACATTGGGTTGAGAGCAGGAGCTGGAGTTCGAGCGGAGGAAGGACAGAGGGCGCACGAGCACAGGGAAGAAAGCGGTTGTGTATAACTACGGGCCCGCCTAGCACGACGCGGAATAAGGGGGCGTGGCGGAACAGTACCGCCCATGTCCAATCAACCACCACGCGGCGCCCAAGGCCGCAGGCTGTTAGGGCCCGCGGCGCTTCGCCCTTGTCCTTTCACCTCCCTGCATGGCCAAGCCCAGGCGCGCCTTGGGCCCGGGGGCTATTGTCGGCGTTCTGGGAACGGGGGTCCCCAGACTTGCCTGCCTGCGGCCTGCGGCGTGGCTCAAAGGGGGCCCAGCACGGCCCATATTCCTCAACACAGACTCAAGACCCTCGCGAGGGGCCAAGCCTCGCGGGGCGGACGACACGGAGCTTCCTCAGGCACGGCCCCATCAGCCTGTCTCGCGAGGAGGCGGAGAGATCAAGGCGGGGTACCTCATGAGGTGCCCATGACGCAAGCCATGACGACCAAGGGTGCCAGGCGGGCGCCAGCCCGCGCAGTGTCCTCCGTTTCCTCTTTGCTGCTAAGGGAGCAAGCGCAGGCGGGAGGATCAAGCAAAGGCACCCATTTTGGTGCAACGAGACCAAGACCAACTCCGCGACAAGGAAGAATTCATTGTGGATCCCAAGCCAGCATCATCACCAGAGCCTTTGGCAGGCGAGGACCAACTTTAGTCAGGATAAGTGTACCAGATGTTCCCCTTCAAAATGGCCAGCTGTTGGCGCCCTTCCCGCTCAATATTTGGGAGGAGGCCCAGGGCCTTTGCCTATAAATAGGACTAGCCAACCCCGGAGTAAGGGGACGGAGAGATATCTGGCTAGAGATCAAGAATCAGAGAGAGAGAAGGGCGACTCAACCCCTCTAGCAGTTCATCGTCCCAGCCAAGAACAGACCCTCGCGAGGTTGTTCTTCCTTGTATTGTTCATCATCAGCCCAAGAGGCAATCCACAACACCACCACACTTGAGTAGGGTGTTACACCACATCGGTGGCCCGAACCAGTATAAACTCTGTGTCTCTTGTGTTGTGTTCTTGATAGCTTAGATGCTTGCGAGGCGGAGGGGTACAGGTAGGTAGGAAGCGTAATCTCCGCGCGCACCCCAGAGTTCGAACCTCAAGGGTCTGCCAGAACCCGAAATCCGACAAATGCGGCGGCATCAGATACGCTACGGGGAAGATCTGCGAACACCCCTGTAGAGCTCCGGATTCGGGTAAGTAACCAGTAGCTTACTTTTATATGTCTGCTTTGCATAAAAAATGCCTTACCCGCCGCTATCTTTTTCACTGCATCCAATTCCTGGAGGGCCTTCTGGGCTTCGACCTTGGCAGATTGAACAGTTTCTATGGCTGCGGCGAGCTCGGACGCTCGCGTCTTCGAGTCAAGCTCCAAACTCTCATCTTTTTTCATGAGAGCCTGAAGCTCTTGCTGCGCCTCGCCGACCTGCGCCTCAAATTTCTCTCGCTCGGTGCGCTCCGTGGCCACTCTGTTCTTGGCCTCGGACAGCGCGTGCTTGAGGGTCGCCACCTCAGTCGTGGCCCCTACAATAAGAAGTACAATCCTGTCATTTTTTGCAAATTGCATCTTTTTTGTATATATTTTTCTATAAGGTATCTCTTACCATCCTTCTCCTCGAGCTGCCGTTTGGCAAGGCCGAGCTCTTTCTCGGTCCACTCGAGGCCCTTCTTCAGGGCACCCACCTCCGCAGTCAGTGCGGCAGTGGCTAGCAGCAAAGCCTGCATATGCATATTGACTCTTTTTTGTTAGACTCCTGCGAAATTTAATAGATCCTCTATTCGGCTTTTCTTTCCGAACGCCAAACAGATCATCAGGGGCTATTGTCTATGCAGTAATATTTTTACATATTTCACTTACCTCGAAGCCTGTTTGAAGGCTGGCACAAGCTTCAGTCAGTCCGCTCTTGGCGGACTGAACCTTATGGATTACCGTACTCATAATAGTATGGTGCTCCTTGTCGGTGGAGGCACTGTTAAGCACCTCTAGCAGATTGGCTGGCACCTCCGGCTGGACGGAGGCTGCCGGCTCAGAAGGCTTGCTCCTCTTAGAAGGAGTTCGCCTACCACAGTCTGGAACTGTTGAGGATTCCGGCGCGGTGTCCGGCTCAAAGCCGGATTTGGAGCCCTGGGGGTTCTTGTCCCCTTTACTCCTGGAGTCCGGGAGGTCGCCTCGCGGCTCCTCCAGGACCACCTCCTCTTGCCCCGGAGCTTGTCGCGATGCCACTTCGGCGTCGTCCGCAGTGCGGGGGGAGGCAGCGGGCGGAACTGAGTTCACGTCCGACGAATCCAGGGAGCCGCTCGACGACTCGTCGAATCCGGCCCGGGGCGGCCTGCATAATTATATTCAACATTAGGGAAAAGCTGTGCAACAATAGGGATATTATGAGTTACTCTGGTATCCGAATACTTACGATTTCGCCGGACGCTTGGCTCTGTCTGGCCACTCCTCTTCGTCGTCATCGGCATCAGCGGAGTAGTCTGGAGGAAGGGTTTTCCCCTTCTTGGAACCTTCGGCCTCCCCAGTTGGGGCGGCCTTCCTCTTCTTTCCTCCCCCCGCTGGAGGGGGAGAGGGTTCTTCTTCCGCCTCCTCGTCTTCACGGGAGGAGTGCGTCTCAGATTCGTCAGACGACGAGTCCGACACCACCACATGACGTGAACTCTTTCGAGTCCCCGTGGCCTTCTTCTCCGGCACCACGTAAGGCGCCGGAGCCAGCAGCTTCGATAAACGAGCGTCTGCTGGGTCTTCGGGCAAAGGAGCCGGACAGTTAATTGGTCCGGACTTCGCCTATCATTCCTGTCAAAGGTAAGGGAGCTTAGATCCCACATAGAGTCAAACTATGAGAAACAAATGTCCTGTAAAAGGTAAAGATAACTCACTGCACTAGCTGAACGCTGCATGCTGAATCCGCGATCCTCGGATGCGTATGCGGGAGCCTCGGCGCCTTTGAAAAGCACCTTCCAGGCGTCTTCATACATCGTATCGAAGAGCCTATTCAGGGTTTGGTGCTGCGTCGGGTCGAACTCCCACAGATTGAAGTCCCGTTGTTGACACGGGAGGATCCGGCGGACGAGCATAACCTGGACTATATTGACAAGCTTGAGTCGCTTGTTCACCAGGGACTGGATGCATGTTTGCAGTCCGGTCACCTCTTCCTCGTCGCCCCATGACAGGCCCGTCTCTTTCCAGGACGTGAGCCGCATAGGGGGTCTGGACCGGAACTCGGGGGCTGCAACCCATTCAGGGTCGCGCGGCTCGGTGATGTAAAACCACCCCGATAGACACCCCTTCAGGGTCTCCACAAAAGAGCCCTCGAGCCATAGGACGTTGGCTATCTTGCCCGCCATGGCGCCTCCGCACTCTGCTTGGCTGCCACGCACCACCTTCGGCTTGACGTTGAAAGTCTTGAGCCAAAGGTTGAAATGGGGGCGGATGCGGAGGAAGGCCTCGCACACGACGATAAACGCCGATATGTTGAGGATGAAGTTCAGGGCCAGATCGTGGAAATCCAGGCCATAGTAGAACATGAGTCCCCGGACAAATGGGTGGAGTGGAAAACCCAGTCCGCGGAGGAAGTGGGGAAGGAATACGACCCTCTCATGGGGCCTAGGGGTGGGGAGGAGCTGCCCCTCTTCAGGAAGCCGATGTGCGATGTTGTTGGACAAGTATCCGGCCTTCCTTAGTTTTTTGACATGGCCCTCCGTAACGGAGGAGACCATCCACTTGCCTCCCGCTCCGGACATGGCTGGAGAAGGTTGAGGTGGGAAGTGCGGACTTGGGCGCTGGAGCTCAGGTGCGCAGGAGGTGGATAGGCAAAGGAGGAAGAAGGCGTAGGTAAAAAGGTGGATCCTTATCCCCTTATTTGGGCGGATGCGGCTATGCGTCCCCACCAGCCTGGTAAAACTCGCTTGCCTCCCAAGCGCCGTGATAAATGGCGCGGTTGGGTTACCCACGTCCGTATTGATGAGAATCCCGTAAATGGGGGACACGATCTCTTCTTTGACAAGACGTTCCAAGGAAACCGCCTCGCAAAACGCGCTAAGGTTGAGATGTGAAAACGATTCGAATAAAGGCTTGGCCGTAGTGTGATGTCACGCTACGGGATACGTCAGCAGATTAGATTTGTGTTAATATTATTCTCTCTATGGCAATATGTGGAAACTTATTTTGCAGAGCCGGACACTACTCTTAGTGTTTACAATCTTTTATGAAGAACTTGGAGGAGGAACCCGCCTTGCAATGCCAAAGACAATCTACGCGCCGGACTCGTCGTCATTGAAGCCTGGTTCAGGGGCTACTGAGGGAGTCCTGGATTAGGGGGTGTCCGGATGGCCGGACTATACCTTCAGTCGGACTCCTGGACTATGAAGATACAAGATTGAAGACTTCGTCCCGTGTCCAGATGGGACTTTCCTTGGCGTGGAAGGCAAGCTTGGCGATGCGGATATTCAGATCTCCTACCATTGTAACCGACTTTGTATAACCCTAACCCTCTCCGGTGTCTATATAAACCGGAGGGTTTTAGTCCATAGAAAAGGATCCCAACATACAACAATCATACCATAGGCTAGCTTCTAGGGTTTAGCCTCCTTGATCTCGTGGTAGATCTACTCTTGTACTACCCATATCATCAATATTAATCAAGCAGGACATAGGGTTTTACCTCCATCAAGAGGGCCTGAACCTGGGTAAAACATTGTGTCCCTCGTCTCCTGTTACCATCCGCCTAGACGCACAGTTCGGGACCCCCTACCCGAGATCCGCTGGTTTTGACACCGACAGCGGGCAAGATGCCCAACGTTCTATGGCTCGAGGGCTCCTTTGTGGAGACCCTGAAGGGGTGGCAATCGGGGTGGTTTTACATCACCGAGCCGCGCGACCCTGAGTGGGTCGCAACCCCCAAGTTCCGGTCCGGACCCCCTACGCGGCTCACGTCCTGGAAAGAGAAGGGCCTGTCGTGGGGCAGCAAAGAAGAGGTGACTGGACTGCAAAAATGCATCCAAACCCTGGTGAACAAGCAGCTCAAGCTTGTCAACGTAGTCCAGGTTATGCTCATCCGCCGGATCCTCCCGTGTCAACAACGGGCCTTCAATTTGTGGGAGTTCGACCCGGCGCAGCACCGAACTCTGAGCAGGCTCTTCGACACGACGTACGAAGATGCCTGGAAGGTGCTTTTCAAGGGCGCCGATGCTCCCGCATCCGCTTCCGAGGATCGCGGATTAAGCACGCAGCGTCACGCTAGCGCGGTAAGCTATTTGTACCTTTTACAGGGTATTAGTTTTTCATAGTTTGACTCTATGCGGGATCTAAGCTCCCTTACCTTTGACAGGATTGGCAGGCGAAGTCCGGACAGATCGATTGTCCGGCTCCTTTGCCCGAAGACCCAGCCAATGCTCGCTTGGCGAAGCTGCTCGTTCCGGCACCCTATGTGGCGCCGGAGAAGAAGACCAAGAAGAAGGCCACAGGGACCCGAAAGAGTGCCCGGCACCTGGAGGTGTCGGATTCATCATTCGACGACTCCGAGAGGCACTCCTCCCGTGAAAACGAGGAGGAGGAAGAAGAAACCTCTCCCCCTCCCTAGCGGAGGGAGGAAAGAAGAGGAAGGCCGCCCCGACCGGGGAGGCCGAAGGGTCCAAGAAGGGGAATACCCTTCCTTCGGACTACTCCACCGATGCCGACGATGGCGAAGAGGAGTGGGCGCACAAGGCCAAGCGCCCGGCGCGACCGTAAGTGTTCGGACACCAGAGTAACTCATAGTGTTCCTTTATTGCACAACTTTCCCTTATGTCGAATATATCTATGCAGTCCGCCCAAGGCCGGGCTCGACGAGTCGTCGAGCGGCTCCCTGGATTCGTCGGACGTGAATTCACTTCCGCCCGCTACCTCCCCCCGCCCTACGGACGATGCCGAGGTGGTGTCCCAACAGGTTCCAGGCCAGGAGAGGGTGGTCCTGGAGGAGCCGCAAGGCGACCTCCCGGACTCTAGGAGTAAAGGGGATAGATCCCCCAGGGCTCCAAGTCCGGCCCTAGGCCGGACACCGCTCCAGAACAGTCAAGGTTTCCAGAGTCCGGCGGGCGACTTCCTTCCAAGAGGAGCAAGCCCACCGAGCCGGTGACCCCCGTCCAACCAGAGGCGCCGGATAATCTGTTGGAGGTGCTTAAAGGCGCCTCCATCGACGAGGAGCACCGCACCATTATGAGTGCGGTGGTCCAGAAGGTTCAGTCCGCCAAGAGCGGACTGACTGAAGCTTGTGCCAGCCTTTTAACAGGCTTTGAGGTAAGTAAAGAATGTGTAAAAATATTACCACATAGACAGTAGCCCCTGATGCTCTGTTTGGCATTCGGGAAGAAAAGCCGAATAGAGGATCAAATAAAATTTGCAGGAGTCTAACAAAAAGGAGTCAATATGCGTATGCAGGGTTCTCTGCTGGCGTCCGCCGCACTGACTGCGGAAGTGGACACGCTAAAGCAGAACCTCGAGCAGTCCGAGCAAGAGCTCGGGCTTGCCAAGAAGCAGCTCGAGGACAAGGAAGGTAAGAAATACCTTGTTTAAATATATAAAGAAGTGCAATTGCAAAAAATGACAGGATTATCGTGGCTATTGTAGTGGCCACGTCTGAGGTGGCGACCCTTAATCAAGCGCTGTCCGAGGCCGATAAGAGGGCGGCCACAGAGCACACCGAGCGGGAGAAGTATGAGGCCCAGGTTGGCGAGGTGCGGCAAGAGCTCCATGCTCTCATGAAAAAACGTGAGAGTTTGGAGCTTGACTCAAAGACGCGAGCGTCCGAGCTCGCGGTGGCTATTGAAAATGCCAAGTCTGCCAAGGCCGAATCCCAGAAGGCCCTCCAGGAGTTGGATGCGATGAAGAAGATAGCGGCGGGTAAGGCATTATTTCTGCAAAGCAAACATATAAAAGTGAGTTACTTGTTACTTACCCGAATCCGGAGCTCTCTAGGAGCATTCGCAGATTTACCCCGTAGCGTGTCCGATGCCGCCGCATTCTACCGAGCCGAGGAGGGCAGCTCGACGGAGAAGGTGTTCTGGTCACAGTATGCTGAGGCCGGACACCCTGCGCCCCTGAGCGGCCAGCTAAAGCAACTGGTCGAGCTCCACAAGGTGGCCGAACAGGCCATGAAGGGCCTCATAGTTCGGCTGTGGCCTGGAGAGGCTCTACCTGGGAGCTACTTCGGGCTGGTACGGCGGCTGGTGGAGGCCTGTCCAAGGTTCGAAGTCATCAAGCGCTCCGTCTGCATGGAAGGTGCCCGTAGGGCCCTTGCCCGCGCTAAGGTGCACTGGGGCAAGCTGGATGCTGAGAAGCTTGTGAAGGACAGGCCACCGCC
The DNA here is from genome assembly GCA_032464435.1 of Aegilops umbellulata. Classification (NCBI taxonomy): domain Eukaryota; kingdom Viridiplantae; phylum Streptophyta; class Magnoliopsida; order Poales; family Poaceae; genus Aegilops; species Aegilops umbellulata. The sequence continues at coordinate 228,350,555 of CP136056.1, read as the reverse complement.
GGGGAAATAGCATCGCAAGCCCGAGAATTATTATAAGGACGTTCTGAAGGGTGCCCGCCTTATGGCGGATGAATGTTCCAGGGATGTAATTTTTGAGTAAACTCGCTCGTTTTGTCCTGTGCGCTGAAAACTTGTTCATAAGCGCTAAGCAATGCTTTTGGAATTTAAAATATTACCTTCTGTGCGGCCATTTATCAATTTTGAGAGATGGCGAGTCGTCGGCTTCTGCCCCCGTGCCACTAGTGCTGGGGTGTTCGGGATAAACCTGAGCGCTCTTTTCCCCATGTTTGGGTCCTTCGAGGGAGGCGCTCAGCACAACGAACAAGGCAATCAGACTATAGTGCTTGAACACTCTCACTTAGCCATAGAATTCTATAATTTTAAATTTCGGCGAAGCCCCTGGTATTCGGAAGACCGAGTTCGGGGCGCTATCCATGCCTTGGCCGGACAGAGCCGACTCCTCGCTCTAGGCGGCATAAGTCTTTAGGGACTCGAAAAACCTCTCGAACAGTGACCAGCTCTCGCTTCATCATGACAGTCAGTTTTAGCTTTCTCTACTGAGGTGCTTAGCCCAGCTCAACTAGGGCACAATCGCAGTAGTTCTCCTAGTGCTACCTTAGCCGATATAGCGGAACGTAAGGCACCAAAACATAGGAGCCGGGCAAACCCAACTATTGACCCAAGACATGATTTGGAGCCGATGCATATAATGCTATAAGTTCGGGGTGTCGCACTTGTTAAAGTGTTCGGGCTTCTCACACCATATTGAGGGGTACTAAAGCCCCTGGCGTATTTGGCCGTACCAAAGTGTACGGGTGCAACATGTCGTTAATGAACATATATTTGTAAAAAAAAGAGTAATGCAAAAATAGACAAAAGCTATGCATTGTTTATTTATTAAAAAAGGCTGTGATCAAGGTAGAACGATACAAATAATGCGATAAGCAAAAGGTTGGACTATTTAACATGTCCGTTTCAGGGGCAGGCTGCGGAATGGTATGCGAAACAGGTATACTGCTCGTGATAGAGACCACCTAGGAGTTCCGTTAATGCGGCGTGGCTTGTATGCTTCCCTAGTTCTTGCATCGTTTGTGCGGCAATTGTACTGCCGGATAGGCCTTTCGAAGAATGGAGTCCTGAAAGTAAGAGAAAATTAAAAAATCGGTAGCCCCTAGTGCGGTTGAAGCCGTGTTTCGGGCGTGCCGTGATGGTGCCCCTCCCCTGTACCCATGGTATTTCTAGAGCGTAGTTATGTACGTGAAGCACTGGTGTCGCATTTTTGCTAGGGCTGGGGTTGGGGCTGCATTGCTACGCCTGCTCGGAACGTGCCAGGCGGTCTTGTTGTAGGTTACTCCGGGCGCGCTTGACGGTGTCCGAACGTTTAATGGCCGGACTGGAGAACTTCCTGGAGAGGCTGCTTTGTACTTCGGCTGCAAGGGCCGCCGTGTGCTCCTCCGTTCGGAGGGAGCATTCGGTGTTTCCATTGACCATAATTACTCCTCGAGGGCCTGGCATCTTGAGCTTAAGGTATGCGTAGTGCGGTACCGCATTGAACTTGGCGAATGCGGTTCGCCCGAGCAGTGCGTGATAGCCACTGCGGAACGGGACTATGTCAAAGATTAACTCCTCGCTTCAGAAATTATCTGGATATCCGAAGACCACTTCAAGTATAACTGAGCCTGTACAGTTGGCCTCTACACCTGGTAGGACGCCTTTAAAGGTCGTTTTGGTGGGCTTCATCCTCGAGGGATCTATGCCCATTTTCCGCACTGTATCCTGGTAAAGCAGGTTCAGGCTACCGCCGCCGTCCATAAGGACTCTAGTGAGATTAAATCCGTCAATAATTGGGTCTAGAACCAATGCGGCGAATCAGCCATGACGGATGCTAGTGGTGTGGTCCCTTCGATCAAAGGTGATCGGGTAGGAGGACCATGGGTTGAACTTTGGGGCGACTGGCTCCACCGCGTATACGTCCCTTAACGCGCGCTTCCGCTCCCTCTTGGGGATGTGGGTTGCGTATATCATGTTCACCGTCCGCACTTGTGGGGGAAAACCCTTCTGTCCACTGTTGTCCGGCGGCCGGGGCTCTTCATCGTCATCGCTATGCAGCCCGTTGTCTTTATTTTCGGCATTTAACTTGCCTGCCTGCTTGAACACCCAACAATCCCTGTTGGTGTGATTGGCTGGCTTTTCGAGGGTGCCATGTATCTGGCACAAGCGGTCGAGTATTCGGTCCAAACTGGACGGGCCCTGAGTATTTATTTTGAATGCCTTTTTCCGCTGACCGGATTTATAGCCTCTGAATCCGGCATTAACTGCCGTATCCTCAGCATTGTCACCGTTAATGCGGCGCTTCTGCTTGTTGCGATGCGACCTGCCACTATTGTCTCTGGTATCCGAATTACCAGGGTTCTTGGTCATATTGTTGCTACGGGCAAGCCAGCTATCTTCTCCCGCGCAAAAGCGGGTCATGAGTGTCGTGAGTGCTGCCATAGATTTCGGCTTTTCCTGTCCAAGGTGCCGGGCAAGCCACTCGTCACGGATATTGTGCTTGAAGGCTGCTAGGGCCTCTGCGTCCGGACAGTCGACTATTTGATTTTTCTTTGTTAGGAACCGTGTCCAGAATTGCCTGGCCGATTCCTCTGGCTGCTGAATTATGTGGCTTAGGTCATCGGCGTCTGGTGGTCGCACATAAGTGCCCTGGAAATTGTCAAGGAATGCGGCTTCCAGGTCCTCCCAACAACTGATTGATTCTGCTGGCAAGCTGTTAAGCCAATGCCGAGCTGGTCCTTTAAGCTTGAGTGGGAGGTATTTGATGGCGTGTAGATCGTCGCCACGGGCCATGTGGATATGAAGGAGATAATCCTCGATCCATACCGCAGGATCTGTTGTGCCATCATATGATTCGATGTCTACGGGTTTGAAACCCTCGGGGATTTGATGATCCATTACTTCATCTGTGAAGCATAGTGGGTGTGCGGCGCCTCTGTACTGGGCTATATCACGACGTAGCTCAAATGAGCTTTGTCTTATGTGTTCGGCCCTACCGGATTTGCTGTGTCCGGCGTGACGGTTATCGTCTCGAGTCGTGGGGTGCCCACGCGATCCGTAGATCGATCTTGTTTGCCTTGCCTTGCCTTGTCCTCCAATATATCTCGCAGGTCTGACACATTTTCCCGTGCCTTGGTATGTTTTGAGCGGCGCTGGGGTGCGGCTTGAGTGGAGGGCCGAGAGGCCTCTCTGTCGCGGCCACGAGGTGGCCGGTCGGTCGTATCATGTGCTGGTGATGTAGGTTTAGGTGCTTCCACCTCTAATCGGGGTAGCAACCTGCGCTTTTGGTAGCTCTTGGAGGGGCGTTTGAGTTCATACTCTTCGGCCGCAAGGACTTCAGTCCATCAGTCGGCCAGCAAATCTTGATCAGCTCTAAGATGTTGCTGTTTTTTCTTGAGGCTGCTTGCCGTGGCCATAAGCCTGCGTTGAAAATGATCTTGCTCGACGGGATCCTCTAGCACGACGAACTTGTCGTCGTCGAGGCTTGCCTCGTCTTCAGAGGGAGGCATATAATTATCGTCCTCGACCTCTCTGTCTGCCGCTCTCTCATGAGGGCTGGCTTCTCCATCCTCCTGTGCTGAATCTTGCTGGAGGGGGTTTTCTTTGGCACTTTCCGGAGTATTATTATTTCCCGTGCCGGAATCACCGTTTTTGCTTTGGCGGGATTTTGAGCGGCGCCGCTGACGCCGGCGCTTAGGCTGTTTCTTGGAGGGGTCATCCTCCGCTGTTCCATCGCCATCTCCTTCTTTTGGGGTGTCCACCATGTACATGTCATATGACGAGGTGGCTTTCGAGTGCCCTATAGGTGCTGGTTCTTGATCGTCTCCTGCATCGGCGTCCATACCGTCAATGTCTTCGGAGTCGAAGTCGAGCATGTCGGTTAAATCATCGACAGTGGCTACAAAGTGGGTGGTGGGTGGGCTTTGAATTTCTTCATTGTCCGTATCCCAACCTTGCTGACCGTAGTCCGGCCAGGGCTCTCCTGATAAAGAGAGAGACTTTAGTGACTTCAGAATATCGCCAAAAGGCGAGTGCTGAAAGATGTCCGCGACGGTAAACTCCATGATCGACGCCCAATCGGATTCGATCAGCAGAGGCGCGGAGGGCTCAGAGTCCGGAGAGGAGTCCAGCTTCTTGGAGTCACGAGCCTCGCGGAGTGCAGGCTGGTGTTCGGCTTGATCGCCGTTGGGATCGCAGTCCCCGAGGCGGCGTCCAACCACCCATCCTCGATCAGCGTAGTTGGCTTCGAATTAAGGGTCGAAGCCGATGCGGGTGCGGCCTCCAGGGCACTGTTCGGCGGCAGAGCTAGATCATGCCCGTCGTGACAGTGCGGCGCGCTCGGCAGTGGCTCGAATCCGTCGAAGATCAAGTCCCCGCGGATGTCAGCCGTGTAGTTTAAACTTCCAAATCTGACCTGATGGCCAGGGGCATAGCTTTCGATCTGCTCCAGATGGCCAAGCGAATTGGCCCGCAGTGCGAAGCCGCCGAAGACGAAGATCTGTCCGGGAAGAAAGGTCTCACCCCGGACTACATTGCTATTGATGATCGGAGGAGCCATCGGGCCTAAAAGTGAAGACACAGAGGAACTCTCAATGAAAGCACCAATGTCGGTGTCAAAACCGGCGGATCTCAGGTAGGGGGTCCCGGACTGTGCGTCTAGGCGGATGGTAACAGGAAGCAGGGGACACGATGTTTTACCCAGGTTCGGGCCCTCTCGATGGAGGTAAAACCCTACGTCCTGCTTGATTAATATTGATGATATGGGTAGTACAAGAGTAGATCTACCACGAGATCAAGGAGGCTAAACCCTAGAAGCTAGCCTATGGTATGATTGTTGTTCTGTCCTACGGACTAAAACCCTCCGGTTTATATAGACACCGGAGAGGGTTAGGGTTACACAGAGTCGGTTACAATGGTAGGAGATCTACATATCCGTATCGCCAAACTTGCCTTCCACGCTAAGGAAAGTCCCTTCCAGACATGGGACGAAGTCCTCAATCTTGTATCTTCATAGTCCAGGAGTCCGGCTGAAGGTATAGTCCGGCCATCCGGACACCCCCTAATCCAGGACTCCCTCAGGAAGGTTTCGGAGCCTTGGGTTTCTTCTGCTTCTTCGGCTTCGGAGGTGCAGGCGCTTCATCAGTGTCAGCGTCATCTGCAGGTCGTTCCACATCTGCCCCTTGAACCCTGATATGAGTGATGAGACCTTCAAAGTCATAGAAGGGCCCAACCAGATTTGGTTCAGCTTCGCGTGTGCAGCTACCTCTTGAGCTTGCGTTGGTTTTCCCCGAAGAGGAGAGGATGATGCAGCAGAGTAGCGTAAGTATTTCCCTCAGTTTTTTAGAACCAAGGTATCAATCCAGTAGGAGGCGACGCTCAAGTCCCTCGTACCTGCACAAAACGATAGCTACTTGCACCAAACGCGATTAGGGGTTGTCAATCCCTTCACGGTCACTTACAAGAATGAGAACGGATAGATAATGTTTTTGGTATTTTTGATATAGAGATGCAAAGTGAAAAGTAAAAGGCAAAGTAAAAAAGCAAAGCAAGATTAAAGTGATGGAGATTGATATGATGAGAATAGACCCGGGGGCCATAGGTTTCACTAGTGGCTTCTCTCAAGAGCATAAGTATTCTACGGTGGGTGAACAAATTACTGTTGAGCAATTGACAGAATTGAGCATAGTTATGAGAATATCTAGGTATGATCATGTATATAGGCATCACGTCCGAGACAAGTAGACTGACTCCTGCCTGCATTTACTACTATTACTCCACTCATCGACCACTATCAAGCATGCATATAGCGTATTAAGTTAAAAACAGAGTAACACTTTAAGCAAGATGACATGATGTAGAGAGATAAATTCATGCAATATGAAATAAACCCCATCTTGTTATCCCTGATGGCAACGATGCAATATGTGCCTTGCTGCCCCTTTTGTCACTGGGAAAGGACACCGCAAGATCGAACCCAAAGCTAAGCACTTCTCCCATGGCAAGAAATACCAATCTAGTAGGCCAAACCAAACTGATAATTCGAAGAGATTTGCAAAGATAACCAATCATACATAAAAGAATTCAGAGAAGAATCAAATATTATTCATAGATAGACTTGATCATAAACCCACAATTCATCGGTCTCAACAAACACACCGCAAAAAGAAGATTACATCGAATAGATCTCCACAAGAGAGGGGAAGAACTTTGTATTGAGATTCAAAAAGAGAGAAGAAGCCATCTAGCTACTAACTATGGACCCGAAGGTCTGAGGTAAACTACTCACACTTCATCGGAGGGGCTATGATGATGTAGAAGCCCTTCATGATGACGACCCTCTCCGGCGGAGCTCCGGAACAGGCCCCAAGATGGGATCTCATGGATACAGAAAGTTGCGGCGGTGGAATTAGGTTTTTGGCTCCTGTTCTGATCGTTTGGGGTTACGTAGGTATATATAGGAGGAAGGAGTACGTCGGTGGAGCTTCGAGGGGCCCACGAGGCAGGGGGCGCGCTCTAAGGGGGGCCGCCCCCCACCCTCGTGACCGCCTCTCTGATGCCTTGGCGTAGGGTCCAAGTCCCCTGGATCACGTTCGGTGAGAAAATCATGTTCCCGAAGATTTTATTCTGTTTGGACTCCGTTTGATATTCTGTTTCTCCGAAACACTGAAATAGGCAAAAAAAAACAGCAATTCTGGGCTGGGCCTCCGGTTAATAGGTTAGTCCCAAAAATAATATAAAGGTGGAAAATAAAGCCCAATATAGTCCAAAACAGTAGATAATATAGCATGGAGCAATCAAAAATTATAGATACGTTGGAGAGGTATCATGTGCCATCGGCACGAGGCGCAGAGGGGCCAGGATTGAACTCTAATCCCCAAGATTTCTTGTTCTCCTTGGCAGAGTGCATGGCAGACTGAAAGTTGTGCTTGAACAGATTGTCATCACGACACCATAGCAATGAGGATGGGTCAGCATCTTCACGTTGTGGTCCACGGACCATGCACGGGTAGAAGCCTTGTTCAATAGCTTCAACTCTTGACCTGGGAGGAAGATGTTTGAACAAAATGTCTCCCCATGGTCGCTTGATGGCATTCTTCTCAGCATACTCCTGGGTCACGAATCTGTACTTAAACCATTGCTCGGCCCAATATCTTCGAATCCATTGGATTCGAGTTTTGCATTCATTATTGGTTTCTTCAGGATCAGTTTTGTACAGTTCATGCAGATCAGCTGGCAAATCCTTTGATGTTTCCTTGCGGCGCTGTCTGCCGCCCTTCCTCACTAACTTTTTCGAAGCCATGAAGTTCAGACTGTATGGCTTCAACACTGACAAAGGCTTCTTGGTCAGACAAGAACTGGCTTCGGGAGAGTTGATATGATGCTGTAAGAATTCTGCAAATGAGTGCAGACTATGAGAACCAAGGGATTCTCCCACAGACATGTACCTATGACAACATTAAAGATGCGAGGGAAGGGGAAGAGGTCATATGCATTCTCAGAAGATTTTGAAGATAAATCAGTTTGAAGACATTAACCTCATAACGCGAAGACATTCACTTATGTGTTTGAAGTTGGTTCCAGATTTGTACGAATCCAAGAATAGGTACAAGTGAGGAATCTAGCTAGCTTTAGATGCATAAGTGAAGATGCAAGGCACAGTATGAGATGCGGAACTAGACGGATCCAAGTTTGTAGTCATAGAAACTACTTTTGGTGAAGAAGGATGAATCGATTAGATCAAAAGACAGTAAAAAGTGAGATTTTAATTACCACATGATGAACTGCTAGATGGGAAGAGGTATCAATCCAGTAGGAGGCCACGCTCAAGTCCCTCGTACCTGCACAAAACGATAGCTACTTGCAACCAACGCGATTAGGGGTTGTCAATCCCTTCACGGTCACTTACAAGAATGAGAACTGATAGATAATGTTTTTGGTATTTTTGATATAGAGATGCAAAGTGAAAAGTAAAAGGCAAAGTAAAAAGCAAAGCAAGATTAAAGTGATGGAGATTGATATGATGAGAATAGACTCGGGGGCCATAGGTTTCACTAGTGTCTTCTCTCAAGAGCATAGGTATTCTACGGTGGGTGAACAAATTACTGTTGAGCAATTGACATAATTGAGCATAGTTATGAGAATATCTAGGTATGATCATGTATATAGGCATCACGTCCAAGACAAGTAGACCGACTCCTGCCTGCATCTACTACTATTACTCCACTCATCGACCACTATCCAGCATGCATATAGAGTATTAAGTTAAAAACAGAGTAACGCTTTAAGCAAGATGACATGATGTAGAGAGATAAATTCATGCAATATGAAATAAACCCCATCTTGTTATCCTCGATGGCAACGATGCAATACGTGCCTTGCTGCCCCTTCTGTCACTGGGAAAGGACACCGCAAGATCGAACCCAAAGCTAAGCACTTATCCCATGGCAAGGAAAACCAATCTAGTAGGCCAAGCCAAACTGATAATTCGAAGAGACTTGCAAAGATAACCAATCATACATAAAAGTTCAGAGAAGATTCAAATATTATTCATAGATAGACTTGATCATAAACCCACAATTCATCGTCTCAACAAATACACCACAAAAAGAAGATTACATCGAATAGATATCCACAAGAGAGGGGGAGAACTTTGTATTGAGATCCATAAAGAGAGAAGAAGACATCTAGCTACTAACTATGGACCCGAAGGTCTGAGGTAAACTACTCACACTTCATCGGAGGGGTTATGATGATGTAGAAGCCCTCTATGATGACGGCCCTCTCTGGTGGAGCTCCGGAACAAGCCCCAAGATGGGATCTCGTGGATACAGAAAGTTGCGGCGGATCGTTTGGGGGTACGTAGGTATATATAGGAGGAAGGAGTACGTCGGTGGAGCTTCGAGGGGCCCACGAGGCAGGGGGCGCGCCCTAAGGGGGGGCGCCCCCACCCTCGTGACCGCCTCTCTGATGCCTTGGAGTAGGGTCCAAGTCCCCTGGATCATGTTCGGTGAGAAAATCACGTTCCCGAAGATTTTATTCCGTTTGGACTCTGTTTGATATTCTGTTTCTCCGAAACACTGAAATAGGCAAAAACAGCAATTCTAGGCTGGGCCTCTAGTTAATAGGTTAGTCCCAAAAATAATATAAAAGTGGAAAATAAAGCCCAATATAGTCCAAAACAGTAGATAATATAACATGGAGCAATCAAAAATTATAGATACGTTGGAGACGTATCAGGCATCCCCAAGCTTAATTCCTGCTCGTCCTCGAGTAGGTAAATGATAAAAAGAGATTTTTTGATGCGGAGTGCTACTTGGCATAATTTCAATGTAAATCTTCTTAATTGTGATATGAATATTCAGATTCGAAAGATTCAAGACAAAAGTTCATATTGACATAAAAATAATAATACTTCAAGCATACTAATAAAGCAATTATGTCTTCTCAAAATAACATGGCCAGAGAAAGTTATCCCTACAAAATCATATAGTCTGGCTATGCTCCATCTTCACCACACAAAGTATTCAAATCATGCACAACCCCGATGACAGGCCAAGCAATTGTTTCATACTTTAACATTTTCAAAACTTTTTCAATCTTCACGCAATACATGAGCGTGAGCCATGGATATAGCACTATATGTGGAACAGAATGGTGGTTGTGGAGAAGACAAAAAGAGGGGAAGATAGTCTCACATCAACTAGGCGTATCAACGGGCTATGGAGATGCCCATTAATAGATATCAATGCGAGTGAGTAGGGATTGCCATGCAACGGATGCACTAGAGCTATAAGTATATGAAAGCTCAACAAAAGAAACTAAGTGGGTGTGCATCCAACTCGCTTGCTCACGAAGACCTAAGGCAATTTGAGGAAGCCCATCATTGGAATATACAAGCCAAGTTCTATAATGAAAAATTCCCACTAGTATATGAAAGTGACAACATAGGAGACTCTCTATCATGAAGATCTTGGTGCTACTTTGAAGCACAAGTGGGTAAAAGGATAGTAGCATTGTCCCTTCTCTCTTTTTCTCTCATTTTTTTTGATTCGTCCAGAGTCTCATCCCGACTTGTGGGGGAATCATAGTCTCCATCATTCTTTCCTCACTTGGGACAATGCTCTAAAAATGATGATCATCACACTTTTATTTTTCTTACAACTCAACAATTACAACTCGATACTTAGAACAAGATATGACTCTATATGAATGCCTCCGGCGGTGTACCGGGATATGCAATGAATCAAGAGTGACATGTATGAAAGAATTATGAATAGTGGCTTTGCCACAAATACGATGTCAACTACATGATCATGCTAGCAATATGACAATGATGGAGCGTGTCATAATAAACGGAACGGTGGAAAGTTGCAAGGCAATATATCTCGGAATGGCTATGGAAATGCCATGATAGGTAGGTATGGTGGCTATTTTGAGGAAGATATATGGTGGGTGTATGATACCGGCGAAAAGTGCGCGTTATTAGAGAGGCTAGCAATGGTGGAAGAAAGGGGAAAAATGCGTATAATACATGGACTCAACATTAGTCATAAAGACCTCATATACTTATTGCAAAAATCTAGAAGTTATAGAAAAGTATTACGCGCATGCTCCTTGGGGGATAGATTGGTAGGAAAAGACCATCGCTCGTCCCCGACCGCCACTCATAAGGAAGACAATCAATAAACACCTCATGCTCCTACTTCGTTACATAAGGGTTCACCATACGTGCATGCTACGGGAATCACAAACTTCAACGCAAGAATTCTTTAAATTCACAACTACTCAACTAGAATGAATCTAATATTATCACCTCCATATCTCAAAACAATTATCATGCTTCAATCTTTTCTTAGTATTCAACTCACTCAAAAGAAAATTTCACAAATCTTGAATACCAAGCATCATTAAGCAATTTACCATGCTATTAAGACTCTCAAAATGATATAAGTGAAGCATGAGAGATCAATAGTTTCTTTAAAACAAATCCACCACCGTGCTCTAAACGATCTAAGTGAAGCACATAGAGCAAAATTATCACGCTCAAAAGATATAAGTGAAGCACATGGAGCAAAACTACATAGCTCAAAAGATATAAGTGAAGCACAAAGAGTATTCTAACAAATTTTAATTCATAAATGGATCTCTCAAAGGTTTGTACAGCAAGTATTATTGTGGCACACTAACAAAAAAAGACACAAATAATACAAGACGCTCCAAGCAAAACACATATCATGTTGGTGAATAAAATATAGCTCCAAGTAAAGTACCGATGGAAGTAGACGAAAGAGGGGATGCCTTCCGGGGCATCCCCAAGCTTTGACTTTTTGGTGTCCTTGGATTATCTTGGGGGTGCCATAGTCACCCCCAAGCTTTGGACCTTTCCACTACTTGTTCCACAATCCATCAAAAGATTTCACCCAAAACTTGAAAACTTCACAACACAAAACTCAATAGAAATCTCGTGAGCTCCATTAGAGAAACAAAACATAAAACCACTTCAAGGTACTGTAATGAACTCATTATTTATTTATATTGGTGTTAAACCTGCTGTATTCCAACTTCTCTATGGATTATAAACTATTTTACTAGCCATAGATTCATCAAAATAAGCAAACAACACACGAAAAACAGAATCTGTCAAAAACAGAACAGTCTGTAGTAATCTGTAACTAACGCAAACTTCTGGAACTCCAAAAAATCTACCAAAATTAGAAGACCTAGAAAATTTGTTTATTGATCAACAGCAATTGGAATCAGAATTTTATCACTTTCTGGTGATTTTTAATAATTCTGTCACTGAGCGCAAAGTTTCTGGAAATTACAGCAAGATCAAATAACTATCATCCAAGAAGATCCAATAGGTCTAGCTTGGCACAAACACTAACTAAAACACAAAACCACATATAAACAAAGGTTAGATGGATTATTTATTCCTAAATAGAAGCAAAAACAAAAAACTCAAAATAAAATTGGGTTGCCTCCCAACAAGCGCTATCGTTTAACGCCCCTAGCTAGGCATAAAAGCGAGGATAGATTTAGGTATTGCCATCTTTGGTAGGCAATCCATAGGTATCTCTCATGATAGTTTCATATGGCAATATTATTTTCTTTCTAGGAAAGTGTTCCATGCCCTTCTTTAGTGGAAACTGAAATCTAATATTCCCTTCCTTCATATCAATAATCGCACCAACCGTTCTAAGGAAATGTCTACCAAGAATAATAGGGCAAGAAGGATTGCAATCTATATCAAGAACGATAAAGTCTATGGGCACATAATTCCTATTTGCAACAGTAAGGACATAATTAATTCTTACCATAGGTTTTTTAATAGTGGAATCCGCAAGATGCAAGTTTAGAGAGCAATCGTCAAAGCATGGAAATCTAGCAAATCATACAAAGTTTTGGGGATAGTGGAGACACTAGCACCCAAATTACACAAAGGATAAAAATCATGATCTTTAATTTTAATTTTAATAGTTGGTTCCCACTCATCATAGAGTTTTCTAGGGATAGAAACTTCCAACTCAAGTTTTTCTTCATAGGATTGCATCAAGGCATCAACAATATGTTCGATAAAGGCTTTCTTTTGACTATAAGCATGAGGATAATTTAGCACGGATTGCAACAAGGAAATACAATCAATTAAAGAGAAACTTTCATAATTAAATTCCTTGAAATCCAATAGAGTGGGTTTAGCAACATCTAGGGTTTTATTTCTTTCAATCCCACTTTCATCAATTTCATCATAAAGGTCTAAATACTCCGAATTTTTAGAACTCCTTCTAGGTAAAGGAAGATCATATTAAGTTTCATCAAGATTCATATTGCAAAACAAAGATTTGATAGGGGACAAATCAATAACTTTTAGATCTTCATCTTGATTTTCATAGGAATTGGAAGAACACGCTTTAATAAAGGCATCTTTGGAAGCACGCATCCTAGTGGTTCTTTCTTTGCACTCATCAATGGAAATTCTCATGGCTTTGAGAGACTCATTGATATCATGCTTAGGAGGAATAGATCTAAGCTTTAAAGAATCAACCTCAAGAGAAATTCTATCGACGTTCCTAGCCAAATTATCAACTTTAAGAAATTTCTCTTCAAGCAAAGCATTAAAATTCTTTTGTGAATTCATAAACTCTTTGACACTATTCTCAAATTCAGAGGGCATCTTATTAAGATTTCCATAAGAGTTGTTGTAGGAATTTCCATAATTATTAGAAGGACTACTAGGATAAGGCCTAGGATTAAAATTCCATCTATACGCGTTGTTACCAAAATTATTCCTACCAACAAAATTCACATCCGTAGATTCATTATTATTATCAATAAAAGTAGACAAAGGCATATCATTAGGATCAGAAGAAACACTCTTAGTAGCAAATAATTTCATAAGTTCATCCATCTTTCCACTCAAAACATTCATTTCTTCTATCGCATGCACTTTTTTATTAGTGGATCTTTCAGTGTGCCATTGAGAATAATTAACCATAATATTATCTAGGAGTTTAGTAGCATCTCCTAAAGTGATTTCCATAAAAGTGCCTCCCGCGGCCGAATCTAAAAGATTTCCAGAAGCAAAATTCAATCCGGCATAAATTTTTGTGTAATCATCCACAAATTCAAACCATGAGTAGGACAATTACGTAGCATTAATTTCATTCTCTCCCAAGATTGTGCAACATGTTCATGATCAAGTTGCTTAAAATTCATAATGTCATTTCTAAGAGCGATGATCTTAGCGGGAGGAAAATACTTAGAGATAAAAGCATCTTTGCACTTGTTCCAAGAATCAATACTATTTTTAGGCAAAGACGAAAACCAAGCTTTAGCACGATCTCTAAGCGAAAAAGGAAATAGCTTCAATTTAACGACATCATTATCGACATCTTTTTTCTTTTGCATATCACATAAATCAACGAAGCTATTAAGATGAGTAGCGGCATCTTCACTAGGAAGGTCGGCGAATTGATCTTTCATAACAAGATTCAACAAAGCAGTATTGATTTCACAAGATTCAGTATTGGCAAGAAGAGCAATAGGATTGCTAAGGAAATCATTATTATTGGTATTGGTGAAGTCACACAATTTGGTAGTATCTTGAGCCATCGCGACAAACAAGCAATCCAACACACAAGCAAACAAAAGGCAAGCGAGAAAAAGGCAAATGGAAAAAGAGAAGGAGAAGGAGAAGGAGAAGGAGAAGGAGAGGGCAAATAAAACGGCAAGGGTGAAATGGGGGAGAGGAAAACGAGAGGCAAATGGCAACTAATGTAATGCGAGAGATAGGGATTGTGATGGGTACTTGGTATGTTGACTTTTTGCATAGACTCCCCGGCAACGGTGCCAGAAATTCTTCTTGCTACCTCTTGAGCTTGCATTGGTTTTCCCCTAAGAGGAGAGGATGATTCAGCAGAGTAGCGTAAGTATTTCCCTCAGTTTTTGAGAACCAAGGTATCAATCCAGTAGGAGGCCACACTCAAGTCCCTCGTACCTACACAAAACGATAGCTACTCGCAACCAACATGATTAGGGGTTGTCAATCCCTTCACGGTCACTTACGAGAGTGAGAACTGCTAGATAATGTTTTTGGTATTTTTAATATAGAGATGCAAAGTGAAAAGTAAAAGGCAAAGTAAAAAAGCAAAGCAAGATTAAAGTGATGGAGATTGATATGATGAGAATAGACCCCGGGGCCATAGGTTTCACTAGTGGCTTCTCTTAAGAGCATAAGTATTCTACGATGGGTGAACAAATTACTGTTGAGCAATTGACAGAATTGAGCATAGTTATGAGAATATCTAGGTATGATCATGTATATAGGCATCACGTCCGAGACAAGTAGACCGACTCCTGCCTGCATCTACTACTATTACTCCACTCATCGACCGCTATCCAGCATGCATCTAGAGTATTAAGTTAAAAACAGAGTAACGCTTTAAGCAAGATGACATGATGTAGAGAGATAAATTCATGCAATATGAAATAAACCCCATCTTGTTATCCTCGATGGCAACGATGCAATACGTGCCTTGCTGCCCCTTCTGTCACTGGGAAAGGACACCGCAAGATCAAACCCAAAGCTAAGCACTTCTCCCATGGCAAGAAATACCAATCTAGTAGGCCAAACCAAACTGATAATTCGAAGAGCCTTGCAAAGATAACCAATCATACATAAAAGAATTCAGAGAAGATTCAAATATTATTCATAGATAGACTTGATCATAAACCCACAATTCATCGGTCTCAACAAACACACCACAAAAAGAAGATTACATCGAATAGATCTCCACAAGAGAGGGGAAGAACTTTGTATTGAGATTCAAAAAGAGAGAAGAAGCCATCTAGCTACTAACTATGGACCCGAAGGTCTGAGGTAAACTACTCACACTTCATCGGAGGGGCTATGATGATGTAGAAGCCCTTCATGATGACGACCCTCTCCGGCGGAGCTCCAGAACAGGCCCCAAGATGGGATCTCATGGATACAGAAAGTTGCGGCGGTGGAATTAGGTTTTTGGCTCCTGTTCTGATCGTTTGGGGTTACGTAGGTATATATAGGAGGAAGGAGTACGTCGGTGGAGCTTCGAGGGGCCCACGAGGCAGGGGGGCGCGCTCTAAGGGGGGCCGCCCCCACCCTCGTGACCGCCTCTCTGATGCCTTGGCGTAGGGTCCAAGTCCCCTGGATCACGTTCGGTGAGAAAATCACGTTCCCGAAGATTTTATTCTGTTTGGACTCCGTTTGATATTCTGTTTCTCCGGAACTCTGAAATAGGCAAAAAAACAGCAATTCTGGGCTGGGCCTCCGGTTAATAGGTTAGTCCCAAAAATAATATAAAGGTGGAAAATAAAGCCCAATATAGTCCAAAACAGTAGATAATATAGCATGGAGCAATCAAAAATTATAGATGCGTTGGAGAGGTATCATGTGCCATCGGCACGAGGCGCAGAGGGGCCAGGATTGAACTCTAATCCCCAAGATTTCTTGTTCTCCTTGGCAGAGTGCATGGCAGACTGAAAGTTGTGCTTGAACAGATTGTCATCACGACACCATAGCAATGAGGATGGGTCAGCATCTTCACGTTGTGGTCCACGGACCATGCACGGGTAGAAGCCTTGTTCAATAGCTTCAACTCTTGACCTGGGAGGAAGATGTTTGAACAAAATGTCTCCCCATGGTCGCTTGATGGCATTCTGCTCAGCATACTCCTGGGTCACGAATCTGTACTTAAACCATTGCTCGGCCCAATATCTTCGAATCCATTGGATTCGAGTTTTGCATTCATTATTGGTTTCTTCAGGATCAGTTTTGTACAGTTCATGCAGATCAGCTGGCAAATCCTTTGATGTTTCCCCGCGGCGCTGTCTGCCGCCCTTCCTCACTAACTTTTGCGAAGCCATGAAGTTCAGACTGTATGGCTTCAACACTGACAAAGGCTTCTTGGTCAGACAAGAACTGGCTTCGGGAGAGTTGATATGATGCTGTAAGAATTCTGCAAATGAGTGCAGACTATGAGAACCAAGGGATTCTCCCACAGACATGTACCTGTGACAACATTAAAGATGCGAGGGAAGGGGAAGAGGTCATATGCATTCTCAGAAGATTTTGAAGATAAATCAGTTTGAAGACATTAACCTCATAATGCGAAGACATTCACTTATGTGTTTGAAGTTGGTTCCAGATTTGTACGAATCCAAGAATAGGTACAAGTGAGGAATCTAACTAGCTTTAGATGCATAAGTGAAGATGCGAGGCACAGTATGAGATGCGGAACTAGACGGATCCAAGTTTGTAGTCACAGAAACTACTTTTGGTGAAGAAGGATGAATCGATTAGATCAAAAGACAGTAAAAGGTGAGATTTTAATTACCACATGATGAACTGCTAGATGGGAAGAGTAGGAGACTGAGCAGTTCGATCCACCGTGCCCTAACTTGGCGACGGAGGACACCTACGGCGGCGGCGAAGAAGACGATGTCCACGACCGGTGTGAGGACGGCGTCGGTGAAGTCATGGCAGCTAAGCGCTTCGTCGCCGGCGTCGTCGAGAGCTAGCAGAGGCGCTAGGGTTTTGACGAGGTGGAGAGGTGGAAGAAGGATTTTTTTTACCGTGGGGGGACATGTATTTATAAGGAAAGGGACGGCACAGCGCAATTACGCAGGTGCCCCTGGCGGTTCACATTTGAGGGACACGTGGCGTACATGCAACACACTTGTGGTTCTCCCATGTTCCCACGCCCGCCAGGATTGTCGGATGGTCGTTCCGGCTTCTCCGGATTTCAGGCCAAGAGAATAGAGCATTTAAAACAGATTTAATGTTTGTCTCTGTATCTTCTGCTGACAAGGACGCAGAGAAGATATTCGATAGTTTCAATAGAATGCATATGACTTGGATAGATAGAGTTTGAGATAGAGAGCATAGAGAGATTAGGGTCCGATCACATTCACTTAGTTCAAAAGATTCAACAGAGAAGACATAGCTATAAGTGAATGCTATAGAGGACAAAATGCTATATATCAGAATACAACCAAATCAACATAGTGAAGATAATCAATAAGACATGATTATGTCGAAGACAAATCAAATGTGAAGACATACTAAAAATAACGCCATGAGAAAAACACTTCAAACAGAAGAATTTGGTGGTGGCGTTACCCACCGTATAGGAAGTATTAGACCCAGACACGGCGCACAATTATCGTGGCGCTCCGAAGTCAAATTCCACGTTAATGTATTCACACTCAGAATGTAAGTCTTCATTGATTGAAGATATACTTTACATCGTGTGTTGCACATCTAAGTCATCAATATGCATAAGTGTTAGGATGTGTGCCTGATCATAGGACATTTGAGGATTCCAAGATATTTAGCTCAATTCCTAACTTGCAAAACCTTTTCTCATCCAAGGGCTTTGTGAAGATATCTGCCAGTTGCTCTTCAGTGTTGACGTGTATGATATCAATATCTTCCTTCATGACATGATCTCTAAGAACGTGATGACGAATTTCAATATGCTTTGTCTTCGAGTGCTGAACGGGGTTGTTGGCAATCTTGATGGCGCTTTCATTGTCGCAGTTGAGTGGTACTTGTTTCAGATGGATGCCATAGTCCTTGAGAGTTTGCTTCATCCATAGAAGCTGAGCGCAGCAAGATCCAGAAACAATGTATTCGGATTCAGCACTGGAGAGTGATACACAGTTCTGCTTCTTTGAAGACCAACAGACAAGTGATCGTCCCAAAAAATGACATGTGCCTGATGTAGACTTGCGATCCACCTTATCACCAGCATAATCAGCATCCGAGAATCCAACCAGATCAAACTTTGAGCCCTTTGGATACCATAATCCTAATGTTGGGGTGTAAGCCAAATATCGAAGAATTCGCTTCACAGCTAAGTGATGCGATTCCTTTGGTGCCGCTTGGAATCGAGCACACATGCAAACACTAAGCATAATATCTGTCCTAGATGCACATAGATAAAGTAAAGAACCAATCATGGAGCGGTATACCTTTTGATCAAACTCTTTACCATTGTCGTCGGCACCAGATGGTGTTTGGCTGGCATTGGCGTCGTGTAACCTTTGCAATCTTGCATTCCAAACTTCTTCAGGCAATCTTTGAGGTATTTCTCTTGAGATATGAAGATGCCATTTCTTTGCTGACGAATTTGAAGACCAAGGAAGAACTTTAGCTCACCCATCGTGGACATCTGATATTGCTCTTGCATCATGTGTCCAAGCTCATCACTATATTTCTGGTTGGTGCAGCCGAAGATAATGTCATCCACATATATTTGGCACACAAACAGTTCACCATCATATGTCTTCGTGAAGAGTGTGGGATCCAGGGAACCAGGTTTGAAGCCTTTGCTCTTCAGGAAGTCTTTGAGCGTGTCATACCAAGCGCGAGGAGCTTGTTTGAGGCCATACAGTGCTTTGTTTAGCTTGTACACCATATCAGGATGTTTCGGATCTTCAAAACTAGGAGGTTGTGCAACGTATACTTCTTCTTCAATCTTGCCGTTGAGAAATGCACTCTTCACATCCATTTGATATAGCAAGATGTTGTGATGGTTAGCATAGGCTAGCAGTATGCGAATAGCTTCAAGCCTAGCCACAGGAGCAAATGTTTCATCGAAGTCAATCCCTTCCGCTTGAGTATATCCTTGTGCAATGAGACGTGCCTTGTTTCTGACGACTTGACCATGTTCATCTTGCTTGTTGCGATATATCCATTTTGACCCTATTATGTTGTGCTTGCGAGGGTCAGGTCGCTTGACAAGTTCCCAGACATTGTTCAATTTGAACTGTTGAAGCTCTTCTTGCATAGCTTGAATCCATTCAGGTTCCATAAAAGCTTCAACAACTTTCTTGGGTTCAGATATTGAGACAAAAGCAAAGTGCCCAAAGAAATTTGCTAGTTGTGTTGCTCTTGAACGAGTGAGTGGACCAGGTGCATTTATGCTATCGATTATCTTCTCAATATGTACTTCATTTGCAACACGAGTATGAACTGGACGAAGATTTTGCTCTTGTTGATCATTGTCATCATTGGAAGGATTGTCTTCAGGCTGAGCATTGTCTTCAGGTTGATTGGGTGCAGAAATGATAAGTTCCTCTTCAGGCTGTGCTTCAGAAGGCATGATTTCACCAGTTCCCATTAGCTTGATAGATTCACTTGGTGGAACTTCATCTAGCACATTTGGCAAGTGCTCTCTTTGCGAGCCATTGGTCTCATCGAACCGAACATCCACAGTTTCAACGACTTTATAGAGATATAGGTTGAAGACTCTATAAGAGTGCGAGTCCTTTCCGTAACCGAGCATGAAACCTTCGTGAGCTTTTAGTGCAAATTTTGATTTGTGACATGGATCCTTGATCCAGCACCTAGCTCCAAATACTCTGAAGTAACTGACATTTGGCTTCATGCCAGTGAGGAGTTCATAGGATGTTTTCTTCAGAAGCTTGTGAATATACACACGGTTGATGACAAGGCATGCAGTGTCAATAGCTTCAGGCCAGAATTTTCTTGGTGTCTTGTATTCATCGAGCATTGTTCGGGCCATCTCAATGAGGGTTCTGTTGTTGCGTTCCACAATGCCATTCTGCTGAGGTGTGTACGGAGCTGAGAACTCATGAGTGATTCCCATTGTATCCAGATAAAGATCAAGTCCGATGTTCTTGAACTCAGTGCCGTTGTCACTTCTGATATGCTTGATCTTGATGCCATAGTTGTTCATGGCACGGTTGGCGAAGCGTCTGAAGAAATCTTGCACTTCAGTCTTGTAGAGAACAATGTGCACCCACGTATATCTTGAATAATCATCAACAATGACGAAGCCATAGAGACAAGCAGTTGTTGTGAGGGTAGAGTAGTGAGTAGGGCCAAATAAGTCCATGTGTAGCAGCTCGAAGGGTTGAGATGTCGTCATGATTGTCTTCGAGGGATGCTTGGCCCTCGTCATCTTTCCAGCTTCGCAGGCACCGCACAAACGATCCTTCTTGAACTTGACGCCCTTGATGCCAATGACATGCTTCTTCTTGGCGAGAGTGTGTAAGTTCCTCATGCCAGCATGTCCCAACCTCCAATGCCAGAGCCAGCACTCTGAAGCTTTTGTAAGAAGACATACGGCAAGCTGTGGACCTGCTGAGAAATCTACCATGTACAGATCATCTTTCCGGTACCCTTCAAAAACTAGAGACTTGTCAAATTCCATTAGTACAAGGCAACGATATTTTCCAAATATCACAATCATGTTCAAGTCACAAAGCATTGAGATAGACATTAAGTTGAAACCAAGGGATTCAACAAGCATCACTTTATCCATGTGTTGATCCTTTGAGATTGCAACTCTACCTAGACCCAATACCTTGCTTTTACCAGTGTCAGCAAATGTGATGTGACTCTTGTCAGATGGACGTAAAGTTGAGTCCATAAGAAGACTTCGATCACCAGTCATATGATTAGCGCATCCACTGTCCATAATCCATTCTAAAGCATGAGGTGTCATACCCTACAGTACAGTTAGGGGGATTGGCTTCACCAAGAGTATTGTGAAGCATAAATATTTGACGGGCAGGAGGATTATCGAAGCTTAGATCAAGATTAGGACTGATAGGATGTATGGCAAACGATTCAGGAAGAAAATACATAGTAAGACCATTTGGGCATTTGATCTTGCACCCTACAAGATGTTTTAGGTCCCCAGCAATAGCATTAGACGCCTTTGATTTTTGGCTGGAGACCTTTCCCTGCAAAAGAGAGTTAACTCTTCTTAACCACCCACATCTTCAGGGGTGGTTTAGAAGCAATGAGTCTAAGTGCAGCATCTGAGAACTTTGGCTTTGGAGCCCTAGCAAATAGCCTTGCAGGAGAAGAACGATACTCATATGAATAAGCAGAAAAGTTCTTAGTTCTACGAATATAGCGGTTTGAAGACCCACGCTCATATTCATAAGTCTGAGTATGGTTTCCGTTCAAAACATTGGCGTTAGGGTGACTCAGGTGAGTCCTCTGTCTATATGAAGCCTTTGGGCCATATGAAGCCTTAGGTCTGGGGTTTATCTTCATCCTAGGTGGTGTCATGATGACATTCACTGGAAGATTCTCGAGACAGCTTTTGGGTACCCAGATATTCTTCATAGGTGGTCCATTCCTGCAGTTAGTACCAATATACCTGGCAAACACTTCACCATTCCGACTCTTAAACAGTTTATAGTTTGCATCAAAGGATTCATCAATGACAATGGGGTTAGCACAGGTAAAGCCAGATAAGGTGGATGGGTCCACTGAAGGTCCCTTTGCAGCAACCCATGTGGTTTTGGGGTACTGCTCAGGCTTCTAGTAGGAACCATCAACATTCATTTTCCTCTCGAACCCAACACCCTCTTTCCTAGGGTTTCGGTTCAGAATCTGCTTTTTGAGGACGTCGCATAGTGTCTGATGCCCTTTCAGACTTTTGTACATCCCTGTCTCAAGCAATGTCTTCAACCTAGCATTTTCATCAGCAATAGTAGTGGTATCCTCAGCAGAGGGGTTAGTTACCACATCAACAATTGAAGACAATGCAACAGTAGTAGCAGTAGAACATTCAACAACATAGGTAGCGTTATCACGCTCAAGGCATTTTAAACATGGTGGTTCAAATCCATCCTGAGCGGGACTGATCTGTTGAGCGCGAAGTGACTCATTCTCTTTTTGAAGATCTTCATGAGCCGCTCTCAATTTCTCAAGCTCTTGCTTGCTTTGAAGATAATCATAGGAGAGCTTTTGATGATTGGTTGAGAGCGTTTCATGACGACTTTCAAGTTCTTGGTACTTAGCGTGAAGATTTTTTATGTCTTCAACTAAGGACTGTGAACGGGTCATTTCCGCGTCCAACAGGTCATCGCTTTTGTCTAACAGTTTTTGAGTATGTTCCATAGCCTTTTGTTGTTCAGTTGCAATTTTAGCAAGTGTTTTGTAGCTGGGTTTGGTTTCACAATCAGATTCATCTTCACTTGATGTTTGAAAGTAAGCATCGCGTGATTTTACCTTGGCACCACGTGCCATG
Organism: Aegilops umbellulata; assembly: GCA_032464435.1. NCBI lineage: Eukaryota > Viridiplantae > Streptophyta > Magnoliopsida > Poales > Poaceae > Aegilops > Aegilops umbellulata. Next base: position 228,327,948 of record CP136056.1, on the reverse strand, counting down.
AAGCAGTAGGTGGGAGAAGATGTCTCGGGTTCGGGTTCGGGAGACATTGTTTTAAGTGACTCCTTGAACTCGAGGAACCAGGGATCTTGACATGTCCGATGACCTTCATAAACATCAGAGATCCGATCCCATATAAGCTTTGCATTGTAGAGATGCATGATGTGCCTGAACTCATCTCTGGACAGAGAGGAGCAAATAATGGCCTTCGCCTTGGCGTCTGTCGGTGTCAAAACCGGCGGATCTCGGGTAGGGGGTCCCAAACTGTGCGTCAAGGCCAGATGGTAACAGGAGACAAGGGACATGATGTTTTTACCTAGGTTCGGGCCCTCTCGATGGAGGTAATACCCTACTCCTGCTTGATTAATATTGATGATATGGGTAGTACAAGAGTAGATCTACCACGAGATCAAGGAGGCTAAACCCTAGAAGCTAGCCTATGGTATGATTGTGTATGATGATGGTTCGTCCTACGGACTACAACCCTCCGGTTTATATAGACACCGGATAGGGTTAGGGTTACACAGAGTCGGTTACAATGGTAGGAGATCTTGAGTATCCGCCTCGCCTAGCTTGCCTTCCACGCCAAGGAAAGTCCCATCTGGACACGGGACGAAGTCTTCAATCTTGTATCTTCATAGTCCAGGAGTCCGACTGAAGGTATAGTCCGGCTACCCGAACACCCCCTAATCCAGGACTCCCTCAGTAGCCCCTGAACCAGGCTTCAATGACGACGAGTCCGGCGCGCAGATTGTCTTTGGCATTGCAAGGCGGGTTCCTCCTCCAAGTCCTTCATAGAAGATTGTAAACACCAAAAATAGTGTCCAGCTCTGCAAAATAAGTTTCCACATATTGCCATAGAGAGAATAATATTAACACAAATCAAATCTGCTGACGTATTCCGCAGTGCGTCATCACACTACGGCCAGGCTCTTTATACAAATTGTTTTCACTTTTCCACCTCAGCACGCTTAGCAAGGCGGTTTCCTTGGCACGTCTTGTCAAAGTAGAGATCGTGTGCTCCTTTTAACGGGGTTCTCATCAATACGGACGTGGGTAACCCAACCGCGCCATTTACCACGGCGCTTGGGAGGAAAGCGAGTTTTATTAGGTAGGTGGGGACGCATAACCGCATCCGCCCATATAAGGGGATAAGGATCCACCTTTTTTACCTACGCCTTCTTTCTCCTTTGCCAATCCATCTCTCGCGCACTCAAGCTCCAGCGCCCAAGCCCGCTCTTCCCACCTCAACCTTCTCCAGCAATGTCCGGAGCGGGAGGCAAGTGGATGGTCTCCTCCGTCATGGAGGTTCAAGTAAAAAAGCTAAGGAAGGCCGGATACCTGTCCAAGGACATCCCGCACCGACTTCCTGAGAAGGGGCAGCTTCTCCCCACCCCAAGGCCCCATGAGAGGGTAGTTTTCCTTCCCCACTTCCTCCGCGGACTGGGTTTTCCACTTCACCCACTCGTCCGGGGACTCATGTTCTACTACGGCCTAGATTTCCACGATCTGGCCCCGAACTTCATCCTCAACATCTCGGCGTTTATCGTCGTGTGTGAGGCCTTCCTACGCGTCCGCCCCCATTTCGGCCTTTGGCTTAAGACCTTCAACGTCAAGCCCAAGGTGGTGCGCGTCAGCCAAGCGGAGTGCGGAGGCGCTATGGCTGGCAAGATAGACAACGTCCTCTGGTTCGAGGGCTCCTTTGTGGAGACCCTAAAGGGGTGGCAAGCCGGGTGGTTTTACATTACCGAGCCACGCGATCCGGAATGGGTCGCAGCCCCCGAGTTCAGATCCGGACCCCCCACGCGGCTTATGTCCTGGAAAGAGACGGGCCTGTCGTGGGGCAACGAGGAAGAGGTGACCGGACTGAAGACCTGCATCCAGTCCCTGGTAAACAAGCCAATCCGGCTTGTCAATATAGTCCAGGTCATGCTCATTCGTCTGATCCTCCCGTGCCAACAACGGGATTTCAATTTGTGGGAGTTCGACCCGGCGCAGCACCGAACCCTCAACAGGCTCTTCGACACGTCGTATGAAGACGTCTAGAAGGTGCTAATCAAAGGCGCCGGGGCCCCCGCATCCGCTTCCGAGGACCACGGATACAGCACGCAGCTAGCGAGGTAAGCTATCTATGCCTTTGACAGGATTATTAAGCTCTTTTTTATAGATTAACTCTATGCGGGATCTAAACTCCCTTACCTTTGATAGGCTTGGCAGGCGATATCCGGACCAATTAACTGTCCGGCTCCCCATCCGAAGACCCAGCCCCAGCCCTCCTAGTGAAGCTGCTGACTCCGGCACCTTATGTGGTGCCGGAGAGGAAGGTCAAGAAGAAGAAGACCACCGAGACTCGAAAGAGTGCCCGTAACTTGGTGGTGTCGGACTCGTCATCTGACGAGTCCGAGACGCCCTCCTCTCGTGAAAACGAGGAGGATGAAGAAGAAAGCTCTCCCCCCCAGCGGAGGGAGAAGACAAGAAGAAGGCCGCCCCATCAGGGGAGGCCGAGGGGTCTAGGAAAAGGAAGACCCCTCCACCGGACTACTCCCATGACGCCGAAGAGAGCAGAGAGGAGTGGTCGAACAGGGCCAAGCGTCCGGCCAAATCGTAAGTTCGGACATCAGAGTAACTCATGATGTTCCTTTGTTGCGGAGCTTTCCTTAATGTCAAATGTGAATATGCAGCCCGCCCCAGGCCGAATACAACGAATCGTCAGGCGGCTCCCTGGACTCATCGGACGTGAACTCCGTTCCGCCCGCTGTCTCCCCCCGCACTGCGGATGATGCCGAAGTGGCGTCGCAAGATCCGGGGTAGGAGGAGGTGGTCCTGGAGGAGCCGCAAGGCAACCTCCCAGACTCCAGGAGTGAAGGGGACAAGACCCCCCCAGGGCTCCAAGTCCGGCTTTGTGCCGGACACCGCGCCGGAATCTTCAACAGTTCCGAGCCGCGGTAGGTGAACTCCTTCCAAAAGGAGCGAGCCTTCTAAGCCAGCGACCTCCGTCCAACCAGAGTCACTGGACCATCTGCTGGAGGTGCTTGACGGCGCCTCCATCGGCAAGGGGCACCGTACTATTATGAGTACAGTGATCCAAAAGGTTCAGTCTGCCAAGAGCGGACTGACTGAAGCTTGCGCTAGCCTTCTAACAGGCTTCGAGGTAAGTAAAAATATGTCAAAATATTACCGCATAGACAGTAGCCCCTGATGCTCTGTTTGGCGTTCGGAAAGAAAAGCCGAATAGAGGATCTATTAATGTTCGCAGGAGTCTAACAATAAAGAGTCAATATGCGTATGCAGGCTTCGCTGCTATCCACCGCCGCACTGACTGCACAGGTGGATGTCCTAAAATAGGACCTCGGGCGGACCGAGCAAGAGCTCGGCCTTGCCAAACGGCAGCTCAAGGAAAAATAAGGTAAGAAATACCCTATAGAAAAGGGTGCCTATAGAGAGGCGTGATTGCAAAGAATAACAGGATCGTACTGCTTATAGTAGGGGCCACAACTGAGGTGGCGACCCTCAAGCAGGCGCTATCTAAGGCCGACAAGAAAACGGCCGAGGAGCGCACCGAGCTAGAAAGACTTGGGGCTGAGGTTGGCGAGGTGCAGCAAGAGCTGCAGGCTCTCATGAAAAACATGAGAGCTTGGAGCTTGAGTCAAAGGCGCAGGCATCCGAGCTCGTGTCGGCCCTTGAGACCGCCAAGGGTGCCAAGGCCGAAGCCCAAAAGGCCCTCCAAGAGTTGGAGGAGATGAAAAAGATAGCAGCGGGTAAGGCATTCTTAATGCAAAGTACGGATATAAAAGTAAACTACTTGTCACTTACCCGAATCCGGAGTTCTCCAGGGGCGTTCGCAGATCTTCCCCGCAGCGTATCCGCCGCCGCCGCATTCTACCGAGCTGAAGAGGGCAGCTCGACGGAGAGTGTGTTCTGGTATCAGTATTCTGAGGCCGGACACCCTGTGCCCTTGAGCGACCAGCTGAAACAGTTGGTTGAGCTCCACAAGGCGGCCGAACAAGCCATGAAGGGCTTCATAGTTCGGCTGTGGCCCGGAGAGGCCCTGCCCGGGAGCTACTTCAGGCTGGTGCGGCGGCTGGTGGAGGCCTGTCCAAGGCTTGAGGTCATCAAGCATTCCGTCTGCATCGAAGGTGGCCGGAGGGCCCTTGCTCGTGCAAAGGTGCTCTGGGGTAAGCTTGACGGTGAGAAGCTGGTGAAGGACGGGCCGCCGCAGGGGAAGGAGCATCGCAAGCCCGAGAACTGCTACAAGGATGTTCTTGCAGGTGCCCGCCTTATTGCGGATGAATGTACCAAAGATGTAATTTTTGAATGAACTCTCTCGTGTTTATCCTGTGCGCTGAAAACTTGTTCATATGCGCTAAGCAATGCTTATTGAATTTAAAATATTATTTTCTGTGCGGCCGTTTATCAAAAATTAAGAGATGGCCAGTCGTCGGCTTCTGCCCCCATGCCGCTAGTGCTGGGGTGTTCAGGATAAACCTGAGCACTCTTTTTCCCATGGTTGGGTCCTTCGAGGGAGGCGCTCAGCACAACGAACCAGGCAATCGGACTATAATGCTTGAACACTCTCACTTTGCCATAGAACTTTATAATTTTAAATTTCGGCGAAGCCCCTAGTTCGGAAGACCGAATTCGGGGCGCTATCCACGCCTTTGGCCTGACAAAGCCAGCTCCTCGCTCGAAGCGGCATAAGTCTTTAGGGACTCGAAAAACCTCTCGAACAGCGACCGGTCTCTCGCCTTATCATGACAGTCAGTTTTAGCTTTCTCCACTGAGGTGCTTAACCCAGCTGAACCGGGGCACAATCGCAGTGGTTCTCCTAGTGCTACCTTAGCCGATATAGCGGAACGTAAGGCACCAAAACATAGGAGCCGGGCAAACCCAACTATTGACCCAAATCATGATTCGGAGCCGATGCATATAGTGCTATAAGTTCGGGGTGCCGCACTTGTGAAAGTGTACGGACTTCTCACACCAGATCGAAGGGTACTGAAGCCCTTGGCGTGTTTGCCGTACCATGGTGTACGGGTGCGATCATGTTATTTAATAAACATATATATTAAAAGAGGATAATGCAAAAAATAGACAAAAAGCTATGCATTGTTTATAAAGAGGCTATTTATCAAAGCCGAACGATACAAGTAGTGCGATAAGCAAAAAGATATTAGATTATTCAACATGTCCTGACCAGGGGCAGGCCGCGGAATTGTACTCGAAACAGATATACCGCTCGTAATAGAGACAACCTGGGAGTTCCATAATGCGACGTAGCTTTGTCTGCTTCCCTGGATCTTGCATCGTTTGTGTGGCAGTCGAATTTCCGAACAGGTCGTCCAAAGTGTGGAGTCCTGAAAGCAAAGAAAAGAATCCAGCAGCCCCTAGTACGTTTTAAGCCGTATTTCGGGCATGCCGTTACTGTGCCCCTTCCCCTGTGCCCATGGTATTTCAAGGGCGTAATTATGTACGCGAGGTACTAGCTTCGCTATGTCGCGATGGATGGGGTTGGGGCCGCATTGCTACGCCTGCTCGGAACATGCCAGGCAGTCTTGTTGTAGGTTACACCGGGCGCGCTTGGCAGTGTCTAGCTTTGTAACGGACGGACTGGAGAGTTGCCTAAAAAGGCTGCTTTGTACTTCCGCTGCGAGAGCCGCCGTGTGCTCCTCCGTACAGAGGGAGCGTTCGGTGTTTCCGTTGACCATGATTACTCCTCGAGGGCCTGGCATCTTGAGCTTGAGATATGCGTAGTGCGGCACCGCATTGAACTTTGCGAATGCGGTTCGTCCGAGAAGGGCGTGTTAGCCACTGCGAAACGGGACTATGTCGAAGATTAACTCTTCGCTTCAGAAGTTATCCGGAGATCCGAAGACCACATCAAGTGTTACGGAGCCTGTACAGTTGGCTTCTACACCTGGTATAACGCCTTTAAAGGTCGTTTTTGTGGGCTTAATCCTTGAGGGATCTATGCCCATTTTCCACACTGTATCCTGGTAAAGCAGGTTCAGGCTGCTGCCGCCGTCCATGAGGACTCTTGTGAGGTGAAAGCCGTCGATGATTGGGTCGAGAACCAATGCGGCAAAGCCGCCATGACGGATGCTAGTGGGGTGGTCCCTTCGATCGAAAGTGATCGGGCAGGCGGACCATGGGTTGAACTTTGGGGCGACTGGCTCCATCGCGTATACGTCTCGTAGCGCACGCTTCCTTTCCCTCTTGGGAATGTGGGTTGCATATATCATGTTCACCGTCCGCACTTGTGGGGGAAACCCCTTCTGTCCATTGTTGTTTGGCGGCCTGGGCTCCTCCTCGTCGTCGCTATGTAGCCCCTTGTCTTTGTTTTCGGCTCTTAACTTGCCTGCCTGCTTGAACACCCAACAATCCCTGTTAGTGTGATTGGCTGGCCTTTCGTGGGTGCCATGGATCTAGCACAAGCAGTCAAGTATTCGGTCCAAACTGGACGGGCCCTGAGTATTTTCAAATGGCTTTTTCCGCTGACCGGATTTGTAGCCTCTAAATCCAGCGTTGACTGCCGTATCTTCATTGCTGTCGCTGCTAACGCGGCGCTTTTGCTTATTTCGACGTGTCCTGCCACTTTTGTCCTTGGTATCCGAATTACCAGGGTTCTTTGATAAGTTGTTGCTGCGAGCTAGCCAGCTATCTTCGCCCGCGCAAAAGCGGGTCATGAGTGTCATGAGGGCTGCCATAGACTTCGGCTTTTCCTATCCCAGGTGCCGGGCAAGCCACTCGTCGCGGATGTTATGCTTGAAGGCTGCTAGGGCCTCTGCGTTGTACAGTCGACTATCTGGTTTTTCTTTGTTAGGAACCGTGTCCAGAATTGCCTGGCCGATTCCTTTGGCTGCTTAATTATGTGACTTAGGTCGTCGGCATCCGGTGGTCGCACATAAGTGCCCTGGAAGTTTTCGAGGAATGCGGCTTCCAGGTCCTCCCAAGAACCGATTGAGTCCGCTGGCAGGCTGTTAAGCCAGTGCCGGGCCGGTCCTTTGAGTTTGAGCGGGAGGTATTTGATGGCGTGTAGATCATCGCCACGTGCCATGTGGATGTGAAGGAGATAATCCTCTATCCATACCGCCGGATCTGTAGTGCCATCGTATGATTCTATGTTTACGGGTTTGAAACCCTCTGGGATTTTATGAACCATTACTTCATCTGTGAAGCATAGTGGGTGTGCGGCGCCCCTGTATTGGGCTATGTCACGACGCAGCTCAGAGGAGCTATGTCTGTTGTGTTCGGCCCTGCCGGATTTGTTGTATCCGGAGTGAAGATCATCGTCACGTGTCGTAGGGCGCCTGCGCGATCCGTAGATCGATATTGTTTGCCTTGCCTTATCCTCCAGTACATCTCGCAGGTCTGGCGTGTTTTACCGTGCCTTAGTTGAGCGACGTCGGGGCATGGCTTGTGTGGAGGGCCGATAGGCCTCTCTGTCGTGGCCGCTTGGTGGCCGGTCTGCCATGTCATGCGCTGGTGATGTAGGCGCTTCCTCCTCTGATCGGGGTAGCGGCCTGCGCTTTGGGTAGCTCTTGGAGGGGCGTTCGAGTTCATACTCTTTAGCCGCAAGGACTTTAGTCCATCTATTAGCTAGCAGATCTTGATCAGCTCTAAGCTGTTGCTGCTTTTTCTTGAGGCTGTTCGTCATGGCTAAAAGCCTGCATTTGAAACACTCTTGTTCGGCGGGGTCTGATGGTACGACGAGTTCGTCGTCATCGAGGCTGGCCTCATCTTCGGAGGGAGGCATATAATTATCATCCTCAACCTCTCGGTTTTCCGCTCTCTCATGAGGGCTGGCTTCTCCATCTTCCTGCGCCGAATCTTGCTGGGGAGGGTGTTCTTCGGCGCTATCCGGGGTACTATTATCTCCGGTGCCGGAATCACCATTTTTGCTTTGGCGGGATTTAGAGCGGCGCCGCTGACGCCGGCGCTTTGGCTGTTTCTCGGAGGTGTCATCCCCCGCTGTTCCCTCGCCATCTCCATCTTTTGGAGTATCCACCATATATATGTCATATGACGAGGTGGCTGTCCAGCGCCCTACAGGTGCTGGTTCTTGTTCGTCTCCAACCTCGTCGTCCATACCGTCGAAGTCTTCGGAGCCGAAGTCAAGCATGTCGGTTAAATCATCGACAGTGGCTACCAAGTGGGTGGTGGGTGGGTTTTGAATTTCTTCATCGTCCGTATCCCATCCTCGCCGACTGTAATTCGGCCAGGGCTCTCCTGATAAAGAGAGAGACTTGAAAGAATTCAGGATGTCGCCAAAAGGCGAGTGCTCAAAGATGTCCGCGGCGGTGAACTCCATTATCGGCGCCCAATACGATTCAACCGGCAGGGGCGCGGGGGGTTCGGAGTCTGGGGAGGAGTCCGGACCCTCGGGGTCACGGGTCACGCGGAGTGCGGGGCTGGCGTTCGGCTCGATCGCCTTTGAGATCGCCGCCCCCGAGGTGACGTCCAACCGTTCATCCTCGCTTGGCACAATAGGCTCTGAGTTAAGGGTCGGAACCGGTGCGTATGCGGCCTCCAGGACACTGTTCGGAGGTAGAGCTAGATCATGCCCCTCGAGGTAGTGCGGCGCGCTTGGCTGTGCTTCGAACCCATCGAAGATCAAGTCTCCGCGGATATCAGCTATGTAGTTTAAGCTTCCAAACCTGACTTGATGGCCAGGGGCGTAGCTTTCGATCTGCTCCAGATGACCAAGCAAATTGGCCCGCAGAGCGAGGCCGCCGAAAACGAAGATCTGCCCGGGGAGAAAAGTCTCACCCTGGACCTCATCGTTGTTGATGATCAGAGGAGCCATCGGGTCTAAAGGCGACGGCATAGAGGAACTCTCAATGAAAGCACCAATGTCGGTGTCAAAACCAGCGGATCTCGGGTAGGGGGTCCCGAACTGTGCGTCAAGGCCGGATGGTAACAGGAGACAAGGGACACGATGTTTTTACCCAGGTTCGGGCCCTCTCGATGGAGGTAATACCCTACTCCTCCTTGATTAATATTGATGATATGGGTAGTACAAGAGTAGATCTACCATGAGATCAAGGAGGCTAAACCCTAGAAGCTAGCCTATGGTATGATTGTGTATGATGATGGTTCGTCCTACGGACTACAACCCTCCGGTTTATATAGACACCGGATAGGATTAGGGTTACACAGAGTCGGTTACAATGGTAGGAGATCTTGAGTATCCGCCTCGCCTAGCTTGCCTTCCACGCCAAGGAAAGTCCCATCCAAACACGGGACGAAGTCTTCAATCTTGTATCTTCATAGTCCAGGAGTCCGGCTGAAGGTATAGTCCGGCTACCCGAACACCCCCTAATCCAGGACTCCCTCAGCGTCCAACAGAGTGAATTTCTGAATATCGTCTACATGAGCCATTTTGCATAAGTCAGCGAGGCCAATCTCTGTGACTGTCCAAAGCTCACTGTCCATTGCAAGGAGTCGCTTCCTCATCATAGTCTTCCATTTGGGATAATCATGACCATCAAAAATAGGGCAAGCAGCGGAGACTTTGATTATACCTGCAGTCGACATAGCTAAAACTCCAGGTGGTTAAACCGAATCACACAGAACAAGGGAGTACCTTGCTCTGATACCAATTGAAAGTGCTAGTTATCGACTAGAGGGGGGGGGGGGGGTGAATAGGCGATTTTTAGGAAAGTCTTCAACACATGGAAGTTTCGAAGACAAACGATAGAAATGATCCTATTGATATGCAGCGGAAGATAAACTACACTAGGCAAGCCATAATCAAGTATGGAATGATGCAAAATTTCGAAGACTAATAGCAGCTAGGTAGTAAGGATCAGGATGGAAGATGGTATGAAGCCAACAATGATAGTAGTCAAACAGTGAAGACAAATAGGTAAAGCAAACATGCAATGACTTCACGAAGACAAACTGTAAGTAATGAGAGGGAGAGTATAGAACCAGTCACTTGTTGAGGATACAGGATTTGTTGGACCAGTTCCAGTTGCTGTGACAACTGTACGTCTGGTTGGGGAGGCTGAGATTCAACTCAGAAGACCATGTCTTCACCTTATTCCCCTTGAGCTAAGGACACCCAGTCCTCGCCCAGTTACTCTGGTAAGTCTTCAAGGTAGACTTCCAAACCTTCACAGACTTCGTTCACCGGCGATCCACAATGACTCTTGGATGCTCAGAACGCGACGCCTAACCGTCTGGAGGATTCACAGTCCTCAAGTGTAACAAGTCTTCAGGTCACTCAGACAGAAAGATTTCAGTGATGTCTAACACTCTTTCGCTCTGGGTGTTTGGGCTTTGTCCTCGCAAGGATTTCTCTCTCTCAAATGCTTCGGAGGTGGGTTGCTCTCAAACAACAAAAGCCATGCACTAACTCTGAGCAGCCACCGATTTATGGTGTAGGGGGTGGGCTATTTATATCCACTAGGCAACCCAACCTGATTTTTCCGAAATGACCCTGGGTCACTAAGGAACTGACACGTGTTGCAACGGTCAGATTTCAAACACACACGGCACCTTCACTTGGGCTACAAGCAAAGGTGACCCATCCAACTCTGGATAAGATTTTCTCTCATTGTCTTTGCTCGAAGACATAGGATTTTGGTTGAGCATCACTTTAGCCACTCTGACTTTGTTCACTTGGACCCCACTTAATAGTACAGTGGTTCCTATGACTCAACAAAGAAGAAAAGGAAACAACAAAACAACTAAGTCTTCATGCTCCATGGTCTTCACTCAATGTCTTCTCATGTCATAGTCTTCAATGTGAATATCTTCATATACCACCACTGTCTTCAATGTCTTCATACATTTTTAGGGGTCATCTCCGGTAGGTAAACCGAATCAATGAGGGACTACTATCTGTGTTATCCTGCAATTCTCACAAACACATTAGTCCCTCAACTAGGTTTGTCGTCAATACTCCAAAGCCAACTAGGGGTGGCACTAGATGCACTTACAATCAAAGAAAACCATAGAGCCATCAAAACAAGCACAAAATGCAAAGAAAACATAATCTGTCAAAAAGAGAACAGTCTATAGTAATCTGAATTGTTCGAATACTTCTGTAACTCCAAAAGTTCTGAAAAATTAGGACGACCTGAGAAATGTGTATATTAATCTTCTGCAAAAAGAATTGTCATTTTATCACGCTCTGGTAAAAAATAAGAATTATTTTCGTGAGTGTAAAAGTTTCTATTTTTTCAGCAAGATAAAACAACTATCACCCAAGAAGATCCTAAAGGCTTTACTTAGCACAAACACTAACTAAAACACAAAAAACACAATCACAACAGTAGCATAATTGTGCAAACACTCAAGAACAGAAAGCAAAAAGCAAAATAAATTTTATTCATTGGGTTGCCTCCCAACAAGCGTTATAGTTTTACGCCCTTAGCTAGGCATAAAGCAAAGATCTAAGTTTTGTCATCTTTGTTTCGAGATCCATAAGATGCCCTCATGATTGATTCATATGGTGGCCTGATTCTTGTTCTAGGGAAGTGTTCCATACCCTTCCTCAAAGGAAATTGGAACTTAATATTGCCTTCTTTCATATCAATCACGACACCGATAATGCGTAAAAATGATCTACCAAGAATAATTGGACAAGACGGATTGCAATAAATATCAAGAACAATAAAATCTATGGGCACATAATTTCTATTTGCAATAATAAGAACATCATTAATTCTTCCCATAGGCTTGTTAATAGTGGAATCCGCCAAGTGCAAATTCAAAGAGCATTCTTCAAGATCGGTAAGACCAAGCACATCACATAAAGATTTCAGAATTGTGGAAACACTAGCACCCAAGTCCCACAAAGAAAAACACTCATAATTTTTAATCTTGACTTTGATAGTAGGTTCCCATTCATCATGCAATTTTCTAGGAATTGATACTTCTAATTCCAACTTTTCTTCTAAAGCTTTCATCATAGCATCAACAATATGTTTAGTAAAAGCTTTATTTTGTTCATAAGCATGGGGTGAATTTATCATGGATTGCAACAAAGAAATACAATCAATCAAAGAGCAATTATCATAATTAAAGTCTTTGTAATCCAAAAGAGTGGGAACATCACTACTTAAAGTCTTGACCTCTTCAAACCCACTTTTATCAATTTTCTCAACAAGATTTTCACCCTCCGAATTATTGAGACGCCTTCTAGCTAAAGTTGACTCTTCTCCAGTCCCTTATTCATCAATCTTAACTTTACTAAACAAGGAATCAATAGAAGAAACACCAATCATTTTCAGATCTTCATTTTTTTTCTTCTAACGAGATTGGTTTAGCGGCCATTTGATTTACTAGGGTAGCTTGTGCGTTGGATATTTTTCCTAGCAAACTTTCGGCAAATGCACACTTCGATTGGAGATTGCAAACTTCTCTAATAATATCATCAAGTTGTTTTGTTATAGCATCAAGCACAATAGAGTGCTCCTTAAGTTCTTCAGTAAAATACTTATTATGCTCAAATTGTGTAGTCATATACTCCTTAGTACCTTTTTCAATTTCAAGCAAAATATTTGGGTCAGGAACATCATAATATTTTCTTGAGGCATCATGACTACGCAAACAAGAACGCACTCAAAAACAGATCCGGCAAGAAAACGGCGAACGAAAAAGAGGGTGAATAAAACGGCAAATTTTTGTGAAGTGGGGGAGAGGAAAACGAGAGGCAAGTGGCAAATAATGTAAATTGCGAGGAGATGAGATTTGTGATTAGGAACCTGGTATATGTTGAAGATCCTCCCCAGCAACGGCACCAGATATTGGCACGTGGTCGGGAGACTATCTTGACTTGATCCTCCCCGGCAACGATGCCAGAAATTCCTTTTGATGTCTGCTAAGACTACGTCGGTATTTCCCCAAAAAGGAAGGAATGATGCAACACATCAGCAGTAGGTATTTCCCACAGTGATGAAACCAAGGTTATCGAACGAGTAGGAGAACCAAGCAACACAACGTAAACATCACCTTTACAAAAATAACAAATACTCGCAACCCGACATGTAAAAGGGGTTGTCAATCCCTTTGGGGTAACGACGCCTCAAGATAGGCAAGCAGACGTGAATAAATTGTAGTAGATTGATAGATCGAACGCCAAATAAAATAAATAATTATAAAACGCAACAAGGTATTTTTGTATTTTTGGTTAAATAGATCTGAAAATAAAAGCAAAGGAAAAGTAGATCGCAAAGGCAAATAATATGAGAAAGAGACCCGGGGGGCGTAGGTTTCACTAGTGGCTTCTCTCGAGAAAAGTAGCAAACGATGGGTAGACAAATTACTGTTGGGCAATTGATAGTACTTCAAATAATCATGAAGATATCCAGGCAATGATCATTATATAGGCATCACGTCCAAGATTAGTAGACCGACTGCTGCCTGCATCTACTACTATTACTCCACACATCGACCGCTATCCAACATGCATCTAGTGTATTAAGTTCATGGAGAAATGGAGTAATGCAATAAGAACGATGACATGATGTAGACAAGATCTATCTATGTAGAGATAGACCCCATCGTTTTATCCTTAGTGAAAGTGCGTTATATCGACTAGAAGGGGGGGTGAATAGGCGATTTTTATGAAATTCTTCACTGAGGAATTTGCTCGTGAGGAAATTCCTTAGCGAAGAAATACTGGCAGCGGAATAAGTACTCAGAAGTAAACATAACAGATTACATGCATGGTCATCATGATGAAATGAAGACAAACACAGAGTACAGAAAGCGTAGGCACAGGATAACTCTAGATGAAGACAAACAGACTGAAGAAATTGAACTGAGGAATTTGTGAAAGTCTTCAGTCAAAGTCTTCAAACACAGATATGAACAAACAGACAACACAGTAATGAGGAAATGAAGGTGTTGAGGAAATGGAACCAGTAAGCTTGGTGAAGACAATGATTTGGTAGACCAGTTCCAACTGCTGTCTCAGTTGTACGTCTGGTTGGAGCGGCTGAGTATTTAAACTCGAGGACACACAGTCCCGGACACCCAGTCCTGAGCACGCAGCTCGGGACACCAAGTCCTCACCGTATTCTCCTTGAACTAAGGACACACAGTCCTCGTCCAATCACTCGTGGTAAGTCTTCAGGTGACTTCCAAACCTTCACAGACTTGGTCACTCGGCGATCCACAATTCCTCTTGGATGCTCTAGACCTTGACGCCTAACCGTCTGGAAGAAGCACAGTCTTCAAAGGTAACAAGCGTCGGATCCATGCAGGATCAATTTCTTCAGTGATGCTCAATCACTTTGGGTTTGTAGGTGTTTTGGGTTTGGGTTTGGATTTTCCTCACTTGATGATTTTCGCTCAAAGTCCTCGGAGGATGGGTTGCTCTCAAATGACAAGTGTCAAGTTCACGCGGAGCAGCCAACCAGCTAGTGGTTGAAGGGGGCGGCTATTTATAGCCTAGGGAGCAGCCCGACATGATAAGACATAAATGCCCTTCAATGATATGACCGTTAGGTGGACTAGATATTTTAGGACAGCTGGCGCGAGGCACAGCAACGGTCGGAAATTTGGAGTACAAATTCCTCAGGGCTATCATGTTCCTCACTGTGTAGGCAATTTGCACTGGCGAATTCCTAACTCCTTAGTCAGAGCAAAGTCCTCAGTGACCAAAAGAACTGCGTCTCTGTCACTGAAGAAATTGACTGAACTGTATGAGATTTCCAATGGCTTCACTCGAAGGGATTGGTAGGTGTAGGATTTGAGTTGAGCATCACATGGAAATTTTCTCCTTAGTATTTCCTCGACCCCCTTTAACAGTACGGTGTTTCCTATGACTCAAGAAAGAAAAAAATGAAACTACGAAAACAAAAGTCTTCACGCTTCACGTTCCTCAAACGAATACCATGTCTTCAAGGTCACACCAATTTCTTCACTTTCAAAGTCTTCAAAAAGTCTTCAGAAAGTCTTCAGAATATCAAAGTCTTCAGTCGAAGAACTTCATTTTTAGGGGTCGACTTTTACTGTAAATATCAAACTCCTCATAAACCTATAGACCTGTGTACACTCATAAACACATCAGATGCTTAACCTATAAGTCTTCAATACACCAAAATAACTAAGGGGCACTAGATGCACTTACAATCTCCCCCTTTTTGGTGATTGATGGCAATATAGGTTAAGTTTTCAACGGGGATAAATATATGAAGTGTAGAAACTAATATTGAGGAATTTGATAGCAAGATATAGAAGAACTCCCCCTGAAGTTGTGCATAGTGAGGAATTTGCTTTTGAAGCAATGCACACTTGAAGAGTTAAATCATGGAGATCTCCCCCTATATCTTGTAATTCATACACGCATTTGATATATGATATGAAGAATTTGAAATGCATGATGAAATATGGTGCCTGATGCAATTCAGCATGTGTGCGATAACATTAATGAGGAATAAGCATGCAGAATAGCGCATCAAAAGTATCAGAGCTCAAGCATATATCAAAGTATCAAAGCACCGAGCACCATAGGGTTTAAGATTACAACTCGATCCAATAAAAGTTTCGGAAGAACGAGAGTTGCAACTTAAAAAATATGCCCTTATAATAGACCCGCTTGAAGACTAACTCAGATTTCTCCCCCTTTGTCATCAAATGACCAAAAGGATCGAAACTGAGGACTAACGCCCCTGAAGATATTCAAGTAGATGGAGGAGCGCCAGAGTTGTTGGGGTCGGTTGTTGAAGTAGGGCCTGCTGTAGTGTCGTCCAAGTCTTCATTTTCATCAGTGTCGCGTGATAAAGAATATGAACTGGCCACCAGAGAAGGAACCTTGACCTTCTTGAATTTCTTTGGCGGAGGTGCCGACCAGGCAAATTCTTCTTTGAGGCCCATGTTCTCTAAATCTTCAGCACTATATACTTGAGACAGAACAGCCCAGGTGCGGTTGAAGGTTTCATGAAGGTTGTAATGGTTTTTCTTCACTGCATTATATGTGGCAGTCATGTTGTGAAGAATTGAACCAAACTGACGCTTGACCCATTTGTGATTGCGATCAACCTTTTGATGAAGACTGAGGAGTAACTCACGATCAGTCATCACCCTGGGTGCTGTGGCTTGAGGATTTGTCTTGGCAGTATTAGCAGCAGAGTCATGTGTGGCAGAGTCATCATTGGTGGAATAAGAAGCAGCCTTGCGAAATTGACCATCCAATGGACGAATGCCTTCATCTATCACAGCAGTGGCCTTGCCCTTTTCATCAGCTGAGGAAAATGTCCTTTTGAGGACTTCAATAGGAGGCAAGTAGCTGCAGTGGTTGAGAGTTTCAGCCTTGTAGTTGAGTGAAGACCTTGTCCTGATGAATCTCATAATCCAAGGTGCATAAGGCTTCAGCTCAAATGGTGACATAGCAATGTTGGCCAGAGTCCTCATGAAGAAATCATGGAAGTTTATGGGAACGCCATGTATGATATTGAAAAGCATATTCTTCATGATGCCAACAATTTCTTCATCGGAAGAATCGTGTCCTTTGATGGGACATATTGTCTTCGTCAGAATGCGATAGACAGTCCTAGGCACATACAACAATTCCTTGACGAGGAATTTGGTACGAGGTGATTGCCCTGGCTTCAGAGGCTTCATGAGCACTTGCATATAGTGGTTTGATAGTTCAGGTTCATCATACACGCAACGCGCATCTTTAGTGGGTGGACTAAGAGAAAGGCAGCGAAGCAATTCAGTTGCTGGGGCCTTGTAATGTGTATTTTCAGTCATCCAGTCCAGAACCCATGAATTGACATCTTCAGAGTTGCCAGTGATGTGCAGTGTAGCATAGAACTGAAGAATAAGTTCTTCATTCCAATCGCATATATCTGTGCAGAAGTTGAGTAGCCCAGCGTCGTGAAGAACACTGAGGACTGGCGTAAAGCACGGCATAGATTCCATATCCACGTGAGGAATATGTGCATGGTCGAAGACTTTATCTTTGTTGTAAAGCACTGAGGAATAGAAATTTGCTTGGCTGGCAGTCCAGAAACGCCTCTTCCTTATGCGAGCAGAGTCATAAGGACTGTATTCAGTGAAGAATACATGCTCGCCATAGAAGTCTTCAGCCTTGAATTTCTGTTTGCGTGAGAATGGATCCTTTGGCCTTGGCAGAGGAGTGTCAGTGAGTTGCATCACGACCTCAGGAATCACAAGCTCAGGTTCTTCAGCCTGAGGAATTTCAGGATTTTCCTCAGGTGCAGTCATCTTGTCTGTTTTAGCAGCAGTTTCTTCAGCACTAGTGGCTGGAATTTCTTCATTCACAGAAGGAGTGGGATGAGTTGCATCAGAGCCCAATTTTATGGTTGGTGAAGAAGAGTGGGGAATTTGCTGCAGGGGAGTGAAGAGTGGGGAATTGGGATGCTGAGTTTCCCAAAAGTCGTCATTCATTACTGGAGTTGTGCTTCCAATATCCACATCTTCATCATCAATTTCTTGAACACCAGCCTCTTCAGCATCAAACTGAGGCATTGGTGATGAGACTATTGGGGTTGAAGGGATTGTATCCACTTCAATTTCTTCATCAATCTGCTCTGAGGAAGCAGCAGACTGAGTTTCTTCATCTGATCCACTTGGGATCTCATAATCTTCACCAAAAGGAACAAGGTCCTTTGATGGCATGGAGGAGATAGGAACAGCATCAATTGGATTGGCAAATGAGCTGGTCATGGGCTTCATCTTCTTTGGGACTGAAGATTCTGAAGCACTTGATGCTTTCCTTTTCTTCACTGCAGCTCGCTCTGCAGCCTTGGTTTTCTTCACATATAAAGCAGAGGGAAGAATTGGAGTTGGAGTTGGTGCAGGTGGAGCTGAGGAATCTGGTTCAGTTTCTTCAGGCACAACTGATGCAGTTGCCCTGGTCTCTTCATTTTCTTCAGGCGCACCACTAGTGGATGCCCTGGCAATTTCATCAACGGCTGGAGCAGAGTCATCAGCCTTGGAACTAGCATTTTCTTCAGCAGCCTGAACTTCATCAGCGGTGCTGGCATGTTCTTCAGTTTGCTGAACAGATGCTTCAGCTTGAGGAATTTGTTGCTTTGAGGCAGTATCCTTGGTGAAGGTATCAGTCAGCCTCACAAATCTGACCTTGGCTCCTTGCTAATCAGCATAGTACGAGTCAAAGTTGTCGCTGAGGGCTTTGATCTCAGCTTGCATCTTTACAAGTTCCTCAGGCTTCATTTTGAGAACATTTTTCTTCAGCAGCTTCTCTTTGCGGTACTGGGATTTCTTGATCTCTCTGGCTCTATCATATTTCCACTTCTCCTCTTGGATGAAGTGAGTCAGCATGTGACTTTGGCCAGGTGTCAGCTTGAAATCAGGCATAGGAGTGTTGGGATCCTTGTGCCAGAGATCAATATAGTCTAGGATCGCCCTTGGATCCAAAAGCATGGGCACAGGTGTGCCTTTGGCTTTAGCAGCCCTTTCTTGGCGGTCTCTGATGATTTCAGCGAGTTCTTCTTCATCAGCTTCATCATCATCAGAGGGCATAGTGAAGACCACTTGCTTCTTTGGACTTGGGCGAGTGCCGCGTCCAGCGGTAGCCTTTTTCTTCAGTAACGAGGGTCCAGCTGAGGATTTTGGTGTAGCTGAGGAACTAGCTGAGACACCAGAGGCAATAGAGATGCCAGTTGTCCTTTGGCATGAGGCCAGATGCACAGGAGCTGAGGACTTTGTGGGAGCAGGAGCAGCATGAGGAATTTGCTTTGAAGATTTTGAAGATTCTAGCCGTGAGGGCACAGCTGAGGAACTTGGCCGTGAGGGCATTGAAGGTAAAGCACTTGGCTTACGAGCAGGCTTCTTCATCATTGATTTCCTTGGCTTGGCAGAAGCCTCAGTGGCAGCAGCAGCAGCAGATTCTTCATTGAATTTCCTCACTGCTTCTTTTGCTTGCTTTTGCAGTTTACGCTGGCGCTTAGCCCATTCTTGAGGAAATTCCTCACCTCTTCTGATGCTAGAGGGATCAGCCACTTGGCCAGGTGCCAGTGGAGGGCGTTGACATGGAGGGTTTACGGCGAATTTCTTCATGTACTTAGGAGTAACATATCTGTACTCCTTCCATTCTCTTGCCCAT
The DNA here is from genome assembly GCA_032464435.1 of Aegilops umbellulata. NCBI lineage: Eukaryota > Viridiplantae > Streptophyta > Magnoliopsida > Poales > Poaceae > Aegilops > Aegilops umbellulata. Next base: position 228,308,900 of record CP136056.1, on the reverse strand, counting down.
CTCCTTTCAATCCTCTGTATGCGCACCTTGCGCTGATTTCTATCTTCTTCAGGAGGTGTGCAGTACCCAGCATAAATGTCCTCAGGGATTTGAAATGCAGTCATGACCTCTGGTCTCTTTCCTCCTTTCTGCGGCCTTTTACCTTCAGCCATTTTCTTCAGATGAGGAATTTTAACAATGGAATTCTCTGAAGAAGTATGCAACTTTTCTTCGAGGAACGCTGCAAATGAGTTAAGTTGATGAGAACCTAAGGATTCAGCAGCGGACATGTGTACCTGTGAACGGAGTATAGTTGCGAGGAATTTGAAGAGGTCATATGCGTTCTCAGAGGGTTTTTCATAAAGAACAAGTTTTGAGGAATTTGACCAGATTCGTCTTGAGGAATTTCACTAAGCTCCATATATATCTTAGGTTCCAGAGTTGTATAGATTGAGAATCCACACAATTGAGGAATCTTGAAGAAATTTAGACTTAGGGAAATGAATCAAGAACAGAGAATGAGTGAGGTGTTTTGTGTGTGAGGATTTGAAGAATAAAAACACCTTTGAAGATTTTGTAGAAAAGCTTCGAATCAAAGAGGGCAGTAAAAATAGCTTTTAATTACCCTGAATGAAGAACACGACGAACTGTGAGTTGGAACAGAGAAGTTCGTCAATGCAGATCTTCCACGCCCTAACTTGGCGGAGGAAGACGTCTACGGCGGCGGCGGAGGTGAAGATTTCCGCAGTCGGCGCGAGTACGTCGGCGACGAGGTCAAGGCAGTGAAGCTCTTCCTCACTGGCGACGATGGAGTAGCGGCGACGCTAGGGTTTGGAAGCTCGAGCGGGGGAAGTGAGATCGAGCGGAGTAAAGAAGTGAAGATGGCGACGGAGGGGTATTTATAGCCGCAATAAAAACTGCTTGTCCGAAGATTTAGGACTAACATGCCCCTGGCCGTTCTCCTTCACTTGACATGTGTCACCCACGTACCGTGTAGTGGAGATCGTGTAAGATCGTGGGTGAGTAAAATAATCCATCGTGGGAAGTGGAACGGATCGCGCGGCAAAACCGAAGGTTTGGATAAGATTAGTTTTAACGTTCCGTTCGCAATTTCTTCAGCTGACAAGGACACAGTGAAGAATTTGAACGAGTTTCAAATAGAACGCACATGAAGAATTTGTGAATAGACTGGATTGAGTACAACATAGAGGGGAAGGGTCCGATCACATTCACTTAGCAGAAAAAAAATTCCAACTTGAAGAAATAGCTATAAGTGAATGATGTAGAGGACATAAACTCATATATATATATATATATATATATATATATATATATATATATATATATATATATATATATATATATATATATATAGCGAATGAAGAAAAACGACGGCACAAGTGAAGACTTTGTAAAGTTTGAAGAATTAAAAAAAATTGAAGAATTTCAAGAGTTGAGGAAAAACTCAAATTGAAGATTTTCAACTTTTGTGGTGGCGTGACCCACCGTATAAGAATGATGATTTCAGACACCGCGTACAGTTGTCGTAGGGTTCTAAGAATCAAATTCTTCATTAATTTCTTCACACTTAGAGTGTTATTCTTCATTGATTGAAGAAAAACGTTTCTTCATGTGTTGCACATCTGAGTCATCAATTTTGCATAAGTGTTAGGATGAGTGCATTTTCAAAGTACATTCGAAGATTCTAAGATATTTAGCTCACACCGTAACTTGCTAAATCTCTTCTCATCCAAGGGCTTAGTGAAGATATCGGCTAGCTGTTCTTCGGTCTTCACATGCTCAATAGAAATGTCGCCCTTCAACACATGATCACGAAGAAAATGATGACGAATCTGAATGTGCTTTGTCTTCGAGTGCTGAACTGGGTTGTGAGCAATCTTGATGGCACTCTCATTGTCACAGAGGAGAGGCACATTCTTCACGTTGACTCCATAGTCCTTGAGCGTTTGCTTCATCCATAGTAGTTGAGCACAGCAAGAACCAGCAGCAATGTACTCAGCTTCAGCAATAGACAGTGATATGCAGTTCTGTTTCTTCGAGGACCAACAGACCAAGGATCGTCCGAGGAAATGACAAGTACCAGATGTTGACTTGCGATCCACACGGTCACCAGCATAGTCAGAATCAGAATATCCAATGAGGTCAAAGTCTGAGCCCTTGGGGTACCATAATCCTAGTGTTGGTGTGTGAGCTAGATATCAAAGAATATGCTTCACAGCCGAATGGTGTGATTCCTTCGGTGCAGCTTGAAATCATGCACACATGCAAACACTGAGCATTATATCTGGCCTAGATGCACATAAGTACAATAAAGAGCCAATCATGGAGCGGTATACCTTGTGATTGAAGTCAGTACCATTTTCATCAGTGCATAGATGACCATTTGTGGGCATAGGAATTTTGAGACCTTTGCAATCTTGCATGCCGAATTTCTTCAGGACATCCTTGAGGTATTTCTCCTGAGATATGAATATCCCATTGTGCTGTTGACGAATTTGTAGACCTAAGAAGAATTTCAATTCTCCCATCATAGACATTTGATATTCTTCACTCATCATATAAGCAAATTCATCACTATAACGTTGGTCGGTACAGCCAAAGATGATATCATCAACATATATTTGGCACACAAACAGTTCACCATCATATGATTTAGTAAAAAGAGTGGGATCGAGTGAACCGGGTGTGAAGCCTTTCTTCAAGAAGAATTCCTTCAATGTGTCATACCACGCCCGTGGGGCCTGCTTGAGGCCATAGAGGGCCTTGTTAAGTCTGAAGACTTTGTCAGGATGTTTTGGATCTTCAAAACCTGGTGGTTGAGCAACATATACTTCTTCCTCAATCTTACTATTAAGGAATGCACTTTTCACATCCATTTGGTATAATATGATATCATGATGGTTAGCATAAGCAAGTAATATGCGAATAGCTTCAAGTCTAGCAACAGGTGCCAAAGTTTCATCGAAATCAATTCCTTCAACCTGTGTGTAGCCTTGAGCTACTAGTCATGCCTTATTCCTCACCACAACACCATTTTCATCTTGCTTGTTGCGGTAGATCCACTTTGTACCAATGATGTTATGCTTGCGAGGATCGGGACGATTGACCAGTTCTCATACGTTGTTGAGCTTGAACTGATGTAATTCTTCTTGTATGGCCTGAATCCACTCAGGCTCCAGAAATTCTTCATCTACCTTAGTGGGCTCTATGATAGAGACAAAAGCAAAGTGCCCACAAAAGTTAGATAGATGTGAAGCTTTTGAGCGTGTGAGAGGACCTGGTGCTCTAATGTCATCGATGATCTTCTCCACTTGCACTTGTTTTGCAACGCGAGGGTGAGTTGGTTGCCGTTGAGGTATTTGATCAGCATTTTCTTCAGGTGCATCAGTTCGACGTTCTTCACGTTCTGGAACGAATTCTTCAGCAGATTCTTCAGTAGGAATGATATCTTCAGTAGCCTTGTGCTTGATCGATTCCTCAGGTGCTGGTTCATCTAACACAGAAGGTACGTGCTCTCTTTGCGAGCCATTAGTTTCATCGAACAACACATCTACAGTTTCAACAATCTTGTGAAGAACATTCTTGAAGACTCGGTAGGTGTGCGAGTCCTTTCCGTAACCAAGCATGAAACCTTCATGTCCTTTTGGTGCAAATTTAGAGTTGTGATGAGGATCTCTAATCCAGCATTTAGCACCGAAGACTTTGAAATAACTCACATTGGGTTTCTTGTCAGTGAGGAGTTCATAAGCAGTCTTCTTGAAGAATTTGTGAAGATATACTCTGTTGATGATATGGCACGCAGTATCAATTGCATCAACCCAGAAACGGCGAGGGGTTTTGTACTCATCGAGCATAGTGCGAGCCATCTCAGCAAGAGTCCTGTTCTTGCGCTCCACGACGCCATTCTGTTGAGGAGTATAAGGAGCAGATGATTCATGAGTAATACCAAGTTCATCAAGATAGTCATCGAGACCCGAATTCTTGAACTCAGTGCCATTGTCACTTCTGATGTGCTTGATCTTCACACCAAAGTTAGTTGAAGCCCTCGAGGAAAATCGTTTGAAGACTTCCTGCACTTCAGTTTTGTAAGAGACAAGGTGCACCCATATGTAGCGAGAGTAATCATCAACAATAACAAAACCATATTGAGATGATTCATTAGAGACAGAGGAATAATGGTTAGGACCGAAGAGATCCATGTGAAGCAATTCGAATGGACGAGTAGTGGTCATGATGGTCTTCGTTGGATGCTTGGCCTTGGTCATCTTTCCAGCTTCACAGGCACCGCATAAGTGATCCTTGAGGAATTTGACATTCTCAATGCCAATGACATGCTTCTTCTTCGGAAGCGTGTGCAGATTCCTCATGCCTGCATGACCAAGTCGTCGATGCCATAGCCATCCTTCTGAAGCTTTTGCAAGTAGGCACACAGCAGGTTGTGAATCTGTAGAGAAATCAACAATATACAAGTCTCCTCTCCTAAAGCCTTCGAAGACTTTGGATTTGTCAGATTCCATAATCACAACACAACGATACTTGCCGAAGACAACAACCATATCAAGATCACAAAGCATTGAGACAGACATAAGGTTGTATCCTAAGGACTCAACAAGCATGACTTTGTCCATGTGTCGATCCTTTGTGATAGCAACCTTACCTAGACCCAATACCTGACTTTTGCTTTTATCAGCGAAGATGATATGCTTCATGTGTGATGCTGATAAGGGAGCATCCATCAACAGATTCTTGTCACCGGTCATGTGATTTGTACATCCACTATCAAGTACCCATTCAGTGGCTTTGGGTTGATCATCCTGCAGATGAATTAGTGCAACTTACGAACCTCATATACTTCAGTAGTGAAGAATATGATATCACAATTCATAAAATCAATTTCATCAAGCAGTAGAACCGATAAAACAGAGGGAGGACGTGTGAAATGAAAGTTCATTTCATCATGGTTAGCCTGCGTCCTTTCAAGCATTTCTGTCAGGTCCCGAGCAAATTCTTCAGACGTTACAGAACGTCTGGAGACCTGACCCTGCAGAAGAGATTAGTTCTTTTTCTTCACCACCCACATCTGAAGGGGTGGCAAAGAGTTCATCACTCTGCGAGCTCCATATGAGAATGGTGGCAAAGAAGCCAAACCATTTCGTTTCACATAAGAGGGGTTAGGGTAAGCATATGAATAAGCAGAGAAATTCTTCGAGGACTTATGAACATAATAATTTGAAGAATAATGCTCATATTCATAGCCCTTGGCTCTTCCCTGCGAAACAGAGTTGTTAGCACGATGATGTTCATATGAGGACTTTGATCCATGTGAGGAATTTGGTCTGTATGAGGACTTGGATCCATATGAAGAATTTGGTCCATATGAAGAATTAGATATGGGGTTCCTTTTCTTCACAGGTGGTGTCGTGAGGACATTCACCTGAAGACTTTCAAGGCAGCTTTTGGGAACCCAGATTTTCTTCATAGGGGAACCGTTCCTGCAGTTAGTGCCAACATATCTAGCAAATACTTCACCATTCTGATTTTTGAACAGTTTATAGTTGGAGTCAAATGACTCATCAGAAGAATGAGAAGATTCACATGTATAGCCAGATAAATCAGATGGATCAACTGGAGGTCCCTTTGCAGCAACCCATGAGGTTTTGGGGTACTGCTCAGGCTTCCAATAAGTACCATCCGCATTGAGTTTCCTCTCAAAGGCAATACCCTCTTTCCTAGGGTTCCTGTTGAGGATCTGCTTTTTAAGCACATCACAAAGAGCCTGATGCCCTTTGAGGCTTTTGTACATGCCTGTCATGTACAATTCCTTTAGCCCTGCATCGTCAGTGATACTAGCAATGTCCTCATATGAGGAATTAGTGATAGTAGAGACAGGTGAAGAATTTGTAACATTTGAAGCATTTGAACATTCAGGTGAAGAATTAGCAGATTCTCGTTCAATGCATTTTAAACATGGAGGAATAAATTCTTCCTGAGCAGCGCTGATTTGTTGAGCAAGTAATGAATCGCGCTCCTTCTGAGGATCTTCATAACTCTCTCTTAGCTTCTCAAGATCTTGCTTCTTTTGAAGATATTCATGAGAAAGCTTCTCATGATCAGATAAGAGAGTGTTATGATGATTTTGAAGGTTGTCAAGCTTAGTCTGAAGTCTCTGGAGATTTTCAGTCAAGGCCTTAGTGCGATCCATTTCTTCACCCAACATATCATCACTTCTGTCTAGCATGTTTTGAACCTTTTCAAAAGCCTTGTGTTGTTGCACAGCAATCTTAGCAAGTTTAGAGTAGCTAGGCTTAAGATTTTCATCAGATTCATCATCACTAGATTCAGAGGAGGCGTATTTGAGTACCTTGGCACCCTTTGCCATGAAGCAATAGGTGGGAGCGTAGTCATCACTGCCTTCGTCAGCCTTGTTGGTGAGATCACTTTCTTCAGCGTTGAAGATGGATTTGCTGACGAATGCAGTAGCGAGGGCTAGGCTCGCCACACCAGACTCAGAGTCTCCAGATTGTTCCTCTTCCTCATTTTCTTCAGATTCAGCCTCAGAGTCCATTTCCTTGCCAATGAATGCCCGAGCCTTCTTGGAGCTGCTCTCCTTGTGAGACGAAGACTTCGAGGATTTTGATGATGAAGATTTTGAGGATTTCTTCTTTTTCTTCGCATCATCAGAACTGTAATCCTTGTATTTCTTCTTCTTTGATTCCTTTTCCCACTGAGGACAATCTTGAATGTAATGTCCTGGTTTCTTGCACTTGTGACAAAGCCTCTTCTTATAGTCACTGGTTGAGGAATCGTTGCTCCTTGAGGATTTTCCAAGACGACCACGTCTTGAGAACTTCTGGAATTTCTTCACAAGCAGCGCCAGATCATGATTTAGTTCTTCAGGATCACCAAGGCTGCTATCAGAGTCTTCATCTTCGGACTCAGATACTACCTTGGCTTTCAGTGCACGTGATCTGCCATAGCTCGAACCGTAGAGATCTCTCTTCTCAGCAAGCTGGAACTCATGAGTGTTTAGCCTCTCGAGGATATCAGCGGGGTCAAGTGACTTGTAATTAGCACGCTCTTGAATCATCAGTGCCAGAGTGTCAAATGAGGAATCAAGCGATCTCAGCAATTTCTTCACCACCTCATGGTCGGTGATGTCAGTGGCACCAAGTGCTTGAAGCTCATTTGAGATGTCAGTGAGGCGATCAAAGGTTTGCTGAACATTTTCATTGTCGAGTCTTTTGAAGCGGTTGAAGAGATTTCGAAGAACATCAACTCGAGAATCACGCTGAGTTGAAACTCCTTCATTGACTTTGGACAGCCTATCCCAGATAAGCTTAGCAGTTTCCAAAGCACTCACTCTACCATACTGTCCTTTGCTCAGATGACCACATATGATATTCTTCGCTTGGGAATCAAGTTGCTTGAATCTCTTCACATCGGTAGCGTTCAGTGAGGGTGAGACGGAGGGAACACCATTTTCCACAACATACCAGAGATCGTTATCAATTGCCTCAAGATGCATGCGCATCTTGTTCTTCCAGTAGGGGTAGTCCGTCCCATCAAAGGTAGGACACCCAGCAGAGACTTTGATCATACCTGCGGTCGACATAACAAAAACTCCAGGCGGTTAAACCAAAATCACACAGAACAAGGGAGTACCTTGCTCTGATACCAATTGAAAGTGCGTTATATCGACTAGAGGGGGGGTGAATAGGCGATTTTTATGAAATTCTTCACTGAGGAATTTGCTCGTGAGGAAATTCCTTAGCGAAGAAATACTGGCAGCGGAATAAGTACTCAGAAGTAAACATAACAGATTACATGCATGGTCATCATGATGAAATGAAGACAAACACAGAGTACATAAAGCGTAGGCACAGGATAACTCTAGATGAAGACAAACAGACTGAAGAAATTGAACTGAGGAATTTGTGAAAGTCTTCAGTCAAAGTCTTCAAACACAGATATGAACAAACAGACAACACAGTAATGAGGAAATGAAGGTGTTGAGGAAATGGAACCAGTAAGCTTGGTGAAGACAATGATTTGGTAGACCAGTTCCAACTGCTGTCTCAGTTGTACGTCTGGTTGGAGCGGCTGAGTATTTAAACTCGAGGACACACAGTCCTGGACACCCAGTCCTGAGCACGCAGCTCGGGACACCAAGTACTCACCGTATTATCCTTGAACTAAGGACACACAGTCCTCGTCCAATCACTTGTGGTAAGTCTTCAGGTGACTTCCAAACCTTCACAGACTTGGTCACTCGGCGATCCACAATTCCTCTTGGATGCTCTAGACCTTGACGCCTAACTGTCTGGAAGAAGCACAGTCTTCAAAGGTAACAAGCGTCGGATCCACTCAGGATCAATTTCTTCAGTGATGCTCAATCACTTTGGGTTTGTAGGTGTTTTGGGTTTGGGTTTGGATTTTCCTCACTTGATGATTTTCGCTCAAAGTCCTCGGAGGATGGGTTGCTCTCAAATGACAAGTGTCAAGTTCACGCGGAGCAGCCAACCAGCTAGTGGTTGAAGGGGGCGGCTATTTATAGCCTAGGGAGCAGCCCGGCATGATAAGACATAAATGCCCTTCAATGATATGACCGTTAGGTGGACAAGATATTTTAGGACAGCTGGCGCGAGGCACAGAAACGGTCGGAAATTTGGAGTACAAATTCCTCAGGGCTATCATGTTCCTCACTGTGTAGGCAATTCACACTGGCGAATTCCTAACTCCTTAGTCAGAGCAAAGTCCTCAGTGACCAGAAGAACTGCGTCTCTGTCACTGAAGAAATTGACTGAACTGTATGAGATTTCCAATGGCTTCACTCGAAGGGATTGGTAGGTGTAGGATTTGAGTTGAGCATCACATGGAAATTTTCTCCTTAGTATTTCCTCGACCCCCTTTAACAGTACGGTGTTTCCTATGACTCAAGAAAGAAAAAAAAATGAAACTACGAAAACAAAAGTCTTCACGCTTCACGTTCCTCAAACGAATACCATGTCTTCAAGGTCACACCAATTTCTTCACTTTCAAAGTCTTCAGAAAGTCTTCAGAATATCAAAGTCTTCAGTCGAAGAACTTCATTTTTAGGGGTCGACTTTTACTGTAAATATCAAACTCCTCATAAACCTATAGACCTGTGTACACTCATAAACACATCAGATGCTTAACCTATAAGTCTTCAATACACCAAAATCACTAAGGGGCACTAGATGCACTTACACTTAGTAGCAACGATACATACGTGTCGGTTACCCTTCTGTCACTGGGATCAAGCACCGTAAGATCGAAGCCACTACGAAGCACCTCTTCCCATTGCAAGATAAATAGATCAAGTTGGCCAAACAAAACCCAAATATCGGAGAAGAAATACGAGGCTATAAGAAATCATGCATATAAGAGATCAAATAAACTCAAATAACTTTCATGGATATAAAAAGATAGATCTGATCATAAACTCAAAGTTCATCCAATCCCAACAAACACACCGCAAAAAGAGTTACATCATATGGATCTCCAGGAGACCATTGTATTGAGAATTCAGCGAGAGAGAGAGGAAGCCATCTAGCTACTAACTACGGACCCAAAGGTCTACAAAGAACTACTCACGCATCATCGGAGTGGCACCAATGGAAGTGGTGAACCCCTCCGTGATGGTGTCTTGATTGGATCTGGTGGTTCTGGACTCTGTGGCGGCTGGAATTTATTTTCATCGACTCCCCTAGGGTTTCTGGAATATTGGGGTATTTATAGAGCAAAGAGGCGGTCCGGGGGCACCCGAGGTGGGCACAACCCACCATGGCGCTCCTGGGCCTCCTGGCACGCCCTGGTGGGTTGTGCTCCCCTCGGAGCACCCCCTAGGCGCAGCCGTGGCCCATTGGGGGTCTTCTGGTCCATAAAAATTCTCCGTGAAGTTTCGTTGCATTTGGACTCCGTTTGGTATTGATTTCCCGCGATGTAAAAAACATTCAGAAAACACCAACTGGCACTTGGCACTATGTCAATAGGTTAGTACCAAAAATGATATAAAATGACCATAAAATGACTATAAAACACCCAAGACTGATAATATAACAGCATGGAACAATACAAAAATTATAGATACGTTGGAGACATATCAGTAATCACCAGGATTAGTACCAGGCACCATCCCCGGCAGATTTGCGACGATATCGCTAGACACCTTGAGCGGGGGGCACGACTGGTTCGCCTGTTTGCCGAGCTGGGAATTTTTTCCCACTTCTTCGTTCTGCTAACCTTTTATCACTTGAAGTAGTTCCCGACTAGCGCGCATCTTCCAATGTCTTTTTAAGACAGTGGACATGGTTGTCATCCGACGAAGGCGGTGGTGGCCGCTTTAGGGCATCGATAGTGCGCTTCGCTTTCACCGGATCTATCGTCTCATTAGGAGGTGGAGGTTTCTTTGCAAAAAAGTCCCTCACTTGGGCTTCAGCGATCTCCGTGTTTTCCTCCACGGTCATCTCGTATGGTAACTTCTCTAGGGGCTTGAGAGATGGACCATATCTGTATTGCCTCCCACCTCTAGATTTACTGCTAGCCACCGGAGCGGCTGCGTCTTAAAGTGCTGGTTATCGACTAGAGGATAGGGGTGAATAGGCGATTTTTGTGGAAGTCTTCAAAACACGGGGGCTTTGAAGGCAAACACTTCAAATGAACTTATTGATATGCAGCGGAAGGTAGACTACACTAGACAAAGCATAGTCAAGTAAGCAATGAAGTGAAAACACGAAGACTATTAGCAGCTAGGTAGTATGGATCAGGATGGAAGATAGTATGAAGCCAAACAATAATAGTCTTCACTCAGTGAAGCCAATTAGATCAAGCAGACAAGCAATGACTTCACGAAGAAAAATTGTATGTAAAGAGAGGTAGGAGATAGAACCAGTTGCTTGGTGAGGACATGGATTTGTTGGACCAGTTCCAGTTGCTGTGACAAATGTACGTCTGGTTAGGGACGCTGAGATTGAACTCAGAAGACTGCGTCTTCACCTTATTCCCCTTGAGCTAAGAATACTTAGTCCTCGCCCAATCACTCTGGTAAGTCTTCAAGGTAGACTTCCAAACCTTCACAGACTTCGTTCACCGGCAATCCACAATGACTCTTGGATGCTCAGAACGCGACGCCTAACCGGCTGGAGGATTCACAGTCCTCAAGTGTAACAAGTCTTCAGGTCACGCGGACATAAAGACTTCAGTGATGCCTAACACTCTTTGGCTCTGGGTGTTTTGGGCTTTGTCCTCGCAAGGATCTCTCTCTCAAAAGCTTCGGAGGTGGGTTGCTCTCAAATGACAAAATCCGTGCACTAACTCTGAGCAGCCACCAATGTATGGTGTAGGGGGTGGGCTATTTATAGCCAGGAGGCCACTCGACCTGATTTGTCCGAAATGACCCTGGGTCACTAAGGAACTGACACGTGTCCAACGGTCAGATTTCAAACACACGCGGCAGCTTGACTTGGGCTACAAGTAAAGCTGACTCATCCAGCTCTGGATAAGATTTGCTCTCATTGTATTTTCTCGAAGACATAGGATTTGGTTGAGCATCACTTCAGTCACTCTGACTTTGTTCACTTGGACCACACTTAACAGTACGGTGGTTCCTAGACTCAACAAAGAAGAAAAGGAAACTACAAAACAACTAAGTCTTCGCACTCCATAGTCTTCTCGTGAGTGTCTTCTCAAGTCATAATCTTTGTTGTGAATATCTTCACAAACACCATTGTCTTCAATGTCTTCACACATTTTTAGGGTCATCTCTGGTAGGTAAACTGAATCAATGTGGGAGTACTACCTGTGTTATCCTGCAATTCTCACAAACACATTAGTCCCTCAACCAAGTTTGTCGTCAATACTCCAAAACCAACTAGGGGTGTCACTAGATGCACTTACAATCTCCCCCCTTTTTGGTGATTGATGACAAACTGGTTGAAGTTTTCAACGGGGATAAAAGTATGTCAAATTGTAAGGGTTAACTCATTGTCTTCATAAGTAGAAAAAGGCTCCCCCTGAAGATGTGCATATAAGTAGTTTGCTGTTGAATGCAAATGCACATGGCAGGTTTTACTTGTGGAGATCCTCTTCAACTGATGAAGACAATTCATCATGCATAAAAATATATAACTAAGATAATGACATGCATAATGAAAAATGGACGTTTTGCGGAATGACTTCATGCGGAATTTATCATCGCATCACAGAATAGTAGACGACCATCAAGTTTAAGTGTTACAACCCAAAGAATCAAATGTATCAAAAACGAGAGTTGTAACCACTTGGCAAAAAGATATAGAAACCACCCATATGGACCTGCTTGAAGACTATCAACTCATATGCTTCTCCCCCTTTTGTCAGTAAGGACCAAAAAGGTTTGAAGACATAGAGCATCTACTCGTTCCCATCAGGAGTAGATGAAGGTGCAGGGTTGACGTTGGAGTCCGGTGGTGCAGAAGGGCCTGGTGCAATGTCGAGACGCGGCAAAGTCATGGTTGGTGAAGTTGCATCGTCTTCTTCATCGACGACTCTCGCAACAATAGTTCCAGTTGAAGATGAATACTCTGAGTCTTCTAAGGAAGGAATACGATGCAAGACAGCATTCTGAGGAGGCGTGGAATCAAATTTGTAGCGCTCTGTGAAGCCATCTTAGCGAAGATCATCTTCCGACAGGCTTCATGTGATACGAATGTGTTCTTGGTGGCAAGATTGCGAATGCGATTAACATCCACCATTAGGGTCTGCATCTGACGATTTAGCCAGTCATGGTGCCTGTCCTGCTTCTGATGTAAGGCAACGAGAAGCTCTCTTTCATTGAGTACACGAGATCGCTTCCGAGGCCTTTGAGCAATGGTGCTTTCAGTGGCTTCAGTGTTGGCACGATGGGGTGCACGTGTATGTCCAGCCAGAGGGTAAGCAGGAGTGGAAGCATTTGGAACATGAACCCCTTCAATTGGTTGCGTGAAGCTATGATGATCAACGTTATGAAGATAAAGTGGTTCCTTGGCAGGCTCAGGGTAGATGGCTTCAACAGACATATCAACCTCAGGCAAGAAGATAAGATGGTTGCATGCTGAGGGCTGATAGTTGACAGAAGAGTGAAGCTTGATTAAGCGCATCACCCATGGAGCATAAAACTTCAAGCCAAATAGATCAACTCCAGATGCTGCAAGTTGCCTGATGAAGAAATCTTGAGCATTGAAGCTGATGCCATTGAGAATATAGAACACTAATGTCTTCATTGTGCCTTTAAGCTTGGCTGCACAAGAATGTCCTTTGACGGGCCATAGAGTTTTCCTTACAATGTGATAAATGGTACGGGGCAGATACTCGAGGTCTTCGACAAAGAATTCCTTGGGATATTCAGCATCTTGTGGCAGTGGCTTCATCATGCTGAGCATCTGACTCATGTTGAGCTCAGGATTCTGAAATATGCTCTCCAATGCATTCTTGTGTAGCTGGCAACTAGGTTCATATAGTTCACCTGGAGTGGGCAGGGAGGTAAGCTCAATAATGTCTTGAGCTTTGGCTTCATGGTGCACATCACCTGTCATCCACTCAAGGACCCAAGTCTTAGGATCCCTGTTGTAGCCACGAATGTGAGGAGTGGCATCGAATTGTAGCAGAAGCTCCTCATTCCAATGCTCTTTGTTAGTTATGAACTGCAGAAGGCCAGCATCTCTAAAACAGTCTAGAGCTTCTTCCAGGCAGGGCAGACCAGCAATGGCTTCACAATCTAGACGCATGTGAGTAAAGATTCACCCTTGATTGTATAAGATACATGAGTAATAACTGCGTTGCTGATAGCTCCAGAAGCGATCAGATGAGATCTTTGGCTTCGAGTACGGGTTCTTGGCACTGTCAAAGAATGTGTTGTGTGCCCTGAAGCTGTTTACATTGAAAAATCCTGGCGATGTTGCAGCACCGGGAAGTCTTGGCAGTCTGGGCTTTGGCTTCTGGACCTGAGGCCTTTGCTCCACATGGTAATCAAATTGTGGTCCGAGAGCAGTGGGAGGAACCAGAACAGGCCATCGGAAAGTGACAAGTTGGCCGCGATCATATGCCTGCTCAATAGTATGTAGCCTTGGTGGTGGAACAATAGCTCCGGCATTGACTGTGGCTACAGGTTACACACTAGCTCCAGGCGCAACATTAGCTTCAGGCGCCACAGTGTCTTCAGCCATGACAACGTCATTGGCTTCAGCATTTTTGTTTGTGGCTGCCTTAATGTTTTCAACCTCCTCTTCAGTAGCAGGAGGGTTGGGCACAGACACGTTCTCCTCGAGAACAACTTCTTGAGTGACAGGGGGTGTTGCAAATCTCTCTCCTTCTTGACGCAGTTCTTGGTTGTCTTCGGCTGATGCAGCCGAAATGTCTTCAACAACATTTGCTTCAGATTCAGAGACGTTCACAGTTGGTGTGGCTTCAGGAAACACTTGGCGTGCTACTGAGCTTTGTTGCACTTCTCGTTCTGGAACACTCCACACGGCGACCTGTGGCCTAGGGCCTTTAGGAAGCCTGCGGAAAGCGGGCGACGCCTTTGGTGAGGGAGTGGTCTGCACCATGTAATTGTCATCGTCAAGCACCGGAGTGGTGACTTGAGGTGGGGGAGTAGTGGGTGTGTCATCTTGACTGGGTGTGTCATCTTGACTTGGTGTGTCTTGTTGGGGGTGATCAGCCCACGATGCATCCTGAGCAATTGGCGTCAAGGGACGACCAATGCTGATGAGTTCGTTGTTCGTAAGAACAGGCGATGATACCAGTTGGTGCTCGATCTGAGGAAGGACTTCATAATCTACTACATTGTTGCCATGACCAATGGCTTCAGCTGTGATGGGGTCGACAGCTGGAATTTCTTCATCTTCAGGAGCCTCTATGGAAGCAGGCTCGTGAACTACAAGTTGACACTCTTGGTTTGTGGAGGCAGGATGAGCAACTGATATGGGCTCGACAACAAGTGGCTCTGTGGCAGTAGCACACTCTTTCCGCGAAGACTTTATCTTCGGCTTCTTTGTTGACGGAGCACCATCAGAGGCATTCTTGTGCTTTGGCCTCAGCTGCCCTTGTCTTCTTCAGTTCTGAAGCTGCTGAGGGGACCTTAGGCTTCGAGCCTGTCATGCTGGCAGGGAAGACAATGCGAGGTGCTTCCTGCCTTGATGCTTCAGCTTAGGCCACAGCAGGCTTCTTCTTCTATTTGGCAGCCATCTTGGGGTTGATGCCTAGACGCCCAAGAGCCTTGCACTTCGGCCTCATTGTGTGCTTGAACACATTTTCCTGTGAAGTATTTCATCCGCTCTCTTGAACCTTTTGCTTCTTCACACTTTTTGTGAAACCCTTCCTTGAGGTCATGCAACATCTTCTTTAAGCTTTGAACATCAGCCACACTGAGCTTCGCCATGTTCTTCTTGAATTGAGCCTTTTCATAATCAATTTTGTTCTTCAACTCGACGATCTTCTGAGCTAGAGCCATCTCATTAGCAATGGCTCCGTGGAATGTGACGCTTATGTCCGCCGGGAGCTGAAGATCACCAATGCAGAGGCTCGGGTTGTCAAACCACTCATCGATGAAGTTATTCAAAATATCCACATCAAAGAGGGGCAGATCGTTGAAGATCTCCGCCTCTTGCTTGCTCTTGATTAGAAGCTCAATGGCATCATCACCAAGATCATCAACGCTGGACGGATCAATGGTTTGATCTTCGTTCCACAGAACAGCAGCAGGGGTCAGTTCTTGCGTAGAACTCTTGATGAGCTTCTTCTTCTGCCTGGACTTCTCTATCTTCTTGGAGACACGAGAGAGATCTTCAGATTGCACACTGGCTTCAGGAGGTGCAGTGGCCAATGGCTTCACACGCGAAGCTCTCGATGCGGCATAGGGCTTTGAAGCCTTTGTTTTCTTTTGCTTCTGCGGCTTAGGTGGAACTGGTGCTTCATCAGAATCTGCATCGTCAGCTGAGTGCTCCACAGCTGGCCCCCGAACAACAATGTGAGTGAGAAGACCTTCGAGGTTATAGAAGGGGCCAATGACATTTGGATCAGCATCACTGGTGCCATCATCCCTTGGAGCAGATGGACCAGGGTTGAAGTCGAGTCCAAATGCTTTCTTGTTCTTCACAGCAAAATCTTTTGCAAACTTATAGTTGCGCTTGAACAAATTGTCGTCGCGACACCATAACAGAGAAGATGGATCGGCATTCTCTGGCTGTGGTCCTCGAACTATGCAAGGATAGAAGCCTTGAGCAATGGCTTCGGTCTTGGACTTGGGTTGAATATTTCTATAGAGAATATCTCCCCATGGTCGCTTGATGGCATTCTTTTCAGCATATTCAACAGTCACATATCTGTATAGGAACCATTGTTCCGTCCAATATCTTCGAATCCATTGGATTCGAGTCTTGTAGTTTTCTTCAGGATCTGTCTTGTACAGTTCATACAGACCAGGAGGCAAATCTTTGGATGTATCTCCACGGCGCTGCCTGCCGCCTTTCCTAGCTAACTTCTCTGTTGCCATTATATTCAAACTGAATGGCTTCAAGACTGTGAATGGCTTCCTCTTGCTGGTCAGACAAGAACTGGCTTCAGGAGAGTTGATGTGATGCTGTAAGAATTCTGCAAATGAATGCAGACTATGAGAACCAAGGGATTCTCCCACGGACATGTACCTGTGACAGCATTAGAGGTGTGAGGGAAGGGAAGTGGTCATATGCATTCTCAGAAGATTTTGAAGATATATCAGTTTGAAGACATTGACCTCACAGCGTGAAGACATTCACTTACTTGGTGAGAGTCGGTTCCAGATTTGTACGAATCCAAGAATAAGTACAAGTGAGGAATCTAACTAGTTGTGAAGCATAAGTGAATATACTTTGCAAGATATGAGATGCCGAAGAAGACAGATCCAGTTTAGGAAGTTAAGAAACCACTTCTGGTTGAAATGGATGGATCCGATGGATCAAAAAGGCAGTAAAAGTAAGTTTTAATTACCACATGAAGAACTGCTAGACGAAGTTGAGAGGGAGGCCGAGCAGCTCAATCTCCCGCGCCCTTACTCGGCGACGAAAGACACCTATGGCGGCGGCGGAGAGGACGAGGTCCGCGGCCGGCATGAGGACGGCGTCGAAGAAGTCGCGGCAGCTAAGCGCTTCGTCTCCGGCGTCGACGCGAGCTAGCGGAGGTGCTAGGGTTTGTGCGAGGTGGAAGAAGAGATAATGATTGCGGTGAGTTGGGTATATATAAGGAAAGGGAAAGTACTACAAAAAAATACACTTCCATGATGATACGTGTTTGTCACAGTAGGTCGCGTTTTTTGTCATGCATGTACATCCATGACAAATTTATGACAAAATCAAGATAGTCATACATGTGCTGTCGTAGAAGTGTTCCATGACATTACCAAAATTATAATCACAGAAGTGTCCACTTCGATGACGATAAATCGCGTGTCACAGAAGTGCTTTCGTCAAGGGTGACCGACACGTGGCATCCCCCGTACCGGAACACCGTTAAGCTATCGGGTCGGGTTTTGGATCTGATAAACCGTTAACAGCCCTGACCAATGGGGATTTTCCACATGTAAAATCGTCATTGGCTAGAGGAAACACGTGTCGGCTCATCATTGGGACAGATGTCATCCACTCACTGGACAGAAGGCGCCTATGATACGTCGACATGTGGCACGACCTAATAAGTTTAAATGGGCCGGCCCAACTAAAGGCCCACAAGATTTTGCAGACCATAATGGGCCGGCTCAGCTAAAGGCCCACGAGATTTTGCGGACCATAATGGGCTGGCCCAGCTAAAGGCCCACAAGATTTCGCGGGCCATAATGGGCCGACCTAGGTAAAGGCCCACAAAATTCTTGCGGATCATAATGGGCCGGCCCAGCTAAAGGCCCACGAGATTTCACCGACATTAATGGGCTGGCCCAACTATAGGCCCACAAGATTTTGAGGACCTAGTAGGCCGGCCCATTAACTGGTTGCCATGTTTTGGGCCAAATGCCGGCCCATATTTGATCCGGTCCATTAATGGCCTGCCACGTTTCGGGCCTAATAATGGCCCATATAAGATCCGACCCGTTAAAAGCCTCCCACTTTCTGGGCCAAATCATGGCCCAGATCAGGTCCGGCCCTTTAAGAGGCTTTGGGCTCAATTATGGCCCATGTCAGATTCGGCCCGTTAACTGGACGCTATGCTTTTGGGGCCAGTTGCTAAAGGCCCATTTAGTAATTCGGCCTGATATTACTTTAAGCTTGTTCAGGGCCCGTTTAACATTTCGACCCTATATTAATTTTGGCCTGTTAAAAGCCCGTCATATAGTTGGGCCTAACTATGGCCCGGTTTGCATCCGGCCTGCTCCCAGCCGATATCTGATTGGGCTAAACAAGGATCGAGACAACTTTGGCCTGTTAAAAGCCCGTGATTTGATTTGCACAATCATGGGCCAGGGTCCATTTTGGGCTGCTGCCGGCCCGTGAGCTATTCGGCACGTTTCAGGCCCAACCTACTTCTCAGCCTCCTAAAAGCCCATTTGAGTTTTCTTGCGAAAAGAGGGTCGAGGGTTACTCGGCCTATTAAAAGCCCGAATCTACTAGTGGGCCAATTTGATGGGGCGCATGATGCGGATCATACATTGTGATTGCATGACGGCCCGATTATGTACCGTAATTTTATGGTTTGGCCGGTTTACTGCGAAGACAGGATATATATACAGTAAAATAACTGCAGCATCGTGAATAAGAAAAAACCTAGACTATACAATAAAGAAATTACGTCATATTACATCCACTGGGCATCAAAGTTCGCCACTATGATAATAAAGCACAAGCAGACAACAGATTACATACACTGGGCATCCAAGATCACCACCAGTGCAAATAAACACGCCGACAAAATAATATACAAAACCAACAACACTTCAATAGAGTTCAAGAAAGGTTAGCCCTACTGGGGAGCTGCAGCGCAAGCAGCTGAGCAAGATGATTAGATTGCGCTTGTTCAACAGTTATATCTTCCTCACTCTGAAAGATAAACAAGCAGACAGATGAAAGGTTTTGCACATAAAAGTATCAGTGCTGACAATTCATCACATTTCCTACTGACGAATAAAGTGACACAGTTTAAAATTGCATTAACACAATATGGTATTGTTCAGGTCAAGACATGGCAGGAAATGACATTGTGAAGGAGTTGGCAGCTTCACGACACCACTGGAATACAGATCAAGAAGTCATAAGTATCAATGGTAAGTGTGCTGTCAATTTATCCCATTTCAGATTGGCAAACAAAGAGACGGTTTAAATAATAGTAGAATGATATGACATTGTTCATAGTTAAGACATTGCAGAATATGACATTTTGCTGTAGTGGGTAGGTTCACCACACCACTGGATTATGGATGAATAACAGAAGCATACATGCAGTGCAAAAGAAGATCACTTGCTCTGTATAGTTTAATTTACATGGTATGAAGAAGGAACTTGGTTGTACAACTGAAAACTTAAATTGAGAAGGACAAATTTTTGTTTATGAACTACATAATAAACTTTAAACATGCAATTTGATGCAAACACCAAAAATAAATAGTTGTTGCAATCATGCCTAACCAAATATACACAACAAAGCTTGAAGGCTTGAGAAGGACAAACTTACATTACTGGTGAAGACATGATCTATAAAGCCCTTGTCCATGCTGATGGGGGGGGGGGGGAATTCAAGAAGTTTAGCACATAATCTTCTTCATAAGCATTGCCTTTATTCTACATTTTGTTAAGAGTAAATATAGATGTGATAATATACGAAAAATGGAGAATATTTAAGATAAGATGAAGAGTGATGCTACATAACCAAGTAGCTATAAATATATGTGCAGCGATACAGGCAAAAGGCACAACCAAGAGCAATGCACAGCTAAACTTCTTCAGTACCAACCTTATGGTAAGAGTAAATATAGATCTGATGTGTAGAAAATGGAGGGCAAAGGAAAATAAGCTGCAGAGTGATGGTACATGAACAACTACCTGTCAATATAAGTACACTGATAAAGGACAACATGTACTTACAAGAACAATGCAGAGCTAAAATAATTCATTGGCATTAGATATATTCTACACTAATGTAACCATTCATACAGATCAGACAATTTGCAGCGAACAATTGATAAGCAAGCTATCATGCATACTACTGTCACATAATGAACCAGGTATGTATGCAAGTACAATGATAGAGGACAACAGGTAATAACAAGAACAAAACAGCGGGCAACATATTTGTGATATCCTATCGTTCTTTTCAAACCGGAATTCTTCTTCGAGCAGATTTCCTGCAAAAAAGATCCGTAAGGCACATGCGGAAAAGTAGAAGTTCAAATTTTCATGTGATTTCATAGACAATACCTCATCCTGGGAACGAGACCAGTGCATAACAAGGTTTTTCCATTCAATGTCTTCTAAATTTAGCACATGAGACTTCACCGGAAATTCGTTTATAGACTTGCCATCAAAGTGTGATTTCCTTAGGTAACACCGATACTGCTGCAATGCTTCCTTGAAAAGCACAAGCAAGCTTTGCTCGTCATGACTATCTAGATTGACCCTCGCCTAGTTACAACAATGTAATGTAAATCATTGATGTGTTCGATCAGTAGAAAACAGGAAAATAATAACCATGAATAATAGCACTTACACGTAAGTTGGACAGGAAGATGTGAAAATGTTGTTTGTCTTCACTATGATCTTCCCATGATGGGAACATATGCACGTAGTCCCTAACAACATTGAAAGCATTGTCTTTTAAATGGGGAATAAATGGAATGGGGTTACCAATCTGCAGGAATTAGCCATCTCTGCAGTTGGGATAGGTCTTCGGCCGGTGGACTTGCTGTACTTTTTGCTAGAGTGGGATTTTTCTGTGGTACGGCTGGTGCTATGGCAAATGAAATCGATATACCTTTTGCTGGAGTGCAGGTCCTGTATGGTGGGGCTAGTGGTGTGGCCAGTGAAGTATGGGTACAGTCTGCTGGAGTCGGTCCTACGTTTTGTGTCACTGGTTGTACAGCCAATATAAGTGGGGAGCTGTCTGATTTCTCCGGCACCACCACGTTTTTCAAGGACTTTGCTGGTGCTCCTTCAGGTTCGGCAATCACCCTCTTCCTTTTTGATGTCTGATGCACAAGAACATTATTTGAGTGAAAAAACATGGTATGATGACAGATGGAATATGTATTGATAATGGATGGGCATGGCATCTCGAGTTATATGATGAGTAAACTAAGCAGATGGTGGTGCAACAAAGTAGAATAAATGCAAGACAACATATGCAAGATACGCACAATCAATAAAACTTTGCTAAATTAGAACATGCACCTTGATGGGTGAGCAGGACAAGCCTGTCGGCGTTCTGGGAACGGGGGTCCCCAGACTTGCCTGCTTGCGGCGTGGCTCAAAAGGGGGCCCAGCACGGCCCATCTTCATCAACACAGACCCAAGAACCTCGCGAGGGGCCAAGCCTCACGGGGCGGACGACATGGAGCTTCCTCAGGCACGGCCTCATCAGGCTGGCTCACGAGGAGGCGAAGAGATCAAGGTGGGGTACCTCACGAGGTGCCCGTGACGCAAGCCATGACAACCAAGGGCGCCAGGCGGGCGCCAGCCCGCACAGTGTCCTCCCTTTCCTCTTTGGTGCAAAGGGAGCAAGCGCAGGCGGGAGTATCAAGCAAAGGCACCACTTTCGGTGCAACGAGACCAAGACCAGCCCCGCGACAAGGAAGAAGTCATTGTAGAGCCCAAGCCAGCGTCACCACCAGAGCCTTTGGCAGGCGAGGACCAACTTTAGTCAGGATAAGTGTACCATATGTTCCCCTTCAATATGGCCAATTGTTGGCGCCCTTCCCGCTCAATATTTGGGAAGAGGCCCAGGGCCTTTGCCTATAAAAAGGACAAGCCACCCCCAGGGTAGGGGGGATCGATCGGCAATCAGATCAGAGAGAGAAAGAGAGAGAAGGGCGACTGAACTCCTCCTAGCAGTTCATCGCCCCGGCTAAGAACAGACCCTCGCGGGGCTTTTCTTACTTGTATTGTTCATCATCATCAGCCCAAGAGGCAATCCACCACACCACACTGGAGTAGGGTATTACACCACAACGGTGGCCCGAACCAGTATAAACCCTGTGTCTCTTGTGCTGTGTTTTCCATAGCTTAGATCTTCGCGAGGCGGATGGGTGCAGGTAGGTAGAAGGCGTAATCTCCGCGCGCACCCCAGTGTTCGAACCTCAAGGGTCTGCCGGAACCCGAAATCCGACATTTGGCGCGCCAGGTAGGGGTGCGCCGGAATTCGTCTTCCACCGCCCCGTTCTCCTCCGACCATCGCGTCCATGTTAGACGCTCGTCGGGCCCGCGCCGAGCACCGAGCCGCTCTCGGTTCCCGCATCGCCCAGACGGCTCCCGTCGGCGGGCGTCCTCGCCGTTCCCCGTCACCTGCAAGCGTCGTCTCAGCATCCGTCCGTGCGGCAAGACGGCCACACCGCCACTCCCTCGCTCACCCCAGCTGGTTCTTCGTCCAGTGCGCTCCGCGCACCCATGGAGGCTCGAGCTGAGCTCATCGCGGCGAACGAGCTCCTGCGCTACCGTCCCGTCGACGATGTATACGAAGAATGGCTCGACCATGTCGCCGAGATCGTCCGCGCCGCGGGTGGTTCTCCCGCATCGTCCTTTCCGCTGCACCGCACCCCGCCCCGCGCGGGCGACGAAGCTCCGGGGGTTCCCTAGCCGCCTCCTCCTCAAGAAGGCGCCCCGGCTCCGAGGCGCGTGGCCCCTGGGCGGAACCCGCTCCGTCAGGCGCCAGTGCGGCAAGAGCAGAGCTGCCAAGAAGTCCCTTGCCCGCAAGAAGCTGCCTGGGCGCTCCATGCCCCAGCGCGTCGTGACTATGCTCCTGCTCCCGCACGTCAAGACCCCGCGCTGCTCCCAGCTGCAGCGCGTGGGGACCTGCAAGACCAAGCTCTCCGCCACCCAAGGCCTCTCGTGGCCACGGCAGGCTGCCGTGCCTTCACCACCGAACTACGCAGCGTCACGTGGCTGGGCAAGTTCAAACCAGACCAGCCTCCTCGTTACGACGGCACGGCCGACCCTGCGGAGTTCCTCCAGCTCTATGAGCTGGGCATTGAAGCTGCTAACGGAGACGAGAAGGTCATGGCGAACTGGTTCCCCATGGCTCTTAAGGATGGGGCCCGCACCTGGCTCCTTAACCTAGCTCCGGGCACGATCTCCTCATGGGACGTGATGCGCACCCGCTTCATCGCCAACTTCCAAGGTACTCGCGACCGGCCACCCGCCATGAGCGACATGCGTCGCATCAAGCAACAACCCGGAGAGACCTTGCAGAAATACATCCAGTGCTTCAACAACGCACACCTCAAGATTCCCAAGGTGACCGAGGAGGCCATCATCTCAGCCTTCTCCGACGGTGTGCGTGATGTCAAGATGAAGGAGGAGCTGGTGATGCATGAATACCTGTGCACTTCCTTGGAGCTGTTCAACTCGGCGACCAAGTGCGCCAGGGCTGAGGAAGGGCGTCTCTCCCTCCCCGAGCTGCCTGCCGCGGACCCAGAAGAGAAGAAGCTCAAGGCCAAGGATGTGAAGAGCAAGGGGGCTGCCGTGCTCACGGCAGAACCAGACACCAAGCGGGGCAGAGATCAGCCAGAGTCTTCCAAGGGCAGTCGGTACTGTGTGTACCATGACCTCCACACCCACAACACCAACGAATGCCAAGAGCTCCGAGCCATGCGAGAAGGAAGGATCGGCCGTCGTCCCGACCATGGTGATCGGGGCTACGGTCGAGGAGGAGGAAGGAACGGAGGACGCTGGGAAGACCACGGCCCGCGCCAAGGGTGGCGCGATCGACCTCGCGAGGACCGCTGGCAATACCTGCCTCGCGAGGGAGGCTGGAGGGATCAGCCTCGCGAGGACCGCCCGCAAGGCAACGCAGGCCTCCCTCCGCTGCCGCCGCCGCCAAGGAGAAACGAGGACCGCCATCAGGACGAGGGGGCTGGGGGCTTTCAGGAGCCGCGCGCGATCGCCTGCATCCTGGGCGGAGCTCAAGCCCCAGCCTCTTAGCGCATCTTCAAGCAGTTCGCCCGCGAAGTAAATGCAGTCCTCCCCAAGCTCGGAGCTACGCGCCCTCTCAGGTGGTCCATGTGCACCATCACGTTCAGCTCAGCGGATCAACTTAAGTGTGCAGCCACAGCCGGAGTCCTCCCGATGCTTTGCTCCCCAATCATCAGCAATGTGCTGGTCACCAGGACCCTCATCGACGGCGGGGCAGGGCTCAACGTCCTGTCCATGGAAACATTCAACAAACTCCAAGAACCCTACAACCAGCTTCAGCCAACCAAGCCTTTCTCCGGGGTCACCGATGGCTCCTCGGTCCCGATTGGGCAGGTCCGCCTCCCAGTCACCTTCGGGACACGCGACAACTACCGCACCGAGCTCATCGACTTCGACGTCGCTCACATTCGCCTGTCGTACAACGCCATCCTTGGATACCCAGCGCTGGCCAAGTTCATGGCCGTAACTCACCATGGCTACAACGTCCTCAAGATGCCAGGAAGTTGCGGAGTCATCACGGTGCCCTGTGAAGAGAAGGATGCAGTGTGTTCCCTGGAACGAGCCTTTCAAGCCGCATCACTGGAAGACCCGGATCGCGAAAGCAGGAGACTTCCCGAGACCACCCCCAAGAAGAAGAAGACATCATCCAGCTCGGCCCCTCGGGAGGCAGGCCCCTCAGGGCCTGCGCCTGCCCAGGGGGATCCTCCTTCCATCGCATAGGAAAGCGCGCCCGGCGCCCTCCTCAGGCAGGGCTCGGGGGCTCTCCCCTGGAGGGCCACCGACCTAGCTAGGGTCACGAGGGAGGCGCTTGGACACCACATGGAGGCGTGTTTCGAAGCACGCTTCCCTCAAGAAGGAGTAAAGCAAGGAGGGTCAGACCCACAGGAGTTCGTCAGCAAGGCCGTTCAAGAGCTACAGGAGTCAAGAGTCATGAGAGGTGGCCGCCGCCTACCAGCTGTGGCTCCCCATCCAGACGAGGATGGTGGGCTGCGCGTCTGCATCGACATACCAGGGCTCAATCGAGTCGCCTCTCTGGAGCGCCTCCGGCCCTCGCGAGTGGGGCGCTGCGATGGTCCACCCCACAGCTATGTTCGCATGCCTTACGGCTTGCCAAACGCAGCTGTCACGTACCAGCGCCTCATGAGGGGCATCATGGATGCCCAAGAGGCCAGGCGTTCCGCAGCCTTGGCGGAGATGGAGATGGTCCGCGAGGAGCAGCTAGCGCCTCCGGAGCCTCCCCAGGCCCCTGGGCCTGGGGGCTCATGAGGATCGGCTTCCGCAGCCCACCGAGTCTGCTACACCAACACTCGTTCGTCCTCAACATCATCAGGTGACATCTTTCAAGTTTCATTTCCAGCTGGGAGCGCCCCCCCTAGGGCTGCATCATTCCCAGGCCGCGTGGGTCCGTCCCTGCGGCATGTATCCCTTTTATTTCATGTCGTTAGCTTACTTTGTTGGGGGCGCCCCTTGGCTGCATCATCCCCAAGTCGCTCGGGCCAGACCCAGCAATGACTGCCTTCCCAACGTCTATTTGAAAGAATCCACCTCTTCGCGGCTAATGTGTTTGATCTAGTTGCCTGCTCAACTGGCGCCAACTGACGGAGCTGCTCCCAAAACGGCACGGAGCTTGCGCACGGGTCCGTCCCTGCAACGCCGAAAAACCTGAATGGCTGAGCTCTGGCCGCTGCAGCCCCGCATGGCGCCACCTCGTCAAGCCTCCAGTGCCTCATCGCCCCTCGGAAGCAACCAACGGCTGACTGGCAATTGTCACGACAACCCCTTGTTCTTTCTATGATAGGTCTACAGGGTCTCCTGAAAGTGCCGTGTCAGGCGAGGCCCTTGCGGTCTCTCCTTCGCTCTCATCCGCGCGAACCGCTTGCATGTTAAAGGGGGGCACTTGAGCATCGCGACTCAGGGATCCTACTGGCCCTCCAGCCCTCACCCTCTGGCCTTGACCATGGCATCGCGACCTGGCATACCAGCGACGGCTGAGACTCCCTCGAGGGCCGGGACCCGAGGACGTAGAGCAGAAAGGGGAGCAAAGGTGAGAGGGGAGATATACGCGAGGACCTCGCCGAGCAACCTCACGCCTGCCGACGCACGGACCCGGTGACACACCAGGGAGCGGTCTCTGATTCTCGAGATAAGTCACCACCCAAAAGCACCAGCTACCGTGGCACTGTCCCCACACCTAATGCAATCCCGTGTTAGCGATGCCGCTCCCCTTTCTCACCAAACGACGACTGCTTGAGCGCCAAAGGGGACCTCCTGAGCATCGCGACTCAGGGGCTCTTACCGGACCCCGGGTCGCTCACCTCCTGGCCTTGACCACGGCACCGCGACCTGGCATACCAGCGACTGCTGAAGCCGCCTTGGGACTGGGACCTATCGGCGCAGAGCATCAAGCCCTCGTGAGGTTCGAGAGGGAGAACTGAGCTAAGACGGAACGAGCAACTCGCACAATTTTACGACAAGGGTTATATTAACAATCAGGATCACTGTCACACCCTAGCTAGTCATGCATTAGAGTGTTGCATCATGTTTACTTTTCATCAGAAACTTGAAATGGGGAAGGCAGAACCCCCAACACCCCCCTGAATTCAACTAGGGTTTACTAAAAAGCATTTTCAATGAACCTGAAATGCCCTTCTAAAATGTTCACCCTCTTTGTCTTGGGATAGAACCTCTGACAAAATAGGTGCACAATTTTCTAGGTCAACAGAAGGTCATTGATTTAAATCATAAGTATTTGAATTTGGGCATTTAAATTCTATTAAATAATTTAAATGCTCAAATAATTCTGGAAATAAATGTTTGCTGTTGGAAATAATCCAAACAGAGCCCACCATTATTTTCAGGATTTCTGGAAATGTTTTAGTATTTTAAATAAAGCCCAACAGTTACAGCTAATTAGAAAATAGAAACAAATCAAAAAAAGAGAGGGAGAAGCCCACCTGGGCCTTACCTGTGCTGGCTAGCCCACCTGGCTCGGCCCAGCCTACTGGCGATGCCAGTCGTCGTCCTCCTCGCACCAGAAGGACGCGGAGCGCGTGGCCGGCGCCCGCGGCCACACACCGGCCACCTCCTACTTCCGCCGACACCAGGAGACGTCCTGGGTTGCCACATGAGGCCCACGTCCCCCTCTCGTCCTCTCTCACTCTCCTCCTCGTCTCCCTCCCCCTCTCCCGCGATGGCCGACGCACCCGTCGCCGTCTCACCGCCGTAGCCGCGCCCTCCGTCACCCCCTCGCCCCTCTGACCTGTCCGGGAGCTCCGCCGTGACGCCCTAGCCCTCCCCACCGAGCCACGCCTCGCCGGAGGCCCTGCATCGCCGCCATCAGTTCGTCTTCGACCTCGGTGCCCGCCGGCCGCCGTTCGTCGGTTCGCCTCGCTCCGTTCGCCCCCGAGCCCGCTGAGCTGCTCGTCGACCTCCCTGTGAGCTTCCGCCCCGAACCCCTCTCTTCCCTGCCTCCTTTGCGCCGCGTAGCCCTAGTTTCACTGGAGCCGATAGCTCCTCGCCGCCGGCCATGGCGCCGTCTTGGCTAGAACCATAATGGCTCAAAGCCAACCTCACTATCGTGCTCAGTGCAGCACCAGGAACCCGTAGCCACCACCAGCTCCTCCTCCCGTGCACCGTAGCGTCAAACCCGACCCTGCCCGAACTCCGGCGTCGCCCCGAGCTCGTTTCCGGCAAGCTCCGGCTGTCCCCGCTGCCGCCGCATGCCGCGCTGGATGCGCACGAGCCCCAGCTTCCCGTAGATGGCCTCAGCCGTCGATTTGGTCGCCGGAGCGCGAATCCCGCGCTACCCCGCCGTGTTTGGTCGTCGCCGGCGGCTTAACGCCGGCGAGTTGACCCCGCTGACCCCGTTTGACCACGGGTGGGCCCAGTTTGACCCCTGGGTCAATGACAGATGGGGCCCAGCCTGTTAATTAGTTAGGATTAGTTCTAATCAAATTTAGTTAAACTAAACCACACTGACACACGGGACCCACGCGTCAGGTTTGACCTGGACCGGGTCTGTTGACCTGCTGAGGTCAGCATGACGCAATGTTGACACCGTAATTGATTTTCTGGATTTAATCTTATTCAGGAAAATCCAGAAAATGTTTCAAACTTCAAAAAATCATAGAAATTAATCTGTAACTCCAAATGAAATAATTTATATATGAAAAATTATCAGAAAAATCAATCTATCCATCTGTAATGGTTTCATGCATGACAAAACAAGTTTACCTTGCTGTTTAAGCAGAATAAGGAAATGCACTATTAAGGCCATGTCTAATGAGCTAATATTTGAATCTTTGATTCAAATGAGTTCATCCCTTTCTATTTTAGCTTGCATTAGGCCAGGACACATTCATATTGCCATGTCATAGCATGCATCATAATGTTGCATATCGTCATGTGTTGATTGTGTTTTGATGTGTTCTTTGTGGTAGGTCCTGCCTCCGAGGATATTCAAGAGTATCCAACTGAAGGGCAGTATCCCACTACCACTCCATCAGGCAAGCAACCCATTGATCATTCCGATACAAACCCATGTTCTCGCTTCTGCTCTCGTTTACTGCATTAAGACAACGCAATTCAAACTGCTGTGTGTCTCGGTAGTTGAACCCACTTCCTTTGCATGACCTGTCATTGCCACAATAACTAGATGAAACCCACTAGCATGTGTAGGAGTTGATTGAGCCATATGTGTGTGTGTTCCTACCATGCTATGCTTGCTATGCTTAGAGTTGTGTCAGGTCTGGCTCATCGGGATGATGAACTAGAGTGAAAGGTTGTGACATTGTCGAGAGTGTGAAAGTGTTGAACATGATTTGGTAAAGGAATCGATGGAAGGCCATGTAGGAGTACATGGTGGGTTGTTTCATTGAGGCCGTCCTTAAGAACTGAGATCTGTGTGTGTGATTTAAGACTCAGCTACTACCACGCGTTGGGCCCGAAACCAATGGACCCTCTCGGCTTATTAACCATACTTGTCCTTTGTCCGGGAGTTGCAAAGTAGTTTTTGGTGTTTGTAGTATGCTGGGGGCCGCACGCAACGCTGACCATAGGGGTGGGCTGTGTTGCGGTAGGCACGTGGCCCTGTGTACAGATTCGCCCGTTTGGTGTCTCGGGAACCCTGCACACATCGTTCGGGGCCGTTAGTGGAAACCTCGGCCGGACTCCCTGCGGATGGAACTCGAATAGGCGATAAACCTGGACTAGGGACTTGTGTGTTTAGTCAGGTCATGGCCGACACCCTCGTTGGGCTTCCGCTTGAAGGTTGCCGAGTACATGTCGTGTAAACGGCGATAAGTGGTGAGAGCGTGTGTGAAGAAGTACACCCCTGCAGGGTATTAAACTATTCGAATAGCCGCGTCCGCGGTAAAGGACTACTTGGTCACCTATACAGTTCATAGACAAGTAAATGGATTCTACTAAAAATCTCAAGATAAGTGTGAGTACCGCGGATGGCCCTCTCGTAGGTTGGCGAGAGAGGATCCATGATGGAGTATTGTGTTGGTGATAGTGGACTCGTGTGCGACAAATGCTATACAAGTTGTGTCCGTCGTAGGATAGCTTAGCCAAGAGTCAAAGCTGGCTTGCTGCAATAACTCCACTACCTTCTTGAGAATGTGCATATATAATAGGATTCTGTTGTAAGACTTGATGAGTACCTTCGTACTCATGTTGCTTTAATTAATGTTTTCAGACGACTACGCCAACCCCTCTGATGGGTTCTACGTAGACCTCGACGTTGACGAGTGACTTATCACCCAGGTGGTGATCCAAGACTTGTGAAGGGTCGATGTAGATAGACAGGCTTCGTCAAGCCTTCTTTCTTTCTAGCGTCTATGCTCAGACTACTTTGCTTCCGCATGTGCTTGTATGTTTGTATGACTTGAGTGTCGAGTCATGTGACCCCTACCTGAATGGATGATATGTATGGCTCTTCGGAGCCTTTTAAATAAAGTACTTGAGTTGTAGAGTTTTGTTGTGATGCAATGTTGTATTTACTCATATCGGGCATATTGCGTGTATGATTGAAATGCTTGGTATGAGTGGGATCCGACTATCTAGTTGTTTATCCTTGGCAGCCTATCATATGAGGAAATGTAGTCTAGTGCTTCTGAGCGATAGTAGTCCGCTACAGCCCGGTTCACCGGAGTCCTGCTAGCCCAGCACTACTGCTCGGAACACATGACTGGCCGGCATGTGTTTCACTTCGTTCCTGTGTCTGTCCCTTCGGGGAAATGTCACGCGGTGTTATCCGGAGTCCTGCCTAGCCTGCTACAGCCCGGAATACTGGAGTCCTGTTAGCCCAGTGCTACAGCCCGGATTTATACGTTGTTGACCGACATGCTCGATGTGATTCATGTATGCCTGTCCTCATGGGTTAGTGCTGCCTTGGGTTCACGACTAGCCATGTTGGCCCGGGTTCTCTGTCATATTGATGCTAGCGACATGATCATATACGTGAGCCAAAAGGCGCAAACGATCCCGGGCCAGGTAAGGTGGCACTCGTGGGAGTACCGTGCGTGAGGCCACAAAGTGATATGATGTGTTACATGCTGGATCGATGTGGCTTAGGATCGGGGTCCTGACAGCGTTGGCATCAGAGCCGGACTGCCTGTAGGTTCGCTAAGCCAAACTGGTCGATGTCGAGTCTAGAAATGCTTTAGTTATATGTAGGGGAATTGATTGTGGGAGGGAACGTAAGGCTCTTTTACTCCTTTACCTTATGCCCTCTATCTTGAGTCATTCTCTTCTCATTCTACGTGGGTTGAGGACTAGGCTCTCTTCTCTCTATCAGGTTCACGTGTTACTAATCCGTAGTAACTTATAGGATTGTTGGTTACAACCCAGTTCAGTTCCTACTAAATTTGAGTATGTTGCCAGTTGAACCAGAACCTTGATATGATGTTGTTGAGTGGTTTTGCAAACTGTTGTGGATGTCTCATCTCTTTTTCTGAGCATTTACAGCCGTTATGCTGTCCAAATTCTCCTAGAAAATTCTAATGCCTTTGCATTATTTTGTGCTTTCAGATGGCCACCCGTTCCCAGAATCAAGTGGTTCGTCTGACCCGTTGCATTGATATATGTGGACACACAGCCATGTTGGTTTGAGTGATGGTCGAGGCAGGTTATCGATGGTATCCTGAATATACCGTCGAGGAGCAGTTTAGAGACTTTAATCAAAGCCAATATCTGTGCACGGTCAGGATATATCCATCTTATCCCGGAGCTACTGAACCGCTCCACTGTTCTTATGGACTTGGGATCACTATTGGGATGTCCGTGCAGGATGCAGCCTACTCGATGATGACTATTATTCGAGCCAGAACTGCCTTGTTGAGCAACACTGATTTCCGCTACATGCCAGCATCCCTCCCTGGGGCGCATGGCTACCTTCAGGGTATGTATAGCGATGCATCCCATGAGAATTCACTCCTCCGCACCACTACTGAGATGCTGGAAGACAAGGACCGTGAAAATCGGGCCTTGCGTATGGAACTCTTTAATGCTTGTTCTGATCACTGGGCCACTTTGACTCGGTTTGCCCCTGCGGTGCAAGCCGGATACATGGACATGAGGGACTTGTATCCTGTGCATGCCAGTGTGCCAGATTTCATGGAGTGGCGTGAGGTGGGAGGCATCACTCCTCCTCATGGACCTCGTCTGCCGCCGTTTGTTGGACCAAGGCCACACCCAAGTCCCTATGGTCCGCAAGCTCCTCAGGACCGTTTGTTCCCAGATGATCATGTTCCGCTTCCAGGCTTGGGTGGTGACTTCTATGAGGATTACTACGGAGCTGTCTGAGCTAGTAGTAGTTTTCACTAGTCTTGTAACAGTTGTATGTCCACCGTCCTGCGTGACTTGTGGAATATGACTTAGTGTGTATCCATTCCGGAGGTGTAGAAAAATAATGTATAGGAGCTTGGAATGCCTCCGATGAGATGTAACGTCTTTCATCATAGTTGTACCTTAGCTTGGGCTTGTACTAAACTATGTATGGTGTGTATGACTGTTGGTTAATGTATGGCAGTTTTTGTATTACCATGTCATACGGATGAACATCTCTGCATTCCTTGTTATCCATTACATTCCGCACTTCCTTGCCCAGATTTTGCCATCCTGGTCTAAATCGTTGTTTTGTTTTTCCTAGGATGGTCAACACCCGCAGCAACCCTGCTGCTCCGGAGCAGGGTGAAGCTAGCGCAGCTAGGGATGAAAATCTGCCTCAACCACCATCCCTGGCCGAAGTGATGCTGGAGGCAGAACAAAACAAGCGTGAGACTAACCGCTTGTTGGAGCGGATTGAGCAGAATACTGCACGCCAGCAGAGAAACATTCTAGTGTCAATCAATGACTTTGTCAAGCTGTATCCACCAAAGTTTAACCATTCCATCGAACCTCTCGATGCGGATGACTGGCTTCGCAGCATCGCCCACAAGCTACGTTCTGCCAACGTAACCAAAGATGATAAAGTTACCTTTGCTGCTTATCACCTCGAAGGACCTGCTAGCCTTTGGTGGGAAAATTATGAGGCTATGCGCCCAGTCGGCCAAATCACTACTTGGGCTGATTTTAGTGCTGCTTTCCGTGAGCATCACATTCCGGAAGGCCTCATGGATCGCAAGAGGGAGGAGTTATGTAACTTCACCCAGGGTAGACTGACCGTGGATGCTTACAGTCGCGAGTTTGGAAAGTTAGCACGTTATGCTCCCGAAGAGGTATCTACCGACGCCAAGAAGCAGGAAAGGTTCCGCAAGGGACTTAGCCCCGAGCTTCGCCGTGATCTTCGTCTGCACGAATGCACCTCTTTTCCGAAGCTAGTCAACAAGGCCATTAGTGCCGAGACAGGACAGCTGACTTTGAAGCTTCACGCAAACACTCCCGTGACTTTGAATCTTCATCCAGCTCTGGATCTCCGAAGCGCCGGGTCTGGATCCCAAACACTATTGTGCCATCCAGGTTCACTCCGAGGCCATCCTTTGAGGCGCCTCGCCCCAACCAGCAGTATGTACCGCCCAAGACTTATGGTGGTCCCGCTGCTAATGCTGCTCCACGCCCCAACATGATAACCTACTTCAAGTGTGGAGAGCCGGGTCACTACATCCGCGAGTGTCCCCAGAACAACCCCAACCAGTTCGGAAAGTCTGTTGGCCGTGGTAAGCCAACAACAAAAGTGCTCGTCGCCAAGCCGGCCACCACTGCTCGTGGCCATGTCAACTACGTCTCAGCTGAGGAGACTCAGGAGGACCCCAACGTTGTTCTCGGTACGCTCCTTGTTAATTGCCATCCAGCAACTGTTCTCTTTGATACTGGAGCATCTCATTCATTTATTTCTGATAGCTATGCTCGTCTGCACAATACCACATTTAGTGACATGCCCACCTCCATGGAAATTCAAACTCCTGGCTCTAGATGGCAAACCTCTAGAATCAGCCATGGAAATGAAATTCTTGTCGACAGATTGGTCTTCCTCGCGTCGCTAATCGCTCTCAAGTCCTCGGACATAAACATCATCTTGGGTATGGACTGGATGTCAGCCCATTACGCTAAGATTGATTGCTCTACTAGAAATGTTCAACTCACCCATCCATCGGGCAAGACAGTCCATGTTTTGACCCGAGTGTCGGAGCGTCAGCTCTACTCTCTAAATGCCAACCCCCTTCCAGACCTTGAAGATATTCCGGTAGTTCGTGACTTTCCGGATGTCTTTCTAGAGGAACTGCCATGTGTTCCACCTGACAGGGATGTCGAGTTCATAATAGACCTTGTTCCAGGAACCGTCCCAATCTCTAGAAGACCTTACAAGATGGCACCCCTAGAACTAGCCGAGCTCAAGAAACAACTCGATGAGTCCTTGCAAAAGGATTTGATCCGTCCTAGTTCTTCTCAATGGGCTTGCCCCGTCCTCTTCGTCAAGAAGAAGGATGGAACGGATCGGATGGTTGTAGATTACCGACCTGTCAATTTGGTCACTATCAAGAACAAGTATCCGCTCCCCAGGATCAACGACCTGTATGACCAGCTCGCTGGATCCTCAGTCTTTTCCAAGATGGATTTGAGGTTGGGTTACCATCAAATCAAAATCAAGAACGGGGACATTCCCAAAACGGCTTTTGTTACTCGTTATGGCCAATACGAGTACACCGTCATGTCCTTCGGTTTAACCAATGCTCCAGCCACCTTCTCTCGGTTAATGAACACGATCTTCATGGAGTATTTGGATAAATTCGTCGTGGTTTACCTCGATGATATACTCATCTACTCCAAGAATGAGGAGGAACATGCCGAACATCTAAGGCTAGTATTGACGAAACTTCGAGAGCATCGTCTTTATGCGAAATTCTCCAAGTGCGAATTTTGGTTGCCAGAAGTGACCTATCTGGGCCATGTAATCTCTGGTAAGGGCATTGCTGTCAATCCCGAGCGAGTTCAAGCCGTCCTTGACTGGACTCCACCTGAAACGGTCAAGCAAGTTCGGAGTTTTCTTGGTTTAGCGAGCTATTGCCGCCGCTTCGTCGAGAATTTCTCCAAAGTTGCTAAGCCCCTAACTGAACTCCTCAAGAAAGATAAAAAGTTCGAGTGGACCCCACAGTGCGAGTTCAGCTTTCAGGAACTGAAAAGATGTCTGACATCTGCTCCCGTACTGGTACCACCAGATTTTTCCAAGGACTTTGTTATCTATTGCGACGCCTCGCGGCAAGGACTAGGTTGCATTCTCATGCAAGATCGTCATGTGATTGCCTACGCTTCTCGACAGTTGCGTCCACATGAGGATAACTATCCCACACATGATCTAGAGCTTGCAGCGGTAGTCCATGCACTCAAAACCTGGCGACATTACCTTCTTGGTAATCGTTGCGAAATCTACACTGATCACCAAAGTTTGAAATACATCTTCACCCAACCGGATTTGAATCTCAGGCAAAGACGTTGGGTCGAGTTGATCACAGATTACGACTTAGGAATAACTTACACCCCAGGCAAAGCCAATGTCATGGCTGATGCACTAAGTCGTAAGTCTTATTGTAACAACCTGATGTTACAACAAGGTCAACCACTTCTCCACGAGGAATTTCGTAAGCTTAACCTTCACATTGTTCCTCGAGGATTCCTTTGCACCCTGGTGGCGAAACCTACCCTTATGGATCAGATCATCAAGGCACAGAAGGTGGATCCGGGAATCTCTCGTATCAAGAGAAACATCAAGAAGGGAGTTGCAGATTGTTTCTCCATTGATGATCAAGGTGTCGTGTTCTTTGGCGACCGCCTAGTGGTTCCCAAAGTACGCAACCTGAGGCGATTGATCCTTAAGGAAGCTTATGAATCCCCTCTCACCATTCATCTAGGTACTACTAAAATGTATCAAGACCTACGCCAGAGGTTTTGGTGGACTAGGATGAAGAGAGAAATCGCTCAATACAATGCTAATTGCGACGTCTGTCGTCGTGTTAAAGCAGAGCATCAACGGCCTGCTGGCACCCTTCAACCATTGGAAATTCCTGAATGGAAATGGGATAAAATCGGTATGGATTTCATTACCGGGTTTCCCAGGACCAAGAGAGGGAATAATGCTATCTTCGTTGTTGTCGATCGTCTTTCCAAAGTAGCCCACTTCTTACCTATTCGCGAGAGTATAACCGCTAGCCAGCTAGCTGAATTGTACATCTCTCGAATAGTGTATCTCCATGGTGTCCCTTTGGAAATTAATTCAGACCGTGGAAGTCTTTTCACCTCGCGATTTTGGGAAAGTTTTCAGAATGCTATGGGAACTCGTCTCTCCTTTAGCACCGCCTTCCATCCTCAATCAAGTGGTCAAGTAGAACGAGTCAATCAAATTCTGGAGGACATGCTCCGAGCTTCTGTCATCTCTTTCGGTATGAATTGGGAGAAGTGCCTTCCATTCGCCGAGTTCGCTTATAACAACAGTTATCAAGCTAGCTTGGGCAAGGCTCCCTTCGAAGTTCTCCATGGACGAAAATGTCGAACGCCCCTTAACTGGTCAGAAACCGGCGAGAGACAACTCTTTGGCCCGGATATGATCCAGGAAGCAGAAGAGCAGGTTCGCATTATTCGTGAGAAGTTGAAAACAGCCCAATCTCGACAAAAGAGTCAGTATGACCGCAAGCATAAGCCGATGGATTACGAAGTTGGCGAGATGGCTTACCTTCGGGTTACACCCTTAAAGGGAACCCATCGATTCGGTATCAAAGGCAAATTGGCTCCTCGTTACATTGGACCTTTTCGCATTCTTGCCAGACGAGGGGAAGTTGCCTACCAACTGGAACTACCTTCGCATCTCTCCAGAGTTCATGATGTATTCCACGTTTCTCAACTCAGGTGTTGCTTCTCGGATCCTATCCATGGGGTGGACCACGAAACGCTTGATCTCCAAGATAACCTCACCTATCGAGAACACCCCGTTCGTATCCTTGATCAAGCCGAGCGTACCACTCGATGCCAGAATATCAAGTTTCTCAAAGTTCAATGGTCACACCATTCCGAGCAAGAAGCTACTTGGGAAAGGGAGGATCGTCTTCGACTCGAGTACCCCACCTTCTTTCCGACGGATCCTAAATCTCGGGATGATATTCTTCCGAGTGGGGGTGAGTTGTCACACCCTAGCTAGTCATGCATTAGAGTGTTGCATCATGTTTACTTTTCATCAGAAACTTGAAATGGGGAAGGCAGAACCCCCAACACCCCCCTGAATTCAACTAGGGTTTACTAAAAAGCATTTTCAATGAACCTGAAATATACTTCTAAAATGTTCACCCTCTTTGTCTTGGGATAGAACCTCTGACAAAATAGGTGCACAATTTTCTAGGTCAACAGAAGGTCATTGATTTAAATCATAAGTATTTGAATTTGGGCATTTAAATTCTATTAAATAATTTAAATGCTCAAATAATTCTGGAAATAAATGTTTGCTGTTGGAAATAATCCAAACAGAGCCCACCATTATTTTTAGGATTTTTGGAAATGTTTTAGTATTTTAAATAAAGCCCAATAGTTACAGCTAATTAGAAAACAGAAACAAATCAAAAAAAGAGAGGGAGAAGCCCACCTGGGCCTTACCTGTGCTGGCCAGCCCACTTGGCTCGGCCCAGCCTACTGGCGATGCCAGTCGTCGTCCTCCTCGCGCCAGAAGGACGCGGAGCGCGTGGCCGGCGCCCACGGCCACACGCCGGCCACCTCCTGCTTCCGCCGACGCCAGGAGACGTCCTGGGTTGCCACGTGACCCCCACGTCCCCCTCTCGTCCTCTCTCACTCTCCCCCTCGTCTCCCTCCCCCTCTCCCGCGATGGCCGACGCACCTGTCGCCGTCTCACCGCCGTAGCCGCGCCCTCCGTCACCCCCTCGCCCCTCTGACCTGTTCGGGAGCTCCGCCGTGACGCCCACGCCCTCCCCATCGAGCCACGCCTCGCCGGAGGCCCTGCATCGCCGCCATCAGTTCGTCTTCGACCTCTGTGCCCGCCGGCCGCCGTTCGTCGATTTGCCTCGTTCCGTTCGCCCCCGAGCCCACTGAGCTGCTTGTCGACCTCCCTGTGAGCTTCCGCCCCAAACCCCTCTCTTCCCCGCCTCTTTTGCGCCGCTTAGCCCTAGTTTCACCGGAGCCGATAGCTCCTCGCCGCCGGCCATGGCGCCGTCGTGGCTAGAGCCACAATGGCTCAAAGCCAACCTCACTATCGTGCTCAGCGCAGCACCAGGAACCCGTAGCCACCACCAGCTCCTCCTCCCGTGCACCGTAGCGTCAAACCCGACCCCGCCCAAACTCCGGCGCCGCCCCGAGCTCGTTTCCCGCGAGCTCCGGCCGTCCCCGCTGCCGCCGCATGCCGCGCTGGATGCGCACGAGCCCCAGCTTCCCGTAGATGGCCTCGGCCGTTGATTTGGTCGCCGGAGCGCGAATCCCGCACTTCCCCGCCGCGTCTGGTCGTCGCCGGCGGCTTAACGCCGGTGAGTTGACCCCGATGACCTCGTTTGACCACGGGTGGGCCCAGTTTGACCCCTGGGTCAATGACAGATGGGGCCCAGCCTGTTAATTAGTTAGGATTAGTTCTAATCAAATTTAGTTAAACTAAACCACACTGACACGCGGGACCCACGCGTCAGGTTTGACCTGGACCAGGTCTGTTGACCTGCTGAGGTCAGTATGACGCAATGCTGACACCATAATTGATTTTCTGGATTTAATCTTATTCAGGAAAATCCAGAAAATGTTTCAAACTTCAAAAAATCATAGAAGTTAATCTGTAACTCCAAATGAAATAATTTATATATGAAAAATTATCAGAAAATTTCAACCTATCCATCTGTAATGTTTTCATGCATGACAAAACAAGTTTACCTTGCTGTTTAAGCAGAATAAGGAAATGCACTATTAAGGCCATGTCTAATGAGCTAATATTTGAATCTTTGATTCAAATGAGTTCATCCCTTTCTATTTTAGCTTGCATTAGGCCAGGACACATTCATATTGCCATGTCATAGCATGCATCATAATGTTGCATATCGTCATGTGTTGATTGTGTTTCGATGTGTTCTTCGTGGTAGGTCCTGCCTCCGAGGATATTCAAGAGTATCCAACTGAAGGGCAGTATCCCACTACCACTCCATCAGGCAAGCAACCCATTGATCATTCCGATACAAACCCATGTTCTCGCTTCTGCTCTCGTTTACTGCATTAAGACAACGCGATTCAAACTGCTGTGTGTCTTGGTAGTTGAACCCACTTCCTTTGCATGAGCTGTCATTGCCACAGTAACTAGATGAAACCCACTAGCATGTGTAGGAGTTGATTGAGCCATATGTGTGTGTGTTCCTACCATGCTATGCTTGCTATGCTTAGAGTTGTGTCAGGTCTGGCTCATCGGGATGATGAACTAGAGTGAAAGGTTGTGACATTGTCGAGAGTGTGAAAGTGTTGAACATGATTTGGTAAAGGAATCGATGGAAGGCCATGTAGGAGTACATGGTGGGTTGTTTCATTGAGGCTGTCCTTAAGAACTGAGATCTGTGTGTGTGATTTAAGACTCAGCTACTACCACGCGTTGGGCCCGAAACCAATGGACCCTCTCGGCTTATTAACCATACTTGTCCTTTGTCCGGGAGTTGCAAAGTAGTTTTTGGTGTTTGTAGTATGCTGGGGGCCGCACGCAACGCTGACCATAGGGGTGGGCTGTGTTGCGGTAGGCACGTGGCCATGTGTACAGATTCACCCGTTTGGTGTCTCGGGAACCCTGCACACATCGTTCGGGGCCGTTAGTGGAAACCTCGGCCGGACTCCCTGCGGATGGAACCCGAATAGGCGATAAACCTGGACTAGGTACTTGTGTGTTTAGTCAGGTCATGGCCGACACCCTCGTTGGGCTTCCGCTTGAAGGTTGCCGAGTACATGTCGTGTAAACGGCGATAAGTGGTGAGAGCGTGTGTGAAGAAGTACACCCCTGCAGGGTATTAAACTATTCGAATAGCCGCGTCCGTGGTAAAGGACTACTTGGTCACCTATACAGTTCATAGACAAGTAAATGGATTCTACTAAAAATCTCAAGATAAGTGTGAGTACCGCGGATGGCCCTCTCGTAGGTTGGCGAGAGAGGATCCACGGTGGAGTATTGTGTTGGTGATAGTGGACTCATGTGCGACAAATGCTATACAAGTTGTGTCTGTCGTTGGATAGCTTAGCCAAGAGTCAAAGCTGGCTTGCTGCAATAACTCCACTACCTTCTTGAGAATGTGCATGTATAATATGATTCTGTTGTAAGACTTGGTGAGTACCTTCGTACTCATGTTGCTTTAATTAATGTTTTCAGACGACTACGCCAACCCCTTTGATGGGTTCTACGTAGACCTCGACGTTGACGAGTGACTTATCACCCAGGTGGTGATCCAAGACTTGTGAAGGGTCGATGTAGATAGACAGGCTTCGTCAAGCCTTCTTTCTTTCTAGCGTCTATGCTCAGACTACTTTGCTTCCGCATGTGCTTGTATGTTTGTATGACTTGAGTGTCGAGTCATGTGACCCCTACCTGAATGGATGATATGTATGGCTCTTCGGAGCCTTTTAAATAAAGTACTTGAGTTGTAGAGTTTTGTTGTGATGCAATGTTGTATTTACTCATATCGGGCATATTGCGTGTATGATTGAAATGCTTGGTATGAGTGGGATCCGACTATCTAGTTGTTTATCCTTGGCAGCCTATCATATGAGGAAATGTAGTCTAGTGCTTCTGAGCGATAGTAGTCCGCTACAGCCCGGTTCA
Source organism: Aegilops umbellulata (assembly GCA_032464435.1). NCBI lineage: Eukaryota > Viridiplantae > Streptophyta > Magnoliopsida > Poales > Poaceae > Aegilops > Aegilops umbellulata. Next base: position 228,268,523 of record CP136056.1, on the reverse strand, counting down.
CCGGAGTCCTGCTAGCCCAGCACTACTGCTCGGAACACATGACTGACCGGCATGTGTTTCACTTCGTTCCTGTGTCTGTCCCTTCGGGGAAATGTCACACGGTGTTATCCAGAGTCCTGCCTAGCCTGCTACAGCCCGGAATATCGGAGTCCTGTTAGCCCAGTGCTACAGCCCGGATTTACACGTTGTTGACCGACATGCTCGATGTGATTCATGTATGCCTATCCTCATGGGTTAGTGCCGCCTTGGGTTCACGACTAGCCATGTCGGCCCGGGTTCTCTGTCATATTGATGCTAGCGACATGATCATATACGTGAGCCAAAAGGCACAAACGGTCCCGGGACAGGTAAGGTGGCACCCGTGGGAGTACCGTTCGTGAGGCCACAAAGTGATATGATGTGTTACATGCTGGATCGATGTGGCTTAGGATCGGGGTCCTGACAATCACAGGAACCTTACAAGCCCCCATGGGACGCGTCTTTGACCCCTCGCAGGGAACAGAACCTAAAGGGACGCCAACTACACGCGCTCCTGCAAAAGATGACATCATCAACAGTGGGTCGTCAAGCATTGGCGCCAACCCCATCCAGATCAGAGTCGGCGACGGCCTGATGAGCCCGCCCTGCTCCAGGAGCGGTGCCGGCTCGGGGCCTCGTAACTGTCGTCGCTCGTCTCTGGAGTCACGAAGATCTCGCCGAAGTCGCTGGACCCTCCGACGGCTCCACCGCCTGAGGAGCCGCCAAGGGAGCGGTCGACGGGCCCAGTCCTCGCCGTAACAGGGTCCCGACCACCCCTCCTGGGACAGCACTCCAGCCGACGCCCGTTTGCATCGAAGACCTTGAAGAACATCACCGAGGCACCATCGTACTCCAAGTGGATCACGAAGGCGCCTCTTGTCCTGCAGACCCGTGCGATTTCGCCCCAGCCTCGGGTCAAGAAGACCTCGCCCGGGGCGACGACCGCGACTTCCGCCTCGGTCGCGAGGGTGTTGCAGCCGGCGTGCTGCAGCCAAAGCTCCAGGAGTTCTCCCTGCGGGACGATGGAGGCGAAGAAGGGAGGAAGGTGAATCCAAGACTTAGGAGGCAAGGCAGCATGGAGCACGAACTCTTGAGAGGAGCACACGGTGTGGACCCCAGGGGGGACGACCCACACCTTCGTGACCCGTCGGCGCCGGCGGCGGCGCCGCCCTTGGCGATCAGCGTCTACTCCTTCAGTGCCCTCGATGTGGGCGTACAAAGGAAGCGGGAACCCCGGTGGCGCCCGCTCGCCCCAGGGCCTCGACACCACCTGATGGGCCCCCTCGTCCCGCCGGTGGAAGGCAAGCCGTTTCTTCGGCGGGAGCGGGTCTGGCTCCTCTCGGGGAGCCTTTCCCTTCTCTGCCGCCAAGAACCGACGGATCGGAGCCATTGCAGCAAGACGGCGTAAGGACCGGAAAGAAGGAGAAGCAGGAAGAGATGGACTGGAAGGGCGCGTGCCATTCTGTAGTTATGGTCGGCGAAGGCCAACCGTCGGCCTCCACGATCGCAGGTAATCATAACCCGCTTTGCATGCAGGGACTTGTCCAATCCGCGCAGTTGCCAATGCGTCATGGGGAAGTGGAGACGCCCACGTCCAATCAACCACCATGCGGCGCCCAAGGCCGCAGGCTGTTAGGGCCCGCGGTGCTTCGCCCTTGCCCTTTCGCCTTGCTGCACGGCCAAGTCCGGGCGCGCCTTGGGCCCGGGGGCTACTGTCGGCATTCTAGGAACGGGGGTCCCCAGACTTGCCTGCCTGCGGCCTGCGGCGTGGCTCAAAAGGGGCCCCAGCACGGCCCATCTTCATCAACACAGACCCAAGACCCTCGCGAGGTGCCAAGCCTCGTGGGGCGGACGACACGGAGCTTCCTCAGGCACGGCCTCATAAGGCTGGCTCACGAGGAGGCGGAGAGATCAAGGTGGGGTACCTCACGAGGTGCCCGTGACGCAAGCCATGACAACCAAGGGCGCCAGGCGAGCGCCATCTCGCACAGTGTCCTCCCTTTCCTCTTTGGTGCCAAGGGAGCAAGCGCAGGCGGGAGTATCAAGCAAAGGTACCCATTTCGGTGCAACGAGATCAAGACCAGCCCCGCGACAAGGAAGAAGTCATTGTGGAGCCCAAGCCAGCGTCACCACCAGAGCCTTTGGCAGGGGGGATCGATCGGTAATCAGATCAGAGAGAGAAAGAGAGAGAAGGGCGACTGAACTCCTCCTAGCAGTTCATCGCCCCGGCCATGAACAGACCCTCGCGGGGCTATTCTTCCTTGTATTGTTCATCATCATCAGCCCAAGAGGCAATTCACCACACCACACTGGAGTAGGGTATTACACCACAACGGTGGCCCGAAGCAGTATAAACCCTGTGTCTCTTGTGCTGTGTTTTCCATAGCTTAGATCTTTGTGAGGCGGAGGGGTGAAGGTAGGTAGAAGGCGTAATCTCCGCGCGCACCCCAGTGTTCGAACCTCAAGGGTCTGCCGGAACCCGAAATCTGACAAAGCCATCTGCCTTTGACTCCTCGAGGTTAGAATAGTCATTAGGATGATATTCTGAACAAGAATCAACAGGTGGGGAGCGTACGAGTTTCATTGCTTCCAGAATGGCACTCAATGCCTTGGTGCCAATTTTGTAAGTCATTGCAGTGTTCCACAATATTCTTCTGATGCACGGATTCTGATATTCACTGTAATTGCGTATAATATCTGAGAACCATGAAAACATAAATAGTTGTGAGATTATCTTTGTAATGCAGATGATATTCTAATATAGGGGCGCCCCTGTAAACACTTGTGTGATATCACTGGATTCTGATGAGAGAGCTCATGTGTGCTGTAATATGGTGCGTGCATTTATATAATCTGGCACAAGCACACAAAAAATAGGCTCCAGAAGTAAGGATAGCTGGCAGATGATAGGTTCATAACATACTGTATAGAGAGTTTATTGCCAAACCATGATAACAAGAGCACACAGCAACTAGGCAGATCATAGTGTACATAACAGGGGTACACCATAACCACGATATATAAATTGGGAAAGTGGAACTGGCTTGAAAATACAGTGTTGTATTGCCGCTAGTAATTGAAAGCCTATCGATCAAGTACAGGCCATCTCTATCGAACATGGTAAAGAAGAGCAAGCAGATTTTGGATAATAAAATGTTGGTTGCGCAGTGCCCACACATGATGAACCAAAGCGCATTAAGAATGCAACTCACAGCTGTCTCTCGACCATTTCAGGCGGTTGGATGAAGATCCTACGTCTCCTAACCCTTCTTCTTCTTGTTCTCTAATTCTTCCCATACAGAACACCGCACGGGCCGCCGACCGGACCACCGGCCCCCACCGCCTGTGTTCCTCCGCCACCCCCACCCCCGCCCCCGCCCAACACCCACCCGCGTCGAGTTTTCTTCGTTCGGAGAGGCCCCACAACCACCCGAGCCCCTTCGATCGCACCGGCGTACTCCGGCGAGCTCTGAAAAATCGACTGACCCAATTTTGAAATTTAGTCTACTGTGATTTAACTAGTGTGGAATATAAAAGGGGAAAACCATAAGCATTGGGAGTATAGTGTTGAGCGTGCCATGGCAGATCTGAAGGTGCAAACCGGACAAAGGCAACTCCACAACCAAGACAAGAAATCAGAGTAAAGCAGTGGCGATCTATTTTCTTGCTGCGATAAATAAGTTGAGCAGATACGAAAGAGTACCGCCTCTGGTGCGGCGTCGTGTACGCATCTCCTGAGAATTTGAAAGTGTTGTGGTAGCGATGGCTGTCGGCAGCGTGGAAGCAAATCTAGGAGGGTAGACGGTGGCGGCAGGGTGCGGTGGACGAGGCGGTCGTAGGAGCGGCGCCGACAAGGTGGACGACGGCGGGGATGAAGCGAGAGGATGGGATGCAAGGATCCCGGTCCGAAGCCGTGGATGAGAGAGGTCGATCTCTTGTAATGGACGACGGCGTCGGGGTATCAGCTCCGGCATGGTGGAGGAGGACGGCGGTGGATGAGGTGGCGGACGGCGGCGGATGGAGGAGGGTGGGGTGGAGAGGGTGTTTTGGCGCCCACGGAGTACGAATGGGGAAAAGGGAGGTAGAGAGGAAGGGGGAACCATGTATCAGGGCGCGCTTTTCTCAAATGTGTGGAAATTTACAAACTTAGCCCCCGTTTCAAATTTTGACTACATCACAGCAATATTAGTCGGCTGGGGATAGGACGGTAATCTCGCATACACCGAATATTTGCCGACGAGAGTTTGTTTTTGGCGCCCACCATGTATGAATATGAATCAGGGAGGGAGTCGATTTCGGTCAAGGACACACTGTGTTTTGGCCCCCACCGTGTATCAATCCGGGTGAGAGGCGGTTAGGTTACGTTTGGGTGAAATTACAAACCTACCCCTATCGAAACCTATAGAAATACAGCAGATAGGCTTTGCGTGGCAGGGATAGGCAGTAGTGATTTCCATCTCGCAGATTTTTTGTTTCGGGCGGTTACTGAGATTTTCCCCGCTTCGTTCAAATTTTGTAGAGTGCACGTTTACCGTGCCAACTCAATTCGAATCCCGTTTGTATTCTATTTTTTTCCGGGCGGGATCCATTTTCAATTGGAATTACATTCTATATACATCATTTTTATATATACTTTCAAAAGCACAACACCATTTATACATAAATATGGTTTACAAATGGCATGATCTCAGATTCATAAGGTTGTATCCATCAATTTGGATTTTAAATATTTGAAACCACTTTATGTTGAAATCCAATGTATGCATTCCTCGCTAACTGTCTCCAATTAATGTGTGTTTCATGCGGTTTTTTTTACTTCTCAAACATGTATAATGTGTTTCACACACACAACATATAGTGTAATCCCGTTTAGACATTAATTGCATATAAACCATGCATTGTTTGTAATTAAAGAATCTATGGATCACCAATATTGATAAACTATATAACATTACACGTGTGCCCAGATTCAAATGAATATGCATGTTTGATACACCAATTTGCGTTATGATATTATCGATGTCGTGATCTCCAGTTTAAATATTTGAATCCCCTTCAATCCAGATATTCGTCTCATAGCTATCACTCATGCTTATATAGGACTATCTCTCTGGACCTATACGCGTTCATCGTCTCTCAGGTATCTCTCGTGCTACCTGTATGTCAACAATGATCTTTCATCTTCGTAACACACTGACGATACTCTCTCCCTCGACCTTCATCACTATATCTCTCTCTAAGTATATCTCGCTCCCTACTATGTGTCTCTAACTATGATTCTCCATGTGGAATCTCTTTATCTCACACAAACACAAAACTTTGTCTCCCGGGGTCTCATTTCTCTCTACTATTCCCATGTGTGCCACTTGCACACCCCTCATACAGAGATGTCTTTCACTCCTTAGATATGAGAACCTAAGACACTTCCTCTTCAATATCTCTTTCACACACAAAAACACAAACTCTGTCTCCCAGGGTCTCATATTTCTCCATTGTTCTCTTGTATGTCGCTCACACACACCCTCTCTCCCTAGAGATATCTTGCGTTCCCTCGTATGTCTCTCTAGCTATCACTCTCGTTGTGAAATATCTTTCTCTCTCGCAGACACAAAACTCCGTCTCTCTGGATCTCGTTTCTCTCTGATATCTGTTTGTATGTGACTCACATGCACCCTCTCTCTATCTCTCTCACACCCACATACATAACCTAGCCTTCTGATCCACTCGACTCCTATCTCTAACGCACACTAGCTAGCATCTTTATCTTTCTATTTATCTGTTTCTCCATCAACCTTCTTTCTCGCCCTCACTCTTGATTCCTATCACACACACTACTTATGTTTCTCTCTACATGCAGTCAAGTGCCCTCTCACACACATATATAACTTCACCATTTGAACCACCTGACGGTCATCTCCAACACTCAAACTAGCGGATGTCCCTCTAGCTAGCATCTCCATCTCTGTATCTATCTGTAGTTTCTCCGTCAACATTTCCTTCTCGCACGGAGTCTTGCTTCCTATCACCCACACTATATATGTCTCCCCATACATATGCATTTATAGGTTGGTCTCTTTTGCACAATCGTTGCGCCTCACTCCCTCTGCTTGCCATAGATGCATGCTCCAGCCCACGCCACTATCTCTTAAAGACAAAACACATGCTCAATTGTCGGGCCTTCTTCCCTGCATTCTCACATGCATGCGTATTGTCATACTGATCCGTCTCTCCCATATCGTTGATCTTATGACTTATGTCTTCTTTCTTTTATCTCGATCATGCACGCACACACACACACACACACACACATCCCACGTATACATGTATACCTCTCACACATGCACGTTCAAGGTCTCTATGTCTCCATACGTAGTTAATTACCCTCAATCCTAACGCCACATCGAATCGTTCTCCTCTTTTGTGCACATAACTTCCGCCTGGATGGGTAAAACACACACTCACACTTAACAATCTCCTTCTAGCTACCCCCCGCCTCTCACTCTTCCCCTATATCCCCGAAACCAATAAGACCATCCCTTTGTTTAATTCCCGCCTACATGAACCATCGATATATAGTAGTCTTCCTCGGTGTCTCTCGAACAAACACGTTCTCTCGATGTCGACTCCTCTCATGCGCACACACCTTCTCTTCCCTCTCTACGGGCATTTTCTCTCTCGCACCCCATCGTTGGTGGCCTCTACCATACACATCACATCTCTATGATGAAGCCATGCACACTTAAATTACACCCGCCACAGAGAACCCCGCGACACACACACACAAACGCACACACACACAAACACATACACACGCACCCCCCACACACACTAAGACTCCATCTCTCTCTCTCACACACACACAAAAACACACACACACACGCACACACGCACGCACACCCCCACACACACTAAGACTCCATCTCTCTCTCTCTCTCTCTCACACACACACACACACTAAGACTCCATATCACACACACATGCTCTAGGCGGAGCATTTGTTCCTACCACCCTTCATCCAACCTTACCCGTATGATAAACAATCACCTTTATTTACTTGCATAACATGGACAAATTCCACTTTACTTTAGTAGTCAGCAAAATTATCATTTGTACCCTTATAAAAAACAAGTTGGCGGTGATGGTGTGCCTGCCATCTTGTAATATAGACCATATGATCTATATCTGAGGATAGAAAGCAAACTATGATAATTTTACAAAAGATACCCGCACCTCTCTCCACATCATTATCTCCCGCAACCTCATTGCTCAGCAATTAAAAAAGGAATAAGTCTCTGGAACAATCTAGCATGCATGGTGGCCGGTGCCGCCTGCCGGTGCCATCCATCCCCATGCCTCCGCCCATTCCGACCACTAGTCACCACCTTGCTCCACTCCTCCTCACCTTATCTCTCATCTTTCATTTTTCGATGACATTCTCGAGATACCAGTTTTCTGATAAAATTCTCGAGATATCATTAGTTTTTACACATGGGATTACTCCTGCATGGGTCAATCACAATAGGTGTTTTGTAAAAAAATGCATATTGATGTTCCGTGCAATGCACGAGAATCTTGCTTGTAATTATATAACGCAAATCATGAGCAGGAAGTGACATTTTTTGACACAACCACGTTAACATGGCCACCTAAATCACTAGCTAAAGTAAATACCATTATACTTATATCCCGATGCAAAAGGTTGAGTACATGTCCGAAGAGTAGAGTCGCACACACGCACTCTGTCTCTCAGAATCTCTCTCACACACACACACCAGTTACGTGACGCCCACTTAAGCAGACACGTATGTTACAATTTGTGCACCCGCGGGTACACGTGATGTTGCGCATTTATTTAAGCCGAAAGGCGAACCCAAATAGTAGCTGCATTCATTCCCCTCCCGCCTCCTCTTCTCTGTTCGCCGTCGCCCGGTAGCCATGGGACGGCCGAAGGTAACAACATACGCCATACTCCCGCCGGAGCGGCGCTTTAATATGGAAATTTTAGTGGTCATGCATGCATCTTTTTGTGCTAGCACTCCTATACAAGGGTTGACCGATCGCTTCCCGCGGACGTGCGCGGGCGGTGGAAGAGGAAGGAGAAGGGAAGCGGGCTGTGGTGTAACGTTTTTTACCACAATTTTTTAGGAAACTAAGTGCAATAATTGAGTAGTTTTGCAAACTACCAGTACTACACCTGAAACGGTTCAAAACCTATACTCCCTTGCCAGCGCGTGCTTCCCGCGTGATACGGTCAGCGTCCTCCTGGAGCGTCAGTGCCGCATTAATGCCCGGCCAGAGCGGAGGCGACCTCTCACTGGCGCCGGCTTTGAAGTGGCGCGACGGCCGAGAGAGCGCCGCTTCCCGGTGCACGCGACTGCTCCGCGTCGAGACTGACCATAGGCCCTGTTTGGATCCATGGGTTAGAGTTAGTTTGAGCTAGTTGGGGCTCAAATAGCATGAGGGTTTAAATTGGAGCAAGTTGCACTAAACCCACCAAAAAAAAACTATCCCACCCAAGAGGTGCTAACTGGAGATAGTTCTCATTGGGACCACTGAAAAATCACTTTTCTCTCTCCATGAAGTGCATTTATTGTCAATCTAACCCTGTCACCCAAACACCTCTTTGGCTATAGTTAGTTCAGGGTTAGTCATGAGTTAGTCTAACCTCTAGCTAAGTTAGAGTATCAAACAGGAGCAGTATAGGACATGCAAGTTGCTCAAAGCATACAGGAAAATTCGTACGTGAAAGCATTTTTTTCTTTTTGAAAACGGAACGTGAAAGGAATTTTTTTTAGAATGCTCTTGGCATGTCACTAACATGTGATAGTTAACCGACCTCAATAGGCGGCAGAAACGCCAGCCCGCCGCACTTTGATAGAGACGAGGAGGGAGAAGCGATACAGGCTGCTGGATTACTAGAGATAGGTGTCGCACGGAAGCCAAGGAATATGGTGATAGCGTGGGTTAGCCATGTACTAGTATGATGTAACTACACTTGGCTGCCGTGTTTCGTACTCTTCCAGTCCACTGTGGAGATGATTGGTTAATTTTATATCGCTGAATAATATTAAATATTATGAGTGCAAACGCTCCACCACGAGGTTCCTTGCTCCTTCTCGATCGTCCGGAATCTATGTTCTTCCACTCTATTTTTTTTACGTGAGCTTTGTTCATCCTTTTGCCAACACGCGAGACATCTAGCATCAAGATGCACGTGTTATGCAAGGATCATTCCATCTATATGAAGAAAACGTGGGACTGGAACTATGAGACGGACATGTACCCAGGAGTGGATGTACGAACCTGAGTAATGTAGCGCAGTAAGTGAAGTAGAAAGGCACAAATGGTATGAACATGCGTGGCATATAGGGTGTGTTTGGTTGCGTTCTCATCTCAGCATAGTTGTTCCCTCTTCATGCATGCTCAACTCAACACCCCTCTTCATGCGTGCTCTCTTCATGCATGCTTCTAGTGTATTTGTGCTAAACTAGTGTGGACTCATGCACCCTCCATACACTCTACCAAACACCCAAAACTAGGTCGAGAAGGGAACTCTTGGGCGGCATTTCTCTCTTACTACGTACTACCACTAAATGTTGTACGTGCAATGCACGGTGATGTTATGGAGTACGTGCTTAAGTACTCTACTACTACTATATTAGTTGAAGGCACATATTAACTTTTATATTTGTTTACGTGTATGCCCCGAGACCTTCCAACTAGACGTGTCTTTCTCTCCAGGTCGCCCTTTGTATCGTTCATACCACTAAGTACTACTACGTGTGGTCTCTGCTACCTCTTGAGCTTGCGTTGGTTTTCCCCAAAGAGGAGAGGATGATGCAGCAGAGTAGCATAAGTATTTCCCTCAGTTTTTGAGAACCAAGGTATCAATCCAGTAGGAGGCCACGCTCAAGTCCCTCGTACCTGCACAAATTGATAGCAACTCGCAACCAACGCGATTAGGGGTTGTCAATCCCTTCACGGTCTCTTACGAGAGTGAGATCTAATAGAGATAATATTTTTGGTGTATTTGATATAAAGATGCAAAGCGAAAAGTAAAAGGCAAAGTAAAAACAAAGCAAGATAAAAGTGATGGAGATTGATATGGTGAGAATAGACCCGGGGGCCATAGGTTTCACTAGTGGCTTCTCTCGAGAGCATAAGTTTTCTACGGTCGGTGAATAAATTACTGTTGAGCAATTGACAGAATTGAGCATAGTTATGAGAATATCTAGGCATGATCATGTATATAGGCATCACATCCGTGAAAAGTAGATCGAAACGATTCTGCATCTACTATTATTACTCCACTCATCGACCGCTATCCAGCATGCATCTAGAGTATTAAGTTAAAAACAGAGTAACACTTTAAGCAAGATGACATGATGTAGAGAGATAAATTTATGCAATATGAAATAAACCCCATCTTGTTATCCTCGATGGCAATGATACAATACGTGCCTTGCTGCCCCTTCTGTCACTGGGAAAGGACACCGCAAGATCGAACCCAAAGCTAAGCACTTCTCCCATGGCAAGAACTACCAATCTAGTTGGCCAAACCAAACGGATAATTCGAGGAGACTTGCAAAGATAACCAATCATACATAAAAGAATTCAGAGAAGATTCAAATATTATTCATAGATAGACTTGATCATAAACTCACAATTCATCGGTCTCAACAAACACACCGCAAAAGAAGAAGATTACATCAAATAGATCTCCACAAGAGAGGGGGAGAACATTGTATTGAGATCCAAAAAGAGAGAAGAAGCCATCTAGCTAATAACTATGGACCCGAAGGTCTGAGGTAAACTACTCACACTTCATCGGAGAGGCTATGATGATGTGGAAGCCCTCCGTGATGACGGCCCTCTCCGGCGGAGCTCCAGAATAGGCCCCAAGATGGGATCTCGTGGATATAGAAAGTTGCGGCGGTGGAATTAGGTTTTTGGCTCCTGTTCTGATTGTTTGGGGGTACGTGGGTATATATAGGAGGAAGAAGTACGTCGGTGGAGCTTCAGTGGGCCCTCGATGGTGGGGGGCGCGCTTGGGGGTGTAGGGCGCGCCCCCCTACCTCGTGCCCTCCTTGGAGCTTCCTTGGCGTAGGGTCCAAGTCTCCTGGATCTTATTCGAGAAGAAAATCACGTTCTAGAAAGGATTTTTTTTTGTTTGGACTCCGTTTGATATTCTGTTTCTTCGAAACACTGAAGTAGGCAAAAAACAACAATTCTGGGCTGGGCCTCCGGTCAATAGGTTAGTCCCAAAAATAATATAAAAGTGGAAAATAAAGACCAATATAGTCCAAAACAGTAGATAATATAGCATGGAGCAATCAAAAATTATAGATACGTTGGAGACGTATCAGGCATCCCCAAGCTTAATTCCTGCTCGTCCTCGAGTAGGTAAATGATAAAAAGAGAATTTTTGATGCGGAGTGCTACTTGGCATAATTTCAATGCAAAATTTCTTAATTGTGGTATGAATATTCAGATTCGAAAGATTCAAGACAAAAGTTCATATTGACATAAAAATAACAATACTTCAAGCATACTAATAAAGCAATTATGTCTTCTCAAAATAACATGGCCAAAGAAAGTTATCCCTACAAATTCATATAGTCTGGCTATGCTCCATCTTCACCACACAAAGTATTTAAATCATGCACAACCCCAATGACAAGCCAAGCAATTGTTTCATACTTCAACATTTTCAAAACATTTTCAACCTTCACGCAATACATGAGCAGGAGCCATGGATATAGCACTATATGTGGAATAGAACGGTGGTTGTGGAGAAGACAAAAAGAGGGGAAGATAGTCTCACATCAACTAGGTGTATCAACGGGCTATGGAGATGCCCATTAATAGATATCAATGTGAGTGAGTAGGGATTGCCATGCAACGGATGCACTAGAGCTATAAGTATACGAAAGCTCAACAAAAGAAAGTAAGTGGGTGTGCATCCAACTCGCTTGCTCACGAAGACCTAGGGCATTTTGAGAAAGCCCATCATTGGAATATACAAGCCAAGTTCTATAATGAAAAATTCCCACTAGTATATGGAAGTGACAACATAGGAGACTCTCTATCATGAAAATCATGGTGCTACTTTGAAGCACAAGTGTGGTAAAAGGATAGTAACATTGTCCCTTCTCTCTTTTTCTCTCATTATTTTTTTTATTTGGGCCTTTTCTTTTTTTATGGCCTCTTTTTTTTGCGTCCGGAGTCTCATCCCGACTTGTGGCGGAATCATGGTCTCCATCATTCTTTCCTCACTTGGGACAATGCTCTAAAAATGATGATCATCACACTTCTATTTTTCTTACAACTCAACAATTACAACTCGATACTTAGAACAAGATATGACTCTATATGAATGCCTCCGGCGGGGTACCGGGATATGCAATGAATCAAGAGTGACATGTATGAAAGAATTATGAATGGTGGCTTTGCCACAAATACGATGTCAACTACATGATCATGCTAGCAATATGACAATGATGGAGCGTGTCATAATAAACGGAACGGTGGAAAGTTGCATGGCAATATATCTCGGAATGGCTATGGAAATGCCATGATAGGTAGGTATGGTGGCTGTTTTGAGGAAGATATATGGTGGGTGTATGATACCGGTGAAAAGTGCACGGTATTAGAGAGGCTAGCAATGGTGGAAGGATGGGAAAAACTGCATATAATCCATGGACTCAACATTTGTCATAAAGAACTCATATACTTATTGCAAAAATTTAGAAGTTATCAAAGCAAAGTATTACGCGCATGCTCCTAGGGGGACATATTGGTAGGAAAAGACCATCGCTCGTCCCCGACCGCCATTCATAAGGAGGACAATCAATAAACACTTCATGCTCCGACTTCGTTACATAACGGTTCACCATACGTGCATGCTACGGGAATCACAAACTTCAACGCAAGTATTCTTTAAATTCACAACTACTTCCACTAGCATGACTCTAATATTATCATCTCCATATCTCAAAACAATTATCATGCTTTAATCTTTTCTTAGTATTCGACACACTCAAAAGAAAATTTCACAAATCATGAATACCAAGCATATTAATATTAAGCAATTTACCATGCTATTAAGAATCTCAAAGTAATTTAAGTGAAGCATGTGAGATCAATAGTTTCTTTAAAACAAACCGCCACTGTGCTCTAAAAGATATAAGTGAAGCACATAGAGAAAAACTACATAGCTCAAAAGATATAAGTGAAGCACAAAGAGTATTCTAAAAAATTTTAATTCAAAGATGACTCTCTCAATAGGTGTGTACAGCAAGGATGATTGTGGAACACTAACAAACAAAGACACAAATAATACAAGACGCTCCAAGGAAAACACATATCATGTTGGTGAATAAAAATATAGCTCGAAGTAAATTACCGATGGAAGTGGACGAAAGAGGGGATGCCTTGCGGGGCATCCCCAAGCTTTGAATTTTTGGTGTCCTTGGATTATCTTGGGGGTGCCATGGGCATACCAAATCTTAGGCTCTTGCCACACCTTGTTCCACAATCCATCAAAAGAATTCACCCAAAACTTGAAAACTTCACAACACAAAACTCAATAGAAATCTCGTGAGCTCCGTTAGAGAAAGAAAACATAAAACCACTTCAAGGTACTGTAATGAACTCATTATTTATTTATTTTGGTGTTAAACCTACTGTATTCCAACTTCTCTATGGATTATAAACTATTCTACTAACCATAGATTCATCAAAATAAGCAAACAACACACGAAACACAGAATCTGTCAAAAATAGAACAGTCTGTAGTAATCTGTAACTAACACAAACTTCTGGAACTCCAAAAAAACTACCAAAATTAGAAGACCTAGACAATTTGTTTATTGCTCAGCAGCAATTAGAATCAGTATTTTATCACGTTCTGTTGATTTTGAATAATTCGGGCACTGAACGCAAAGTTTTTGAAAATTACAGCAAGATCAAATAACTATCATCCAAGAAGATCCAATAGGTCTAGCTTGGCACAAACACTAATTAAAGCACAAAACCACATCCAAACAGAAGGTAGATGGGTTAGTTATTCCATAACATAAGAAAAACACAAAAAACTAAAAATAAAATTGGGTTGCCTCCCAACAAGCGCTATCGTTTAACGCCCCTAGCTAGGCATTGAGATTTCAATGATGCTCACACGAAAGACAAGAATTGAAGCACAAAGAGAGAATCATATAGCATGTGAAAACACACATCTAAGTCTAACATACTTCCTATGCATAGGCATCTGTCGAGGGATATCGGCCTCCACGAGCACCTATGGGGAGGGAGCCCCTTGTCGGTTCGGCGGGGGGCGGAGGTTGCACAAAGAGCAGATCGAGGCGACACACACACACAACGATTTTAACCAGCTTCAGGCCGCATGGATGCGTAAAACCCTACTGCTGCTTGTCTGGTTGATTCGAGTTCTTGCTTTGGAGCGCAAGAAGCTACAGTAAGTTGGGGCTGAACGTAGGCGAGGGTCTACTGGGTGCCCTTCTTCCGGTCTCCTAGGGTTCGATCTTCCCCTAGGTTTTCTCTTCCTCTCTAGGGTTCCTCCTTTCTCTACGTGCGCATGGGCCTCCTTTTATATGCTAAGGGGTTTCCCACAGGTAGCGACGCAGGTGAGGGTAAAAATGGCAAGGAACTATGCGAATAGTGGCCGCACAGTGCTATCGCACCTAACTCTGACGGCAGGGGACAAAGGCATTAAATGCCCGTATGGATCGCCTGAACAGTGCCGAGGCAAACCGTGAGGGGTGCCTCCGCTTGCCACGGGGGCGACTCCGCCAACGTCGCGTGCCACGCGCGCGCCCCAGGTTGCGCGGCGCCCCGCCACGTGTCTCCGGGGAAGCTCCAGAGTGACGCGTGGGCAGGTGAGCTGGAGCGCATGCCTGAGGTGGTGGTTTGCCGCGGCAAGTGGCTTGCCGCGGTGGTTGTCTTGCCGCACCTGTGAGCTTGCCGCTCGTCAGGCCTTGCCGAGGCGCGCGGAGCGCCGCGGCGGGCTTCTCTTGGGGTGCCTTGGCTTGGCCGTCCCGGCGAGCTCCTCCCGCCGGGGCCTTGGTGCTTCGGCTTAGTCGTCCCGGCAAGCTCCTCTTGCCGGGGCCTTGTCGCCTTGGCCCGGCAAGCTCCTCTTGCCGGACCTCGCCTTCTCGCCCCGGCAAGCTCCTCTTGCCGGGGCTTGGTCTTCTTGGCTCGATCACTTGGCCTTCGTCCGGCCCAGAAAGGGCCGTGGAGACTCTTGTCGCTCCCCCGGCAAGCCTTGCCGCGGGACGCTACTACTGCCCGTGCACAAGTTCGGGGTACTAAGGTACCCCTACTTTAGTACACCGACAGGAGCCCCCGGGTCTGGGCCATACACGGTGCCGAGCGTTGTTGGGCCAGGCCCTAACAGTGCACGGGCACGCGTGGCCTGGGTTGCGCTGCTCCTTAACCCCGCGTCCGTCGCGCCCTCCCCAAGTGGCGCGCGCTTATCGCGGCGTCGTGGGGGGCGAGGCGTGCGAGACGTGCGTGACGTGGGTGGCGTGCGCGGGGCTTGAGGCCCGCAGGCATGCGTCACGTCGGGCACGATTCCTTTATTTGGAATGGCGAAACGTCTGCCCCCACTTTCGAGTGGGGGGGAAGAGGTCGCCTCATCTGTCGCCTCGGCCCTGCTCGCCCGCCACGCGTCCTCCATGCGTTTGGGGTTGCGGTGGAGGAGGCAGGAAGCCGGGCCGACGCGGGTCGAAGTAGAGGGTCGACCCCGTCGCCTACCCTTCCTTTGCTTTGATTGGTCGGGCAGGGCGGCCGAGCCCCCACTCCGCCCCTTTATAAGGAGCGGAAGGGGATGACGAGGGGCCGCACTCCTTCCTTCTTCCTTCTCTTAGATCCCTGGTCCCCTCTCCCTAACTGTCATGGAGGAAGGGAACCCTGGTCCTTCTTCGGTGGCGGCAAGGGTTGCCGCCAGGCAGCGCGCCCCTCCTCCCCTTGCGCCCGCGGCAGCGGAGCCAACCGTAAGGGGAAGGGGGAGGGGGCGAGGTCGTGGACGAGGCCGTGGACGGGGCCGAGGCACTCGAGGCGGGCGGGGCGGCGCGCCGGCCTCGCCTCCGCCGGCGGCACCGTTTCCCCCGGCGGTTCACCTCGGGGACGACCCCTGCGAGTTCATCATCAGGCTGCGCCGGGCGCCTCGCCGTCGTCTCCGCCTCCCGGCCCCCTTCGCGGACGTCTTGGAGGCGGAACAACACGAGACGCTGAGACTGCGCATGAGGGGCCGCGGGATCAGTGGTATGCGAGTCCACGTCGTATCCCGAGCCCCCGGCGTGGCGTGTCTTGGCCGAGGGTGGAAGACGTTCGCCCGGATCCACAGCTTGATGGAGGGGTTCACCCTCCATTTTAAGCTGACGGAGGGTGATCTCCTCTCCGTCAAGGCCTTCGGGGACCTCGGCACCCGGGCCCAGTGCTGCGTGGATAGCTCCTCCGACAGCGAAGGCTCCTCCTCGAGCGAGAGTGACGAGGAGGGGTGCGACAGCGACGACGAGGGGAGCGGCCGCCGGGATGACGGGTCCGACTAGGTGCCGGTCGCAGCTCCGCGTGGCACCGGCGGCCCCCATCGTCCGCGTCGCTGGCGCCGTGAACTCCCCGGGGTCGTCTCCTTGGGCGGCTGGCGTAGGGAGGCTGTGGAAGAGGAAGAGGGCGGGCGGCAAGGCCGCTGCCTCGTCTTCCAACTTCGCCCCAGACGCCGGCACCACCCCTGCTCGCGGCGACGACCACCGGGGTCTTCTCTCCGGCCCGACAAGCTCCTCTTGCCGGGGCTTCGTCTTCTCGGGCGGCCGGAGTGGTGAGGCTGCGGAAGAGGCTGGCGGCAAGGCCGTCAACTCGGAGTACGAGGTCTAGATGCCCTCGACAGCGTGTTGACGTCCCGCCGCCTCCTTCTCGAGCTCCGCTTCTGGCGTCGCCGTCTCCTTCTGACCTCCGGAGCCCCGGGGCGGAGCCTCGGACGCTCTCTTGGCGTCTTCTGCCACTCGTAGCTCGTCTAGGCGCCCCTTTTGCCCTTCTCGCCTCCTTGCCGTACCTCCTGAGGAGAGAGACAAGAAAGGGATTACGGGCACCTTATCTTTTTTTATCTTGTAAGCCCTCGGGCCTTAGTTGTGTTTAAATCTTGTAATCCCATTTTTCATGTTTTTCATTCTCTCTGAGTTGTACCTGAGTGGAATGTTTTTAATGAAAAGGGAGTGTTTGCCGGACCATTTGTCTCGCGGGTACATCCCGCGGCAAGGAGCGAACCCTTTGCATCGTTAAGATAGACACTTCCCCGACCGGCAACGGACCCTGCCGTCTCCCCGCGCCTCTTGGCCCTCCTCACGCTCTTGGCGGAGGCAGGGAGAAGGCGGGTTCTGGCCCCTCGCTTCCTCCTCTTGCCGTCGCGGCTACTATCAGAAGCGGGCCCCGGGAACGCGCTCCGGGGTTTGTCGCTTAAGAGAGCACGGTAGCTTTTAGGAGGAAGCAAGGTTTTCGCATTCCGCAGCTCATGAGAGAATGCATGATAAGGGATGTAAAGACTTATCTGAGGTTGCAGCCCCCGGCAACTCTGGCTTGCCGGGGCGCGGGTGCTGGCTCGCCCTTCTCCCCTTCTTCGTCCTTGAGCGGCTCGGCAAGGGTAGGCAACTCCTGCGAGCCAAAGGGAAAGGACGAGAAAAAGACGCGGACTCGACCTCTAAGTTAGGGGTTAGCGACTGTTAGGCACTATCAACCCTAACCAAGGACGAGACTCGACTCAGCATGCATGCTAAAACTTGGGGGCGCCAGCGCTTCATTGCTGCCAGGGTCTGCGCCTGGCTTTGTACAAAGGATTACATGCAACTGCGGCAAGACTTTTGTACAAAGAGTTGGTTGCCGGACGGGGTCCGACAACCGCACCTTACGGGTAAAACTTGCGAAGATGCTCAATGTTCCAGGAATTGCTCACCGGAGTACCATCTTCGGTCTCGAGGCGGACGGCGCCGGGCCTCGTGACTCGTTTCACCCGGTAAGGGCCTTCCCACTTCGACGTCAACTTGTTGTGTATCTTGGACGACTGAACGCGCCGAAGAACAAGGTCGCCTTCCTCGAGGCTCCTGGCTTTAGCTTTGCGGCTATGATAGCGACGCAGAGCTTGCTGGTAGCGAGCGGATCGCACAGCAGCCTGGAGACGATCCTCCTCTAGGAGCAGTGCATCATCTTCAAACGACCGCTCTTGCTCAAGCTCATCATAACCGAGCACTCGAGGTGACCCGTATACGAGTTCCGTGGGGGTAACTGCTTCTGCTCCATAGACTAGAGCAAATGGTGTCTGGCTGGTGGCTCGATTTGTCGTCGTTCTGACCGACCAAAGAACCGCCGGCAGCTCCTCGATCCAGTTCCGTCCGCGCTTGAGCAGCTTGTCAAAACTTCTGGTCTTGAGCCCTCGCAGTACCTCGGCGTTGGCCCTTTCCGCTTGACCGTTGCTCCGGGGATGAGCAACAGAAGCGAAGCAAACCTTGGTGCCGAGGTTTTGGGTGTACTGCATGAAAGCGTGGCTTGTGAACTGCGTACCGTTGTCGGTGATGATCCTGTTGGGGATCCCGAAGCGGCAAACAATCGACCTGAAGAATTTGATCGCGGACTGGGCAGTCACCTTCCTCACCGGCTCCACTTCTGGCCACTTTGTGAACTTGTCGATGGCAACGAACAAGTACTCAAAGCCCCCGACGGCTCGGGGGAAGGGGCCGAGGATATCGAGCCCCCAGACCGAGAAGGGCCAGGACAAAGGGATCATCTGGAGAGCTTGAGCTGGCTGGTGTATCTTCTTGGAATGGAACTGGCACACTTCACACTTGGTTACTTGTGCAGTTGCATCCTGGAGGGCTGTGGGCCAGAAGAAACCTTGCCGGAACGCTTTGCCGGCAAGTGCTCTGGCGCCAATGTGGTGTCCACATATGCCTCCGTGTATCTCCGCCAACAGCTGCTGTCCGTCTTCCCGGTGAATGCACTTCAATTTCACCCCATTGCGTCCTCTTCTGTACAGTGCACCGTCGACGAACTGGTACATACTGGACTGCCGGGCTACTCTTTCCGCTTCTTCTTGTTCTTCGGGAAGTTCTCCTGTCTGGAGGAAACGGACGATCTGCTGTGCCCACGTCGGAGCCTGTGGCTCGACGACGAGGACCAAAGGCATGTCGGCGGCTGCGGGAACATCAGCTTCTACGGCGAGGACTTGGGGCTCAGCCGGAGCTTGACGTTCCCCGGCAAGCTTGCCGGGGCATGGCTTGCCGGGAGCGCCTGCTTCGTCGGGACAAACCCTGGGGCTTGCCGGAGCGGGCAGCTCCTCAGCACTCTTGGCGTCGATCTTGGGGACTCTCTTGGCGGCGGCTTCGGGAAGCTCTGCCGGGAGATAGTCACCAGAGACCGATCTTCTCTTCTTGCTTGGCCCAGTCGATGGTGTCACGGATGGCTGAGTTAGCTTGAGCACAAAAGTCCCTGGTTCCACAGGTAGCTTTAGTGCGGCGCATTTTGACAGACCGTCGGCGATGTCGTTCTCTGCTCTTGGAACGTATTCCATTTGCAGGCCGTCAAAGCGCTCTTCCAGCTTCCTCACTTCAACAACGTAAGCGTCCATCAACGGGCACTGGTAATCCTTGTTCACTTGGCAGACGACGAGCTGCGAGTCACCCCTGACAATGAGCTTCTTGATCCCAAGTTCCGCCGCGATCCTGAGACCGGCAAGCAAACCTTCATACTCTGCCGTATTGTTGGTTGCTTGCTCCTTGGGAAAGTGCATCTGGACGACGTACTTGAGGTGCTCTCCGGTGGGCGCGATGAGTAGCACGCCGGCACCGGCGCCTTCCAGCGAAAAGGCACCATCAAAGTACATCAGCCACTCTTTGGTCGCCTCCTTGTGTTTACCGGCGGGGCTCGATGGTGCGTCCTCAACGGCAGCGCAGCGCTCCGAAGAGGCGCGCTTGCCGGAGTGGGCACCAGAGCATTCGCCGGGCTTGGCCTTCTTGCCGGCGGGGCTCGATGGCACGTCCTCGACGGCAGCGCAGCACTCCGAAGAGGCGCGCTTGCCGGAGTGGGCGCCAAAGCACTTGCCGGACTTGGTCTTCATGCCGGCGGGGCTCGATGGCACGTCCTCGACGGCAGCGCAGCACTCCGAAGAGGCGCGCTTGCCGGAGTGGGCGCCAGAGCACTTGCTGGACTTGGTCTTCATGCCGGCGGGGCTCGATGGCACGTCCTCGACGGCAGCGCAGCACTCCGAAGAGGCGCGCTTGCCGGAGTGGGCGCCAGAGCACTTGCCGGACTTCTTCTTTCCCCCGGAAGCTCCAGCGGCAAGCGGGCCGCGGGCCGTTGCTGCTGTTGCGTCCCGGTATATTTGGTCGGCGCAGATAAGGGCATCCTTCTTGTCGCCGGGGACAGAAATGACACTTATCGGGCCAGGCATCTTGAGCATGTTATACGCGTAGTGGGAGGCCGCCATGAACTTGGCGAGCGCTGGTCGGCCGAGGATCCCATTGTAAGGCAACGGAAAGTCGGCGACGTCAAAGGTGCCCTTCTCAGTCCTGAAATTCAGCTCGCTGCCAAATTTCACCGGCAGCGTGATCTTTCCCTTCGGCTTGCTCCTTCCCGGGTTGATTCCTTGGAATGTGCCGGTTTCTTCGAGCTCGCTGTCGGGAACTTGGAGTCTCCGGAGGACAGCAGAGGAGATCAGATTCAAGCCGGCCCCGCCGTCAACTAGCATCTTAGTGACCTTGAGGTTGCGGATCGTTGGGGAAACCAACATCGGCAAGCACCCGACCGCGGTTGTGCGATCAGGGTGGTCCTCAATGTCGAAGATGATAGGCGTGCTGGACCATCTCAGGGGTCTGCGTGACTCGACGGGCGGCTCCGCTGCATTGACCTCCCGCACCCACCGTTTAAGCTGGTGGTGGGAAGTGTGCAGGGAGGCACCGCCGTCCACACACAAGACCTCAGTGGCTTTCTGAAACTCCTGCTCGCTGGTCTCAGGGTCTTCCATGTCTTCATTGTCGTCATCGTCTTCGCCCTTGTCGCGCCCCCGGGGAGGTCTGTCTGCTTCCCGCTGCTTGTCCTTGCCGCGGCGCTCCCCCGGGCCGGGGCGCTTCGTGCCGGATCCCCCGCCACCTGCTTGGGCCCTCTCCTTGTCGCGTCGTGCATACTCGGCCTTCTGCAGGTCGACGAGCCGCTCGACTTGCTTGCAACTCTGGAGGTCGTGGCCCCTGGTACGGTGGATCTTGCAGTACTTCTTGTCGGTACCGTCTCGCTTATCGGCAGCGGCCACCGCCCGGCAGTTGGCACACCCGACAATCTCCTTGCCGGGGCCTCCCGCCTGGGCTTTCTTGGCGGAGCCCTCGCTGCCGGACTTCTCGACAACCAGTACCTCTGGGTTTTTCTTCTTTTTGCCGTTCCGCCGTCGGCCTCTCCTTGCCGGGGCGGTACCTTCACTGTCGGATTCTCCTTCTCCAACACTTTCTCCGGGGAGCTTCCTCCCCTCCTCAGTGCGTGCACACTTGTCGGCCAGGGCGTAAAGCTCGCTGACCTCCTTGATTTTGCACATCGCCATCTCCTCCCGCATCCTGCGGTTACGCACGTTCTGGTGGAACGCGCTGATCACCGCGGCGGGGTGGACGTCTGGGATGTTGTAGTGCACACGGCTGAACCTCTGGATGAACTTGCGCAAAGGCTCCCCCTCCTTCTGAACAAGCAGATGAAGGTCGCTCGCCTGGCCATGGGGTTTGTGGCAGCCCGTGAAGGCGCCAACGAACTGATGGCATAGATCTGGCCAGGAGGAGATGGAGCCGTCCGGCAAGTGCATGAGCCAGGATCTGACGTTGGGCTTGAGTACCAGCGGGAAGTAGTTGGCAAGAATCTTATCGTCCCGTCCCCCGGCAGCCTGCACCTCAATGGTGTAGATGCTGAGGAACTCAGACGGATGCGACATGCCGTCGTACTTCTCGGGCACGTCGGGCTTGAAGTTCTTCGTGCTGGGCCACTGGACTTGCCGCAGCTCGCGGGTGAACGCGGGGCAGCCTACCGAATATGGCAGTTCGCCTGGTTCCCCCGGTGCGGGCATGTTTCCAGAGGGCTCAACGCGCTGGTCTGATTGACGCCGCGCCTCTCTTCTACGCTTGATGCGGGTTCGAGCATCTTCTTCCCTTCGTTCGTGAAGGACTTGGCGTTGGTCGCGGCGAGTTCGCGGGTTCGACGACGCGGTGGAGTCGTTGTCGAGGTGGGCCCGGCGAGTCAGCGACCGCGGCTTCTGGGGCGGAGAGTGCACGGTGGTCACACCCCCGCCATTCTTGGCGCCATCGGTTCTCGCCTGGGTGACTGGCCGCGGCTGCGACGCGCTGTGCTGCCGCGGAGTGTCACCGTTGGCGAAACCGATGCGGCTCTGGATGGTTTCCCTCCAGCCGTCGAGCTTGTCCGCCGTTGGAGGGTAGTCTAGGAGCAGCTGAGCTCGCGCGAGAGCTTCCGCTGGGGTGGCGGGCAGAGGCGGCGAACGGCACGAGGAGCGAGATGTGCTCGAACTCCTAACCATGTTGGAAGGAGCAGCACCCGGTCCAGGCAGCCGTGCGACGCTCGTTCCGGCACGCTGGATCGCATGCTGGTCCTGAGTGCCCCGGGACCCACCAGCACGGTCTGGGTCCAGCGAGCGTATGGTACCATGGGTACCATGACACTGCTGGTTTCACGCCTCCTGAGAGGGGCGCGGGGCGAGCTCGGACGAAAGAGGGGATGCCTTGCGGGGCATCCCCAAGCTTTGAATTTTTGGTGTCCTTGGATTATCTTGGGGGTGCCATGGGCATACCAAATCTTAGGCTCTTGCCACTCCTTGTTCCACAATCCATCAAAAGAATTCACCCAAAACTTGAAAACTTCACAACACAAAACTCAATAGAAATCTCGTGAGCTCCGTTAGAGAAAGAAAACATAAAACCACTTCAAGGTACTGTAATGAACTCATTATTTATTTATTTTGGTGTTAAACCTACTGTATTCCAACTTCTCTATGGATTATAAACTATTCTACTAACCATAGATTCATCAAAATAAGCAAACAACACACGAAACACAGAATCTGTCAAAAATAGAACAGTCTGTAGTAATCTGTAACTAACGCAAACTTCTGGAACTCCAAAAAAACTACCAAAATTAGAAGACCTAGACAATTTGTTTATTGCTCAGCAGCAATTAGAATCAGTATTTTATCACGTTCTGTTGATTTTGAATAATTCGGGCACTGAACGCAAAGTTTTTGAAAATTACAGCAAGATCAAATAACTATCATCCAAGAAGATCCAATAGGTCTAGCTTGGCACAAACACTAATTAAAGCACAAAACCACATCCAAACAGAAGGTAGATGGGTTAGTTATTCCATAACATAAGAAAAACACAAAAAACTAAAAATAAAATTGGGTTGCCTCCCAACAAGCGCTATCGTTTAACGCCCCTAGCTAGGCATTGAGATTTCAATGATGCTCACACGAAAGACAAGAATTGAAGCACAAAGAGAGAATCATATAGCATGTGAAAACACACATCTAAGTCTAACATACTTCCTATGCATAGGCATCTGTCGGGGGATATCGGCCTCCACGAGCACCTATGGGGACGGAGCCCCTTGTCGGTTCGGCGGGGGGAGGAGGTTGCACAAAGAGCAGATCGAGGCGACACACACACACAACGATTTTACCTAGCTTCGGGCCGCATGGATGCGTAAAACCCTACTGCTGCTTGTCTGGTTGATTCGAGTTCTTGCTTTGGAGCGCAAGAAGCTACAGTAAGTTGGGGCTGAACGTAGGCGAGGGTCTACTGGGTGCCCTTCTTCCGGTCTCCTAGGGTTCGATCTTCCCCTAGGTTTTCTCTCCCTCTCTAGGGTTCCTCCTTTCTCTACGTGCGCATGGGCCTCCTTTTATATGCTAAGGGGTTTCCCACAGGTAGCGACGCAGGTGAGGGTAAAAATGGCAAGGAACTGTGCGAATAGTGGCTGCACAGTGCTATCGCACCTAACTCTGACGGCGGGGGACAAAGGCATTAAATGCCCGTCTGGATCGCCTGAACAGTGCCGAGGCGGACCGTTAGGGGTGCCTCCGCTTGCCACGGGGGCGACTCCGCCAACGTCGCGTGCCACGCGCGCGCCCCAGGTTACGCGGCGCCCCGCCACGTGTCTCCGGGGAAGCTCCAGAGTGACGCGTGGGCAGGTGAGCTGGAGCGCATGCCTGAGGTGGTGGTTTGCCGCGGCAAGTGGCTTGCCGCGGTGGTTGTCTTGCCGCACCTGAGAGCTTGCCGCTCGTCAGGCCTTGCTGAGGCGCGCGGAGCGCCGCGACGGGCTTCTCTTGGGGTGCCTTGGCTTGGCCGTCCCGGCGAGCTCCTCCCGCCGGGGCCTTGGTGCTTCGGCTTAGTCGTCCCGGCAAGCTCCTCTTGCCGGGGCCTTGTCGCCTTGGCCCGGCAAGCTCCTCCTGCCGGACCTCGCCTTCTCGCCCCGGCAAGCTCCTCTTGCTGGGGCTTGGTCTTCTTGGCTCGATCACTTGGCCTTCGTCCGGCCCAGAAAGGGCCGTGGAGACTCTTGTCGCTCCCCCGGCAAGCCTTGCCGCGGGACGCTACTACTGCCCGTGCACAAGTTCGGGGTACTAAGGTACCCCTACTTTAGTACACCGACAGCATCTTATAGGTAAACAAATTATCAAGGCAAGCAAAAACTAGCATATGCAAGGAAGCGGAAGAAACAATGGCAATCTCAACATAACGAGAGGTAATTTATTATCATGAAAATCTCTACAACCATATTTTCCTCTCTCATAATAATTAAATGTGGGATCATAAGCAAATTCAACAAAATAGCTATCACATAAAATATTTTCAATACGACCACATGCATGCAAAGTTGACACTCTCCCAAAATAGTGGGATTATCATTAACTAAAGTCATGACCTCTCCAAACCCACTTTTATCAAAAATTTCATAAGATTGAACGTTCTCCAAATATGTTGGATCTAAAGTTGACACTCTTCCAAACCCACTTTCAATATTATTACAAACAATATTATCAATCTCATATTCATCATGGGGCTTAAATAAATTTTCAAGAACATAAGAAGAATCACCCCAATCATGATCATTGCAACAAGTAGAGGAAATAGCAAAACTAGCATCCCCAAGCTTAGGGTTTTGCATATTTTTAGCACAATTGACATCAATAAAGTTTATAGTAAAATCATTGCAATCATGCTTTTTATTCAAAGATCTATTGTGAATCGCTTCATAAAGTACTTCATCACAATTTTTAGATTCACGAATTTCAGGCAAAACCTCATAAAGATAATCTAGTGCACTCAATTCACTAGCAATAGGTTCATCATAATTGGATCTCTTAAAGAGATTAGCAAGTGGATGAGGATCCATAAACTTTTAGCAAGCGAAGATGCAAGAAAAAAGAAGGCACATGGTAACACAAGATTGAACGGAGGAAGGGCGAATAAAACGGCAAGGGTGAAGTGGGGGAGAGGAAACCGAGAGGCAAATGGCAACTAATGTAATGCGAGAGATAGGGATTGTGATGGGTACTTGGTATGTTGACTTTTTGCGTAGACTCCCAGGCAGCGGCGCCAGAAATGGCTTGTTGTCAGGAGTCCAAATCTTGACTTGCTCTTGCGTAAGCCTCCCCGGCAACGGCGCCAGAAATTCTTCTTGCTACCTCTTGAGCTCGCGTTGGTTTTCCCCGAAGAGGAGAGGATGATGCAGCAGAGTAGCGTAAGTATTTCCCTCAGTTTTTGAGAACCAAGGTATCAATCCAGTAGCAGGCCCACGCTCAAGTCCCTCGTACCTGCACAAATCGATAGCAACTCGCAACCAACGCGATTAGGGGTTGTCAATCCCTTCACGGTCTCTTACGAGAGTGAGATCTAATAGAGATAATATTTTTGGTGTTTTTGATATAAAGATGCAAAGTGAAAAGTAAAAGGCAAAGTAAAAAACAAAGCAAGATTAAAGTGATGGAGATTGATATGGTGAGAATAGACCCGGGGGCCATAGGTTTCACTAGTGGCTTCTCTCGAGACCATAAGTTTTCTACGGTGGGTGAACAAATTACAGTTGAGCAATTGACAGAATTGAGCATAGTTATGAGAATATCTAGGCATGATCATGTATATATGCATCATGTCCGTGACAAGTAGATCGAAACGATTCTGCATCTACTACTATTACTCCACTCATCGACCGCTATCCAGCATGCATCTAGAGTATTAGTTTAAAAACAGAGTAACGCTTTAAGCAAGATGACATGATGTAGAGAGATAAATTCATGTAATATGAAATAAACCCCATCTTGTTATCCTCGATGGCAACGATACAATACGTGCCTTGCTTCCCTTTCTGTCACTGGGAAAGGACACCGCAAGATCGAACCCAAAGCTAAGCACTTCTCCCATGGCAAGAACTACCAATCTAGTTGGCCAACCCAAACGGATAATTCGAAGAGACTTGCAAAGATAACCAATCATACATAAAAGAATTCAGAGAAGATTCAAATATTATTCATAGATAGACTTGATCATAAACCCACAATTCTTCGGTCTCAACAAACACACCGCAAAAGAAGAAGATTACATCAAATAGATATCCACAAGAGAGGGGGAGAACATTGTATTGAGATCCAAAAAGAGAGAAGAAGCCATCTAGCTAATAACTATGGACCCGAAGGTCTGAGGTAAACTACTCACACTTCATCGGAGAGGCTAAGATGATGTGGAAGCCCTCCGTGATGACGGCCCTCTCCGGCGGAGCTCCGGAAAAGGCCCCAAGATGGGATCTCGTGGATACAGAAAGTTGCGGCGGTGGAATTAGGTTTTTGGCTCCTGTTCTAATCATTTCGGGGTACGTGGGTATATATAGGAGGAAGAAGTACGTCGGTGGAGCTTCGGTGGGCCCACGAGGGTGGGGGCGTGCCTGGGGGTGTAGGGCGCACCCCCTACCTCGTGCCCTCCTCGGAGCTTCCATGGCATAGGGTCCAAGTCTCCTGGATCTTATTCGGGAAGAAAATCACGTTCCAGAAACGATTTTCCTATTTGGACTCCGTTCGATATTCTGTTTCTTTGAAACACTGAAATAGGCAAAAAACAGCAATTCTAGGCTGGGCCTCTGGTTAATAGGTTAGTCCCAAAAATAATATAAAAGTGGAAAATAAAGCCCAATATAGTCCAAAACAGTAGATAATATAGCATGGAGCAATAAAAAATTATAGATACGTTGGAGACGTATCAGTCTCCGACCCAAAAGTGGAAGAAGTGGAGACGCTCTACCACGCTGGGCTCTACCACGCTGTTCATGTCCCACTGAAAGTGCAACTATCCCTAGGTGGTTTTGGTAATTCATAACAACATATAGATCATTGAGCTAATGCTATTCCAAGACAATTATTTCAGGAAAGCTCAATGATTGTCATGGCATGGATGGTGAAAGTGGAACCCTCAAAATGCTAAGGACTAAGGATTGGCTCAAGCTCAAAAGCTCAAGACTCTTCATTTTACATTTTAGTGATCCAAGATCACATTGAGTCCATAGGAAAAGCCAATACTATCAAGGAGGGATGAGGTGTTGCTTAATGAGCCTTTTGCTTCATGTGCTTAATGATATGATCCAAAATCCTCAGCTACTTTCCCATATCCACAAATGACCTAAACCCTAAGCCAAACTCGGTCCTACCGATTCTATCTATCCGGCACCACCGAGTTTCACATGTCATAAGCCACTGCCAAACCCTAGCAAATCGGTTCTACCGATAGGGATCCCGGTCTTACCGAGATGGGATTGCAATTTCTCTGCTTCCTTTTCGTAAATTTTCGGTCTCATCGAAAGAGCGGATCGGTCCCACCGAGATTGCAATGTAAACTGTCTGTTTCCCTTTTGTAACTTTTTGGTCTCACCGAAAGAGCAAATCGGTCCCACCGAGTTTACCTGACCAACTCTCTGGTTAGCCTATTACCAAATCGGTCTCACCGAGTTTGTGTAATCGGTCTCACCGAGATTACGTTATGCCCTAACCCTAACCATATCGGTCCTACCGAGTTGCATGTCAGTCCCATCGAAAATCTCTAACGGTCACTAGGTTTACTATTTCGGTCCGACCGAGTTTGTTGTTTCGGTCCCACCGAGATTGGTAAATTGTGTGTAACGGTTGGATTCTGTGTGGAGGCTATATATACCCCTCCACCTCCTCTTCATTCATGGAGAGAGCCATCAGAACACATCTACACTTCCAACTCATATGTTCTGAGAGAGAAGCACCTACCCTTGTGTTGAGGCCAAGATATTCCATTCCTACCATATGAATCTTGATCTCTAGCCTTCCCCAAGTTGCTTTCCACTCAAATCTTCTTTCCACCAAATCCAAATCCTGTGAGAGAGAGTTGAGTGTTGGGGAGACTATCATTTGAAGCACAAGAGCAAGGAGTTCATCATCAACACACCATTTGTTACTTCTTGGAGAGTGGTGTCTCCTAGATTGGCTAGGTGTCACTTGGGAGCCTCCGGCAAGATTGTGGAGTTGAACCAAGGAGTTTGTAAGGGCAAGGAGATCGCCTACTTCGTGAAGATCTACCACTAGTGAGGCAAGTCCTTCATGGGCGATGGCCATGGTGGGATAGACAAGGTTGCTTCTTCGTGGACCCTTCGTGGGTGGAGCCCTCCGTGGACTCGCGCAACCGTTACCCTTCGTGGGTTGAAGTCTCCATCAACGTGGATGTAGGATAGCACCACCTATCCGAACCACGGGAAAAACATCTGTGTCTCCAATTGCATTTGAATTCTCCAAACCCTTCCCTTTATATTCTTGCAAGTTACATGCTTTACTTTCCGCTGCTCATATACTCTTTGCATGCTTGCTCGAATTGTGCGATGATTGCTTGACTTGTCCTAAAAGTTGCTAAAATCTGCCAAGAACTAAAATTGGGAAAAGGTTAAGTTTTTATTTGGTCAAGTAGTCTAATCACCCCCCCTCTAGACATACTTCCGATCCTACAAGTGGTATCAGAACTTTGGTCTCCATTTGCTTTGATTTCCATAGCTTTTGGTGGTCATAGCCTTGGTTTCACAACCTAGGAGAGTATGGCGTCTAGCGAGGGAAATTATCACCGTAGAGGTCCTTACTTTGATGGTACTAATTTTGCTAGTTGGAAGCATAAAATGAAAATGCATATTCTTGGACATAACCCCGCCGTTTGGGCTATTGTGTGTGTTGGTTTGCAAGGTGACTTCTTTGATGGGAAAGAACCAAACCGTGAAGCTACCGCGGATGAGTTGAAGATGCTACAATACAACGCTCAAGCTTGTGATATTCTCTTCAACGGATTGTGCCCCGAAGAATTCCACAAAATCAGCCGTCTTGAGAATGCAAAGGAAATTTGGGATACTTTGATTGATATGCACGAAGGTACCGACTCCGTCAAGGAATCCAAATTGGATGTGCTTCAAAGTCAACTTGACAAGTTCAAAATGAAGGATGGTGAAGGTGTCGCTGAAATGTATTCTAGGCATGCTCTCATCACAAACGAGATTGCCGGCTTAGGGAGTGAAGAGATGACCGATAGATTCATCATCAAGAAGATCCTAAGAGCCTTGGATGGAAATATGATACCGTGTGCTCATTGGAAGAATTGTTGCTCATGAGATGTCGCTCAAGGATAAAGAGGAACTTCACAACAAATCAAGTGGTGCCTACAAAGCCTCATGTGAAGCCCCCACATCATCAAGTGAGAAACAAAATTTCAATGAAGAATTGAGCTTAATGGTGAAGAACTTCAACAAGTTCTACAAGAGTAGAAGCAAAGATAGAAGCTCCAAGTCAAGGTCCTACAATGACAAAAGATCTTCTAGTCGAGAGCGAAACTGCTACAATTGTGGAAGACCCGGACACTATTCCAATGAGTGTACGGCTCCCTACAAAAGAAGAGAGGATTCTCCAAAAAGAAGAAGCAAAAGAGAAGAATCACCATCAAGAGAGAGAAGGAGTAGAGATGATCATTATGAACAAAGATACTCACGGAGAAGCAAGGATTCCGAAAGAAAGGAAAAATCATCAAGGAGCTACACAAAACGAAGACATCAAGCTCATGTTGGTGAATGGGTATCCGGCTCCGACTCCGACAACCACTCCGAGAGAAGTTATCACTCCGATTCCGAATATACTGAAGATGAAGGTGTTGCCGGTCTAGCACTTGTGTCAACCAACTCCTACGACATATTTGACTCACCAAATGAAGGAATTGGAAGATGCTTCATGGCCAAAGGTCCTAAGGTAACTCACCCTAAGTATGTTGATTTTAATAGTGATGAAGATGACTTGTTAGGTGATGATGATTTACTTGTTGACAACTCTAGTGATGAATACTATGATGAAACGTCAATTAATCATGCTAATCAAGATAAAACGACAATGATAAGGAGAAAATTGAGGCTCTAACTAAAGAACTAAACACTCTTAAGTTAGCTCATGAAACTATCTTCGAAGATCATCGAGAACTTTTAAGAGCCGATGAGAAGTTACGCTTTGAAAAGCTCAATCTTGAGTAAGAGCATGAGTTTTTAAAGGCAATCAATGATGATCTCCGCAAGAAAAGTTCTTCTTACATTGCCAAGCGTTTACTCTTATCCACTTACATGCCTCAAGTCAAGTCTAGTAACAAGAACAAGAAAGATTCTTCCTCTAGTAGTAACAATGATCATGTTAAATCCAATATTGTTGCTTCTAGTAGTTCTCTTGATTCCACTAATGATTCTATTAGCCAAGTTACACTTGAGCAAGAAAATAGTTTATTGAAGGGAATCATAGAGAAAGGAGTGTACAAAAGCCTTGCCGGTAGTAAGCAATTCGAGGAAATTGTACGCAAGCAAGGAAGGCACCGGAAGAATCAAGGTGTTGGCTTTGAACGAAAGTTCAATGCCAATGGAGTTGAGTGGGAAGAAGATCAATACCCCAAGACAAAGTTTGTTCCACAACAAGAGAAGTATGATCCTACTTCTTTTAAGGGGACACAAACTCAAGATGATCTTCCACCACAAGAATACAAGCAAAAAGGCAAGGACAAGCTTCAAGAGGAAATTGATGCATTTGAAGAAGCTCCTAAGACCTTAGTCAAGTGGATTCCTAAGACTACTTCAAGTTCCACTTCATCAAGTACGACTACAACTCCAAGGATTCCCATCAAGATGGTGTGGATCTAGAAGAAGAAGAACTGGAGAGTTCTTGAGGGTGACTCCGCCAACATACTTCACTCTTATCATTTTGGCAAGAACAAGTGCAATCAACTTCCACATATTGCACTAGTTCAAGGAGTCACAAACCCTCTTGTTGGTAAGTCAAGGGACAAGGTAACCTAAAAGCTTTCATAGACATCATCTTGTGTGTGCATCACTCTATGTCTATGGATATCCTTGTTTGTTCCTTGTGGGACTAACCCATGTAGGTATTGAAAGTGCAATTCACTCAAAAGGATAGCTCCAAGTGATCTACATCAACATTGAGCATCCACATCTTCAACATCTACATGAAGTCATCATCGACAAAACCCAAGGTTAGTTCATCCCTCTTAGGGGGGATATCACATCTAGGGGGAGCTTTACTCTAAGACTTGAGTTAAAGCAACTCTAATGATGTGAACACAACAATGCTTTATGTAAAAGTGGTAACCCCACTTGAGCTTAAACGATGAGTATGACCTACGATCAAGTGTTCTCATTTGACTCCCAAGTCAATATACTCATATATAGATGACCTAGTCATCGCCAATTGCTTGATAGATGCTAGAATTGGTTGTGCATGCTTTGTCACATATTTCAATTGCCATTTTATTGTGTGAGCATGTTGGTTGCATATTTTATTCATTCGAGGACATCCACTTGTTGTTTTGATTGTTTGGCTTTATTTTTCTTTTGCCAAGTGTATGGACAAGAATGCCTAAGAACCTTCTCTAGCTATCTATGCTTTTCTCTTCTCAAACTCTATTCATGCTACATCACAAAATTGATCAAGTCAGATTCGAACCACTCTGTGTGAGGAGCACTTGAAGTCCCCGATTCGTCATAGACTTAAACTTCCAAAACCTCTTTGTGATTCTCGGTCTGATCGATACTCCACTTTCGGTCTTACCGAGATCATTAAGTTGATCTATGTTTTCGATCTCGGTGCAACCGATTTGAACCATTCGGTCACACCGAGTTGCAATAACTGTATACAGTTTTGCATCTTGGTGCCACCGAGTTGTTCCACTCGGTCACACCGACAGGGTCGGGCTATATATAGACACGGGCAAAAATTTGGAAATTTCTCCGAACCCTTTCGCCCGCGCGATAGCTCGCTCTGCCTACGTGGTCTCCGGATCGTCTCCTCGCCGCCAGCCGCCTCCAGTCGCTGGTCTCCGTTGCTGTCAACGGGATTCAACCCTGCCGTTGCCGCCGTAGCGAGTCTCCGCCGAACTAGGGTATGGACTCGATCTTTGTGCTATTCCCCAATCCGATTCCTAGCACATTGTGATCATATTGATTCTAGCCACGTTTGATAAACTCCTATCCAGTAAATGAATTCGTAGAATAGGTTTGATTCTTAAATTTTAGGGTTAGGTTTCTGCCGAAACCATCTCGGACCCACCGAGTTGAAAAACTCGGTCCCACCGATTTGGCTTATGCCATTGCACAAGTGAGACTCGGTCTGACCGAGTATTGCTAATCGGTATGACAGATTTTGGAACTTTGTGAAACCCTAGCAGTCTCGGTGCCACCGAACTGTGACTCGGTCTGACCGAGTTCACCAGTTTAGGTTCCAAAAACTGCTTCGGTATCACCGAGTTTAAAAATCGGTAGATGCGAAATGATTTCTGTGGGAAACTAAAACTAAGTTTTTGAATCATTCTTTTGCAAAAATCTCTGCATTTTGTGATGCTCATCCACTCTACCTCATCTATAAACTATTCACAGGGTCAGCGGTCAGCTTGTTCATCATGTCAGACCAAAGTGATAGCCAGAACATGTCAGAACAGCCAGTGCAGATGAGTGAGGGCACTAGTCCCTCCAGTTCTTCAGATGAAGGCAGCAGGAGCACCCCTAGCAACCTGCCAAAAGCTGCCACAAGACAAAGGAAGAACAGAACCTCAGAATCAGAGGATGAGGACTATGTGGCAGAAGAGGAAGCCACTTCCAAAAGAGTTGTGCTTAAGAAGGAGTATGGCTCAGCCGCAGCCATCAAGCCAAGAATGCACAAAAAGGCACCTGCCAGGAGAGTTCCTACCTCCAAGACTAGGAGGGCTGTTCCTGAGAAAACTATAAAATTCACTATGGAATCTGAAGAGGAAGAAATTAGCCAGGACAAGAAAAAGAAGAGAGCTAGAACTACCACTGCCAGAATTATTGGCAAGCCTTCTATGAGGAAAGATTCTGATGAGGAAGAAGAAGAAGAGGTTGCTGCACCAGCACCTAAGGCACCCAAGCTAATGGGTGATGCTATCAAATCAGGGGCTACTGCATCTAAGCCCAAGGAAGCACCCAAGGCAGCATCAAAGGCCAAGACAGCTCCAAAGAGAAATACAAGGAGCATCCCAGCAGCTGAGAAGAACAAGGCCCCATTGCCTAACACTGCAGAAGAAGAGGAAGGCCAAGTTCTCAGAAAGTTGAAGCCCAAGATCCCAGACCACAATGATGCTCATCCTGTGGCTGAGGATATGAAGATCAGAAGAGACTCAGGACTGAGAAAGTGGAGAGCAGAGGATCCATATGCTACCAGGAGGAGGACTGCTGTTGACTACAGGTTCTACACTAAGGAACAGCAGGACTTTTATGAGACAGTCTTGTTGGATAAGAAACCCATTATGTGTGACATGAGATGGGTCGACTGGGAATACATCAAGGACAATGAAGAGCACTATCCTGGAGTGCAAGACAGCTTCAAGGCATGTGGGGTAGCTAACTTTGTTGGGCAGAAGCTCACAAAGTGGAATGAAGAGCTGATCATGCAGTTCTACTCCACAGCACATTTTTATCCAGATGGCAGAATTGTATGGATGTCTGAAGGTATGAGGTACCAATCAACAGTTGCTGAGTGGGCACAGCTCATCAATGCCCCAGAGGAGCATGAGGATGACCTAGACATTTATTCCAAGAAGAAGATGGACCACAACTCTATGTCAAATATGTACAAAGAGATCCCAAACAAGGCACTTGACACTTTCAAGTTTGGATCAGTACATTATCTTCTGTCAGGATTGCCAACCATCAATTGGATACTGAGGCACACCTTGTTGCCCAAGTCAGGTGATCACAAGATGATCAAAGGCCATGCAATCAACTTGCTTCATATATTTGATGTGCCACAAAAATTCAAAGTCATGAGCCTCATGGTAGAAACAATCAAGAGGACTGCAGCAGACCAGAAGAGGAGCTGTGGATATGCCCCTCAGATCCAGGAGCTGGTTAACTCCAAGATGGGCACAGGCATATACCTCTTGGACAAGGAACATTTGCCTATTCATCCAGATTTTGAAGATAATGAAGTTGTGATTAACAAGGATGAACCATCTTCAGCCCATGCACAAGCACAGAAGGAGAAGGCAAGGAAGGAGAAAGCTGCAAAGATGCCAACTCAAGAGGAGGCATCTGAATATTTCTTGAAAACCAAGCAAGAGCAGCTCGGGTACTTGATTGCATCCACCCTGAGGATAGAGAAAGGACTGGCCACCCTCAATCAGAATCAGGAGAGCTTAGAGAGAATCGTAGAACAAAAGTTCTATGACTTGGATGTCAAAGTGACAGAGATTCAGTCTGCAGTGGAGCAACTTCAAGATGATATGCAGGAGAGGAAAGGGAAGACTACCACTGATGCATTTGCCAGAGTGCCACGAGCTCAGAGGTCCAGTGCAGTGCCAGTTCCTGACACAAGAGCCACCGCCTCAGCTCCAGCCACAGCACCAGCCCAACCAGCTCCAGCATCTACTTCAACTCCAGCTCCAACCACGTCCACAGAAGCCTTCGTCCTTGGAGTGATACAGACTCCACCACCACCAGAAGATCAAGCCTGAGTGTCGATTTAGCACTATGCATTTTCTAGGAACTTTTTGGTAACTTGTTGCCAAAGGGGGAGAAAAATGTATAGATCATAGGCTTCGAGAGAGGGAGTGTTGTTTTTCTCTCTTGCTTTATTTGGTGGTTTTTCAAACATTGTTTGTTTTTGGTCGAGACACTTTGATATGCTTGTGAGACATTGATGATCATGTGTTTGATCATAAGCTACACTTATGCATGCTTGATATATCTTATCTATCTTATGTGATCATTCACTTTTCCTTGGTGATGAGTGCATGTATTTCATTATTATCATTTTGAGCGCTCCACCAAGATGTATGTGACATGGAAGAGTAACCCATAATTCTAACTCTTTGTGCATTTGCAGTCCAAAGCAAATTTTAAATATGCACAAATTTAGGGGGAGCTCTTACTTATCACATACTTCTCAAAGCGACGATATAATTCATTCTTATTATCATTTGTCGAAGCTTTGATCTATATGTTGTCATCAATTACCAAAAAGGGGGAGATTGAAAGTGCAACAATCCCTAGGTGGTTTTGGTAATTCATAACAACATAAGCTCATTGAGCAAATGCTATTCCAAGAAAATTATTTCAGGAAAGCTCAATGATTGGCATGGCATGGATGGTGAAAGTGGAACCCTCAAAATGCTAAGGACAAAGGATTGGCTCAAGCTCAAAAGCTCAAGACTCTTCATTTTACATTTTAGTGATCCAAGATCACATTGAGTCCATAGGAAAAGCCAATACTATCAAGGAGGGATGAGGTGTTGCTTAATGAGCCTTTTGCTTCATGTGCTTAATGATATGCTCCAAAATCCTTAGCTACTTTCCCATATCCACAAATGACCTAAACCCTACGCCAAACTCGGTCCTACCGATTCTTTCTATCCGGCGCCACCGAGTTTCACATGTCATAAGCCACTGCCAAACCCTAACAAATTGGTTCTACCGATAGGGATCCCGGTCTTACCGAGATGGGATTGCAATTTCTCTGCTTCCTTTTTTGTAACTTTTCGGTCTCACCGAAAGAGCGGATCGGTCCCACCGAGATTGCAATGTACACTCTCTGTTTCCCTTTTGTAACTTTTCGGTCTCACCGAAAGAGCAAATCGGTCCCACCGAGTTTACCTGACCAACTCTCTGGTTAGCCAATTACCAAATCGGTCTCACCGAGTTTGTGTAATCGGTCTCACCGAGATTACGTTATGCCCTAACCCTAACCATATCGGTCCTACCGAGTTGCATGTCAGTCCCACGGAAAATCTCTAACGGTCACTAGGTTTACTATTTCGGTCCGACCGAGTTTGTTGATTCGGTCCCACCGAGATTGGTAAATTGTGTGTAACGGTTGGATTTTGTGTGGAGGCTATATATACCCCTCCACCTCCTCTTCATTCGTGGAGAGAGCCATCAGAACAAATCTACACTTCCAACTCATATGTTCTGAGAGAGAACCACCTACCCTTGTGTTGAGGCCAAGATATTCCATTCCTACCATATGAATCTTGATCTCTAGCCTTCCCCAAGTTGCTTTCCACTCAAATCTTCTTTCCACCAAATCCAAATCCTGTGAGAGAGAGTTGAGTGTTGGGGAGACTATCATTTGAAGCACAAGAGCAAGGAGTTCATCATCAACACACCATTTTTTACTTCTTGGAGAGTGGTGTCTCCTAGATTGGCTAGGTGTCACTTGGGAGCCTCCGACAAGATTGTGGAGTTGAACCAAGGAGTTTGTAAGGGCAAGGAGATCACCTACTTCATGAAGATCTACCGCTAGTGAGGCAAGTCCTTCGTGAGCGATGGCCATGGTGGGATAGACAAGGTTGCTTCTTCGTGGACCCTTCATGGGTGGAGCCCTCTGTGGACTCGCGCAACCGTTACCCTTCATGGGTTGATGTCTCCATCAACGTGGATGTAGGATAGCACCACCTATCCGAACCACGGGAAAAACATCCGTGTCTCCAATTGCGTTTGAATTCTCCAAAC
Organism: Aegilops umbellulata; assembly: GCA_032464435.1. Lineage (NCBI taxonomy): Eukaryota > Viridiplantae > Streptophyta > Magnoliopsida > Poales > Poaceae > Aegilops > Aegilops umbellulata. The sequence goes on along the minus strand of CP136056.1, from coordinate 228,231,416 downwards.
CCTTCCCTTTACATTCTTGCAAGTTACATGCTTTACTTTCCGCTGCTCATATACTCTTTGCATGCTTGCTCGAATTGTGTGATGATTGCTTGACTAGTCCTAAAAGTTGCTAAAATCTGCCAAGAACTAAAATTGGGAAAAGGTTAAGTTTTTATTTGGTCAAGTAGTCTAATCACCCCCCTCTAGACATACTTTCGATCCTACACCCACTCCTTTCGCTGACGTGTGGGACATCCAGCACATGCCATGTTTGGCACCCTTCGTCGTAAGAGTTGAAACGCTAGCATTCATCACAAATAAAAAATAATTATAAATCGGCAGTGATACTATTTTTTTGGGAACCAATCAACAATGATACTATACCACGCGGTTTCCTTGCTCCTCGATATCGGAAAGTATACTTCCGTTCACCAACATGTGGGACATCGACCATCCTGGTCCACTTGCCATGCACGCAGAACTCCAAGGGAGAGTCACCCAGGTCGTCGCGCTGCAGTAACAATGACTAATGAGCCGTCAAATCACAGGCCCACTTCCCACTTTGAAGTTGCTTGGACGAAGGAACCATCATGACTTTGTTGAATTCTGCTTCTTGAAGAAAACTACTGTACCAGCAGTACTTCTAGCTACAGTAGTTACTCCAACAGAGGCCTCCTTTCGTTCATAGGATAGGAATATGAAAATCATAGGAAGTGAGAGGACATGCATCTCAATTCCTATAGAGAAAGAGATGCCATTTGATGCTTAGGATAGGAATTTTTCCATTTAGTCTAGGCTAATGTACTGGTAATTTGCTCTAAAAACTACAGTAGTAACTAATAGTACTGGTACATGCTCGTACTCAGACACAGACACACACACACTAACTACTAGTACTACTACTTCTCACATGCTGGCCAGACGCCGTCGTTCTCCTTCCTGGCTTTGTCGGCGACACCTCACCGTGCTTGGATCTCCGCTGACCTCTCCGCAGCAGCGCGTGCGTCCTTTTCTTTCTTGCGGCGGCGGGCCTCTCTTTTCTTGAGTGCTTTCTGACTTTTCCTCTCCCTCTGTGCGGCTTTGGCCGCCTCTTGCTCTACCGCCCATTCGGCCTTGGCATCTTCAAATTCCTCCCACATAGTAGTGAGGTCGCGAGCGGCGATGAAGTCGGCACGGTGGGATGCCATCGCTTCCCTACCATTTTGTGTGCGGTCGTGGGCGGCGAGGAACTCGGCCCGGCGGGATGCCATCGCTGCCTTACCGGTTAGTGTGCGGCGCGGTGGCATGAACGACGCTTGATGAGAGCTCTGGGGTGGAGTGGCCGGACAACCGTATAGTGCATTGGTTTGTCAAGAGCTCAAGGACAGAAGACGAAGCAAATTTGGATTCTCCTTCAATCCTGGTCATTTATTACCGAGTAAAATGCATTGGCGGTCATCGAACTTGTCTTGATAGCTCACTTTGATCATTGTATATGAGGTATGGTGATTATACGGTCACTGGCTCAACGTATAGCTCCGTATTTGTCTGGTTGACCAGTCAAACAGTCCGCATGTGCCTCATCAGCTCGTGTTCTTTATCTATCTATGCGGGGCCTACCTGTCAATGGAGAAAGAAATACTGTAAAAACCAAAATTATGCTGGAGTCCGGACCGCTTCCGGAGCCCGCTCTCACCGCCCTGGCCCCTCAAGACGCCAGCTGCCCGCCGCATGCATGCATAGCAAGTAGTACTCCTTATGTGGAGGAGAGAGAGGCATTAAAAAAGTCAAGGAGCGGGCTCTGCAAGAGCCCGTCTCTACACGTGCTCCTAGGTATAAAAAAATAATTCTAAAAAAAGGCATAAAAACTACTGTGTCTTAAAAAAAGAAAGGTAAACAACATTTGAGAGGAAATAGATAGAGAGAAAGTGAGAAAAAGCTGTAACCTGGGCATTACATGAGGAAGGAGGGAGTGGTGCACATGCCAAGTTCACTGGGCTGCCGTGTTTCACACTCCTCCGTCGTAACAGTGGAGACAATAGCTTTCACAAGAAATAAACAATGAATACTCGTTGCTCGTCCTCTATATTGGAAAGAATAATTTCATTCGCCGACATGTGGGACGTCGACCATCCTGGTCCACCTGCCATGCACAAAATTATCCTGGTCTACCCCGGTCATATCGCAGGCCCAACCTTTCCCACTATAAGTTATTCGTACGAAGGAACCATCATGAATTCGTTGAATTCCGCTTCTTCAAGAAAACTTACTATACCCGCAATACTGCTACCACACGCGAAGACTGGACGGCACTATACCATGTCATATCACTGAAACCCACTAGGCCAAACTAGCCCGCCTAGGTCATCTATTTTGGAACGGAGGGAGTACGTCTCTGCACTACTATGATTTATTGTTGCATGTTCTCTGTACTTTTGCTATGATTTTCCTACCCTATGAACCAAATGAGGCATGAATGTATGTCAACTATTGTCTGATCGATCGCTAAGCCTACAATTTTAGGAGCTAGGGCTATTGGTCGATCGATGAGGGATAAGTATAAGCGTACCACGAGCTCATCAGCCCCAATGTTTCTCTTCGGTGAGTGTTTTGCAAGTACTATAGCTCGCATAGTAGCTAGCCTACTAACACCAAGAATCATCAAACAAGCCCTGCCGATATGATAAACAGCTCAAACTTACATCTAAGCATGCCATATATTACATCAAAAGCTGGTGAGGATACATCTGTTTCCATAACTCGGAGAGGGTTCGCATGATTCATCGCATGATTCATTATCAAACAAAAGTAGCAAGATCCGCCCACACAAGACAGTGCACTAGCCCTAAGATGGTTTGATAACACGCATCATTCTAGTAATTAAACACATGGCAATGCAAACTACCCTGAAGGATTAGCGCGACCAACTATTTCTTGTCATCGATCTCTCGGGCAATGACCACAACACGGACAACGGCATGGGAATCGATTTCTGGGGCGATGTCCACAGGACTGACCGCGACATCGAAATCGATCTCTGGGGTGATGCCCACAGGATGGACAACAGCATCGGAATCGGTCTCTGGGGCGATGCCAACAGGACGGGCGACGACATCGGAATCATCAAGGACGTCCACCGGCACCTGCACAACCCTAACATATTAGCAAGCACATTGCAAATAATAAAAAACCACAACTATGGTAATAAGCCATTATTTTTTACCTTGTGCAGCTCACCGGGGTATCTCATCCCTCCGGGGGCCATCTCCTCATCCTCGATGGGGGCCATCACCTTGCCAGGGGAGTACTGCTTCTCAACGGTGGCAATTAGAGTTCCTGGAGTAGGCACGATGGGCCCCTTACTGTTCTTCCAACTTTCTTTGAGGAGTTCGTCCGCCAACGTCCTCAACTCTTTGGCCAGTGCTTGTTTCTTGGAGTTCTTCGTCTCCATGGGTTGGCCCGCCAACATGGTCAACTCGTTGGTCGATGCTCGCTTCCTGGAGATCGCTGTCTCTAGTGGGTTGTCCGCTGGCAACTCTTTGCCTAGTGCTCCAGGATCCATCAATGAACTGACAAAGAAAAAGCAATAGAAAGGAAACCACAATCGCAATGAAAACGGGAAAAGAATAGGATGTGAGAATCGGTCGGTGCTTCGCAAAAAGAAGATTCTTGGAATGAAAATATAGCAGCATAACTGATTCTCCCACCTTTCCTTCGTCGGTACAGAAGAAAAATGGCAGAAGTGAGTAGCCTGGAGTGAGGTTTTCTTCAAGAAAGGGAAGAAAGGGCTTGAACGAGCGTTCCAGTGAAATGATGGTTACTTCGTCCAGTCCGACTTGGAGGCCACCTTACCACTGCTGGTAAAGGTGTGAGTTTTGTGATATGACGGGTCATGACGGACACACCGGGGTGACCGGTGAGTCTCGACTGTAGCACCTCACTGTGATTTGGTGGATGGCGCGCAGGCCCGGATGCTTTCAAATGTCCCGCATGTAGATAGAGCAGCTAGTCATATAGGAGTGCTCAATATTGTGCACCGCGACCAAGGCGGAGAGGAAAACGAGAGAACTACGTAATTAATGCATGAGTTTAATTAGGGTAGTTTTGTAAAGTATGAGATACATTCCTCCGATCGCAAAATGCCTTGGTTCATGAGATTTGAGATTTGAGCCCTATAAGACTAGCCATAGTGGGAGTAACTTCAGCAGTAACATCGAGTCCAACTCAGCAAATTTGCTTATGTGCCAAGGAGTTAATGAGGAGAGAGGTAGTTGTAGTAACTTAGCTAGTTACTTTAACATCACATGTCCCAATGCGATATGAGTCTATAACCTAATAAATGAAGCTTTGCATGTTACCACACTTATGCTACTACCCATTATGAAGGGACTAGTAAAATAGTCTAGAGATATGTGTATGTTACTAGTGTATGTTACTCTCCATTGTGACTAGTCTAAACCGGAAGGGAGGGAGTACTCCACACGGTGTAGTCTAGTCACTTGTTGAAATCTCTAGAAAGGCAAATATTCCTTTCCAGTTTACAGGGCTATACAACTCCCTCCGTCTAGGTGTGTAAGTCATCTTATGAAAACCAAATAGTCCCAAAACACTTAGGCGCGGTGCATTAACTTCTACCTTGTTTCTTGTTTCTTGACATATCAACCAATAAGAGATGAGAGGTGTGCATGGCTAGTTCATTGCATGCAATGCTATTAATTAGCAAATAAACATTGGTGACCCTAGGAGCCTATGCAAAATGAGTATCAACCAATGGATAGTGGAGTTTAATTGCTAAACAATAGCAATTTTGTCTCATGCAAGACCCTGGCTAGTACTCCAAGGAACCGCACCACGCGAGTGTTCGCAACTGCCACGTTCGGGTTGCGCTTGGCTCTTCGCCTCTTCGAGAAGACGAACAATGATGTTACTCCTACTTCTACAATATCAAATCCACTGCTGCATGTCCGTCCACCTCGTGCGGGAGGGATAGCGTGTAGCAAAAGCTTCTACTTAATGCTCCTGCCTTTGCGTCTATGATAGGTGGGCCCAACAGGTGGTTGGCCCTCCTGTCATGCAGCCAAAGGCAGGTGCAGTTAAGGCACCGGAGCTCAGTCCGTGAGGGAGAGGGCGTTGTAGTAATCAAATTTCTCGGTCTTGTACGAGTTGACGCGACACATCAAAGCACTGCACTCGATATAAGTCTTTTTACACATTTCAAATGGGCTACTTCGTATGTAGGAGTAGACATATTCTGCTTCGTATGTAGTCACTTGTTGCAATCTCTAAAAAGACTTATATTTGGAAACGGAGGGAGTACAATGCATGCATGCATGCCGTGACTTTCTTTTGATACTTGCATGCGTTGATTTGATGCACCTTGCCAAATTTTGACTACAAATTTAACTAACCAAATTTTCATGCATGTCACAAAAAATTACGGGGCTGTTTGGATTTTGACTATGTTTGTCTTATGTTGCCACATTATTTTTCCCACACTTGCCACATTTGCCTAACCTGAGTTGCTCAAATTATTAGACACACTTTGGCTTACCTAAGGGAATCTTGCCACAATTTTTGTGTCTATGACATGTGGGGTTCACTGCTAATAAAAAAATTCTTGTCTTAGGTGTGGCTAATAAAAAAGACTTATATTTAGGAACGGAGGGAGTAGAAAATATAAATAATAGTGCATGTTAGGGCAACCCACGTTTCCGCTAATTTTAGCCGTGGGCTTGTTCACAATTTTTACGAGGGGGTGCTTGTTCATTTAATGGAGGGACTTGTAGTACCATACTTGAACGATACAAGTGCGACCTGGCACACCATAACACCACTTGGAACAAGCGGGTAGCTATCTCAAAAAACAATCAACAACTAAAAAAATCGCGACCTGGCATGTAGTGGTACACAATTTTAAACGGTTGTTTTGATGGAGTGAAAAAGGAAAACTACCCCACTACGTATATATAGGCCGGAGCCTCCGCGCTTGCTTGCTAGGGTTGCTCTATTCACACACTCTCATCCTCTCCAGATCTAAACAAGATAGGGGTAGTAACACTGTCTTTTTCCCTTCGAAAAACACTGGCTTTCTATCCTCACCGCTGGTTACAGATCCGGACGTATCCCCCTCCGTAGGTGAAGGGGAGGAGGGGCAGCGTTTAGGCCGTCCTCGATAGCGAGGGAGGAGACCCACTGCCGGCCACACCGTTATCTCTAGCCGAGCGCCGGCGCGGGAGGTCCTCCGATCCCTTCGTCATTGCCTGTGGGCGGATCCGGCCTCCCGCCACCCACCTATCCACATCCCAATGACCTTTAGGTATATCTTCGTTCGAAACCGCCTTAGCTCTACTTCCCCAGCTCACTACGTCGCTGCATGTGCATCATTTTCTACCTCTCAGCCCCTCTCGATCGGATGGTCCAACGTCACATATTTTTTTCTTCTATTGTTAGAGGTAAAGCAACTTCATGGAGTCGAATCTTGTACTCCCTCCGTCCGAAAATACTTGTTATTGAAATGGATGTATCTAGATGTATTTTAGTTCTAGACACATCCATTTTGATGAAAAGTAATTCCAGACGGAGGGAGTACTTGGTTCAAACAAGAAATAAAGTGGGAGTGGGGGAATTTAGTATGTACATCGGACTTGGTACAAACAGGAAGGAAAGGGGGTGAAAGTAGTACAGACTGGTCATCCAACCGGTCTCTTCGTCGAAAAGGAAAATATAGGGGTAACGCTGTACACAGTGGTATAACCAGGACTAGATTTGCTATCCACACATAGGAGTAGGTGGCTAGAGTGAACAAAAATGGGACCAACCCAGATATGTTTCTTGGATGTTTGCTTCTCGGGGCAACAAACTAGGAATCACCACTTTATGCCCCTGTTTACGTACATGGTGCTGGACTGCTGGTGCACCCACTGTCCCATGCACTTATACCAAATATTTAGGCTCCGTTCGGAATAAAGGGGCAGAAAACATAGGTCTTGATGAAAATAGAGGAATAGGAAAGGAATGTAGGTATAAAACTATGGAACAGCGAACCGGAGGAAACTCTCAAGAGAATGTGTTTGGATGGACTACGAAATGTACAGATTTGTTTTTTTAGAGTAGCATGCTTGGCAGTATGAGATGCTATTTGTTTATTTAGCTACACAGTGACTACTCTTGTCCTCACCTCACATACCACACATAGGTTGATTTTTTTATTCCGGCAACACAACACAGCAACCTGTCTAACGCATGGCAGCGAGCGCCTGCCTCGGGCTTCTGCCCAAAAAATGAGCAGCGCGTGGATGTTTCTAATCCTATGGAATCAGTACTACCAGACCAGCTTTCCTATGAAACACTACCCACCTTTCCCGTATTCCGAACGGTTGGAAGGGAAATAATACTGTAGGAATTGTGTTCCTACGAAAATCCTGCACCAAACCTGTGAACCGAACGCAGCCTTAGCTGTTCTTAATCTAATGTCCCTGGTAAAAATGAAGCCATGCCACTGTTATAAGCCATGACAAGTTTAGCCAAATGTTTTTGCCTGTAATTGTTTGAGACTCTGACTGTTTCCTCTGTGCCTTTTTGTGCAAACAGGGATATCCAATTCACCTGGTTGCTGTTGTGACCTTTTGGTGCACTGCACAAAACTCTTCTTAAAAGAAGTGACTTTTGTGATGTTTAACTGGAATGTCAGAATGGAACAGTTGGTTCATTTTGGTGGAACTGCACAAAGGGAGATCTGTGTTCCAATCCTCATCATCCATATTGGCGCCATAACCTTCCTTTAGGTAAGAATGATATTTAATGCATGTGTTCATCTCTATTTTCCGACTGCCATGAGAAAATAATGTTGTTTTTTACTAGTACACTTGTACTCCCTCACTGACAAAACCAATTCTGAATTAGAAGGCCAATCATGTACTTGGTTTCACCAACTCGTGAGGAGAAAGAGAAATAGAGCATGAAGAGGAAGAAGAAGAATAAACAGTGCCAAGGCGATCTTGCTGAAGCCAGAGGCCTCAGTCGAGGCCATTCAAGGGCTCCGGCAACGACTACCTTACATGTGAGACGATCCTCCAGGGAGCCCTTCCACTTCTGCTGTCTCACTTAATTAATTGGGAGTACTTAAGTACCACTAATTTATTACTGCCTAATTTTCCTGTTGGAGTTAAACAAATCTTTAGTAGGACCCTATGCTGAATCATGTACGTGTGTATGTTTGTCTATTGAGGTGAATCATGTGGTAGAGCAGGGAGGGAATATTATTAGTGTCATGACATAATAGTGCTATTGTTTTGCATGTCAATTTATTGCCATTGGTTCAATGAGGCAATGTTTTGCGTATCGTCCATCATGAATTTGATGCTACTGTTTGAGTAATATGCTAATGTCTTCCTATCCTTTCTCACTAAGCTAATGAAGGTTTCACCTTGTTCCTACTTGTGCAAACAGAGATCATGTTGTGCCAATCATACATTTTAGTGGAACTACACAAGACAATACAATGAACTGTATCCCAGCCAGTGCTTTAACTCTGCTGGAAGTTCTTGATAATCTTTCGATATAATCTCAGCACTGGTGAACAAGGGTGATTTCGACCATACATTTGAAGTGCATAAAAATATATACTATTGTGTGATTCTAGTGAGTGCTTTATCATCTCTTATGGGACTACATGAATAAGCTTTTTTTCTCAGGTTGGTACGGGCCTAAGGCCTTCATCCATATTAGTTTGCTGTCATCTCTATTTGTATCGTGCTACTATCATGAGAAACTCCTTTATCTTTGCACGTTAAAGTTTTGCAACCTATGATAAATGGCAATGCTTTGAGTGTTGAGTTGAGCTAAATGGCACTGATTAAATAAACTAATACCTCTCTTTAAGCAAGAATACTATGTTGCTAACTTTACCCATTTAGATAATGAGGGTGCTTCTATTTGTTAGTGTATGTTTCATCAACTAGTCTCACTATTACAGTAATCTCACTCTCTCAATATATGTGCCAACAGGGATGCTCGATTTTGGTGGAACTGCACAAAAACTTTGGGTGCTTCATTGCCTCGACAGCTTCCGTCCTTTCCTGTCGGTCACTAAACTCCGCTTGCTTTCTTCCTTTGCTGTCAGTCAGTTGGCTTATCTCGGCTTCCAGTCAAAGGAAATAGTAATTGATATGCTACCTCACACTGGTTGGTACTAGTCTTTATCCTGATTATTGTGCCTGTCATATGTATTGGTAATTTGGTATTGTGCTACTGTTTGCCGATTTCATAAAGGAGTAATTTGGAGCCTGAACTCGCAGGCAAATCATTACATCGGGTGATTTCAGCAGAACTGCACAAAATGATCAGATGGACAGGTACTTATGCTGCTGCTATGTACTCCAAAGTTCACTCAGACAAGCATCGATGTTGACAAGAAGTGCCTATATTCATTCGAGTATCAACTGGCGTCAACCAATTGTCAAACTCCAAGTATTAGGAGAGTGAACGCCAAAAATATTGCTTGGTGCATAGCCCAGAAAAACGTAGTCCAGTCTTTGGTCCCAACTTGTGCCTTTTGGTTATCGGCACATATGGTAGCGAACTATATGGCATGGAGTCTAAAGATTCCAGACAAGTTGGTTGACGCCTATATTCATCTGGCACTTAATTAGTCTGCACGCCAAGATGCTCCATTTTAGTTAAACTGCACAAAAAATTTGGGTGGTTCATTTTCTCAACCGCCTCCTTTCTCGTCTGCAATGCAGAATTTTGGCGAGATACAGGACCAAGATGAGCCAGTAAACTAGTTGGATGAAAGTAGTGGCCAAGTTGCTCAAACCTCCCTCGGCACGAGGCCACTATTTGAGGATAAACCTACAAGCAAAGTTCAGATTGTCTGTGCTGCCTCTTATGTACTCGAAAGTTTACTCGTACAAGAACTAATTTTAGCAAGAAGTACGTACGATTGAACACCATTTACCAGTCTGTACCCTAGGTAATTAAAGTTCATCCATGGATCATATTGGCTGTGATCTCAGGCCCTGTTTGGTTTGCTGTGGATTTCTAAAAGCAGCTGTGAAAAATCCGTTGTGGAAAAAAAGCTATGGAAATCTGATGTGAAAAAGATGTAGGTCATTTGGCAAACCAGCTGATACAACTTTTTCAGATTTTGGCCCGCAGTGGAAACAGATTTTGGAAAGCACGTCCTAGGCTGCTTCCGCTTTTGGTTTAGATTTTGGCAGCGGATTTCTGGAATCGGATTCTGCTGCGTTTGCCCTTTGGTTCAGATTCTGCTGCGCGGTAGCAGAATCCGTCGATAAAAGCTGAACCAAACAGGGCCTCAATCATTTGGATGCATAAACATACTAAACATGTGTATATCTGAATCTTTTTGTAAATTATGTATGAATATTGTCGTGTGATTTATCAATCATTTGGATGCATAGATATGCTGAGATTTTGTATATATGAATCTTTTGAGTTGTTGATAGTGAATGTTGGCTCTGAATATGAACGTGTCCTGTGAACCTGAGTTTGATATGAATGTTTACCTTTTCTGTTGTATTTGTGTGTGAACTTGTTAGTATGCCTACTATGGGGTATAAAACGCAGGTCTCTTATAAAAGTAATGTTGTGTCCAATTTATGTTTTCCCTTCTAACCACATTATATATATTTATATTATTACTATTATCGTATATTTTATAGAGACTTATATATACATTATAAAAACATCCCACGTGTTATTAACTTATAAAAGTAAATGTTTAACGGAAGTTGGCAAGGAAAATCTGGTTGTTTTTGACTCACATGCAAGGAAAATCCTGGTGATTGCGTAGAAAAGCTTGCGAAGATTTTTAAGGACCAATTTAATAATAACACACTCATTTTTATTTTGAGCAATAACTCGCTAATTTATTAATTATATATATAAAAAATGTGCCTCCCCGTTTTATTCTTTGATATTAATTGCTCCTTCTAACATAGCATTATATATATAACGAGCCCACCTAATACGTGTATTTCAAGAAAGTGCAAATGGGCTGGGATTTCTTACAAAATATAAATGGGCCTGATTGACGCGAAATTATTTGTTCACCCAGCCCAGCAAATGGACTATACATTCTAGAAAACATGGGTTAAATATATGCCACATTTTTGCAGGCTGACATGTGGGCCAATAGGTCGAAGCCTACGCAGGGCGTTGTCAACTTGGTCAACAAATGACTGTGTCATCCACAGCCATTGGATTTATATCCAACGGCCGACATGCACCTTCAATCTCTCGCCTTCTTCCTCCAGCATCGCCGGGACCGCCTGGTCTGGCCTCCAGCGGCTAGCGGCTCTGCTTAGCACGCATCGCTGCGAAGCGCTACCCCACCGCCGGCCAGGCTATCCCTCCACCCCTCGACACCTCCTGTTATTCTCCACAGACTACAGCCCCACGCCGCAAGAGAACCAGTTATAACCCTTCTCCTCCTCTCAATCTGCGACTCCACTGCCGCATTTTCCCATCTCCGAGTCGTTCCCGTCCGGGGCCTCGCCGTCGTCCACCGCCTCACTACATTCGGCGCGGCATGGTCAACAAACGAGAGTCATCGAAAGAGGACTGTACGTGGAGAGCCTGACGGCTGGGACCCACGAGGTCCATGGTCGCACGCAAGGAAAGTTCCTCCTTATTAAGCTGAAAAAATGTTTCCTCCACCTGACGGCTGGGACCCACCAGCTGTATCTTCGCACGAAAGGAAGTGCCTCCTTGTTTTGCGAAAAAAATTATTCATCCCGTTGACAGCTGGGACCCGTCAGATTTGGTGACTGGCTTGTGGGCCTACTAAGCGGACATGTACACATGGCTTTGTCAACTTAATCAACAAATGATTCTAGCAGCTGGACCGTTGGATGTTAATCCAACAGCCGTGCTCCTTCTTCAACCTCTGTTTTTGCTCCTGTCTCCCGTGGGCGGCACCGCGGCTGTGCTGCCGCGCACCCGAACCAGTGAAGTTTCCCACTCCTCTCCATCTGCGACTCCACTGCCCTGTCTTCCCCATCTCCGGGTCGTTCCAGTCTGGGTGCGCTCGGCACGGTGTGGTCAACGTGGTCAACAACTGAGAGTCATCGGAAGATGACTGCACATGAGAGGCTGACAGTGGGGACGCACCACGCCCATGGACGCATGCATGCAACGGAACGCGGCGAGGTCAACATGGTCAAGGAACGACTTCCATCGGAAGTATACTATACGTGGAGAGTCTCAGGTGGGTCCACGGCCGCAGCAAGTAAGTGCCTCCTTATTACGCGGAAAATAATGATTCCTCCAACTGACAGCAGGGACCCACTGGACGGGCAACTTTATTTTGAGAAAAAACCGTTTGCCCCCTGACTGCTGGGACCCACCTGACGGGCCACCGTATTTCGCGAAAAAAAACGTTCCCCCCGCTTTCAGCACAGACCCACCGGAAGTGCCTCCTTATTACGCACAAAAAATTGAATACTCCCCCGGCTAGCTGGAACCCACATTGGTGGGAGGCTGACTTGTGGGCCTACTAAGTTGACGGGGACGAAGGGCTTTGTCAACTTAGTCAATATGAACGATTCTAGCTCCAGTGACCGTATGATGTCCATCCAACGGCCGTAGTGCTTCTTCAACCTCTGGTCTTCTTGCTCCAGTCGCCCAAAGCAGCGCCGGTCGTGCCGCATGCTCCTGCCTCCCATGGCCGGCTGTGCTGCCGCGGAGGCCTCACCGCCCCCTACTATTCCCACCGCTGGCCAGGCCCTGCGGCAACGGCAACCTCACACCGCAGCTGAACCAGTGAACCCACGTACTCCTCTCTGCGCGGGCTTCCACTGTTGCGTCCTCCTCGGCTCCGCTTCATCCCCTTCCTAGGCCTTGCCGTTGTCCACCACCCCGGTGCTCTCCGCGTGGCCTGGTGAACGTGGTCAAGGAACGACTTCCATCGGAAGAGTACTATACGTGGAGAGGCTGACAGCTGAGTCCACGGCCACAGCCCAGTTTTTTTGTGATTTGCCAAGTAAGTCGCTTTGTCAGTCCTATTGGGCTGCAAATCTTTCAAGACGAGGAGAGCTTTCATTCGGCTGGCCGAGAAAATGGCCCATCCGTAATGAGAAATGGGTTGTACATTTTTAAAACACATCAAACTGACAATTAGTTTCAAATATCTTTTTTTTCATTTGGAGATTTTAAATTACATTAATTTTTATGCGTGGAGAATTTGTTGGATTTTATATTGATATACATTTATTTTTAAAATTAGTTTGAATGTGAGTCGAAATTTCGGGATTAAAAACAATTCGGACCGCATCGAAATATGCAAAATTTCGTATAATTTTTTAACCGTGTCCACAATATGGGTTGTAATGCTAACAAAAAGAATATGAGCTCCAAAAAAACCTTAATAATTAGCAAATGGGCTGTAAATTATTAGAAATAATGACAGATGGGTTGTATGCTGTTTTCCACAGATTTGAGGCTTTCCTAAAAAAAGGTTGACGCACAAGCAGTGATTGTTGGATGGCCATCCAACGGCCGTCGTGCTTCTTCAATCTCTGCTCTTCCTGCTCCAGCCGCTCAAATAGGCGTCGGCGGGACTGCCTGCTCCCTCCTCCCCGCGGCTGGCTCTGCTGCCGCGTAGGCCTCACCGCCCCACCATACTCCCATCGCTGGCCTAGCCATCCCTCTACTCACCCACACCTGCTGTTATTCTCCGGCGACGGCAGACGAACTAGTAAACCCTCGTACAGTCGTACTCCCCTCTGCGTGGGAAACAACTGCCGAGTCTTCCCTGCCTCCGTGTCGTTCCCTTCCTAGGCCTCGCCATCGTCCACCGCCCTGGTGCTCTCGGCGCGGCCTGGTCAACGTGCTCAACGACCGACATGCATCTGAAGTGGACTGTACGTGGAGAGGCCGACAGCTGGGTCCACAGCCGCACGCAAGGAAATGCCTCCTTATTACGCGCAAAATAATGATTCCTCCACCTGACATCAGGGACCCACCGAAAGGGCCTCTGTATTTCTCGAAAAAAAACGTTACCGCCGCTGACAGCTCGGACCCACCAGCTATATCTTCACACGCAAGGAAGTGCCTCCTTATTACGCACAAAAAAATGAATACTCCCAATGTTAGCTGGGACCCAGTATAGTGGCAGGCTGACTTGTGGGCCTAGTAAGTTGACGGGGACGGAGGGCTTTGTCAACTTAGTCAATATGCATGATTCTAGCTCTAGTGACCATATGATGTCCATCCAACGCCCGTAGTGCTTCTTCAACCTCTGGTCTTATTGCTCTAGCCGCCCAAACCAGCGCCGGTCGTGCCTCGTGCTCCTGCCTCCCGTGGCCGGCTGCGATGCGGCGGAGGCCTCACCTCCACCTACTACTCCCATCGCTGGCTAGGCCATCCCTCTACTCACCCACACCCCCTGTTATTCTGCAGCGACGACAGCCTCACACAGCAGCGAACCAGTGAACCCTCATACTCCTCTACGCGTGGGCATCCACTGCCGCGTCTTCCCTGGCTCCGCGTCGTCCCCTTCCTAGGCCTCGCCGTCGTCCACCGCCCTGGCGCGGCATGGTCAACGTGGTCAAGGAACGGCTTCCATCAGACGTGGACTGTACGTGGAGAGGCTGACAGCTGGGTCCACGGCCGCAGCAAGGAAGTGCCTCCTTATTATGTGCAAAATAATTATTCCTCCACCTGACAGCGGGGACCCACGGACGGGCCACCATATTTCGTGAAAAAAATGTTTGCCCCTGACTGCTGGGACCCAACAGCTACATCTTCGCACGCAAGGAAGTGCGTCCGGGAAAAAAATGATTCGCCCCTGACTGTTGGGACCCACCAGCTACATCTTCGCACGCAAGGAAGTGCCTGACAGTCGGGACCCACCTGGTCGAAGCGTACGTAGCGTTGTCATTCTGGTCGCGAACGTGTACGTACATATATACTGGTGGATGTAGAGGCGCGCACGTGTCGTAGTAGAGGCGCATACGTGTCGTAGTAGAGGCGCGCACGTAGCATGTACACATACGTATAGCGGCCAGGGTGCAAGAAAGATAATACGGCCACGTATGTGTACATACGGGCGGGGTCTCGAACGCCTACTCGCGCATACGTATGGCGAGGGCTCATGTACATGGCTGGGTTGGAACGGAGAAACAACGTCGTCGTGTTCATGGGGAGGCAACGGAATGCGTTGTGTTCATTGGGAGGCAACGGAACGCGTGGGAGCCAACCGGCTGGGTCAGAACGGAATGCGTGTTCGTGTTCATCGGGAGGGCTTGGACGGAACAGGCAATGGAAACGAGGCCTGGCGTACCATAGAACGGAGGAAACAGCCTTGTGGTCAACCGGCCATGTTCGAAACGGGATCCTGTTCATCGAGAGGGGTCTGGCATACCGCAAAACGGAGGAAATGGACCTCCTACGGTCGAAATGGGGGTCCTATTGATCGGGAGGGGTGTGGCGTACCGCAAAACGGAGGAAACAGACTTGTGTTGGAGCGCTACGGTCGAAACGGGGGTCATGTTCATTGGGAGGGGTGTGGCGTACCGCAAAAAGGGACTCGACGGGATAATGTTCATCTCCACCGTCGACCTCCTCCAGCCTCCACGGCTACCGTCGACCTTGTCCAGCCTCCACGGGCTCCTGTTCATCCAGCCTCCACCACGCGCTACTCCACTGACTACTGTTCAACCACCCTCCACCGTATACTGTTCATCTAGCCCTCCACACCACGGGGTCCTGTTCAACCACCCCTCCACGGGCACCCCTCCACCGTCTACTGTTCATCCAGCCCTCCACACCACGGGGTCCTGTTCAACCACCCCTCCACGGGCACCACTCCACCGTCTACTGTTCATCCAGCCCTCCATCACACCACGAGGTCCTATTCATCCAGAGGCAATGCCACCACTCACTATTCATCCAACCCCCCCCCCCCCCGCAATGCTCACTGTTCATCCCATCGATCGGCTTCAGTAGCAGCAGTAGCGAAGGAATCGCTCGATCGGGTTCAGTTAACAGCCATCGATCGACCGCTCGGTTCAGTAACGCGTAGCCTGCAGTGCAATCGCTCGGGTTCAGTTAGAGCCCAACGCCTCGCTTGGGTTCAGTTAGAGCCAACGCCTCGCACACACGCGCGTACGTGTACGAGAGAAACGCGCATTGCTCGGCCCCCGACCTCCCACCATAACCGGGAACTCCCCGAAATTTTCCTCCCCCTCGCTTCTACCACGGTTTTTTCCGTCATGGACGGCCCAAAGAATGTCATGCAACTGCGTGTCCGGCCCGCCCAGGACGAAAAGCCCATTTTCTGTCATGATTTTTTGTCATAGAAGTAGGACCCACCACATCTATGATGATACCGGGTTTTGTCACAATTATCGTCATAGAAGTGTCATATGGATGACAGAATTTTTTTTCGTTCGGCCCAAAATGTCACGGATGTGTCTTTTTTTTGTAGTGAAGCATAGTGTAATTACGCAGGTGCCCCTGGCGGTTCACACCTGAAGGACACGTGGCATGCATGCAACTCGTTGGAAGTTGTTCCATGTTTCCACGCACGCCTGTATTGTCGGGTGGTCGTTCCGGCTTCTCTGGGTTTCAGGCAATAAGGATATGGCATTAAAACAGATTCAACTTTTATCTCTGTGTCTTCTGCTGACAAGGACGCAGAGAAGACATTCGACAGTTTCAATAGAATGCATATGATTTAGATAGATTGAATCTGAGGTAGAAGCATAGAAGGAGGGTCAGGGTCCGATCACATTCACTTAGATCAAAAGATTCAAACATGAAGATATAGCTATAAGTGAATGTTGTTGTAACGCCCCGGATATAACTTTGCACATTTGTAACTCCAACTCTTGCCATTTCCGGCTATGTGATATGATAACTTCCTTCGTGGTTGGGTTTTGTCTTTCGTTTTTGCATTTTGTTCATGTCATGCATCTCATCTCATAGCATCATGCGCATTGCATCTGCATGTTTTCATAAAGCTTGCATCCGTTCGTAGTTGTCGCGTTCCCCCCTCGCCTTCGTTGACCGATCAGAGTCCAACCGGGTTTTCGATTCCCTCTTGTCTAACCGTTTGACCCTCTCTACATTTTACCCTTCCCTCGCGCATGTCCGAAAGTTGTCCCGAACCCGACCCGCTCTGTCGTTACCAATGGGTCCAGATCATCCCCAAACATCCCCTAAATATCTTCGGTTCTTTGTTAGACCGTCCTAGCCTATTTTACCCGGGGCGTCCGATTACGATCGGAGGGTCCAAATAACCCTACCCTAATCCCCTCGGTATATATATATCAGCCTAAACCCTAGTCCTAGCCTGTCCCATCCACCCTTCCCTCGCTCCGTGATACGTCTCCAACGTATCTATAATTTTTGATTGCTCCATGCTATATTATCTACTGTTTTGGACTATATTGGGCTTTATTTTCCACTTTTATATTATTTTCGGGACTAACCTATTAACCGGAGGCCCAACCCAGAATTGCTATGATGCAAAGGATCGGCGGGTCAGTTTTGAACCCGGAGAACACGTATACCTCCGAGTCACTCCTATGAAATGAGTCAAGAGATTTCCGACTCGTGGGAAGCTGGCACCCAGATTTATGGGTCCATTCCTGATTATGTCTCGAGTGGGTACGGTTGCATATCAAATGGAACTACCCCCTGAATTGGCAGACGTACACATCGGGTTCCATGTTTCGCAATTGAGACGATGCATATCCCCGCCTGAGAAAAGGACTGCAATGGCTGAGATAGAGTTGGAAAAAGATTTAACTTATGAAGAGAGACCGTTCAAAATTTTGGATCAGATGGAAAGGGTCACTCGCAGTAAAGTCAGAAAATGTTTACAAGGTTCAGTGGGAGCATCACACAGAGTCAGAAGTGACTTGGGAGCGGGAAGAATTCCTTAGGGATCAGTATCCAGATTAGTTTTCCCAAGCAACCGAATCTCGAGGATGAGATTCATTCTAAGTGGGGGAGGTTTGTGACAGCCTGGTTTTTGCCCTCTCTTATTTGCTTGATTTTCATTTGAAAATTTTCTGAAACTTGGAGTTCTTGAATCTTTTCATATGGACTTAAACACTTGGGCATCCTTGGCTTTCACCCAAGTGCTTAACTTCCCTCCTAAATCATCATTTAACTTTTGATCCACCCCAAAATAATCTTTGAAATATTTTTCTTAAATGAAAAATATTCATTTTCTCTCAGAAACCCTAGCCAGATCGGTTTGCTTCAAAGAAACCCTAATTTTTATGGCTCAGAAAAATCTAAGATAATTCAGAAATATTCTGTGAACCCGAGGGCACCTTCCTGAGCAAAAATATTTCATCACTTTCTAGAATATTTTTGCTACAGAAAATATTTTCTGTTCTAGACAGAAATGGTGGTTTCTACAGCAACTACCATTTTACTTGCTCCATTTGACCTGAACTTTCTTGTGCGTCTTTACCTTAGTAACTTATAACTAGCCTCCAAAGCACAACCTCAATTTCCCAGCTGTTTGACCACAGTAACTGTTCAAAGTTACTGATCAGAAACTTACCTGGCCTGTAAAAACCTCTCTACTGCACCTGGATCCAAACCAATTTGTGGTAACACTCAAAACTACCACGAACATCATGCCAGACATCAAGTTTGTGATTAGGTCGGCCTGATGTCATAGTTCACGCGGTGACCACGTTCGTCCAGGGGTGTTGGCATGCGTGTCGACGCGCTCTGAGCGTCGCCGAGCGCTCTGTTCACGCGTGCTCGCTTCCCTCGCCTGCTCGAGCGTGCCAAACCGGGGCACCATGTTCGTCTCTAAGCCCTTAACCTCCCTCTGGCGCTTGCCGATGTTGCAGCTCGCCGTAGCGAGCACGAGCAAGGTCCGGCCAGCCCAACAGTGCGGAGCGCATTATGCTCGTCGCCATCCTCTCGATCATGTGCTCGTCTCCGTCCGCCCACAGTTGTCGCGTGACCTCCATCGCCTTCTCCCCCTCTCTCAGACGCCACTCATCGCCGGGCGCCGTGAACAGGTGTGCACCGGCGGAGCCCGAAGCCCCCTCGCCGCTCGCCTATAAATAGGGCCACCCCAGCCTCCTCGAGCACCATCGAGCACTCCCACACACTCCACGACTGCGTAGGAAGCCGTAGCCCGGCCGGGCAGGCCTTGGGCCGCTGTCCCCGAGCTCGAGCTCGCCGGCGATCCCCTTTGGTCGCCGCGGAAGCTTTAGCCTCTCCAAGGCCAGGGCAACCCCTCCAGGGCTTCCACCTCTCTCCGGTGAGGCCGTCTCGCCCTCTTGGAGCCCCTGGAGTGGCCTCCGTTCGCCATCTTCCTCAACTCCGGCAACCTCCGCGTTCTGCCTCCGCTTGTGAGCTTGTTTCCGATGCTGTCCGACCACCCCTAGCCATGCTATGGGTACGGGCAGGTGCGCCATCGTTCCCTCTCTAAATCCCTCCCTCTCGTTTGGGCCAAGAAGCCCTCGTCGCCGGTGAGAGCTCCGGCAAAGCCGTGGCCTTCTCCGTTTCTTTCTCCCCCTTCCCCTACCTGACTAATGGAGCCCGCTAGTCAGCCACTCTGCACGCGCGCGAAGCGGTACAAGTGGTGACGCCCTGAGGTTTTACGCCTTCGACGTCATCCCCCCCTCAGCTGTTTATTTAAATTCGTGATCATTTATATTACAGAGAACTTCAAACAGTTATAACTCTTCAACCATAAGTCCAAATGAATTGATTCTTTTTGCATTGTGTTCTCTGAAAAGAAATCTAGCAGCTCAACAAAGATGAGATTTTTCCTAGCTGTTTAGAATTTCTGGTGATTTTCAGAAGTGTTCTTGATATTTTCTTTTTGTGTTTAAATTTATTTTCAGAGGGTGAGGCTTGTCTTGAGGATCTCCAGAAGGCTTGTGAACCTCATCTGCACTAAGGCAAGCCACAACAACATTTTCATGGTGTCATTTCAATATTTGTGATTTTATTACTTGAATGAAATGATTAATCCATGCATTTAAATTACTATTGTGTTATTTGTATTCTATTAAATATTGCTTAGTTGATATGCTTGATTTACAGAATAATTGAAACTAGTTTAGTGGGTAAAGCAAGTTAAGATTTATTTGTGGTGATGTTAGAAATGATTTTGTTATGCATGTTAGTAATTATTTAAAGCTTTGTCTTGCCTACATAAATTGATAAAAATTTGCTAGAAAATATTCTGTTAAATACTTGTTTAATCATTTTACTTGTCTTACAGAATGGTTGAACCCAACTTAGTTGATAAAGAAATTAAGAGTTGTTGATAGTGAAATATTTTTTTAAGCATATGAGAAATTTATCGGAATTACTTTCTTGCGTGAGAAATTAATAAAACTTGTTGCAAAATATTTTGGTTAAGTTGTGAGTCATTTTGAGAAGTAAAGTGATATGAGTTGTTGATGTTTATGCTTGGTGTGTATATGGATGACCTCGGTCATTTTTATTATTATGTGATGCATGTGTAGTTTTGCATTTCATGGCATGCTATGACACCGGTCATTTTCATTTTAAAGTTGAACCTGAATATAACTCAACTTGAATATACCGTTGACTGGGTCGTGGTGCCGCTGAATCGAGTTTCTTTCCCAGTGCAACCACATTTGCCTTTTTGGGAAGGCCTTGATTCGGTCCATTGACATGGCCTCTGGTCGGTGCCTCCAACTAGGGAAGGTTATGTCGTGCTTGCCCTGGCCCGATAAGCAGGCGTAATCTTGTGTGCTCGTTGATGAGATTATGGTACCGAGTCCCCGAGTGGGATTGTTTTGACCACGACGGTGGTTGGGGTGTCTTTGGTAGACACAGGGCCACCCAGGACCAGCCCGTTGGGGAGTGGGTCGGAGTGGTCGGGAGAGTGTCGTGGCAGTGGAAGGGTTTGTCGGAATGCCGTTGGTCCACCCGAATGGGAGTGCGAGGCCATGGGTTCCGTGGTGTGGGTACAGTGTGCTACCTCTGCAGAGTGTATAATCTATCGATAGCCGAGTCCACGGTCACGGACACCTCGTAGTAGGTCCCACCATGAGTCAATGTTTAATAAAAATAGCACCCTAAGCTATGAACTTTGCATTGGTGATGGATGGCAGAAAGACCATCGAGGCACTTGGGACCAGATGATGGTCGTGGTTGTGATCTCCGTAAGGATCACGAGTTGTTCTTGTGAAAGACCACGTTGGTGGTTTGTTTGTGATCCAAGAATGATCACAGTTGGTAAGCTGTCCCGATGGACATTCGAGCATGATCACAGGATGTTGACATATAGTGTTGCATTATTAATAATTGGTTAAATATCATGATATTGTTTGCCATTATGATTATGGCTATTGTGAGCTTGCAAGTACATTCAATATACTGACCTGGCGTGTCATGCCAGATTTCAGGAAAGTATCGTTGGAGAGGAGCACTGTTCAAGTCTAGATGGTGTCCACATCGGTGTCCCTGTGATATGGAGCTTCCGCCATGACGTTATTCCGCTGCCACGTAGTTGTTCGGATTGAGGCCCTTTTATGTTCACTAAATAATGTACATATTGTTCAGCCGCCCCGGGTGTGCCGCTTGGCCTCGACTGCTATTGTAATGTGAATTCTGTTCCGCTAGCATCAATAAAGCGGTTGTTTTTCTGTACCAAGATGTTGTGTGTTGCCAGAAGACATGGTCTGTGGGCTAGCAATGCATGGTAAACCGGTCGCTCTAAGCCGGGGTGCCACACCCCGCCTTGATATCTCTGCTCCTCGTGAGCCTGCCTGACTAGGCTACTCCTGAGGAGGTCTTGCGTCGTCCGCCTTGCGAGGCTTGGCCCCTCGCAAGGGTCTTGGATGCCTTGTTGATTAAGATGGGTCGTACGGCCTGCTGGCTGAGCCATGCCGTGGGCCACAGGCAGGCAAGTCTGGGGACCCCCGTTCCCAGAACGCCGACAGCCACTCCTCTAGAAGCTATCACTTTGACTATGAATATACTCAAGATGAAGGTGTTGCCGGTCTCGCACTTGTGTCATCCAACTCCTACGACATATTTGATTCACCAAATGAAGGGATTGGAAGATGCTTCATGGCTAAAGGCCCAAAGGTATCACACCCCGAGTATGTTGATTTCAATAGTGATGAAGATGATTTGCTAGGTGATGATGATTTACTTGTTGACAACTCTAGTGATGAAAACTGTGATAAACTTGCTATTAATCATGATAATCAAGATAAAACGAATGACGATGTTAAGAAGGAGATTGAGCATCTAACTAAAGAACTAAACACTCTTAAGTTAGCTCATGAAACTACCTTAGAGGATCACCGAGAGCTTTTAAAGACTCATGAGAAGCTACGCTTTGAAAAGCAATCAATGATGATCTTCGTAAGAAAAGTTCTTATTACATTGCCAAGCGTTTACTCTTGTCTACTTACATGCCACAAGTAAAATATAGCAACATGAGTAAGAAAGATTCTTCTAGTAGTAACAATAATCATGTTAAATTGAATATTGTTCCTTCTAGTAGTTCTCTTGATTCCACTAATGATTCTCTTAGCCAAGTTACACTCGAGCAAAAAAACATCTTATTGAAGGGAATTATAGAGAAAGGTGTTTACAAGAGCCTTGCTGGAAGTAAGAAGTTTGAGGAAATTGTACGCAAGCAAGGAAGGCACCGGAAGAATCAAGGTGTTGGTTTTGAATGCAAATTCAATGCCAATGGAGTTGAGTGGGAAGAAGATCAATACCCCAAGATGAAGATTGTTCCTCAACAAGAGAAGTATGATCCTACTTCCTTCAAGGGAACACAAGCTCAAGATGATCTTCCACCACAAGACCACAAGCAAAAAGGCAAGGACAAGCTTCGAGAGGATATTGATGCATTTGAAGAAGCTCCCAAGGCCTTGGGCAAGTGGGTTCCCAAGACTACATCAAGTTCTACTTCATCAAGTACGACTACAACACCAAGGATTCCCATCAAGTTGATGTGGATCCCGAAGAAGAAGAACTAGAGAGTTCTTGAGGGTGACTCCGCCAAGATACTTCACTCATATCATTTTGGCGAGAACAAGTGCAAACAACTTCCACATCTTGCACTAGTTCAAGGAGTCACAAACCCACATGTTGGTAAGACAAGGAACAAGGTAACCTAATGCTTTCATGGACAACATCATGTGTGAATTTCACTCTATGTCTATCGATATCCTTGTATGTTCCTTGTGGGACTAACCCATGTAGGTATTGAAAGTGCAACTCACTCCAATGGATTGCTCCAAATGATCTACATCCACATTGAGCATCAACATCTTCAACACCTACATCAAGTCATCATCGACAAAACCCAAGGTTACTTCATCCCTCTTAGGGGGATGTCACATCTAGGGGGAGCTTTGCTCTAAGAATTGAGCTAAAGCAACTCTAATGGTGTGAACACAACAATGCTTTATGTAAAAGTGGTAACCCCACTTGTGCTTAAACGATGAGTATGACCTACGATCAAATGTTCTCATTTGACTCCTCTGTCAATATACTCATATATAGATGACCTAGTCATCGCCAATTGCTTGATAGATGCTAGAGTGTTTGTGCATGCTTTGTCACATATTTTATTTGCTATCTTATTGTGTTAGCATGTTGGTTGCATATTTTTCTCATTCAAGGACATCCATTTGTTACTTTGGTTGTTTGTATTTATCTTTTTGCCAAATGGATGGACAAGAATGCCTAAGAATTCCCTCTAGCTATCTATGCTTTTCTCGTCTCAAACTCTATTCATGCTACATCACAAAGTTTGAACAAGTCAAATTCGGACCCTCTGGGTGAGGAGCACTCGGAGTCACCGATCCGTCAAGACCTTAACTTCCAAAACCTCTTAGTTCATTTAAGTCTGACCGATCCGTTCCATTCAGTCATACCGAGTTCATTAAGTTGATATAGGTTTTAATCTCGATGCTACCGATTTGAACCCTTCGGTCACACCGAGTTGCAGCATCCGCTTGCGATTCTGCATCTCGGTGCCACCGAGTCGTTCCACTCGATCACACCGACAGTGTCTGGATATATATACCCAGGTTGAAAATTTGGAAATTTCTCCAAACCCTGTGCCCGCGCCTGTCCAGCTCCGCCAACTCGTGGTCTCTGGATCATCTCCTCGTCGCCCACGACCTCCTGCCGCTGGTGTCCTCCGCCGTCAACGGAAATTTTTGCCGCCATTGTCGCCGTAGCAGGTTCATCACCAAGCTAGGGTATGAACTCGACCCTTTGTGCTTTCTACACTCTGAATCTTAGCACAAATAGAATGCCATGATTCTTGCCATGATTGAAACAGTCTTATCCAATCAAAACTTCATTTAGATTAGTTTTGATCCAAAAACTTAGGGTTAGGTTTCCGCCGAACTCATCTCAGACCGACCGATTTGAAAGATTCAGTCTCACCAATTTGGCCCAGGCTATTGCACATGTAATACTCGGTCTGCGAAGTGTATGAATCGGTGTGACCGAGTTTACTTTCTCAGTGAAACCCTAGCATCTCAGAGTCACTGAACTGCGTCTCGGTCTGACAGATTTCACATGTTTAGTCTCTAAAGTTGCTTCGGTTTCACTGAGTTCGTCTAATTGGTAGCTCCGAAATGCCTTCTGTACAAAACTAAAATTAAGTTTTTGAGTCATTCTTTGTCTAGAATAGCTGTACTTTGTGATGCCCATCTACTCTACCTATACCCATCTGTTCACAGGGTCAGTTTCAGCTATGTCAGACCAGAGTGACAGCCAGAACAGGTCAGAGGAGCACCAAAACATCAGTGAGGGCACTAGTCCCTCAAGCAGCTTAGATGATGGAAGCAGAAGCACACCAAGCAATCCGCCTAAGGCCGCTACTAGGCACAAGAAGAAGAGAACCTCAGAATCTGAAGATGAGGATTATATTGCTGATGAAGAGGTCACTTCCAAGAACAAGTTTATCAAGAAAGAGCAAGTTGCTGCTGCTGCTGGCATCAAGCTAGGAATGAAAGTGAAGGCTCCTGCTAGAGGAAGCCTATGTCAAAAGTCAGACATCTACTCAAGAGAAAGCCCAACATGCAAGTGGTGCTTGAAAAGAAAAGAAGGAAAGAAAAAGGGGAAGATGGTGCAAACTTGTAGACCCAATGGCTGAATTTGAGAAGCATTCATCTGAATATGAGGATGAAGAAGAAAATGATGCACTAGCTCCCAAGGCTCAAAAGCTCATGGGAGATGCAATTAAGTCTGGGGTTGTCGGTGTTCTGGAAACGGGGTCCCCAGACTTGCCTGCCTGCGGCCCACGATGTGGTTGTGCTGCAGGCCTGTACGGCCCATCTTCATCAGCAAGACATTCATGACCCTTACGAGGGGCCAAGCCTTGCGAGGCAGATGACGCAAGACCTCCTCAAGAGCGGCCTCACCAGGCTGCCTCGCGAGGAGCGGAGAAATCAAGGCCGGGAAAACCTCGCGAGGCACTCATGACGTGAGCCATGACGATCAAGATCAGGCGGGCACGTAGCTTCCTTGTTTCCCCTTTGGTTCTAAGGAGGCAAGCACAGGCGCGGAGTACCGAGGCATCAAGCAAAGGTTTCCATATCAGTGCAACGAGACCAAGACCAGCAGGATGGCAGGACGGAGGTCACCATGGAGCCCAAGACGGTGTCACCACCAGAGCCTTTCGCAGGCGAAAACCACTTTTGGCAGGATAAGCTGTACTAGTTGTCCCCTTTCAAATTGGCCATTGTTGGCTCCCTTCCCGCTCAATATTTGGGGAGAGGACCGGGGCCTATATAAGTAGAGCTAGCCACCTGTCAGGACCGGTTTTTCGGGGTATTAATTTCCCGGAAAATGGCCCTTGTGCTCACCGGCCCCAGGATTACTATTAGCTGATGAGGCACCAACTTGATAAAGAAATTCCAAGCAAAGTACATAATATGTAGTACAAGACCATTCTGGCCTATGGGCACAGCAATTGGTTTCTAGTGGTTGATGGCGGAAGCGGTTTGCGGATCATCAACGTCTATGGGACTCCAATTCCCACAGGAACAGCTGACCAGGATAACTCCTATCTTCGTGAGGCTGCTATCACCATTGCATAGGTTCCGAGGCTGTCATCACAACGCTCCTCTCCACGCAAGAAATCTGGCCAAGACAATAGCCAGGGACAAGCCAGTGAGTACTTTGAATGTACTCGCAAACATTGAGAACACAGGTATAATATAGCCACTGATAATCATGTTTGAAATATTCTATGATCACTTCGTGAGTCATAAATGGAACTTATGATGCATGCAGCAGGTTAATTATGTCAAATATGAATATGCACTCAGAGAGTAGAAATAGAATGCACCGATCGGGTGTCTGAAGCGATGCCTCCAAAGGATAACAATATGAAGCATACCACAGTCGGGCGTCTGAGCGACACCACAAAAAGGGCTTATAAGTAAATGAAATGACAAGCATGCCACAGTCAAGCGTCTGAGCGACACAACATAAGGGGCTTATAAGTAAATGAAATGACAAGCATGCCACAGTCGGGCGTCTGAGCGACACCACATAAAGGGCTTATATAGGAATAATCACAGTGAATATCCAGGAGGTAGAACCGTCCCAGGGATACTCAATAATTCAAATAACATAAATGGTTAGTCCATAATAATAGTAATAATAATAATCATACGTCACAAGTCATGATCAATGTTCTTGTTTAGTAGTTTCTCCTCCGAAGACTGACACTAAGACCGACACTTGACCCATCCCAGACTGTAGTCCATAACCATGGACACGGCTATTCGAATAGATATAATCTCTGCAGAGGGTGTACTCTTTACCCACGAGTAACGGATTCCTTTAGTCCATCGGGACTAATTCCATCTACGGTCTTTTAGTTGAAAATACAACTGACTGCACACACGAGCTTAACCTACCGGTGTCTGGAATCACCCACGACACCTGTTAAGCAAAACTCTAAGTGGGGAGGCTACAACCTCGCGTAGCATGGGATCAAATTTCTATCGCGCACTCTAAGGGGTGCCCCCCTCTCGATCCCAACCGGAAACACCCATGCCCCAGGACCAGGTGGCATGCCTACCGGATGCAGCCGGTATCTTCCACCATGGCCTCTCTGTACGGTGTGTGCTAGGACAGGGGTTGACAACTTACTGAACCATACCCTACCTTCGGCAGGGACAAGTGGCAGCACGAAACAAGTATGGGGGTTACTGGAACAAGACTCGATCTACGGTCGACTCAGGAGGTTTAAGTATTTCCTGCATGGTTAGCTCAAGAATTATATTTCACATCCATCAGACAGCACCACCACTCATCATACCTCCCCATGCCCCACCGGTCATAACCGTCTCGATGAGGGACAAGCTCGTGTCTACCCAAGACAAAGACTTTCCCGGATCCTTCCCGGTAGGCATGAGAGGTATATGAGGGGGCTTTCTATCACAAACATACCAAATGCCAACGGCATGAAATTATCAATATGCACTATGATTGTGATCGTATCATCGCATAGAATAACGAAATCTCCGAGACAAGATGAGGTTTGCAACCGTATCAACAACGCAAGACAATATCATGCCAGGGTTCAGAATGCTTGCCTTCAAGTTGTGGAGAGGCAGGGTGTATTCCAAAACTTTTGAAAGTTTTCCTTCCCTCTCCAACAATTCCTATTTTAGAAAATATTCGAATTAACACATAGTTTTAAAACAGTACAAAAAGTTGTTTGGAAAATTTTGAAATAAATATGAAAATAAACTAGACAATATTTGGGAAACAACAGAAAAAAAATCAAGTTATTTGGATTTATATTTAAAAAGTTATAGCCGGTCAAAGTTTAGTCAAATTCTGTTTTTAAAATAAAACAGAAAAAGGAAAACGCTTCGATACAGAATACGCTTTCGGGGTAGGGGATACGTACTCGAGACTTTACGCTTTCACTTATCCAGCATGGACGGGCGCATGGGTCACTGACAGTGGGTCCACGGGGCCCACTGGTCAGGTTTGACCAGTCGTCTCTCCCTCCTCTTCCTTTGCCCGAGCGGAGGCGGGACTCCGGCGATCGACGCCGGCGAATGACGGCTCTTCGAGGGCATCCAAGGGAAGGGATGGACCCGCCAGACCGGGGCGGTCCTCCCGATGGTCGTTGGGTCGTGGGGGTGGAAGGAGTCGCCGGCGGCGAGCTCCGCGGCAGAGGAGGCTTCGGGTGGTTTGGGGTTTTGCTTACGGTGGTTCCCCGTCGCAGCTGAGGGCTTGGGCGGCTCCGCAAGGCCATGGGGGTTCGAACGGTGGTGCCGGAATGATGGGGAAGGCTCTGTTTGCGACGAGCGGAGCCGGAGGGTGGCGGTGGCCGAACCTGTCAGAGCTGGGGAAGAGAGCTTCCCACCGTCGATTGCTGGCCAGGGGAACGCCAAGGGGTTGGCTTGAAGGTTGCCTGAGGGTCTGGCGAGCTCGGGGGGTCCTTAAATAGCGCAGCCATGTCGGTTCGTGGCGGTCATGGATAAGATCATTGGCGACCACCATTCTGTAGCAGCAGGGGGACGTGGCGGTGACGAGCGCTTGCGGACAAGCTTGCGGATAAGCTCGGACTGCTCCAGAGGGCGGCTGGCGCACGTGGGTGGCTCGGGTGGCGCCGTCCATGGCAGAGTTGTCGGGGCGGCGGTGGCGGCTTGCGGCGACGGTGCTGTAGGGCGCCGGGAGGGGGCCAGGGTGGCCCTGCGATGAGGGAGGGGTCGGGCACGACGGCTGGGAGAGGGGAGAGGCCAGGATGAGCGCGGGTAGGCGGCAGCGGGACGCGGCAACTCACGCGCACGCATGTGCAAAATGCGTGCTCTGGGTGCGCCCAGTGCACGCACGCTATGTGCTCGACGCAATGCTAGAGCGTGCTAGAGGATTAGGATGGGGCTGCGGATTAGCAGGCCTGGGTTAGGGTTAGCTAGGAGCTTAGTGGACATGTTGGTTGGGTCAGGGGGTCAAGCCCACAATGCAGACTAAAGATCATGCCAAATCTGTACATGCACTCAAGGTGTTTGACAGAATTCCAATGGCATCTAGGCAACTCTTGGTGTGGCCCAAATCTCCAGATTGGGGTCACTTTAGATGATACATAGGGTGGTGAGGTTGGTTTGTCAAAAGCAAAAACTTGTTAGTGCAAGTTTGTGAGAAAACTGATTCTGGACAGAAACAAAAGGGCATAATTGCATGCACTAAAAATACTCCAATGAGTCCACTCTCCTGGACTTAAGGGTTTTGTAGGGTGGTCTATAAGTAGGAAAAAAGCTCATGGCTACTAGAGCAAGAATGATTAGGGTTGCAGTACAAATCATCAAGTTGAACCAGAATGAAACTGAGGTTGATTCACTCAAATTTTTCAAAGGACATCACTGGGTTTTTGCATAAGGTTGAATAATATAATCCTATGAACATCCCATAATTTTGGTGGAAGCTAGAAAAAAATATTTAAAAGGGTTGTAGTGCAATACTGCCATCTAGACCAGTTTTGAAAACTTGGTGTAGAGCTCAAAATATCCCATGAATAAAAGACGTTTTTGCGTAAAAGTGTTTTAAAAACATCACATGACATCTCCAAATTTTGGTTGGAATTTTAAGTAAATTTATCTAGTGGTTGTAGTTCAAAAAGAGCTCCAAAACTAATGAAAAAAATCATTTTAAGGAATAAAGCTCAGAGAGAAGCAATTGTGCAAATAAATTCTACTGACAATAGAAATGTTTTTCTTGAAAGGGCAAACAAGTCCAATACTATATTTGGAAAGTTTTCACTTGGGGTAAAAACTCCATAATAATAAGGAAAAGAATGGCTCTGAAATCAAAAGAAAATCCAGAAAAGAAAAGTTTAAATTTCCTGGCAAAAATTTTAATTTGTAAAACAAGGTTAAAATTTTGGGTTCACAACACCACCCCCCTTGAAAAAATCTCGTCCTCGATTTGCTAAGGGTTGTTTTAAAAATAATACTCCCATTAGTTGAAACCAAGAGTTTACTCATAGCACAAACTTAGGGTACAATCATAAGCTGCAACACACAAATAAACATAGCTAAGACGTTTACAATGGAAACGGCAAATGGACAGGGTCCCGAGAGAACGTCTCTGGTACTGGGGCGCACTCTTCTTCTATCGGGGAAAGCGGGTTGACCAGTCGATGAACGCGTCTCTCCTGGTCGGGCCTCAGTGGTCTGCCGATGGCGATCTGAGGATTTAAATCAGCGAGGCTCTGGAGATAACCCATTACTCGCTGGGTCAAACGTTCTTGAGCGATGACATACTGGACAAGGTTGGCCAGTACTAGGTCTCTCTCAATTCGTCTACCGGGAAAGGATGTTTCTTCTCCGGGTGCTGCACGGCTCGGAGAGTAATAATACCCTTGTTCTCTGGAATAGGATACCGCGAATCGAAGGCGAACAATTGCCTCGTGTGCAGCCGCTTCTATGGCCATTTGCGGAGTCGGCATAGATTTCCCCAAGAAGGAGACTTCCGTTGGGTCTTGATTTGAGTTTACGGGAGGGATGTGCACTACTGCCCAATATTTCGAGGTGGATGAGGTGATTCTCGATTTGAGCAGCTCGTACTGGGGTGGCTGGGTAGAACCCATGGTATTGCAGGTAAAGTCCCACAATATTTTCACAAAACTACCCGGGGTTGCATATGGGGTTCTCAGATAAATGCTAGGGCTTGGCATGGCAAGACATGGTTGTGAGGGTTGCGCACAGGATGAGGGGTACTCTGCAAGGTCACGAGGTGGCCTTTTATATAGCCTCCAGGCTGGGTTATTTACCGCGGTGAGGGGCACTAGTTTGTTGGTTCTGCTCTCATGGGGTCGGGGTCCAAGCCACAGATACACACATCTCACAAAAGTGACGTGTTACTGTGGGTGCCATCGGGGTTGGTTTTTGGTAGCTACGCCCGGAATTAAAATGCAGCCATACACCAATGCACTCATGCATGGCTACAATTTAAAATAGGGATGCACAAGCAGACAACATTCCAATATGGTGATACATGATCACATATTTACAGGGCGTGGGGTATACCAAGGCTCGGTACTACTCGAGTAACCTAGTCTACCTCGTTTACATCTAAGCGGGCATGCCTTGGGGCTTCTCCACGGGTTTCACCGTCGGGGTTAGATGGAGGGGGTTGAGGTGCTGCAGGGTCGGGGTAGCGATGATGACCATCGCGGGGGTTGTTGGCCACAATCCCGCTGGAGTGTGTTTCCAAAAGGCGACGAAGCACTTCTGGGGGCATCAACGCATTATGGTTGATGGTTGGGGCTGACCTCAATGTCTCGATCGGTTGTCCGAACAGCACGAGTGGGTTGTCGGCGTCGGGCTCAGATTCTCTTCTTGCCGGGGCTCGGCGGATCAGTTCTCCACGAGCTGTGATCAGATCAAGGGTGATTTGATCGATCAGACCTTCTAGCGCACTTACATAGCGCACCAGATGCAATAATATAGGATCCGTCTCGTGGTCTCCGTTGGCAACTTGGGGTGGTCGACCATACCCTTCACGGATTGGGGTAGTAGTAGAAGGAGCGACAGTTAACTCTGGGCGACAAGTGCCGGAGTTGAACTATAGCCTCTCAAGCAGCTAGTTGGATGGCTTGTGGTTCAAAGGAAGTTGTCCTTCCGATGAACCTGTAGGGGCGTTCTGGCGATAGACCCCTACCATAGACATGCACAGTGGCCCAGAATTGACGGCTCTCACCGCTCATGGACCCTTGGTACACAACATATTCTGGGGGCTCTTCTAATGCAAAGGCACGACGGGTGAGGTTCACTAGCACGGTCACAAAACCTCCAGGGTTGGTCGCTGTGGTCTCATTGTGAACAATGGGGCCAGGCATTTTAGCTCGGTTTGGGCAGAGGCTGTGCTGTGCTGGGTTGCGGTTAGCATGCCCCTTTTATAGAAAAAGGGACAGAGTCTTCCATCGCACGCTTGCGAATGAGACAATTTAGGGGTCGGTCACTGGCGCGTGATCGACGGGCCAGGCTGATAGGTTGGGTACCGACTGCCAAAGGGTGTCGGGTCACTATGTGGCTATCTTACACGGGAAGCTTGGCTGGGGTTTGGTTAAGGTCTGGTGGGTTGGTTAACCTAGGTTTTTTGACCTGGCTAAGATAGGATTATCCAATGGTCACCCTGGCTTTGATACCAAGTTTGTCAGGACCGGTTTTTGGGGTATTAATTTCCCGGAAAATGGGCCTTGTGCTCACCAGCCCCAGGATTACTATTAGCTGATGAGGCACCAACATGATACAGAAATTCCAAGCAAAGTACATAATATGTAGCACAAGACCATTCTGGCCTACGGGCACAGCAATTGGTTTCTAGTCGTTGATGGCGGAAGCGGTTTGCGGATCATCAGCGTCTATGGGACTCTAATTCCCACCGGAACAGCTGACTAGGATAACTCCTATATTCGCGAGGCTGCTATCACCATTGCGTAGGTTCCGGGGCTTTCATCACAACGCTGCTCTCCACACAAGAAATCTGGCCAAGACAATAGCCAGGGACAAGCCAGTGAGTACGTTGAATGTACTCGCAAACATTGAGAACACAGGTATAATATAGCCACTGATAATCATGTTTTGAAATATTCTATGATCACTTCGTGAGTCATAAATGGAACTTATGATGCATGCAGCAGGTTAATTATGTAAATTTGAATATGCAATCAGAGAGTAGAAATAGAATGCACCGATCGGGTGTCTGAAGCGACGCCTCGAAAGGATAACAATATGAAGCATGCCACAATCGGGCGTCTGACCGACACCACATAAAGGGCTTATAAGTAAATGAAATGACAAGCATGCCACAGTCGGGCGTCTGAGCGACACTACATGAAGGGCTTATATAGGAATAATCACAGTGAATATCCAGGAGGTAGAACCGTCCCAGAGATACTCAATAATTCAAATAACATAAATGGTTAGTCCATAATAATAATAATCATAATCATCATACGTCACAAGTCATGATCTATGTTCTTGTTTAGTAGTTTCTCCTCCGAAGACCGACACTAAGACCGACGCTTGACCCATCCCAGACTGTAGTCCATAACCATGGACACGGCTATTCGAATAGATATAATCTCTGCAGAGGGTGTACTGTTTACCCACGAGTAACAGATTCCTTTAGTCCATCGGGACTAATTCCATCTATGGTCTTTTAGTTGAAAACACACCTGACTGCACACACCAGCTTAACCTACCGGTGTCTGGAATCACCCACGACACGTGTTAAGCAAAACTCTAAGTGGGAGGCTACAACCTCGCATAGCATGGGATCAAATTTCTATCGCGCGCTCTAAGGGGTGCCCCCTATCGGTCCCAACTGGAAACACCCATGCCCCCGGACCAGGTGGCATGCCTACCGGATGCAGGCGGTATCTTCCACCATGGCCTCTCTGTACGGTGTGTGCTAGGACAGGGGTTGACAACTTACTAAACCATACCCTACCTACGTCAGGGACAAGTGGCAGCACGAAACAAGTATGGGGGTTACTGGAACAAGACTCGATCTACGGTTGACTCACGAGGTTTAAGTATTTCCTGCATGGTTAGCTCAAGAATTATATTTCACATCCATCAGACAGCACCACCACTCATCATACCTCCCCATGCCCCACCGGTCATAACCGTCTCGATGAGGGACAAGCTCGTGTCTACCCAAGACAAAGACTTTCCTGGATCCTTCCCGGTAGGCATGAGAGGTATATGAGGGGGATTTCTATCACAAACATACCAAATGACAACAGCATGAAATCTTCAATATGCACTATGATTGTGATCGTATCATCGCATAGAATAACGAAATCTCCGAGACAAGATGAGGTTTGCATTCGTATCAACAACGCAAGACAATATCATGCCAGGGTTCAGAATGCTTGCCTTCAAGTTGTGGAGAGGCAGGGTGTATTCCAAAACTTTTGAAAGTTTTCCTTCCCTCTCCAACAATTCCTATTTTAGAAAATATTCGAATTAACACATAGTTTTAAAACAGTACAAAAAGTTGTTTGGAAAATTTTGAAATAAATATGAAAATAAACTAGACAATATTTGGGAAACAACAGAAAAAAAATCAAGTTATTTGGATTTATATTTAAAAAGTTATAGCCGGTCAAAGTTTAGTCAAATTCTGTTTTTAAAATAAAACAGAAAAAGGAAAACGCTTCGATACAGAATACGCTTTCGGGGTAGGGGATACGTACTCGAGACTTTACGCTTTCACTTATCCAGCATGGACGGGCGCATGGGTCACTGACAGTGGGTCCACGGGGCCCACTGGTCAGGTTTGACCAGTCGTCTCTCCCTCCTCTTCCTTTGCCCGAGCGGAGGCGGGACTCCGGCGATCGACGCCGGCGAATGACGGCTCTTCGAGGGCATCCAAGGGAAGGGATGGACCCGCCAGACCGGGGCGGTCCTCCCGATGGTCGTTGGGTCGTGGGGGTGGAAGGAGTCGCCGGCGGCGAGCTCCGCGGCAGAGGAGGCTTCGGGTGGTTTGGGGTTTTGCTTACGGTGGTTCCCCGTCGCAGCTGAGGGCTTGGGCGGCTCCGCAAGGCCATGGGGGTTCGAACGGTGGCGCCGGAATGATGGTGAAGGCTCTGTTTGCGACGAGCGGAGCCGGAGGGTGGCGGTGGCCGAACCCGCCGGAGCTGGGGAAGAGAGCTTCCCGCCGTCGATTGCTGGCCAGGGGAGCGCCAAGGGGTTGGCTTGAAGGTTGCCTGAGGGTCTGGCGAGCTCGGGGGGGTCCCTAAATAGCGCAGCCATGTCGGTTCGCGACGGCCGTGGATAGGATCCCCGGCGACCACCATTCTGTAGCAGTAGGGGGACGTGGCGGTGACGAGCGCTTGCGGACAAGCTTGCGGATGAGCTCGGACTGCTCCAGAGGGCAGCTGGCGCACGCAGGTGGCTCGGGCGGCGCCGTCCATGGCGGAGCTGTCGGGGCGGCGGTGGCGGCTTGCGGCGGCGGTGTTGTAGGGCGCCAGGAGGGGGCCAGGGTGGCCCTGCGGTGAGGGAGGGGTCGGGCGCGACGGCTGGGAGAGGGGAGAGGCCAGGATGAGCGCGGGTAGGCGGCGACTCGCGCGCACGCACGTGCAAAACGCGTGCTCTGGGCGCGCCAAGTGCACGCACGCTATGTGCTCGACGCAATGCCAGAGCCTGCTAGAGGATTAAGATGGGGATGGGGATTAGCAGGCCTGGGTTAGGGTTAGCTAGGAGCTTAGTGGACATGTTGGTTGGGTCAGGGGGTCAAGCCCACAATGCAGACTAAAGATCATGCCAAATCTGTACATGGACTCAGGGTGTTTGACATAATTCCAATGGCATCTAGGCAACTCTTGGGGTGGCCCAAATCTCCATATTGGGGTCTCTTTAGATGATACATAGGTTGGTGAGGTTTGTTTTGTCAAAAGCAAAAACTTGCTAGTGCAAGTTTGTGAGAAAACTGATTCTGGACAGAAACAAAACGACATAATTGCATGCACTAAAAATCCTCCAATGAGTCCACTCTCCTGGACTTAAGGGTTTTGTAGGGTGGTCTATAAGTAGGAAAAAAGCTCATGGCTACTAGAGCAAGAATGATTAGGGCTGCAGTACAAATCATCAAGTTGAACCAGAATGAAACTGAGGTTGATTCACTCAAATTTTGGTGGAATAATATACTCCTATGAACATCCCATAATTTTGGTGGAAGCTAGAAAAAAGATTTTGAAAGGACATCACTGGGTTTTTGCATAAGGTTGAATAATATACTCCTATGAACATCCCATAATTTTGGTGGAAGCTAGAAAAAAAATATTTAAAAGGGTTGTAGTGCAATACTGCCATCTGGACCAGTTTTGAAAACTTGGTGTAGAGCTCAAAATATCCCATGAATAAAAGATGTTTTTGCATAAAAGTGTTTTAGAAGCATTACATGACATCTACAAATTTTGGTTCGAATTTTAAGTAAATTTATCAAGTGGTTGTAGTTCAAAAAGAGCTCCAAAACTAATGAAAAAATCATTTTAAGGAATAAAGCTCAGAGAGAAGCAATTGTGCAAATAAATTCTACCGACAATAGAAATGGTTTTCTTGAAATGACAAACAAGTCCAATACTATATTTGGAAAGTTTTCACTTGGGGTAAAAACTCCATAATAATAAGGAAAAGAATGTCTCTGAAATCAAAAGAAAATCCAGAAAATAAAAGTTTAAATTTCCTGGCAAAAATTTTAATTAGTAAAACAAGGTTAAAATTTTGGGGTGTCACACCACCATCGTAGAAAACAACTCATTGAGATGCATCTCAACCACACAAGTTCGCCAAGCACAAGAACACCTCAACCCCAGGAGGCTCTTCTTCCCCTTGTACTGTTCACCATCAAGCCAAGAGTCAATCCACCACCACCACACTGGAGTAGGGTATTACACCACAACGGTGGCCCGAACCAGTATAAATCTCGTGTCCTTTGTGCTGTGTGTTCGTCGAGTTCGTCCGCGAGATCTTAGCGAGCTAGGGCATGGATCGGTACGGACGAAATCTTCGCACGCACCCCAGTGTTTGGACCTTGAGGATTTTGCCGGAACCCGTGATCCGACATTTGGCGCGCCAGGTAGGGGTGCGCCGGAGCTTCCTTTCCGTCATTTCGTATCCAGTTGCTCCGTCGTCTCCATGGCAGACGCTCGTCGTGCTCGTGCTGAGCGCCGGGCCGCCCTAGCCACCCGCATCGCTCAGACGGCTCCCGTTGGTGGGCCACCTCGTCGTTCTCCGTTTCCTGCCGCCACCGGCCTGGCGAGGAACGAGCAGCAAGCGTCCTCGCTGCACCCCTCGGTGTGGCGGGACGGACGCACCGCCACTCCATCACTAACCCAGGCCGGTTCCTCGTCCCATGCTCGTCGCGCTCCCATGGACGCACGGGCCGCGCTCCTCGTGGCGCACGAGCTCCTGCGCTACCGCCCGATCGACAACCTCTACGAGGACTGGCTCGACCGCATCGCCGAGCTCGTCCGCACCGCAGGGGCTCCCCTGTGCCATCCCTCTCTCTGCCTCACCCTCCGCCAGCTACAGGCGACATAGCTCACGGAGCACCACCACCACCTCTGCCCCAAGACGGCGCCCTGGCGCCAAGGCGCATGGCTCCACGACGCGATCCTCCGTGTCCGGCGCCCACGCGTGAAGAAAGAAACTGCCAAGAAGTCCCTCGACCGCAAGAGAATGCTCCGCCACTCCTCGCACCGCCGCGCCGGGATCATTTGCCGCGGTAGGGCCCCGCGCCGCATGCTGTGGCGGCACGTGGGCGTCAAGACCAAGCTCCACCTCCAAGACGGGCCCCGACGACCACAGCCGGCTACCGCGCCTTCACCCCCGATTTGCATAGCGTCGCCTGGCCGGGCAAGTTCAAGCCAGATCTACCTCCCTGCTATGACGGCACCCCCGACCCCGTGGAGTTCTTGCAGCTCTACGAGTTGAGCATCGAGGCGGCCAACAACGACGGGAAAGTCATGAAGAACAGGTTCCCTATGGCACTCAAAGACGACGCTCATTCATGGCTCCTGAACCTGCCTCCAGGCTCGATCTCCTCCTGGGACGAGATGCGCGACCACTTTGTCGCCAACTTCCAGGGCACTCGCGACCGCCCGCCGGCCACGGGTGACCTGCGCCGCGTCAAGCAACAACTAGGAGAGACCGTCCAGAAGTACATCCAGCGCTTCAACAACATTCATCTCAAGATCCCCAAGGTGGTGAATGAGGCCATCATCTCCACGTTCTCTGATGGCGTCCGTGACGTCAAGATGAAGGAAGAGCTCGCTATCCACGAGGAGTTGTGCATGTCTCAGGAGTTGTTCCACCTAGCAACCAAGTGTGCAAGAGCTGAGGAAGGGCGCCTCTCCCTCCTCGAGCTGCCGGCTGTGGACCTGGAGGAGAAGAAAGCCTAGGCCAATGACGTGCAGCACAAGGGAGCAACCGTGCTCGCAGCGGAGCCGGACACAAAGCGAGCCAGAGACCAGCCCGAGTCGTCCAAGAGCAGCCGACCGTTCTGCGCCTTCCACAACCTGTCACCAGCGACTGTCAAGAGCTTAGAGCCATTCGTGAAGGACGCTTCAGTCGACGCCCCGAGCACAGCGACCTGGGCTACGGCCGAGGAGGAGGACATGGTGGCGGGCGCTGGGATGACCGTGGCCCGCGCCAGGAGTGGCACGACCGGCCTCATGAGGACTGCTGGCAGGATCATCCTCGTGAGGGCGCCTGGAGGGACCAGCCTCATGAGGGTCGTCCTCAGGGCAACGCCGATCTTCCCCCGCTGCCGGCACCGCCAAGAAGGAATGACGACCACCATCAGGACGAGGGGGCTGGGGGCTACCAGGAGCCGCGCGCTATCGCCTGCATCTTGGGCGGAGCCCGGGCCCCAGCCTCGCAGTGTATCTTCAAAGAGTTTGCTCGTGAAGTGAATGCATTCCTCCCCAAGCTTCAGGCCACGCGCTTGCTCAGGTGGTCCCAATGCGCCATCACCTTCAACTCGGCAGATCAGCTCAAGTGCGCAGCCACCGCTGGCGCCCTCCCGATGCTTTGTTCACCAGTTATGAGCAATGTGCAAGTCACCAAGACCCTCATCGACGGCGGCGCAGGGCTCAATGTCCTGTCCGTCGACACGTTCGACAACCTCCAAGTGTCGTATGATCAGTTCCAGCCTACCAAGCCTTTTTCAGGAGTGACCGACGGTTCCACCACACCGATAGGGCAGGTCCGCCTCCCTGTCACCTTCGGAAAATGCAAGAACTACTGTATCGAGCTCATCGACTTCGACGTCCCGCACATCTGTCTGCCATACAATGCCATCCTTGGGTATCCAGCCCTGGCCAAGTTCATGGCGGTGACCCACCACGGCCACAATGTCCTCAAGAAGCCAGGAAGCGGCGGAATCATCATGGTCCCGTGCGAAGAAAGAGACGCGATGTGCTCCCTCGAGCGTGCCTTTCAAGCTGCAGCAATCGACGACCCCGACAGCAAGGGCGAGGGCCCTCCAGAGGCCATCCCCAAGAAGAAGAAGCACCTGCGTCGTGCCGAACCTCAAGAGGGTGGCGTCGCGGCTGGAACCTCGTCAGGATCAGCGCCCGCTCCAGGGGCGCCTCCCTCCATCGCCTAGGAAGGCGCTCCCAGTGCCCTCCATGGGAAGGGCTCGGGAGATCTCTTCTGGAGGGCCTCATACCTTGCCAGCATCACGAGGGAGGCGCTCAGGCACCACTTGGAGGCGTGCTTCACGACACGTTTCCCTCAGGAGGACATAGAGAGAGGAGCGCCCACCGCTCAGGAGTTCATCACCAAGACCGCTCAGGAACTACAAGACGCAAGGGCCATGCGCGGCGACTGCCATTCACGAGGTGCAGCTCCCCATCCAGGCGAGGATGCCGGGCTGCGCGTCTGCATCGATGTCCCAGGGCTCAACAGGGCCGCTTCTCAGTAGCTTTTCTGGCCTTCGCGCGTAGGCCGTTGCGAGGGTCCACCACACAGCTACGTTCGCATGCCTTTCAGACTGCCGAGCGTGTCGTCAACAAATCAGCGCAACTTGCAGCGCATCCTGGCGGCTCAGGAGGCCAGGCACCATGCAGTACTGACGGAGATGGAGACGGACCTCAAGGAACCGCCTGGACCCACAGAGCCTCCCGAGGTTCAGGGCCCCGGTGGCTCATGCGGAGCAGCTCCTCCGCCGCGTACCTTCAGCTGCCTCGACATCTCTTCATCAACAGAACGAGGTGACATTTTCCAAGTTCATTCAGCTGGGAACGCCCCTAGGGCTGCATCATTCCCAGGCCGCTTGGGTCCGTCCCTGTGGCATGTATCCCTTTTTCTTCATGTCTTTAGCTTACCTTGTTGGGGGCGCCCCTCGGGATGCACCATCCCCAAGCCGCTCGGGCCTGACCCAGTCGCGTGTATCTTACCTGCATTTACCTAAGATAGTTCGCTCTCTATGCTTAATCTACCTATGATTATCACCTACTCAATCGCCACCCATCATGGGGACCGCACGCCGGCCGTCTTTCTTCAGGACCCTCCGCGTGAGTAAGTTGAGCACGGCGTCTGTGCTTGGGCCCGTCCCTGCAGCGTCGATAAATCCAACGGCTGAGCTTTGTATGGCGGGTCGGCCCCGTTTAAGTCACCTCATAGGGCCGTTGGTGCTTGGCTTTCTCACGCGATAACCTCAGGAGATTCGTTCGGCGCAGGTTGTCCGACCACCTCGTAGGACCAGCACAACGAACAAGAACCAAGACCAGGCACAACCTGCCTTGAGGTAGGGCCTCGTGAGTCCCGTGCTGGCTCACGAGTGTCGGATTTCGGGTTCCGGCAGACCCTTGAGGTTCGAACACTGGGGTGCGCACGGAGATTTTGCCTTCTACCTACCTGCACCCCACCGCCTCGCTAAGATCTAAGCTATGGAAAGAACAACACAAGAGACACAGGGTTTATACTGGTTCGGGCCACCGTTGTGGTGTAATACCCTACTCCAGTTTGTGGTGTGGTGGATTGCCTCTTAGGCTGATGATGATGAGCAATACAAGGAAGAACAGCCTCGCGAGGGTCTGTTCTTGGCTGGGCGATGAACTGCTAGGAGGAGTTCAGGCACCCTTCTCTCTCTCTCTCTCTCTTTCTGTGGTTCCTATCTGCCTCCAATTATCATTCTAATTGCCTCTACCCTGGGGGTGGCTAGTCCTATTTATAGGCAAAGGCCCTGGGCCTCTTCCCAAATATTGAGCGGGAAGGGCGCCAACAATTGGCCATTTTGAAGGGGAACATATGGTACACTTATCCTGACCAAAGTTGGTTTTTGCCTGCCAAAGGCTCTGGTGGTGACGCTGGCTTGGGCTCCACAGTGACTTCCTCCTTGCCGTTGGGCTGGTCTTGGTTTCATTGCACCGAAACAGGGGCCTTTGCTTGATGCTCTCGCCTGCGCTTGCTCCCTTTGGACCAAAGAGGAAAGAATGACACTGCGCGGGCTGGCGCCCGCCTGGCGTCCTTGGTCGTCATGGCTTGCGTCACGGGCACCTCGTGAGGTACCCCGCCTTGATCTCTCCGCCTCCTCGTGAGCCAGCCTGATGAGGCCGTGCCTGAGGAAGCTCCGTGTCGTCCGCCCCACGAGGCTCGGCCCCTCGCGAGGTTCTTGGGTCTGTGTTGATGAAGATGGGCCGTGCTGGGCCCGGCTTTGAGCCACGCCGCAGGCCGCAGGCAGGCAAGTCTGGGGACCTCTGTTCCCAGAACGCTGACAATAGCCCCCGGGCCCAAGGCGCGCCCGCACTTGGCCGTGTAGCAAGGCGAAAGGCCAAGGGCGAAGTGCCGCGGGCCCTAACAGCCTGCGGCCTTGGGCGCCGCGTGGCGGTTGACTGGACGTGGGCGCCTCAGCAACCGCGCGAGTTGATAAGGGAGCGGCATCTGCCCAGGCTTTGCTCTTTTTTGCTCCCTCCGGTTGCTGCCCAGATCCCCATTCCTGCGCCTCTCCTTCCTTCTTCCAAAATTTCCAGATCTACTCCGAACGCGTGACCTAGGAAGCCATGGCGCCTCGTCAGTCCCCGGCCGGAGCTTGGTACTCGTCTGCCCTGGAGCCACCGAGCGTGTCGGAGGCGAGCCTCGCCTGGCTGCGCCGAATGGCGGCGGCGTAGGGCATTGACGGGGCGAAGGTGTTCAAGGCCGGCTCCGCCACCCATGAGGACCAGGGGAGCACCTTCTATCCGTTCTTTGCTAGTGCCATTATTGCTGGCTTGGTGCCTCCCTTCTCCGAGTTCTTCTTCTCTGTCCTCCGCCATTATAGGATGTAGGCTCTGCATCTCCACCCCAACTTCGTCCTTCTCCTGGCAATCTTCGCCTATTACTGCGAGGCTCATGTGGGGGTGCAGCCCTCATTGGCCTTGCTACGCCACTACTTCTACCTCTGGACCTCCCGCGGTCCTGCTTTCGCGTGTGCGAGCTTCGTCGCGTACGGTGGCGCCATCGCCATTTCGAGCCCTGGGAAAAGGATTGAGGGCTTCAGGAGCAAGTGGATCTTGGCAGACGCTGGGCGCATCCACCCTCGGCTGATCTTGCCCACGGAGAAACCCGCGAGTTCCAGCGATTGGGGTCGAGCGGAGATCATGGATCCCCGCGCGAAGATGGTGTTGGAGAAGATGGACGCGGATCTGAAGCCGGCCAACATTGCGGCAGCGAAGCTGACCGGCGCGTCGCTGCTGAGGGAATTCCTGGAGCACCAGCTGGCTCCTCTTCGGCGGTACTCACTTCCGATGTGGAGGCCCCATCCGAGCCCCACGGCCTTGGCCGGCGAAGATCTGGCCGCGGTCCTCCAATCTCTGGTCAGGGGCGATGTGGCGAGGTTGGAGGGCGCTCCTACGCCCTTGTTCCTCCGCGACAACTGGGAGCAGGTAGTGGAGTCCATGCCCGTCTTCAACGGGGACGGGCCCGTGCCCATGGAAGCTCCCGAGGACCCGATGGACGTGTCCTCTGACGACTCCAGCAAAGAACAGGAAGGAGGGGAGCGGGAAAAAGGGCCTGACTCCGAGGCGACTGACGGAGAGTCGAGGGCTCCCTTCCCCCAGCGCAGGCCCCGTGCTCTCCGCCTCTCTCTGAGCGATGACGACGAGGATGATGACGAGCAGGGCGGCGGGAGCTTGCCCCCGATCCCGAAGAAGGACAGGACCGGGCTGATCTCCCGCGGGTCTGCCTCGGCTCCAGGGCGGACCGCTGAAAGTGCGACTATCCCTAGGTGGTTTTGGTAATTCATAACAACATATAGCTCACTGAGCTAATGCTATTCCAAGACAATTTTTTCAGGAAAGCTCAATGATTGGCATGGCATGGATGGTGAAAGTGGAACCCTCAAAATGCTAAGGACAAAGGATGGCTCAAGCTCAAAAGCTCAAGACTCTTCATTTTACATTTTAGTGATCCAAGATCACATTGAGTCCATAGGAAAAGCCAATACTATCAAGGATGGATGAGGTGTTGCTTAATGAGCCTTTTGCATCATGTGCTTAATGATATGCTCCAAAACCCTCAGCTACTTTCCCACTTCCACATATGACCTAAACCCAAAAGTCAAACTCGGACCTACCGATTCTTTCCATCCGGCGCCACCGAGTTTCACATGTCATAAGCCACTACCAAACCCTAGCAAATCGGTTCTACCGATAGGGATCTCGGTCTCACCGAGATGGGATTGCAATTTCTCTGTTTCCTTTTCGTAACTTTTCGGTCTCACCAAAAGAGCGGATCGGTCCCACCGAGATTGCAATGTAAACTCTCTGTTTCCCTTTTGTAACTTTTCGGTCTCACCGAAAGAGCAAATCGGTCCCACCGAGTTTACCTGACCAACTCTCTGGTTAGCTAATTACCAAATCGGTCTCACTGAGTTTGTGTAATCGGTCTCATCGAGATTACGTTATGCCCTAACCCTAACCATATCGGTGTTGGGGAACGTAGTAATTTCAAAAAAATTCCTACGCACACGCAAGATCATGGTGATGCATAGCAACGAGAGGAGAGTATGATCTACGTACCCTTGTAGATCGCAACGGAAGCGTTTGACACAACGTAGAGGAAGTAGTCGTACGTCTTCTTCCCGGTCCGACCGATCCAAGCACCGTTACTCCGGCACCTCCGAGTTCTTAGCACACGTTCAGCTCGATGACGATCCCCGGGCTCCGATCCAGCAAAGCGTCGGGGAAGAGTTCCGTCAGCACAACGGCGTGGTGACGATCTTGATGTACTACTGACACCGGGCTACGCCTAAGCACTGCAACAATATGATCGAGGTGGAATTTGGTGGAAGGGGGCACCGCACACGGCTAAGGAACGATCTCAAGGATCAACTTGTGTGTCTATGGGGTGCCCCCTGCCTCCGTATATAAAGGATCTAGGGGGAGGGGCTGGCTGGCCAAGCCCTTGGCACGCCAGGAGAGTCCTACTCCCTCCGGGAGTAGGATTCCCCCCCTAATCCTAGTTGGACTAGGACTCCTCAAGGGGGAGAGGGAGAGAGGGGGCCGGCCACCTCTCCTAGTCCTAATAGGACTAGGGGAAGGGGGGGAGGCACGCGGCCACCTAGGGCAGCCCCTTTCTCCTTTCCACTAAGGCCCACTATGGCCCATTTGGCTCCCGGGGGGTTCCGGTAACCCTCCCGGTATTCCGGTAAAATCCTGATTTCACCTGGAACACTTCCGATGTCCAAACATAGGCTTCCAATATATCAATCTTTATGTCTCGACCATTTCGAGACTCCTCGTCATGTCCGTGATCACATCCGGGACTCCGAACAACCTTCGGTACATCAAAATGCATAAACTCATAATAACTGTCATCGTAACATTAAGCGTGCGGACCCTACTGTTCGAGAACAATGTAGACATGACCGAGACACGTCTCCGGTCAATAACCAATAGCGGGACCT
Source organism: Aegilops umbellulata (assembly GCA_032464435.1). Classification (NCBI taxonomy): domain Eukaryota; kingdom Viridiplantae; phylum Streptophyta; class Magnoliopsida; order Poales; family Poaceae; genus Aegilops; species Aegilops umbellulata. The sequence continues at coordinate 228,187,058 of CP136056.1, read as the reverse complement.
GGATGCCCATATTGGCTCCTACATATTCTATGAAGATCTTTATCGGTCAGACCGCATAACAACATACGTTGTTCCCTTTGTCATCGGTATGTTACTTGTCCGAGATTCGATCGTCAGTACCCAATACTTAGTTCAATCTCGTTACCGGCAAGTCTCTTTACTCGTTCCGTAATACATCATCCCGCAACTAACTCATTAGTTGCAATGCTTGCAAGGCTTTAATTGATGTGCATTACCGAGAGGGCCCAGAGATACCTCTCCGACAATCGGAGTGACAAATCCTAATCTCGAAATACGCCAACCGAACATCTACCATTGGAGACACCTGTAATACTCCTTTATAATCACCCAGTTACGTTGTGACGTTTGGTAGTACCGAAAGTGTTCCTCTGGCAAACGGGAGTTGCATAATCTCATAGTCATAGGAACATGTATAAGTCATGAATAAAGCAATAGCAACATACTAAACGATCGGGTGCTAAGCTAATATAATGGGTCATGTCAATCAGATCATTCAACCAATGATGTGACCTCGTTAATCAAATAACAACTCTTTGTTCATGGTTAGGAAACATAACCATCTTTGATTAACGAGCTAGTCTAGTAGAGGCATACTAGTGACACTCTGGTTGTCTATGTATTCACACATGTATTATGTTTCCGGTTAATACAATTCTAGCATGAATAATAAACCTTTATCATGATATAAGGAAATAAATAATAACTTTATTATTGCCTCTAGGGCATATTTCCTTCAGTCTCCCACTTGCACTAGAGTCAATAATCTAGATTACACTGTAATGATCCTAACACCCATGGAGTCTTGGTGCTGATCATGTTTTCCTCGTGGAAGAGGCTTAGTCAACGGGTCTGCAACATTCAGATCCGTATGTATCTTGCAAATCTCTATGTCTCCCACCTGGACTAGATCCCGGATGGAGTTGAAGCGTCTCTTGATGTGTTTGGTCCTTTTGTGAAATCTGGATTCCTTTGCCAAGGCAATTGCACCAGTATTATCACAAAAGATTTTCATTGGACCCGATGCATTAGGTATGACACCTAGATTGGATATGAACTCCTTCATCCAGACTCCTTCGTTTGCTGCTTCCGAAGCAGCTATGTACTCCGCTTCACATGTAGATCCCGCTACGATGCTTTGTTTAGAACTACACCAACTGACAGCTCCACCGTTTAATGTAAACACGTATCCGGTTTGCGATTTAGAATCGTCCGGATCAGTGTCAAAGCTTGCATCAACGTAACCTCTTACGGTGAGCTCTTTGTCACCTCCATATATGAGAAACATATCCTTAGTCCTTTTCAGGTATTTCAGGATGTTCTTGACCACTGTCCAGTGATCCACTCCTGGATTACTTTGGTACCTCCCTGCTAAACTTATAGCAACGCACACATCAGGTCTGGTACACAGCATTGCATACATGATAGAGCCTATGGCTGAAGCATAGGGAACATCTTTCATTTTCTCTCTATCTTCTGCAGTGGTCGGGCTTTGAGTCTTACTCAATCTCACACCTTGTAACACAGGCAAGAACCCTTTCTTTGCTTGATCCATTTTGAACTTCTTCAAAATCTTGTCAAGGTATGTGCTTTGTGAAAGTCCAATTAAGCGTCTTGATCTATCTCTATAGATCTTTATGCCTAATATGTAAGCAGCTTCTCCGAGGTCTTTCATTGAAAAACTTTTATTCAAGTATCCCTTTATGCTATCCAGAAATTCTATATCATTTCCAATCAGTAATATGTCATCCACATATAATATTAGAAATGCTACAGAGCTCCCACTCACTTTCTTGTAAATACAGGCTTCTCCGAAAGTCTGCATAAAACCAAATGCTTTGATCACACTATCAAAGCGTTTATTCCAACTCCGAGAGGCTTGCACCAGTCCATAAATGGATCGCTGGAGCTTGCACACTTTGTCAGCTCCCTTTGGATCGACAAAACCTTCCGGTTGCATCATATACAACTCTTCTTCCAGAAATCCATTCAGGAATGCAGTTTTGACATCCATCTGCCAAATTTCATAATCATAAAATGCGGCAATTGCTAACATGATTCGGGCAGACTTAAGCATCGCTACGGGTGAGAAAGTCTCATCGTAGTCAATCCCTTGAACTTGTCGAAAATCTTTTGCGACAAGTCGAGCTTTGTAGAGAGTAACATTACCATCAGCGTCAGTCTTCTTCTTAAAGATCCATTTGTTCTCAATTGCTTGCCGATCATCAGGCAAGTCAACCAAAGTCCATACTTTGTTCTCATACATGGATCCCATCTTAGATTTCATGGCTTCAAGCCACTTTGCAGAATCTGGGCTCACCATTGCTTCTTCATAGTTCGTAGGTTCATCATGGTCTAGTAACATGACTTCTAGAATAGGATTACCGTACCACTCTGGTGCGGATCTCACTCTGGTTGATCTACGAGGTTCAGTAGTATCTTGATCTAAAGTTTCATGATCATCATCATTAGCTTCCTCATTTATTGGTGTAGGTGTCGTAGAAACAGTTTTCTGTGATGTACTACTTCTCAATAAAGGAATAGGTACAGTTACCTCGTCAAGTTCTACTTTCCTCCCACTCACTTCTTTCGAAAGAAACTCCTTCTCTAGAAAGTTTCCGAACTTAGCAACAAAAGTCTTGCCTTCGGATCTGTGATAGAAGGTGTATCCAACAGTTTCCTTTGGATATCCTATGAAGACACATTTCTCCGATTTGGGTTCGAGCTTATCTGGTTGAAGCTTTTTCACATAAGCATCGCAGCCCCAAACTTTAAGAAACGACAACTTTGGTTTCTTGCCAAACCATAGTTCATAAGGCATCGTCTCAACGGATTTAGATGGTGCCCTATTTAACGTGAATGAGGCCGTCTCTAGAGCATATCCCCAGAACGATAGCGGTAAATCAGTAAGAGACATCACAGATCGCACCATATCTAGTAAAGTACGATTACGACGTTCGGACACACCATTACGCTGTGGTGTTCCGGGTGGCGTGAGTTGCGAAACTATTCCACAATTTTTCAAATGTACACCAAACTCGTAACTCAAATATTCTCCTCCACGATCTGATCGTAGAAACTTTATTTTCTTGTTACGATGATTTTCAACTTCACTCTGAAATTCTTTGAACTTTTCAAATGTTTCAGACTTGTGTTTCATTAAGTAGATATACCCATATCTGCTCAAATCATCTGTGAAGGTGAGAAAATAACGATATCCGCCACGAGCCTCAACATTCATCGGACCACATACATCCGTATGTATGATTTCCAACAAATCTGTTGCTCTCTCCATAGTTCCGGAGAACGGTGTTTTAGTCATCTTGCCCATGAGGCACGGTTCGCAAGTGCCAAGTGATTCATAATCAAGTGACTCCAAAAGTCCATCAGTATGGAGTTTCTTCATGCGCTTTATACCGATATGACCTAAACGGCAGTGCCACAAATAAGTTGCACTATCATTATCAACTCCGCATCTTTTGGTTTCAACATTATGAATATGTGTATCACTACTATCGAGATTCATCAAAAATAGACCACTCTTCAAGGGTGCATGACCATAAAAGATATTACTCATATAAATATAACAACCATTATTCTCTGATTTAAATGAATAACCGTCTCGCATCAAACAAGATCCAGATATAATGTTCATGCTCAACGCTGGCACCAAATAACAATTATTTAGGTCTAATACTAATCCCGAAGGTAGATGTAGAGGTAGCGTGCCAACTGCGATCACATCGACTTTGGAACCATTTCCCACGCGCATCGTCACCTCGTCCTTTGCTAGTGTCCGCTTATTCTGTAGTCCCTGTTTTGAGTTGGAAATATTAGCAACAGAACCAGTATCAAATACCCAGGTGCTACTGCGAACATTAGTAAGGTACACATCAATAACATGTATATCACATGTACCTTTGTTCACCTTGCCATCCTTCTTATCCGCCAAATACTTGGGGCAGTTCCGCTTCCAGTGACCAGTCTGCTTGCAGTAGAAGCACTCAGTTTCAGGCTTAGGTCCAGACTTGGGTTTCTTCTCTTGAGCAGCAACTCGCTTGCCGTTCTTCTTGAAGTTCCCTTTTTTCTTCCCTTTGCCCTTTTTCTTGAAACTAGTGGTTTTGTTAACCATCAACACTTGATGCTCCTTCTTGATTTCTACCTCCGCAGCTTTTAGCATTGCGAAGAGCTCGGGAATAGTCTTGGTCATCCCTTGCATATTATAGTTCATCACGAAGCTCTTGTAGCTTGGTGGCAGTGATTGGAGAATTCTGTCAATGACGCAATCATCTGGAAGAGTAACTCCCAATTGAATCAAGTGATTATTATACCCAGACATTTTGAGTATATGCTCACTGACAGAACTGTTCTCCTCCATTTTGCAGCTATAGAACTTATTGGAGACTTCATATCTCTCAATCCGGGCATTTGCTTGAAATATTAACTTCAACTCCTGGAACATCTCATATGCTCCATGACGTTCAAAACGTCGTTGAAGTCCCGGTTCTAAGCCGTAAAGCATGGCACACTAAACTATCAAGTAGTCATCAGCTTTGCTCTGCCAGACGTTCATAACTTCTGGTGTTGCTCTAGCAGCAGGCCTGGCACCTAGCGGTGCTTCCAGGACGTAATTCTTCTGTGCAGCAATGAGGATAATCCTCAAGTTACGGACCCAGTCCATGTAATTGCTACCATCATCTTTCAACTTTGCTTTCTCAAGGAACGCATTAAAATTTAACGGAACAACAGCACGAGCCATCTATCTACAATCAACATAAACAAGCAAGATACTATCAGATACTAAGTTCATGATAAGTTTAAGTTCAGTTAATCAAATTAATTAAGAACTCCCACTTAGATAGACATCCCTCTAATCCTCTAAGTGAGCACGTGATCCAAATCAACTAAACCATAACCGATCATCACGTGATATGGAGTAGTTTTCGATGGTGAACATCGTTATGTTGATCATATCTACTATATGATTCACGCTCGACCTTTCGGTCTCTGGGTTCCGAGGTCATATCTTATATGCATAGCTCGTCAAGTATAACCTGAGTATTACGCGTGTGCAACTGTTTTGCACCCGTTGTATTTGAACGTAGAGCCTATCACACCCGATCATCACGTGGTGTCTCAGCACGAAGAACTTTTGCAACGGTGCATACTCAGGGAGAACACTTCTTGATAATTTAGTGAGAGATCATCTTATAATGCTACCGTCAATCAAAGCAAGATAAGATGCATAAAAAGATAAACATCACATGCAATCAATATAAGTGATATGATATGGTCATCATCATCTTGTGCTTGTGATCTCCATCTCCGAAGCACCGTCATGATCACCATTGTCACCGGCGCGACACCTTGATCTCCATCATAGCATCGTTGTCGTCTCGCCAATCTTATGCTTCCACGACTATCACTACCGCTTAGTAATAAAGTAAAGCATTACATCGCGATTGCATTGCATACAATAAAGCGACAACCATATGGCTCCTGCCAGTTGCCGATAACTCGATTACAAAACATAATCATCTCATACAATAAAATTTAGCATCATGTCTTGACCATATCACATCACAACATGCCCTGCAAAAACAAGTTAGACGTCCTCTACTTTGTTGTTGCAAGTTTTACGTGGCTGCTACGGGCTTAAGCAAGAACTCATCTTACCTACGCATCAAAACCACAACGATAGTTTGTCAAATAGACTCCGTTTTAACCTTCTCAAGGACCGGGTGTAGCCACACTTGGTTCAACTAAAGTTGGAGAGACAGTCTTCCGCAAGCCATCTATGTGCAAAGCACGTCGAGGGAACCGGTCTCGCGTAAGCGTACGCGTAAGGTTGGTCCGGATCGTCTCGTCCAACAATACCGCTGAACCAAAGTATGACATGCTGGTAGGCAGTATGACTTGTATCGTCCACAACTCACTTGTGTTCTACTCGTGCAAATAACATCAAACCATAAAAACCTAGGCTCGGATGCCACTGTTGGGGAACGTAGTAATTTCAAAAAAATTCCTACGCACACGCAAGATCATGGTGATGCATAGCAACGAGAGGAGAGTATGATCTACGTACCCTTGTAGATCGCAACGGAAGCGTTTGACACAACGTAGAGGAAGTAGTCGTACGTCTTCTTCCCGGTCCGACCGATCCAAGCACCGTTACTCCGGCACCTCCGAGTTCTTAGCACACGTTCAGCTCGATGACGATCCCCGGGCTCCGATCCAGCAAAGCGTCGGGGAAGAGTTCCGTCAGCACGATGGCGTGGTGACGATCTTGATGTACTACTGACGCAGGGCTACGCCTAAGCACTGCAACAATATGATCGAGGTGGAATTTGGTGGAAGGGGGCACCGCACACGGCTAAGGAACGATCTCAAGGATCAACTTGTGTGTCTATGGGGTGCCCCCTGCCTCCGTATATAAAGGATCTAGGGGGAGGGGCTGGCCGGCCAAGCCCTTGGCACGCCAGGAGAGTCCTACTCCCTCCGGGAGTAGGATTCCCCCCCTAATCCTAGTTGGACTAGGACTCCTCAAGGGGGAGAGGGAGAGAGGGGGCCGGCCACCTCTCCTAGTCCTAATAGGACTAGGGGAAGGGGGGAGGTGCGCGGCCACCTAGGGCAGCCCCTTTCTCCTTTCCACTAAGGCCCACTATGGCCCATTTGGCTCCCGGGGGGTTCCGGTAACCCTCCCGGTATTCCGGTAAAATCCTGATTTCACCTAGAACACTTCCGATGTCCAAACATAGGCTTCCAATATATCAATCTTTATGTCTCGACCATTTCGAGACTCCTCGTCATGTCCGTGATCACAACCTGGACTCCGAACAACCTTCGGTACATCAAAATGCATAAACTCATAATAACGGTCATCGTAACGTTAAGCGTGCGGACCCTACGGTTCGAGAACAATGTAGACATGACCGAGACACGTCTCCGGTCAATAACCAATAGCGGGACCTGGATGCCCATATTGGCTCCTACATATTCTATGAAGATCTTTATCGGTCAGACCGCATAACAACATACGTTGTTCCCTTTGTCATCGGTATGTTACTTGTCCGAGATTCGATCGTCAGTACCCAATACTTAGTTCAATCTCGTTACCGGCAAGTCTCTTTACTCGTTCCGTAATACATCATCCCTCAACTAACTCATTAGTTGCAATGCTTTCAAGGCTTTAAGTGATGTGCATTACCGAGAGGGCCCAGAGAAACCTCTCCGACAATCGGAGTGACAAATCCTAATCTCGAAATACGCCAACCCAACATCTACCATTGGAGACACCTGTAATACTCCTTTATAATCACCCAGTTACGTTGTGACGTTTGGTAGTACCCAAAGTGTTCCTCTGGCAAACGGGAGTTGCATAATCTCATAGTCATAGGAACATGTATAAGTCATGAATAAAGCAATAGCAACATACTAAACGATCGGGTGCTAAGCTAATATAATGGGTCATGTCAATCAGATCATTCAACCAATGATGTGACCTCGTTAATCAAATAACAACTCTTTATTCATGGTTAGGAAACATAACCATCTTTGATTAATGAGCTAGTCTAGTAGAGGCATACTAGTGACACTCTGGTTGTCTATGTATTCACACATGTATTATGTTTCCGGTTAATACAATTCTAGCATGAATAATAAACCTTTATCATGATATAAGGAAATAAATAATAACTTTATTATTGCCTCTAGGGCATATTTCCTTCAATCGGTCCTACCGAGTTGCATGTCAATCCCACCGAAAATCTCTAACGGTCACTAGGTTTACCATTTTGGTCCGACCGAGTTTGTTGATTCGGTCCCACCGGGATTGGTAAATTGTGTGTAACGGTTGGATTTTGTGTGGAGGCTATATATACCCCTCCACCTCCTCTTCATTCGTGGAGAGAGCCATCAGAACACATCTACACTTCCAACTCATATGTTCTGAGAGAGAACCACCTACCCTTGTGTTGATGCCAAGATATTCCATTCCTACCATATGAATCTTGATCTCTAGCCTTCCCCAAGTTGCTTTCCACTCAAATCTTCTTTCCACCAAATCCAAATCCTGTGAGAGAGAGTTGAGTGTTGGGGAGACTATCATTTGAAGCACAAGAGCAAGGAGTTCATCATCAACACACCATTTGTTACTTCTTGGAGAGTGGTGTCTCCTAGATTGGCTAGGTGTCACTTGGGAGCCTCCGACAAGATTGTGGAGTTGAAGCAAGGAGTTTGTAAGGGCAAGGAGATCGCCTACTTCATGAAGATCTACCGCTAGTGAGGCAAGTCCTTTGTGGGCGATGGCCATGGTGGGATAGACAAGGTTGCTTCTTCGTGGACCCTTCGTGGGTGGAGCCCTCCGTGGACTCGCGCAACCGTTACCCTTCGTGGGTTGAAGTCTCCATCAATGTGGATGTAGGATAGCACCACCTATCCGAACCACGGGAAAAACATCCGTGTCTCCAATTGCGTTTGAGTTCTCCAAACCCTTCCCTTTACATTCTTGCAAGTTGCATGCTTTACTTTCCGCTGCTATATACTCTTTGCATGCTTGCTTGAATTGTGTGATGATTGCTTGACTTGTCCTAAAGTTGCTAAAATCTGCCAAGAACTAAAATTGGGAAAAGGCATAGCTTTTATTTGGTCAAGTAGTCTAATCACCCCCCCCCCTCTAGACATACTTCCGATCCTACAAGTGGTATCAGAGCTTTGGTCTCCATTTGCTTTGATTTCCATAGCTTTTGGTGGTCATAGCCTTGGTTTCACAACCTAGGAGAGTATGGCGTCTAGCGAGGGAAATTATCACCGTAGAGGTCCTTACTTTGATGGTACTAATTTTGCTAGTTGGAAGCATAAAATGAAAATGCATATTGTTGGACATAACCCCGCCGTTTGGGCTATTGTGTGTGTTGGTTTGCAAGGTGACTTCTTCGATGGGAAAGAACCAAACCGTGAAGCTACCGCGGATGAGTTGAAGATGCTACAATAGAATGCTCAAGCTTGTGATATTCTCTTCAACGGATTGTGCCCCGAAGAATTCAACAAAATCAGCCATCTTGAGAATGCAAAGGAAATTTGGGATACTTTGATTGATATGCACGAAGGTACCGACTCCGTCAAGGAATCCAAATTGGATGTGCTTCAAAGTCAACTTGACAAGTTCAAAATGAAGGATGGTGAAGGTGTCGCTGAAATGTACTCTCGGCTTGCTCTCATCACAAACGAGATTGCCGGCTTAGGGAGTGAAGAGATGACCCACAGATTCATCATCAAGAAGATCCTAAGAGCCTTGGATGGAAAATATGATACCGTGTGCACATTGATCCAAATGATGCCCAATTACAAAGATCTCAAGCCAACGGAGGTCATTGGAAGAATTGTTGCTCATGAGATGTCGCTCAAGGATAAAGAGGAACTTCACAACAAATCAAGTGGTGCCTACAAAGCCTCATGTGAAGTCCCCACATCATTAAGTGAGAAACAAAATTTCAACGAAGAATTGAGCCTAATGGTGATGAACTTCAACAAGTTCTACAAGAGTAGAAGCAAAGATAGAAGCTCCAAGTCAAGGTCCTACAATGACAAAAGATCTTCTAGTCGAGAGCGAAGCTGCTACAATTGTGGAAGACCCAGACACTATTCCAATGAGTGTACGGCTCCCTACAAAAGAAGAGAAGATTCTCCAAAAAGAAGAGGTAAAAGAGAAGAATCACCATCAAGAGAGAGAAGAAGTAGAGATGATCGTTATGAACGAAGATACTCACGGAGGAGCAAGGATTGGGAAAGAAAGGAAAAATCATCAAGGAGCTACACAAAACAAAGACATCAAGCTCATGTTGGTGAATGGGTATCCGGCTCCGACTCCGACAACCACTCTCAGAGAAGTTATCACTCCGATTCCGAATATACTCAAGATGAAGGTGTTGCCGGTCTAGCACTTGTGTCAAGCAACTCCTACGACATATTTGACTCACCAAATGAAGATATTGGAAGATGCTTCATGGCTAAAGGTCCTAAGGTAACTCATCCTGAGTATGTTGATTTCAATAGTGATGAAGATGACTTTTTAGGTGATGATGATTTACTTGTTGACAACTCTAGTGATGAATACTATGATGAAACGTCAATTAATCATGCTAATCAAGATAAAACGAATGACAATGATAAGGATAAAATTGAGGCTCTAACTAAAGAACTAAACACTCTTAAGTTAGCTCATGAAACTATCTTCGAAGATCATCGAGAACTTTTAAGAGCTCATGAGAAGTTACACTTTGAAAAGCTCAATCTTGAGCAAGAGCATGAGTTTTTAAAGGCAATCAATGATGATCTCCGCAAGAAAAGTTATCCTTACATTGCCAAGCGTTTACTCTTATCCACTTACATGCCTCAAGTCAAGTCCAATAACATGAACAAGAAAGACTCTTCCTCTAGTAGTAACAATGATCATGTTAAATCCAATATTGTTGCTTCTAGTAGTTCTCTTGATTCCACTAATGATTCTCTTATCCAAGTTACACTTGAGCAAGAAAATAGCTTATTGAAGGGAATCATAGAGAAAGGTGTGTACAAAAGCCTTGCCGGAGTAAGCAATTCGAGGAGATTGTACGCAAGCAAGGAAGGCACCGGAAGAATCAAGGTGTTGGTTTTGAACGAAAGTTCAATGCCAATGGAGTTGAGTGGGAAGAAGATCAATACCCCAAGACAAAGTTTGTTCCTCAACAAGAGAAGTATGATCCTACTTCTTTAAAGGGGACACAAACTCAAGATGATCTTCCACCACAAGACTACAAGCAAAAAGGCAAGGACAAGCTTCAAGAGGAAATTGATGCATTTGAAGAAGCTCCTAAGACCTTAGTCAAGTGGATTCCCAAGACTACTTCAAGTTCCACTTCATCAAGTACGACTACAACTCCAAGGATTCCCATCAAGATGGTGTGGATCCAAAAGAAGAAGAACTAGAGAGTTCTTGAGGGTGACTCCGCTAACACACTTCACTCTTATCATTTTGGCAAGAACAAGTGCGATCAACTTCCATATCGTGCACTAGTTCAAGGAGTCACAAACCCTCTTGTTGGTAAGACAAGGGACAAGGTAACCTAAAAGACTTCATAGACATCATCTTGTGTGTGCATCACTCTATGTCTATGGATATCCTTGTTTGTTCCTTGTGGGACTAACCCATGTAGGTATTGAAAGTGCAATTCACTCAAAAGGATAGCTCCAAGTGATCCACATTGAGCATCCACATCTTCAACATCTACATGAAGTCATCATCGACAAAACCCAAGGTAGTTCATCCCTCTTAGGGGGGATATCACATCTAGGGGGAGCTTTACTCTAAGACTTGAGTTAAAACAACTCTAATGATGTGAACACAACAATGATTTATGTAAAAGTGGTAACCCCACTTGAGCTTAGACGATGAGTATGACCTATGATCAAATGTTTTCATTTGACTCCTATGTCAATATACTCATATATAGATGACCTAGTCATCGCCAATTGCTTGATAGATGCTAGAATTGGTTGTGCATCCTTTGTCACATGTTTCAATTGCCATTTTATTGTGTGAGCATGTTGGTTGCATATTTTACTCATTCGAGGACAGCCACTTGTTGTTTTGATTGTTTGGCTTTATTTTTCTTTTGCCAAGTGGATGGACAAGAATGCCTAAGAACCTTCTCTAGCTATCTATGCTTTTCTCGTCTCAAACTCTATTCATGCTACATCACAAAATTGGTCAAGTCAGATTCGAACCACTCTGTGTGAGGAGCACTCGGAGTCCCCGATTCGTCATAGACTTAAACTTCCAAAACCTCTTTGTGATTCTCGGTCTGACTGATACCCCACTTTTGGTCTTACCGAGATCATTAAGTTGATCTATGTTTTCGATCTCGGTGCAACCGATTCGAACCATTCGGTCACACCGAGTTGCAATAGCTGTACACAGTTTTGCATCTCGGTGCCACCGAGTTGTTCCACTCGGTCACACCGACATGGTCGGGCTATATATAGACACGGGCAAAAATTTGGAAATTTCTCCGAACCCCTTCGCCCGCGCGATAGCTCGCTCTGCCAACGTGGTCTCCGGATCGTCTCCTCGCCGCCAGTCGCCTCCAGTCGCTGGTCTCCTTCGCCGTCAACGGGAATCAACCCCGCCGTTGCCGCCGTAGCGAGTCTCTGCCGAACTAGGGTATGGACTCGATCTTTGTGCTATTCCCCAATCCGATTCCTAGCACATTGTGATCATGTTGATTCTAGCCACATTTGATAAACTCCTATCCAGTCAATGAACTCGTAGAATAGGTTTGATTCGAAAATTTTAGGGTTAGGTTTCCACCGAAACCATCTCGGACCCACCGAGTTGAAAAACTCGGTCCCACCGATTTGGCTTATGCCATTGCACAAGTAAGACTCGGTCTGACCGAGTATTGCAAATCGGTGTGACCGATTTTGGAACTTTGTGAAACCCTAGCAGTCTCGGTGCCACCGAACTGTGACTCGGTCTGACCGAGTTCACTAGTTTAGGTTCCAAAAACTACTTCGGTATCACCAAGTTTAAAAATCGGTAGATCGGAAATGCTTTCTGTGGGAAACTAAAACTAAGTTTTTGAATCATTCTTTTGCAAAAATCTCTGCATTTTGTGATGCTCATCCACTCTACCTCATCTATAAACTATTCACAGGGTCAGCAGTCAGCTTGTTCATCATGTCAGACCAGAGTGATAGCCAGAACATATCAGAACAGCCAGTGCAGATGAGTGAGGGCACTAGTCCCTCCAGCTCTTCAGATGAAGGCAGCAGGAGCACCCCCAGCAACCTGCCAAAAGCTGCCACAAGACAAAGGAAAAAGAGAACCTCAGAATCAGAGGATGAGGACTATGTGGCAGAGGAGGAAGCAACTTCCAAGAAAGTTGAACTCAAGAAAGAGCATGGCTCAAGACAGAGCACCAAGCCAGGCTTAAAGGTCAAAAGGCCAGCAGGCAGGCAGCCCATGCAAAAGGCCAGAGCCTCAACAAAGATTTTTGAGAAGCCTGCACCCAAAGAGCCAGTTGCTGCTGAAGGGAAGAAGGAAAGGAAAAGAGGCAGATGGTGCAAGAAAGTTGATCCCATGGCTGAATTTGAACAGCATTCTTCTGATGAAGAAGAGGTAGAAGAAGAGGTTGCTGCACCAGCACCTAAAGCACCCAAGCTGATGGGAGATGCTATAAGATCAGGGGCTACTGCATCGAAGCCCAAGGAAGCCCCCAAGGCTGCATCCAAGGCCAAGTCAGGTCCAAAGCCAAAACCAAAGAGAAATACAAGGAGCATCCCAACTGCTGAGAAGAACAAGGCCCCAGTGCCTGAAGCTGTTGGAGAAGATGAAGAAGGACAAGTGTCGAGAAAGTTGAAGCCCAAGATCCCAGACCACAATGATGCTCATCCTGTGGCTGAGGATATGAAGATCAGAAGAGACTCTGGGCTAAGAAAGTGGAGAGCAGAGGATCCATATGCTTCTAGGAGGAGTACTGCTGTTGACTACAGGTTCCACACTAAGGAACAACAGGACTTCTATGAGACAGTATTATTGGACAAGAAGCCTGTTGTGTGTGATATGAGATGGGTCGATTGGGAATACATCAAGGAAAATGAAGAGCACTATCCTGGAGTGCAAGACAGCTTCAGAGCTTGTGGAGTAGCTGACTTTGTTGGGCAGAAGCTCACAAAGTGGAATGAGGAGCTGATTATGCAATTCTACTCCACAGCACATTTCTATCCAGATGGAAGGATCACATGGATGTCTGAAGGTACAAGGTACCACTCAACTGTTGAGGAATGGGCAAGATTGATCAATGCCCTAGAGGAAAATGAAGATGACTTGGATGTCTATGCCAAGAAAAAGATGGATCATAACACTATGGAAAATATGTACAAGGAGATTCCAGCAGATGATCTTGACACTCACCAGTTTGGGTCTGTAAAACACTTGTTGTCAGGACTGCCTACGATCAACTGGATCCTTAGGCACACACTTTTACCCAAGTCTGGAGATCACAGGATGATCAGAGGTCATGCCATTAACCTGCTACATATATTTGATGTGCCTCAGAAATTTAAGGTCATGAGCCTCATAGTAGAGACTATCAAGAGGACTGCAGCAGATCAGAAGAGGAGCTGTGGATATGCCCCTCAGATCCATATGTTGATTAACTCAAGAATGGGCACAGCCACATACTTGTTGGACAAGGAACATTTGCCTATTCATCCAGATTTCGAGGACAACCAAGTTGTGATGAATGAAAATGAACCATCATCAATCCAAGCACAAGCTAAGAAGGAGAAGGCAAGGAAGGAGAAAGCTGCCAAGATGCCAACTCAAGAGGAGGCATCTGAGTATTTATTGAAAAACAAGCAAGAGCAGCTCAGTTACCTGATTGCATCCACCCTGAGGATTGAGAAAGGTCTGGCCACCCTCACTCAGAACCAGGAGAGCTTAGAGAGAATCGTAGAACAAAAGTTCTATGACTTGGATGTCAAGGTGAAAGAGATTCAAACAGTAGTGGAGCAACTTCAAGATGACATGCAGGAGAGGAAAGGGAAAACTACCACTGATGCTTTTGCCAGAGTGCCACGAGGTCCGAGGTCGTCTGCAGTGCCAGTTCCTGACACAAGAGCCACCGCCTCAGCTCCAGCCACAGCACCAGCCCAACCAGCTCCAGCATCTACTTCAGCTCCAACTCCAACCACATCTACAGAAGCCTTCGTCCTTGGAGTGATCCGGACTCCACCACCACCAGAAGATCAAGCCTGATTGTCGATCTAGCACTATGCATTTTCTTGGAACTTTTTGGTAACTTTTTGCCAAAGGGGGAGAAAAATGTATAGATCATAGGCTTCGAGAGAGAGAGAGTGTTGTTTTTTCTCTCTTGCTTTATTTGGTGGTTTTTCAAACATTGTTTGCTTTTGGTTGAGATTCTTTGATATGCTTGTGAGACATTGATGATCATGTGTTTGATCATAAGCTACACTTATGCATGCTTGATATATTTTATCTATCTTATGTGGTCATTCACTTTTCCTTGGTGATGAGTGCATGTATTTCATTATTATCATTTTGAGCACTCCACCAAGATGTATGTGACATGAAAGAGTAACCCATTGTCGGCGTTCTGGGAACGGGGGTCCCCAGACTTGCCTGCCTGCAGCCTGCGGCGTGGCTCAAAGGAGGCCCAGTACGGCCCATCTTCATCAACACAAGACTCAAGACCCTCGCGAGGGGCCAAGCCTCGCGGGGCGGACGACACGTTGCTTCCTCAGGCGCGGCCTCCTCAGGCTGGCTCACGAGGAGGCGGAGAGATCAAGGCAGGGTACCTCGCGAGGTTCCCATGACGCTAGCCATGACGACCAAGGGTGCCAGGTGGGCGCCAGACCGCACAGTGTCCTCCCTTTCCTCTTTGGTGCAAAGGGGGCAAGCGCAGGCGAGAGGATCAAGCAAAGGCATCCACTTCGGTGCAACGAGACCAAGACCAGTCCAACGGTGAGAATGATCTCATCGTGGAGCCCAGAACGGCGTCACCACAGGGCTTTTGGCAGGCGAGGACCAACTTTGGTCAGGATAAGTGTACCAGATGTTCCCCTTCAAATTGGCCAATTATTGGCGCCCTTCCCGCTCAATATTTGGGAAGAGGCCCAGGGCCTTTGCCTATAAATAGGACTAGCCACCCCTAGGGTAGAGGAGGATGGACCGCATCATCAAGAGATCGGAAAAACTAGCAAGTAAGCTTCGAGAAAGCAAGTAGAGAGAGAGAGAAGGGCGGCTGAACTCCCCTAGCAGTTCATCGTCCTAGCCAAGAATAGGCCCTCGCGAGGCCGTTCTCCCTTGCACTGATCATCATCATCATCAGCCCAAGAGGCAATCCACCCACCAAACTAGAGTAGGGTATTACACCACAACGGTGGCCCGAACTAGTATAAACTCTGTGTTCTTTGTACGTTTCTTTTGGTAGATTAGATCCTTGCGAGACGGAGAGGTAGAGGGAAGAATCTCCGCGCGCACCCCAGAGTTCGAACCTTAAGGGTCTGCCAGAACCTTAAGGCGCTCCCTCGTCTCCAGCCGCTCGTACTCACGGGTACATTCGGCGGCCTCCAGCGTCAGCGCCTCTTCACGTCTCTGGAGCCCGGTTGGGTCGCCAGAGGCCACCCTCATCGACGCGAAGGCCGCCTCGCGCAGTTCCACTTGCTCCTCCAGCAAGTGGCATCGGGCCAGGAGCTCCCGAGCCCGCTCCTCCACCGCCTCTCGCTGTCGGTCGGCCCCCAGGGCCTCTTCAGCGGCCTGGGATCGGGCCACCCGGGAGGCCTCTAGTGACGCCTTCGCTTCTTCGTCTTCAAGGTCGCGCTGGCGGCGCGCGAGGGCGACGGCGGCCTCCAGCTCGCGCCTCTCCGCGGCCAGGCGCAGGCCCTCGACCTCCAGGCGCGCGTCTTCATCAGCGAGCTCCTCCCCAAGCAGGTCCACCGCGCCGCTCGCCCTTCGAAGGAATTCGCGGCGGCGAGCGCGGCGCTCCCGAGCACACTCGAGCACGTCTCCCACACCATCGTCTGCCCCAGGCAAGCGCCTGGAGGCACGAATCATCGCTCCCCCTCCGGGCAGGGGGCTGGGGGCTGGCGCCCCCACGACGGCCGGCCACGCCACGCCAGAAGCTCGGCCTGGGGCCGACACGTCTCCAGACGAAGGGCGCGGGGGGCGCCTCAGCCAGTCACAGCCCGCGACCAGATGAGAAGCCCACGGTAGGCTGGCCACGCCAAGAGAGGGCCCACGAAGGAAGATCGCAGGAAGAGAAGGGCTACGGGGCACCACAGGACGGTCCACCTCTTCGTTCGTCCTCATCACAAGAGCCGTGCTGCTCGGGACGTCTTGGGGCGACGGGGGAGGTGGAGCCAAAGGAGGCGGTACCTCGGCGGCCTCCACGACCTCGTCAGGAAGGGGCCTGCAGAGCAAGAATCAGTAGACGCAACAAGGGGATCAGGAGCCGGGAAAGGAGAAGGCTTACTCATCGGTGGCGAAGTACTTCCGGCGCTTCAGCAAGCGACAAGGGGAGTCGTCACCTAGGGCCTCCCTTTTCCCCTGAAGGGCCTCAAAGTCCACACGAAAGCGGCCCAGAAGAAGGGCGCAAGGATCAGCCCGCGACGAAGGCAAAGCAGCAACGCTATCCGCGTCAGGGGCGCCGGCCTGGCGCGTGCTGCCGGATACCTCGACAGAAGACGCAACCGGGGCCTCGGGAGCTACAGCCCCAGGCATCGGCAGCACGGGCCTCAGGAGCTTCCCCCTCGAGAGCACCGCCAGTTGCAGTCACCTTATTAGGAGCTTTCTCGGCCCCCGCTGTCTCCTGCCTCCCTGCTCCACCACTTGAGGAGGATACGCCTAAGCCGACCGGAAGGGCGGCCACCACCACAGGGTTCTCGCGAGGCCCTTGGAGGCCGGCAGGGCGTAGCCCCCACTCGTCGAAAGGGGGCATCTGCCTCACGAAATCATCCCTATTCTGACAGAGGTACAGCAGAGCCCCTCCCCGCTGGACGCTGCCGGGGTTGGGGTCGCCGGTCAGGACCAAGAGCACTGTCCTTAGCACTCCAGGCGTCAGGTCTTCCTCCTGAAGCCTCATGTGATCACCATGTCCGCTGAAGGCCCACATCCGGCGAGGATGGCGCTCGAGAGGGGCAATGCGGCGCAACAGAAATTCCTTCACCACCTTGGGCGCCGTCACGCCAAGCGTTTTCAAGAACGTAAAGCGGCGCCAGACGAAGGCGAGCCGGGGGCTCTCGAGCGTCTCCTGGCCCCAGCCAGAGTTGAGTACAGCAGGCGAAGTTGGCTTCACCAGTAGGGGGCTGGGCACCCCGACATCGACGTACAACCACCGCTCACGGAACCCAGCTGAAGGTGGGGGGAGCTTGAAGTCAATACCAGAAGCTGCAGTCTCAGGCGCAGCGACGAAGCTCACGCATGCCGAGCATTGAGCAGCGTCGGCAAGATGCAGGGAGAAGAAGTGGCGCAGCAGGGCAACGGAAGGAGGGATGCCCATCAGCGCCTCACAGACAAAAGCAAAGACTGAAAGGAGGGCGATGGATTCAGGGCCCAGATGCATCATGTGGATCTGGTAATGGGTGAGGACGGCGTTGAAGAAATCAGAGAAGGGGGGAACCAGACCCGCCCACAAGGCATCAGCAAAGTAATGAACCTCGGTGATTATCCTGTCGGAGGGGAAGTGAGACGTAGGCTAGGCCGTCGTCCTCCCACACTCTTTGAAGACAGTGGCCAAGGCCGGGCTGAGCTTATCCAGGCACTCCAGATTGAGTATGATTGACTGGCCAATGGCGGGGGCCACTAACGGCGGCGGATGAGATGGGAGCACAGGCTTCTTCCCTTTCTCTTTCTTCATCGGAGCCATGGCTGAAGGCGGGAGAGAGGAGATGTGAGATGGGATGAGAGGCAGGAGTCAGAGTTCGAAGGAAGGAAGAACAGGGGACAGTCGAGCAACAGGAAGAAGGGCGGCTGTGTACAACTGTGGGGCAACCTAGCGCGGTGCAAAATAAGGGAGCGTGGGCAAACAGTACCGCCCACGTCCAATCAACCGCCACACGGCGCCCGAGGCCGCAGGCTGTTAGGGCCCGCGGCGCTTCGCCCTTGCCCTTTCGCCTCTCGGCCCGGCCAAGCCCATGCGCGCCTTGGGCCTGGGGGCTACTGTCGGCGTTCTGGGAACGGGGGTCCCCAGACTTGCCTGCCTGCGGCCTGCGGCGTGGCTCAAAGGAGGCCCAGTACGACCCATCTTCATCAACACAAGACTCAAGACCCTCGCGAGGGGCCAAGCCTCGCGGGGCGGACGACACGGTGCTTCCTCAGGCGCGGCCTCCTCAGGCTGGCTCACGAGGAGGCGGAGAGATCAAGGCAGGGTACCTCGCGAGGTGCCCATGACGCAAGCCATGACGACCAAGGGTGCCAGGCGGGCGCCAGACCGCGCAGTGTCCTCCCTTTCCTCTTTGGTGCAAAGGGGGCAAGCGTAGGTGAGAGGATCAAGCAAAGGCATCCACTTCGGTGCAACGAGACCAAGACCAGTCCAACGGTGGGAATGATCTCATCATGGAGCCCAGAATGGCGTCACCACAGGGCCTTTGGCAGGCGAGGACCAACTTTGGTCAGGATAAGTGTACCAGATGTTCCCCTTCAAATTGGCCAATTGTTGGCATCCTTCCCGCTCAATATTTGGGAAGAGGCCCAGGGCCTTTGCCTATATATAGGACTAGCCACCCCCAGGGTAGAGGAGGATGGATCGCATCATCAAGAGATCGGGAAAACTAGCAAGTAAGCTTCGAGAAAGCAAGTAGAGAGAGAGAGAGAGAAGGGCGGCTGAACTCCCCAAGTAGTTCATTGTCCTAGCCAAGAATAGGCCCTCGCGAGGCCGTTCTCCCTTGTACTGATCATCATCATCATCAGCCCAAGAGGCAATACACCCACCAAACTAGAGTAGGGTATTACACCACAATGGTGGCCTGAACTAGTATAAACTCTGTTTTCTTTGTGCGGTTCTTTTGGTAGATTAGATCCTTGCGAGACAGAGAGGTAGAGGGCAGAATCTCCGCGCGCACCCCAGAGTTCGAACCTTAAGGGTCTGCCGGAACCCGTGATCCGACACCCATGATTCTAACTCTTTGTACATTTGCAGTCCAAAGCAAATTTTTAATATGCACAAATTTAGGGGGAGCTCTTACTTATCACATACTTCTCAAAGCGACGATATAATTCATTCGTATTATCATTTGTCGAAGCTTTGATCTATATGTTGTCATCAATTACCAAAAAGGGGGAGATTGAAAGTGCAACTATCCCTAGGTGGTTTTGGTAATTCATAACAACATATAGCTCATTGAGCTAATGCTATTCCAAGACAATTTTTTTAGGAAAGCTCAATGATTGGCATGGCATGGATGGTGAAAGTGGAACCCTCAAAATGCTAAGGACAAAGGATTGGCTCAAGCTCAAAAGCTCAAGACTCTTCATTTTACATTTTAGTGATCCAAGATCACATTGAGTCCATAGGATAATCCAATACTATCAAGGAGGGATGAGGTGCTGCTTAATGAGCCTTTTGCTTCATGTGCTTAATGATATGCTCCAAAACCCTCAGCTACTTTCCCACTTCCACATATGACCTATACCCAAAGTCAAACTCGGACCTACCGATTCTTTCCATCCGGCGCCACCGAGTTTCACATGTCATAAGCCACTGCCAAACCCTAGCAAATCGGTTCTACCAATAGGGATCTCGGTATCACCGAGATGGGATTGCAATTTATCTGTTTCCTTTTCATAACTTTTCGGTCTCACCGAAAGAGCGGATTGGTCCCAATGAGATTGCAATGTAAACTCTCTGTTTCCCTTTTGTAACTTTTCGGTCTCACCGAAAGAGCAAATCGGTCCCACCGAGTTTACCTGACCAACTCTCTGGTTAGCTAATTACCAAATCGGTCTCATCGAGTTTGTGTAATCGGTCTCACCGAGATTACGTTATGCCCTAAACCTAACCATATCAGTCCTACCGAGTTGCATGTCAGTCCCACCGAAAGTCTCTAACGGTCACTAGGTTTACCATTTCGGTCCGACCGAGTTTGTTGCTTCGGTCCCACCGAGATTGGTAAATTGTGTGTAACGGTTGGATTTTGTGTGGAGGCTATATATACCCCTCCACCTCCTCTTCATTCGTGGAGAGAGCCATCAGAACACATCTACACTTCCAACTCATATGTTCTGAGAGAGAACCACCTACCCTTGTGTTGAGGCCAAGATATTCCATTCCTACCATATGAATCTTGATCTCTAGCCTTCCCCAAGTTTCATTCCACTCAAATCTTCTTTCCACCAAATCCAAATCCTGTGAGAGAGAGTTGAGTGTTGGGGAGACTATCATTTGAAGCACAAGAGCAAGGATTTCATCATCAACACACCATTTGTTACTTCTTGGAGAGTGGTGTCTCCTAGATTGGCTAGGTGTCACTTGGGAGCCTTCGACAAGATTGTGGAGTTGAACCAAGGAGTTTGTAAGGGAAAGGAGATCGCCTACTTCGTGAAGATCTACCGCTAGTGAGGCAAGTCCTTCGTGGGCGATGGCCATGGTGGGATAGACAAGGTTGCTTCTTCGTGGACCCTTCGTGGGTGGAGCCCTCCATGGACTCGCGCAACCGTTACCCTTCGTGGGTTGAAGTCTCCATCAACGTGGATGTAGGATAGCACCACCTATCCGAACCACGGGAAAAACATCCGTGTCTCCAATTGCGTTTGAATTCTCCAAACCCTTCCCTTTACATTCTTGCAAGTTGCATGCTTTACTTTCCGCTGCTATATACTCTTTGCATGCTTGCTTGAATTGTGTGATGATTGCTTGACTTGTCCTAAAGTTGCTAAAATCTGCCAAGAACTAAAATTGGGAAAAGGCATAGCTTTTATTTGGTCATGTAGTCTAATCACCCCCCCCTCTAGACATACTTCCGATCCTACAACCGCAGACGCGCCTTCCGCTCCCGAGCTTCCCGAGGTTGACCCTTCCAGCCGGCTTTCGGGCTTGAAATTTGGCCGGAGGCTGTTTGAGCCTGCTGGCGACGACCTGTAAGTGCTTGATTCTTGTCTTTATTTCTTGTTCTGCTGCTGAGGCTTGACGTCCGCATCTCTTGGATAGGCTGGCGCTCGCAGCAAAGAAGCTGAAGGGGGCTCTTGAGGTTCCATCCGGGGCAGCGCCTCTGCCCGTGAAGGAAGGTGACCGCGAGGCACGGGCCTCTCCTGCCCGGTCATCCTCGCGAGGCCTGGCTGAGCTGGCTGGGGCGAGCTCAGCCCCCATGGCCCAGGCGACTCCCGAGGTGCCTTCGCCTGCTGCCACCTCTGCAGCCGTGGGGGCGCAGCAGGCTTCGCCTCAGGATGCTGTGGTTGTGTAGCCGCCTTCTCCTCCTACTCCACCGACTGCTGTCTCTCCAACTCCTCCTGCCGTTCTGGATCGTGTTGCTGCTGAACTGGACCGGCTACGGCAAGATCTTCTTGGCGCCGACCCTCGCTTGGTGGCCGGGCGCTTGGAGCTGGCTTCAGGATGGATTCGCTTTGACGCTTCGATTCGGGCGACGCTGGTCCAGGACTCGACGGCTTGCGACGAGGAGAGACAGGTCGTCCTTGAGGCGAAGGCTACTCGTGACGCAGCCCTGGGGGAGGTGGTCGCCGTCCGCGGTCGCTGCAAGGAGCTAGAGGAGGAGCTGCAAGGCCTGCGGGACCAGCTCGCGAAAGAGGCCTGCATTCGCCAAGAGCAGGAAGAAGGCGTGAAGGCTCGCGAGGCGGCCGTCAAGGGCCGGGAGGCCAAGCTCAAGAAGCACCATGACCGCCTGGGCGCACTGGAGCAGGAGTTGGGGGCGAGGAAGGTCGAGCTGGACAACAAGGCCTGGGTTCTTGCCGTGGATCGCGTGGCCTTTGCGGAGATGGAGAAGAAAGCTTGTTCCTCGCTGAAGACACTTTACGACAGTGGCCTGGAGAGCCTGCTGGCTGGCGCCGAGGACGGCCCCGCCAAGCTGCTTCCCTTCTTGGTTCGCGCTCTTGAAGATATCGCCCTTGGACTTGGCCCCACGGCCGAGGCCGAGGCGCGTGTCCTGTCTTCTGCAGCGCTAACGCGGGTCTTCACCCACATCTACCTTCGCGAGCGCAACGTCAACCTCGACAGCCTGCTGGAGCCAGCAAGCGGCGAGCGTGCCGCTGCCGCTGCCGAGGCCGTGAAGGGTCACGCGGAAGCTCTGCTGGGGAAGTTCCGGGCCTTCAGCACCAAGCCGAAGCAAGGCGCTGCCGACCCTGCTGCTCCATGAGGCGAACCCACTCCGCGCTGCTCCACCGCCATCGCGCGATTCCGTTGTGGCTCCTGTCCTGATTTTAATTCCTGCACATGTATCATGCCTCGGGGGGGGGGGGCGTTTAAACTTGCGTTTGGCATTGAGATAACGATGTGGACTGTAATATTTTCTTCTGAACTCCTTGAAATTTATGCTTTTCCTTCCTACTTGCTTATGTTCTACGCCGGCAGAGCCCGGCTCCGTGCGTACCTCACCCAGCATTAGCCCCGACCGGAAACCAGGACGGGACCATGGAGTGAGGGGCTACGTGACAAGTTAGGCTCTTGAGTCGCGATGCTCAGGAGTCCCCCTTGGCGCACGAATAGCAAGTAGGGAGGTGATCCTTGAAATTTACGCTTCCTACTTGCTTATGTTCTACGCCGGCAGAGCCTGGCCCCGCGCGTACCTCACCCAGCATTAGCCTTTCGTAACTAAGGAGTGAGGGGCTACGTGACCAGTTAGGCTCCTGAGTCACGATGCTCAGGAGTCCCCCTTGGTGCATGAACAGCAAGTAGGGAGGTGAGATGTGGGCGGATCTACTATTCTACGTCTGCAGATCCCGGCCCCGCGCGTACCTCACCCAGCGTTAGCCTTTCAGAACTAAGGAGTGAGGGGCTACGTGACCAGTTAGGCTCCTGAGTCGCAATGCTCAGGAGTCCCCCTTAACGCTCAAATGGCCTTCGTACCTTGGCTCCGCTCGGGGAGAGACGCGCGACGAACCAGGCCCGGGGGGGCCTGGCTGGGTGGCGTGCGTCTGGGCGTGACCCAGGCACAGCCCCCGTGCCTAGCCCCCTCGCGCGGCACTCCTGAGGGGAGGCGTTACGATGAGGCTAGACACTGAGCTCTGGGCTCCCTGAGGTTGATGCGGCCCGGGGGCCATCCTCAGTTGTTTATCACCAACACGGAGCATAGTGCTTCCGTATGTGTACGGGCATAGCCGCTCCTTGGCAGTGTCGTCAGCCAGCGTGGAGCATGGTGCTTCCACTGGTACGTGGGAGGGGGCTCCCCTCCGGGAGGAGCCCCCGGGGCGTGTACAGCCCCGCCCTGACACGTGGCTGGCACGGTAGGGCCTGGCGAGGTGTATCTGGGCACCCGTGAGCCAGCGCGGGAATCACGGGGCCCTACCTCTAGGCAGGTTGCGCCTGGCACTGGGCCTTATCTTGTGATGTGTTCCTGCAAATTTGGTTAGATGCCAGCACTCTACGTCCTCGGGTCCCGGCCCTCGAGCTGGTCTTAGCCGTCGCTGGTATGTCAGGTCGCGATGCCATGGACAAGGCCAGAGGGTGAGGGCTGGAGAGCCAGTAAGAGCCCTGAGTCGCGATGCTCAGGTACCCCCCCTTTAACGTGCAAGTGGTCGACATGGAGAAGAAGAGGTGCCGTGGACTGCATCAAATAATCAAGCATGGTAGGTCGAACGCATAGCCGGGAATAAGCGCAAAAGGGATACATGTCGCTGGGTCTGGCCCAAGCGACTTGGGGATGATGCAACCCGAGGGGCGCCCCCAACAAAGTAAGCTAATGACATGAAATAAAAGTGATACATGCCGCAGGGACGGACCCACCCGGCCTGGGAATGATGCAGCCCTGGGGGGCGCTCCCAGCTGGAAATGAAACTTGAAAGATGTCACCTTATGATGTTGAGGATGAATGAGTGTTGTTGTAGCAGACTCGTTGGGCTGCGGAAGCCGATCCTCACGAGCCCCCAGGCCCAGGGGCCTCGGGAGGCTCCGGAGGCACTGGTGGCTCCTCGCGGACCATCTCCATCTCCGCCAAGGCTACGAAACGCCAGGCCTCTTGAGACTCCGTGATGCCCCTCATGAGGCGCTGGTACGTGGCAGCCGCGTTCGGCAAGCCGTAAGGCATGCGAACGTAGCTGTGGGGTGGACCTTCGCAGCGCCCCACTCGCGAAGGCCAGAGGTGCTCCAGAGAGGCGACTCGATTGAGCCCTGGTATGTCGATGCAGACGCGCAGCCCACCATCCTCGCCTGGATGGGGAGCCGCAGCTGGTAGGCGGCGGCCGCCTCTCATGACTCTTGACTCCTATAGCTGCTGAATGGCCTTGCTGACGAACTCCTGTGGGTCTGGCCCTCCTTGCTTTACTCCTTGAGGGAAATGTGCTTCGAAACACGCCTCCATGTGGTACCCAAGCGCCTCCCTTGTGACCTTGCCTGAGGAGGGCGCCCAGGGGAGAGCCCCCGAGCCTTGCCTGAGGAGGGCGCCGGGTGCGCTTTCCTATGCGATGGAAGGAGGATCCCCCTGGGCAGGCACGGTCCCTGAGGGGCCTGCCTCCTGAGGGACCGGGCCGGGCGATGTCTTCTTTTTCTTGGGGGCGGTCTCGGGAAGCCTCCCGCTTCCGTGATCCGGGTCTTCCAGTGATGCGGCCTGAAAGGCTCGTTCCAGGGAACACACCACGTCCTTCTCTTCACTGGGCACCGTGATGACACCGCCACTTCCTGGCATCTTGAGGACGTTGTAGCCGTGGTGAGTTACGGCCATGAACTTGGCCAGCGCTGGGTACCCAAGGATGGCGTTGTACGGCAGGCGAATGTGAGCGACGTCGAAGTCGATGAGCTCGGTGTGGTAGTTGTCGCGTGCCCCGAAGGTGACAGGGAGGCGGACCTGCCCAATCGGGACCGTGGAGCCGTCGGTGACTCCGGAGAAATGCTTGGTTGGCTGAAGCTGGTTGTAGGCCACTTGGAGATTATTGAATGTTTCCACGGACAGGACGTTGAGCCCCGCCCCGCCATCAATGAGGGTCCTGGTGACCACCACGTCGCTGATGAATGGGGAACAACGCATCAGGAGGACTCCGGCTGTGGCCGCACACTTGAGCTGATCCGCTGAGCTGAATGTGATGGCGCATGCCGACCACCTAAGAGGGCGCGTGGCTTCGAGCTTGGGGAGGACTGCATTTACTTCGCGGGCGAACTGCTTGAAGATGCGCTGAGAGGCTGGGGCTTGAGCCCCGCCTAGGATGCAGGCGATCGGGCGCGGCTCCTGGAAGCCCCCAGCCCCCTCGTCGTGATGGCGATCCTCGTTTCTCCTTGGCTACGGCGTTAGCGGAGGGAGGCCTGCATTGCCTTGCGGGCGATCCTCGCGAGGCTGATCCCTCCAGTCTCCCTCGCGAGGCGGGTCCTGCCAGGGGTCCTCGCGAGGTTGATCGCGCCACCCTTGGCATGGGCCGTGGTCTTCCCAGCGTCCTGTGTTCCTTCCTCCTCCTCGACCGTAGCCCCGGTCACCGCGGTCGGGACGACGGCCGATCCTTCCTTCTCGCACGGCTCGGAGCTCTTGACATTCGTTGGTGTTGTGGGTGTGGAGGTCATGGTACACACAGTACCGACTGCCCTTGGAAGACTTGGGCTGATCTGGGCCCCGCTTGGTGTCTGGTTCTGCCGCGAGCACGGCAGCCCCATTGCGCTTCACATCCTTGGCCTTAGACTTCTTCTCTTCTAGGTCAGCGGCAGGCAGCTCGAGGAGGGAGAGGCACCCTTCCTCAGCCCTGGCGCACTTGGTCGCCAAGTTGAACAGCTCCAAGGAAGTACACAAGTCCTCATGCACCGCCAGCTCCTCCTTCATCTTGACGTCGCGCACGCCGTCGGAGAAGGCTGAGATGATGGCCTCCTCGGTCACCTTGGGCATCTTGAGGCATGCATTGTTGAAGCGCTGGATGTATTTCTGCAGGGTCTCTCCGAGTTGTTGCTTGATGCGGCGCATGTCGCTCACGGCGGGTGGCCGGTCGCGAGTACCTTGGAAGTTGGCGATGAAGCGGGTGCACATCTGGTCCCAGGAGGAGATCGTGCCTGGAGCCAGGTTGAGGAGCCAGGTGCGGGCCCCGTCCTTAAGCGCCATGGGAAACCAGTTCGCCATGACCTTCTCGTCTCTGTTGGCAGCTTCGATGCCCAGCTCGTAGAGCTGGAGGAACCCCGCAGGGTCGGCTGTGCCGTCGTAACGAGGAGGCAGGTCTGGCTTGAACTTGCCCGACCACGTGACGCTGCGTAGCTCGGTGGTGAATGCACAGCAGCCTGATGTGGCCACAGGAGGCCTTGGGTGACTGAGAACTTGGTCTTGCAGGTCCCAACGCGCTGCAGCTAGGAGCAGCGCGGGGTCTTGACGTGCGGGAGCAGGAGCATAGTCGCGACGTGCTGGAGCAGGGAGCGCCCAGGCTGCTTCTTGCGGGCGAGGGACTTCTTGGCAGCTCTGCTCTTGCCGCGCTGGCACCTGACGGAGCGGGTTCCGCCCAGGGGCCACGCGCCTTGGAGCCAGGGCGCCTTCTTGAGCAGGAGGCGGCTGGGGCGCCCCTGAAGCTTCGTCGCCCACGCGGGGCGGGGTGCGGTACAGCGGAAAGGACGGCGCGGGAGAGCCCCCCGCGGCGCGGATGAGCCCGGCGACGCGGTCGAGCCATTCCTCGTAGACGTCGCCAACGGGACGGTAGCGCAGCAGCTCGTTTGCCGCGATGAGTGCAACTCGAGCCTCCATGGGTGCGCGGAGCGCACAGTACGAAGAGCCAGCTGGGGTGAGCGAGGGGGTGGCGGTGCGGCCGTCTTGCCGCACGGATGGATGCTGAGACGACGCTTGGTGCTCGTTCCCCGCCGGGCCGGTAGCAGCGTTGGCGGCAGGTGACAGGGAACGGCGAGGACGCCCGCCGAGAGGAGCCGTCTGGGCGACGTGGGAAGCGAGAGCGGCTTGGTGCTCGGCACGGGCCCGACGAGCGTCAGACATGGACGCGATGGTCGGAGGAGAACGGGGCGGTGGAAGACTAGTTCCGGCGCACCCCTACCTGGCGTGCCAAATGTCGGATTTCGGGTTCCGGCAGACCCTTGAGGTTCGAACACTGGGGTGCGCACAGAGATTTCGCATTCTACCTACCTGCACCCCACCGCCTCGCTAAGATCTAAGCTATGGAAAGAACAACACAAGAGACACAGGGTTTATACTGGTTCGGGCCACCGTTGTGGTGTAATACCCTACTCCAGTTTGTGGTGTGGTGGATTGCCTCTTAGGCTGATGATGATGAGCAATACAAGGAAGAACAGCCTCGCGAGGGTCTGTCCTTGGTTGGGCGATGAACTGCTAGGAGGAGTTCAGGCACCCTTCTCTCTTTCTCTCTCTCTTTCTGTGGTTCCTATCTGCCTCCAATTCTCATTCTAATTGCCTCTACCCTGGGGGTGGCTAGTCCTATTTATAGGCAAAGGCCCTGGGCCTCTTCCCAAATATTGAGCGGGAAGGGCGCCAACAATTGGCCATTTTGAAGGTGAACATATGGTACACTTATCCTGACCAAAGTTGGTCTTCGCCTGCCAAAGGCTCTGGTAGTGACGCTGGCTTGGGCTCCATAGTGACTTCCTCCTTGCCGTTGGGCTGGTCTTGGTCTCGTTGCACCGAAACGGGTGCCTTTGCTTGATGCTCTCGCCTGAGCTTGCTCCCTTTGCACCAAAGAGGAAAGAAGGACACTGCGTGGGCTGGCGCCCGCCTGGCGCCCTTGGTCGTCATGGCTTGCGTCACGGGCACCTCGTGAGGTACCCCGCCTTGATCTCTCCGCCTCCTTGTCAGCCAGCATGATGAGGTTGTGCCTGAGGAAGCTCCGTGTCGTCCGCCCCGCGAGGCTCGGCCCCTCGCGAGGGTCTTGGGTCTGTGTTGATGAAGATGGGCCGTGCTGGGCCCCCCTTTGAGCCACACCGCAGGCAGACAAGTCTAGGGACCCCCATTCCTAGAACGCCGACAACGAGTGCCCAGATACACCTCGTCTAGCCCTGTCGTGCAAGCCACGTGTCAGGGCGGGGCTGTACACACCCCGGGGGCTCTCCGCAGAGGGGAGCCCCCTCCCACGCACAAGTGGAAGCACCATGCTCCGCGCTGGCCATCGACACTGCCAAGGAGCGGCTATGCCCGTGCACAAGCGGAAGCACTATGCTCCGCACTGGTGATAAAAAACTGAGGGCGGCTTCACAGGCGTACCAACCTCAAGGAGCCCTAGAGCTCAGCGTCCGGCCTCACCGCAACGCCTCCCCTCGGGAGAGCCGCGCGAGGGGGATGGGCACGGGGGCTGCGCTCGGGTCACGCCCAAGCGTACGCCACCCAACCAGGTCTCCCGTACTTGGGGGCTGTGCTCGGGTCACGCCCAAGCGCACGCCACCCAACCAGGTCTCCCGGACCTGGTCGTCGCACGCCCCTCCCGAGCCGAGCCTCGGCGAGGGAGAAGGTATGGAGATTGTTTGCACGTCAAGGGGGACTCCTGAGCATCACGACTCAGGAGCCTAACTGGTCACATAGCCCCTCACTCCTTGGTCCGTCCTGGTCTCTGGTCGGCCCAATGGCGGTTGAGGTATGCGCGGGGCCGGGTTGTGCCGATGTAGAACATTAACCTATCCTCGCGTACTCTCCCTATAAGTTGTTTGCGCGTCAAGGGGGACTCCTGAGCATCGCGACTCAGGAGCCTAATTGGTAACGTAGCCCCTCACTCCTTGGTCCGTCCAGGTCTCCGGTCGGCCCAACGGCGGTAGACGTATGCTCGGGGCCGGGCTCTGCCGACGCAGAACACAAAGCAGATAGGAAGAAAATCGCAAAATCTCGAAGCAAATATTACAAGACATATTGTTCTCACAATATCAAACGGAAGTTTAACGCCTCCACGAGGCCTGATGCATGTTGCAGGAATGAAACAGGAAGGAAGTCGCAGGTCATTCTTGGACAACACCATCGCTCGAAGAAGGTGCTCCTCCCTTGGTAGCATCCCCTTCACCTGCACCACCAGCCACAGGATCGGTGGCATTGCCGGTCGAGGGCGCGAGGACGAAGCCGCGGAACTTCTTCAGAATGGCCTCCACCTGAGCTTTCACAGCTGCGGCGGCAGCCGCGCAGTGCTCATCAGCTACAGGCACCAGCAACTCATCGAGACGAGCATTGGGGTCGCGAAGGTACAGATGACTGAAGACACGCGTCAACGCAGCTGAAGAAAGGACGCGAGCTTCTGCCTGAGCCATGGGACTGATGCCCTCCCCGACTTCCTCAAGCGCCTTCACCAAGTGGGGAAGCAGCTGAGCAGGGCCGTCCTCGTCGGTGGTCAGCGGCTTTTCCAAGCCCTTCTCGTACAGCGACTTCAGCGCCATGCTGGACCTCTTCCCAAGAAGCAAGAAGGCCACGCGGTCTTCGACCAGGACCTTCGCCTTGGCGTCGAGATCGGCCTCCCTTGCCTTCTCCTTCTGCTCCAGCCCCTCCAGCCGGTTGCGCTCCGCGGCCTGCGCCTTCGCCAGCTCCACCAGCTCGGCGTCGCGGCTCCTGATGGTGTCCTCCCGAGCCTTCATCTCCTCCTCCTTCACCTGGCGGCCACGGGTTTCTTCGGCGTGCTGGTCACGCAAACTCTTAAACTCGTCCTCCAGCACCCGGCAATGGTCGCGAGCGGCCCTGGCGTCCTTCAGCGCCGCCTCACGATTGGCCGCAGCTTTTGCGGTGGCCTGCTTCTCCTCCTCGGAGGCCGTCACGGCCTGGTTCAGTGTCGCTCAGACCGGCGCATCAGAGTGAAGCCAGCTGGAGGCCAGCTCCAGGCGCCCAGCCACCAGGCGCAGGTCCGCGCTCAGGAGATCTTCTCGCAGCTGGGCCATCTCCGAAAGGGCGCGATCCAAGATGACAGAGGAAGCGGAAGAACCTGGGGCCAGGAGCACGGCGGGAGGATGGGGCGATGTCGTTAGCTAGGCCTGGGAGATCAAGGGCTCCAGAGCCTTTGGGACCTCATCAGCCGAGCCAGGTGCTGGCACTTCCGAAGCTAGCGGGGCCACGGGGGCTGACTCCTCCCGATGATGTCTCTCTTGGCCTCGCGAGGGCAACCGGGCTCGGGAGGTGCGAGTGCTGCCACCTCCTTTCTCTGCAGAGGGGGGCGCGGCCGCTGTGTCCTCCATCCGTTTCTTCGCCGAAGGCACCGGCTTGAACAACCAAGGGTGAGCGTCAGAAAGTAGCAAGTATAAGCAGAAGCAAGACAAAGCTTGAAGCACTTACTGATCCACCGTTGTCGGCGTTCTGGGAACGGGGGTCCCCAGACTTGCCTGCCCGCGGCCCGCGGCGTGGCTCGAGTGGGGGCCCAACGTAGCCCGTCTTTATCAATGCGAGACTCAAGACCCTCGCGAGGGGCCAAGCCTCGCGAGGCGGACGACACGGCACTTTCCCCGGCACGGCCTCCTTAGGCTGGCTCGCGAGGAGGCGGAGAAATCAAGGTGGGGTACCTCACGAGGTGCCCATGACGCAAGCCATGACGATCAAAGGTGACAGGCGGGCGCCAGCCCGCGCGGCGTCCTCCCTTTCCTCTTTGGTGCAAAGGGGGCAAGCGCATGTGAGAAGATCAAGCAAAGGCACCCATTTCGGTGCAACGAGACCAAGACCAACTCCCAGACAAGGAGGAAGTCACTGTGGAGCCCAAGCCGGCGTCATCACCAGAACCTTTGGCAGGGGAAGACCAACTTTAGTCAGGATAAGTGTACCCGATGTTCCCTTTCAAATCGGCCAATTGTTGGCGCCCTTCCCGCTCAAATATATGGGAAGAGGCCCAGGGCCTTTGCCTATATATAGGGACTAGCCGCTCCCAGAGAGGGCATCCAGGAGAGAAGACCTAGAGCAAGTAGAGAGAGAGAGAGAGAAGGGCGATCGAACTCCCCCCAGCAGTTCATCCCCTAGCCAAGAACAGACCCTCGCGAGGTCGTTCCCCTTTGTACTGTTCTTCCTCATCAGCCCCAGAGGCAATCCACCCGCCACAAACTAGAGTAGGGTATTACACCACAATGATGGCCCGAACTAGTATAAACCCTGTGTTTCTTGTGTTGTTCTTGTGGTAGTTAGTTCCTCGCGAGACGGAGAGGTAGAAGGGCACGATCTCCGCGCGCACCCCAGAGTTCGAATCTTAAGGGTCTGCCGGAACCCGTGATCCGACATTTGGCGTGCCAGGTAGGGGTGCGCCGGAATTTGTCTTCCACCGCTCCGCGCTCCTCCAACCGCCGCACCCATGTACGGCGCACGTCGAGCTCGCGTCACGCCAGCGGCCCTCGCTGGTGGACGTCCTCGTCGCTCCCCGTCCCACGTCGTCGACACCACCACCAGCTCGGCAGGAAGCGAGCAACAAACACCACCCCGGCGCCTGTCTATGCGACCGGGCTGCTGCGAAACAACGTCGACGCTCCCGGTTGTCGCGGCGCTCCTGGGCGGCTCGCAGGCGCCACCCACAAGCCGCCACGTCAAGCCGTTTGCCCGCCAGGTCGGCGTCGTTTCTGCACGGCAGGGGTCTCCCACGGACCGGGCGGCGCGCGAGGTTGGCCTGACCTTCGGCTCGGAGGACCACCCCGCCAACTTGGCCGGCTCGGGCGCACTCCCCCTTTTGTGCACCCCCACCATCTGCCAGGTGGCCGTCACCAGAACCCTCGTCGATGGCGGCGCAGGCCTCAACGTGCTTTCGGTCGAGACCTTCAAATTCCTCCGCATACCACGGGAGCGGCTGCAACCCAGCCGACCATTCTCGGGTGTCGGGGCGGGTCGTCCGACTCCTTGGGACAAATCCGGCTCCCGGTGACCTTCGGCACCTACGACCACTTCCGCATGGAGATGGTCGACTTCGACGTCGCCCCCATCGGTCTCCCTTACAACGCCATCCTCGGCTACCCGGCATCGGCTCGGTTCATGGGCGCCACGCACCCTGCGTACAACCTCATGAAGATGCCCGGGAGCAACGGTACTCTTACCGTGCAGGGAGACACCGAGGATGCCCTGCGAGTACTCAAGCTCGCCTTCAAGAAGGCGGCAACGGCACAGCCCGCCGGCGCGGAGGCCACTGAGCCCAAGGGGGCTGCGCCAACCAAGAAGAAGCAGTTGTTCACCCAGGACAAGGCAGAGACCAAGCAGATACCCGTCGACGAGGACGGGTCCTCCAGCGCCACTTTCACCATTGGCGCCAACCTGGGGCCGGAGCAGGAGGAGGCCCTGGTCAAGTTCCGGCGTGCAAACAAGAAAGTGTTTGCCTGGGAGCCCGATCAGCTGGCAGGGATCCCCAGGGACGTCATCGAGCACCACCTCAACGTGTGCCCGAATGTGCGCCCTGTGAAGCAAAAGGCCAGGCGGCAGTCCGCAGAAAAGCAGGCCTTCATCGTCCAAGAGACCCGCAAGTTGGAAGCTGCTGGAGTCATTCGCGAGGTCCGGTACCCAGATTGGTTGGCCAACCCTGTCATTGTGCCCAAGAAAGGGGGGAAGAAACGCATGTGTGTCGACTTCACCAACCTCAACAAGGCATGCCCGCAAGATCCGTTCCCGCTCCCTCGCATCGACCAGATCGTCGATTCCACCGCCGAGTGCGACCTGTTGTGCTTCTTGGATGCCTTCTCCGGATATCACCAGATCAAGATGGTGATAGAAGACGTTGAGAAGACCGCCTTCTTGACCCCGTGCGGGGTGTACTGCTACACATGCATGCCATTTGGACTAAGCAACGCAGGGGCAACCTTTCAGCGGCTGATGCACATCACCCTAGGCCCGCAGCTCGGGAAGAATGTTGAAGCATACGTCGATGACATTGTGGTGAAATCTTGAGAGGCCAGGACCCATATACAAGACCTGGAGGAGACCTTCGCGAGCCTTGACGCAGTGAACCTACGGCTCAACCCGGAGAAATGCGTGTTTGGCGTTCCCTCGGGCAAGCTTTTGGGATTCCTCGTGTCTCACCGAGGCATCGAGGCCAACTCCGAGAAGGTCAAGGCGGTCAAGGACATGAGTCCGCCAAAGACCCTCAGAGAAATGCAGAAGCTCACCGGGCGTGTGACCGCACTAGGGCGCTTCATCTCCAAGTTGGGAGAACGAGCGCTGCCTTTCTTTCAGCTCATGAAGAAAAAGGGGCCCTTTGAATGGACTGAAGAGGCGGATAAGGCGTTTCAAGATCTCAAGAGGTACCTAACCAGTCCCCCAGTCATGGTGGCCCCGCGCCCTCAGGAGCCTCTGCTGCTTTACCTTGCCGCCACTCCTTACTCTGCCAGCGCAGCACTAGTGGCGGTTAGGGAGGAGCGCCAGTCCAAGACCACAGCGGCAGCCCGAGGTCAGACGAGACGGGAACAGGGAAAGCTCGAGAAAGCCGAAGCTACAGATGAAGAGAGCCAACCGCCGAGGGACGCACAAGAGACAGGAGAAGCAGCATGCCAGGATGGTTCACCTCCCGAGGACGCAACATCTCGCAAGGTGTCCTCACCTCCTGAGGGCGCCGCGACCCAAGCTACTCACAGCCTAGTTGAGCACCCGGTCTACTTCGTTAGCACGGTGCTGCGGGACGCAAGGGCCCGATATCCCATGCCCCAGAAGCTCCTCCTCGCGCTGCTGGTGGCCTCGCGCAAGCTGCGGCACTACTTCCAAGCTCATGCGATCAAGGTCATCTCATCGTACCCCCTAGAGAGGGTGCTCAGGAGCCCTAACTCAGCCGGAAGGGTCGCCGAGTGGAACATAGAGTTGCAAGCGTTTTAGCTCGAGTTCAGCACAACTAGGGTCATCAAAGGAGCCGCGTTGGCGGATTTCGTGGCGGAATGGACAGAGGCGCCGAACCTCAAGGATGACGAGGATCGCTCCCTCTCCCCAGGGAGCGAGGCGCCAGAGGGCTGGGTCATGTACTTCGATGGGGCATTCTCCAGGCACGGCGCGGGGGCTGGTGCTGTACTGATATCACCCACTCAGGATAAGCTTTGCTACGCAGTACAACTCTGTTTCCAGCAAGGAGAAAAGGTCTCCAACAACATAGCAGAATATGAGGGACTGATAGCAGGGTTGAAGGCCGCGACGGCCCTGGGAGTGAAGCGCCTCACCGTCAAGGGCGACTCGCAACTCCTAGTCAACTTCTCCAACAAGGTGTACGAGCCGAAGGACGAGCATATGCAGGCCTACCTAGCAGAGGTCCGCAGGATGGAAAAGCAGTTCTGGGGGATGGGGCTGAACGTCCAGGCGGCTTCCGCAGAAGCCCGGCGTCTTCGAGGAGGGGCTCTTCAAGCCTTCAGCGCAGCCAACGCTATCAAGCACAGCTCAGCCTCGTGAGGAGCTCCCTCAGCCGCCAGCCTCGGGAGCCCCGGCCTGCGGGCCGACCTCAGGAGCACATTTGCTCCTGACGATGGAACCTCAGGAGGAACGCTGGATCACTGAGCTCCGGAGTTACCTGATACATGGGACCCTGCCAGAGAAGGAGGAGGAAGCAGAACGTGTGGCGCGGCAGGCCACGACATACTGCATCAGAGACGGAGAGCTCTACCGGAAGCCACCCAACGACGTATCTCTGCAATGCATCTCCAGGGAGAAAGGAAGGGAGCTACTAGGGGACATACACGGCGGAGACTGCGGACACCACTCGTCATCACGAACCCTCGTCGGCAAAGCCTTCCGTAGTGGGTTCTATTGGCCCACCGCGCTCAACGACGCGATCCAGTTGGTGAAGGCTTGTGAGGCCTCCCAGTTCCATTCCAAGCAGATCCATCAGCCGGCGGGGAGCCTGCAGACTATACCCCTCTCGTGGCCATTCGCAGTTTGGGGGCTGGATATTCTGGGCCCGTTCCCTCGGGCGCCAGGGGGCTACCGTTACCTCTACGTCGCCATTGACAAGTTCACCAAGTGGGCAGAGGTGGAGGCTGTCCGAACCATCCCCGCGGGCTCCGTGGTCAAGTTCATCAGGGGCATCGTGAGCCGGTTCGGGGTGCCGAACCGCATCATCACAGACAACGGTTCGCAGTTCACCAGTAACCTCTTCAAAACATACTGTGCTAACCTTGGAACGCAGATATGCTACGCTTCGGTGGCACACCCGCGAAGCAATGGGCAAGCCGAACGAGCCAACGTAGAGGTCCTGAGAGGCCTCAAGACCAGAACGTTCAAGAAGAAGCTAGAGGCCTGCGGCAGGGGTTGGTACGATGAGCTCCAATCCGTGCTGTGGTCCATCCGCACGACCACGACCAAGCCAACCGGGGAGACTCCGTTCTTCCTGGTCTACGGAGCTGAAGCAGTCCTTCCTCACGAGGTCAGGCGTCGCTCCGCGCGGGTCCTGGCGTTCGACGAGGCGCAGCAGGACGCCATGCGGGGGATGGACCTCGTGCTGGGGGAGGAACGCCGCTGGGAGGCCGCGCTGCGGGCGGCAAGGTACCAACAGGCGCTACGACAATATCACTGCCGCAACATCCGCCCCAGGACCCTTGAGGTAGGAGACTTCATACTCAGGCGGGTCCTCTCCAGGGAAGGGTTGCACAAGCTCTCTCCCATGTGGGAGGGCCTGTTCAAAGTTGTTCATGTTTCCAGGCCAGGCTCCGTGCACTTGGAGACTCAAGAGGGGGAGCCGATCCAGAACGCGTGGAACATCCAGCACCTCAGGAGGTTTTACCCCTAAAAGGCCATGAGCCTGTGAAGAAGGCGAACGCCTGTGAAGACCTTCTCTTTTTGGAAAAGGCCCTAAGCCTGTGAAGAAGGCGAACGCCTGTGAAGACCTCCTCTTTTTGGAAAAGGCCCTGAGCCTGTGAAGAAGGCGAACGCCTGTGAAGACCTCCTCTTTTTGGAAAAGGCCCTGAGCCTGTGAAGAAGGCGAACGCCTGTGAAGACCTCCTCTTTTTGGAAAAGGCCCTGAGCCTGTGAAGAAGGCGAACGCCTGTGAAGACCTCCTCTTTCTGGAAAAGGCCCTGAGCCTGTGAAGAAGGCGAACGCCTGTGAAGACCTCCTCTTTTTGGAAAAGGCCCTGAGCCTGTGAAGAAGGCGAACGCCTGTGAAGATCTCACCTCTAAGGAGAAAGGCCCGGAGCCTGTGAAGAAGGCCAATGCCTGTGAAGCTCGCCGCCCCGTGACACTCTCACGTAATAATGAGTGGGGCTCTACACGCCCCGGAGTTTCAGGAGCGCCGGCCTAAGGCCCTGGGGCTCCCTCCCATGCCCAGTGGCAGCACTTAGCTCCGCGCTGGTGAGAAGACGTCGAAGACTAGACTAGGTGCCTGACGCGGCTTTTTCATTTGCTTTCCGCATTTGGCGTGTTCTACTTGCATTTGAGGTCTTATCGAAGCTATCGCCGTTGTTGATTCGTGGTTTGTTGATTTTCGCTCCTCGTTTTGATTCTCTCTCACGAAGGCCTCGTGAGGGGCGGGGCTCGAACGCCCTCGCGAGTGTTTTTCTCTAGCCATTTAA
Source organism: Aegilops umbellulata (assembly GCA_032464435.1). Classification (NCBI taxonomy): domain Eukaryota; kingdom Viridiplantae; phylum Streptophyta; class Magnoliopsida; order Poales; family Poaceae; genus Aegilops; species Aegilops umbellulata. The sequence goes on along the minus strand of CP136056.1, from coordinate 228,150,004 downwards.
AGGCTTCACGACCCGAGCTCTCTACAGGAGCACCTCTCTAGTCCGTGCCCCTCGGGCATCGCGACGTACACACAGGGCCTGGGTCGGTCGCCCCCCGGCTGGGGCCGCGAACTACCTACGCGAGGGCAAATAGTTGTAAGGCGCGACAACAAAATTAAGGTAACAACCACAAACGGCAATAGTTCTTAAACACGCCCCCACGGGGCTCCACGCAGTTGTCTTATCTTACACAGGAAGCAAAAGGAAAGGGAAAAAGGCGAGTCCGGCGCGGCCCGCCCCACATCGGTCTACGGAGGCGACACCCGATGCCTCCGGAGCTCAGGCGGACTCCCTCTCGCGCTTCACCGGAGCGCGATGACGGGCGGCAGAACAGCCACCCCCCAAGCAGGCGCGGAGGCGAGGGGGCTGGCTGCGGCCACCGCTGGAGGAGCCACCTGAAGGGGAGTAGGCGAAGCTCGGGGAGCCTCGAGCGCCGCCAGCAGCGCGAGCGCTGTCCCCTTCGTTGTCGCCCTCGGGGCAGCATCCCGCGCGGCGACCGTCTTCCCCAAACACCCTCACGTAGAGGGTGCTGTCGCCATCGAACTTGAAGTGCAGGGTGCACCGCTCGCCCAGGCCGCGCGCGCGGGCAAACGTCTGCCAGCCGCGGGTCACGGCCCCGTTCCCAGAAGGGGAGACCTCGAGCGAGACCCAAGAAGCCCTACTGCAGCAGCCGTCGGCCTGGAGCCAGAAGCCGCACCGGACGCCGGCCGGCAACTCGCTGATGAAGAAGCGAGGGAGCTGGAGCCAGGTGCTGGTCGGGTCCGCCGACCACATGACGAACTCCGGCAGCACTTCTGCCGAGCGAAAGCGCGGCCTGGGAGGCCGCGCAGCCACAGCCCGCCTCTCCATGGTGGCAGAGCGCTCACCACCGCGCCGAGAACCGCCCCTGTGTCCGCGGGGAGCCTCAGCGGGGACCGTGGGATGCTTGCGGGGACGACCCCGGCCGCGCTTGGCCGGAGGGGAGTCAGGCCCCGCCCGACTAGCCTTCCCCTTCTCCGCAGCTGAGAACCTCTTCGGAGCCATGCGGGCGGCGGCGGCAAGGGAGAAGGGGAAGACGAGAAGCAGGAAAGGATGGACTGGCGGAGCTCGTGCGGCCTCGCACGTATAGCCGGACAAGGCCAACCGTCAAGCACCACGATCGTAGGTAATAATGGCTCGTATCTATGCATGCAGGGACTAGTCAAGTCACGCAGTTGCCGAGGCGTCGTGGGGAAGTGGAGACGCCCACGTCCTGTCCAACCGCCACGCGGCGCCCAAGGCCGCAGGCTGTTAGGGCCCGCGGTGCTTCGCCCTTGCCCTTTCGCCTCTCGGCGCAGCCAAGTCCATGTGCGCCTTGGGCCCGGGGGCGACTGTCGGCGTTCTGGGAACGGGGGTCTGCAGACTTGCCTGCCCGCGGCCCGCGGCGTGGCTCGAGTGGGGGCCCAACGTACCCCGTCTTCATCAATGCGAGACTCAAGACCCTCGCGAGGGGCCAAGCCTCGCGAGGCGGACGACACGACACTTTCCCCGGCACGGCCTCCTTAGGCTGGCTCGCGAGGAGGCGGAGAAATCAAGGTGGGGTACCTCACGAGGTGCCCATGACGCAAGCCATGACGATCAAAGTTGCCAGGCGGGCGCCAGCCCGCGCGGCGTCCTCCCTTTCCTCTTTGGTGCAAAGGGGGCAAGCGCAGGCGAGAAGATCAAGCAAAGGCACCCATTTCGGTGCAACGAGACCAAGACCAACTCCCCGACAAGGAGGAAGTCATTGTGGAGCCCAAGCCGGCGTCATCACCAGAACCTTTAGCAGGGGAAGACCAACTTTAGTTAGGATAAGTGTACCCGATGTTCCCCTTCAAATCGGCCAATTGTTGGCCCCCTTCCCGCTCAAATATTTGGAAAGAGGCCCAGGGCCTTTGCCTATATATAGGGACTAGCCGCTCCCAGAGAGGGCATCCAGGAGAGAAGACCTAGAGCAAGTAGAGAGAGAGAGAGAGAAGGGCGATCAAACTCCCCCCAGCAGTTCATCCCCTAGCCAAGAACAGACCCTCGCGAGGTCGTTCCCCTTTGTACTGTTCTTCCTCATCAGCCCCAGAGGCAATCCACCCACCACAAACTAGAGTAGGGTATTACACCACAATGGTGGCCCGAACTAGTATAAACCCTGTGTTTCTTGTGTTGTTCTTGTGGTAGTTAGATCCTCGCGAGACGGAGAGGTAGAAGGGCACGATCTCCGCGTGCACCCCAGAGTTCGAACCTTAAGGGTCTGCCGGAACCCGTGATCCGACAACCGTGACATAGTCCACCTTCCGCTTGGGGACCCAGAAACCTGAATGCGTCAGAGCCTGAGAAGTAGGCGCACGGGCTCCGGGAGCGGAAGACGGCGCAGCAGAAGGGCTGGAGGCGCCTCCAGGTGGTGTCAAGGCGGAGGCAGCATCTCGGGAGACCAGGGACGACCTACCCCGTGTCGGGATGAGTGGAAGCTCCCCCTCCCCCTGGCGGGCGTCGATCTCGGCTTCGTCTAGAAAGGCACGGAGGATGTCGGCCTTGCTCAAGGGAGAGGTCTTCCCCATTTCCTTGGGGGTCGCCTCCGAGTCCACCTCCTCTTTCTCACTCCCGCGGGACTCGTTAGAAGACAGCTCCACCGGCTTCGGCACCACAGGGGCTCCAGAGGGCGTGGGCGGCACCAGCCCGCGCGCATCGAAGGTCGTCCTGGAGGCCACGATTGGCTCCCAGTCCTTGCGATGGAACAAAGGAGCAAAGGCACTCGGTGGGTACTCCTGGTTGTCCCCAACAAGGAGGCGCAGGACAGCAGTCAGCTCATCGTCAGGCAGGGCCCCCGGCCTCAGGCGAATATTGCCTTCTTCATCTCCAAGCCTCCACAAAGGGCGCACGCGTGCCTGAAGTGGAGCAACGCGCAGCATCAAGAATTCCCTCAGAAGCATAGCCCCGGTAACTTTGGCCGCCTTCGTGTTGCCCGGCTTCAAGTCGGTCGTCATTTGCTCCAACACCGACGACGCCCGCTCGTCAGTGAGCTCCGCACGAGGCCACCCCTTGTTAGACTAGGGCGCTTCCGTCGGCAATGCCAAGCGCGGATGGACGCACTTGGTGTCCATCATGACCCATTTGGCCTGGATGTTGTCGACCCTCTTCCCGGTGTTCGAGATCGAGTTGGCCTTGCCGGATGCGATGAAATTGGCGCACCTGGAGACGTGTCCCTCATTGACGCGAAGAAAGAAGAAGTGGCGCAGAAGAGCCACGGACGGCATCACGCCCAGATACGCCTCGCAATAGTAGGCGAAGATGGACAGGAGGAGGATAGAGTTAGGATGGAGATGCAACACCTGCAGCCCATAGTGGTCGAGGACCTCATAAAAGAAATCAGAGAAGGGAGGAACCAACCCGGCGGTGATGCTGCTCATGAAGAAGGGGAAGAAGGTGCTTCCCTCGGGCTCTGGCACGTCGGAGGCAAGCCGGAGCTCCGTCTTCCCCCATTCATTGCTCTCCCCCGCCGTCAGCAAGCACGTGGAGGCGAGGCTCTTCTCCGAGACGTTGGGCACATCGAGAGCAGGCGTGTACCAAGTCGGCGCCGAGGAGGACTTGACCTTGCGCGGCGCCATTGGTCGTAGATGCGGAGCAAGATTGGAGCAGATCTGGAGGCTTCGGCAGCGAGAAGCGAGAAAGGGGATCTGAGGCAAGGCTAAAGGGAACAGTGAAGGCAAGCGTTGTCCGCGCCAGCCTTTTGTCAAGTCGAGCAGTTGCCGAAGCAGCGTGGGGAAGCGGAGACGCCCACGTCCAATCAACTGCCACGCGTCGACCAAGGCCGCAAGCTTTTGGGGCCCGCGGTGCTCCGCGCTTGGCCTTCGGCTTCGCCTCGAAGCCAAGCCCGAGCGCGCCTTTGGCCCGGGGCCTACGGTCGGCGTTCTAGGAACGGGGGTCCCCAGACTTGCCTGCCAGCGGCCCATGGCGTGGCTGTGTTGCAGGCCTGTACGGCCCATCTTCATCAGCGAGACAATCAAGACCCTCGCGAGGGGCCAATCCTCGCGAGGCGGACGACGCAAGATCTCCTCAGGAGCGGCCTCACCAGGCTGCCTCGCGATGAGCGGAGAAATCAGGGTCGGGCAAACCTCGCGAGGCTCTCGTGACGTGAGCCATGACGATCAAGATCAGGCGGACGCCAGCGCGCGCAACACCCTTGTTTCCCCTTTGGTTCTAAGGAGGCAAGTGCAGGCGCGGAGTACCGAGGCATCAAGCAAAGGTTTCCATATCAGTGCAACGAGACCAAGACCAGCAGGACGGCAAGACGAAGGTCACCATGGAGCCCAAGACGGTGTCACCACCAGAGCCTTTCGCAGGTGAAGACCACTTTTGTCAGGATAAGTTGTACTAGCTGTCCCCTTTCAAATTGGCCGTTGTTGGCTCCCTTCCCGCTCACTATTTGGGGAGAGGACCAGGGCCTATATAAGTAGAGCTAGCCACCACGGTAGAAAACAACTCATTGAGAGGCATCTCACCCACACAAGTTCGCCAAGCACAAGAACACCTTAACCCCAGGAGGCCGTTCTTCCCCTTGTACTATTCACCATCAGCCCAAGAGGCAATCCACCACCACCACACTGGAGTAGGGTATTAGACCACAATAGTGGCCGGAACCAATATAAATCTCATGTCCTTTGTGTTGTGAGTTCGTCGAGTTCGTCCACGAGATCTTAGCGAGCTAGGGCGTGGATCGGTAGGGATGAAATCTTCGTGCGCACCCCAGTGTTCGAACCTTGAGGGTTTTGCCGGAACCCGTGATCCGACAGGGGCTGCCCCATCCAAGCCCAAGACTGCTCCCAAGACAGCTCCTAAGTAATCTGCACCCTAGAGAAGTACAAGAAATATCCCTGCTGCAGAGAAGAACAAGGCCCCAGTGCCTGAAGTTCAGGAAGATGAAGAGGCTCAAGTGCTCCGAAAGCTCAAGCCCAAGATAGCTGATCATGATGACAACCATCCATTGCTGAGAACATGAAGATTAGGAAAGATGTAGGTCTCAGACTATGGAGGCAATCTGATCCTTATGCTACAAGGAGAAGGACTGTTGTAGACTACAGGTTCCACACTAAGGAATAGCAGGACTCCTATGAGACAGTCCTCCTGGACAAGAAGCCCATTATCAGTGACATGAGATGGGTTGATTGGTCATACATTGATTAGAATGAAGATCACTTTCCTGGAGTTCATGAGAGCTTCAGAATGAATCGAGATGATGCTTTTGTGGGTCAGAAACTGACAAAGTGGAATGATGAGATGGTGATGTAGTTCTACTCAATAGCTCACTTCTACCCAGATGGCAAGATTGTCTGGATGACAGAGGGTACAAGGTACCAATCTTTTATAGCTGAGTGGGCTGAACTGATCCATGCTCTTGAAGAGGTTGATGATGATACAGATGTGTATGCTAAGCCCAGGAAAGGCCACAACTCCATGGCACACATGTATAAGGAAATTCCAGATGATGCCTTGGAAACACATAAGTTTGGCTCTATGTACTATCTTCTGTCAGGGCTGCCAACAATCAACACAATCCTGAGGCACACATCGTTGCCCAAGACAGAATGACCAAAGGGCATCCAATCAAATTTTTGCGTGTATTTGATGTGCCAGAGAAGTTCAAGGTGATGACCTTGATAGTTGAGACAGTTAAGAGGACTGCAGCTAACTAGAAGGGATCTTGTGGCTATGCCCCATAGATTCAGATGCTCATTAATTCCAATGTGCGCACACGCACATATTTGCTAGACAGAGAGCACCTTCCCTTGAGGCCAGAATTTGAGGATAACACAGTTGTTATGGATGCTTCACGTCCCACTTCTGTTGAGGCTCAAGAGAAGAGACAGAAGGCTAAGGCAGAAAAAGCTTCAAAGATTCCAGATCCCTCAGCAGTCAATCTCAAGACCAAGCAGGACCAGCTCAGCTATTGTCTTGAAGCTACAGTGAGGATTGAGAAAGGACTAACCACCCTGACTCAAGACCAAGAGAGTCTTGAGAGAATCATTGAGACCAAGTTTTATGATCTAGACTTGAAGGTCACAGAGATTCAGACTGCAGTTGACCAACTCCAAGATGGAGCAGAGGAAAGGAGAGGAAGATCTACTACAGATGCTTATCAGAGGGTGCCTAGAGCACAAAGGTTTGCAGCAGTGTCAGTCAGTGACACTAGGGCCACAACTTCAGCTACTGCAGCTACAGCCTCAGTTGCCCCTCCAGTGGCAACCCCTCAAGTTCCTCAGACATCAGCCGAATTCTTTGAAGATGTTGTTCTCTCCATGCCATCTTCGCACACCGGAGCTCCTGGAGATCATGCTTAGAGTGCTGTATAGCACTATGCATTTTAGAGCTTTTTGGTAATTTGTTGCCAAAGGGGCAGAAAGTGTATAGATCATAGGCTTAGAGAGAGAGAGAGAGAGAGTGGTTTGCTTCTTATTTGTCTCTCTTGCTACTTTTTGCTCGTTTTGCTCGTATGTTTGCTACAATATTTGTGATTGTGTGTGAGATACTTTTATGATCATGTGGTTGATCATACTATGCTCTATTTTATATGCTTGAATAATGCTACCCTATCACTTGTGTATGATCAATCATATATGTCTTGGTGATGAGTGCATGTTATTTTACTCTATCATTCTGAGCGCTCCGCCAAGATGTATCTGACTGAGAACCCACAAGTATAGGGGATCGCAACAGTTTTCGAGGGAAGAGTATTCAACTCAAATTTATAGATTCGACACAAGGGGAGCCAAAGAATATTTGAAGGTATTAGCAGCTGAGTTGTCAATTCAACCACACCTAGAGATTAATTATCTGCAGCAAAGTGATCAGTAGCAAAGTAGTTTGATAGTTTTGATAGTAGTGACAGCAGCAATAGTAACAGTAATAGTGATAGCAGTAATTTTATAGCAAGTGCAACAGTAATGATAGTAGTAGTAACTTAACAAGAACAATATAAGATAAATTCATAGGCATTGGATCGGTAATTTGTTGGATGATATTCATCATGAGACAGACATAACCTAGGGTGATACGGCACTAGCTCCAGTTCGTCAATATAATGTAGGCATGTATTCAGTAAATAGTCATACGTGCTTATGGAAAGAACTTGCATGACATCTTTTGTCCTACCCTCTCGTGGCAGCGGGGTCCTATTGGAAACTAAGGGATATTAAGGCCTCCTTTTAATAGAGAACCGGAACAAAGCATTAACACGCGGTGAATACATGAACTCCTCAAACTACGGTCATCACCGGGAGTGGTCCCGACTATTGTCACTCCGGGGTTGCCGGATCATAACACGTAGTAGGTGACTATAACTTGCAAGATTGGATCTACAACATGGATATAATAATGATAACATAAACGGTTCAGATCTGAGTTCATGGTACCCGAGCCCAAAGTGACAAGCATTAAGCATGGCAAAGTCATAGCAACATCAATATTAGAACATAGTGGATACTAGGGATCAGGCCCTAACAAAACGAACTCGATTACATGATGAATCTCATCCAACTACTCACCGACCAGTGAGCCTACGAAGGAATTGCTCACTCCCGGTGGGGAGCATCATGGACTTAGCGATGGAGAAGGGTTGGTGATGATGAAGAAGGAAGACCCCCCCTCTCCGGAGCCCCAACGGACTCCAGATCTGGCCTCCCGATGAAGAACATGAGGTGACGACGGCTCCGTCTCGTGGATCGCGATAATTCTTTCTCTCTGATTTTTTTTGGAAAAATAGGATTTTATAGTGTTGGTTTCAGGGTCTGCGGGGCCACCAGGTGGGGACAATCCACCTGGGCATGCCAGGAGGGGGCGTGCCCTCGTGGGTTGTGCCCACCCAGGTGCCCCCTCCGGTGGATCTTGGCTCCAGAAATTCTTATTTATTGTATAAAAAATCCTCGCAAAGTTTCGTTCCATTCTGAGAACTTTTATTTCTGCACAAAAACAATACCATGGTAGTTCTGCTGAAAACAACGTCAGTCCGGGGTTAGTTTCATTCAAATCATGCAAATTAGAGTCCAAACCAAGAGGAAAAGCATTAGTAAAAGTAGATACGTTGGAGACGTATCAACTTCCGCAAGCTTAAACCTTTGCTTGTCCTCAAGCAATTAAGTTGATGAACTGAAAGTGAAAAATAAAACCTTTTACGAACTCTTTTTGTAACATCCCAAATCTTCAATTTGGAATGTTTTACAATTATAGCTAAGCATCTATGCATTTTGTTTGAATTGAGTGGCATTTGGAAATTTCAGAAGCATTTGAGTTTTATTTGAATTTGAATTTGATTTTGGCAATTGAAATTTATTTCAGAAGTACCTGACAAATACTTGAGAAAAAGTATGAGAGGAGTAAACATGACACTCCAAAGAAAAATGTCAGACGAAAATATTGCCAAAAAGTTTGAATTCAAATTTGATTTTATTTGGAATCTACAAAAATGTTTTTTTAGTTTCTGTTTTGCCTATGGAAAAATGTTCATGCTATAGGATTTGTTTTTTCTGATTTTATTGATATATATATGTCCTATATAAAAATATTATAGTTTCTCTTATTTTACTTTCTTTTTCTCTGACTTAATTCAAAAAAAAGGCAAAGAGCCCCCCCTTGAGTAGGCCAGGCCGACGACCCAGCTAGCGAGGCCGCAGCCCAGCCAGCGCCGAGCCGCTAGCCCAGCGTAGCGCCGCACCCGAATCCCCTCCCGACCGGTCACCTGCTCGCCCTCCTCTCTCCCTCTCTCACCGACGCGCCGGCCCCACCTCATCTCTTTCCCCTCGCCCACGACAACGCGCTAGAGCGCGACCGCCGCCGCCCGTCGCCGCGATTTTCTCGGGATCATGATCCCGCGACGCCCCCTCCTCCAAGATGATGCCCTATAAAAGGCCAAGCCCCTCCTCTCTCGACCCCCTAAAACTCTACGCCCGAAACCCACCAGAGCCGACGCCCTCGCCATCCCGATCTCGCCGCAGCCGCTTCGGTTCGCCGCCACTTCCGCTGCCGGTGAGCACCCCCCTGCCCTTCCAAGCTACACCACCAGAACCGCCGGTTCCCCGCGCACCTCTTTGACATCCTATCTTCGCCCAGGAACCCCGACGTCGTCGCCCCGAGCTCGTCCACCGCCAGCCGGAGCAGGAGCTCGCACCGGTCGTCTCCGTCATCCCCGAGCTCCCGCGACTCCACCCCCGACCTCCCCTCGATCCGCCGCACCCACCTGACGTCTCCGCCGCCACCCAGGACCACCGGAGCAGCCGCGCCGTCGCCGCCCAAGTCACCGTCGCCGTCAACCGACGCGGTAAGCCACCGGGGCCCCTCCACCGTTGGATCTCACATGTACGGCGTAGATTAGAAGTAGTGAAAGGTTAGGTTTTATTTAGATTAGATCGGTTTTAGTTGGTTTTACTATGGTTTATTTGCGGTTTAGTTAGACTGGCCGTTGCGGTTTATTTCTTATAGCCCATAGGCGTTTTAGTTATATAGTGACCAGAGCATCTTTTAGTTAGCCCACGGCCCGTTAGCGCTTTAGTTTTTTTATGTTTAATTTTCGTTTCTGTTTTTAATAGAATAGTTCCAGTTTTGTAAAATCTATAACTTTTAGGTTATTTAGTATTTTTAGTTGATTCCTTTTGCTATAGTTTGCAAATTTCCTATAGTTTCTGGATAAAATATATTCGGCCATGTTTTAGTTTTTAAAAATTGTTTTATATTAGTTTTATTCAGATTAGTTTTTCTGCCATAAATGGAGTTACGATTTTTTTAGTGATTCTTTTTGCTAAGGCTTAGTTTTGACCATGCCTAGCATTAGGAACTTGTTTGGGTATTTTAGATTTAATGAAAAAAATAGTTTAGTCGAAATCAAGTTTTTCTTGTTTATTTTAGCTAGCTACTATTTTCCTACTGTTCTAGTTAGTAAATTATTTTATTTTTTATTATGTTATAGTTTATTTTAGATTAGTTTCTGTAGCTACAGAGGATGAACTTTTATTTACGGCAGAATAAAATTTTTATTTTCTTTTCTTTGCTAGGATTGGTTTAGGCATAATAGGAGTTCCATAATAGCTTTTGATGTGATTCTTTTTGCTACTAGTTTGTATGATGTTTTCCCTTCTGTTAGCTAGCAAAACCAATGCTTAGGTTCTGTTAAGAAAAGTTTTAGTTGTGTAAAACTATTTCTTAGTTGTTGCTTGTTATGATGAAAACCTTGATTTGCTTTCTGTGAGTTTTTCTTTGGTTTTGGTTTGATTGTTTTGTGTGATTTATGTTAGCATGCTGTTATGTTAAGTGATTGTATGTTTGTATGCTTATATGATTATTGTTTGCTTCGATAGAATTTCTGGAGTGCGAAGCTTGCTATCTCGAGTCGCTAGCTTTCGAAGACCGTCAACCAGGCAAGTCATTTGATCATGTTTTACAATACCTATGATTTTGTTGCATTAGAATTATGCCTCCCCACCATGCATGCAGTAGGAGAATTTTCAGTTATGTTCTTGAGTAGTATCATGAGGTAGGATGAACCCAATTCCCCTTACCATTGTCCGGGACGATGTAGTTTATTTTGCTATGCTCGTAGACGGGGTTGGTTGAGAGATTCATAAGGGAGATGTGAGAGTCAAGATGATACAACCCCATGACTTCAAGCTCAAGATGGACTTCAAATTCACTACTAGGTGGAGGACGGTTGACGGGCACCCTGGAGAAACCAGCGGATGGCCGTGATGCATGGAGAAGTGCCATGACATCTTGCGGAAAGCTTCACCCAGCCATGAAGAGACGGATGGATACACCTTGACCGGAAGCTTACCTGTGCAGCCGCAAGCCATTATGGGCTCTGGCTGGGTTGACCCTAGGCGTGACTCTGGACGGACGGTGCCAGCAGATGTAGAAGAACGGTAGGACATGGATGGGCACCAGCAGTGCCCAGAGAAACTCTACGGAAGACCCTATTTCGTTTGTCCCGTCTTCAAACACCAGGCAGTGCGAGGACATAAAGGAGGGAACGATTCTTGCGGGTAAAGTGCACAAGACTCTGCAGAGTAACAACCTAATCGATTAGCCGTGTCCCCGGTTACGGACAAATGAGCCTCTGGAAATTGGAGTATTTCAGAAATCTCAACACTGAACTTAATAAATTAATTGAGGGGTTATTTAATAATTGGGAATGAGACATTGGTTGGCGGAACCATCTCAATAACAACCAGCATTTTGTAGTAATTGCAAGCAAGTCCCTTGTCATAGGGAAAAATTGGTTTTTTCGCAAAAACATAAAACTTAGAGCCCCACAGCCAAATTGCATATAGTGTTAGCATTATTATTGTTGTTTTCTCCATGACTTGCCGGCATATTCAAAATGCTGACCTACACGGCTGCAACGTCTTATGTTGCAGAGGAGTTTTCTGATCAGGAGTGAGGCTACGATCCATGCTTGGCGATTGCCCTATGGAGTCGAATGGACTCGCTATTCGTCTACGCTTCCGCAGCTTTATTTAGTTTATTTCTCATGAGTTGGTCTTCGGCCGAATTTATTCTATTGTAATAAAGACTCGATATGAGAATCGTGTAATAAATTCAGGTGTGATTGAACTTTGAATCTTTGCATCAATGTACTGTGTGTGCTAGCATGATCTTGGGATGGTACAACTACACAGAGAATTGACCGATTTTGGGTCGGGTCATTACAGAGATGGTATCAGAGCACACGCTGACCGTAGGACGTAACCCCTAAGATCGGAAAACTATAGGAAGAGACTATTTTATTTCATGTCCTTATCATTCCGTAATTCTCCCCTGTTCATTTCTGACTTCTCTCCGATTTTCAACATTCTAGAAGGTCGTCAAATTCATCCCAGTTCTGCTCCCGGAGTTTTGCCAGCCAGATGAGACAATGCTTTTTGGCAGGAGGCTGGTCCAGATCACCAAGGAATTGAAGATTGCTCTGCCGTCTACCACCGGGACCCCTATCATGGCATTTCCAGAAGTCCATCGCTATAGGATTAAGGTGCACATACCAGGGAGGACTTTCGGAAGTCTATCGGCGCCCGTTGACTTCAGGTTCACTGCTCCCACTTGGATCCACGGGAGAGACATAGCAGTTCATAGTGCACTTGGACGCATCCAGGAGGAATACATGGTCGAGCTCGTTGGATCAGACCACACCATGATTTCTCGCAGGACTGCAGATGGAGAGATCATCCGCACCATAGATGACGACTCCGTTCGCTCATATGTCCAAGACTTGGAGGCTCACATCAGGGCTCTAGAGGTTCAGATGCGCAGGAGCTTGAAGACGGTCCAAAAGTTGCATCTTCGTGAAATTGAACTGGAGGATGCAGCACGTGAAGCCCACTATGAGCATGAGGATGAAGTCAAGGATTTCATGGAGAGAGTCGACAAGCTGAAGATGGATGTTGCCGCATTAGAGGAGAAGATGGACCTAGGAGAAGACCTTTTTCCGAGTGGAGATGATGGACCCCTCGTGAGCAATGACCAGGATTATGAAGAGAGCTCCACTGAAGGAAGCCGCAAGAGGAGGCGCCGCACCAGAGGACGCTGCACCGGAGGACGCAAGGATAATTGATGAAGACATTTAGTCGTCCGCCATGTTATTTTTTTTCCATCGATCAGTTAGGCCGTTATTTCGATTAGTCGTGAGATTTTGTAATCCGAGAATGAACCTTGTTTGAGATGAATGAATAAATGATTGGTGTGATTATGTGTCGGGGTTTTCTGGCTCCTCGAGCACCTATGGGGACGGAGCCCCTTCTCGGTTCGGCGGGGGGTGGAGGTCGTGCGAAGAGCGGATCGAGGCGAAGCACATGGGTTTTTTTTACCCAGCTTTGGAGCTCTCCGGAGAGATAACACTCCTACTTCTGCTTTGTGGATTTGTATTGAGTTCTTGCTCGGGAGCGCTGAGTGCTACAGTACCCTCAAGCAGCTAACGAGACCGAGCGTTCTTCTGTTGGTCCTCTCAGAGATCGCTCTCCAGGGACCCCTCTCCTCTCCCCTACGTCGTGCATGGGCCTCCTTTTATATGTTCAAGGGGTCTCCAACAGGTGGCAACGTAGTTAATGGCAAAAATGGAAATATGTTGTGGTAGGTACAGCTACCTACACAGTGTATCATACCTAACCCTGACGGCAGGGGACAAAGGCATTAAATGCATATCTACGTCGCCCAGACGGTGCAGAAACGGGACCGTCAGGGGCGCCACCGCTTGCCACGATTGGGATCTTGTCAGCGCTGCATGCCACAGTGTACCCCTGGCTGCACAGCCTCCCGCCACGTACGCCTGGAAGGGTCCCGGAGCGACACGTAGGTGGGTGAGCTGGAGCGCGGGTACATAATGGTTGCTTGCCGCGGCAAGTGCCTTGCCGCGGCCATTGTCTTGCCGCGTCCGGGAGCTTGTCGCTCGCCGAGTCCTGCCAGGACGCGTGGCGCGTCGCTGCAAGTTCTTTGAGATGCTCTGGATGGCCTTCCCGGCAAGCTCCTCTTGCCGGGGTCTTGTGCCTTGAGCGGCCTTCCCGGCAAGCTCCTCTTGCCGGGGACTAGTCTCCTTGGCTTAAATACTTTGTTTTTGAATGGCTCCAAAGGAACCATAGAGGGCCTTGGTGATCACCTGGCAGGCCTTGCCACGGGGTGCTGTGGCTGCCCGTGCACAAGTTAGGGATACTAGGGTACCCCTACTCTAGTACACCAACATTACGATTGTGCATTCATATGGGTAGTGCTATTTTCTCATTAGACCCTTGTTCTATTCTAATTTCTCATCCACTCCAAAACACCAGATGCCTCCGAGACGTGACCCCGGTTCCAACTTCCCGCCGGAGCTCACCTAGCTGATCCAGCAGCAGAATGCCCTGATGCAGATACTCATCCAGAACCAGAACAACAATAACAACAACAACAATCCACCGCCACCACCCCCTGTTGACAACTTGACCCGATTCCTAAGGCTGAATCCGCCAGTGTTCTCTAGCAGCACTGAGCCGATTGTGGCTGATGATTGGCTCTGCAAAGTCGGAAGGGAGTTAATGCAGAGAAGGTGCGCTTTGCCGCACATCAGCTTGATGGACCTGCAGCCTCTTGGTGGGAGAACTACACCGCCACTTATCCCATCGCCACCATCACGTGGGATCAGTTCCAGCAGGCTTTCCGCACCACTCATGTCTCAGCTGGAGCCATGAGTCTGAAGAAGCGTGAGTTCCGCAACTTACGCCAGGGGAACCGTACTGTGGGGTAGTATGTGGATGAGTTCAGCAAGTTAGCCCGCTATGCCCCAGATGATGTGGCCACAGATGTCGCAAAGCAGGAGAAGTTTCTCGAGGGACTCAATGATGAGCTGGGAATGCAGCTAATGGTGGCTACCTTCAACAACTACCAGGAGCTGGTAGACAAGGCCACCATACTTGAAGGCAAGCAACAGCAGATTGATAGCCGCAAGAGGAAATATGGCCAGGGAAAGTACAACTCCGGAGCTCAGTAGAAGCCCCGCTATGCCCCATACTCGGGAGGACATACCCATCACACCCATGGAGGACATAATCATGGAGGACATAACCATGGAGAAAATGGGAACAACCGCAACCACGACAACAACTCCAAGTCAGGCAATGGAGGCAATGGCAACCAGCACCGTCCCGCTCCGGCTCAGAAGGATCTGAGTCATATCACCTATTTCAAGTGCCAGAAAACAGGACACTATGCCACCGACTGCCCGGAGGCCAGGCAGAGGAATGGAAACGGCAACGGCAATGGAAGCTCAGCAAAGAAGCCTAATCCTTTTCCTCGTGCTCAGGTGAACCACATCGATGTGGAGGACGTCTATGATCAGCCAGAAACTGTGGTTGGTAAGTTTTTATTAAATTCACGTCCAGTATTGGTACTCTTTGATTCCGGTGCAGCGCATTCATTCATATCAAGGGTAGTTGTGGAAAAGTATGGGTTGCCCACTAGAACCCTTAGAACCCCGCTTCAAGTCACTTCCCCAGGAGGAGAGATGACGGCAGGCTTAGGCTGTCATTCGACCCTCAGCATCGGAAATCATGATTTTCCCGTAGACCTCATAGTACTAGAATCCCAGAGTTTGGATGTAATCCTAGGCATGGATTGGTTGACCAAGTTTGAAGGAAACATTGACTGTGCCCGCAAGACGATTTTTCTCACCACCCCGGAGCAGAAAAGGATCAAGTATGTATCCAGACGCACCCCGATGAAGCACCAGGTGAATTCCCTCACGGGAGTTGTTCAGGAGGAAGTGCCTGTAGTGCAAGATTTTCCTGATGTATTTCCGGTGGAATTACCAGGAATGCCACCGGACAGAGACATTGAATTTTTGATTGAGTTATTGCCCGGCACAGCCCCAATATCCAAGAGACCTTATCGGATGCCCCGAATGATTTGGAAGAGATCAAGAAGCAAATCAAGGAATTATTGGAGAAGGGATATATTCGGCCAAGCTCGTCACCTTGGGGAGCCCCAGTTCTTTTGGTAGAGAAGAAGGATGGAACCCTGAGAATGGTTGTGGATTATCGTTCATTGAACGACGTGACCATCAAGAACAAGTACCCTCTGCCGATGATTAACGATTTGTTTGATCAGCTAGTTGGAGCCAAGGTATTCTCCAAGATCGATCTTCGATCAGGGTATCATCAGTTGAAGATTCTTGAACAGGATATACCCAAAACAACTTTCACCACCAGGTATGGTTTATATGAGTATACCGTCATGTCATTTGGATTAACTAATGCCGCTGCATACTTCATGAATTTGATGAACAAGGTATTTATGGAATATCTGGACAAGTTTGTCGTGGTGTTCATCGATGATATACTGATTTTCCCCAAGAGCGAGGAAGAGCATAAGGAACATTTGCGTCTAGTTCTGGAGAAACTCCGAGAACATCAGTTGTATGCCAAGTTCGGCAAATGTGAATTTTGGCTGAAGGAAGTCGGATTCCTCGGACATGTTATTTCAGGAGAAGGAATAGCAGTCGACCCCACCAAGGTTGTATCAGTCACCGATTGGCAGTCACCAACCTCAGTCAAGGAGATCCGCAGTTTTCTCGGACTCGCAGGATATTATCAGAGGTTTATTGAGAACTTCTCGAAGATTGCAAAGCCCATGACTAAGCTGTTGAAGAAGGACACCAAGTACATTTGGACCGAGGATTGTGAAGCCAGTTTCCAGGAATTGAAGAAACGTTTT
The DNA here is from genome assembly GCA_032464435.1 of Aegilops umbellulata. Classification (NCBI taxonomy): domain Eukaryota; kingdom Viridiplantae; phylum Streptophyta; class Magnoliopsida; order Poales; family Poaceae; genus Aegilops; species Aegilops umbellulata. The sequence goes on along the minus strand of CP136056.1, from coordinate 228,133,762 downwards.
GTTACAGCCCCAGTGCTGATTTTGCCAGACATACACAAGGATTACCAGGTATATTGTGATGCTTCTCGTCAAGGACTCGGAGGAGTACTCATGTAGGAAGGAAAAGTTGTAGCTTATACCTCCAGACAGCTACGACCTCACGAGATGAATTATGCCACACATGATTTGGAGTTAGCAGCCGTAGTGCACGCACTCAGGACCTAGAGGCATTTCCTTATCGGAAACAGTTGTGATGTTTACACGGATCATAAGAGCTTGAAATACATTTTCACGCAGAAGGAGTAAAACCTCAGATAGAGGAGATGGCTAGAGTTGATCAAGGACTATGACATGAGATTGCATTACCACCCAGGGAAGGCTAATGTTGTAGCAGATGCCTTGAGCCGTAAAAGCTATGTGAACACCCTCATAGCTGGAGGATTACCTCAGGAATTAGCCGACGATCTCAGAGAACTCCAACTGGAGATAGTACCGAGAGGATATGTCGCCACCCTGGATATTCAGTCCACTTTGACCGAAAGAATCCGTGAAGCCCAGAAGACGGACAAGGAAATTGCAGAGTTAAAGGAAAAGATGAGTAACGGAAAGGCTACAGGTTTTCGTGAAGATGAGCACGAGACTTTATGGTTTGAGGATCGCATCTATGTGCCCAATGACCCAGAGGTCAGGAAGTTAATTCTTCAGGAGGCCCATGATTCACCGTACTCGATTCACCCAGGAAACACCAAGATGTATCTGGATTTGAAGGAAAGTTTCTGGTGGACAGGTGTGAAGAAGGATATTGTCGAGTACGTAGCAGTATGCGATGTTTGCCAACGAGTAAAGGCGGATCATCAGAAGCCGGTAGGGTTACTTCAACCTTTGCCGATACCCGAGTGGAAATGGAAAAACTTGGAATGGATTTTATCACAGGATTACCGAGGACCCGTTCAGGATATGATTCTATCTAGGTAGTGGTTGATCGCTTGACCAAGGTAGCTCATTTCATTCCCGTGAAGACTACCTATACCAGTGCTAAGTTAGCCAAGATATACATGACCAGGATCGTATGTCTGCATGGAGTTCCGAGGAGTATCGTGTTAGATAGAGGAACGCAATTTACCTCAAAGTTTTGGAATCAGTTGCATGAAACTTTGGGTACGAGGCTGGAGTTCAGTACAACTTTTCATCCGCAGACAGATGGACAGACCGAGAGAGTCAACCAGATTTTGGAGGACATGTTGAGAGCCTGTGCGCTAGACTATGGGTCTAGCTGGGATGATAATTTGCCATACGCAGAGTTCTCATACAATAACAGTTATCAGACCAGTCTGAAGATGGCCCCTTTCGAAGCTCTATATGGAAGGAGGTGCAGAACACCATTGTTGTGGGATGGTGTTGGAGACCGAAATCTTTTTGGTTCTGATCTTATCAGAGACTCCGAAGAGAAGCTCAAGCTGATTCGAGATAGACTCAAGGTAGCTCAATCGAGGCAGAAGAGTTATGCCGACAGTAAACGCAAGGAAGTAACATACGAAGCGGGAGACCGAGCATATCTTCGTGTGTCCCCACTTCGTGGAATCAAGAGGTTCGGTGTTAAAGGAAAGTTAGCACCATGATTCATTGGCCCCTACAAAATCCTCGAACGTCGTGGAGAAGTTGCTTACAAGCTGGAATTGCCGGAAGGATTATCCGGAGTTCATGATGTCTTCCATGTTTCTCAGCTAAAGAAATGCCATGCTGAGATGGCTGATATTCCTTTGAGAGACACAGTGCCCCTAGAGGCCATACAGCTCGACAGTGATCTGACTTATGAGGAGAAACCCGTTAGAATTCTCGAGACTGTGAACAGAGTCACCCGCAGCAAGATCATCAAGTTTTGCAAGGTTCTGTGGAGTAATCATTCCGAGGAGGAAGCCACCTGGGAGCAAGAAGAAGATCTTCGCCGAGACCACGCGCACCTATTTGCTAGCCAACCCGAATCTCGAGGGCGAGATTCATCTTAAGGTGGGTAGGTTTGTAACATCCCAAATCTTCAATTTGGAATGTTTTACAATTATAGCTAAGCATCTATGCATTTTGTTTGAATTGAGTGGCATTTGGAAATTTCAGAGGCATTTGAGTTTTATTTGAATTTGAATTTGATTTTGGCAATTGAAATTTATTTCAGAAGTACCTGACAAATACTTGAGAAAAAGTATGAGAGGAGTAAACATGACACTCCAAAGAAAAATGTCAGACGAAAAATATTGCCAAAAAGTTTGAATTCAAATTTGATTTTATTTGGAATCTACAAAATTGTTTTTTTAGTTTCTGTTTTGCCTCTGAAAAAATGTTCACGCTGTAGGATTTGTTTTTCTGATTTTATTGATATATATATGTCCTATATAAAAATATTATAGTTTCTCTTATTTTAGTTTTTTTTCTCTGACTTAATTCAAAAAAAAGGCAAAAAGCCCCCCCCCCCCCGAGCTGGCCAGGCCGACGGCCCAGCTAGCGAGGCCGCAGCCCAGCCAGCGCCGAGCCGCCAGCCCAGCATAGCGCCGCACCCGAATCCCCTCCTGACTGGTCGCCCGCTCGCTCTCCTCTCTCCCTCTCTCACCGACGCGCCGGCCCCACCTCATCTCTTTCCCCTCACCCACGACACCGCGCCAGAGCGCGACCGCCGCCGCCCGTCGCCCTGATTTTCTCGGGATCACGATCCCGCGATGCCCCCTCCTCCAAGATGATGCCCTATAAAAGGCCAAGCCCCTCCTCTCTCGACCCCCTAAAACTCTACGCCCGAAACCCACCAGAGCCGACGCCCTCGCCGTCCCGATCTCGCCGCAGCTGCTTCGGTTCGCCGCCACTTCCGTTGCCGGTGAGCACCCCCCTGCCCTTCCAAGCTACACCACCCGAACCGCCGGTTCCCCGGGCACCTCTTTGACATCCTATCTTCGCCCAGGAACCCCCGACGCCGTCGCCCCGAGCTCGTCCACCGCCCGTCGGAGCAGGAGCTCACCCGAGCTCGCACCGGTCGTCTCCGTCATCCCCGAGCTCCCGCGACTCCACCCCCGACCTCCCCTTGATCCGCCGCACCCACCTGACGTCTCCGCCGCCACCCAGGACAACCGAAGCAGCCGCGCCGTCGCCGCCCGAGTCGCCTTCGCCGTCAACCGCTGCGGTAAGCCACCGGGGCCCCTCCACCGTTGGACCTCGCATGTACGGCGTAGATTAGAAGTAGTGAATGGTTAGGTTTTATTTAGATTAGATCGGTTTTAGTTGGTTTTATTATGGTTTATTTGCGGTTTAGTTAGACCGGCCGTTGCGGTTTATTTCTTGTAGCCCATAGGCGTTTTAGTTATATTGTGACTAGAGCGTCTTTTAGTTAGCCCACGGCCCGTTAGCGCTTTAGTTTTTTTATGTTTAATTTTCGTTTCTATTTTTAACAGAATAGTTCCAGTTTTGTAAAATCTATAACTTTTAGGTTATTTAATATTTTTAGTTGATTCCTTTTGCTCTAGTTCGAAAATTTCCTATAGTTTCTGGATAAAATATATTCGGCCATGTTTTAGTTTTTAAAAATTGTTTTATATTAGTTTTATTCAGATTAGTTTTTCTGCCATAAATGGAGTTAGGATTTTTTTAGTGATTCTTTTTGCTAATGCTTAGTTTTGACCATGCCTAGCATTAGGAACTTGTTTGGGTATTTTAGATTTAATGAAAAAAATAGTTTAGTCGAAATCAAGTTTTTCTTGTTTATTTTAGCAAGCTACTGTTTTCCTACTGTTCTAGTTAGTAAATTATTTTATTTTTTATTATGTTATAGTTTATTTTAGATTAGTTTCTGTAGCTACAGAGGATGAACTTTTATTTACGGTAGAATAAAATTTTTATTTTCTTTTCTTTGCTAGGATTGGTTTAGGCATAATAGGAGTTCCATAATAGCTTTTGATGTGATTCTTTTTGCTACTAGTTTGTATGATGTTTTCCCTTCTGTTAGCTAGCAAAACCAATGCTTAGGTTCTGTTAAGAAAAGTTTTAGTTGTGTAAAACTATTTCTTAGTTGTTGCTTGTTATGATGAAAACCTTGATTTGCTTTCTGTGAGTTTTTCTTTGGTTTTGGTTTGATTGTTTTGTGTGATTTATGTTAGCATGCTGTTATGTTAAGTGATTGTATGTTTGTATGCTTATATGATTATTGTTTGCTTCGATAGAATTTCCGGAGTGCGAAGCTTGCTATCTCGAGTCGCTAGCTTTCGAAGACCGTCAACCAGGCAAGTCATTTGATCATGTTTTACAATACCTATGATTTTGTTGCATTAGAATTATGCCTCCCCACCATGCATGCAGTAGGAGAATTTTAAGTTATTTTCTTGAGTAGTATCATGAGGTAGGATGAACCCAATTCCCCTTACCATTGCCCGAGACGATGTAGTTTATTTTGCTATGCTCGTAGACGGGGTTGGTTGAGAGATTCATAAGGGAGATGTGAGAGTCAAGATGATACAACCCCATGACTTGAAGCTCAAGATGGACTTCAAATTCACTACTGGGTGGAGGACGGTTGACGGGCACCCTGGAGAAACCAGCGGATGGCCGGGATGCATGGAGAAGCGCCATGACATCTTGCGGAAAGCTTCACCCAGCCACGAAGAGACGGATGGATACACCTTGACCGGAAGCTTACCTGTGCAGCCGCAAGCCATTATGGGCTCTGGCTAGGTTGACCCAAGGCGTGACTCTGGACGGACGGTGCCTGCAGATGTAGAAGAACGATAGGACATGGATGGGCACCGGCAGTGCCCAGAGAAACTCTACGGAAGACCCTGTTTCGTTCGTCCCGTCTTCAAACACCAGGCAGTGCGAGGACATAAAGGAGGGAACGATTCTTGCGGGTAAAGTGCACAAGACTCTGCAGAGTAACAACCTAATCGATTAGCCATGTCCCCGGTTACGGACAAATGAGCCTCTAGAAATTGGAGTATTTCGGAAATCTCAACACTGAACTTAATAAATTAATTGAGGGGTTATTTAATAATTGGGAATGAGACATTGGTTGGCGGAACCATCTCAATAACAACCAGCATTTTGTAGTAATTGCAAGCAAGTCCCTTGTCATAGGGAAAAATTGGCTTTTCCGCAAAAACATAAAACTTACAGCCCCACAGCCAAATTGCATATAGTGTTAGCATTATTATTGTTGTTTTCTCCATGACTTGCCGGCATATTCAAAATGCTGACCTACACGGCTGCAACGTCTTATGTTGCAGAGGAGTTTTCCGATCAGGAGTGAGGCTATGATCCACGCTTGACGATTGCCCTATGGAGTCGGATGGACTCGCTATTCGTCTACGCTTCCGCAGCTTTATTTAGTTTATTTCTCATGAGTTGGTCTTCGGCCGAATTTATTCTATTGTAATAAAGACTCGATATGAGAATCGTGTAATAAATTCAAGTGTGATTGAACTTTGAATCTTTGCATCAATGTACTGTGTGTGCCAGCATGATCTTGGGATGGTACAACTACACAGAGAATTGACCGATTTTGGGTCGGGTCGTTACACTTTTGCTCTTGTTTGCATAAATAAGCTTAGACAACACCCAGGTTTTCAGCCAACATTATAACTAACCATGCCGACAATAACTCTTAAAGATTATATTAACTCATATCAAGGACATAATCAGCCAGTGAGCAATAACAAGATATCTCAGACAACAACACGTTATCAAAACAACCATGATATAATATGACAATAGTGGTATCTTGCTAGCCCTTTCTGAGACCGCAAAACATAAATGCAGAGCACCTCCAAAGTTCCAGCAGCGACTAAACATTGTAATTCATGGTAGAAAATATCTAGTCATGATGCACCCAACATTAGCTACACACAATGCATAAGTCATGACAACACTGCTCTCAGGTTCTGACGCTTGTTTTAGAAGGTGATGACACAACATAAAAGTAAATAGATAGTCCCTTCATAGAGGGAAGGAGTGATTTGCAGAGGTGCCAGAGCTCAAGTTTTTAAAACAGAGGTAAATGATATTTTGAGACATGCACCCTTCCCATTTACTTCACGACCATCAGTTATCAATATCATCCATGCTAAGCACGCTAGTGGCGGTTCCCAAGCGATAAAAGTAAAGGTTTTGACTCCATTGGGAGTTTTTGTTTGATTATTCGAGAGATCATTTCTTTTGCAGTTTGGGACTGGAAATCCCTATTACCGCCCTTTTCTCGTGCGATGGCGGGTGAATAAACACTCGACCTGAGAATAACCCGCTTAGCATGGAAGATACCGACCACCTCCTGTCATTCCATGAATGATCCAGGCACACAAAAAGGATATTTATTAGAAGTTTTTAGAGGTGGCACATGCAAATTTACTTAGGACAGCAGGGTAATGCCGTATAAATGTAGGTATGGTGAACTCATCTGGAATAAATTTGGGTTCAAGGTTTTTGATGTACCAGCAGAATTTCCACTTAGTATAGGCGAAGGCTAACAAATAGATTGAGAAGCGGCCAACTAGAGAGCAACAACGGTCATGAACATGCATTATGCATAAGTAACATTGGACACTAGCATGAGTAGGATACGAACACCATGAACACAAATATCATAGAGGCTATGTTGGTTTTGATTCAACTACATGCATGAACATGTGCCAAGTCAAGCCACTCGAACATTCAGAGGAGGATACCATAGCATCATACTACATCACAATTATTTTAACACAATGTTAATATCCAAGATAAATCATTATCCACTCCTAGCTACTTATGCATGGCATGATAAACTATAATCTCTAATTGTCACTGCAAACATGTTCAATCATAATGGGTTGAATCATGGATACTAGGTTAAACATTTTACACAAGCAGAACAAGTCGAGTTCATACCAGTTTCTCTTTGCCACGGACAGTTCGTCGAATATCTTCATTATTGCCTTTCATTTGCACGACCGAATGATATGAAAATAATGATAGTGCAAGAGGGTCGCGGACTAAGCTGGAATCTGCAAACATTTTATTCAAAAGGAGAAGACAAAGTAAAATCGGTTCTTTATTAGATCAACAGTTATTCATACGAGAGCCACTCAACATTTTGATCGTGGTCCTCTCCTTGATACGACTCAAAAAAAGGAAAGAAATTCAGAGAAACACACTGAAATATTTTTGGAGTTTTGGGTTTTCTTGAGCAAGCAAATAAAAGAGAAAAGCAAAAACGAGAAAAACTATTTACACGGGAAAGCTCCCAACAAGCAAAATAAGAACAAGGAAATTGGGTTTTCTTTTTGGTAACACCACTAAGCATGCATGGAAAGTAAACGAACTAAAACTATTTTTTTGGTTTTTCTAAAGTTTTACAAACACACAAGAAGAAAGCGAGAAAATAAATCTAAGCATGGATAATACAATGAAAAAGTGTGAACACCGAAAAATGAAAATAAGTGAGCATGAATGTAATGTCGGTGAGAAGCACGTACTCCCCCAAGCTTAGGCTTTTGGCCTAACTTGGTAATCGATCATTAGCCTGGATAGTAGTTGGCATGGTAGCTCACGGAGGCTCTCGGTACGGAGACCTCGGCGTGCCGTGCTGCCTCCACTGTCGTGTTGTGAGCTCGGTCCTCGCTCTCAAGAACAAAGTATCTTCCTTTGCTGTGATAGTCAAAAAGAGCAGGCGCAGGCAAATATGTGTGCACAATAGATGCTTGGTTAAACAACAGTTTGTAAGTGAAATTATGAATTTTTCCTGGGAGGATCTTATGACTTTTTGAAACATCAAAGTCTAAATACTGCGTGGGTAGGGTAGGGTCAAAGGGCAAAGGTGAAACACCCAGTACTCATGCTAAGCGCGTTATGTTGAAGTCTGCATGCAACAATCGCTCCAAGGTTATAACTCCGATCAACGGTGAGAGGAGTGCGTATGAGGCTCAAGTCTGGAGCACAAAGAGTGCTACAATCTTGCTTGTCTATGATACATTTCCCGTTAAATAATGCAAAGTACTGAATTGCGGGAAAATAAATGCTCTTTATTCTACCTTGTGTCACTCCCCTCGTCTCACCGTAGCAAAGACTAGTCAAGAATGATTGGTACTCAGCTCTTGGCGGTTTGTTAAGCAAACCCCAGAACGGGAGTTTGCAGTGGTGAGCAAAACTCTCCAGTGAAATGGCAAACGAATTTTCATAAAGTTTAAATGACACCCTAGCCTCTGGGAGATGGATTTTAAATCCTTTGACAAATGATTCAGTTAGAGTGTGATGTTGTTCGCACTTATCTACAATTTGGGACTGAGACGTCATTATGAACATAATGGTCAAATTCCTCCTTAATGCCCACACGCACCATATAATCATCGCAAGGCCATAAGCATGTTTTGGTGGCTACATCTTGAATGGAACTTTCACTTGGTTCAACATAAGACCGGCGAGCGGAATTGTCGCTAGAAGATGCCCCCCGAGGATCTCCTCCTCGAAGAACTCCTTCCAAATAGGTTCATCATGTTCGCGTACAATTTTCTGAAACATTTTGGGTGACAAAAATTTGTCAACAAAACTTTATTAAATTGATAGCAACTACTCATAGGGATACATAGAGGCCATAGCAAGCATTCAAACTACTTAGAACTCTAAGAATTCAACATGCAAGCTCATCTACAACAGCACCAAGAGTAGCTAATTATTCAAAATATAAACCACTAAAACAAAAACTAATTGGACAAACGGTGGAGTCACATACCAAGCAACAATCCCCCAAAACAGTTTCGGAAATGGAGCTTTGAGCAAAGAGATCAAAATCTGCAGGTTTGAGAGCAAGAACACGGGAGAGAGAGCAATGGAGAATTTTTTTCTGGAGGTAAGTGATGATGTGGTGTGAAGGGATAAGTGAGGGGCCCACATGGGGACCACAACCCACCAGGGCGCGCCTGGGGGTCCTGGCGCGCCCAAGTGGGTTGTGCCCACCTGGTGCACCTCCCTCTGATATTATTTGCACCAGAAATTCTTAAATATTCAGAAAAAAAATCATACTAAATTTTCAAAGCATTCTGAGAACTTTTATTTTGGGTCATTTTGTTATTGGACGAGAAATTCAGAAAACAGACAAATATGGCATTTTATTTTATTTAACTAATAAAAATAGAAAACGAAAAGTAGGGACAGAAGGTAGTGCTTACTAAATTCATCAACTTCATACCTCTAAAAAATGATCCATTAATAAGGTTGATCAAGTCTTATTAACAACCACTTTCGATTTGCATGAAACCGAAGAACTTTCTTAAATCACTAAGTTACCTCAATGGGGATATGAATGTCCCCAACAATAAGCATTTCATATTTTTTTGACAGTAGGTAGAGGCATTTGAAAACTTCCAATAGTGATTGTCGGAGATTTTTCAATAACATTAATACCATTCACTTGGAATTGTTTCTTCGAAAAGTGCACTGTATGCTCATTACCATTGATATGAAAAGTGACCTTGCTTTTATTGCAATCAATAACAACCCCTATAGTATTCAAGAAAGGTCTACCAAGGATAATCAACATGTTGTCGTCCTTGGGCATCTCAAGTATAACAAAGTCAAACAGAATAGTAACATTAGCAACAACAACGGGCACATCCTCACTGATACCAATAGGTATGGTAGTTGATTTGTCAGTCGTTTGCAAAGATATTTAGTAGGTGTGAGTTTATTCAAATAAAGTCTTTTATATAAAGAGAAAGGCATAACACTAACACCAGCTCCCAAATCACATAAAGCATTTTTCACATAATTCTTTTTGATGGAGCAAGGTATAGTTGGTATTCTCGGACCTCCAAGTTTTTTTAGGTACTCCATCCTTAAAAGTATAATTAGCAAGCATGGTGGTGATTTCAGCTTCCGGTATTTTTCTCTTATTTGTGATGATGTCTTTTATATACTTTGCATAAGGAGGCATTTTCAAGATATCAGTCAAGCAAGTACGCAAAAAGACTAGCCTCAGCATCTCAGCAAAGTGTTCAAATTCTTCATCATCTTTCTTTTTAGTTGACTTAGGTGCAAAGGGCATAGGTTTTTGAACCCACTGTTCTCTTTCTTTACCATGTTTTCTAGCAATGAAGTCCCTTTTATCATACCTTTTATTCGTAGGTTGTGGGTTATCAAGATCAACAGGTGGTTCTATCTCAATATCATTGTCGGGTTCTTACCTCATCATTATCTTTTTCATTATCAAAAAGTGAGTGTTCATTACCAGACTGAGTTTCAGCATCAAAGATAGAAGTTTCATTATCATTATCAGGAGGTTTTTCTATTTCAGGTTCACTAGAGGCATGCAAAGTCCTATCATTTTTCTTTTTCTTCTTCTTTCTAGAAGAACTAGGTGCATCAGTGTTAACTCTTTGTGAATCTGTTCAATTCTTTTTGGGTGTCCCTCAGGATAAAGTGGTTCCTGAGTCATTTTACCTCCTCTAGTTGCTACTCTAACAGCAAAGTCATGTATATTATTATCCATTTCATCAAGCAATTCTCTTTGAGATTTAGCAACTTGTTCTAACTGGGTTTCAACCATAGAAGCATGTTTTCCAACACCTCTAACATCATTTGAGATTCTAAATAACAAGTCACTCAAGTGAGCAATCATATCAGAATTATATTTTAGTTGTTTCATAACATTTGCATTGAAGTGATCTTGTTTTCTAATGTAATTTTCAAACTCATAAGGACATTGGATAGGGTGCATATTTTGAGGATGGCCATTATCATTGAAATTCTTTAGAGAATTTACCTCTACCACCTTAGGCAGTGGTGGTGTATTAAGCCCATGTATTTCTTCAATAGGAGGTAAAATTTTAACATACTCAGCTTCAATGCCTTTTTCCTTCATAGATTTCTTTGCCTCTTCCATATCTTCAGGACTGAGATATAATATACACCTCTTCTTCGGACTAGGTTTAGGCGGTGGTTCAGGAAGAGTCCAATCATCATCATTTTTCAATATGTTATTCAATAATTCTTCAGCTTGTCCAACAATTCGTTCCCTGAAAACACAACCAGCACAACTATCTAGGAAGTCCCTAGAAGCATCGGTTAGTCCATTATAGAAGATATCAAGTATTTCAGTTTTCTTAAGAGGATGATCAGGCAAAGCATTAAGTAACTGGCAAAGCCTGCCCCAAGCTTGTGGGAGACTGTCTTCTTTGATTTGCACAAAGTTAAATATTTCCTGTAAAGCAGCTTGTTTCTTATGAGCAGGGAAATATTTTTCTGAGAAGTAATAAATAATATCATGGGGACTACGCACACAACCAGGAGCAAGAGTATTGTACCAAGCTTTAGCATCACCCTTTAATGAGAATGGAAATAATTTGAGAATAAAGTAATAGCGAGTCTTCTCATCATGAGTAAAAAGGGTGGCTATGTCATTCAACTTAGTAAGATGTGCCACAACAGTTTCAGTTTCATAACCATGGAAAGGATCAGATTCAACCAAAGTAATTAACTCTGGGTCGACAGACAATTCATAATCCTTATCATCAATAAAGATCGGTGAAGTAGCAAACTTAGGATCATATTTCATTCTAGCATTCAGATATTTTTCTTTATACTTGCATAATAGTTTCTCTAGATCATCACTATCCCTACAAGCAAGAATATCTCTAGTTGTCTCCTCATTCATAACATAACCTTCCTGTACCTTAGGCAATTCATATCTAGGAAGGCTAGTTCTAGCAGGTGTTCCAGGAGTTTCAGTTTCAAGCTCATCATCAGATTCAACAACATCATGTTGTATTACTCTAGCAATTTGTCCATCAAGAAATTCACTAAGGGGCACATCATTATCATCAAGCAAGGTACTAGCATCATCATAAGCATCATTCATAGTAGAAGTAGCATCATCAATAACTTGCGACATATCAGGATTGATAGCATGTGGTGGTGTTACAAGTTTACTTATAACAGAAGGTGAATCTAAAGTAGAACTGGATGGCAGTTCCTAACCTCCCCTCGTCTTAGAGGGAAAAATCTTAGTCTTAGCATACTTCAGATTCTTCATAGTAATAAATTGATAATAATCCCAAGTGACTCAACAAATATAGCTATGCTCCCCGGCAACGGCGCCAGAAAAAGGTCTTGATAACCCACAAGTATAGGGGATCGCAATAGTTTTCGAGGATAGAGTATTCAAGCCAAATTTATAGATTTGACACAAGGGGAGCCAAAGAATATTTGAAGGTATTAGCAGCTGAGTTATCAATTCAACCACACCTGGAGATTAATTATCTACAGCAAATTGATCAGTAGCAAAGTAGTTTGTTAGTTTTGATAGTAGTGACAGCAGCAATAGTAACAGTAACAGTGATAGCAGTAATTTTGTAGCAAGTGCAACAGTAACGATAGTAGTAACTTAACAAGAACAATTTAAAACTATAATGAAGCTAGCCAACTCACCTCCACAAGGCTCCCCCGATTGGAGCTTCGTCGGTCGTCCGATCTGCCTTTCTGGCGTGCCTGAGCCGTAGGATCTTCACCTGCAGTCAAATCTTATTTTACCTCACGGTTGTTTTTTAGTCCAATGACAAGCGGGCTCACGTCGGGCGCTCGTTGGCTGGGTTGGTTGTTTCCGGGTGCAGGAGGTTTTGCCCAATCACCTGGGCGCGCTTCGCACCCAATCACCCGTGTCTTGCCCAAATCCAACCCCAGCCGCCAAACGAACCCTAGCCCCTTTCTTCGTCCCCTCAATCTCTATAGCCGTTGCACCCCTCCCACTCCCTTCCGTGCGTGCGCTCAGCCAAGGACGCCGTCGTCGCCCTCGGCTGCTCCTCCACCACCCTGCCTCTTTCTCCTCCTCGCCTTCCCATCTGTTGCGCTCAGGTCGTCGGCGTTGACGAATAGGATAGTGTGGGCCGCTTCCTCCTTTTCCTCCGGCCGGATCTAAGGCATGCGACCGCGTAGGCGAGCCTCTCCGGTGGCTGAGGCCAAGGGTGACCACATGGATCGATCCCTGCAGGAGATAGAAGATGGGAGAGAGGGAAAGAAGGAAGGAGAGGAGGGAGACCCAGTGGCAGACGGGAGAGGGTCACCAGCCGGCGCCGACGAGGTCAAGTGCGACCTGATGGTTGGTGGCGGCTCGATCCACTCCTGGATCTTTATTCTTCCACTTCCCCACTACCTAACACCGAGCAAGAGGGCTGCCCGAGGAAGAGGGTGAGGATGCAGGGATTGAAGAGGGTGTTCCCGCGTTCATCGCCTGGCCAAGTGCAAGGACAAGGACGAGGCGCAGGGTGGAGCATGTCATCCCTCTGGTTATCGCCTTCCTTTCTACTGTTGGGTGAGCTTCTTCTCCCTTCTCATCAATGAGAGTTATTTACAGTAGTTGATGTGTCACCTTGATCCCAGGCTGAGATGAGGGTTTTCTCCAGCGATTGTGGTGGCCTGAGTCAGAGATCGACAGCCAGATGCTTGTGTCTACCACACAAAACGTGCTCTCTTGCTGACCTCGAGGTCCGTCCGCGATTCCTTTTGTTTTTGCTCCAAGGTATCTAGCCCGATGTTCCTCTTGTTTCAGATCATATGTGTTGGTTTGATGTATGTGTAAGAGAACAAAATTCGAATTGGGGAAGGGTGCTTTCAGACCAATCTAATTGTGTGTATAAGCACTAACCTGGGTGTATGTATAATTTCTTTCATACCAATTTGCATGATCTGAAACACCCAGCTGGGTGTATTAGCAATGATAGAAAGTTAATAATGCCTTGCATTTTATCTTGCAAAAAAAGCCTTGCATTTTTTCTTTAAAGTGTGGATCATTGGAGCTATCATGAAGATAAGCAAGCTGCTGATTTCAGCAACGTGACATTTTGTACTGATTAGTGAACTAGCAAGATATAGTAGTAATTATTCTACATCCAGATGAATGGGATGGATAGTAGTTTTGCTATGCAGAATGTAGTGTTTCCTGCACGATCTTTTGTTTGTCATGTATGCCATCATTGAGTATTGTAGAGGTTGCAGTAATCTTACACTGTATATGGATGTTGTGCAAGTTAAAGGTCCGCAAAATAATGTGCTAAACTCTTATGTGTGGACCAGGTTAAAGATCCCATGTTAGTTTGCTTGGTCTAAGTTCAGAAGCGACAATACAATGTTGTTTAAGTTAAGTTTTTAACTTTTTATATATTCTGATTACTGCTTCATTATTTATCAACTAAGGCATGGTTGTTGTGTGCACTTCTTACTGATGACGATGCTGGTGTTGTTTTTGTGAGAAAAGGAAGAGATGGCTCGATGTGCGTATTTATATTTATTTTGTTCAATTATAATGGGATGAAGTAACTTAATTGACTGATAGTGTTGTTAGTAGTGATAGACAATAGGCAATTTACTAGAGCAGTTCAAGCAAGTATACTTCCAGAATCCATCTTGTGATCTGTTGGTAACAACACCAAATTTGCCAGTTTGTTCAACCAAACAAAGTGTATAACTTGCTTCATTTTTGCAGGTATAGAAGAAGGACCTTTGCTTAATGGTTGATTTTCTTCTGCTCACGGTAGCTTCCTCGAGGCAAACATGCAAGCCTGACGTGCACTGATGGCGATGCCGGCAGTATCAAGGATGGAATCAGCAAGACACTCTTTTAGGTCAGAGAAACTAGCGGTGCCAATGATAACGCCTGAATCTTCGTGACTGCAGCAGACACCATCGTGTTGTAGCTCAGCTAGACCATGACCATCGATAGGTGACCATCTTCATTGAGGTATAGAAAACAATCCATGTATTGCCATGCTTATGTTCTCTAAAGTTTTACATCCTTCAATCCCACTCATTGACAAGACTTAGACAAACACTTTTACTGGTGATGTTGGGGCTTTTTTTAACTGAGATGTGAAAGATGCATCTTATCCCTGAGAAATATTGCCTTTAATTTCTTGATTTTTTTCCTGGCATGCTAATTTAGAGCCAGATATGCATGATTCATAATACACATTACAGTCAATTATCCATTGGAATCTTTTGTCTATAGAGGTGATTTTGTTTGGACCATTAGTCTAGGTAGTGACATTTTGATCAATAAGGCACAAGTTTATTTTCTTTTTCACTCAGGGCTACACTAAAGTAAGAATCACTGTTAGTGAAAAGAAGGCATATAAATCATGAAGCTTTTGCCTTGGTTGAGTGCCTCATTTTGTTGTCACTTATTTATTTGAAGGAAGTTATTCAATTCTCATCGGGCTTTCCTTAATGCTTTCCATTGCTAAAGAAGAAATTTAATACTCAATATTTTTAATATGTGAGGAGGCGAGGGGAGAAGAAAAGGGGCTGTCAGGTCGGACTTTTGGTGCGTCTCTGACCAGAGATAGCTGGATCCATCTGATGCTCTTCCAAACAGTGCAGCGCAGATTTGCTGACTGGTACAACATCTAAACCTTTGCTACTCTAGATTCTTTTTACATCTCTTAGTATCAACAAATAAGTTGGTTATAGTATATACTTGAAGATTGCAGCAGGCACAAAATGCTTGGTTGACCAGCCGGTTACCTGAATTGTGCCTATGAATGGTCAGTAGAGTAGTTGTTTTTTTCTATAGAAAAAAGAGGATCAGTTTGGTTGCCACGTGACTGTAAGGCCAGAATGGTGGTACTGAGAAGTGGTTCTGTAACAGTCATATGTGTTGTGGAGTTGGAACTTGATTCTTTTGAAGTTGGAGTGGCTAGGTTGTTATACATACATGCTGTCCACTGAATTCAGATTTTAGTATACTGTTTAGAATAGGGGTGGATCATTGTGTTGTGTTCATAAGTAGAGCTAGAGAGAAGGGAAGAGTTGCCACCATACCATTTATTTGTACTACAAGGTCCCACTGTCGATTTTCTGAAAGTGCATTAGCCTTTTCTTAAAGTACATTACTATCTTATTCTTGGAATAATAGACTAATGCTCCCTACCTAAGGTTTAACAATGCATGTCGGTTGGTCGGTGTACTAATGTTGATGCTTCTTGATTGGTGTTTCGGAAGCCATGGGCTTTTGTGTATTTGCACAAGCTTCCTTCATCTTTACTATTTTCTATATTTAGTGTTTCTTTGATATTCCTTTGTAACTGTCTGATGTTCTGCCTTGGGTGTCCTCTATCTTGGTTTACAGCTCCATATGGCTAGCTATGTATACACACTTAGGTTTTGTTTGGACTGTACTCAAATCACAGAGATGCTTCCATATTCATGCATTCCTCTCTTTAACTCATGATTGTTAGATAGTTGAATATCATTGGTTTGTGTTGGGGATATTGCTATTTGGGATAAACCGGCCTACAGGGCCCGGGTTAGCTCCGTCAATGGACCCAAGATGTTAAAGCCCAAGGAGAAATAGAAGGGCCCAAGGCCTATAATCGGTTTAAAGGTTTATGGCCGTAA
This sequence comes from Aegilops umbellulata, assembly GCA_032464435.1. Taxonomy (NCBI): domain Eukaryota; kingdom Viridiplantae; phylum Streptophyta; class Magnoliopsida; order Poales; family Poaceae; genus Aegilops; species Aegilops umbellulata. The sequence goes on along the minus strand of CP136056.1, from coordinate 228,117,406 downwards.
ACCGGCCTGAGGTAAACTTGCATTGTAAGTTAGGAATAGAGAGACCAACCCGGACACGTTTATGAACCGGAGGTTGGGATTTTGTAAACCGACGGGTGTCACCCGTGTATATAAGGGGACGACCCGACGACGGTTTAGGGACAGACAACAACAACTCGAGGTTTAGGCGAAGCTTATTGCTCCCTAGCCCTCGAAACACATCAATCCCATCACAACTAGACGTAGGCTTTTACCTTCATCGAAGGGGCCGAACTAGTATAACACTGTGTCCTTGCGTCCGTTTTAACCCCTTCAAGTTAACCCGTTGCGATGGCTCCACGACTAAGTCCTTTTGCTAGGACATCTGCCGTGACAAATCCACGACAGTTTGCGTCGGCATTCCGTTTTTGCAATTTGAAATAGGTATTGGTCCGTTGATATTAAACTTCACAATAGGTAGTGGAATCTTCAGGTAAAAGTAGTGGCAGATATGTTGGACACTTCTTTTCCGATGCAGAAATGATGTTATTGACTTGAGTCCTCAACACATATTTTTTAGTAACGGAGAGGATTATTCACCTTTGCCGTAGTAGACGTTAAGACCTGGCAGAGCCAGGCCAATGGGCACTATTAGTGTTCAGCACCCGACCCTGATGAGCCCTTGCAGCCCGTGCTACTGGCCACGCATCTTCTTTGGGTCCGGAACAAGACCAGTAGGGGCACCTTAAGCGAGTACTCGAGGCATGCAGTCAAGTTGTACAAGAAATGCGACCAGACCAGCTTTCCTGTTTACAATTGTTTGGATCGTTTGACAGCAAAGTAGAACCCATATGATTGACCCTGATGCATGTCATGTGTTATCTGCAGTATATCTCAATTTTGAATGTGATATGTCATGTATGTATATACTAAAATTGAGCTTTTTATCAATACCGGGCTGCAAAATTATTATGCTTTTGGGTCTTTCCTGAATTTAGTTAGCGTCAATACCTCTAGAATCCCTCTTGCAACATGTAAGTCTGTTGGTAAGAACATTGATTTTGCCAGTTTGTTCTTCTAAACAAAGTGTGGATGTTTCATTTTTGCCAGGTAAAAGGATAAGAGAACATTGGAGGAAAAGGCAACAGGGCAGATTCTCTAAGCTTTCTCAAATGTTTGAAGGAAAAGATAGTTACAATTATTTTTCTCTCGCCTTATTACATCTTGATGTTAATAGGCGTTGGAAGGTACTATGCACCACATTCAAGGTTTACAGAATTTGCACAATCCTATTACAGTTTATTCTGATGAAAGAATTGACGACCAGTTCTTCCTTGAGTAAATTAGGATTGCTGATGCTACTCCTTTGTGCATTGTTACATAGAGTTATAGTTGTGAAGGTGTGTACGCATCAATATATAATTCCCACCATCCTATTATAGTTTGTTTTGATGAAAAATTGTGCAGCTCTTACTTGAGTAAATTGTGCAGATCTTCCTTGAGTAAACTAGTATGGTGGTTACTAATCCTTTGTGCATTTGGGTACAGCTCTACTGAAATACTTCCTCTGTTCCTAAATATAAGTCTTTCTAGAGATTACACTACAAACTACATACATATGTATATAGACATATTTTAGAGTGTAGATTCACTCATTTTGCTCGGTATGTAGTCCGTAATAGAATCTCTAAAAAGACTTATATTTAGGAACGGAGGGAGTACTTCATATGACCATTTTAAACCCAGACCTGACTTTAAATCATTTATGTTCTCATCTGTTCTCCTGAATTTTAGCCCGCTTCAACAATGCTATGGCCTGCCACTCCATGTATACATGAAAAACGACCACAGTTTCGCTGTTGTGATTTGGTCAATCCTCTGCGTTTTGATTCCTACTGATCTCTCATCTATTTGGCAACTGATGCCACCCGAAGGGCTGCCAACCCAAGACAACATCGGTACTATCCTTCAATAAAGAAAATCCATGCATGCAGAGAAATCTGAAATAGTAGGAAATGTGAAATCTCACCAGTTGATCTCTCGCGCAAATGAGGAACCATGGAAGAAAAGGGGATAAACATGCATGATGGATGCAGTCTGTGCTGCTTCATATTCTACTATGGATCGGCAACACATAGAATTATTTGTGGACTGGGCTAGGTAGCATATGGGCCTTTCAAATAACTATGCCCCCATAAAAGTTTGGTACAAACACTGCTAAAAAATTACATCTTTGACTGGTCTATACATCTTATACAAATATGTTCTTTTTCAAACTCAGATTTTTCAGTGTGATAACCATATTTTCAACTAAAAAATGCCTCATAAACAGGTCTATACATTCTTATACAAATATGATTTTTTTCAAACTCGGATTTCTCAGCGTGATAAACACATCTTCAATATAGCATGATTTAACACATGGGCTTTCTACTATCAATATCGAATATGTCCTTGCAAAATGAAATTATTTTCATCGACAACATGGCTTTAGCGGGTTTCTGCGCCATTTGGCGCAACGGGTCAACTAGTATAAGATAAATACGTAAGCATTGGATCGGTAATTTGTTGGATGATATTCATCATGAGACAATCATAACCTAGGGCAATGCGACACTAGCTCCAGTTCGTCAATATAACGTAGGCATGTATTCCGTAAATATTCATACGTGCTTACGGAAAGAACTTGCATGACATATTTTGTCCTACCCTCCCGTGGCAGCGGGTTCCTATTGGAAACTAAGGGATATTAAGGTCTCCTTTTAATAGAGAACCGGGACAAAGCATTAACACACGATGAATACATGAACTCCTCAAACTACGGTCATCACCGGGAGTGGTCCCGACTATTATCACTCCGGGGTTGCCAGATCATAACACGTAGTAGGTGACTATAACTTGCAAGATCGGATCTAGAACATGGATATAATTATGATAACATAAACGATTCATATCAGAGTTCATGGCACGCGGGCCCAAAGTGACAAGCATTAAGCATGGCAAAGTCATAGCAACATCAATCTTAGAACATAGTGGACACTAGGGATCAGGCCCTAACGAAACTAACTCGATTACATGATGAATTCATCCAACTCCTCACCGATCAGCGAGCCTATGAAGAAATTACTCACTCCCGGTGGGGAGCATCATGGAATTGGCAATGGAGAAGGGTTGGTGATGATGAAGAACGAAGATCCCCCTCTCTGGAACCCAAACGAACTCCAGATCTGGCCTCCCGATGACGAACAGGAGGTGACGGCGGCTCTGTCTCACGGATTGCGATAATTCTTTCTCCCTGATTTTTTTTCTCGAAAAATAGAATTTTATAGTGTTGGTTTCAGGGTTTACGGGGCCACCAGGTGGGGACAACCTACCTAGGCGCGGCAGGAGGGGGGTGCACCCTGGTGGGTTGTGCCAACCCAGGTGCCCCCCTCCGGTGGATCTTGGCTTCAGAAATTCTTATTTATTGTATAAAAAATCGTTGCAAAGTTTCGTTCCACTCCGAGAACTTTTATTTCTGCACAAAAACAACACCATGGAAGTTCTGCTGAAAACAGCGTCAGTCTGGGGTTAGTTTCATTGAAATCATGCAAATTAGAGTGCAAAACAAGAGGAAAAGCACTAGGAAAAGTAGATACATTGGAGACGTATCAGTGACATGGAAGAGTAACCCATGAGCCTAATTAATTGTGCATTTGCATTCAAAAGCAAATCATAAATAATGCACAAATTTAGGGGGAGCTCATGCTTATCACATACTTCTCAAAGCAATGATATATTTCATTCTTATTATCATTTGTAGAAGCTTTGGTCTATATGTTGTCATCAATTACCAAAAAGGGGGAGATTGAAAGTGCAACAAATCCCTGGGTGGTTTTGGTAATTCATAACAACATATAGCTCATTGAACTAATATCCTTTCAAGATGATTATTTCGGAAAGTTCAATGATTGACATTGCATGGACTAGAGATGTGGACCCCTCAAAATGCTAAGGACAAATATTGGCAAAAGCTCAAGACTCTTCATTTCTATTTTTGTGATCCAAGATCACATTGAGTCCATAGGAAAGCCAATACTATTAAAAGGGGATGAGGTGTTGCTTAATGGTCTAGTTGCTCAAAATGCTTATAGATATGCTCCAAAGCCCTCAACCATCTTCTCAAATCCAAATATGTCCTAAACCTAAAGTCAAACTTGGCCCCACCGATTTGTTTAATCCAGAGCCACCGAGTTTACTTGACATAGCCATAGCCAGAAACCCTAATCAGTTCGATCTCACTGATAGGGATCTCAGTCTCACCGAGATGGGATTGTAAACTCTCGGTTTCCCTTCGCAATGTTTCGGTCTCACCAAAATGAGCAATCAGTCCCACCAAGTTCGTAATGCAAACTCTCTGTTCCTCTTTCATAACGTTTCAGTATGATCGAAAGGAGCGATCAGTCCCATCGAGTTTGCCTGGCCAACTCTCTGTTTGCTTGTTACTGAAATCGGGCTCACCGAGTTGAAGTAATCGTTCAAATCAACATCAAGCTTTGCCCTAACCCTAACTCATCGGTCCCACCGAGTTGATCATGTCGGTCCCACCGAAAAACCTAACATTCACATTTTTAACTGAATCGGTCTCACTGAGTTCACACATTCTGTCTGACCGAGTTGGCTCTTCTGTGTGTAACAGTTAGATTTTGTGTGGAGGCTATATATAACCCTCCACCCCCCTCTCCATCAGTGAGAGAGCCATCAGAACGTGCCTACACTTCCAACATTCATTTTCTAAGAGAGAACCACCTACTCATGTGTTGAGACTAAGACATTCCAATCCAACCACAAGAATCTTGATCTCTAGCCTTCCGCGAGTAGCATTCCACTCAAATCATATTTCCACCATATCCAAATTTGTGTGAGAGAGTTGAGTGTTGGGGAGACTATCATTTGAAGCACAAGAGCAAGGATTTCATCATCAACACACCATCTATTACCTTCTGGAGAGTGGTCTCTCCTAGATTGGTTAGGTGTCACTTGGGAGCCTCTGTCAAGATTGTGGAGTTGAACCAAGGAGTTTGTAAGGGCAAGGAGATCGCCTACTTCGTGAAGATCTACCCAAGTAAGGCAAGTCCTTCATGGGCGATGGCCATGGTGGGATACACAAGGTTGCTTCTTCGTGGACCCTTCGTGGGTGGAGTCCTCCGTGTACTCGCGCAACCGTTACCCTTCGTGGGTTGAAGTCTCCGTCAACGTGGATGTACAATAGCACCACCTATCGGAACCACGCTAAAAATCTCTGTGTCTACACTACGTTTGCCCTTCCAAACCCCTCCCTTTACCTTCATATGCAATGTTTTACATTCCGCTGCTATACTCTTAGAATTGCATGTGTAGGTTGACTGCTTGAGTTGTGTTAAGTTGTTAAAATCTGCCAAAACTTAAAACTGGGAAAAGGCTAGATTTTTATTTGTTCAAGTAGTCTAATCACCCCCCCTATAGACCTACTTTCGATCCTACACCAGGCAATAGTGGTAGACGAGGACGTGATCGTGCACGCACATCTAGGAGATGGCGACCTTGGGACGAGACCCGACACAAGCGTGGGTGTACTCGAGGTCGAACCCAACCACCTTGTACTTCTCCTCAGCAAGCAATATCTCCATGATGTGGATGGAGTGCTCCACCCAGACCGGGTTGTTGGTGTACACCACTGAGAGCTCCGTGAACCTTCTGTGGGTGTCCACCATGACATGCATGGTGAACTGCTGCTCTTCGTCGGCAGCCGCTCGGAGCGCCATTGGAGCCGCACATGATATCCTCTAAGAATTTGTCGTGGTGGGTGTGCTTCTTGCAGTGGTGGGCACGATCGAAAGGTTGAAGAGACACAAGGGTTAAATGGCCGATGTAATAAATGGTGGCCGGTTGGCCTGTAATCGTCACGTCTTGTCACCGTGTTCATAGCGGAGGATTCTAGTGCACGCTTGACAAAACGCACCGCACGCATTTTGTTTGACCACGCGTGGTCTCGAAGAGGAGCCAAATGTATCGTCGGTGAGCCTGTTCCCGCGCTACCGCGCAGTTTACCACGCAAGCTTCGCGCCCGACTAGTTTGGCCACGCGTCGGCTAGAAAAGGGACAAATCATGGGCGTTTATTGGCAAAAAGCTTTGTAAAAACGAAGTGTGTGGAATGACTTGGGTCATAAGTTTACCTGTGCGTGATGAGGTCAAAGTTACACAGAAGGGTGATGATGGACACTCGAGTGCGATAATTAATTTTGCGCTCTACAGGGCACACGGTTGAAGGAACCAACTGTGTGCAATAATGTCGAAGATCACAGTCGAGTTAGCTATACAGATCATGTGCTATGAGATCGACAAGGTAAATAGATTCGAGAATGGTTAATAAAATCTAAGTCCATTGCATATTAAGGTCAAAATGGTGCTACCAATATACGAGTCTCATACGATGCCATTGAGGGAGTCCTGGACTAAGGGGTCCTCGGGCGTCCGACCTGTTAGCCATGGGCCGGACTGATGGGCTGTGAAGATACAAAGGCCGAAGACTCTACCCGTGTCCGGATGGGACTTTGGCGTGGAAGGCAAGCTTGGCGTTTAACTATGAAGATACCTTTCTCGGTAACCGACCTTATGCAACCCTAGATCTCTCCAGTGTCTATATAAACCGGAGGGCTTAGTCCGGAGGGGGCGAGACTCATTACCATAGTCATACAGGCTGCACTTCTAGGGTTTAGCCATTACGATCTCGTGGTAGATCAACTCTTGTAATACTCATATTCATCAAGATCAATCAAGCAGGAAGTAGGGTATTACCTCCATAGAGAGGGCCCGAACCTGGGTAAACATTGTGTCCCCTGTCTCATGTTACCATCGACCTTAGACGCATAGTTCCGGACCCCCTACCCGAGATCCGCTGGTATCCTGCTCCTTCAATCATCCACGGCGATGTTGTCCAAGGAAAAACCTTCCTCCCCGGACAGATCTTCGTGTTCGGCGGCTTCGTACTGCGGGCCAACTCGCTTGGCCATCTGGAGTAGATCGACAGCTACTCCCCTGGCCATCGGGTCAGATTCGGAAGCTTGAACTACGTCGCGGAAATCCGATGAGACCTGATCTTCGACAGATTCGAGACCTCAGCAATCGCTCCCCGTCACCCTGATGAACATGATTTAAATCTCTCAACGGATCACATTAAGGAGATAGCTCCTGTAACTACTCTAGCCTTAGATCCGGAAAAGTTTGCGCCATCCGAGGATGGGAAGCTCAACCCCACCACGGAGGCCACATATTCCGCGACGTTGGAGCCGCACACGGACTTAACCACATATGATATATGTGTCACCGAAACTCCGGACTCGTCTCCGACTATAAGTTTCGAACTATGTGCGTCCGCGGACGCCGAACTGGATCAGCTATCGATCTTTGAATTCAGCGTCGCAGACATCTTCCGACACTCGCCTCTCAGTAATGTGCTCAACTTGTTAAAAAATCTATCCTTAGCGGAGGGCTCATAGCCGAACTATGTCCAGTTCGATCTGGAGGTTGGGGACGGGGAATTTCGCTTCCCACCCGCCACCCACTATATAGTCACTGTCGAGGACTTGACCGACATGCTTGATTACAGATCCGAAGACATCGACGGTATGGACGACGATGCCGATGAGGAGCAGAGCCAAAACCCGCCATTTACTAGACATTGGACGGCCACTTCTTCGTACGATGTGTACATGGTGGATACACCCAAAGCAACTAACGACGATGACAAAGAAAATCTAGTTGAGAATAAACCTTCTGAGACACAGCGCAAACACCGGCGTCCTCGGCGCCGCTCTAAGTCACGTCGTTCAAAAGACAGCACTACTGGCACCGGAGAAAACAATACTCCAGACGATGCTGAAAACAATGAAGACCCTGTTGAGGTAACATCCGAATAGGAGGAACAAGAAAACGGGCAAGTTAGCCCCGATGAACAGGCCATGCTCGATGACTCGGAGGACGGTAGTTATCGTCCACTCTCCGAGGGTGAGTAAAGCCTCGGCAACGAGGATTTCATCGTGCCTAAGGAACCTCTTGAGTAGGAGCGCTTCAAGCGCCAGCTAATAGCCCCTGCAAGGAGCCTGAAAAAGAAGCAGCAACAGCTTCAAGCTAACCAAGATCTGCTCATCGACAGATGGACTGATGTCCTGGTAGCCGAGGAATACGGCCTCAGGCGCCCAGCCAAGAGTTGCCCGAAGCGCAGATTGCTACCTCAGTTTGATGAGGAGGCGCCGAAGCCCATACCTCTCTCGCGTAATGCGGCCGACCGACCACCACGCAGTCGGGACAGTGCGGCGGACCAACCACCACGTGGTCGGTATGAAGCGGCAACTCAGGCCGAATAGTAGCCCGCCCCACCGCAACGTAAATATAGAGACAAAACAGCTCGAGGTTATACATATGACCTCTGGCAGGACCTGGACAGTAGAACAGGATATACCAGATCGATCTACGAATCGCGAGGACGTGCCTCGACATGCGACGACGGCTATCTATTCAGATGTAACAATCCCAGTCACGTCCGGGCCGAAAATCGCAGACGCACTCCATCGGAGCTAGGTTGTGATGTGGCCTGATATAGAGGCGCCACACACCCTCTTTGCTTCACTGATGAAGTAATGGATCATGAATTCCCAGAAGGGTTTAAACCCGTAAATATAGAATCATACGATGGGACAACTGACCCCGAGATATGGATCGAGGACTTCATTCTCCACATCCATATGGCCCGCGGAGATGACCTTCACGCCATCAAATACCTCCCACTAAAACTCAAAGGGCCAGCTCGGCACTGGCTAAACAGCCTGCCTGAAAATTCTATTGGCAGCTGGGAAGACCTGGAAGAAGCATTTCTTGACAATTTCCAAGGTACATACATCCGGGCACGAGATGCCGATGACTTAGTCACATAGCCCAACAGCCTGGAGAATCTGCGAGGAAGTTCTGGACTAGGTTCTTAACTAAAAAGAACCAGATCGTTGACTGTCCGGACGCTGAAGCCCTAGTGGCCTTTAAACACAACATCCGTGATGAATGGCTCGCCCGCCACCTTGGCCAAGAAAAGCCAAAATCCATGCCAGCCCTCATGGCACTCATGACCCACTTTTGCGTGGATGAGGATAGTTGGCTATCCCGCAACAAAAACACTGCCAGCGAGGTAGGCACCTTAGAAGTCAAAAATGGCAACAGCAAGCTCTGAGGCAACAGACACAAGCGCCAAAGCAATGGTGACAATATCGATGACACCACAGTCAACGCCGGATTCAGTGGCTCCAAGTCCGGTCAGCGGAAGAAGCCATATAAAAGAAACAATCAGGGACCATCCAGCTTGGACCGCATACTCGATCGTCCGTGCCAAATCCATGGCACCCCTGACAAACCAGTCAATCATACCAACAGAGATTGTTGGGTTTTTAAACAGGCCGACAAGTTAAATGCCGAAAACAAAGAAAAAGGAACGCAAAGCAAGGACGATGACGAGGAGCCCCAACAACCGAACACAGGGGGACAAAAGAAGTTTCCCACCCAGGTCAAAACAGTGAACATGATATATGCTATGCACCTCCCCAAGAGGGAGCGCAAGCGCGTGCTCAGGGACGTCTATGCGATAGAGCCAGTCGCCCCAAAATTTAATCCATGGTCATCATGCCCAATCACTTTTGGTCGACAGGATCACCCGACCAGTATCCGTCATGGCGGTTCAACCGCATTGGTCCTTGACCCAATAATTGACGGATTTCACCCGACGCGCGTCCTTATGGACGGGGGTAGCAGCCTCAATCTGCTCTATCAGGATACAGTGCGCAAAATGGGCACTAATCCATCACGGATCAAGCCCACAAAGACTACCTTCAAAGGAGTCATACCAGGTGTAGCGGCCCGCTGTACGGGCTCAATCACACTAGAGGTTGTCTTTGGATCTCCGGACAACTTCCGAAGCGAGGAGTTAATCTTCGACATCGTCCCCTTTCGCAGCGGCTATCACGCACTACTCGGACGGACCGCATTTGCTCGATTCAATGCGGTGCCACACTATGCTTATCTCAAGCTCAAGATGCCCGGTCCACGCAGCGTCATAACAGTCAATGGAAATACGGAACGCTCCCTCCTTACAGAAGAGCACACCGCTGCCTTAGCAGCAGAAGTACAGAGTGGACTTCTCAAGCAGAACCTTAATTCGGCTGCCGAGCCTCCAAACACCATTAAGAGGGTCTAAACTATTCTGCAGCAGGACAGCCCGACTCGTCAGGAGCTCGACTAGCAATTTGGCCTCCGTCTCAGTCCCGATCAAGCGGTGGCATTCGTACCACGCGTACATAACTACACACTCAAAATTCCATGGGCATCGACAAAGGCATAGCTAGCTTGTGATCCACAGTATGGCTCAACCGGCATTGGATACACACATACTTTCACATTTCCTCTTTTCCCTTTTTAGGTTCCAATCCCGCAGGCCCCATCTGATGGCCTGATCACCGGTCCTCTTGAAGGACAAACACACCAAGACGGCAAGAAAACACTGACGTAAGGGGGGCTTTCTAGGTAGTTTCATTAACGATCACTCTACCTGTTTTTTAGGACCCACATGCAGCTCTCCCTTGGTTTTGGCATGTCAAATAGCATGTTGCTTATCGCACTACTTGTATCAATGGGCCTTGACGTATTAATCAACTTACGATGGAAACAGTTCGCCGCCCGAGCATTAGGGCCCCAGCGGATAACCTTCGCACCCTTTCTGTTTTCCTTTTTTCTTTCCCTCCTGTTTGTAACCTTATCAGATAGCACCCGTACACTTTGGTACGTTTCATATTTGCCAGGGGCTACATACCACCCCGCACTGCGGCAACAAAAGTCTGAACACTTTTTATAGTATAGTTCGGCACCCCGAATTTAGCACTATATGCACTGGCTCCGAATCATGTCTTTGGTCAATAGTTGGGTTGCCTGGCTCATGTGCTTGCTACCTTACGTTCTGCTATATCAGCTAAGGTAGTAAAGGGAGAACTGCTGCGATTGTGCCTTGGTTTATCCAAAGGAGCACCTCAGTAGAGAAAGCCGAAAACTGACTGTCATGATGCGGCGAGAGCCGGTCAACTCTTCGAAGGTTGCAAATCATTGGAGACTTTTTCCGCATTACGCGAAGGATCGGTACTTCCCAATTAGGCGCCTATAGCACTCTAGTTCGGATACTAGGGGCTGCGCCAACATTTTTATTGTCAAACTCCTATGGCTAAGTGACGGTGTTAAAGCCACATAGTCTGATTGCCTGGTTCGTTGCGCTAAACAACTCCTTCAAGGACCATATAATTGGATCAAGAGTGTTTAGATTCCATCCTGAACACCTTCGTACTACCTACGTGGGGGCAGAAGCCGACGAGTGGCCAACTCTCAGATTTCATACAACACGTCCGCATAGGAGGTAAATTTTTTAAAAAACATAACAAATATTATATTACATGCCCGCTTTTGTTTTATCATACAAGGCAAAGGCAACTCGAATACATTCATTCAAAGATAATGTCTTGCAAACACTGCGTCACTACAATACGAGACCCCTCCAGGATGTCTCCAAAATACCGCTCGGGTGTGCGGTGCTCCTTGCCCTTGGGGGGCCCCTCGGTCACAATCTTGATGGCGTCCATCTTCGTACACCAGAGCTTGACGCGGGCGAAGGCCATACGCGCACCTCGATGCAGACGGACCGCTTGACGACATCCAACCAAGGACAGGCATCCACCAGCCGCTTCACGAGGCCAAACTAACTGCTGGGTATAGCTTCGGCTGGCCACAGCCGGATTATTAAATCCTTCATGGCCAGTTCGGCCACCCTATGCAGCTCGACCAGCTGTTTTAGCCGATCGCTGAAGGGCACGGGATGTTCTGGTGCAAGATATTGCGACCAGAACAACTTCTCCGTGGAGCTCCCTTCTTCGGCTCGGAAGAACTCCACAACGTCGTACACAATGTGTGGCAGATCAGCAAAAGCCCCTCGAGAACTCCGAATCCGGGTTGGTAAAATATACTTCCTCTTCACATACTTGCTTTGCATACTAAAAGCCTTACCCGATGCGATCTTCCTAGACTCCTGGATCTCCTAGAGGGCGCCCTGGGCCTCATTCCGGGCCGTTTCTGCGCTTTGACGAGCCTTGGCGAGTTCGGTCTCTTGAGCCGACGCATCGCGTTCCAAGGTCTCGCACTTGTTCACCGCGTCCTGGAGCTCTTGCTGGACCTCGTTGACCCGGGCCTTGAGCTTCTTACGGGCAGCCTGCTCCTTGACAGCCTTCCCTTCGGCTTCGGCCAGGGACTTTTTTAGGGCCTCGACCTCGGTCGTCACTCCTACGCATATCATGACACTACGGTCAATATATATCATTTACTCTTTCCAAATATATAGTTGGTTATTACAAACCTTGCTTCTCCTGGAGCTGCCTCCTCACCTGGCCGAGCTCCTCCTCGGCTTGCTCCAGTCTCTGCCTCGGTCCGGAGACTTCGACAGTATGCGAGGCCGCGTCCAGCAGTGACTCCTGCGTATTCATTCCAAACATATTTAGTTAGTTCCCTGCAATAATGTATTGATCCTCTGTCCGGCCTTTCTTTCCGAACACCGGACATTGTCTCAGGGGCTACTGTCTATATTGGGATCTTCTCTTCTTGCGTAGCTTACCTCAAAACCTGTCAGCAGGCTACTGCAGGCGTTGGTTAGTCCGCTCTTGGTGGACTGGACCCTTTCAATTACCGTGCCCATAAGAACGCGGTGCTCATCCACAATGGAAGCGCCTTGCAGCGCTTCCAGCAGATTATCCGGTGCCCCTGGTTGGACAGGGGCCACCGGCGGAATGGGCATACCCCCCTCTTTCGAAGGAGGTTGCACACCGGATTCCGGAGCCATGTTGGTCTCCGGAATCATATTCGGCTGAGGGTCGAACTGAATACGGCCCTCATCACCTGTCTCCATGGGGATTTGCTCCCTTGGTGTCCGGCGACGGAGGTTTCGCCTTCCGGCGCCTCCTGAACCTCCCCCTGGACGGGGAAGGTCCTTTGGGACAGCACCACGGCGTCGCCCTTGGCTTTGGGAGAGTGAGCGGTCGGCGGTGACTCGCTGGCCATCACCCTCGAGTCCAGCGAACCCCTTGATGAGGATCGCTGGGAGCTGTCGTGGGCCAGACTGTAATGACATAATTAACTATATCGATACAATGAAGAGGAGAGGCCGGATATATCGACATATATGATTTTGACACTTGCGATGTAGCCAGGGGCTTGGGTCGGGGGCGTCACTCCGGACTGCTGTCGACATCCCACGCGGAGTTATCCGCAAGGGAGCCCTTCCCCTTCTTGGACGTTTCCACCTCCAGATTCGTGGAGGCCGCCCTCTTCCTCTTTCCCTCATTAGGGGGAGGGTTGTTCTCCTCCTCCTCCTCCTCGTCGTCGTCCTCAGCGGCGGAGGAAAGGGTCTCTTCGTATTCAGACGTCACGTCTGAAGCACCCTTGCGACGGGGGCCACCTTTGGCTCCTTTGGCCTTCTTCTTGGCCTTCTTCTCCAACGGCTGATAAGGCGCCGGCATCTTCGCCAGGAGCGGGATGACTGGCTCCTCGGGAAGCGGAGCCAAACATTGGATCCGCTCCGCTCTCTCCGTCCACACCTGAAATAATATAGTAAAGATTAACCACCCTCCTTGGACAAGCAATTAGAGGGTACGCATTGGGAAGTAAAGAACTTACCGCATTAGCGGGATGGGTATGATCGTGCCCGCGGTCCGAGTCGATGACCGGCAGCTTGTTGTTGCCCTTGAAGAGCAACTTCCATGAATCTTCATGAGTAGTTCCGAAGAGCCTCTTCAGGGTCTGGTGCTTCTTTGGATCGAATTCCCACAAGGGGAAGCTTCGACTTTGGCAGGGGAGGATCAGGCGAACCAGCATCGCCTAGATCACATCGACGAGCTTGATGTGTTTATCCACCATGCTCTAAATGCGTGTTTGCAGCGCCATCAGCTCGTCCGACGAAGACCAGTTGGGGCCCTTCTCCATCCTGGAGGTGAGCCGCATTGGAGCTCTGGCCTTCAATTCGGGAGCCGCCGCCCAAGTGGCGCCGCGTGGCTCTGTGATGTAGAACCACTGCTTCTGCCATTCCTTGATAGTCTCCACAAAAGTGCTCATGGGACAAATGACGTTGGGCATCTTACTCACCATGGCGCCTCCACACTCCGTGTGCTGACCATCCACCACCTTGGGCTTCACGTTGAAGATCTTAAGCCATAGTCCGAAGTGGGGCTGGATGCAGAGGAAGGCCTCACACACGACAATGAATGCCGACATGTTGAGGAAAGAGTTCAGGGCTAGATCATGGAAATCTAGCCCATAATAGAACATTAGCCCACGGACGAAAGGGTGGAGTGGAAACCCTAACCCGCGGACGAAGTGTGGAAGGAAGACTACCCTCTTAGTAGGCTTCGGGGTGGGGATGACTTGCCTCTTGGTGGGCAGACGGTGGGTGATTCCTTTCGCCAGATACCCGGCTGCCCGAAGCTGGGTGATGTCCTTCTCCTTGACAGAGGAGACCATCCACTTGCCTTGGCCTCCGGATCCGGACATGATTGAGTGCTTCCTTGATGTGGAGAAGATGGGAACTTGGGCGCTGGAGCTCGAGAATGGAAGGACAAAGAGGGAGAGAACGCGTGGGTGGAGAAAGGGAATCCTTATCTCCTTATAAAGGCAGTGAATATTGAACGCCTCCCCGCTCGCCTTAAAACTAACCTGTTCCCAAGTGTTGTGTAAACGACACGGTTGGGTTACCCACGCCCGTATTGATGAGAATCCCGCAATAAGGGGACACGATCTCTACTTTGACAAGACGTGCCAATGGCAACCGCGTCTCGAAACATGGGGCAGCAGACGAAAAACGGTTCGAAATAATAACCGCGCAGACGTGATATCATGTCGCAAAAAGTTGTCAGCGGATTGGACTCGTGGAATATTATAATCTCTGCGGTTGTGTGTGGTACAAGTTCAGACACAATCATTGCGTCCGAAGTCTATCTTGGAGTTCGAAAGGAGGAACACGCCTTGCAATGCCGAAGACAAATGTGCGCACCGGATACCTCGTCATTGAAGCCAGGTTCAGGGGCTACTGAGGGAGTCCTGGACTGAGGGGTCCTCGGGCGTCCACCCTGTTAGCCATGGGCCGGACTGATGGGCTGTGAAGATACAAAGACCGAAGACTCTACCCGTGTCTGGATGGGACTCTCCTTGGCGTGGAAGGCAAGCTTGGCGTTTAACTATGAATATTCCTTTCTCTGTAACCGACCTTATGTAAACCTAGATCTCTCAGGTGTCTATATAAATCGGAGGGCTTAGTCCGGAGGGGGCGAGACTCATTACCATAGTCATATAGGCTACACTTCTAGGATTTAGCCATTAGGATCTCGTGGTAGATAAACTCTTGCAATACTCATATTCATCAAGATCAATCAAGCAGGAAGTAGGGTATTACCTCAATAGAGAGGGCCCGAACCTGGGTAAACAATGTGTCCCCTGTCTCCTGTTACCATCGACCTTAGACGCACAGTTCGAGACCCCCTACCCGAGATCCACCGGTTTTGACACCGACAGCCATTTCAACGGTTGTACCACAAAAGCTCAAAATATTACAAGGTTCAAATTCCAGAGTTATATGTCTCAAATTCGAAGATTACAAGGTTCAGACTGATAACAAAAATGAAATTTAGCTCATCGGCTGCAAATGCTCGCACTGATCCGCTGAACATGGATATCAGAGAGTTTCAAACTAATATTACCACTTGTAAGCCTGGTTTCTAAACCTCATAATTTTTGCAAAGGGGTCATCCACTGAGAAGTCATGTATGGGATTGACACGATGACTTCCGATTACTCTGTCATCTGAAGTTCCAAAATGAAATTCAGCGTTTTCGGAGCCTATTCCATTCTGCCGCAGCTGCCGGCGCTGATCAACAAACCATTCATTTTTGCAAAATAATTTTAGGGCAAACCTCATCACCTTCAGTGCCCTTGATCTGACAACAAAGAACCTGTCGAATTTAATCTTCGGTAAGGTCCCCCGGTAGGAGTTCATAGTAATTTCTGAGAGATGCAAATCTAGGCACTCGATGTGATTGTTATATTGTATCACATTATCCACCACCGGGCCTAATCTTATCTGCAAAGGAAGAAAACATGTTAGTGTCGGTGTCAAAACCGTCGGATCTCGGGTAGGGGATCCCGAACTGTGCGTCTAAGGTCGATGGTAACAGGAGATGGGGGACACGATGTTTACCCAAGTTCGGGCCCTCTTGATGGAGGTAATACCCTACTTCTTGCTTGATTGATCTTGATGAATATGAGGATTATAAGAGTTGATCTACCATGAGATCATAATGGCTAAACCCTAGATGTCAAGCCTGTATGGTTGTGATTGCCTCTACGGATTAAACCCTCTAGTTTATATAGACACCGGAGGGGGCTAGGGTTGTACAAAGTCGGTTTACATAGGAAGGAATCTTCATATCCGAACGCCAAGCTTGCCACCCAAGAAAAGGAGAGTCCCATTCGAACACGGGAGGAAGTCTTCTATCTTGTATCTTCATGGCCCACCAGTCCGGCCCACATTACATAGCCCAGACGCCCGAGGACCCCTTAATCCAAGACTCCCTCAGTAGCCCCTGAACCAGGCTTCAATGACGATGTGTCTGGCACGCAGATTGTCTTCGGCATTGCAAGTCGGGTTCCTCCTCTGAATACCGAGCATAGAGACCGTGTCCGGCTCTGCAAAACAAGCTCTGCAAAGAGTATAATATTTAACAAGTACTATCTACTAACATTTTCTGTAATGAGACGCCACGTCTCCGCCCGGTCATTATTTCAAACCATTTTTTAGCCACCTGCTCCGTGTTTCTAGATGCGGTTTCCATTGGCACGTCTTGTCGAAGCAGAGATTGTGTCCCCTTATCATGGGATCCTCATTAATATGTACGTGGGTAATCCAACCGTGTTGTTGGCGATCCCTTGGGAACAGGCGAGCTTTAAGGCCCGTGAGGAGGCGTTCGATATTCTTCGTCTTTACAAAGCGGTTCAGACCCGTCTTTCTCCCCCCACGCCTACTGTTGGAAATATGCCCTAGAGGCAATAATAAAAGGGTTATTATTGTATTTCCTTGTTCATGATAATTGTCTATTGTTCATGCTATAACTGTATTAACTGGAAACCGTAATACATGTGTGAATACATAGACCACAACATGTCCCTAGTGAGCCTCTAGTTGACTTGCTCGTTGATCAATAGATGGTTATGGTTTCTTGACCATGGGCATTAGATGTCATTGATAACGGGATCACATCATTAGGATAATGATGTGATGGACAAGACCCAATCCTAAGCATAGCACAAGATCGTGTAGTTCGTTTGCTAAAAGCTTTTCTAGTGTCAAGTATCATTTCCTTAGACCATGAGATTGTGCAACTCCCGGATACCGTAGGAATGCTTTGGGTGTACCAAACGTCACAACGTAACTGGGTGGCTATAAAGGTGCACTACAAGTATCTCCGAAAGTGTCTGTTGGGTTGGTACAAATCGAGACTGGGATTTGTCACTCCGTATGACGGAGAGGTATCTCTGGGCCCACTCGGTAATGCATCATCATAATGAGCTCAATGCGACTAAGCAGTTAGTCACGGGATCATGCGTTACGAAACGAGTAAAGTGACTTGCCGGTAACGAGATTGAACGAGGTATTGGGATACCGACGATCGAATCTCGGGCAAGTAACATACCGATTGACAAAGGGAATTGAATACGGGATTGACCGAATCTCCGACATCGTGGTTCATCCGATGAGATCATCGTGGAATATGTGGGAGCCAATATGGGTATCCAGATCCCGCTATTGGTAATTGGCCGGAGAGGTGTCTCGGTCATGTCTGCATGGTTCCCGAACCCGTAGGGTCTACACACTTAAGGTTCGGTGACGCTAGAGTTGTTATGGGAAATAGTATGTGGTTACCGAAGGTAGTTCGGAGTCCCGGATGAGATCCTGGACGTCACGAGGAGTTCCGGAATGGTCCGGCGGTGAAGATTGATATATTGGAAGAAGGGTATTGGAGTCCGGAAGTGTTCTGGGGGTACCAAGCTATGGCCAGCATGACCAAAAGGTGTTTCGGGAGCCTCGGCAAGTGTTGGAGGGCCTCATGGGCCAAAGGGGAAGGGGCAAACCAGCCCACTAAGGGGTGGTGCGCCCCCCACACCCTTTCCCATGTTACATGGGGAGGTGGGGCGCCTCCACCTGGCTTGGGAAGCAAGCCTCCACCTGCTTGGCTTGGGGGGCAAGTCTCCCTAGGATTTTCCCTAGCGAGATCCAATCTGCTTGGCCGCCGCCCCTAGGGGAAACCCTAGGGCGCCTCCCCTTCTCCCCTTGCCCCTATATATAGTGGAGGGGTGGGAGGGCAGCCACACCTCTTCCCTTGCGCAGCCCTTCCCTCCTCCAACTCTTCCTCCTCCTCCATAGTGCTTGGCGAAGCCCTGCAGGAATACCACGAGCTCCACCACCACGCCGTCATGCTCCCGGAGCTCTCCCTCAACTTCTCCTCTCCCCTTGCTGGATCAAGAAGGAGGAGACGTCCCCGGGCTGTATGTGTGTTGAACGCGGAGGCGCCGTCAGTTCGGCGCTAGATCAGATCTTCCGCGATTTGAATCGCCGCGAGTACGACTCCATCAACCGCGTTCTTGTAACACTTCCACTTAGTGATCTTCAAGGGTATGAAGATGCACTCCCTCTGTCTCGTTGCTAGCATCTCGTAGATTGATCTTGGTGACACGTAGGAAAATTTTGAATTATTGCTACGTCCCCATACAGTGGCATCATGAGCCAGGTCTATGCGTAGATTCTATGCACGAGTAGAACACAAAGTAGTTGTGGGCGATGATTTGTTCAATTTGCTTGCCGTTACTAGTCTTATCTTGGTTCGGCGGCATTGTGGGATGAAGCGGCCCGGACCGACCTTACACGTACACTTACGTGAGACAGGTTCCACTGACTGACATGCACTTTATGCATAAGGTGGCTAGCGGGTGTCTGTCTCTCCCACTTTAGTCGGATCTGATTAGATGAAGAGGGTCCTTATGAAGGGTAAATAGAAATTGTCATATCATCGTTGTGCCTTTTGCGTAGGTAAGAAGCGTTCTTGCTAGAAACCCATAGCAGCCACGTAAAACATGCAACAACAATTAGAGGACGTCTAACTTGTTTTTGCAGGGTATGCTATGTGATGTGTTATGGCCAAAAGGATGTGATGAATTATATATATGTGATGTATGAGATTGATCATGTTCTTGTAATTGGAATCACGACTTGCATGTCGATGAGTATGACAACCGACAGGAGCCACAGGAGTTGTCTTAATTTATTGTATGACCTGCGTGTCAATGAAAAACGCCATGTAATTACTTTACTTTATTGCTAACCGTTAGCCATGGTAGTAGAAGTAATAGTTGGCGAGACAACTTCATGAAGACACGATGATGGAGATCATGGTGTTATGCCGGTGACTAAGGTGATCATGCCGCGCCTCGAAGATGGAGATCAAAAGGCACAAGATGATATTGGCCATATCATGTCACTTTATGATTTGCATGTGATGTTTGTCATGTTTACATCTTATTTGCTTAGAACGACGGTAGCATAAATAAGATGATCGCTTGCAATAATTTCAAGAAAGTGTTCCCCCTAACTGTGCACCGTCGCGAAGGTTCGTGTCGGCGTTCTGGGAACGGGGGTCCCCAGACTTGCCTGCCTGCGGCCTGCGGCGTGGCTCGAGTGGGGGCCCAACGTAGCCCATCTTCATCAACACAAGGCTCAAGACCCTCGCGAGGGGCCAAGCCTCGCGAGGCGGACGACACGGCGCTTCCTCCGGTACGGCCTCCTTAGGCTGGCTCGCGAGGTGGCGGAGAGATCAAGGTGGGGTACCTCACGAGGTGCCCATGACGCAAGCCATGACGATCAAAGGTGCCAGGCGGGCGCCAGCCCGCGCAGCTTCCTCCCTTTCCTCTTTGGTGCAAAGGGGGCAAGCGCAGGCGAGAGGATCAAGCAAAGGCACCCATTTCGGTGCAACGAGACCAAGACCAGCTCCACGACAAGGAGGAAATCACTGTGGAGCCCAAGCCGGCGTCATCACTAGAGCCTTTGGCAGGCGAAGACCAACTTTAGTCAGGATAAGTGTACCCGATGTTCCCCTTCAAAATGGCCGATTGTTGGCGCCCTTCCCGCTCAATATTCGGGAAGAGGCTCAGGGCCTTTGCCTATAAATGAGAGTAGCCACCCCCAGGGTAGAGAAGCACGGGAAGATCGAGAGAGCAACCCGACAATCAGTTAGATAGGCAGCACACAGAGAGAGGAGGGCGATCGAACTCCCCCAGCAGTTCATCCCCTAGACAAGAACAGACCCTCGCGAGGTCGTTCCCCTTTGTACTGTTCTTCCTCATCAGCCCTAGAGGCAATCCACCACACCCCACTGGAGTAGGGTTTTACACCACAATGGTGGCCCGAACCAGTATAAACCCTGTGTCTCTTGTGTTGTTCTTGCAGTAGTTTAGATCCTAACGAGACGGAGAGGTAGAGGGCTTGATCTCCGCGCGCACCCCAGAGTTCGAACCTTAAGGGTCTGCCGGAACCCGTGATCCGACATTTTGCGCGCCAGGTAGGGGTGCGCCGGAAGCAGTCTTCCACCGCTTCGCTCTCCTCCGACCACCACATCCATGCCTGACGCTCGTCGGGCCCGCGCCGAGCGCCGGGCCGCCATCGCCTCCCGCGCCGTCCAGACGGCCCCTGTCGGGGGGCGTCCTCGTCGTTCCCCGTTGCCCGCCGTCAACGCCGCCACCGGCCCGGCGGGGAACGAGCAATAAGCGTCCTCTCAACACCCGTCCGTTCGGCGGGATGGCCGCACCGCAACTCCGTCGCTCACCCCAGCCGATTCTTCGTCACATGCGCTGCGCGCGCCCTTGGAGGCTCGAGCTGCGCTCATCGCGGCGAACGAGCTCCTGCGCTACCGCCCCGTCGACGACATCTACGAGGAGTGGCTCGACCGCGTCGCTGAGCTCGTCCGCGCCGCAGGGGGCTCTCCCGCGCCTTCCGCACCACTGCGCCGCACGCCGCCCCGCATGAGCAATGAAGCCCCGGGGGCGTTCCAGCCACCACCTCTCCAAGAAGATGCCATGGCCCCAAGGCGCGCAGCTCCTGGGCGGAACCCGCTCCGCCATGCGCCGGCCCAGCAAGAACGGAGCTGCCAAGAAGTCCCGCGACCGCAAGAGGCCGCCCGGGCGCTCCTGGCCCCGGCTCGCCGAGACCCTGCTCCAGCTCCGGCACATCAAGACCCCGCGCTGCTCCCAGCTGCAGCGCAAGGGGACCCACAAGGTCAAGCTCTCCCTCAACCAAAACCTCCCGCGGCCACCGCTGGTTGCCGCGCCTACACCCTTGAGCTGCGTAGCGTCGCGTGGCCCGGCAAGTTCAAGCCGGACCTGCCTCCTCGCTACGACGGCACAACTGATCCCACGGAGTTCCTCCAGCTCTACGAGCTGGGAATCGAAGCTGCGAGCGGGGACGAAAAGGTCATGGCGAACTGGTTCCCCATGGCACTTAAGGAAGGTGATCGCACTTGGCTCCTGAACCTGGCCCCAGGCACGATCTCCTCCTGGAACCAGATGCGTACCCGCTTCATCGCCAACTTCCAAGGTACCCGCGACCGGCCTCCCGCCATGAGCGACATGCGCCGCATCAAGCAGCAACCTGGGGAGACCCTGCAGAAGTACATCCAGCGCTTCAACAGCGCGCGCCTCAAGATCCCCAGGGTGTCCGAAGAAGCCATCATTTCGGCCTTCTCTGATGGCGTGCGCGACGTCAAGATGAAGGAGGAGCTGGCGATGCATGAAGACCTCTGCACCTCCCTGGAGCTGTTCAACCTGGCGACCAAGTGCGCCAGAGTTGAGGACGGATGCCTCTCCCTCCTCGAGCTGCCTGCCGCAGACCCAGAAGAGAAGAAGCCCAAGGCCAAGGACGTGAAGCGCAAGGGGGCTGCCGTGCTCGTGGCAGAACCGGACACCAAGCGGGGCAAGGATCTGCCTGAATCCTCCAGGGGCAGCCGATACTATGTGTACCACGACCTCCACACCCACAACACCAATGAATGCCAAGAACTCCGCGCCGTGCGAGAAGGAAGAGTCGGCCGACGCCCTGACCGTGCTGACCGGGGCTACGGCCGAGGAGGAGGAAGGAACCCGGGACGCTGGGAAGACCGCGGCCCACGTCCAGGCTGGCGCGACCAACCTCGCGACGACTGCTGGCGCGACTCGCCTCGCGAGGGGGACTGGAGGGATCAGCCTCGTGAGGATCGCACCCACGGCAACCCAGGCCTGCCGCCGTTGTTGCCTCAGCCGAGAAGGAATGAAGACCGCCACCAAGACGAGGGGGCTGGGGGCTTCCAGGAGCTTCGCGCCATCGCCTGCATCCTGGGCGGAGCTCAAGCCCCAGCCTCCCAACGCATCTTCAAGCAGTTTGCTCGCAAAGTGAATGCACTCCTCCCCAAGCTTGAAGCAACACGTCCCCTCAGGTGGTCGGCCTGCACCATCACGTTCAGCTCAGCAGACCAGCTCAAATGCGCAGCCACAGCCGGAGTCCTCCCAATGCTTTGTTCCCCAGTCATCAGCAACGTTCTGGTCACCAGGACCCTCATCGACGGAGGGGCAGGGCACAATGTCTTGTCCGTGGAAACGTTCAACAGCCTCCAAGTGCCCTATGACCAGCTCCAGCCAACCAAGCCCTTCTCCGGAGTCACCGACGGTTCCACGATCCTGGTCGGGCAGGTCCGCCTCCCAGTCACCTTCGGCACCTACGATAACTACCGCATTGAGCTCATCGACTTTGACGTCGCCCACATCCGCCTGCCGTACAACGCCATCCTCGGGTACCCGGCGCTGGCCAAGTTCATGGCCGTGACTCACCATGGCTACAACGTCCTCAAGATGCCAGGAAGCGGCGGCGTCATTACGGTGCCATGTCAAGAGAAGGATGCAGTGTGTGCCTTGGAGCGAGCCTTTCAGGCCGCGTCACTAGAAGACCCAGATCACGGAAGCAGGAGGCTTCCTGAGACCACCCCCAAGAAGAAGAAGACAACATCAGACTCAGACCCTCAGGAGGCAGGCCCTTCAAGGCCCGCGTTCGCCCAGGGGGACCCTCCTTCAATCGCATAGGGAAGCGCGCCCAGCGCCCTCCTCAGGCAGGGCTCGGGGGCTCTCACCTGGAGAGCCATCGACCTCGCCAAGGTCACGAGGGAGGCGCTGGGGCGCCATGTGGAGGCGTGCTTCGAAACACGCTTCCCTCGGAATGAAGCCAGGAAAGGAAGGTCAAACCAGCAGGAGTTTGTTAGCAAGGCCATACAAGAACTACTGGAGTCAAGGATCATGAGGGGTTGCCATCGCCCACCAGCTGTGGCTCCCCATCCAGGCGAGTATGGTGGGCTGCGCGTCTACGTCGACATACCAGGGCGCTGCGGAGGATCACCCCACAGCTATGTTCGCATGCCTTATGGCCTGCCGAGCGTGGCTGCGGCATACCAGCGCATCATGAGGGGCATCTTGGAGGCGCAAGAAGGCAGGCGGTCCGCAGCCCTGGCGGAGATGGAGGCCGCTCACGAGGAGCCGCCAGTGCCTCCGGAGCCTCCCGAGGCCCCCGGGCCTGGGGGCTCGTGAGGATCGGCTTCCGCGGCCTACCGAGTCTGCCGCACCAGCGCCACTGCATCAACGACATCTTCAGGTGACATCTTTTAAGTTTCATTCTCAGCTGGGAGCGCCCTCCCAGGGCCGCGTGGGTCCGTCCCTGTGGCATGTATCCCTTTTTAGCTTTTCAATCATTAGCTTGCTTTGCTGGGGGCGCCCCTCGGGCTGTATCATCCCCAGTTCGCTCGGGTTAGACCCAGCGGCGTGTATCCCTTCCGCGTTTATTTCCAGTTATGCATCATTACTCGATGTCGTTTGCGGCGCCCTTCTTCTTCATGTCGAACACTTGCACGTTAAAGGGGGGTGCCTGAGCATCGCGACTCAGGGCTCTTACTGGCTCTCCAGCCCTCACCCTCTGGCCTTGTCCACGGCATCGCGACCTGGCATACCAGCGACGGCTGAGACAAGCTCGAGGGCCGGGACCCGAGGACGTAGAGCGCCGACATCTAACCAGATTTTGCAGGAATATATCTCAAGACACGGCCCAGCGCCAGGCGCAACCCGCCTAGAGGTAGGGCCTCGTGAGTCCCGCGCTGGCTCACGGGTGCCCAGGCACACCTCACCCGCTCCAACCAGCAAGCTCCCGAGCGACTAACGGTCAACTAATCGCCGCTATGGCAGCCCTGTCTTCTTTGTTCATGGTAAATTTGCAGGATTCTTAGAGGAAGCCTTGCTAGCCAAGGCCCTCACGGCGTTGCCTTCACCCTCACCCACGCGAACCGCTTGCACGTTAAAGGGGGGGTGCCTGAGCATCGTGACTCAGGGCTCTTACTGGTTCTCCAGCCCTCACCCTCTGGCCTTGTCCATGGCATCGCGACCTGGCATACCAGCGACGGCTGAGACCATCTCGAGGGCCGGGACCCGAGGACGTAGAGCAGAAAGGGGAGCAGAGGCGAGGGAGAAGGGGCACGCGAGGACCTCGTCAAGCAACTCCTTTTAGGTACCCCCCTGACCCGGCACGCTGAGGGCAATCTCCGATCCCAAAGATAAGTCACCATCCAAAGCGTTGGCTATCGTGGTACTACCCCCGCACCTAAGGCGACTCCATGCTAGTGATGTTCCTTCTCTTTCTCACCAAGCGACGGCTGCTTGAGCGCCAAAGGGGACCTCCTGAGCATCGCGACTCAGGGGCTCTTACCGGACCCCGGGTCGCTCACCTCCTGGCCTTGACCACGGCATCGCGACCTGGCATACCAGCGACGGCTGACGCCGCCTTGGGACTGGGACCTGTAGATGCAGAGCACAAAGGCCTAGCGAGGTGCGAAAGGGAGAACCAAACTATGACGGAATTCGTGATTCGCACAAATCCATGGCAAGGGTTACATACTAACAACAAGGATCGCTGCCACCTTACAAGCCCCTGTGGGGCACCATGTGATTCCTCACTGGGAACGGATCCTAAAGGGTGCTAATTACACGCGCCTTCGCAAAAGATGCCATCATCAACAGTGGGCCGGCCGTCACTGGCGCCAACCCCATCCAGATCAGGATCGACGACGACCAAGCGAGCGTGCCCTGCACCGGGAGCGGCGTCGACTCGCGGGCTCGTAGCTGTCGTCGCTCGTCTCCGGCGCCGCGAAGACCTCACTGGGATCGCTGGATCCTCCGGCGCTCCCATCACTTGCGGAGCTGTCCTTGGGGCGATTGGCGGGGCCAGCCATCGCCGTGGCAAGGTCCTGGCCGCCTCCCCCGGGGCAGCACTCCAGCCGGCGACCGTTCGCGTCGAAGACCTTGAAGAACATCACCGAAGCGCCGTCGTACTCCAGGTGGATCATGAGGGTGCCCTTCGTTCTGCAGCACCGAGCGATTTCACCCCAGCCACGAGTCATGAAGACCTCGCCCAGGGCGGTGAGCGCTACCTCTGCCCCGGTCGCGGGAGTGCTCCAGTCGGCGTGCTGCAGCCATAGCTCCAGGAGTCTCACCTGCTGGAAGGCGGAGGCGAAGAAGGGAAGAAGGCAGATCCAAGTCCGCGGAGGCATGGCGGCGTGGAGCACGAGCTCGCGGGAGGAGGCCTTGGTGTGGACTCCAGGAGGAACAACCAACACCTTCGTGACCCTCCGGCGCCGCCAACGGTGCTGGCTGAGGGGATCTGTGTCTCCTCTTCCGGAGCCCTCGGCGTGGGCATACAAGGGGAGCGGGAACCCCGGTAGAGGCCGCTCGTACCAAGGCCTCGGCGCCACCAGGCGATTCTTCTCGTCTTGGCCGCGCAAGGCAAGCCGTTTCTTCGGCGGGAGCGGGTCAGGTACCTCTTGAGGAGCCTTTCCCTTCTCCACCGCGGAGAACCGGGGAATCGGAGCCATTTCACCAAGACGGAGCAAGGACCGAGGCGGGGAAGGAAGCAAGAAGATATGGACTAGAAGGGCACGCGTGGTGCCGTACTTATAGCCGGCGGAGGCCAACCGCCGGCCTCCACGATTACAGGTAATCAAGACATGGTTTGCATGCAAGGACTTGCCCAATCTGCGCGGTCGTCGAAGCGTCGTGGGGAAGTGGAGACGCCCACGTCCAATCAACCGCCACGCGGCGCCCAAGGCCGCAGGCTGTTAGGGCCCGCGGCACTTCGCCCTTGCCCTTTCGCCTCTCGGCACGGCCATGTCCATGCGCACCTTGGGCCCGGGGGCTACTGTCGGCGTTCTGGGAACGGGGGTCCCCACACTTGCCTGCCTGCGGTGTGGCTCGAGTGGGCCCAACGTAGGCCATCTTCATCAACACAAGGCTCAAGACCCTCGCGAGGGGCCAAGCCTCGCGAGGCGGACGACACGGCGCTTCCTCCGGCATGGCCTCCTTAGGCTGGCTCGCGAGGAGGCGGAGAGATCAAGGTGGGGTACCTCACGAGGTGCCCATGACGCAAGCCATGACGATCAAAGGTGCCAGGCGGGCGCCAGCCCGCGCAGCGTCCTCCCTTTCCTCTTTGGTGCAAAGGGGGCAAGCGCAGGCGAGAGGATCAAGCAAAGGCACCCATTTCGGTGCAACGAGACCAAGACCAGCTCCACGACAAGGAGGAAATCACTGTGGAGCCCAAGCCGGCGTCATCACCAGGGCCTTTGGCAGGCGAAGACCCACTTTAGTCAGGATAAGTGTACCCGAT
This sequence comes from Aegilops umbellulata, assembly GCA_032464435.1. Taxonomy (NCBI): domain Eukaryota; kingdom Viridiplantae; phylum Streptophyta; class Magnoliopsida; order Poales; family Poaceae; genus Aegilops; species Aegilops umbellulata. The sequence continues at coordinate 228,090,548 of CP136056.1, read as the reverse complement.
GTTCCCCTTCAAAATGGCCGATTGTTGGCGCCCTTCCCGCTCAATATTCGGGAAGAGGCCCAGGGCCTTTGCCTATAAATGAGAGTAGCCGCCCCCAGGGTAGAGAAGCATGGGAAGATCGAGAGAGCAACCCGACAATCAGTTAGATAGGCAGCAGACAGAGAGAGGAGGGCGATCGAACTCCCCCCAGCAGTTCATCCCCTAGCCAAGAACAGACCCTCGCGAGGTCGTTCCCCTTTGTACTGTTCTTCCTCATCAGCCCTAGAGGCAATCCACCACACCACACTGGAGTAGGGTATTACACCACAATGGTAGCCCGAACCAGTATAAACCCTGTGTCTCTTGTGTTGTTCTTGCAGTAGTTTAGATCCTAACGAGACGGAGAGGTAGAGGGCTTGATCTCCGCGCGCACCCCAGAGTTCGAACCTTAAGGGTCTGCCGGAACCCGTGATCCGACAGTTCGTTGTTTCGAAGCACCACGTGATGATCGGGTGTGATAGATTCTTAAGTTCGCATACAATGGGTGTAAGCCAGATTTACACATGCAAAACACTTAGGTTGACTTGACGAGCCTAGCATGTACAGACATGGCCTCAGAACACGAGAGACCGAAAGGTTGAACATGAGCCGTATGGTAGATGCGATCAACATGAAGATGTTCACCGATGATGACTAGTCCGTCTCACGTGATGATTGGACACGGCCTAGTTGACTCGGATCATGTATCACTTAGATGACTAGAGGGATGTCTATCTAAGTGGGAGTTCATTAAATGATTTGATTAGATGAACTTAATTATCATGAACATAGTCAAAAGGCTTTGCAAATTATGTCGTGGCTCATGCTTTGGTTCTACTGTTTTAGATATGTTCCTAGAGAAAATTTAGTTGAAAGTTGATAGTAGCAATTATGAGGACTGGTTCCGTAAACTGAGGATTGTCCTCATTGCTGCGTAGAAGGATTATGTCCTTAATGCACCGCTCAGTGTGCAGAACCTCGAGCATCGGTTGTGGATGTTGGGAACATCTGACATACATGTTTTGATGACTACATGATAGTTCAGTGCGTAATGCTAAATGGTTTAGAACTGAGGCACCAAAGACGTTTTTGAAACATCGCAGAACATATGAGATGTTCCAAGGACTGAAATTGGGATTTCAGGCTAGTGCCCATGTCAAGAGGTATGAGACCTCTGACAAGTTTCTTAAGCCTGCAAGCTAAGGAGAAAAGCTCAATCATTGAGCATGTGCTCAGATTGTATGAGTACTACAATCGCTTGAATCGAGTGGGAGTTAATCTTCTAGATGAGATAGTGATGGTTCTCCAAAGTCACTGCCACCAAGATACTAGAGCTTCGTGATGAACTATAACATATCAGGGATAAATATGATGATCCTTGAGCTATTCGCGACACCGCGAAAGTAGAAATCAAATAGGAGCATCAACTGTTGATGGTTAGTAAAACCACTAGTTTCAAGAAGGGCAAGGGCAAGAAAGGGATACTTCATGAAACGGCAAATCAGTTGTTGCTCTAGTGAAGAAACCCAAGGTTGAACCCAAACCCGAGACTAAGTGCTTCTGCAATAAGGGGAACGGTCACTGAAGCAGAACTACCCTAGCTACTTGGTAGATGAGAAGGCTGGCAAGGTCGACAAAAGTATGTTGGATATACATTATATTAATGTGTACTTTACTAGTACTCCTAGTAGCACTAGGCTATAGATACCGGTTCGGTTGCCAAGTGTTGGTAGCTCGAAATAAAAGCTATGGAATAAACGGAGACTAGCTAAAGGTGAGATGACGATGTGTGTTGGAAATATTTCCGAGGTTGATGTGATCAAACATCGCATGCTCCCTCTATCATCGGGATTGGTGTTAAACCTAAATAATTGTTATTTGGTGTTTGCGTTGAGCATAGACATGATTGGATTATGTTTATCGCAATACGGTTATTAATTTAAGGAGAATAATGGTTGCTCTGTTTATTTGAATAATACCTTCAATGGTCTTGCACCTAAAATGAATGGTTTATTGAATCTCGATCGTAGTGATACACATGTTCATGCCAAAAGATATAAGATAGTAATGATAGTACCACATACTTGTGGCACTGCAATTTGAGTCATATTGGTATAAAACGCATGAAGAAGATCCATGTTGATGGATCTTTGGACTCACTCGTTTTTGAAAAGATTGAGACATGTGAACCATGTCTATTGGTATATATGCATGAAGAAACTCCATACAGATGGATCGTTTGGGCTCACTTGATTTTGAATCACTTGAGACATGCAAATCATACCACATGGACAAGATGACTGAAAGGCCTCGTTTTCAGTAAGATGGAACAAGAAAGCAACTTGTTGGAAGTAATACATTTTGATGTGTGCAGTCCAGTGAGTGCTGAGGCACGCAGTGGATATCGTTATGTTCTTACTTCACAGATGATTTGAGTAGATGCTAAGTATATTTACTTGATGAAACACAAGTCTGAATTATTGAAAGGTTCAAGTAATTTCAGAGTGAAGTTGAAGATAGTCGTGACAAGAGGATAAAATGTATATGATATGATCATAGAGATGAATATCTGAGTTACGAGTTTGGCACACAATTAAGACATTGTGAAAATTGTTTCGTGACTAATACCGCCTGGAACACCATAGTGTGATGGTGTGTCCGAACATCATAGCTGCACCCTATTGGATGTGGTGCATACCATGATGTCTCTTATCGAATTACCACTGTCGTTTACGGATTAGGCAATAAAGACAACCACATTCACTTTAAATAGGGCACCAAGTAATTCCGTTGAGATGACACCATATGAACTATGATTTAGAGAAACCTAAGCTGTCATTTCTTAAAAGTTTGGGGCTGCGACACTTATGTGAAAAGGTTTAGCCTGATAAGCTCGAACCCAAAGCTGATAAATGCATCTTCATAGGACACCCAAAACAGTTGGGTATACCTCCTATTTCGGATCCGGAAGCAAAAGTGATTGTTTCTAGAAACGGGTCCTTTCTCGAGGAAAAGTTTCTCTCGAAAGGATTGAGTGGGAGGATGGTGGAAACTTGATGAGGTTATTGAACCGTCACTTCAACTAGTGTGTAGCAGGGCACAAGAAGTTGTTCCTGTGAAACCTACACCAATTGAAGTGGAAGCTTATGATAGTGATCATGAAACCTTCGGATCAAGTCACTACCAAACCTCGTAGGTCGACAAGGATGCGTACTACTTCAGAGTGGTATGTAATCTTGTCTTGGAAGTCATGTTGCTAGACAACAATGAACCTACGAGCTATGGAGAAGCGATGGTGGGCCCGGATTCCGACAAATGGCTCAAGGCCATAAAAATCCGAGAGGATCCATGTGTGAAAACAAAGTATATACTTTGGAAGAACTACTTGATGGTCGTAAGGCTATTGGGTACAGATGGATTTTAAAAGGAAGACGGACAATGATGGTAAGTATCACCATTAAGAAAGCTCGACTTGTCGTTAAGATGTTTTCCGACAAGTTCAAGGAGTTGACTACGGTGAGACTTTCTCACTCGTAGCGATGCTAAGAGTCTGTTGGAATTGTATTAGCAGTTACTGCATTATTTATGAAATCTTGCAGATAGGATGTCAAAACATTGTTTTCTCGACAATTTTCTTGAGGAAAGGTTGTATGTGATACAACCGGAAGGTTTTGTCAATCCTAAAAGATGCTAACAAGTATGCAAAGCTCCAGCAATCCTTCTAAGGACTGTAGTAAGCATCTCGGAGTTGGAATATACACTTTGATGAGATGATCAAAGATTTTGGGTTTATACAAAGTTTATGAGAAACTTGTAACTCCGAAGAAGTGAGTGGGAGCACTATAGAATTTCTGATGAGTATATGTTGTTGACATATTGTTGATCAGAAATGAAGTAGAATTTCTGGAAAGCATATAGGGTTATTTGAAAAGTGTTTTTCAATGGAAAACCTAGACTAAGCTACTCGAACATTGAACATCAAGATCTATAAGGATAGATCAAAAACCGCTTAATAGTACTTTCAAATGAATACATACCATGACAAGATTTTGAAGGAGTTCAAATAGATCAACAAAGAAGGAGTTCTTGGTTGTGTTATAAGGTGTGAGCATTGAGTAAGACTCAAGATCTGACCACGGCAAAAGAGAGAGAAAGGACGAAGGTCGTCCCCTATGCTTTAGACGTAGGCTCTACAGTATGTTGTGCTGTGTACCGCACCTGAAGTGTGCCTTGCCATGAGTCAATCAAGGGGTACAAGAGTGATCCAGGAATGGATCACATGACAGCGGTCAAACTTATCATTAGTAACTAGTGGACTAAGGAATTTTCTCGATTATGGAGGTGGTAAAAGAGTTCGTCGTAAAGCTTTACGTCGATGTAAACTTTGACACTAATCCGGACGACTCTGAGTAGTAAACCAGATTCGTATAGTAGAGCAGTTATTTGGAATAGCTCCAAGTAGCGCATGGTAACTGCATCTATAAGATGACATAGAGATTTGTAAAGCACACACAGATCTAAAATGTTCAGACTCGTTGACTAATAACCTCTCTCACAAGCGAGATATGATCAAACCCCATGGGTGTTGGATTCATTACAATCACATAGTGATGTGAACTAGATTATTGACTCTAGTGCAAGTGGGAGACTGTTGGAAATATGCCCTAGAGGCAATAATAAAAAGGTTATTATTGTATTTCCTTGTTCATGATAATTGTCTATTGTTCATGCTATAATTGTATTAACTGGAAACCGTAATACATGTGTGAATACATAGACCACAACATGTCCCTAGTGAGCCTCTAGTTGACTAGCTCGTTGATCAATAGATGGTTATGGTTTCCTGACCATGGGCATTAGATGTCATTGATAACGGATCACATCATTAGGAGAATGATGTGATGGACAAGACCCAATCCTAAGCATAGCACAAGATCGTGCAGTTCGTTTGCTAAAAGCTTTTCTAATGTCAAGTATCATTTCCTTAGACCATGAGATTGTGCAACTCCCGGATACCGTAGGAATGCTTTGGGTGTACCAAACGTCACAACATAACTGGGTGGCTATAAAGGTGCCCTACAGGTATCTCCAAAAGTGTCTGTTGGGTTGGTATGAATCGAGACTGGGATTTGTCACTCCGTATGACGGAGAGGTATCTCTGGGCCCACTCGGTAATGCATCATCATAATGAGCTCAATGTGACTAAGCAGTTAGTCACGGGATCATGCATTACGGAACAAGTAAAGTGACTTGGCGGTAACGAGATTGAACGAGGTATTGGGATACCGACGATCGAATCTTGGGCAAGTAACATACCGATTGACAAAGGGAATTGAATACGGGATTGACCGAATCCCCGACATCATGGTTCATCCGATGAGATCATCATGGAATATGTGGGAGCCAATATGGGTATCCAGATCCCGCTATTGGTTATTGGCCGGAGAGGTGTCTCGGTCATGTCTGCATGGTTCCCGAACCCGTAGGGTCTACACACTTAAGGTTCGGTGACGCTAGAGTTGTTATGGGAAATAGTATGTGGTTACCGAAGGTAGTTTGGAGTCCCATATGAGATCCCGGACGTCACGGGGAGTTCCGGAATGGTCCAGCGGTGAAGATTGATATATTGGACGAAGAGTATTGGAGTCCAAAAGTGCTCTGGGGGTACCAGGCTATGGCCAGCATGACCGAAAGGTGTTTCGGGAGCCCCGGCAAGTGTTGAAGGGCCTCATGGGCCAAAGGGGAAAGGGCAAACCAGCCCACTAAGGGGTGGTACGCCCCTCACACCCTTTCCCATGTTACTTGGGGAGGTGGGGTGCCTCCACCTGGCTTGGGAGGCAAGCCTCCACCTGCTTGGCTTGGGGGGCAAGTCTCCCTAGGATTTTCCCTAGGGAGATCCAATCTGCTTGGCTGCCGCCCCCTAGGGGAAACCCTAGGGCACCTCCCCTTCTCCCCTTGCCCCTATATATAGTGGAGGGGTGGGAGGGCAGCCACACCTCTTCCCTGGCGCAGCCCTTCCCTCCTCCAACTCTTCCTCCTCCTCCGTAGTGCTTGGCGAAGCCCTGCAGGAATACCACGAGCTCCACCACCACGCCGTCGCGCTGCCGGAGCTCTCCCTCAACTTCTCCTCTCCCCTTGCTGGATCAAGAAGGAGGAGATGTCCCCGGGCTCTGTGTGTGTTGAACGCGGAGGCGCCGTCCGTTCGGCGCTAGATCGGATCTCCCGCGATTTGAATCGCCGCGAGTACGACTCCATCAACCGCGTTCTTGTAACGCTTCCGCTTAGCGATCTTCAAGGGTATGAAGATGCACTCCCTCTCTCTCGTTACTAGCATCTCCTAGATTGATCTTGGTGACACGTAGGAAAATTTTGAATTATTGCTACGTTCCCCTACACCTACCTCTTCCTCAACCTTCCCAACCTCAGGCTCCAGCACCCAGGATTCAATTTCTTCCATTGTTACTAGGCCCTCTAGTTATATCCGGACCCATCTCGCAAGGTAGGTGGGTGATACATCTCCAACATATCTATAATTTTTTATTGCTCTATGCTATATTATCTTCTGTTTTGGCATTATTGGGATTTATTATTCACTTTTATATTATTTTTGGGACTAACCTATTAACCGGAGGCCCAACCCAGAATTGTTGTTTTTTGCCTATTTCAGAGTTTCGCAGAAAAAGAATATCAAACGGAGTCCAAACGGAATGAAACCTTCGGGAACGTGATTTTCGGAACGAACATGATCCAGAGGACTTGGACCCTACACCAACAAACAAAGGAGGAGGCCACGAGGTAGGGGGGCGCGCCTACCCCCCCTAGGCGCGCCCTCCACCCTCGGGGGCCCCCTGTTGCTCCATCGACGTACTCCTTCCTCCTATATATACCTATGTACCCCCAAACGATCAGAACAGGAGCCAAAAACCTAATTCCACCGCCGCAACCCTCTGTACCCACGAGATCCCATCTTAGGGCCTGTTCCGGAGCTCCGCCGGAGGAGGCATTGATCACGGAGGGCTTCTACATCAACACCATAGCCCGTCCGATGACGTGTGAGTAGTTTACCTCAGACCTTCGGGTCCATAGTTATTAGCTAGATGGCTTCTTCTCTCTTTTTGGATCTCAATACAATGTTCTCCCCCTCTCTCGTGGAGATCTATTCAATTTAATCTTTTTTTTTGCGGTGTGTTTGTTGAGACCGATGAATTGTGGGTTTATGATCAATTTTATCTATGAACAATATTTGAATCTTCTCTGAATTCTTTTATGTATGATTGGTTATCTTTGCAAGTCTCTTCGAATTATCAGTTTGGTTTGGCCTACTAGATTGATCTTTCTTGCAATGGGAGAAGCGCTTAGCTTTGGGTTCAATCTTGCGGTGTCCTTTCCTAGTGACAGTAGGGTAGCAAGGCACGTATTGTATTGTTGCCATCGAGGATAACAAGATGGGGTTTTTATCATATTGCATGAATTTATCCCTCTACATCATGTCATCTTGCTTAAGGCGTTGCTCTGTTCTTATGAACTTAATACTCTAGATGCATGCTGGATAGCGGTCGACGTGTGGAGTAATAGTAGTAGATGCAGGCAGGAGTCGGTCTACTTGTCTTGGACGTGATGCCTATATACATGATCATACCTAGATATTCTCGTAACTATGCTCAATTCTGTCAATTGCTCAACAGTAATTCGTTCACCCACCGTAAAATACTTATGCTCTTGAGAGAAGCAACTAGTGAAACCTATGGCCCCCGGGTCTATCTTCCATCATATTAATCTTCCAACACTTATCTATTTACTTTGCTTTTATTTTACTTTGCATCTTTATAATAAAAATACCAAAAATATTATCTTATCATATCTATCAGATCTCACTCTCGTAAGTGACCGTGTAGGGATTGACAACCCCTTATCGCGTTGGTTGCGAGGATTTATTTGTTTTGTGTAGGTGCGAGGGACTCGCGCGTAGCCTCCTACTGGATTGATACCTTGGTTCTCAAAAACTGAGGGAAATACTTACGCTACTTTGCTGCATCACCCTTTCCTCTTCAAGGAAAAACCAACGCAGTGCTCAAGAGGTAGCAAGAAGGATTTTTGGCGCCGTTGCTGGGGAGGTCTACGCAAAATTCAACATACCAAGTACCCATCACAAACCCTTATCTCCCGCATTACATTATTTGCCATTTGCCTCTCGTTTTCCTCTCCCCCACTTCACCCTTGCCGTTTTATTCGCCTTCTCTTTTCCGTTCGCCTCTTTTCTGTTTGCTTGTCGTTATGGCTAATCCTCTATCTACTCCGTTGTCCCCTGAGTTTGAAGTCTTTCACTTCAAACAAAGACAAGGAGAAAACTTAAAAGAAGCCTAGTTTAGAATAATGGAGTCTTACCGTAACTGTACCTTTGAAGTGAACTTTAGAATTTTGCTTCGCAATTTTTATGTTGGGTTAAATATGTCTAATAGACAACTCTTGGATTGCGTTGCCAAAGGCATTGAAATTGATCCCCATATTGCGCATGAAATTATAGAAGGTATAGTGGCAACACTACCTCGACAAAAGGGGCCTCATCATACCCAGGAAAAGACACAAGTTTTTGAAAAAATTGTGAAGTAACTAAGATTTTACAGAAGTCTCTTGAACCTCTTAAGAGCATTAGCGGAAATATTCACCGCATGAATATGTTGATTACTCTTTGTAATAAGCGGTTGGATTCTTTAGAACTAAAAATCTCAGAATATGAAGGGAAACATAAAGAACCTCCCGGATTCGAGCTTGATTCCGCTAGAAAGTTGAAAACCAAAGATGGCAATACCTAGATCTATCCTAGCTTTTATGCCTAGCTAGGGGCGTTAAACGATAGCGCTTCTTGGGAGGCAACCCAATTTTATTTTTAGTTTTTTGCTTTTTGCTTCTGTTTAGGAATAAATATTTGATCTAGCCTCTGGTTAGATGTGTTTTTATGTTTTAATTAGTGTTTGTGCCAAGTTAAACCTATAGGATCTTCCTGGATGATAGTTATTTGATCTTGCAGAAATTTCCAGAAACTTTCTGTTCACGAAACTAATTGTTAAGAATCACCAGAACGCGATAAAACACTGATTCCGATTGCTGCTGATCAGTAAACAAATTTTCTAGGTCGTCCTATTTTGGTAGATTTTTTGGAGTTCCAGAAGTTTGCGGTAGTTACAGAGTACTATAGACTGTTTTGTTTTTGATAGATTCTGTTTTCCATGTGTTGTTTGCTTATTTTGATGAATCTATGGCTAGTAAAATAGTTTATAAACCATATAGAAGTTGGAATACAGTAGGTTTAACACCAATATAAATAAAGAATGAGTTCATTACAGTACCTTGAAGTGGTTTTTTGTTTTGTTTCGCTAACAAAGCTCACGAGATTTTCTGTTGAGTTTTGTGTTGTGAAGTTTTCAAGTTTTGGGTGAAAGATTTGATGGATTATGGAACAAGAAGTGGCAAGAGCCTAAGCTTGGGGATGCCCATGGCACCCCCAGTATAATCTAAGGACACCAAAAAGGCAAAGCTTGGGGATGCCCTGGAAGGCATCCCCTCTTTCGTCTACTTCCATCGGTAACTTTACTTGGAGCTATATTTTTATTCACCACATGATATGTGTTTTGCTTGGAGTGTCTTGTATTATTTGAGTCTTTTCTTTTTAGTTTACCACAATCATCCTTGCTGTACACACCTTTTTAGATAGACACACATGATTCGGAAATTATTAGGATACTCTATGTGCTTCACTTATATCTTTTGAGTTATATAGTTTTGCTCTAGTACTTCACTTATATCTTTTAGATCACGGTGGTGGATTTGTTTTATAGAAACTATTGGTCTCTCATGCTTCACTTAGATTATTTTGAGAGTCTTAAATAGCATGGTAATTTTCTTAATCCTAATATGCTAGGTATTGAAGATTAGTAAAAACTTTCTTATGAGCATTTTGGATACTAAGAGAAGTTTGATGCTTGATGATTGTTTTGAGATATGGAGGTAGTGATATTAAAGTTGTGCTAGTTGAGTAGTTGTGAATCTGAGAAATACTTGTGTTGAAGTTTGCAAGTGCCGTAGCATGCACGTATGGTAAACGTTATGTAACAAATTTGAAACGGTGTTCTTTGTCTTCCTTATGAGTGGCGGTCGGGGACGAGCGATGGTCTTTTCCTACCAATCTATCCCCCTAGGAGCATGCGCGTAGTGCTTGTTTTTTCATGACTTGTAGATTTTTGCAATAAGTATGTGAGTTCTTTATGACTAATGTTGAGTCCATGGATTATACGCACTCTCACCTTTCCATCATTGCTAGCCTCTTTGGTACCGTGCATTGTCCTTTCTCACATTGAGAGTTGGTGCAAACTTCGCCGGTGCATCCAAAACCCGTGAAATGATACACTCTTTCACACATAAACCTCCTTATATCTTCCTCAAAACAGCCACCATACCTACCTATTACGGCATTTCCATAGCCATTACGAGATATATTGCGATGCACCTTTCCACCATTCCGTTTATCATGACACGTTCATCATTGTCATATTTCTTAGCATGATCATGTAGTTGACATAGTATTTGTGGCAAAGCCACCGTTCATAATTCTTTCATACATGTCACGCTTGGTTCATTGCATATCCCGGTACACCGCCGGAGGCATTCATATAGAGTCATTGTAACACCCCGGTTCTGATGCGCCAGGTGTCCGCTAGTTATTCGCCGGCGTTGCCATGTCATTTGCTTGCGTGTTGCTCTTTGCCATGTCATCATCTACATTTCATATCATGTCATCATGTGCATCGCATTCGCATACGTGTTCGTTTCATGCATCCGAGCATTTTCCCCGTTGTCCGTTTTGCAATCCGGCGCTCCTATGTTCCCCGGCGTTCCCTTTTACCTTTTTCCGTGAGCGGGTATTAAACTTTCTCGGAATGGACCGAGGTTTGCCAAGCGGCCTTGGTATAGCACCGGTAGACCGCCTGTCAAGTTTCGGGTCATTCGGAGGTCGTTTGATGCTTCAACGGTTAGCCGGGTAACCGCATAAGCCTCCTTCTCTTTGCAGCCCAACACCCCTTCAAAGTGGCCCAAAACCCCACCTAAACCCACTCCATCTTGTCGGTCATTCAATCACGATCGCGTGGCCGAAAACCGCTCTCCATTTGGAGCTTCCTAGCCCCCTCTACCTATAAATATGTGATCCCCTCCCGAAATTCTCGCAGTCCAAACCCTAGCCTTCTTCCCTCCGCGCCGCCGGACAAATCTCCCCACCGTGCCGGACATGTCCACCGCCCGGCCACCTCATCCGGACCAATGGGGAGCCGCCACGTCGCCTCCTCCGCCTCCCGCGACCAACCACGGCGCGCCACCCGTCAGCCCCGCCGCCCTCTCTCTCCTCCCACCGCGCTGGGCCCGCCGGAGCCCAGGGTAGGCCCGCCCGAGCCCGCGCGCGCCACCGCGCCTCGCCGCCTCCCCGCCGCCCGGCCCGCGCCTCGCGCGCCTCACCGCCGGCCGGCACCGCCTCCGCCGCCGCCATGCCGCGCCGCCGCCCGGCCTCCTCCGCCTCGTCGCGCCGCCCGAGGCTGCGCCTCCCCGCTCCGCCGCGTCCTGCCGCCCGGCCCCGCGGCCATCTCCGCCGCCCCGCGCCGAGCTCTCCCCCGCCGGCGTCCTTCTCCGGCCGCCGCGCGCCTCATCTCCGGCCATCCTCGATCTACGTGCGCGCCGGATCTGGATCTGAAGGGTGCCCCGATTTTTTCCCTAAGTCCTTTTCTGTTAAGTTATTATGCACTGTTCATCATGCCATAACTCTGCACCCGTGGCTCCGTTTCGGGCGTGTGGCATATCATATTGTTCATCTCGACGAGTACATCATTTCGTCTCATTGCATAATTTCCATTTGAGCTCATCTTGATGCCCGAAATGCTGTTAGAAGAGGGCTATGTGATGTTAGTTTCAGATCTGTTTCAGTAGATGCACTTTTGTCATTTTTGCCATGATTGATGTGTGCACCCTATGAAGTTGAGTCCTACATGTGTCTTGTAATATGCCATGCCATCTTTCCAGAGGTTTATGCCATGTATTTTTGTGATCTTTGTGGTGACTAGCACAAGCATGCAAACTAGGCATCTTAATGTTGCTGATTTCAGAGACTTAGTAATTTCACTAAGTCATACTCTGCTGTTATTTTTATGCTATGTGTTCATGTTGTTACAGAGAGATATATGCCCTTTTTGAGCATGATAAGTAAGGGTGTTTTGAGCATATGGATCTGCTCTATCCATCCATGCCTTTGTTTGTAATTATGGAGTGCCATATCTTGAGTCTATCTAGCTCTACTTTTGCTAGAAAATGTTGCTGACAGATTGTTTACATGTTATTCGATTTTGCCAAGCTTGGTGTAGTTGATCCTTGCATGCTATGATGTTATTGTTGCCATTTCTAGCTTCTATGCCATGTATTATTGATGTATGTATGCTTAGTTTATCATTCAATGCTCTGTAGTGAGTGCTTCAAGCTCACGACCATGCCTACTTGTTATCTGTTTTTGACATGTCCAGTTTTCTGCTAAGTCTGAAATCTGTAACGAAACTTGCTTAATTGACATGGGTGTTATTGTATTTTCTGATCCCTTTTGGCTCATGGTCAGTAAGGGACTTTTGTTCTATGCTTTGAGTAGATTCATGCCACGCCTTGTTTTGCTATATTGTGTTCCTGTAGCATGTTGTTTGCTTGATCTAAACATGTCATCCTGATGTTAATTTCTGGCATGTTATTTTCACTAAGTCTGTGAACCTGTTATCTTTTGCACTTTTGCCATGCTTGTTTGAACCTGTTATGGTGTGATTTAGCCGTAGCTCAGTGTTCACCTTTTGTCAAGCATCTTGAGTAGATCACTGCCATATCCTGTTCTGTTATGTTTGGGTGCAGTAGCTTAATTTCTTATTGCATGCTAAGTGGCATCATGCTGTTAATCGCAGGAATATGTCATTCTTGTTTTGCTTGTCATTTGCAAACCGTGCATCCGATTCCGGTGATCTTTATATCGATTTCATCCGAAATCATCTAACCTTTCCAGTGGCATACTTGGTTTGCCAAGATTATGCCTAGTTCATCTTTTCCTTCCGGAGCATGCATATGCATTGCATACCACATCTCGCATATCATGCCATGTTTATGCTTGGTTGTTTACTATGTTGTTTGCTTCTTTCCGGGTTGCTTATCTCGTTAGCTTCGGTTTCGTTCCGGAGTTGTGAGGATTCGTTCAACTACGTCCGTTTGTCTTCTTCATGGACTCGTTCTTCTTCCTTGCGGGATCTCAGGCAAGATGACCATACCCTCGAAATCACTTCTATCTTTGCTTGCTAGATTGCTCGCTCTTTTGCTATGCCTATGCTGCGATACCTACCACTTGCTTTTCATGCCTCCCATATTGTTAAACCAAGCCTCTAACCCACCTTGTCCTAGCAAACCGTTGTTTGGCTATGTTACCGCTTTGCTCAGCCCCTCTTATAGCGTTGTTAGTTGCAGGTGAAGATGAAGTTTGTTTGTTATTGGAACATGGAGATGTTGTTCCTTGCTGGAACATGTTTACTTGTTGGGATATCAAAATATCTCTTATATTATTAATGCATCTATATACTTGGTAAAGGGTGGAAGGCTCGGCCTTATGCCTGGTGTTTTGTTCCACTCTTGCCGCCCTAGTTTCCGTCATACCGGTGTTATGTTCCCGGATTTTGCGTCCCTAACGCGGTCGGGTGATTTATGGGACCCCCTTGACAGTTCACTTTGTATAAGACTCTTCCAGCAAGGCCCAACCTTGGTTTTACCATTTGCCTCACCACCACCTATCCCTTTCCCTTGGGTCGGCCAGCCCGAGGGTCATCTTTATTTTAGCTCCCCCGGGCCAGTGCTTCTCTAAGTGCTGGTCCAAACCGAGCGATGTCTGGCGCCCCCTGCGCAATCAGGGTCTATGCCAACCCGACGCCTTGCTCATCCGGTGTGCCCTGAGACCGAGATATGTGCAGCTCCTATCAGGATTTGTCGGCACATCCAGGCGGCTTTGTTGGAGTTGTTTTACTACTGTCGAAATGTCTTGTAGCCGGGATTCCAAGACTGATCGGGTCTTCCCGGGGAGAAGGAATATCCTTCGTTGATCGCGAGAACTTATCGTGGGCTAAGTTGGGACACCCCTGCAGGGTTTGAACTTTCGAAAGCCATGCCCGCGGTTATGTGGCAGATGGGAATTTGTTAATGTCCGGTTGTAGAAAACTCGAAGTTGATCTTAATTAAAATCCACCAACTGCGTGTGTAACCGTGATGGTCTCTTCTCGGCGGAGTCCGGGAAGTGAACACGGTGTTGGAGTGATGCTTGACGTAAGTAGTTTCAGGATCACTTCTTGATCATAGTTCATCGACCGTGCTTTGCCTTCTCTTCTTGCTCTCATTTGCATATGTTAGCCACCATATATGCTAGTCGCTTGCTGCAACTCTACCTCACTACCCTGTCCTACCTTTAAGCTTAAATAGTCTTGATCTCATGGGTGTGAGATTGCTGAGTCCCCGTGACTCAGAGATACTTCCAAAACCAGTTTGCAGGTGCCGATGAAACCGTGCAGGTGACGCACCCGAGCTCAAGGAGGAGCTTGATGAAGATCTTGTTCGTTGTGTTGTTTCGTTTCAGTTGATCAGTAGTGGAGCCCAGTCGGGTCGATCGGGGATCTGTGTAGCATTTGGGGTAGTCTTCTTTTATTTTGGTTCCGTCGTCGGATCTTGATTGTATCTGTATGATGTAATGTTTTACTCATGTATTGTGTGAAGTGGCGATTGTAAGCCAACTATGTATCTCTTTCCCTTATGTATTACATGGGTTGTGTGAAGATTACCTCACTTGCGACATTGCTTTCAATGCGGTTATGCCTCTAAGTCGTGCTTCGACACGTGGGAGATATAGCCGCATCGAGGGCGTTACAGTCATACTTTGTTCTAGTATCGAGTTGTAATCATTGAGTTGTAAATAAATAGAAGTGTGATGATCATCATTTTCTAAAGCATTGTCCCAAGTGAGGAATAAAAAAAGAGAAAGGCCATAAAAAAGAAAAGGCCCAAAAAAAGAGAGAAAGAGAGAAGGGACAAAGTTACTATCTTTTTACCACACTTGTGCTTCAAAGTAGCACCATAATCTTCATGATAGAGAGTCTCTTGTTTTATCACTTTCACATACTAGTGGGCTTTTTTCATTACAGAACTTGGCTTGTATATTCCAACAATGGGCCTCCTCAAGTGCCCTAGGTCTTCGTGAGCAAGCAAGTTGGATGACACCCACTAGTTTCTTTTATTGAGCTTTCATACATTTATAGCTCTAGTGCATCCGTCGCATGGCAATCCCTACTCCTTACATTAACATCAATCGATGGGCATCTCCATAGCTCATTGATTAGCCTCGTTGATGTGAGACTATCTCCTTTTTTGTCTTCTCCACATAACCCCCATCGTCATACTCTATTCCACCCATAGTGTTATATCAATGGCTCGCGCTCATGTATTGCGTGAAGGTTTATAAGTTTGAGATTACAAAAGTATGAAACAATTGCTTGGCTTGTCGTCGGGGTTCTGCATGATGAGAGCATTCTAGTGTGGCGAAAATGGAGCATGACTAAACTATATGATTTTGTAGGGATGAACTTTCTTTGGCCATGTTATTTTGAGAGGACATAATTGCTTAGTTAGTATGCTTGAAGTATTATTATTTCTATGTCAATATGAACTTTTATCTTGAATCTTTCGGATCTGAATAGTCATACCACAATTAAGAAGAATTACATTGAAATTATGCCTAGTAGCACTCCACATCAAAAATTCTATTTTTATCATTTACCTACTCGAGGAGGAGCAGGAATTAAGCTTGGGAATGCTTGATACGTCTCCAACGTATCTATAATTTTTTTATTGCTCCATGCTATATTCTCTTCTGTTTTGGACATTATTGGGCTTTATTATTCACTTTTATATTATTTTTGGGACCAACCTATTAACCGGAGGCCCAGCCCAGAATTGCTGTTTTTTGCCTATTTCAGAGTTTCGCAGAAAAAGAATATCAAACTGAGTCCAAACGGAATGAAACCTTCGGGAACGTGATTTTCGGAACGAGCATGATCCAGAGGACTTGGACCCTACACCAAGAAACAAAGGAGGAGGCCACGAGGTAGGGGGCACACCTACCCCCCAGGCGCGCCCTCCACCCTCGTGGGCCCCCTGTTGCTCCACCGACGTACTCC
The DNA here is from genome assembly GCA_032464435.1 of Aegilops umbellulata. Classification (NCBI taxonomy): domain Eukaryota; kingdom Viridiplantae; phylum Streptophyta; class Magnoliopsida; order Poales; family Poaceae; genus Aegilops; species Aegilops umbellulata. The sequence goes on along the minus strand of CP136056.1, from coordinate 228,074,256 downwards.
TTCCTCCTATATATACCTACGTACCCCCAAACGACCAGAACAGGAGCCAAAAACCTAATTCCACCGCCGCAACCTTCTGTACCCACGAGATCCCATCTTGGGGCCTGTTCCGGAGCTCCGCCGGAGGGGGCATCGATCACGGAGGGCTTCTACATCAACACCATAGCCCCTCTGATGATGTGTGAGTAGTTTACCTCAGACCTTCGGGTCCATAGTTATTAGCTAGATGGCTTCTTATCTCCTTTTGGATCTCAATACAATGTTCTCCTCCTCTCTCGTGGAGATCTATTCGATGTAATCTTCTTTTTGCGGTGTGTTTGTTGAGACCGATGAATTGTGGGTTTATGATCAAGTTTATCTATGAACAATATTTGAATCTTCTCTGAATTCTTTTATGTATGATTTGTTATCTTTGCAAGTCTCTTAAAATTATCAGTTTGGTTTGGCTTACTAGATTGATCTTTCTTGCAATGGGAGAAGTGCTTAGCTTTGGGTTCAATCTTGCGGTGTCCTTTCCTAGTGACAGTAGGGGCAGCAAGGCACGTATTGTATTGTTGCCACTGAGGATAACAAGATGGGGTTTTTATCATATTGCATGAATTTATCCCTCTACATCATGTCATCTTGCTGTCGGCGTTCTGGGAACGGGGGTCCCCAGACTTGCCTGCCTGCGGCCTGCCGCGTGGCTCAAAGGGGGCCCAGCACGGCCCAACTTCATCAACACAAGACCCAAGACCTCGGGGCCAAGCCTCGTGGGGCGGATGACACAACACTTCCTCAGGCACGGCCTCGTCAGGCTGGCTCACGAGGAGGCGGAGAGATCAAGGCGGGGTACCTCACGAGGTGCCCATGACGCAAGCCATGACGACCAAGGGCGCCAGGCGGGTGCCAGCCCGCGCAGTGTCCTCCCCTTTCCTCTTTGGTGCAAAGGGGGCGAGCGCGGGCGAGAGGATCAAGCAAAGGCATCCATTTCGGTGCAACAAGACCAAGACCAGTCCGACGGTGGGAAGGAGGTCATCGTGGAGCCCAGGACGGCGTCACCACAGGGCCTTTGGCAGGCGAGGACCAACTTTAGTCAGGATAAGTGTACTCGATGTTCCCCTTTGAATTGGCCAATTGTTGGCGCCCTTCCCTCTCAATATTTGGGAAGAGGCCCAGGGCCTTTGCCTATAAATAGGACTAGCCACCCCCAGGGTAGAGGCATCTGGTATCCAGAATCCGAGCAGAGAGAGAGAGAGAGAGAGAGAGAGAGAGAGAGAGAGAGAGAGAGAGAGAGAGAAGGGCGGCTGAACTCCCTTAGCAGTTCATCGTCCCAGCTAGAACACGCCCTCGCGAGGCTGTTCCCCCTTGTACTGTTCATCATCATCAGCCCAAGAGGCAATCCACCCACCACAAACTAGAGTAGGGTATTACACCACAATGGTGGCCCGAACTAGTATAAACTCTGCGTCCCTTGTGTTGTTCCTTCGGTAGTTAGATCCTTGCGAGACGGAGAGGTAGAGGGCAGAACCTCCGCGCGCACCCCAGAGTTCGAACCTTAAGGGTCTGCCGGAGCCCGAAATTTGACATTTGGCGCGCCAGGTAGGGGTGTGCTGGAATTCGCCTTCCACCGCTTCGTTCTCCTCCGACCGTCGCGTCCATGTCTGACGCTTGTCGGGCCCGCGCCGAGCGCCGGGCCGCCATCGCCTCCCGCGTCGCCCAGACGGCTCCCGTCGGCGGGCGTCCTCGTCGTTCCCCGTCGCCCGCCATCAACGCCACCGCCGGCCCGGCGGTGAACGAGCAGCAAGCGTCATCCCAGCATCTGCCTGTGCGGCAAGATAACCGCACCTCTACATCAACACCCCCGGTCGTCGCGGCCCTTCTGGGCGGCTCGCAGGCGCCGCCCACAAATCGCCATGTCAAGCCGTTTGTCCGCCGGGTCGGCGCCGTTTCCGCACGGCAGGGGGCTCCCATGGACCAAGTGGCGCGCGAGGCCGGTCTGGCCTTCAGCTCGGAGGACCATCCCGCCAACTTGGCTGGCTCGGGCGCGCTCCCCATGTTGTGCACCCCCACCATCTGCCAGGTGGCTGTCACCAGAACCCTCGTCGACGGCGGCGCCGGCCTCAGCGTGCTTTCGGTTGAGACCTTCAACCTCCTCCGCATACCCCTGGAGCGGCTGCAACCCAGTCGGTCTTTCTTGGGCGTCGGGGGCGGGTCATCCAGCTCCCTGGGACAGATCCGGCTCCCGGTAACCTTCGGCACCTACGACAACTTTCGCACGGAAATGGTCGACTTGGACATCGCCTCCATCGGCCTTCCTTACAACGCCATCCTCGGCTACCCGGTGCTGGCCCAGTTCATGGCTGCCACGCACCCGGCGTACAACCTCATGAAGATGCCCGGGAGCAGCGGTGTCCTCACCGTGCCTGGGGACATCGGAGATGCCTTGCGGGTACTCAAGCTCGCCTACAAGGCAGCGGCCTCGGCACAGTCAGCCGACGCGGAGACCCCCGGACCCAAGGGGGCTGCGCCAGCCAAGAAGAGGCAGTTGTTCACCCAGGACAAAGCGGAAACCAAGCAGATACCTGTCGACAAAGACGGGTCCTCTAATGCCACTTTCACCATAGGCGCCAATCTTGAGCCTGAGCAAGAGGAAGCTCTGATCAGGTTCCTGCGCGCAAATAAGAAGGTATTCGCTTGGGAGCCTGATCAGTTGGTAGGGATCCCCAGTATCAAATAAGACTTTTGCAGGAATATCATTAACAGGAAGATTACCCATGATCACTTCAGAAGAATCCTCTGCTTGAGCTGCATTCATCATGTTCACCTTGGCATGCTTAGGATTATGCTTGACCACTGCATTGCTGGAAGATTTCACAGGAGGAGGAGGCGGAAGGCGCCTTTGGTTGAAGCACTTGTCCGCATAGTGACCCTTTTGCTGACATTTCCTGCAAGTCACCTCTGAGAGCGGACGATGATAAGGAGCACTTGGCCTTGGAGCTTGATTCTGAGACTTGTTCTGATAGACAGGGTTGGGTGGGTGGGAAGATCCACGACCACTTGAGTTCTTCTGATGATAAGGCTGACGGAACGGAGGAGGAGGAGGCAACCAGAACTTCTGTTGCTTAGCTGCCACAAGTGAGGAAGAAGAAGACTGGACTGCGTCTCTGACTCTCTTCTTAGATGCCTCACACTTGAGCTGAGCAGCTTCTTGTTTCAGTGCCATGTTGTAGAATTCATCATACTTTAATGGCTCGAAAAGCACGAGAGCAAGTTGCAGATCTTCTCTGAGACCACGCCTGAACTGGTAGATCATACTCTTCTCATCAGGAATGTCTTGCCTTGCAAAACGAGAGAGCTTCTGGAACTGAGTGTTGTATTGATAGACAGACATGGTGCCTTGCTTGAGATTGCGGAATTCCTCACGCTTACTCTCAACAACACTTTCTGGAATGTGGTGTGCTTTGAAGTCACGGCGGAAATCATCCCAAGTGATCACACGACCTCCTCTGGAATCTTTGTATTGCTGGAACCACTCAGCAGCTTGATCTTTGAGTTGAAAAGAGGCAAACTTGACAAAGTCCTCAGGTCTCACATTGCTGCACTCGAAATGCTTGCTGATGTCCACTAGCCAATCATCTGCGTCTGTGGCCTCGACACAGTAGCTGAAGGTCTTTGGCTGATTAGCAAGGAACTGTTTCAGTGAAGTGAAATGCGGTTGATTGTTGCCTTGGCCTTGATTCTCTTGATTAGCTTGCCCTTGGTTGCGATCTTGCAAGAGCTGAATCAGAATCTGAGCATTGGCATTTGTGGCAGTCATCAAGGCTTGCCAAGCTTCCGGAGGCGGAGGTGGTGGCGGAGGGTTAGCCTGATTCCCTTCATTGCGTTCCGGATTCTGACGCGTTGGTGGAGCCATCCTGAAGAGGGTGACATCCATTAGCATCTTGACAGAGATATATTGAAGCTGAATCAAAGGAACGAAATTGCAACATATAGTCTTCACAATTAACATTCGAACAAAAATGAACGAATGAATTCCAATGTAAATTATCACACTTCCAAAGCTGAGAAGCCACTTAGAACATGGTAAGGAATAAAATCAACAAGGTACGGATATGAACAAATACTTCGTAAGGATTACCCAATCACAAACCAAATATCTGCGGAAGAAATACTAAAGCTACAAGAATTCCCACTTATAAACTCCCGAAACTTTTTGGTTATGCAATCAGGTGTTGGGGATACAGGGGAAGCATAATATCTCACCCAAACTAGCAAATCCTACAACCAGCTGTATCCATCCTTCAACACATAACCAAGAAACCTTCGGAAATCGTCTACCTCAACCTTCGAAAACACATCTGTTATACAAGTCATGGCAATACCCCCGCACTCGCCACAGTACTGGGCTATCAGGGTTATCTCACCAACAACTGTACAAAAGAGATTTTCGATGTCGGCGTACTAAACTCAGGTATTCCAAAACCGCAACGATAAGATTATGACGACAACACCTCGGAGCTCAACTCCCCGGGACACTGCCACAACCCCTAAATGTCAGGAGGCAACCAAGACAATGTTGTCATCATAAAACCATCGGAACGATTGTAATATACCCGTGTGATCCTAAAAATTTTTTTAGTGAAATTTGAGAAGAGAAGAGTCAAACTCTACGTCAGGAAGCCTTGCCAGAAGGTCGAAGGGACTGGGGAGTAAAAAGAATTCCTAAACTCTCCGATATATAACTCCTAAATGACTCAAAACATTTTTCTAGACACAACTCGGCCACTAAAGACGATCAAATAGTGGGGGCTCCTAAGGTCGGGACTGGCTCTGATTACCAACTTGTAACGCCCTCGATGCGGCTATATCTCCCACGTGTCCAGGCACGACTTAGAGGCATAACCGCATTGAAAGCAATGTCGCAAGTGAGGTAATCTTCACACAATCCATGTAATAAAGAAAGGGGAAAGATACATAGTTGGCTTACAATCGCCACTTCACACAAGTACATAAATAACATCCATCAAACAGATTACACTCAAGGTCCGACTACGGCACCAAAATGAAAGAAGACTACCCCAAATGCTAAACAGATCCCCGGTTCACCCAACTGGGCTCCACTACTGATCATCTGGAAAAGAAACATAGTAACGGCCACGTTCCTCGTCGAACTCCCAAGTGAGCTCGGTCGCGTCATCTGCACTGACATCGTTGGTACCTGCAACTGTGGTGATAATATCTGTGAGTCACGGGGACTCAGCAATCTCACACCCACGAGATCAAGACTATTTAAGCTTAAAGGTGGGAAAGGGGTTTGTGAGGTGGAGCTGCAGCAAGCGACTAGCATATGGTGGCTACAGCGCAAAAGAGAGCGAGAAGAGAAGGCAAAGCACGGTCGTGAAACTAGAAGTGATCAAGAAGTGATCCTGAAACGACCTACGTCAGACATAACTCCAACAACCGTGTTCACTTCCCGGACCTCGCCGAGAAGAGACCATCACGGTTACACACGCGGTTGATGTGTTTTAGTTAAGGTCAACTTCGGGTTTTCTACAACCGGACATCAACAAATTCCCATCTGCCTCATAACCGTGGGCACGGCTTTCGAAAGATAATACCCTGCAGGGGTGTCCCAACTTAGCCTATGATAAGCTCTCACGGTCAACGAAGGATATTCCTTCTACCGGGAAGACCCGATCAATCTCGGAATCCCGGACTACAAGACATTTCGACAGCAACAAAACAAGTCCAGCAAAGCCGCCCGATTGTGCCGACAAATCCTGATAGGAGCTGCACATATCTCGGTCTCAGGGCACATCCGGATGAGACTAGCTACGAGTAAAACCAGGCCTCGAGTTTCCACGAGGGGGCCCCGCAGGCAGCTCAGTTCGAACCAGCACTTAGAGAGAAGCACTGGCCCGGGGGGGGCTAAAATAAGGATGACCCTCGGGCTCGCGAAAACCCGGGGGAAAAAGAGTAGGTGGTGGCAAATGGTAAAACCAATGTTGGGCCTTGCTGGAAAAGTCTTATTCAAAGCGAACTGTCAAGGGGGTCCCATAAATCACCCAACCGTGTAAGGAACGCACAAATCCGGGAACATAACACCGGTATGACGGAAACTAGGGTGGCAAGAGTGGAACAAAACACCAGGCATAAGGCCGAGCCTTCCACCCTTTACCAAGTATATAGATGCATTAATTAAATAAGAGGTATTGTGATATCCCAACAAGTAAACACGTTCCAACAAGGAACAACAAGATCATGTTCCAACAAGGAACAAACTTCATCTTCACCTGCAACTAGCAACGCTATAAGAGGGGCTGAGCAAAAGCGGTAACGTAGCCAATCAACGGTTTGCTAGGACATGGATGGTTAGGGGATGACATGGCAATATGGGTGGCATGATATAGCAAGTGGTAGGTATCGCAGCATAGGCATAGCAAAAGAGCGAGCAATCTAGCAATCAAAGATAGAAGTGATTTCGAGGGTATGGTCATCTTGCCTGCAAGAGTTTCAGAGTTCTCGAAAGCTTGGTCCTCGAAAGCGTTCTCAACGGAATCCTCGTTCACGTACTCGTCTCTCGGATCTACCCAAGACAAGAGAACAAGCAAAGGAACCAATATCAACCACGATGCAATGCGCGAGCAACATGATGCAAAACATGGCATGATATGCGAGAGGTGATATGCAATGCGTATGCATGCTCCGGAAGGACAAGGATGAACAGGGCATAATATTGGCAAACCAAGCATGCCACTGGATAGGTGAGGTGATTTCGGTTGAAATTGATATAAAGTTCACCGGAAACGGATGCACGGTTTGCAAATGGCAAGCAATACAAGAATGACACGAATCTGATATTAACAGCATGATGCTACTTAGCAAGCAACAAATAATTAAGCTACTGCACCCAAACATGACAACAAAGCATATGACAGTAAAGTACTCAAGATGCTTGACAAAAGATGAACACTGAGCTACGGCTAAATCACATCATAACAGGTCCAAACAAGCATGGCAAAAGTGCACAAGATAACAGGTTCTCAGACTTAGTGAAATAATCAACATAGCAGAAACTAACATCAGGATGACATGTTCAGAGCAACGAAACAACATGCTACGGGTTGAGAACGTAGCAAAGAAAGGCATGGCTTGAATCTACTCATAGCACTTGACAAAAGTCCTTTACTGACCATAAGCCAAAAAGGATCAGAAAATATGATTACACCCATGTCAATTAAGCAAGTTTCGTTACAGGTTTCAGACTTGGCAGAAAACTGGACATGGCAGAAAACTAATAACGACTAGGCATGTTCGTGAGCTCGATGCACTCACTAAAGAGCATTTCATGATAAACTAAGCATACATACATCAATAATACATGGCATAGTAACTAGACATGGCAAGAATAACATCATATCATGCAAGGATCAACTATACCAAGCTTGGCAAAATCGAATAACATGTAAACAATCTGCCAGCAACATTTTGAAGCAAAAGTAGAGCACGATTGACTCAAGCTATGGCACTCCATAATTGCAAACAAAGGCATGGATGGATAGATCAAATACTCAAGTTCAAAACTCCCTTACTGATCATGCTCAAATTATGCATAGATCTCCCGGAAATAACATGAACACATGGCATAAAAATAACAGCAGTCAGGGACTTAGTGAAATCACTAAGTCTCTGAAATCAGCAACATCAAGTGACCTAGTTTGCATGCTTGTGCTAGCCACCACATAGATCACAAAAATACATGGCAAAATTCTCTGGATAGGTAACATGGCATATTACAAAACTCATGTAGGACTCAACTTCATAGGAGGTACACATCAATCATGGCAAAAATGACAAAAGTGCATGTTCAGATAAGATCCAGCAGCTAACATCAACTAGCCCTCTTATAACAGCATTTCCGGCATCAAGACGACCTCTAATGAAAATGATACAATGGAGCAAAATGGTGTACTCTTTGAGACGAACAAATTGACATATTATACGCACGAAACTGAGCTACGGATGCAAAGTTATGTCAGGTAGAACATGTGATGTTGATGCAAGATTCATGAGGACTTAGCAAAAAAAACGAGGGGCACGGGGTAAACCCTAGATCTGGCCGGACTCCGGCGATGGCTATTCCGGCCGGCGCGGGCGATGCGGGCGGAGGAGCGGGAGGAGGCCGGCGTCGGCGCGGAGGGCGGCGGGCGGCGCGTTCCGGCGCGGGGGCGGAGACGGCGGCGGAGCGCGGGGCGGCGCGCGCGGGGCGACGGCGGCGGAGCCGCGGTGGCGGAGCGGGGCGAAGCAGCGGCGGCGGGCGCCAGGCGCGGGCGGAGGCGGGCGCCAGGCGCGGGCGGCGGCGGAGCTCGGGCGGCGGCGCGACGCGCGCGGGCCTCGGGGGCCCGTCCCGGGCCGAGCGGGCCGGCGCGGAGGCGCGGGCGCGGGGACGGCGGCGCGGTGCCCGCGTGGCACACGCTGGTTGGTTGCGGCGGCGGGGAGGGCGACGTGGCAAGCCCTGATTGGCCGCTGCGACGTGGCGGTGGGTGGTGGACACGTCCGGCGCGGGCGAACGTGTCCGGCGGCGGAGAGGGAGCGGGGCTAGGGTTTGATCTGCCCGAAAAATCCGAGGGGAGGACATATTTATAGGTAGAGGGGGCTAGGAAGCTCCAAATGGAGAGCTGTTTTCGGCCACGCGATCGTGATCGAACGACCGAGATGATGGAAGGGACTTAGATGGGTTTTGGGCCACTTAGAAGGGGTGTTGGGCTGCAACACACACGCGGCCTTCACGGTTACCCGGTTAACCGTTGGAGTACCAAACGAACTCCGATTGACCCGAAACTTGACAGGCGGTCTACCGGTGCTATACCGAGGCTGCTTGGCAAACCTCGGTCCACTTCGAGAATGTTTAATACCCGCTCACGAAGAAATGTAAAAGGGGACGCCGGGAGACATAGGAGCGCCGGATTGCAAAACGGACAACGGGAAAGATGCTCGGATTTATGAGACGAACACGTATGCGAATGCGATGCACATGATGACATGATATGAAATGCATGACATTACCAAAATGCAAAACGGAGAGAACCCAACCACGGAGGGAATATCATAACACATAGTCGGCAATGGCAATAGTTGGAATACAAATATGGCAAGTTACATCTGGGGCGTTACAGTGCTGCTGCCGCTGTCGAGGCCGTGAAGGGTCGCGCGGAGGCTCTGCTGGGGAAGTTCTGGGCCTTCAGCACCAAGCCGAAGCAAGGCGCTGCCGACCCTGCTGCTCCATGAGGTGAACCCACTCCGCGCTGCTCCGCCGCCGTCGAGCGATTTCGTCGTGGCTCCTGTCCTGTTTTTAATTCCTGCACATGTACCATGCCTCGGGAAGGCGTTTAAACTTGCGTCTGGCATCGAGATAACAGTGTGGACTGTAATATTTGCTTTTGAATTCCTTGAAATTATGCTATTCCTTCCTACTTGCTTATGTTCTACGCCGGCAGAGCCCGGCCCCGCGCGTACCTCACCCAACATTAGCCCCGACAGGAAACCAGGACGGGACCAAGGAGTGAGGGGCTACGTGACAAGTTAGGCTCCAGAGTCGCGATGCTCAGGAGTCCCCCTTGGCGCACGAACAACAAGTAGGGAGGTGATCCTTGAAATTTATGCTTCCTACTTGCTTATGTTCTACGCCGGCAGAGCCCGGCCCCGCGCGTACCTCACCCAGCATTAGCCTTTCGGAACTAAGGACTGAGGGGCTACGAGACTAGTTAGGCTCCTGAGTCGCGATGCTCAGGAGTCCCCCTTGGCGCGCGAACAGCAAGTAGAGAGGTGAGATGTGGTGGATCAACCGTTCTACGTCTGCAGAGCCCGGCCTCACGCGTACCTCACCCAGCGTTAGCCTTTCGGAACTAAGGAGTGAGGGGCTACGAGACCAGTTAGGCTCCTGAGTCGCGATGCTCAGGAGTCCCCCTTGACGCTCAAATGACCTTCATACCTTGGCTCCGCTCGGGGAGAGACGCGCGACGAATCAGGCCCGGGGGGGCTGGCTGGGTGGCGTGCGTCTGGGCGTGACCCGGGCGCAGCCCCCGTGCCCAGCCCCCTCGCGCGGCACTCCCGAGGGGAGGCGTTACGATGAGGCTAGACACTGAGCTCTGGGCTCCCTGAGGTTGATGCAGCCCGGGGGCCACCCTCAGTTGTTTATCACTAGCGCGGAGCATAGCGCTTCCGTATGTGTAAGGGCATAGTCGCTCCTCGGCAGTGTCGTCAGCCAGCGTGGAGCATGGTGCTTCCACTGGTACGTGGGAGGGGGCTCCCCTTCGGGAGGAGCCCCCGGGGCGTGTACAGCCCTGCCCTGACACGTGGCTGGCACGGTAGGGCCTGGCGAGGTGTATCTGGGCACCCGTGAGCCAGCGCGGGACTCACGGGGCCCTACCTCTAGGCGGGTTGCGCCTGGCATTGGGCCTTATCTTGTGATGTGTTCCTGCAAATTTGGTTAGATGCCTGCACTCTACGTCCTCGGGTCCTGGCCCTCGAGCTGGTCTCATCCGTCGCTGGTATGCCAGGTCGCGATGCCGTGGACAAGGCCAGAGGGTGAGGGCTGGAGAGCCAGTAAGAGCCCTGAGTCGCGATGCTCAGGTACCCCCTCCCTTTAACGTGCTAGTGGTCGACATGGAGAAGAAGAGGTACCGTGGACCGGCATCAAATGATTAAGCATGGTAGGTCGAACGCATAGCCGGGAATAAGCGCAAAAGGGATACATGTCACTGGGTCTGGCCCAAGCGACTTGGGGATGATGCAGCCCGAGGGGCGCCCCCAACAAAGTAAGCTAGCAACACGAAAATAAAAAGGATACATGCCGCAGGGACGGAACCACGCGGCCTGGGAATAATGCAGCCCTGGGGGGCGCTCCTAGCTGGAAACGAAACTTGAAAGATGTCACCTGATGATGTTGAGGACGAAGCAGTGTTGGTGTAGCAGACTCGATGGGCTGCGAAAGCCGATCCTCACGAGCCCCCAGGCCCAGGGGCCGCGGGAGGCTCCGGAGGCGCAGGTGGCTCCTCGCGGACCATCTCCATCTCCGCCAAGGCTGCGGAACGCCTGGCCTCTTGAGCCTCCATGATGCCCCTCATGAGGCGCTGGTACATGGCAACCGCATTCGGCAAGCCGTAAGGCATGCGAATGTAGCTGTGGGGTGGACCTTCGCAGCGCCCCACTCGCGAGGGCCAGAGGCACTCCAGAGAGGCGACTCGACTGAGCCCTGGTATGTCGATGCAGATGCGCAGCCCACCATCCTTGCCTGGATGGGGAGCCACAGCTGGTAGGCGGCGGCCACCTCTCATGACTCTTGACTCTCGCAGCTCCTTAATGGCCTTGCTGACAAACTCCTGTCGGTCGGGCCTTCCTTGCTTTACTCCTTCTTGAGGGAAACGTGCTTCGAAACACGCCTCCATGTGGTGCCCAAGCGCCTCCCTCGTGACCCTAGCCAGGTCGGTGGCCCTCCAGGGGAGAGCCCCCGAGCCCTGCCTGAGGAGGGCACCAGGCGCGCTTTCCTATGTGATGGAAGGAGGTTCCCCCTAGGCAGGCGCGGGCCCCGAGGGGCCTGCCTCCTGAGGGGCCGGGCCGGACGATGTCTTCTTCTTCTTGGGGATGGTCTCGGGAAGCCTCCTACTTCCGCGATACGGGTCTTCCAGTGATGCTTGCCTGAAAGGCTCGTTCCAAGGAACACACCGCGTCCTTCTCTTCACAGGGCACTGTGATGACTCCACCACTCCCTGGCATCTTGAGGACGTTGTAGCCGTGGTGAGTTACGGCCATGAATTTGGCCAGCGCTGGGTATCCAAAAATGGCGTTGTACGGCAGGCGAATATGAGCGACGTCGAAGTTGATGAGCTCGGTGCGGTAGTTGTCGCGTGCTCCAAAGGTGACAGGGAGGCGGACCTGCCCAATCGGGACCGGGAAGCTAGCTGTAGGGCACTTGGAGATTGTTGAATGTTTCCACGGACAGGACGTTGAGCCCTGCCCCGCCATCGATGAGGGTCCTGGTGACCACTGTGTTGCTGATGATTGGTGAACAAAGCATTGGGAGGACTCCGGCTGTGGCCGCACACTTGAGCTGATCTACTGAGCTGAACGTGATGGCGCACGATGACCACCTGATAGGGCGTGTGGTTTCGAGCTTGGGGAGGACTGCATTCACTTCGCGGGCGAACTGCTTGAAGATGTGCTGAGAGGCTGGGGCTTGAGCTCCGCCCAGGATGCAAGCGATCGCGCGCGGCTCCTGGAAGCCCCCAGCCCCCTCGTCCTGATGGCGGTCCTCGTTTCTCCTTGGCTGCGGCGGCAGCGAAGGGAGGCCTGCGTTGCCTTGCGGGCGATCCTCGCGAGGCTGGTCCCTCCAGTCTCCCTCGCGAGGCGGGTCTTGCCAGCTGTCCTCGCGAGGTCGATCGCGCCACCCTAGGTGTGGGTCGCGGTCTTTCCAGTGTCCTGCGTTCCTTCCTCCTCCTCGACCGTAGCCCCGGTCGGCACGGTCGGGGCGATGGCCGATCCTTCCTTCTCGCACGGCTCGGAGCTCTTGACATTCGTTGGTGTTGTGGGTGTGGAGGTCGTGGTACACGCAGTACTAACTGCCCTTGGAAGATTCGGGATGATCTCTGCCCCGCTTGGTGTCCGGTTCTGCCGCGACCACGGCAGCCCCCTTGCACTTCACATCCTTGGCCTTGGACTTCTTCTCTTCTGGGTCCGCGGCAGGCAGCTCGAGGAGGGAGAGACGCCCTTCCTCAGCCCTGGCGCACTTGGTCGCCAAGTTGAACAGCTCCAAGGAAGTGCACAGGTCCTCATGCATCGCCAGCTCCTCCTTCATCTTGACGTCGCGCACGCCGTCCGAGAAAGCTGAGATGATGGCCTCCTCGGACACCTTGGGAATCTTGAGGCATGCGTTGTTGAAGCACTGGATGTACTTTTGCAGGGTCTCTCCGGGTTGTTGCTTGATGCGGCGCATGTCGCTCACGGCTGGTGGCCGGTCGCGGGTACCTTGGAAGTTGGCGATGAAGTGGGTGCGCATCTCGTCCCAGGAGGAGATCATGCCTGGAGCCAGGTGCGGGCCCCGTCCTTGAGCGCCATGGGAAACCAGTTCGCCATGACCTTCTCATCTCCATTGGCAGCTTCGATGCCCAGCTCATAGAGCTGGAGGAACTCCGCAGGATCGGCTGTGCCGTCGTAACGAGGAGGCAGGTCTGGCTTGAACTTGCCGGGCCACGCGACGCTGCGCAGTTCGATGGTGAAGGCACGGCAGCCCGCCGTGGCCACGGGGGGCCTTGGGTGACGGAGAGCTTGGTCTTGCAGGTCCCTGTGCACTGCAGCTGGGAGCAGCGCGAGGTCTTGGCGTGCGGGAGCAGGAGCATGGCCGCGGCGCGCTGGAGCAGGGAGCGCCCAGGCAGCTTCTTACGGGCGAGGGACTTCTTGGCAGCTCTGCTCTTGCCGCGTTGGCGCCTGACGGAGCGGGATCCGCCCAGGGGCCACGCGCCTTGGAGCCAGGGTGTCTTCTTGATGAGGAGGCGGCTGGGGCGCCCTTGGAGCTTCATCACCCGCGCGGGGAGGGGTGCGGTGCAGCGGAACGGACGGCGCAGGAGAGCCCCCCGCGGCGCGGACGAGCTCGGCAACGCGGTCGAGCCATTCTTCATAGACGTCGTCGACGGGACGGTAGCGCAGGAGCTCGTTTGCCGCGATGAGCGCAGCTCGAGCCTCCATGGGTGCGCGGAGCGCATGGGACGAAGAACCAGCTGGCGTGAGCGAGGGAGTAGCGGTGCGGCCGTCTTGCCGCACGGACGGATGCTGAGACGACGCTTGCTGCTCGTTCCCCGCCGGGCCGGTAGCGGCGTTGACGGCAGGTGAAGGGGAATGGCGAGGACGCCCACCGACGGGAGCCATCTGGGCGACGCGGGAAGCGAGAGCGGCTCGGTGCTCGGCGCAGGCCCGACGAGCGTCAGACATGGACGCGATGGTCGGAGGAGAACGGGGCGGTGGAAGACGAATTCCGGCGCACCCCTACCTGGCGCGCCAAATGTTGGATTTCGGGTTCCGGCTGACTCTTGAGGTTCGAACTCTGGGGTGCGCGCGGAGATTACGCCTTCTACCTACCTGCACCCCTCCGCCTCGCAAAGATCTAAGCTATGGAAAACACAGCACAAGAGACACAGGGTTTATACTGGTTCGGGCCACCGTTGTGGTGTAATACCCTACTCCAGTGTGGTGTGATGGATTGCCTCTTGGGCTGATGATGATGAACAATAAAAGGAAGAACAGCCTTACGAGGGTCTGTTCTTGGCCGGGGCGATGAACTGCTAGGTGGAGTTCAGTCACCCTTCTCTCTCTCTCTCTCCGATCTGATTGCCGATCGATCTCCTCCCTTACCCTGGGGGTGGCTAGTCCTATTTATAGGCAAAGACCCTGGGCCTCTTCACAAATATTGAGCGGGAAGGGCGCCAACAATTGGCCATTTCGAAGGGGAACATCTGGTACACTTATCCTGACTAAAGTTGGTCCTCGCCTGCCAAAGGATCTGGTGGTGACGCTGGCTTGGGCTCCACAATGACGTCCTTCCTGCCGCTGGACTGGTCTTGGTCTTGTTGCACCGAAACGGGTGCCTTTGCTTGATGCTCTCGCCTGCGCTTGCTCCCTTTGCACCAAAGAGGAAAGGAGGACACTGTGCGGGCTGGTGCCCGCCTGGCGCCCTTGGTCGTCATGGCTTGCATCACGGGCACCTCGTGAGGTACCCCGCCTTGATCTCTCCGCCTCCTCGCGAGCCAGCCTGATGAGGCCGTGCCTGAGGAAGATCCGTGTCGTCCGCCCCGCGATGCTTGGCCCCTCGCGAGGGTCTTGGGTTTGTGTTGATGAAGATGGGTCGTGTTGGGCCCCCCTTTGAGCCACGCCGCAGGCCACAGGCAGGCAAGTCTGGGGACCCCCGTTCCCAGAACGCCGATAGATAGATATGATAGGATAATATTTTTGGTATTTTTATGATAAAGATGCAAAGTAAAGTAGAAGAAAAATAAAAGGCAACGGAAATAGCTTGTTGAAGGGAGATTAATATGATGGAAAATAGACCCGGGGGCCATAGGTTTCACTAGTGGCTTCTCTCAGGAGCATAAGTATTTACGGTGGGTGAACAAATTACTGTTGAGCAATTGATAGAATTGAGGATAGTTATGAGAATATCTAGGTTTGATCATGTATATAGGCATCATGTCCGAGACAAGTAGACCGACTCCTGCCTGCATCTACTACTATTACTCCACACATCGACCCCTATGCAGCATGCATCTAGAGTATTAAGTTCATAAGAACAGAGTAACGCTTTAAGCAAGATGACATGATGTAGAGGGATAAACTCATGCAATATGATATAAACCCCATCTTGTTACCCTCGATGGCAACAATACAATACGTGCCTTGCTGCCCCTACTGTCACTGGGAAAGGACACCACAAGATTGAACCCAAAGCGAAGCACTTCTCCCATTGCAAGAAAGATCAATCTAGTAGGCCAAACCAAACTGATAATTTGAAGAGATTTGCAAAGATAACCAATCATACATAAAAGAATTCAGAAGATTCAAATATTGTTCATAGATAAACTTGATCATAAACCCACAATCCATCGGTCTCAAAAATCACACCGCAAAAGAAGATTACATCAAATAGATCTCCACAAGAGAGGGAGAGAACATTGTATTGAGATCCAAAAAGAGAGAGGAAGCCATCTAGCCAATAACTATGGACCCGAAGGTCTAAGGTAAACTACTCACACATCATCGGAGAGGCTATGGTGTTTATGTAGAAGCCCTCCATGATCGATGCCCCCTCCGGCGGAGGTCCGGAACAGGCCCAAGATGGGATCTCATGGGTACAGAATGTTGCAGCGGTGGAATTAGGTTTTTGGCTCTGTATCTGGTAGTTTGGGGGTACGTAGGTATATATAGGAGGAAGGAGTACGTCGGTGGAGCAACATGGGGCCCACGAGGGTGGAGGGCGCGCCCAGGGGGGTAGGCACGCCCCCCTACCTTGTGGCTTCCTGGTAGCTTTCTTGACATAGGGTCCAAGTCCTCTGGATCATGTTCGTTCCGAAAATCACATTCCCGAAGGTTTCATTCCGTTTAGACTCCGTTTGATATTCTTTTTCTGCGGAACTCTGAAATGGGAAAAAAACAGGAATTCTGGGCTGGGCCTCCGGTTAATAGGTTAGTCCCAAAAATAATATAATAGTGAATAATAAAGCCCAATAATGTCCAAAACAGAAGATAATATAGCATGGAGCAATCAAAAATTATAGATACGTTGGAGACGTATCAGCTGGTCCCGGCACCGTATCAAGTGCCAGCATAAAAGGACAAGAACAAGAGCGAAGAGGCCGAAAGCGGCCTCCACTCTACAGGTATGTCGGACACTATGTCCAGGGAGACTGAAGCTCCTTCTTCGAAAGACGAAGGGGAAGGGGAAGGTGATATCCCTTCCCCTCATGGGAGCAAAAGGACTGCATCTCAAGACTTGGTGGTGGAGGCACCCAAGAGAGGGAAGGTATCCCTACCATATGGTTCAAGTTCCGAAGCCGATGTCGTTGCAAGGCACCTCTCTAGGGACAAGCCCCTTGCCGAATCGTAAGTGAACAAGGATGCTCTAGACATATCCCATTCCTTTTGGGTTGCAGGGGTAACATTTAAAGTATATGCTTACAGTTCAGCCCACAGTCCACCCCGACAGTCCTCCTCATTAGGGGACTTATCTCTGGGGATGATGGCAAGCGAGACGCCTTCTCATGCTTCCTCGCCTCTTAGGGCGGACGACTTCGAGGTGTCATCTTGGAGAATCTCCCCTGACTATCAAGCGGCGTGGGAGACAATAAAAACAACGCCCGAGGGTGGTACTTCGATCATCAAGGGTCCAGGGGGTGCAACCCCTATGGGGGCCAGTGATGAAGGTCCCGAACTATCCGGCTTACAGCCGAAGACGACTCTAGGGTCGAGCCGATGTATCCCTTTGAAGGGAATGCATACTCTCGCAGCAGCCTCGAGGAATCCAGAGGTGTCGGATACTCTGATGAGCACATTAAAAAGTGTCTCCATCTCAGAGGAACATCATACCTTAATGGGTATGGTAGTTGAAAGGGTTCTGTCCGCGAAAAGCGGATTGAATGAAGCTTTCATGGGCCTGTTGAGAGGCTTCAAGGTATGCAATGTAATAGCTTAATGACTTTTACATGCACAATGCGCCCGTGTATAGATAGTAGCCCCTAAGGCTCTGGTCGGCTTCCACGGGGAGGCGATCAGAGGATCAAAAATATATGCTAATGAAGTAACCTAATTAATTCGAACATAGGCTGTTACATCCATGGCAACCTCCCAAGCTATGGAAGTTGCAGATCTAAAGAAGAAACTTGAGTTAGCGGATGAGGACATCACTCTTATTAACAGGCGGCTCGACGAGGCACAAGGTATGTGTTGGGGCAGCTTGTTTATGCATGTATGCTAGTATAAGCACGAGGCTGAAAATCATATACTGTGACATGCATAACTGTAGATGGTGCTGCCGCGGTTGAGACCCTTCGGGCTGAACTTGCCCGGGCCAAGGAGCATGCCAGGGTGAGCAACGCGGCTGCCAAGAAGGCGGTTGCGGATTTGAAGGCCGAATAGGCCGCTCAGCACCAGTGCCAGGAGAAAGTATCTACCATGGAGTAGGAGCTGAAGGATGCCACTAGCAGCTGCAAATCTCTTGAGGAGGATAACAAAGCCAAGGCAGCCAAACTCGACAAGGCCTTAATAAAGGCGAAAGAAGCACGATCCGAATCTAGAGCGGCTCGGGCGGAGATCCGACAGGCTGGGGAGATAGCGGCCGGTAAGCCCTTTCTTTTACAGACTAAGTTCGGCGACCCAAAGTATGCTCTACTTAACCAAATGTGGAGTTCTCCAGACGTGTTCTTGGATCTGCCGAAGAGTGTTTCCGATGAGGCACGGTTCTTCCAAGCACAGGAAGGACGTGATGCGGAGAGGCTTTTCTGGCCGCAGTTCAACGTGGCAAGGCGTCTGGCGCTGCTGAATGAACAGATGGCCCAGTGGGCCGAGGTACACAAGATGTCCGGAGCTGCCATCAAGGACGTCGTGGTTCGGCTATGGCTGGCTAAACCCATTCTGAGCGGCTATTTCGGTTTGGTGCAGCGGCTTGTCGATGCAGTGCCGCGTTTGACGCCGTCAAGCGGTCGGTGTGCACAGAAGGTGCCCGGTTGGCCTTCGCCCGTGTCAAGATGTACTGGACGAAGATGAAGGCCACCGATGTTACAACCAAGGGTCCGCCTGGAGGCAAGGACCATCGCACGCCGGAGCATTATTTGGAGGACGTCCTAGAGGGTGCCCGCTTGATAGAGGGTCAGTGCTCGAAGGATATTATATTTGAATAAATGTACCGGAATTGTGAAAACAATATTATGATACGTTAAAGCTGTGTTATATACCTTTGCCATTATTTCCTCCTGTGCGGCCGTTTCTTATAACTTGAAAGTTTGCCAGTCGTCGGCTTTAGCCCCCTCGCGTATAATACGGGGGTGTTCGGGATGGCACCTGATCACTCTTGACACAATGTCTTGGTCCGGAACGGAGGTGTCAGTGCGACGAACTAGGCAATCGGACTATAGGGCTTTAACACCTTCACTTAGCCATAGGAGTTTTACGATGGGTCTACTCTGTAGCCCTGGTATGTACGCAATTATCCGAATACGGTTGCATTACATAGGTGACCAAAAAACGGTCCTTCGTGTAATACGGAAGAAATCGCAAAAGATTCTAATAAGTCACCGAGTGGTTGACCAGCTCTCGCCACATCATGACAGTCAGTTTTCAGCTTTCACTACTGAGGTGTTTGACCAGGTGAACCCACAATCACAGTAGTTCTCCCTTTACTAGCCTAGCCAATAAGACGGAACGTAGGGTAGCAAGCACAGGAGTTGGGCAACCCAACTATTGACCAAAGACATGATTTGGAGCTGATGCATATAATGTCAAACTCGTGACACCAAATGTCACAGCCCTAGAGTTTGCTGTAACTAGTAGCATTGCATCCATGCATCTTGTCTAAATTATTTCTTTAAATTGAAATGGGGACTAATAAACCCTAGCAGCAAAGGAAATTCAACTAGAGTCAAAATTAAATCTTTTCAATGAACCCAAAATGCCCTTCATAAATGTTCATCACTTTTGTTTTGCTCTAGAACCCCTAACAAAAATGGTGCACACTTCTCTAGGACACTCTGGATTTTTTGAATTAAATCATAAGTATTTGAACTTGGACATTTAAATTCTATCAAATATTTTAAATGTCCAAATAATCTTGAAGGCATTTGAGGGCTGTTGGAAATATTTTCAAAAGTGCCCACAGTTATTTCAGGATTTTACAAAATGAATTAGTATTTTTACTAATTCAAAACAAAGGCAAACAATAGAAAACAGAAACAATTTAAAACAGAGAAGAAAGAGAGAGAAGTCTCACCTGTGGCCTGGCACTGTTGCTGGCGGCCCAGCCCACCACGCAACATGCCAGTCATCCCCTTCCTCTCGCTAGTGTGCATTGTGCATGTCGCACGCACAGGAGGCGAGGGCCACCTCCTGCTTCGCGCTAGAGGCTCGTCCTCCTCCCTGACCCCGTGCCTGGAGACGCCCGAGCCCCCTCTCACTTCTCCCTCGCTCTAGCCCCTCCCCCTCTTGTTTCTGTGCTCACCGAGAGGAGCCCGTCGCCGCCGTCCACCATTCGTGCAGCCACCGAGCCCTCCTCGTCCTCTGCCTGTGTCCAGAAGCTCCACCGAATTGCCATCGACCTCTCTGACGACCCGCGCAAGCTGGGACGCCCTGCAGAGCTGCCCTGGACGTCGTCTTCCTCGTCGGTGCCGCAGATCGGCGCCGTCAAATTCATAGCCGTCCGTGCCTCCCCGAGCGGACCGAGACCTCCATACGACTCCCTGTGAGCCCCTCTCCCTTTCCCCTCATACCCCATGGTGGATTTGGTCCACTAGCTCGATTCCCGCCATCGCCGAGAGCTTCCGCCATCGTGTCTCGTCGCTGCCGTGGCCTGAGCTTGATCTGCTCACGTCCGACCACGCGGTAGTGCTCCATGAGCTCCCCTGGTGCTCCTGCGCCGCTCAACCTGCTCGCTAGCAAGCTGCAGCCCCGCTCCCCGGCCAAGCCCGAGCATCATCGTCGCAAAGCTCATCGCCGGCGCCGCTACAACCCGCATCAGCTCCAGCCACCCCCACCATCGTACGCGCCCTGCTGCGGGTGTTCCAACGCACCCGGCCACGCGACCTCCCGTCGCCGGAGTTGGCCGGACGAGCGATCTCGCCCTGCCCTGTTTACGTCGGCGGCTAAACACCGATTAGAGCTGACGTGGAGCTTTGGGTTTAGTGCTGATCACTCGGTTAATTAACCCCTAGTATATGACATGTGGGACCGCTGCTGTTAAAAAAATGGGTTAAGTTAAATAACCCCCTGTTAACTCTCTATCTCGCTGACATGTGGGCCCCAGTGTCAAGTTTGACCTAGAGCCGGTCTGTTGACCTGCTGAGGTCAGCATGACGCGATGCTGACGTAGTAATGCCCTTTTCTGGATTTATTCTTTTTAGGAAATTCTAGAAAATAGAGCAAACTTCTAAAATTCATAGTAATTCAACCGTAACTCCAAATCAAACAAGTTATATATGAAAAATGATCAGAAAAATCCAATCTATCCATTTATGATACTTTCATGCATGAAAAACCAACTTATACCTGATGTATAAGTGAAAACATTCAAATGACATTTTAAATGCTCAAACTAGAGTTTGCATTTGAACCTTTGGTTCAAATGGACTCCCTTGCACTGGTTGCTAGCTGCATTAGCTCAATTCACAGCATATTGCCATGTCACATTCATGCATCATATTTTTGCATTGCATTGATTGTGTTTCCTCTCTGTTGCCGGTGTTTGTCCCCTCTCAGTAGACGATGTTCCGACGATTTGATCGATGACACTGATGAAGAGCTATACTATCTTCAGAAGTGCCAGGCAAGCAAAACCCCCTTGTTCATTTCGATACAATCCCACTCTCTCGCTCCTGCTCTCTTTTACTGCATTAGGACAACAACGATTCAACTGTTACATGCTGCGGTAGTTGAACCCCTTATCCTCTGCATGACCTGTCATTGCCACAGTAAATAGATGAAACCCACTAGTATGAGTAGGAGTTGTTTGAGCCCTGATGTGCCTACTCATTCATGTTTGTTGTCATGCCTGCTACTGCTTAGAGTTGAGTCGGGTCTGATTCATCGGGGATGGATTGGAGGTGTGTAAACTTGTCCTATTGTGTGTGAGCTAAGTGTGTGAACACGATTTGGTAAAGTTATTGGTGAGAGGCCATGTAGGAGTACATGGTGGGTTGTCTCATTGAAGCCGCCCTCAGGAACTGAGTTCTGTGTTTGTGATCCATGAAACAGTTACTACCACACATTGGGATCCTTAATTGACTCTCTCGGCTTCTTAATCACCCTTGTCCTCTGTCCAGGAGTTGCAAGTAGTTTATGGTGTTTGTAGTATGCTGGGGGCCGCACGCAGCGCTGACCGTAGGGGTGGGCTGTGTTGCGGTAGGCACGTGGCCGGGCCAGCCGGGCGCCCGTTTGGTGTCTCAGAACCCTGTACACATCGTTCGGGGCCGTATGTGGAAACCTCGGCCGGACTTCCTGCGGATGGAACCTGAATAAGCGATAAACCTGGATTAGAGACTTGAGTGTTTAGGTAGGCCGTGGCCGACACCCTCGCTGGGCTTCCGCTTGAAGGTTGCCGA
Organism: Aegilops umbellulata; assembly: GCA_032464435.1. Lineage (NCBI taxonomy): Eukaryota > Viridiplantae > Streptophyta > Magnoliopsida > Poales > Poaceae > Aegilops > Aegilops umbellulata. The sequence goes on along the minus strand of CP136056.1, from coordinate 228,052,429 downwards.
GTACATGTCGTGTAAACGGCGATAAGTGGTGAGAGCGTGTGTGAAGAAGTACACCCCTGCAGGGTTAACATCATCTATTCGAATAGCCGTGTCCGCGGTAAAGGACTTCTGGGTTGCCTATAACAGTTCATAGACAAGTGAAAGTGGATACTCTAAAATGCGCAAGATAAGCGTGAGTGCTATGGATGGCGTTCTCGAAGGTAGATGGGAGCGGATCCATAGTGGCGTATTGGATGGTGAATATGTGGACTCGTGTGCGCCACCTCAAAAGAGTTGCTTGCAGTCATAGTTCAGGATAGCCACCGAGTCAAAGCTGGCTTGCTGCAGTCAAACTCCACCACCCCCTTTATTGATACTGATGCATATGTAGCTAGTTCTGATGTAAGTCTTGCTGGGTACATTTGTACTCACGTTTGCCTATTTTATGTTTTGCAGAGAGACGTCAGTCTCGCTAGTAGTTCCATGTGGACTTCGATGTTTAGCTTGATACCTCAGCTACGATCTTGTGCCCTTGGCAGGATCTGGTAGATAGTCAGGCTTCTCGGCCTTTTTCATTTGTAGTTGTCTGTACTCAGACATGTTAAGCTTCCGCTTGTGTTTTGACTTGTATGCTCTGATTGTTGGGTCATGAGACCCATGTTTGTAATATCTGGCTCCTCGGAGCCTAATGAATAATACTTGAGTCGTAGAGTCTTGTTGTGATGCCATGTTGTATTTACACATATCGAGCATATTGTGTGTATGATTGAAATGCTTGGTATGTGTGGGATCCGACAATCTAGTTGTTTATCCTTGGCAGCCTCTCTTATGGGGAAATGTAGTCTAGTGCTTCCATGAGCCATAGTAGTCCGCTACAGCCCGGTTCACCGGAGTCCTGCTAGCCCAGCACTACTGCTCAGGACACTTGACTGGCCGGCATGTGTTTCACTTCGTTCCTGTGTCTGTCCCCTTCGGGGAAATGTCACGCGGTGACATCCGGAGTCCTGCCTAGCCTGCTACAGCCCGGGTTACCAGAGTCCTGTTAGCCCAATGCTACAGCTCGGATTCACACGCTGTTGACCGACATGCTCGAGATTGATTCATGTATGCCTGTCTCCATGGGTTAGTGCCGCTGTGGGTTCACGACTAGCCATGTCGGCCCGGGGTCTTGGTCATATGGATGCTAGCGACACTATCATATACGTGAGCCAAAAGGCACAAACGGTCCCGGGCCAGGTAAGGTGGCACCCGTGGGAATACCGTGCGATGCCGCAAAGTGATATGATGTGTTACATGCTAGATCGGTGTGACTTAGGATCGGGGTCCTGACAGCTTTGGTATCAGAGCCTGACTGCCTGTAGGATTACCAATCCAAACTGGTCGAAGTTGAGTCTAGAAATGCTTTAGTTATGTAAGGGAATTGATTGGGGAAGGGAACGTAAGGCTCTTTTTACTCCTTATACCTCATGACCTTCTGATCTAAGTCAACCTCTTCTCTTCTACGGGGATTAAGAACTAGGCCTTCTCATCTATCTATCAGGATGACGTGTTACTAATCCATAGACATATAAGATTGTTGGTTCCAGGCCTCAATTCAGTTTCTACTACTTTTAGTATGTTGTCAGCTGAACCAGAACCTTGATATTGTGCTTCTGAGTGGTTATGCCACCATTTTGCAGGATCTCTCAAATCATTTTGAGCATTTACAGCCGTTATGCTGTCCGAGTCATCCCAGGTTTCTAAATAGTCTGATGCAATTGTAAATCCCTTCTTCCCGTTCTCGATGTTCTTTTGGGCCAGATTATGCACACTTCACGGTCTGTGAGGTACTCCGTTGCCTCGGCGTATATGTTGGAGCTACTATTATGACCCTAGGTGTCTTATGAAACCATCTAGTAATTTTCCATGTTTTGTGTTCCCAGTGTGATGAATCTGCACACCATTCTCGAAAGCATCCCGCGATGCCATTTAGTAGTAGGTATTCTATTCCTGGGTTCTTGAACCCGAGATTCACCCTACTTACCTCATGTCGATAGTGTTGCTAGTTCCTTTAGGATATTAGTAACCTTTGCGATAGTCCTCGAGGTCCGTGGTATTTCCTTCTTCCAAATACCATGAACCATTAAGGCAGAAGTTCTTTGAACCAAAAGATCACAGTCAGAGTACGCTTGAGGAGTTCTCCATTCATAATTGTGATTCTGCCAGTTCTACCTTTCCGCATGAGTTATCCGGAAGAAATGTTGAACTTGGTTCGACATACTAATCTATGCACCCACAACTCAAAAAATCATATGTTCCTTTGGGTTGTTCCCTTTTAGTTTGCCTTCTGACCCTCGTCTATCAATTGATAGTCAGAAGTAGTCGTGCATTCATGTTCATTGATGCCTATTATTCTTGTGGTCCGTCAAACCATTCTATTCTGGAATGACCTGGAGAAACAAACTCCAGTACCTTATCCGTTTCTAGGATTGGGTCAAAGTAGTTGTATTTCGCGGATCAAAATGCCAATCCAGCTTTTGCTCTGTTCTACCTTGGAGTGTTACCATCTTTATGTCAAGAATGTCATGAGAATTGCACCACCTCTTATGAATTTTTGACGCAGTGATACTTCTTGCCATCATTTTTCTTTCCTTGGTCCCGTGTTGTCACAACCGGAATGCCGACAAGTGAACCATGATGTGTGAAATCAATACTCCTAGCAACCGTGTTGCTTGGTAGTTAATGGACACTATTCTCATTCTTAGTGTGTTGGTTATTGAATTATCATTCTAAGACTTATCGTGCTACCTAGTCCTTATTTCTGGTGCACTCTTCGATCAATGAGTTAGGATTTTGTCAAACCCTTGCTCCGTTGATCATATCGTCTTGCCCTGAAAAGCAAGATTGTTCTCGAGCTTAGTAACATATCGGTGGTTCGTGATTTTCTGATTATTTTCTCGGAGGTATCACCAGGTTGTCACCTGACCGCTATGTTGAGTTCGTGATCAAGTTGGTTTTCTCATAAACCACCCCTTCTCCAAGAATCTGTGTTGGATACCCCTGAACTAGTTGGTTAAGCTAAACAACAACTTGGAGAGTTGGTAGATAAAAAGCTTTGACGAATTTGGTTCTTTCTGAAGGGATATCTTGTGTTTGTGTGTGTGTTGAAGATAGATGATATCTTCACCAATTGGTCCTCGTGATCAGTTGTTGGATCTATTGCCTTGTCAAAACTTTGACTTGAGTATGGGCTATCGTCAAGTCAAATCAGAACCAACAATGTTCGTAATGTTGTCTTACTCGTGGTTGATCCCTCGAGCATACACCATTACATCTTTTGGTCTGATCAATGCTATCACCGTGTTCACATGATGGTGGAAGTCCAGTGATATGGAAATTCCGATGAGTTGCTATTGAGACCATCAGCAGTATTTTATCTCCCCCATGATTCATGTTGAACATTGAGCTAGTATTGGAAACTTTGTAAGCATTGCCTTCGTGTTCCGCTCATGAGGTATATGTTTTGGTGAAAGAAGTGACTTTCTCCAAGTTCACGTGCATTAGGTGTAAGTTGCCGCCATGAATTTGAGAAAGGTTTGTTTTGTTTCCCTTAGAATCATCCCAAATCAGTCATGCATATGTGCGAAGTACTCTATGGTTTGATAGGTTGGCCGCCTCCATTCCATATGTGTTCCTAGCACGCAAAGCCACTGATTGATTTGTTCAAGGAGAAGAAGTTCCTTCTTAAGAATCATGACTTATGTTAGGACTTCGCTATCCTCGTTGATGATTCCCAATCAGAACTCGGTAGTGTTTCGTTGTAAGACTACTATGTGGTCATGCTTGTCTGCGACAACATGTTCAAATGTGTGTAGCAGAACTAGCTCATGTTTTGGAGCTTTCTATCGTAGTTCATTTCCCGAGAATCTCGCAACTCCATCTCGTCGAATTGTGTTGCAAACTTTCTTTTCCAGACATGTTGTCTGAATTATCCTATTACCAACCAGATTTGAATCTCAGGCAGATATGATGGTTGAAACTTCTTCCAATAACTGTGATATAGATTCCAGTGAAGTGGACGCACCTAGCTGGAAGCACTATTATTGTAGTATCTTGATTAAGCCGTTTGGTCACTTCCCATGAGGATGTCGTATGACTTATTCCACAAGTTGATCCTTATGGATTTTTGTGCTCCCGAAGTCCGACCTTTACTTGATGGCCATGTTGATGCTTTCAAGCATTGACCGTGGTACCTAGTACATCAAGGAGAACATTAGAAGCGGAGTGCTAAATGCCTCTCGGTCGATCATCCAGATTTGCTTCTTTGGCATTGCTAAGGAAAATCTGAGAAAGTGATGTCCTTCTTTGCATCTGCATCCTCCATCACCGTTTATCATGGTAGTATGATGTGTTGCCAGGATCCTTGACACGGATGTTGGTAAAACCCTGATGAATAGGGAAATGCTCAAGTTCTTGAGAGCACGCTCAGTCATTGGGTTATATCCTCGGCATCATCTGGAATGTGCTTTCCATTCGCTGGGTTGTCTTATAACTCTAGTTCTTTTCCAAACAGAGTATGCCATTCTTTCGAATTCACTCAAATGATCAATTGTGATTTTCCTTAGGCTGGTATAGAGAGTTTCAATGATCCTTGTATCAAAATTAATTCTTTTTGCCACTTAAGGGAATAATTCCACGAGTCACCTTCCCTGAGGTGCCCCGTTATGGAGTCATGGCAATTTTTCCTCGCTACTTTGAAACCCTCGTCAAATTGTTTCTCCCGTCCCTCCTGATGCATGCTTTGTCTCAACTCGAGATGTTTCAACATCTCATTCCGTGAGTTGATCTTGTATAGCTCGATCTTCAAGAAGATCAATCCTAGTAGAGTTTCTTTCCGTTGTCATTGCGTGGATGAAGATCTCAAAAGCGAGGATGTCAAGATCAACGTACGCCCTGAATCAACAACTTTATGAGGCGCAACCTGGATCGTGAAGATCAAGTTAGCTTTGTATCCCCTCTGTCTCCTTACCTCACGTCTTGAATCTCGGGACGAGATTCTTGTTTAGTGGGGGTGAGTTGTCACAGCCCTAGAGTTTGCTTGTAACTAGTAGCATTGCATCCATGCATCTTGTCTAAATTATTTCTTTAAATTGAAATGGGGACTAATAAACCCTAGCAGCAAAGGAAATTCCACTAGAGTCAAAATTAAATCTTTTCAATGAACCCAAAATGCCCTTCATAAATGTTCATCACTTTTGTTTTGCTCTAGAACCCCTAACAAAAATGGTGCACACTTCTCTAGGACACTCTGGATTTTTTGAATTAAATCATAAGTATTTGAACTTGGACATTTAAATTCTATCAAATATTTCAAATGTCCAAATAATCTTGAAGGCATTTGAGGGCTGTTGGAAATATTTTCAAAAGTGCCCACAGTTATTTCAGGATTTTACAAAATGAATTAGTATTTTTACTAATTCAAAACAAAGGCAAACAATAGAAAACAGAAACAATTTAAAACAGAGAAGAAAGAGAGAGAAGTCTCACCTGTGGCCCGGCACTGTTGCTGGCGGCCCAGCCCACCACGCAACATGCCAGTCATCCCCTTCCTCTCGCCAGTGTGCATTGTGCGTGTCGCACGCACAGGAGGCGAGGGCCACCTCCTGCTTCGCGCTGGAGGCTCGTCCTCCTCCCTGACCCCGTGCCTGGAGACGCCCGAGCCCCCTCTCACTTCTCCCTCGCTCTAGCCCCTCCCCCTCTTGTTTCTGTGCTCACCGAGAGGAGCCCGTCGCCGCCGTCCACCATTCGTGCAGCCACCAAGCCCTCCTCGTCCTCTGCCTGTGTCCAGAAGCTCCACCGAATTGCCATCGACCTCTCCGACGACCCACGCAAGCTGGGACGCCCTACAGAGCTGCCCTCGACGTCGTCTTCCTCGTCGGTGCCGCAGATCGCCGCCGTCAAATTCGTAGCCGTCCGTGCCTCCCCGAGCTGATCGAGACCTCCATACGACTCCCTGTGAGCCCCTCTCCCTTTCCCCTCATACCCCGTGGTGGATTTGGTCCGCTAGCTCGATTCCCGCCATCGCCGAGAGCTTCCGCCGTCGTGTCTCGTCGCCGCCGTGGCCTGAGCTCGACCTGCTCACGTCTGAGCACGCGGTAGTGCTCCATGAGCTCCCCTGGTGCTCCTGCGCCGCTCAACCTGCTCGCTAGCAAGCTGCAGCCCCGCGCCCCGGCCAAGCCCGAGCATCACCGCCGCAAAGCTCATCGCCGGCGCCGCTACAACCCGCATCAGCTCCAGCCACCCCCACCATCGTACGCGCCCTGCTGCGGGTGTTCCAACGCACCCGGCCGCGTGACCTCCCGTCGCCGGAGTTGGCCGGACGAGCGACCTCGCCCTGCCCTGTTTACGCCGGCGGCTAAACGCCGATTAGAGCTGACGTGGAGCTTTGGGTTTAGTGCTAATCACTCATTTAATTAACCCCTAGTATATGACATGTGGGACCGCTGCTGTTAAAAAACGGGTTAAGTTAAATAACCCCCTGTTAACTCTCTATCTCACTGACATGTGGGCCCCAGTGTCAGGTTTGACCTAGAGCCGGTCTGTTGACCTGCTGAGGTCAGCATGACGCGATGCTGACGTAGTAATGCCCTTTTCCGGATTTATTCTTTTCAGGAAATTCCAGAAAATAGAGCAAACTTCTAAAATTCATAGTAATTCAACCGTAACTCCAAATCAAACAAGTTATATATGAAAAATGATCAGAAAAATCCAATATATCCATTTATGCTACTTTCATGCATGAAAAAACAACTTATACCTGCTGTATAAGTGAAAACATTCAAATGACATTTTAAATGCTCAAACTAGAGTTTGCATTTGAACCTTTGGTTCAAATGGACTCCCTTGCACTTGTTGCTAGCTGCATTAGCTCAATTCATAGCATATTGCCATGTCACATTCATGCATCATATTTTTGCATTGCATTGATTGTGTTTCCTCTCTGTTGCCGGTGTTTGTCCCCTCTCAGTAGACGACGTTCCGACGATTTGATCGATGACACTGATGAAGAGCTATACTATCTTCAGAAGTGCCAGGCAAGCAAAACCCCCTTGTTCATTTCGATACAATCCCACTCTCTCGCTCCTGCTCTCTTTTACTGCATTAGGACAACAATGATTCAACTGTTACATGCTGCGGTAGTTGAACCCCTTATCCTCTGCATGACCTGTCATTGCCACAGTAAATAGATGAAACCCACTAGTGTGAGTAGGAGTTGTTTGAGCCCTGATGTGCCTACTCATTCATGTTTGTTGTCATGCCTGCTACTGCTTAGAGTTGAGTCGGGTCTGATTCATCGGGGATGGATTGGAGGTGTGTAAACTTGTCCTATTGTGTGTGAGCTAAGTGTGTGAACACGATTTGGTAAAGGTATTGGTGAGAGGCCATGTATGAGTACATGGTGGGTTGTCTCATTGAAGCCGTCCTCAGGAACTGAGTTCTGTGTTTGTGATCCATGAAACAGTTACTACCACACATTGGGATCCTTAATTGACTCTCTCGGCTTCTTAATCACCCTTGTCCTTTGTCCAGGAGTTGCAAGTAGTTTATGGTGTTTGTAGTATGCTAGGGGCCGCACGCAGCGCTGACCGTAGGGGTGGGTTGTGTTGCGGTAGGCACGTGGCCGGGCCAGCCTGGCGCCCGTTTGGTGTCTCGGAACCCTGTACACATCGTTCGGGGCCGTATGTGGAAACCTCGGCCGGACTCCCTGCGGATGGAACCTAAATAGGCGATAAACCTGGACTAGAGACTTGAGTGTTTAGGTAGACCGTGGCGGACACCCTCGCTGGGCTTCAGCTTGAAGGTTGCCGAGTACATGTCGTGTAAACGGCGATAAGTGGTGAGAGCGTGTGTGAAGAAGTACACCCCTGCAGGGTTAACATCATCTATTCGAATAGCCGTGTCCGCGGTAAAGGACTTCTGGGTTGCCTATAACAGTTCATAGACAAGTGAAAGTGGATACTCTAAAATGCGCAAGATAAGCGTGAGTGCTATGGATGGCGTTCTCGAAGGTAGACGGGAGCGGATCCATAGTGGTGTATTGGATGGTGAATATGTGGACTCGTGTGCGCCACCTCAAAAGAGTTGCTTGCAGTCGTAGTTCAGGATAGCCACCGAGTCAAAGCTGGCTTGCTGCAGTCAAACTCCACCACCCCCTTTATTGATACTGATGCATATGTAGCTAGTTCTGATGTAAGTCTTGCTGGGTACATTTGTACTCACGTTTGCCTATTTTATGTTTTGTAGAGAGACGTCAGTCTCGCTAGTAGTTCCATGTGGACTTCGACGTTTAGCTTGATACCTCAGCTACGATCTTGTGCCCTTGGCAGGATCTGGTAGATAGTCAGGCTTCTCGGCCTTTTTCATTTGTAGTTGTCTGTACTCAGACATGTTAAGCTTCCGCTTGTGTTTTGACTTGTATGCTCTGATTGTTGGGTCATGAGACCCATGTTTGTAATATCTGGCTCCTCGGAGCCTAATGAATAATACTTGAGTCGTAGAGTCTTGTTGTGATGCCATGTTGTAATTACACATATCGAGCATATTGTGTGTATGATTGAAATGCTTGGTATGTGTGGGATCCGACAATCTAGTTGTTTATCCTTGGTAGCCTCTCTTATGGGGAAATGTAGTCTAGTGCTTCCATGAGCCATAGTAGTCCGCTACAGCCCGGTTCACCGGAGTCCTGCTAGCCCAGCACTACAGCTCAGGACACTTGACTGGCCGGCATGTGTTTCACTTCGTTCCTGTGTCTGTCCCCTTCGGGGAAATGTCACGCGGTGACATCCGGAGTCCTGCCTAGCCTGCTACAGCCCGGGTTACCGGAGTCCTGTTAGCCCAGTGCTACAGCCCGGATTCACACGCTGTTGACCAACATGCTCGAGATTGATTCATGTATGCCTGTCTCCATGGGTTAGTGCCGCTGTGGGTTCACGACTAGCCATGTCGGCCCGGGGTCTTGGTCATATGGATGCTAGCGACACTATCATATACGTGAGCCAAAAGGCGCAAACGGTCCCGGGCCAGGTAAGGTGGCACCCGTGGGAATACCGTGCGTGAGGCCGCAAAGTGATATGATGTGTTACATGCTAGATCGGTGTGACTTAGGATCCGGGTCCTTTCAGGTCCATAGGACGGATAGGTATTGATTCACCTGTGGCAAAAAGAAAATAGTTAGAAAAGATAAGTGGCTAATAGTCCGGATGTCGGAGTAATCGACCACGGGTACCCCGAGGACGGCAAGAAGATGTTTCAAGACATCGGGGCTAGCAAAGCCCCTCAGTCCGACTGTCCGGCCGCTCCTACCGGCTTCCCAGCCGGCTGCCGACTGCGCCAACCAGCAGGCTACCGACTGCGCCAACCAGTCGGCTGCCGACTGCAGCCCGACCCGACACCGACAAGACCCCGACGTGGCGGCCATACCGCGGACAAGACAACCGTACCGCGATGTCATCATGTACAGTGACACTTGTCCCTGAGCACTATTTATGAAGTGACCCAGGGGATAAGTGTGACATCCCACCATGCCACTAGCTAGCTACCTACCATACCTACATAGCTTACTTCCTAAGCTACCCCCACACTATATAAAGGCACACATCCATCCATCCAGAAGATGGACTCACACCCACATGCATACATGCTCACGTAAGAGCACACCCATCCATTCGGCCACATGCCATGGGCATAGCCGGCCATTAGCATACCACATACATGCATTTACCAAGTCAGATGCCTATGGCACTGACCTCAGATACAGCTCCAGGAGCACTTTGTACTGCACGATGTACACCCCAGATAGATACACTCAGACATGCAACAGTAGGAGTATTATCTCTCAGGAGAGCTCCAAAGCTGGGTAAACCACCGCGTGCTACTCGCATACCCGCTCCCGGTCCTATCAGCAGCAGTCTTACCCTCACACTAAGCCCTTGTGGCATCTGTCGACTCGCAAAGCCCCCCATGAGAAATACCACGACAGTTGGCGCCCACCGTCAGGTGTTACTACTACTATGCTACCACGCTGCTGCTGGTTTCGCTGTCCGGGCGGGACCCTTTTTTGTTCATCGCCTCCGCCGTGGCGTCGCGCCGTCTCTCCGGTAGCGCTCGGGGGCTCGACATCGACACGCCCCCGGAGCGGCCGCGAGGGGTGGCGCGTCCTTGCCGTCGGCCTCTTCGTCTTCACCACTGCGGCGTCGCGCCGTCTCTCCGATAGCGGTCTGGGGCTCGACATCGACATGCCCCCGGAATGGCCGTGAGGGGCGGCGTGACCTCGCCATCGGCCTTGCCTTCTTCACCACCGTCGCGACGCCGGCCATCCGACCGCGCACGTGCCATGCGCGGGGCCCCTGTCGGCGTTCTGGGAATGGGGGTCCCCAGACTTGCCTACCTGCGGCCTGCGGCGTGGCTCAAATAGGGGCCCAGCGTGGCCCATCTTCGTCAAAACAAGGCTCAAGACCCTCGCGAGGGGCCAAGCCTCGCGAGGCGGACGACATGGCGCTTCCTCAAGCACGGCCTCCTCAGGCTGGATCGCGAGGAGGCGGAGAGATCAAGGCGGGTACCTCACGAGGTGCCCATGATGCAAGCCATGGCGACCAAGGATGCCAGGCGGGCGCCAGCCCGCGCAACGTCTCCCTTTCCTCTTTGGTGCAAAGGGGGCAAGCGCAGGCGAGAGGATCAAGCAAAGGCACCCATTTCGGTGCAACGAGACCAAGACCAGTCCAACGAAGGGAAGGAGGTCACCATGGAGCCCAGGACGGCGTCACCACAGGGCCTTTGGCAGGCGAAGACCAACTTTAGTCAGGATAAGTGTACCAGATGTTCCCCTTCAAATTGGCCAATTGTTGGCGCCCTTCCCGCTCAATATTTGGGAAGAGGCCCAGGGCCTTTGCCTATAAATAGGACTAGCCACCCACAGGGTAGAGGCATCGAATCCAGCATCTAGAGAGAGAAAAGGGCGATCGAACTCCCCCTAGCAGTTCATCCCCTAGCCAAGAACAGGCCCTCGCGAGGCCGTTCCCCCTTGTACTATTCTTCCTCATAAGCCCAAGAGGCAATCTACCCACCACAAACTAGAGTAGGGTATTACACCACACTGGTGGCCCGAACTAGTATAAACCTTGTGTCTCTTGTGTTGTTCTTGCAGTAGTTAGATCCTTACAAGACGGAGAGGTAGAGGGCACGATCTCCGCGCGCACCCCAGAGTTCGAACCTTAAGGGTCTGCCGGAACCCGTGATCCGACATTTGGCGCGCCAGGTAGGGGTGCTCCGGAATCTGCCTTCCACCGCTCCGTCCTCCCCCGGCTGCCGCATCCCTGTACGGCGCTTGTCGAGCTCGCGCCACGCCAGCGGCCCTCGCTGGTGGACGTCCTCGTCGTTCCCCGTCGTCCGCCGTCAACACCGCCACCGGGCCGACGGGAGGCGAGCAGCAAGCACCACCCCGACGCCTGTCTACGCGATCGGGTGGCTGCACCACGACGTCGGCACTCCCGGTCGTTGCAGCCCTCCTGGGCGGCTCGCAGGCGCCACCAACGAGCCGCCACGTCAAGCCGTTTGCCCGCCAGATCGGCGTTGTCTCCGCACGGCAGGGGGCTCCCACGGACCGGGCGGCGCGCGAGGTTGGCCTGACCTTCAGCTCGGAGGACCACCCTGCTAACTTGGCCGGCTCGGGCGCGCTCCCCCTGTTGTGCACCCCCACCATCTGCCAGGTGGCCGTCACCAGAACCCTCGTCGATGGCGGCGCGGGCCTCAGCGTGCTTTCGGTCGAGACCTTCAACCTCCTCTACATACCCCGGGAGCGGCTGCAACCCAGCCGATCCTTCTCAGGCGTCGGGGGCGGGTCGTCCGACTCCTTGGGACAGATCCGGCTCCCGGTAACCTTCGGCACCTACGACAACTTCCGCACGGAGATGGTCGACTTCGACATCGCCCCCATCAGCCTGCCTTACAACGCCATCCTCGGCTACCCGGCGCTGGCTCAGTTCATGGCCGCCACGCACCCGGCGTACAACCTCATGAAGATGCCCGGGAGCAACAGTACCCTCACCATGCACGGAGACACCGGGGACGCCCTGCGAGTACCCAAGCTCGCCTTCAAGATGGCGGCATCGGCACAGCCCGTCGACGCGGGGACCCCTGAGCCCAAGGGGGCTGCGCCTACCAAGAAGAAGCAGTTGTTCACCCAGGACAAGGCAGAAACCAAGCAGATACCCGTCGACGAGGACGGGTCCTCCAGCGCCACTTTCACCATTGGCGCCAACCTGGGGCCTGAGCAGGAGGAGGCCCTGGTCAAGTTCCTGCGTGCAAACAAGAAAGTGTTTGCTTGGGAGCCCGATTAGTTGGCAGGGATCCCCAGGGATGTCATCGAGCACCACCTCAACGTGTGCCCAAATGTGCGCCCCGTGAAGCAGAAAGCCAGGCGACAGTCCGCAGAGAAGCAGGCCTTCATTGTCCAAGAGACCCGCAAGTTAGAAGCCGCTGGAGTCATTCGCGAGGTCCGGTACCCAGATTGGTTGGCCAACCCTGTCGTTGTGCCCAAGAAAGGGGGGAAGGAACGCATGTGTGTCGACTTCACCAACCTCAACAAGGCATGCCCGCAAGATCTGTTCCCGCTCCCTCGCATCGACCAGATCGTCGATTCCACCGCTGAGTGCGACCTGCTGTGCTTTTTGGACGCCTTCTCCGGATATCACCAGATCAAGATGGTGATACAAGACGTAGAGAAGACCGCCTTCTTGACCCCGTGCGGGGTATACTGCTATACATGCATGCCATTTGGACTACGCAACGCAGGGGCGACCTTTCAGCGGCTGATGCACATTATCTTGGGCCCGCAGCTCGGGAAGAATGTTGAAGCATACGTCGATGACATTGTGGTAAAATCTCGAGAGGCCAGGACCCTGATACAAGACCTGGAGGAGACCTTCGCGAGCCTCGACGCAGTGAACCTGCGGCTCAACCCGGAGAAATGTGTGTTTGGCGTTCCCTCGGGCAAGCTTTTGGGATTCCTCGTATCTCTCCGTGGCATCAAGGCCAACCCCGAGAAGGTCAAGGCGGTCGAGGACATGAGTCCGCCAAAGACCGTCAGAGAAATGCAGAAGCTCACTGGGCGTGTGACCGCACTAGGGCGCTTCATCTCCAAGTTGGGGGAACGAGCGCTGCCTTTCTTTCAGCTGATAAAGAAAAAAGGGCCCTTTGAATGGACTAAAGAGGCAGATAAGGCGTTTCAAGATCTCAAGAGGTACCTAACTAGTCCCCCAGTCATGGTGGCTCCGCGCCCTCAGGAGCCTCTGCTGCTTTACCTTGCCGCCACTCCCTACTCCGCCAGCGCGGCCTTGGTGGCGGTTAGGGAAGAGTGCCAGGTCAAGACCGCAGCGGCAGCCCGAGGCAAGGCAAAAAAGGAACAAAGAAAGCTTGAGGAAGCCGAAACTACAGATGAAGAGAGTCAGCTGCCGAGGGACACGCCAGAGACAGGAGAGGCAGCATGCCCGGATGGTCCGCCTCCCGAGGCCACAACATCTCGTGAGGGGCCATCACCTCCCGACGGCGCCACGACCCGAGATGCTCTCAGCCTTGTTGAGCATCCGGTCTACATCGTTAGCACGATGCTACGGGATGCGAGGGCACGGTACCCGATGCCCCAGAAGCTCCTCCTCGCACTGCTGGTGGCCTCGCGCAAGCTGCGTCACTACTTCCAAGCTCACCCGATAAAGGTCGTCTCATCGTACCCCCTGGAGAGGGTGCTCAGGAGCCCTAACTCAGCCGGAAGGGTCGCTGAGTGGAACATAGAGTTGCAAGCATTTCAGCTCGAGTTCAGCACAACTAGGGTCATCAAAGGAGCCGCATTGGCGGATTTCGTGGCGGAATGGACTGAGGCGCCAGGCCTCAAGGATGACGAGGATCGCTCCCTCTCCCCAGGGAGCGAGGCGCCGGAAGGCTGGGTCATGTACTTCGACGGGGCATTCTCCAGGCACGGCGCGGGGGCTGGTGCTGTGCTAATATCACCCACTCAGGATAAGCTTTGCTATGCAGTACAACTCAGTTTCCAGCAAGGAGAAAAGGTCTCCAACAACATAACAGAATATGAGGGACTGATAGCCGGGTTGAAGGCCGCACCAGCCCTGGGAGTGAAGCGCCTCACCGTCAAAGGCGACTCGCAGCTCCTAGTCAACTTCTCCAATAAGGTGTACGAGCCGAAGGATGAACACATGGAGGCCTACCTAGCGGAGGTCCGCAGGATGGAAAAGCAGTTCTGGGGGCTGGAGCTGAAGCACGTGCCCCGTGGCACCAACCAGGAAGCTGACGACATAGTCGGACGGGCGTCCAGGCGGCTGCCGCAGAAGCCTGGCGTCTTCGAAGAGCGGCTCTTCAAACCTTCAGCGCAACCAACGCTATCAAGCACGGCTCAGCCTCGAGAGGAGCTCCCTCGGCCACCAGCATCAGGAGCCCCCGCCTATGGGCCTCCCTCAGGAGCGCGCCTGCTCCTGACGATGGAACCTCAGGAGGAGTGCTGGATCACAGAGCTCCGGAATTATCTGACACAAGGGGTCCTGCCAGAGAAGGAGGAGGAAGCAAAACGTGTGGCACGGCAGGCCACGGCATACTGCATCAGGGATGGAGAACTTTACCGGAAGCGACCCAACGAGGTATCTCTGCGCTGCATTTTCGGGGAGCAAGGAAAGGAGCTACTGGGGGACATACACGGCGGAGACTGCGGACACCACTCGTCATCACGGACCCTCGTCGGCAAAGCATTTCGTAGTGGGTTCTATTGGCCCACCGCGCTCAATGACGCAATCAAATTGTTAAAGGCTTGTGAGGCCTGCCAGTTCCATTCCAAGCAGATACATCAACCAGCGGGAGGCCTGCAGACTATACCCCTCTTGTGGCCATTCGTAGTTTGGGGGTTGGATATTCTGGGCCCGTTCCCTCGAGCGCCAGGGGGCTACCGTTACCTCTACGTCGCCATCGACAAGTTCACCAAGTGGGCAGAGGTGGAAGCTGCCCGTACCATCCCCGCGGGCTCCGCTGTCAAGTTCATCTGGGGTATCGTGAGCCGGTTCGGGGTGCCAAACAGCATCATCACAGACAACGGTTTGCAGTTTACCAGCAATCTCTTCAAAACATATTGTGCTAACCTTGGAACACAGATATGCTACGCTTCGATGGCACACCCGCGAAGCAATGGGCAAGCCGAACGAGCTAACGCGGAGGTCCTGAGAGGCCTCAAGACCAGAACGTTCAAGAAGAAGCTGGAGGCCTGCGGCAGGGGTTGGTACGACGAGCTCCAATCCGAGTTGTGGTCCATCCGCACAACCGCGACCAAACCAACCGGGGAAACCCCGTTCTTCCTGGTCTATGGAGCCGAAGCAGTCCTTCCTCACGAGGTTAGGTGTCGCTCCACGCGGGTCCTGGCGTTTGACGAGGCACAGCAGGATGCCATGCGGGGGATGGACCTCGTGCTGGGGGAGGAACGCCGCCGGGAAGCCGCGTTGCGAGCGGCAAGGTACCAACAGGCACTACGACAATATCACTGCCGCAACATCCGCCCCAGAACCCTCGAGGTAGGAGACATCGTACTCAGGCGGTTCCTCTCCAGGGAAGGGCTGCACAAGCTCTCTCCCATGTGGGAGGGCCCGTTCAAGGTTGTTCATGTTTCCAGGCGTGGCTCCGTGCGCTTGGAAACTCAAGAGGGGGAGCCGATCCAGAACGCATGGAACATCTAGCACCTCCGGAGGTTCTACCCCTAAAAGGCCCTGAGCCTGTGAAGAAGGCGAACGCCTGTGAAGATCATCTCTTTTTGGAAAAGGCCCTGAGCCTGTGAAGAAGGCGAACGCCTGTGAAGATCATCTCTTTTTGGAAAAGGCCCTGAGCCTGTGAAGAAGGCGAACGCCTATGAAGATCGTCTCTTTTCGGAAAAGGCCTAGAGCCTGTGAAGAAGGCGAATGCCTGTGAAGCTTATTACCTCTAAGGAGAAAGTCCCGGAGCCTATGAAGAAGGCCAATGCCTGTGAAGCTCGCCGCCCCGTGACACTCTCACGTAATAATGAGTGGGGTTGTACACACCCCGGAGTCTCAGGAGCGCCGGCCTCAGGCCCTGGGGCTCCCTCCCACGCCCAGTGGCAGCACTTAGCTCCGCGCTGGTGAGAAGACATCGAAGACTAGACTAGGTGCCGGACGCGGCCTTTTCATTTGCTTTCCGCATTTGACGTGTTTTACTTGCATTTGAAGTCTTATCGAAGCTATCGCCGTTGTTGATTTGTGGTTTGTCGATTTTCGCTCCTCGTTTTAATTTTCTCTCATGAAGGCCTCGCGAGGGATGGGACTCGAACGCCCTCGCGAGCGTTTCTGCTCTAGCCGCTTAAAGGTTTCACGGCCCGGGCTCTCTATAGGAGCACCCCTCTGGTCCGTGCCCCTCGGGCACCGTGTAACACCCCGGATGTAACTTGCCATAATTGTAACTCCAACTCTTGCCATATTCGGCTATGTGATATGATATTCCCTCCGTGGTTGAGTTTTCCCGTCATTTTGCATTTTGTCCTTGTCATGCATTTCATATCATGTCATCATGTGCATCGCATTCGCATACGTGTTCGTCTTATGCATCCGAGCATTTTCCCCGTTGTCCGTTTTGCAATCCGGCGCTCCTATGTTTCCCGGCGTCCCCTTTTACCTTTTTCCGTGAGCGGGTATTAAACTTTCTCAGAATGGATCGAGGTTTGCCAAGCGGCCTTGGTATAGCACCGGTAGACCGCCTGTCAAGTTTCGGGTCATTCGGAGGTCGTTTGATACTCCAACGGTTAACCGGGTAACCGTGAAGGCCTCGTGTGTGTTGCAGCCCAAAACCCCTTCAAATCAGCCCAATAACCCATCTAAGTCACTTCCATGTCCATCGCCGTTCGATCACGATCGCGTGGCCGAAAACCGTGCTCAATTTAGAGCCTCCTAGCCCCTCCTACCTATAAATATACCCCTCCCAGTCCAAATCCCGGATCAAACCCTAGCAGATTCCTCCCTGCCGCCACCGGACGCGTCCGGATCAGGCCGGACACGTCCGCCCCGCCGCCCTGGCCAACCACAACGTGCCACGTGGCCCCGGCCACCGCCTCCGCCGTCCGGCCCGCCCGGCCCGCAGCTGGCCCGCGGGGCCCGAGCCGCCGCCTCGCCGGCGCGCGCCCCCGCGCCGCCCGGCTCCCGCCGCCTCCAGCGCCGAGCCGCCCCGCGCCTCCCGGCCCGCACGCACACCGCCGCCCCGCCACCCGTCGCACCGGCCGCCGGTCCCGCGCCGGAGCGCCGAGCCGCCGCCGCCGTTGGCCGGATCCGGCGCCCCGCGCCCTTCTCCGGCCACCTCCCGTGACTCCGCCGCCTCCCTCCTCATCTCCGGCGGAACTCCGATGAACCTCGTTCCCCGCGCGTCCCCGATCCAGATCTGAGGCTAGGTTGACTTCCTCCTCCCCCCGAAATCCTCCAAGTCTTTTTCTGTCATAATTTGTTGCATGTTCATCGCGTCATAACTTGCTGCATACTGCTCCGTTTCGTGCGTGTAATACGTAAAATTGTTCGCCTCGATGAGTACATCATTTCATCTCATTGCATCATTTTCATTTGAGCTCATCTTGATGCCCGAAATGTTGTTAGTAGGGGGCTATGTGATGTTAGTTCCAGATTATTATCAGTACATGCACTTTTGTCATTTTTGCCATGATTGATGTGTGCATCCTATGGAGTTGAGTACTACATGTGTTTTGGTAATATGCCATGCCATATTTACAGGGGTGTATGCCATGTATTTTTGTGATATTTCTGGTGACTAGCACAAGCATGCAAACTAGGGTACATAATGTTGCTGATTTCAGAGACTTAGTAATTTCACTAAGTCATTCCCTGCTGTTATTTTTATGCCATGTGTTCATGTTGTTTCAGAGAGATCTATGCCTCTTTTGAGCATGATCAGTAAGGGTTTTTTGAACATATGGATTTTCCCTATCCATCCATGCCTTTGTTTGTATTTATGGAGAGCCATATCTTGAGCCAATCGAGCTCTACTTTTGCTATAAAATGTTACTAGCAGATTGTTTATATGTTATTCGATTTTGCCAAGCTTGGTGTAGTTGATCCTTGCATGCTATGATGTTATTATTGCCATGTCTAGTTCCTATGCCACGTCTTCTTGATGGATTTATGCTTAGTTTATCATGAGATGCTCTGTAGTGAGTGCATCGAGCTCGTCAACATGCCTACTTGTTATCTGTTTTTGACATGTCCAGTTTTCTGCTAAGTCTGAAATCTGTAACGAAACTTCCTTAATTGACATGGGTGTTATTATAATTTCTCATCCTTTTTGGCTTATGGTTAGTAAGGGACTTTTGTTAAGTGCTTTGAGTATATTCATGCCGTGCCTTGTTTTTCTATATTGTGTTCCTGTAGCATGTTGTTTCCTTGCTCTAAACATGTCATCCTGATGTTAATTTCTGGCATGTTATTTTCGCTAAGTCTGTGAACCTGTTATCTTTTGCACTTTTGCCATGCTTGTTTGAACCTGTTGTGATGTGAATTAGCCGTAGCTCAGTGTTCATCTTTCGTCAAGCATCTTGAGTAGATTACTGCCATATGCTTTGTTGGTACGTTTGGGTATAGTAGCTTATTTTCTTGTTGCTTGCTAAGTAGCATCATGCTGTTAATGGCAGAATCTTGTCATTCTTGTTTTGCTTGTCATTTGCAAACCGTGCATCCGATTCCGGTGATCTTTATATCGATTTCAACCGAAATCACCTCACCTATCCAGTGGCATACTTGGTTTGCCAAGATTATGCCTTGTTCATCCTTTTTCCTTCCGGAGCACGTATATGCATTGCATACCACATCTCGCATATCATGCCATGTTTTGCATCATGTTGATTGCGCATTGCATCGTGGTTGATAGTTGTTCCTTTTCTTGTGTTCTTGTTTTGGGTAGAGCCGGGAGACGAGTACGTGAACGAGGAACCTGTTGCGAACGCTTACGAGGATCAAGCTTTCGACAACTCTTAGAACCTTGCAGGCAAGATGACCATACCCTCGAAATCACTTCTATCTTTGCTTGCTAGATGCTCGCTCTTTTGCTATGCCTATGCTAGGATACCTACCACTTGCTATATCATGCCACCCATATTGCCATGTCAAACCTCTAACCCACCATGTCCTAGCAAACCGTTGATTTGCTATGTTACCGCTTTGCTCAGCCACTCTTATAGCGTTGTTAGTTGCAGGTGAAGATGAAGTTTGTTCCTTGTTGGAACATATTTATTTTGGGATATCACAATATCTCTTATTTAATTAATGCATCTATATACTTGGTAAAGGGTGGAAGGCATGGCCTTATGCCTGGTGTTTTGTTCAACTCTTGCCACCCTAGTTTCCGTCATACCGGTGTTATGTTCCTTGAGTTTGCGTTCCTTACACGGTTGGGTGATTTATGGGACCCCCTTGACAGTTCTCTTTGAATAAGACTCCTCCAGCAAGGCCCAACTTTGGTTTTACCATTTGCCACATAAGCCTTTTTCCCCCGGGTTTTCGCGAGCCCCCCCCCCCCGGGCCAGTTCTCCTTCGATTGTTGGTCCAAACTAGAGCCCTTTGCAGCGCCACCTTGGGGCAACTTGAGGTCTGGTTTTAGTTGTACGGACTGCTCATCCGGATGTGCCCTGAGATCGAGATATGTGCAGCTCCTATCAGGATTTGTCGGCACAATCGGGCGGCTTTGCTGGATTTGTTTTATTGCTGTCGAAATGTTTTGTAGTCCGGGATTCCGAGACAGATCGGGTCTTCCCGGTAGAAGGAATATCCTTCGTTGACCGTGAGAGCTTATAATGGGCTAAGTTAGGACACCCCTCCAGGGTATTATCTTTCGAAAGCCGTGCCCGCGGTTATGAGGCAGATGGGAATTTGTTGATGTCCGGTTATAGAAAACCCGAAGTTGATCTTAACTATAACACATCAACCGCGTGTGTAACCGTGATGGTCTCTTCTCGGCGGAGTCCGGGAAGTGAACACAGTGTTGGAGTTATGTTTGACGTAGGTTGTTCTAGGATCACTTCTTGATCACTTCTAGCTTCACGACCGTGCTTTGCTTCTCTTCTCGCTCTCTTTTGCGTTGTTAGCCACCATATATGCTAGTCGCTTGCTGCAGCTCCTCCTCACAACCCCTTCCTACCTTTAAGTTTAAATAGTCTTGATCTCGCGGGTGTGAGATTGCTGAGTCCCCGTGACTCATAGATTCTACCAAAACAGTTGCAGGTGCCGACAATGCCAGTGCAGATGATTCAACCGAGCTCAAGTGGGAGTTCGACGAGGAACGTGGTTGTTACTATGTGTCTTTTCCTGATGATCAGTAGTGGAGCCCAGTTGGGACGATCGGGGATCTGTGTAGCATTTGGGGTAGTCTTCTTTCATTTTGGTTCCGTAGTCGGACCTTGAGTGTAATCTGGATGATGGATGTTAATTTATGTATTGTGTGAAGTGGCGACTGTAAGCCAACTATGTATCTCTTTCCCTTATGTATTACATGGGTTGTGTGAAGATTACCTCACTTGCGACATTGCTTTCAATGCGGTTATGCCTCTAAGTCGTGCTTCGACACGTGGGAGATATAGCCGCATCGAGGGCGTTACACACCGCAACATGCACACAGGGCCTGGGTCGGTCGCCCCCCGGCTGGGGCCGCAAACTACCTACGCGAGGGCAAATAGTTGAGAAGCGCAACAACAAAATCAAGGTAATGGCTACAACGGCAATGATTCTCAACACGCCCCCATGGGGCTCCATGCAGCTATCTTATCTTACACAGGGAGCAAAAGGAAAAGGAAAGGGCGAGCCTGGCGCGGCCCGCCCCACATCATACTGCTGAGGCGACACCGGATGCCTCCGGAGCTCAGGCGGACTCCCTCTCGCGCTTCACCGGGGCGCGGCGACGGGCGGAAGAACAGCCACCCCCAAGCAAGCGCGGAGGCGAGGGGGCTGGCTGCGGCCACCGCTGGAGGAGCCTCCTGAAGAGGATTTGGCAAAGCTTGGGGAGCCTCGGGCGCCGCCAGCAGAGTGGGCGCTGTCTCCTTCATCGTCGTCCTCAGGGCAGCATCCTGCGCGGCGACCATCTTACCCAAACACCCTCACGTAGAGGGTGCCGTCGCCATCGAACTTCAAGTGCAGGGTGCACCGCTGGCCCAGGCCGCGCGCGCGGGCAAACGTTTGCCAGCCGCGGGTCAGGGCCCCATTCCCAGAAGGGGAGACCTCGAGCGAAACCCAAGACGCCCTACTGCAGCAGCCGTCAGCCTGGAGCCAGAAGCCGCACCGGGCGCCGGCCGGCAGCTCGCTGATGAAGAAGCGAGGGAGCTGGAGCCAGGTGCTGGTCGGGTCCGCCGACCACACGACGAACTCCGGCAGCACCTCCGCCGAGCAAAAGCGCGGCCTGGGAGGCCGCGCAACCATAGCCTGCCTCCCCATGGCAGCCGAGCGCTCACCACCACGCGGAGAACCACCCCTGTGCCCGCGGAGAGCCACAGCGGGGACCGCGGGATGCTTGCGGGGACGACCCCGGCCGCGCTTGGCCAGAGGGGAGTCGGGCCCCGCCCGACTAGCCTTCCCCTTCTCTGCGGCTGAGAACCTCTTCGGAGCCATGCGAGCGGTGGCGGCGAAGGAGAGGAAGAAGAAGAGAAAACGGGAAGGGGTGGACTGGAGGAGCTTGTGCGGCCTCACACTAATAGCCGGAAAGGCCAACCGTCGAGCACCATGATCGCAGGTAATAATGACCCGTATCTATGCATGCAGGGACTAGTCAAGTCACGGAGTTGCCAAGGCGTCGTGGGGAAGTGGAGATGCCCACGTCCTGTCAAACCGCCACGCGGCGCCCAAGGCCGCAGGCTATTAGGGCCCGCGGCGCTTCGCCCTTGCCCTTTCGCCTCTCGGCACGGCCAAGTCCGTGCGCGCCATGGGCCCAGGGGCTACTGTCGGCATTCTGGCAACGGGGGTCCCCAGACTTGCCTGCCTGCGGACTGCGGCGTGGCTCAAATAGGGGCCCAGCGTGGCCCATCTTCGTCAACACAAGGCTCAAGACCCTCGCGAGGGGCCAAGCCTCGTTAGGCAGACGACATGGCGCTTCCTCAAGCACGGCCTCCTCAGGATGGCTCGCGAGGAGGCGGAGAGATCAAGGTGGGTACCTCACGAGGTGCCCACGACGCAAGCCATGACGACCAAGGATGCCAGGCGGGCGCCAGCCCGCGCAGTGTCTCCCTTTCCTCTTTGGTGCAAAGGGGGCAAGCGCAGGCGAGAGGATCAAGCAAAGGCACCCATTTCGGTGCAACGAGACCAAGACCAGTCCAACGAAGGGAAGGAGGTCACCATGGAGCCCAGGACGGCGTCACCACAGGGCCTTTGGCAGGAGAAGACCAACTTTAGTCAGGATAAGTGTACCAGATGTTCCCCTTCAAATTGGCCAATTGTTGGCGCCCTTCCCGCTCAATATTTGGGAAAAGGCCCAGGGCCTTTGCCTATAAATAGGACTAGCCACCCACAGGGTAGAGGCATCGAATCCAACATCTAGAGAGAGAGAAGGGCGATCGAACTCCCCCTAGCAGTTCATCCCCTAGCCAAGAACAGGCCCTTGCGAGGCCGTTCCCCCTTGTACTGTTCTTCCTCATCAGCCCAAGAGGCAATCCACCCACCACAAACTAGAGTAGGGTATTACACCACAATGGTGGCCCGAACTAGTATAAACCTTGTGTCTCTTGTGTTGTTCTTGTAGTAGTTAGATCCTTACGAGACGGAGAGGTAGAGGGCACGATCTCCACGCGCACCCCAGAGTTCGAACCTTAAGGGTCTGCCCGAACCCGTGATCTGACAGCCCCGCTTCGTTCGGCCGCATCCGTCCACGCGCCGCTCGCATCTGTTTTCCTCCGCGTTGCGCCTTGCTCCGGCCGAAACACGTATTCGTTCCTCCACATACAATCTGTACAAACTAGCTAGATGCTAGTCAACAATGGTCAAACCATTAGCATACCACATACATGCATTTACCAAGTCAGATGCCTATGGCACTGACCTCAGATACAGCTCCAGGAGCACTTTGTACTACCCGATGTACACCCCAGATAGATACACTCAGACATGCAGCAGTAGGAGTATTATCTCTCCGGAGAGCTCCGAAGCTGGGTAAACCACCACGTGCTACTCGCATACCCGCTCCCGGTCCTATCAGCAGCAGTCTTACCCTCACACTAAGCCCTTGTGGCATCTGTCGACTCGCAAAGCCCCCCGTGAGAAATACCACGACAGTTGGCGCCCACCGTCAGCCACGGGATCTCTTCAATGTAGCTACTCACTAGCTCATGAGATATTTATCCAACGTGCGCCTGCGTCCACCGTCCATGCTGCTCCACGCGCCGCTACGGCTCCGTCCTCTCGCAACTCCTCACCATCTTCGCCTCATCATGTTGCTGCTGCAGTCCAAGGCGTGCCTCGTCCGCACCAACGCCGGGTGGCTCCTCCGCCCGCCGGCTCTGGCCTCCCGCTCACTGCGTTGGCTCCTCTCGCGAGCACGCCCGCGCCGGCTGCGCCCGGGGCGCTCTCCCGCTCCCCTCCGCGCCGCCTCCCCGCGAATCTAGGTGTTCCCCGACGCGGGTTGGCTCCCCTACGTCGACCGGCTGCCTGTCTGCCTCGTCGCCGCTCCGGACCACCCCCGAGCCCGGCCTCTTCCTGCGCCTGCCGGCTCCCGCCCGCTCGGCCGGCTCCCGCAGGCCGGCTTCGCCTCGCCTCGGCCGCGCAGTCCTGCGCCGACCCGGCGCCTTCTTCCCCGCCGCCTGCTCCTCCCGCGCCTGACCGGCTGCCCGTCCGCCTCGTCGTTGCACCTGTCCGGCTCGTCGCTGGCCGGGTCCTCAGCACCGGCTCCAGCACGTGTCGGGTCCCCCGAGATGGGTCCTCCACCGACTGGTCGCGCCTGCAGGCCCTCCGCCTCCAGCCACCTGCGTGCCCGCGTCCCGAACTCGGCCTCCCAACGCCGGCGCCGCTTGGCCCCGCGTCCGGCCTCTCCGCCCCAACTCCACCCCGCCGGATGCCCCGCGCCGGGTCCTCTGCGCCGGGAACGGCTCCCCGGTGTGGCCGTGTCCGGCTGGGTCCAAGCCCTCGCCTCCGTCCGCTCCGCACACAGCGCCGGCTCCGCCTCCGCTCCGGCCGGCTTCCCGCAACCCAGCTGGCCGGCTCCCGTGTGCCGGCTTCCCCGGCATCCCGGACTCCTCCGTCCGTCTCGCCCTTGGCCGACTGCTGCTCTGCGCCTGCATCGCGCCGCGCACCCAGACGGCCGGCTCCGCCCCGTACCCGGCTCCCCCCTGGTGCCGGCTGCTGCGCTCCAGGTCCAGCCGCCTGTGCGGCCGAGGGCCCAGAGTAGAGAAAGAAAAGTCAGGCCGGCTGAAAAAAATGTGTGTGTTCGTCCGGATGCCCAGAGCCGGGTAAAGAAAAGGCCGGGTGCCCACGGCCGGCTGACTAACAAAAAGAGAAAAGGAGGATCCGGCTTTGCAGACTACAGTCCAGTCGTCTGCTCCGGTCAATAGCCCGCGCTGCCGCTGGATCGACTGTTTCGTCTGCCCGCTTTGCTGGCTGGCCGACCGACGAGTCGGTCCGTCTGAGCATAGCCAGTTGACGAGAAAAAGAGAAGAAGAAGACAAAGTAGTTGCCGGGAGATCCGGCCCGACTGCTTAGCAGTCCGCCCGAATCTCGGGGTCTACACCCAGCGGGTGTGCTGACGCGCCCCCGCGAGGAAGAAGACAAAGTAGTTGCCGGGAGATCCAGCCCGACTGCTCAGCAGTCGGTCCGAATCTCGGGGGATACACCCAGCGGGTGCGCTGACGCGCCCCCGCGAGGAAGAAGACAAAGTAGTTGCCGGGAGATCCGGCCCGACTGCTCAGCAGTCGGCCCGAATCTCGAGGGCTACACCCAGCGGGTGCGCTGACGCGCCCCCGCGAGGAAGTAGACGAAGTAGTTGCCGAGGAGATCCGGCCCGACTGCTCAGCAGTTGGCCCGAATCTCGGGGGCTACACCCAGCGGGTGCGCTGACGCGCCCCGCGAGAAAGAAGACAAAGTAATTGCCAGGAGATCCGGCCCGACTGCTCAGCAGTCGGCCCGAATCTCGGGGGCTACACCCAGCGGGCGCGCTGGCGCGCCCCCGCGAAGATTGCAGGCAGGAGAAGAGTTTTGTCCGGCTGCCAGCAGCCGGCAGAAGAGAAAAATAAGAAAAAGGGCGTTGCAAGACGCCTCGCCGCCTGGCCGGTCGAGCCTGACCGGCCGGGACCCCCTTCAAGCACCCGGGGGCTCGAGGGCTACACCCAGCGGATGCGCCGACGCGCTCCGCGAGCGCCGAGTCGCGCGGGCTGTCTTCGACGACCGCGACTACACAAAAATCAACGTGAGCTCTTCACCCGCATATTTTTGCACTACGAAAGCATGGATAACCCCGAGCGTCGGGGAACTATGTCTGCATTTCATTACAGTTGCATCACTGTTTCCCCAGCGCCAGCCAGAGTTGGCCCGGGGGCTGGCCGCTTGGCCTGAGACGTTTGTTCCCGCAGACGGCTTACTAGCGTGCGCAGTACCAAAGGCTCACTCTTAGTCACAGACCGCAGAGCGGCTGTCCGGCTAGCAAGAGTGAACGCTGGAGGCCACCCACGCGAAAAACGTCCGGGAAGAAAAACGGTTCGGGCGGCCCGGCCGTTTTACTTTACAAGTATCTACTTGAATCTGCTCCTAGACTCTGAGTACTGTACACTCCACTTCGCGGCCCACTCTTAGCCACAGACTACGGAGCGGCTGTCCGGCAAGCAAGAGCACAAGCCAAAAAGCGGAGGGAACACGAAAAAGATTAAGGGGGCTCGGACGAAACCGAGTCGGCACCCTCCGCATAAAACTTGCAATGCTAAAAGCAAACATTTGATATATCCGCATGGACTAGCTTTGTCTTTTTTCTTGATAATTTCCATGAACACTCGCCAAAAAACCTCCGCCCGACTTTGCCAAGTTGCCCGGAGGCTTGGGGGCTACTGTCGGAGTAATCGACCACGGGTACCCCGAGGACGGCAAGACGATATTTCAAGACATCGGGGCTAGCAAAGCCCCTTAGTCCGACTGCCAGGCCGCTCCTGCCGGCTTCCCAGCCGGCTGCCAACTGCGCCAACCAGCCGGCTGCCAACTACGCCAACCAGCCGGCTGCCGACTGCAGCCCGACCCGACACCGACAAGACCCCGGCGTGGCAGCCATACCGCGGACAAGACAACCGTACCGCGATGTCATCTTGTACAGTGACACTTGTCCCTGGGCACTATTTATGAAGTGACCCAGGGGACAAGTGTGACATCCCACCATGCCACTAGCTAGCTACCTACCATACCTACATAGCTTACTTCCTAAGCTACCCCCACACTATATAAAGGCACACATCCATCCATCCAGAAGATGGACTCACACCCACATGCATACATGCTCACGTAGGAGCACACCCATCCATTCGGCCACATGCCATGGGCATAGCCGGCCATTAGCATACCACATACATGCATTTACCAAGTCAGATGCCTATGGCACTGACTTCAAATACAGCTCCAGGAGCACTTTGTACTGCCCGATGTACACCCCAGATAGATACACTCAGACATGCAGCAGTAGGAGTATTATCTCTCCGGAGAGCTCCGAAGCTGGGTAAACCACCGCGTGCTACTCAGATACCCGCTCCCGGTCCTATCAGCAGCAGTCTTACCCTCACACTAAGCCCTTGTGGCATCTGTCGACTCGCAAAGCCCCCCGTGAGAAATACCACGACACCGGACGAACCACTTTTTAGTCCTGTCCGTATTGTGCCTCCGTCGATGGCCAAGGTATTTTGAGTGCATAATTATGTATGCACAGTGCAAACTCTGCGGGCATAAGAAGCAAACGACGGAGGCGGACCTGCTAATCCAGCTCTAAAATTGACCGGTCCTGTGTAGTAGAGGCCGGCGGTTTAATGGCTGATGAGATATGCGGCTTGAGGAGGCCGCTTTGTACTTCGGCTGTGATTGCCACAGTGTGCCCCTCAGTGCAGAGGGAGCATTCCGTGTTTCCGTTGATCGTTATGGTGCCGCGTGGACTGGGCATCGTAAGCTTTAGATAAGTGTAGTTTGGGACTGCATTCAAACGAGCAAAAGCGGTCCGCCCGAGCAGTGCGTGGTAGCCAATGCGGAATGGGACAATATCGAAGATCAAGTCTTCGCTTCGGAAGTTTTCCGGTGAACCGAAGACGACTTCCAGTGAAATTGAACCTGTGTCGTGAGCTTCTATGCCGGGTATTACTCCCTTGAAGGTAGTTGTAGTGGGCTTGATCCTTGAAGGGTCAATGCCCATTTTGCGGACAGTGCTTTGGTAGAGTAGATTGAGGCTACTGCCACCGTCCATGATGACTCGCGTGAGATGGAATCCGCCAATAATTGGATCAAGGACTAGAGCTGCCGAACCTCCATGACGGATACTGGTTGGGTGGTCCTCGTGATCAAAAGTGATCGGGCAGGCCGCCCATGGGTTGAATTTTGGGGTGTCTGGCTTTATGGCGTGGTCGTCTCGTAGTTCATGCTTGCGCTCCCTTTTAAAGGTATGCGTCACGTATATCATGTTTACTATTTTTACTTTGGGGGGAAATTGCTTATGTCCCCCGGTGCTCGGTAGGCGACCCTCATCTTCTTCACTATCACTGAGCGGCCCCTTCCCTTTGTGTTCGACATTGAGCTTGCCGGCTTGTTTGAAAACACAACATTTTCTGTTGGTATGGTTGGAGGGTTTGTCGAGGCTGCCATGGATCTGACAGGGCTGATCCACTATCTTGTCTAGACTGGATGGACCATCTCTGTTTGCCTTAAATGGCTTCTTCCGTTCACCGCTATTGGAACCACTAAATTCGGCGTTGACCATTTTGTCTTGGGTTCCTGCATTATTGTTGCGACGCTTGTCTTTATTGCGTGGTGGCTTGCCATTGTCGTCCCTGACTTCGGAGGTGCCAGGATCGCTCACGCAATTGTTTCTACGAGCGAGCCAGCTATCTTCTCCCGCGCAAAAGCGGGTCATTAGTGCGGTGAGAGATGCCATGGACTTTGGCTTTTCTTGGCCGAGGTGGCGGGCGAGCCACACATCGCGGACGCTATGTTTAAAGGCTGCAGTGCTTCGGCATCCGGACCGTCGACAATTTGGTTCTTTTTAATTAAGAACCTCGTCCAGAGTTTCCTGGCTGATCCTCCGGGCTGCTAGATGATGTGACTGAGGTCATCGGCGTTCGGAGGCCGGACATATGTGCCTTGGAAATTGTCACGAAAGGCGTCTTCCAAGTCTTCACAGCTGCCAATGGAGTTCTCTGGGAGGCTGTTTAGCCAGTGTCGGGCTGGTCCCTTTAATTTTAGTGGGAGATACTTAATGGCATGGAGATCATCACTGCGAGCCAAGTGGATATGGAGAAGAAAATCCTCAATCCATACTGCAGGGTCAGTTGTTCCATCATATGATTCAATATTCATGGGTTTAAACCCTTCTTGGAATTTGTGCACCATTACTTCATCAGTGAACTAAAGGGGGTGTGCGGCGCCTTTATATCGGGCCAAGTCACGGCGTAGCTGGGATGGAGTCCGTCTGCGGTTTCCGTCCCGGGCATGATTATGTTTATCACGTCCGGCTAGATAGTCGTCATTGCGCGCTTGGGCATGCCCCTGCGATCTGTAAATCAATCAGGTCCGACCTGCTCTATTTTCCAGGTCCTGCCGTAGGTCATATGTTTTTCCCCGAGCTATTGTGTCTCTATCCTTACGGCGAGGTAGTATGGGTTGGTGTTCAACTTGAGTTGTCGTTTTGTCCCGGCCACGCGGTGGTCGGCCAGCCGTGTTACGCGCTGATGGTACGGGCTCCAGTGCCTCGTCGAATTGAGGTAGCAGCTTACGCTTCGGGTAGCTTTTGGTTGGTCGTGCAAGGTCGTATTCCTCGGCTGCCAGGACATTAGTCCATCTGTCGTTGAGCGTATCCCGTTCGGCTTGAAGCCGTTGCCGCTTCCTTTTCACGCTCCTCACGGTTGCAATGAGCTATTGCCTAAAGCGTTCTTGCTCGAGGGGTTCCTCTGGCATGATGGAAATTTTCGTCATCGGGGCTTATGTCGTCTTCAGAGGGTGGCATGTAATTGATGTCCTCCGAGTCCTCGCTTCCGACTGGCTCGTCAGGGTTACCCTGCCCATCCTCCCTATCATCGTGTTTGGGTGTTGGTTTGACGGGGGCATCTCGGTCTTTGGTGTTCTCTAGAGTGTTATTGTCTCCATTGCCGGTATTGCTTTCCTTGTCGTGGCGTGATTTTGAACGGCGTTGCTGATGCCGCTTCTTTGGTGGTTTATCAGTGTTTTTGTCCTTGATTGGATCCTTACTTCCCTCACTGCCATCCTCTCCTGGCATATCTACCATGCATACGTCAAATGTGGAGGTGGCCGCCCAGCGTGTGGCATGCGGCGGATTTCGGCTTTGCTCGTCTCCGGCATCAATGTCCATACCATATATGTCTTCGGAGTTACGTTCAAGCATGTCAGTAAGGTCCTCGACAGTGGATATGAAGTGGGTGGTGGGTGGGATGTAAAATTTCCCGCCCTCGGCCCCTAGTTCGGGTTGGGCGTAATTCGGACGTTGCTCCTTTGTAATGACGAGTGATCACATTAGGTCCAGAGCCTCGCTTAAAGGCGAGGTTCGTCCGGGGAAAAGATAGTTCGTGGAGTACGGCGAGAAGAAAATCCCTAGGACAGGCTCACATAATGCGGACTCCGAGGGTTCGGGGCCAGTGTTTATAGAAGAGTCCGGCTTCATGATGATTGTCATTGATACTACTTCCTCTGGCTCTCCCATGCTAGGCTCAATGGCCGCAGAGAGCCCGACGGGCTCGAGAATCCCGTCTTCGGACTTGGTGATGTGCTCCGGATCTAAGGCCAAAGCGGGGGTTGGGGTCGCGAACCCTTGGAAGATCAAGTCTCCTTGGATATCAGTGACATAATTCAGACTTCCAAAATTAATCTGGTGATCTGGGGCATAGCTGTCGATCTGCTCTAGATGGCCAAGCGAGTTGGCCTGCAGTGCGAAGCCGCTGAACACAAAGATCTGGCCAGGGAGAAAGACCTCCCTCAGGGCAGTATTGTTGTAGATGATGGATGGAGCCATCGGACCTTCTGGCGACGACACAGCAGAACTCTCAATGAAAGCACCAATGTCGGTGTCAAAACCGGCGGATCTCGGGTAGGGGGTACCGAACTGTGTGTCTAAGGTCGATGGTAACAGGAGATGGGGGACAAGATGTTTACCTAGGTTCGGTCCCTCTTGATGGAGGTAATACCCTACATCCTGATTGATTGATCTTGATGAATATGAGGATTACAAGAGTTGATCTACCATGAGATCATAATGGCTAAACCCTAGATGTCAAGCCTGTATGATTGTGATTGCCTCTACAGACTAAACCCTCCGGTTTATATAGACACCGGAGGGGCCTAGGGTTGTACAAAGTTGGTTTACAAAGGAAGGAATCTTCATATCCGAAAGCCAAGCTTGCCACCCACACAAAGGAGAGTCCCATCCGGACACGGGAGGAAGTCTTCTGTCTTGTATCTTCATGGCCCATCAGTCCGGCCCATGTTACATAGCACGGACGCCCGAGGACCCCTTAATCCAGGACTCCCTCAGTTAGTGCCTACATGTAGTTTTCAACACTACTACATGCCTATTTGTTTTGTAGGATTTGTAAAATGCACTAACATGCCATCTTTGATCTGACATGATTAACATGGGCATTTGATTACAATCTAGAAAAATGTAGCCTTCTTCCCAAGAGGTTGGAGTGGATGAAAAGTTCCCTAAGAAAACTAGTACAGATGAATCCAAAGAAGAAATGCTTATGGATTGTAACCATATGGATCAAGCAACCAATATGGAGGGGGGAATATGTACGTACTGAAATCCTCCAAAAAATCCTTCAGAAATCGTAGTACATTGTCATTGTAAACTTGGAAAAAGGTGTCACAAATTGAACTCCCTTATGGTTCACATTTAATAGGAAAGGAACATCACCTCGATATATAGCTTCTCCAGGAACGAAAAGCATCTCAGGAAACTGACAACTTGCTCCAGGTTGGGGCCGATAGATTCCAGTGCCAAGACCTTCACTGTGCACAGTTTCAGGGTCAAGCTTGTCGGAATCATTTTCTGGATGACAGACGAACATACATCTTCAAAATTAGAAATAATGTTAATTTCTAGAAGGAGAGGTAGAAGGCGGCTCTTGTACCTGAATGGGTGTGGATCCAATAACAAGTTTGGATTATTTGTCAGACGAGTAGCCCACAACAGTCAATTTCGGCACAGAAATGACATTGATTCTTGTTGGACCTTCTTGATCAATTACAAGTTATCTCATAAGTGAAGGTGTGTCCTCAGTGACCATACCGTGCTACACATCTTGTGATGTCTTCTTGCAGCACTTGCAACACATAAATTGTTCGGAGAGTCATGGACGTGATGTGGAAGCTACTCAACCCATTGATCGCCTGAAGACGAAGGTACTCGAGTGTAGTACAGCCATGGAGCAGGCGCTCCACCGTTTGGGAGGCAGACGGGGATGAGCTCGAGGTGCTTCAGTCATGGTAGAATAAGAGTGGGCGCATCATTAAGGGGGGATGGCACTTCCTAAACTTGGAGACGCGCGGCATGGGCGCGAGGCAGAGCATGGACGTTGGCAGTGAGCGCATATGCCCATCATCAAAAGTGAGCTCCTCGAGCTGATCTAGGGTGGGGAATTGGAACCAGTCGTCAAGCTTGGCTTGGTCTTGCCCTTGGAACAGAAGTTGCCCATGTTAAGGCCTCTAGTTGGGCCATGGTGACTGCCAAGGATCTTGGAGAATGCATCCAAGCTTTTGTGATAGCCATGGCAGATCTCGTGGGTGTCGATGAGGTTGAGAGGGTGGAGCTCCATAGGGGGCGCCACCGCCAGGAAAGGACGGTTGCCCCCGCCCCATATTTGATTGGGTGGAGGGAGATGATGACTGTCAACATATCATCGGGGAGGCTGCTGATGAAGTCTAGGCCTGCTGGAGTCGCTTGCGGTTCTTGCTCGACCCGCCTCCACTTGTTGGCAGCCTCGTTCTCCACCTCTGGAGTCTCCTTGTCAGCGGCGCTTTCTGATAGAAGTGGGAGTACAATGAATATTTAGTTAAAACAGGGCAATAGAAAAGTGTATTGGTAACTAGAAGTTAGTAGGTAGGAATAGAGTAAGAAAATGGAATAACAATTAGTTGCTTAAATACTACACAATTCATTTGATATTGCTGGGTAAATCAACATGCAGAGACTTGAAAAGAACACTTACTTCAAACAAAGTCTGGACGGATCATATCATCGGGGAAGTTAGCATATATCTCATGACCAGGCTCTTTTATGTGCAGTACAATTTTAGTGCCAGCTTTCAGTACATAAAGCTTCGAAATTTCTTTCCAAAGGCCAGTGCCAAAATAGGAGTCACCACGTTCATCAAGTCTTACAGTAGCAACGATTGTAAATCCATGGTTTGTGTTCAGAATGACATCCCTGCAGTCTTGATTTATGTAAAGGGAAATATTGAGTACTACAGATTTTGTTGCATAGCAAGGGACGCACTGTAGAAAATGGTAGGATTGTTAAAGAAAATATGGTAACATGCAAATATGGGCCCAAATTGAAAGAACTGTACAACAGTTGAAATCAAAGGATAAAAATCTATAATTAAATAGATAGGGTAAACATGATGTCATGGAAATATGAGAGTAATCGAAAGAACAATACATCATTAATTTGCCTAATATAGAAAGAAGAGGAAAAAATCCCCTTTGACGTATATGTTGCA
The DNA here is from genome assembly GCA_032464435.1 of Aegilops umbellulata. Classification (NCBI taxonomy): domain Eukaryota; kingdom Viridiplantae; phylum Streptophyta; class Magnoliopsida; order Poales; family Poaceae; genus Aegilops; species Aegilops umbellulata. The sequence continues at coordinate 228,019,491 of CP136056.1, read as the reverse complement.
TGTGGCACCTTTTATCCAAATATAGCAATATTTAGTATATGTTCAGGAAAGTAGGCCATGCCAACCGATTTAGGGTGAGATTGAACATACCGCGCGCATCCTCAAGTCATCTGGTACGATGAGATGAAACTCCATGGATGTCTGGCGGAGGCCGCAAAGTCCTGATGTGTCCGTGCAATGTACACTCTATGAATGAAAAAAAACTCAAATCCACTTGAATAAAAATGAATTCACGGTGATTTCGGTCGGGTGATTAAAGGAGGCAGATGAACTGGGATAAGAGATGAGATAATATCTCATTAAATTAGTTACCTTGTTGTCCATGAGAAAAAACCTCACTACGACGGATTCCCCAACCGGGCGGAGCTGGGTCGACCGCGAGCAGCATCGAGAAAGTCGATGGCGATAGGCGGCGGCAAGCAGAAGTGGCGAAATGCGGTGGAGTTGAACAGCAGCCTAGCGGCGGTGGTAGGCGTCGAGCTAAGTGGTTGCCGCAGCGATAGGCGGTATCATGCATAGACACGGAGGAGCTTGTGCAGGTGTGAATGGGAAAGAGTTTCGGAGGCAACGGTTTGCTAGAGCCAACCGTGTGTGATTGATGTAACAGGGAAAATGGAAGTCATCACACACGGTTCAAATTTGGGGAACCGTGTGTGATTAATGTACTACCTCCATCCTGGTTTATTGGCCCCCTTTGTAATTTGTACCAAATTTTGACCAAAGATTTAACTAACGAATGTTTATGCATGTCACTAAAAATTATATCATCGAACAATATGTTCAAATACTCATCCAACAATATAATTTTTGCTGACCTCCACTAACATTTTGTCAGTTAAATCTTTGGCCAAAATTTAACACAAATTACAAAGGGGACCAATAAACCAGGGCGCAGGTAGATTCCATCAACCTAAGTGATTACATCCATATCCCACATTTAGGCATGAGTAAACATAGATTAAACATACTCAGACATAGATAATAAGTGTACACAAGCATAGTCTAACCATAAGTACATAGTTGAACCGTCATTTAGCATACTCAAGCGTAGATAGTTCAATCCCACATCTCATCATCTGTCCACACGATCCTGAAGCTTCTCCAGGTACTCGGCGTACACGGCGTGCGCCACCCTGCGAGAAAACTTCTACTTGAAGGAGCCAACAGCTTGTCCTCTTGCATGTGCCAGAACACTTTGATACGTGTCATGAAGCTTTTGGTTGCAAAATGGGCATCGATAGCCGTTGTCCCAGGTCCTAATACGCCTGTTATGCATATTCCCGCATAAAGCTCCCTCAGGATTTGCCTCTTGTACCTCCTTTGGCCATCTTCATCCTCGTTGTCCACATCGTTAGACAACACCTATACAAATAGTAAAAAATGTGGCATCAAAATAATGTTTGCAAACTAATCTCTAGCGAACATTTGGCAGTTGCCAAAACTGGGCATCAAATCAATGTTTACATGCCATAAAGTAGGATTAGGAATTTATGAATATTTTTCATACATATCCAGAGATTATGGTTCGATTTTTAAGGACAATTGTCTAAGTACAGACCAATCTTGAAGAAAATAATGGCACAAACATATATGTAGGTCAATCAAAATATATTGTCAAGTCCTGGCTAGGAATTATTAGCACGAACAATAAACCTAGTCGGATTGCTAGCGAAAATCACTTGCACAGATGAAACAACTAATCACTTATCACTTGTACCATTCAAACAATTAATACACTACACGGATCTAACGAAACTTACTCAGATCATGGATTGGGAGAACATAATCATAGGATTTTTATTCCAAAAAGGGGGAGGCAGGAGTAACCAGAGAAACCCTAGGATCTATTTGACACATAAATGGGTATAGATGACTAACCGATTGTCCATCATCGTCGGAGTCGTCGCCGGAATGGTCGTGGGAGTCGGAATCGGGGTCATCGCCTGAGTCGTCACCGGAGTTGGTGTGGACCTCCGACTCTGGCTGTGGAAGCACGACGCCGTGGATGATGTCAGGGTGCAGCGATACCTCGCCGGCGGTGACAGAAACCTCTGTCTCCATCTCCACGCCGTGCTCCTGTGCTTCAGCATCCCCGACATCGCCACTCCCTCTGATGGGGCGCTTCGGCGGCATCCTCATACACTGACGACTTTGAGGACTGAGAGCGGCATTGAGGATGCAAGCAGAGAGAGAGGATTGTGTGTGTGGCGAGGATGGGGGTGCGGCTACTCGGGCGCGCCATTAATCTGGAGCAGTGGGAGAGAGGCGGGTGGCGGTCAAACCATTGGCTTGCCTCCCGGTGAGCCTGCGCATCGGACTACTGGCATGCCTACCGTCGGTTCCAACAGCTACTCGCACGCCTCCCCATGACACTGCGTAGTGAGCTCGCCTCCCGTCAATACACACACCTGCACGCACGCCTCCTGGTCTGCCTAGGCGGCGGACTGCTCGCTTGCGTCTCGTCAACTCACACCTGCTCGCACGACACACGGGTCGCGTGGCGGCATGTATATTGTTTTTCTATTTGGATGATTAATGTTGCCGCTTTATTTCTTAAGCGAAGCATGGCACATATCCATTGTTGGTCTAATGCTCACGGTTCGAATAAATAATCTGTTTGCAATATTGGTTCCCAATTATTAATAATCTCCCGTTCGTAAGAAGATAAAGATGACATCAGAACTGGTCTCAAATTTGACAAAAAAAAGTACAATGCCACTTTGTATTGGTGTCCATATGACAACACGATAAGTTTCATGAATTTCAAATAAGTTTTGGATGTACTAGAATTTAAAAATCAAGATTCTTAATGTTTGAAATTTCTTGCACGGGGAGTAAACATGCACCCAGTGAGACACATGTGTTTTTGCAATCCATTTAGGTGCACTGTCACGTGTGCATGCAGCTCAAATTTGATTTTTGCACATTATACCCCTAGAAAATCAATCAATGTACTAAAACGTCTTAATATCTCTGGGGTTTTTTGTAACGCCCCAAGACCGACGCTCCAGATGCCTTCCATGTTTTGCGTGTCAGCTTTGTTATTTATTTATTTTGTTGCATTCATCATCGCATCATTCGCATTGCATCGACACTCTGTTGCCGTCATTGTTTTCAAACTTGCATCCGCTCGTAGTTGCCGCATCCCCCCTTGCTTCGTTGACCGTTCCGAGACCAACCTTGTTCTTCGTTTTCCCTCTTGCCAAAACCAGAGTCTCTTTGTACAGCGCATCGACCCCTCGCTCGTGTGCGAAACTCCCCTTGACCCGACCCGGACTATCTTTACCGTTGGGTCCGGATCATCCCCAAACATCTATAAAACATCTCTGTTTTCTTATTCGGGCTACCTAACCTATTTATTTTTTACCGCCCGATTGCGATCGGACGGACCGGATTAGCCCCTACCCAAACCCCAACCTATATAACCATATCAAACCCTAGTCCAATCCATCCATCCCATCCGCCGCCACCCACTCACCAAATCCCCCTGGGGATCCATCCCCATCCAATAAGTGGCTGCGCCCCCGATCCAAAAACTCCTCGACCTCCACTCGCTGCCAACCGCCGCCGCCGCCCAAATCCACCCCCTCCTCGTTTTCAGCCGCCATCCGACCACCTCCCTCGATTTGCGACGCCGTTCAACCGCTTCCTCCAACCAGCGCATACCTCCTGCTCCCTCCCCCACTGTCCATCGCCTGAGCCAACCAGAGGCCTCCCGTGCGCACCCTGCAGCCACATGCCTCCTCGCCTGAAGTCCTCCTCGCCGCCGTCTTGTCACACCGGCTCCAGCCGCCTCTCTGGCGACCCCGCGCCGCTCCGTCGCGCCACCTCTCCCTCTCCATTCCCTTCCTTTCCCGGTTCCTTACTTCTCCTCTCACATCTCGCACATCATGCCATGTTTTGCATCATGTTGTTTGTGCATTGCATCGTGGTTGATAGTTGTTCCTTTGCTTGTGTTCTTGTCTTGGGTAGAGCCGGGAGACGAGTACGTGAACGAGGAACCTGTTGAGAACACTTACGAGGATCAAGCTTTCGACAACTCTGAGAACCTTGCAGGCAAGATGACCATACCCTCGAAATCACTTCTATCTTTGCTTGTTAGATGCTCGCCCTTTTGCTATGCCTATGCTGCGATACCTACCACTTGCTTATCATGCCTCCCATGTTGCCATGTCAAGCCTCTAACCCACCTTGTCCTAGCAAACCGTTGTTTGTCTATGTTACCGCTTTGCTCAGCCCCTCTTATAGCGTTGTTAGTTGCAGGTGAAGATGAAGTTTGTTCCTTGTTGGAACATGATTATTTTGGGTTATCACAATATCTCTTATTTAATTAATGCATCTATATACTTGGTAAAGGGTGGAAGGCTCGGCTTTATGCCTGGTGTTTTGTTTCACTCTTGCCACCCTAGTTTCCGTCATACCGGTGTTACGTTCCTTGATTTTGCGTTCCTTACACAGTTGGGTGATTTATGGGACCCCCTTGACAGTTCGCTTTGAATAAGACTCCTCCAGCAAGGCCCAACTTTGGTTTTACCATTTGCCACCTAAGCCTTTTCCCCCGGGTTTTCGCGAGCCCGAGGGTCATCTTTATTTTAACCCCCCCGGGCCAGTTCTCCTTCGATTGCTGGTCCAAACTAGAGCCACTTGCGGTGCCGCCCTGAGGCAACTTGGGGTATCTTCGCTTGACGTACGTAGTGTTCATCCGGATGTGCCCTGAGACCGAGATATGTGCAGCTCCTATCAGGATTTGTCGGCACATCCGGGCGGCTTTGCTGGTTTTGTTTTATTACTATCGAAATGTCTTGTAGCCGGGATTCCGAGACTGATCGGGTCTTCCCGGGGAGAAGGAATATCCTTCGTTGATCGCGAGAGCTTATCATGGCCTAAGTTGGGACACCCCTGCAGGGTTTGAACTTTCAAAAGCCGTGCCCGCGGTTATGTGGCAGATGGGAATTTGTTAATGTCCGGTTGTAGAAAACCCGAAGTTTATCTTAATTAAAATACATCAACCGCGTGTGTAACCGTGATGGTCTCTTCTCGGCGAAGTCCGGGAAGTGAACACGGTGTTGGAGTTATGCTTGACGTAAGTAGTTTCAGGATCACTTCTTGATCATAGTTGTTCGACCGTGCTTTGCTTCTCTTCTCGCTCTTTTTTGCGTATGTTAGCCACCATATATGCTAGTCTCTTGCTGCAGCTCCACCTCATACTGTTACCCTTCCCTTAATCTTAAATAGTCTTGATCTCGCGGGTGTGAGATTGCTGAGTCCCCGTGACTCACAGATTCTACCAAAACAGTTGCAGGTGCCGACGATGCCAGTGCAGATGACGCATCCGAGCTCAAGTGGGAGTTCGACGAGGAACGTGGTCGTTACTATCTGTCTTTTCCTGATGATCAGTAGTGGAGCCCAGTTGGGACGATCGGGGATCTGTGTAGCATTTGGGGTAGTCTTCTTTCATTTTGGTTCCGTAGTCGGACCTTGAGTGTAAACTGGATGATGGATGTTTATTTATGTATTGTGTGAAGTGGCGACTGTAAGCCAACTATGTATCTCTTTCCCTTATGTATTACATGGGTTGTGTGAAGATTACCTCACTTGCGACATTGCTTTCCATGCGGTTATGCCTCTAAGTCGTCCTTCGACACGTGGGAGATATAGCCGCATCGAGGGCGTTACATTTTTTTTCAAAATTAAAATGTCCCTCCTTTGGTAACATATGTTCACCGCAGGATAATTTTTAACATCCATCGTAGTTGCGGGGGATTCGCGGTGTGTGTGTGTGTGTGTGTGTGTGTGTGTGTGTGTGTGTGTGTGTGTGTCGGTGTACTAAAGTAGGGGTACCTTAGTACCCCGAACTTGTGCACGGGCAGTCGTAGCACCCCACGGCAAGGCTTGCCAGGCGATCGCCGAAACTCTCCATGGTCCCTTTTTTTGGCCATCCAAGAACAAAGTATTTAAGCCAAGGCCCCGGCAGGAGGAGCCTGCCGGGAAGGCCACCCGAAGAGAGCAAGGCCCCGGCAAGAGGAGTTTGCCGGGACGGCCGCTCGAAGCACAAGGCCCCGGCAAGAGGAGCTTGTCGGGAAGGCCGACCGAGGCACGACAAGATACTTGCTGCGACGCGCCCCGCGTCCCGGCAAGGACCGGTGAGCGACAAGCTCCCGGGCGCGACAAGGCACCAACCGCGGCAAGGCGCTTGCCGCGGCAAGTCACCACCCCGCGCCTGCGCTCCAGCTCATCCACCCACGCGTCGCTCTGGGGCCATTCCAGGCGTACGTGGCAAGAGGCTGCGCAGCCAGGGGCATGCGGTGGCGAAGCAATGTTGACAGAGTAGCCATCGTGGCAAACGGTGGCGCTCCTGACGGTCCCTTTCCTGCACCGTCTGGGCGATGCGGACGGGCATTTAATGCCCTTGTCCCCTGCTGTCAGAGTTAGGTATGATAGCACTGTGCAAACAGCTGTACCCAACATAGCGTTTTCCAGTTTTGCCCCCGCCTAAGTTGCCACCTGTGGGTAACCCCTTGCACATATAAAAGGAGGCCCCATGCACAATGGGAGGGAGGGAGGGGAGGCCATTCACGCTCGGTCTCGCCAGCGGCTCGCGTGTACTGTAGCACCACACGCTCCCGAGCAAGAACACAATACAAAACCACAAAGCAGCAGTAGGGTTTTACGCATCCGTGCGGCCCGAAGCTGGGTAAACCCCTTGTGTGCATCGCCTCGATCCGCTCTTCGCGCGACCTCTGCCCCCCGCCGAACCAAGAAAGGGGCTCGGTCCCCATAGGTGTTCGAGGAGGCAGATTTCCCCCGACAGTGTGTGTGTGTGTGTCTGGGGGTGGGGGTGGCTGGGAGTACACTATGAGTCGTGAACCATCGTGTGGGTTGGCCGTTTGTGAGGCAGGTGCCACATCAGAGCCATGAATTCGTTATTTAAAACATTACACAACCCTTTCATACATACATGTTTTGGCCACATGCAGTCGATGGTTGTCCTACACGACACTCACTCGCGTGAGATGCTTTCTATGGGCCCGCAGGTCCTCGTCCATCACTTTGACCAACAGCCGGTAGAGAGGTTAATTTGACCAGCAAGGTAGACTCTTTTTTTGTTTGTGTTATGGTGGGAGTATATAGTACGGGTCAAAGAGGTGGGAGGGGACTAGCATATATACTATATGTACGCGCCCGTGATCAAATACACCTCACTCAGTGTCAGGACTTTTTGGTTTTCAAGGCACGTGCCACATCAAAGTTGTGAAATTTGCTATTCAAACATCACACAACACCTCTTTGGGCCACATACATGTAGGCGGTGGTTATCCTAGGACACTCACGTGTGACGCTTCCATGTGTGGGCCCGCGAGGCCATCATCGATGCATGCATCACTTTGACCTACATCGGGAGAGGTTAATTAATTTCACCATCAAGGAGGATTCTTTTTGGGTTGTATTATGGTAGGAGCATATAGTATGCGTCAAAGAGGGGGAAGGGGACCATCATACGTAGTACGCTTCATGAACCTCACTCTATGTGGAGACTTTACGGTTTTCGAGGCATGTGCCACATCAAAGTTGTGCATTTTGGGTATTCAACGTATGTTTGGCCCACATGCAAAGCGATGGTGGTTGTCCTCTCGTACCCACTTAAGCGGTTATCAGCAATATCGATGCTTTCCATCTATGGGCCCGCTTGGTACATCACTACTTTCCCTGACAGCGAGAGAGGTTAATTTGACTTAGAAGGGGATTATTATTTTTGTTTGTAATACGGTATATATAGGTCATGCTCTGGGATGACATGATATAATTTGAGCACACACATGCATGTGTACGCATAAATCCCTCCCATCGAGTTGAAGTGGGTAGTGCCATGACACATCATAACCCAATCTTGCTCTGTGTGGGGACTGTACGATTTTCGACGCACGCGCCACATCAATGTTGTGAAATGGTATTCAAACATGCATGCACACATCACCTCCATACATATGCATGTAGTGGTTGTCTTCGAACGGTACACGCCCTCGCGTGGTTATCAGCGACAAGCCTATGTATTCGTGGGCCCGGGTGGACATCGATGATCACCTTGACCGACAAACAAGATAGGTTACCATGGCGGATTCTTCCTTTGGTTTGTGTTATCATAGTATAGGTCATGGTGAGATTCAGACCTAATTAAGTTTGAGCAGATACTATGCATGCATAAATCTCCGTCATCGGCTTGAAGTGTGGTGTGACATACATATGCATCGTCAACTAACCCTCGCTCAGTGTGGGGATTTCTGGTTTGAAAGAACGGTGCCACATCAAAGTTGTTCCATTGTGTATTCAAACACACCTCTCCATACATATGTTTGGGCCACACACAGGCAGTGGTTGTCTTCGGGGACTAGATACTTGCATGATTATTGGCGAGCTAGCCCATCTCCAGGGTCGCATGGACGGCCATCACTTTGACCAACAACAAGAGAGTGGTTGTACGACCAAGGGTGGATTATTCTTGGTCAGTTTTACGATCCATCTTGGTGAGATGCCCTCTCCAGCCCGCCGACTGAAAGTGTGTGGGGGGGGGACTGCTACTTCACACTTTGCTACGTGAACCTCCACGGGGGGGGGCATGCATTCATAGCTTAGGATTCCCCTCCTGCCAACATGAGGGGGGCAAGCAATATCGTGCGCTTTGCGAGCTAGGGGCCACATCGAAGTTTCATTTGGTGTTTGAACATCAAACCACCCTTTTCATACATATATTTGGTCCACATGCAAGTGTGTTCGTGTTCTGACCCTCTCCCGTGTCATTTGCACCACATTTATGAACATTAGACAAGTCAGATGACACAACAGACACGGTTCACTCACACTAACCGTGTGCCATGCCGGTCCCCCTGTCACGCACATCCGCACGGTACATTGGGTTCCATGAGGCTGCCCCTCTTAAAAATATCTACACGCCTGCAGGTTTTCTCTGTTTGATAACACACGGTTATTATGTTTCGACCGTGTGTGATGTTTCTTGTTCCCTCTCTCGCCTACATCCCTCGAAAATATATGCCCGCCTCGAGGGTTTTTCTGTTTCATAACACACGGTTGTTATTTCCGGACCGTGTGCGATGCACCATCATCCAAATTTTCAATAGCCCCACATTTCACTCCCGTGTAGTAAAATTTTTAGTAGCCGCATCATTTGCTCAAACACCCCCTCCACACACACACACACTCCCTCACTCGAAACCCTAGCAAGGTCGTCGTCGTCGCCGCCGCAAGGCCTCCATTGTCAACATCTGTCGGTTTGCCCGTGCAGCTTACCCACCGATCTCCATACCCAAGCCGCCCTGAGTTTCTTAGATGATGCCTGCCAAATGCCCCCTTTCCCATAGATCCCCATCCCCATCCCCCACTCCAGAGCGTCACAGCCTAAGCCAAGCTATGCTTCCTGTGGAGCTCGAGGAGTGACTGGCCTAAAAGAGGTGTATGGCGGTCTCTTCGCCCGAGGTCACCAAGGTGGCCGCCGAGGAAGCTGACGACCATTACTGGCCGCAGGCACTCAATCAGTGGGCTAGAGTATCCGGGTATGTCATGGACGCCGGCCACGACATCGAGGTCATCGACAGCCATGGCCTAACGCAGCCTATGTCACAGGTTAAGTGGCGCACCCCCAATCCCTCGGTTTCAACCGCCGCCGATCTCATCCATGGCCCCGCCGCTGATCTCCTTTGGCTCGCTGTCAAGAATTTGCCATCCTACATCGCCATCGAGCCCCTTTTGTCATTTTTGAAGGACACATTCTGTGACACTGGCTTGGGATCTGTAGCTTCCAAGTCAGACCTCATCGACGACGACCACGAGGAGGGCACCCTCTCCGGCTCTTCCATGGGGAAAGAGCTCGTCTGCAACATCAGGAAGGGCAACCTACAACCATGCTCTTCCAAGGGGAAGGAGCCAATCTACGACAACATAGAGCGCATCCAGGGTCCATGCTCTTCCAACGGGAACGAGCCCATCTGTGACAAGTGAGGAAACCCATTATTTGCTTTGCCATGCCTCTTCACAGGGGGGGACCCATGATTTATTTTGTCGAGTCCCTTTTGTAGTGTAGTGAGAATATGTCCAGTTTTAATTGTTGTATTTGGTTGTTTGCAGTATGCCTTGTTTATTTCAGTTGTTCACAATGTGATGCTCTATATGTGCAACTATTTACAGTGTAGTACATTTCATCAGTCCAATTTTAAACATACCAATAAGAATGCATATATTTGCTTGCTGTTAAGCCTGTTATAGCTAGCATATGCCTCTTTTAAAGTTTTTTGATTGTTTGGTTGTTTGTAGTTAGCATATGTCCAGTTTCGAATGCTATCTTTGGTTGTTCGTAGTATGCCTTGTTTATTTGATGTTCTATATGTGCAAGTATGAACTATGCAGTTCAAATTTCATCAATACCAGTTTCAACAATACCACTATGAATGACTAAAGTTGGTTGTTGCATCTTGTAGTTAACATGCCTTCCATTTTATTTAACAATAACTAGTGTACTTAGACCGACACAATACCATTTTGAATGACTATGTTTGCTTGTTGTTAAATGTTAGGCTTGTTGCAGTTAACACACCTTTCCACTTATTTTGCTTTACTAGTGTGCTTAAGCCTACACACTGAAGCTATCTTTTGGAGATTATTTTGTCTGCCATGGATATATTTGGTTAATGTTTAGCCTGTTGTGCTTAACATGCCTCTCGATGTACTTACACAGGACAATTTTGGGAACTACTGTTGTTTTCCATCGAGGTTAGTTTCATCCCATGGCTTATATATACTCACTGTTCAGGATATCGGTAGCTGGTACCATATAGGTTGGGGGTTGATAAGGGACTAATTGGTGAATCGTACTCTTAGCTGAATATATCTGTAACCCATTTATCGTTAGGTTAACTAGGGCCATATGTAATATATCTGAGGCAACATAGCAACATGCACTATACTTAATGTCTAAATATGCAACCCTAGGCTACATAGCAACAAGAATTTTACCTTAATATTCTGATGATGTCTAGATATACGTAGAAGAGCAGCAGCAACAACAACAACAACAACACAGCCTTGTTTGGATACTCAACTTAGCTAGAGGTTAGAGTTAGTTTCTAGCTCATGACTAACCCAGAACTAACTCCATCCAAAGAGGTGTTTGGATGACAGGGTTAGATTGACAATAAATGCACTAGGAGAACTAGCTCCAATTAGCAGCTCTTGGGTGGGATATTTTTTTTGGGTCGGTTAGATGCAACTAGCTCAAACTAGCCCTCATGTTTGGATATACTTTATGGCTATCTGAGCCAAACTCCTTTCGGACCATAATATAAGATGTTAATTCATCTAATATGTAAGTATATTGGATGTTATACGATATTATAAAAGAGTGTTGTACTACATCATTGTGCAATTGCTGTTTAGCTTCTAATATTAACTTGGTGCTTTTAGGTACATATGTCATTGGTAAAGATCCGCGCTTCGACCCTTTCTGCGTATGGGGCAATGAGATATCGATGAACCACCATCAAGTGAGGAAGCTGATAAAGATTGTTAGTAAAATGGGTCAAAAGATGGCAATTAAACTATTTGTTTACACTTTATCCAAGACAACAGCGAACTGCAGGATGGTAAGTAAGAACTCTGCAGCCTTCTTTTTACTGCCCATAATGAGTTGTTTTACATGGCAATGTTTGAATCTTTTTCCTTTGCAGTGGTTCCCAAAGCAGTTTACTCAAGATTACCTCTCAAACTACATGATTGGTGGGCATGCAAAGGTTAAAGTATTTCTACCAGAACACGATGATTAACTAGATGTTTTTATGAAGACCATGAAGGATGGGAGGTCGGCCATCACAAGGGGTTGGACTAGAGTCATGCGTGCCTTCTGCATGGAGGAGGGCACAATATGTGCATTCCGCTTCACCTTGTTTAGCAACGAGAATGTATTTCGCCTCTTTCTTTACCGTCTTTAATAGTACAAGTATACAACTGTGGTTCATCATTATTTATTTGGTTCTTATGTAATTCTTGAACATATGTACCTATGAATCGAATAATGCATTGGTTGTTTGAACCTGATGGATATGAATAAAGCTATAGCATACATTCAAATTCAAATCTGGTACAATTTGAAATAGCAGCAATTAAATTACATTGAAATTACACTATGTAGGTCGTTACGGCGCACACGGTTGGTAAAACACAAAGGTTTGTGATATACACCATAATCCGACACGGTTCACAGAGAGGAAACGTGTGCAAGCATTCACACAATTGCCGTTTGCAAAGCATGTGCGATGTCAGACAATATCACAAACGGTGCAGGCAAACTAAACATTTGTGATAGTTGCCTTATCGTACACGATTCGCAACCACGAACTGTTTCTGATGTGGTATGCATCATAAATGTTGCACCACAGAATAGCATGTGCGATAGTTGCATGTAGGATGATGTTATGACGGTCTGAGTTTCGTAATCCTGTCCAACACTCGTACGATGATTAGCTAATCTTCTTAAATAGTTATCGCATATGGTTTGGGAAAAGTGAATGTGTGTGATTGTCTACTTATCATACACATTCTATAATCGTGAACCGTCTGTGATGGGTCGTGCATCGTAAACGTAGCACCATAGAATACCGACTGCGATGGCAATGTGAGCACAAACGAGTTGCAAGGATGCAGCATCTGGGTGGCTCCCTATCCCCGATGGTTTCTAGGTCGTGTGGAAGGACCCCCTATCATAGTCACTCACTTGGCGATGGTTCCAAATGCCGTCGTGGAAAGGGGTTAAAAACCGTTTGTATAGCACCTCGATGTACCGGTGAGGAGAGGAGATGCAACACTATAGAGTTAAGTATTTCCCTCAGTGAGAACCAAGGTATCAATCCAGCAGGAGAATCACGCAAAGCCTCATGAACAACACATGCACACACAAAAGCAAATACTTGCACGCAACGTGGGCAAGAGGGTTCTCAATCCCCTTCAACTCGTTACTTGCAAGGATCAAATCTTATATTGGTAGATAGATAAATTACAAAACAAAATAAAAAGAAATAAATTGCAGCGAGAATATTTTGGTTTTTATATATGATTAAAGTAGACCCGGGGGCCATAGATTTCACTAGAGGCTTCTCTCTCGAACACATAGCATATGGTGGGCGAACAAATTACTGTTGGACAATTGATAGAAACGCGCATAGTTATGATGATACTCCAGGCAATGATCGTGTATATAGGCATCACGTCCGAGACAAGTAGACCGACTCTTGCCTGCATCTACTATTATTACTCCACCCGTCGACTGCTATGTAGCATGCATCTAGGGTATTAAGTTAATAAAAACAGAGTAATGCCTTAAGCAAGATGACATGATGTAGACAAAGTAAACTCGATTAATATGAATAAACCCCATCGTTTTACCCTTATTGGGAAGAATGCACATATGTGTCTTGTCCCTTTCTGTCACTGGGATATAGAGAATTGCAAGATTGAACCCATTACAAAGCACCTCTCCCAGTGAAGATAAATCAATCTAGTTGGCCAAACCAAGCATGTAGATCGGAGAGAAATACAAAGCTATAACAATCATGCATAATAAAGTTTAGAAAAAACTCCCTTACTTATTGTTGGGGATATTACTACTGGGCGTGAACCGGCCTACCTGGGCCGGGTTAACTTCATCAGTAGTCCCAGAGCGTTAAAGCCCAAGAAGATAGATGAGGGCCCAAGGTCATAGTCGGTTCAACACTTGTAGCTGTAAACCGGCTTTGTATGTAAACTTGTATTGTAAGTTAGGAATAAGGAGAGACCAACCCGGATACGAATATGAACCAGAGATTGGGACTCTGTGAACCGACGGGCGTCACCCGTGTATATAAGGGGATGACCCGACAGCGGTTCAGAGACAGACAACGACAACTCGAGACTTAGGTGAAGCTTGTTTGCTCCCTAGTCATCAAAACCCCATGAATTCCATCACAACTAGACATAGGCTTTTACCTTCATCGAAGGGGCCGAACTAGTATAAACCCTCTGTGTCCCTGTGTCCGCTTTAACCCGTTGCGATGGATCCACGACTAAGTCCTTTTGCTAGGACATCTGCCGTAACAAAACCACGATAGTTGGCGCCCACCGTGGGGCTATCGCACGATGGTTTCAAGTTCTTGGAGGGCCGCTTCGAAGGACTCGAGGGATACGCTGTGGGCTGGATGACCAAGAGTCGTCACGGCAAGATCTACATCGACAATGCAGGCTGGGGCCCCGAGGCCGGCTTGATTGAGTACGGGTACCAGGTCCCCTTTGGTGGCATACACGTTTTCATCGGCAAGTTCGGTGAACCGGGCGCTAAGCTGGACACCTGCACCGACCTCGTCGAGACAGCTCAGCGTGCGCGACCTGCCCGGGTTAAGCTGGCCGTGAAACGTGGCTTCGTGGGAGTCATCCATGGAGGAAGTTATGAGGATGGATCAGGATCTGGCGGCAAAACCGTTGTTTACTTTGGCAACGAGTCGTCAACCGGAGAAACTGAGTCTTTGTATCAGCTACAAGATGGCCGGATTAGGGGTTGTTCCGATGGTGACAGTATTCCGGACCCCGCCGATCTGCCCAACCGGGTTGGAATATTCATGGACGGTACACAAGCAGCGCTTCATTCATCGACCGCCGCGGCGATGGTTTCCGGTTCAGCAGCGGCAACGGCTGTCGGGGCAGGAGGCTCTATGCGCCCGCCGGCTCAAGTTTTATCAGATCTGTTTTTGATGCGTTGGCTGCGCTCATGGCAGAGGCTAACCCGGTGGATCAGGACGCTCACAACATAGAGATTATAAAGGTGAGGGAGCAGATCACTCAGGCCAAAGCGGATTTGGCAGCCGAAGAGGTCAGGATGACTGCGGAGCGGGCCGCTTTGGACGCGCAAGCTTACAAGCTCATGCTGGACCAGAACGCATCACATGAAGTCATGAGGAGGAAGTACCGATCTCGTTTGCCTTCAGTTTTCGAAGCAAGGTACCTTTTCAACACCCCTGGAGCGGGAGCCAGTAATCCGCCGATGGTAAACCGGGCGGAGGCACCTGGGACAGGCGAGCCGGTCCAGCCCCGCTTAATAGATCTGCCTCGTCATAATACTAGTGTACCGCAGGCCGTGCCCACACCTCTGGGTCATTACTCCAACCCGCTGGATAACCTTGTTGCAGCTGCAGCACGGTTGGAGGCCATTCCAGTTGAAGGCGATTCATTGCAGGCGATAGAGACGCGTCGGGTCAAGGAGCTCCTTAGGACGGCTTTGGTCCAACAGGAAGCGTATTCATACAGCCGCGACCGGATTCATTCTACCCCATGTCCAAGCCGGAGTTATAGCAGGCATATGGAAGAACCAGCTGTGTCAAGTAATGCACGGCATGGAGCGCCCCGTGGCAACAATCCGGCTGGTGGTGTCGATAATGCTCAGGAGGTGGTGGACCGGGCCCGAGCACGCAGGGAGGCCGAGTTAGCGGCACATCATCAAGCTCGTCAGCTTACGCCGGTTCGTTCGACTACCTCGGTGGAGCCTGGGCTTACTTCTAGCGCATTGGGGGTGCCTTGCCTTGTCCCCGCTTTACGCAATGTGCACCTGCCTAAGGATTTCAAGGGCCTGCGCAAGGTACCGAACTACACGGCGGATCAACCTCCAGAGACATGGGTGGAGAGATATGAGATGGCCATGGAGATGCTTGATGTGGATGATGCCGCGTGTGCAAAGTATTTCACCATGATGCTCGAAGGGACGGCCCGTACCTGGTTAAAGAGCCTAACGGCCAATTCTATCAGTTCATGGGCCCAGTTACGAGCCCGGTTCATCAATAACTTCAAAGACACGTGTAAGCAGCCGATGTCGATAGTGGATTTAGCTGCCTGTGTCTAGGAGGAAGGAGAATCAACTACTCATTGGGTGCGCTGGGTCTCACAAGTCCTACATTCATCAGACCGCATCAACGCTGACACCGCAGTTATAACCTTGGAAGGCAATTGTCGGTTTGGACCCCTAAAGTTGAAGTTAGGACGGATGAAGCGCCACTGCACTGACATGGGGACTCTCATGGCTGCTTTGGTAAAGTATGCTGATTCTGATAGTACCAAGGATCCCGAGTCTGATGATGAAAAGACAGGGAAGGGAAAGAGGAACAGCAACTCCAAAGGTCAGCAACATCACTCAGCAGGTAATGGTGGCGGAGGCAAGCGTAAAGCAGATGGCAACATGGACTTTGTAGCTAATACTAATGTGCAGGACAAGGGCCAGCGACGTAAGGGTAAATCGCAATGGAGCGCCTAGTCCTAATCCGGACCGCCTGAATTATCTATTGAACCAGCCCTGTCCGAAGCATGGGACGAAGGAGGTGCCGGCAAACCACCTTTGGAAGGATTGCTACATTATGCAGGAGTTCAAGAGCTCCAATGCTTTCCGGTATGATCCCAGCTCCGGCGGTGGCTCTGGATCCGGGCCGGGTT
This sequence comes from Aegilops umbellulata, assembly GCA_032464435.1. Classification (NCBI taxonomy): domain Eukaryota; kingdom Viridiplantae; phylum Streptophyta; class Magnoliopsida; order Poales; family Poaceae; genus Aegilops; species Aegilops umbellulata. Next base: position 228,002,985 of record CP136056.1, on the reverse strand, counting down.
ACGGTGGAGGAAATTCCGGTTCAGGATTTAATGGTAATCCGGGCGGACATAACAATCAGAATAATCAGAATAACCAGGGTGGTTACAACCAGCAACAGCAGCAGTCAGGTTACCAGAGCAACCCAAAGCAATTGAATAGTGGGCAATATCACGTGTTCACCACTAGCTTGGACAAGCGAGGCCGGAAGGTCCAGAAGCGGGCAGTTAATTCTGTTGAACCGGCCGTGCCCCGATAACTACGCTGGTCAGAGCAGCCAATCATATGGAGTAGAGAGGATCACCCTCCCCGGGTTGACAATCCGGGTCAACTAGCTTTGGTGGTGGCGCCTCAGGTGGGAGGCTATAAGTTCACCAAGGTACTCATGGATGGGGGTAGTGAAGGAAATATGCCCTAGAGGCAATAATAAAGTTATTATTTATTTCCTTACATGTCATGATAAATGTTTATTATTCATGCTAGAATTGTATTAACTGGAAACATAATACATGTGTGAATACATAGACAAACAGAGTGTCACTAGTATGCCTCTACTTGACTAGCTCATTAATCAAAGATGGTTATGTTTCCTAACCATGAACAAAGAGTTGTTATTTGATTAACGAGATCACATCATTAGTTGAATGATCTGATTGACATGACCCATTCCATTAGCTTAGCATCCGATCGTTTAGTATGTTGCTATTGCTTTTATCCATGACTTATACATGTTCCTTTAACTATGAGATTATGCAACTCCCATTTACCGTAGGAACACTTTGTGTGCTACCAAACGTCACAACGTAACTGGGTGATTATAAAGGTGCTCTACAGGTGTCTCCGAAGGTACATATTGGGTTGGCGTATTTCGAGATTAGGATTTGTCACTCCGATTGTCGGAGAGGTATCTCAGGGCCTTCTCGGTAATGCACATCACATAAAGCCTTGCAAGCATTGCAACCAATGAGTTAGTTGCGAGATGAGCTATTACAGAACAAGTAAAGAGACTTGCCGGTAATGAGATTGAACTAGGTATTGGATACCGACGATCGAATCTCGGGCAAGTAACATACCGATGACAAAGGGAACGACGTATGTTGTTATGCGGTCTGACCGATAAAGATCTTCGTAGAATATGTAGGAGCCAATATGGGCATCCAGGTCCCGCTATTGGTTATTGACCGGAGACGTGTCTCGGTCATGTCTACATTGTTCTCGAACCGTAGGGTCCGCACGCTTAAGGTTTCGATGACAGTTATATTATGAGTTTATGAGTTTTGATGTACAGAAGGAGTTCGGAGTCCCGGATGAGATCGGGGACATGACGAGGAGTCTCGAAATGGTCGAGACGTAAAGATCGATATATTGGACGACTATATTCGGACATCGGAAGGGTTCTGAGTGGTTCGGGTATTTTCGGAGGTACCGGGGAGTTACGGGATTACGGGAGAAGTAATGGGCCTTGATGGGCTTTAGTGGGAAGAGGAATAAGGCTGCTGCGCCCCCCCTCCCCTCTAGTCCGAATTGGACTAGGGAAAAGGGGGCCGGCCACCTCTCCTTCTCCTCCTATTCCTTCTCCCTTCCTCCCTCTTGGTGGACTCCTACTAGGACTTGGAGTCCTAGTAGGACTCCATATCTTGGCCGCACCAATTGGCTTGGCCGGCCTCCTCCTCCTCCATCCTTTATATACTGAGGCAAGGGGCACCCCTTGGACACACAAGTTGATCTACGGATCGTTCCTTAGCCGTGTGCGGTGCCCCCTTCCACCAAATTCCACCTCGATCATATCGTTACAGTGCTTAGGCGAAGCCCTGCGCCGGTAACACATCAAGATCGTCACCACGCCGTCGTGCTGACGGAACTCTTCCTCGACGCTTTGCTGGATCCAAGCCCGGGGATCGTCATCGAGCTGAACGTGTGCCAAGAACTCGGAGGTGCCGGAGTAACGGTGCTGTGATCGGTTGGATCGCGAGGAGAACGTACGACTACTTCCTCTACGTTGTGTCAACGCTTCCGCTTCGGTCTACGAGGGTACGTAGACAACACTCTCCCCTCTCGTTGCTATGCATCACCATGATCTTGCGTGTGCGTAGGAAATTTTTGAAATTACTACGTTCCCCTACAGTGGCATCCGAGCCTAGGTTTTTATGGTTTGATGTTATTTGCACGAGAAGAACACAAGTGAGTTGTGGACGATACACGTCATACTGCCTACCAGCATGTCATACTTTGGTTCAGCGGTATTGTTGGACGAGACGATCCGGACCAACCTTACGCGTACGCTTACGCGAGACCGGTTCCCTCGACGTGCTTTGCACATAGATGGCTTGCGGAAGACTGTCTCTCCAACTTTAGTTGAACCGAGTGTGGCTACGCCCGGTCCTTGAGAAGGTTAAAACGGAGTCTATTTGACAAACTATCGTTGTGGTTTTGATGCGTAGGTAAGATGAGTTCTTGCTTAAGCCCGTAGCAGCCACGTAAAACTTGCAACAACAAAGTAGAGGACGTCTAACTTGTTTTTGCAGGGCATGTTGTGATGTGATATGGTCTAGACATGATGCTAAATTTTATTGTATGAGATGATCATGTTTTGTAACCGAGTTATCGGCAACTGGCAGGAGCCATATGGTTGTCGCTTTATTGTATGCAATGCAATCGTGATGTAATGCTTTACTTTATTACTAAGCGGTAGTGATAGTCGTGGAAGCATAAGATTGACGAGACGACAACGATGCTACGATGAAGATCAAGGTGTCGCGCCGGTGACGATGGTGATCATGACGGTGCTTCGAAGATGGAGATCACAAGCACGAGATGATGATGGCCATATCATATCACTTATATTGATTGCATGTGATGTTTATCTTTTATGCATCTTATCTTGCTTTGATTGACGGTAGCATTATAAGATGATCTCTCACTAATTATCAAGAAGTGTTCTCCCTGAGTATGCACCGTTGCGAAAGTTCTTCGTGCTGAGACACCACGTGATGATCGGGTGTGATAGGCTCTACGTTCAAATACAACAGGTGCAAAACAGTTGCACATGCGGAATACTCAGGTTTAACTTGACGAGCCTAGCATATAACAGATATGGCCTCGGAACACGGAGACCGAAAGGTCGAGCGTGAATCATATAGTAGATATGATCAACATAGTGATGTTCACCATTGAAACTACTCCATCTCACGTGATGATCGGACATGGTTTAGTTGATTTGGATCACGTGATCACTTAGAGGATTAGAGGGATGTCTATCTAAGTGGGAGTTCTTAAGTAATATGATTAATTGAACTTTAATTTATCATGAACTTAGTCCTGGTAGTATTAGCATATCTATGTTGTAGATCAATAGCTCGCATTGTTGCTTCCCTGTGTTTATTTTGATATGTTCCTAGAGAAAATTGTGTTGAAAAATGTTAGTAGCAATGATGCGGATTGGATCCGTAATCTGAGGTTTATCCTCATTGCTGCACAGAAGAATTTTGTCCTTGATGCACCGCTAGGTGACGGACCTTTTGCAGGAGCAGATGCAGACGTTATGAACGTTTTGCTAGCTCAATATGATGACTACTTAATAGTTTAGTGCACCATGCTTAACGGCTTAAGAATCGGGACTTCAAAGACGTTTTGAACGTCATGGACCATACAAGATGTTCTAGGAGTTGAAGTTAATATTTCAAGCAAATACCCGAGTTGAGAGATATGAAGTCTCCAACAAGTTCTATAGCTAAAAGATGAAGGAGAATCGCTCAACTAGTGAGCATGTGCTCAGATTGTCTGGGTACTACAATCGCTTGAATCAAGTGGGAGTTAATCTTCTAGATAAGATAGTGATTGACAGAATTCTCTAGTCACCATCACCAAGTTAGTAGAACTTCGTGATGAACTATAATATGCAAGGGATAACGGAAAATATTCCCAAGCTCTTCGCGATGCTAAAATCAGCGAAGGTAGAAATCAAAGAAAAACATCAAGTGTTGATGGTTGACAAGATCACTAGTTTCAAGAAAAGGGCAAAAAGGAAAGAAGGGGAACTTCAAGAAGAACGGCAAGCAAGTTGCTGCTCAAGTGAAAAAGCCCAAGTCTGGTCCTAAGCCTGAGACTAAGTGCTTCTACTGCAAAGGGACTGGTCACTGGAAGCGGAACTACCCCAAGTGATTGGTGGATAAGAAGGATGGCAAAGTGAACATAAGTATATTTGATATACATGTTATTGATGTGTACTTTACTAGTGTTCATAGCAACCCCTCAGTATTTGGTACTAGTTCAGTTGCTAAAATTTAGTAACTCGAAACGGGAGTTGCAGAATGAACAAAGACTAGTTAAAGGGAAAGGTGACGATGTGTGTTGGAAGTGGTTCCAAGATTGATATGATCATCATCACACACTCCCTATACTTTCGGGATTAGTGTTGAAACTAAATAAGTGTTATTTGGTGTTTGCGTTGAGCATGAATATGATTTGATCATGTTAATTGCAGTACAGTTATTCATTTAAGTTAAAGAACAATTGTTGTTCTGTTTACATGAATAAAACCTTCTATAGTTATACACACCAACGAAATTGGTTTGTTGGATCTCGATCGTAGTAATACACATATTCATAAAATTGAAGCCAAAAGATGCAAAGTTAATAATGATAGTGCAACTTATTTGTGGCACTGCCGTTTAGGTCATATCGGTGTAAAGCGCATGAAGAAACTCCATACTGATGGACTTTTGGAACCACTTGATCATGAATCACTTGGTACTTGCGAACCGTGCCTCATGGGCAAGATGACTAAAACACCGTTCTCCGGTACTTTGGAGAGAGCAACAGATTTGTTGGAAATCATACATACCGATGTATGTGGACTGATGAATATTGAGGCTCGTGGCGGATATCGTTATTTCCTCAACTTCACAGATGACTTAAGCAGATATGGGTATATCTACTCGATGAAACATAAGTCTGAAACATTTGAAAAGTTCAAAGAATTTCAGAGTGAAGTGGAAAATCATCGTGACAAGAAAATAAAGTTTCTACGATCTGATCGCGGAGACAAATATTTGAGTTACGAGTTTGGTCTTCAATTAAAACAATGTGGAATAGTTTCACAAACTCATGCCACCTGGAACACCGCAGCATAATGGTGCGTCCGAACATCATAACCGTACTATATTAGATATAGTACAATCTATGATGTATCTTACCGATCTACCACTATCGTTTTTGGGATTATGCATTAGAGACAGCTGCATTCACATTAAATAGGGCACCATCTAAATCCGTTGAGACGACACCGTATGAACTATGGTTTAGCAATAAACCTAAGCTGTCGTTTCTTAAAGTTTGGGGCTGCGATGCTTATGTGAAAAAGCTTCAACCTGATAAGCTCGAACCCAAATCGGAGAAATGTGTCTTCATAGGATATCCAAAGGAAACTATTGGATACACCTTCTATCACAGATCCGAAGGCAAGACTTTTGTTGCTAAGTTCGGAAACTTTCTAGAGAAGGAGTTTCTCTCGAAAGAAGTGAGTGGGAGGAAAGTAGAAAACTTGATAAGGTAATTGTACCTTCTCCCTTATTGGAAAGTAGTTCATCACAGAAATCTGTTCTTGTGACTACTACACCAATTAGTAAGGAAGCTAATGATGATGATCATGTAACTTCAAGATCAAGTTACTACCGAATCTCGTAAGTAAACCAGAGTGAGATGTGCACCAGAGTGGTACGGTAATCCTGTTCTGGAAGTCATGTTACTAGACCATGACGAACTTGCGAACTATGAGGAAGCGATGGTGAGCCCAGATTCCGCAAAATGGTTTGAGGCCATGAAATCTGAGATATGATCCATGTATGAGAACAAAGTATGGACTTTGATGGATTTGCCCGATGATCGGCAAGCCATAGAAAATAAATGGATCTTCAAGAGGAAGACGGACGCTGATAGTAGTGTTACTATCTACAAAGCTAGAATTGTCGCAAGAGGTTTTCGACAAGTTCAAAGTGTTGACTACGATGAGAGTTTCTCACTCGTATCTATGCTTAAGTCTGTTCGAATCATGTTAGCAATTGCCGCATTTTATGAAATCTGGCAAATGGAAAAACAAAACTGCATTCCTTAATGGATTTATTAAAGAAGAGTTGCATATGATGCAACCAGAAGGTTTTGTCAATCCTAAAGGTGTTAACAAAATATGCAAGCTCCAGCGATCCATCTATGGACTGGTGCAAGCATCTCGGAGTTGGAATATACGCTTTGATAAGTTGATCAAAGCATATAGTTTTATACAGACTTGCGGTGAAGCCTGTATTTACAAGAAAGTGAGTGGGAGCACTACAACATTTCTGATAAGTATATGTAAATGACATATTATTGATCGGAAATAATGTAGAATTATTCTGTAAAGCATAAAGGAGTATTTGAAAGGAGTTTTTCGAAGAAGGACCTCGGTGAAGCTGCTTACATATTGAGCATCAAGATCTATAGAGATAGATCAAGATGCTTGATAAGTTTTTCAATAAGTACATACCTTGAAAGAATTTTGAAGTAGTTCAAAATGGAACAGTCAAAGAAAGAGTTCTTGCCTGTATTACAAGGTGTGAAATTGAGTAAGACTCAAAGCCCGACCACGGCAGATGATAGAAAGAGAATGAAAGTCATTTCCTATGCCTCAGCCATAGATTCTATAAAGTATGCCATGCTATGTACCAGATCTATTGTATACCCTACACTGTGTTAAGCAAGGGAGTACAATAGTGATCTAGGAAGTAGATCACTGGACATCGGTCAAAATTATCCTTAGTAAAATAAGGATATGTTTCTCGATTATGGATGTGACAAAAAGGTTCGTCGTAAAAAGGTTACGTCGATGCAAGTTTTGACACTAATCTAGATGACTCTAAGTCTCAATCTAGATACATATTGAAAGTGGTAGCAATTAGCTAAAGTAGCTCCATGCAGAGCATTGTAGACATAGAAAATTGCAAAATACATAACGGATCTGAATGTGGCAGACCCGTTGACTAAACTTCTCTCACAAGCAAAATATGATCACACCGTAGTACTCTTTGGGTGTTAATCACATAGCGATGTGAACTAGATTACTGAATCTAGTAAACCCTTTGGGTGTTGGTCACATATCGATGTGAACTATGGGTGTTAATCACATGATGATGTGAACTATTGCTATTAAATCACATGGCGATGTGAACTAGATTATTGACTCTAGTGCAAGTGGGAGACTGAAGGAAATATGCCCTAGAGGCAATAATAAAGTTATTATTTATTTCCTTACATGTCATGATAAATGTTTATTATTCATGCTAGAATTGTATTAACTGGAAACATAATACATGTGTGAATACATAGACAAACAGAGTGTCACTAGTATGCCTCTACTTGACTAGCTCATTAATCAAAGATGGTTATGTTTCCTAACCATGAACAAAGAGTTGTTATTTGATTAACGAGATCACATCATTAGTTGAATGATCTGATTGACATGACCCATTCCATTAGCTTAGCATCCGATCGTTTAGTATGTTGCTATTGCTTTTATCCATGACTTATACATGTTCCTTTAACTATGAGATTATGCAACTCCCATTTACCGTAGGAACACTTTGTGTGCTACCAAACGTCACAACGTAACTGGGTGATTATAAAGGTGCTCTACAGGTGTCTCCGAAGGTACATATTGGGTTGGCGTATTTCGAGATTAGGATTTGTCACTCCGATTGTCGGAGAGGTATCTCAGGGCCTTCTCGGTAATGCACATCACATAAAGCCTTGCAAGCATTGCAACCAATGAGTTAGTTGCGAGATGAGGTATTACAGAACGAGTAAAGAGACTTGCCGGTAATGAGATTGAACTAGGTATTGGATACCGACGATCGAATCTCGGGCAAGTAACATACCGATGACAAAGGGAACGACGTATGTTGTTATGCGGTCTGACCGATAAAGATCTTCGTAGAATATGTAGGAGCCAATATGGGCATCCAGGTCCCGCTATTGGTTATTGACCGGAGACGTGTCTCGGTCATGTCTACATTGTTCTCGAACCGTAGGGTCCGCACGCTTAAGGTTTCGATGACAGTTATATTATGAGTTTATGAGTTTTGATGTACAGAAGGAGTTCGGAGTCCCGGATGAGATCGGGGACATGACGAGGAGTCTCGAAATGGTCGAGACATAAAGATCGATATATTGGACGACTATATTCGGACATCGGAAGGGTTCTGAGTGGTTCGGGTATTTTCGGAGGTACCGGGGAGTTACGGGATTACGGGAGAAGTAATGGGCCTTGATGGGCTTTAGTGGGAAGAGGAATAAGGCTGCTGCGCCCCCCCCTCCCCTCTAGTCCGAATTGGACTAGGGAAAAGGGGGCCGGCCACCTCTCCTTCTCCTCCTATTCCTTCTCCCTTCCTCCCCTCTTGGTGGACTCCTACTAGGACTTGGAGTCCTAGTAGGACTCCATATCTTGGCCGCACCAATTGGCTTGGCCGGCCTCCTCCTCCTCCATCCTTTATATACTGAGGCAAGGGGCACCCCTTGGACACACAAGTTGATCTACGGATCGTTCCTTAGCCGTGTGCGGTGCCCCCTTCCACCAAATTCCACCTCGATCATATCGTTACAGTGCTTAGGCGAAGCCCTGCGCCGGTAACACATCAAGATCGTCACCACGCCGTCGTGCTGACGGAACTCTTCCTCGACGCTTTGCTGGATCGGAGCCCGGGGATCGTCATCGAGCTGAACGTGTGCCAAGAACTCGGAGGTGCCGGAGTAACGGTGCTGTGATCGGTTGGATCGCGAGGAGAACGTACGACTACTTCCTCTACGTTGTGTCAACGCTTCCGCTTTGGTCTACGAGGGTACGTAGACAACACTCTCCCCTCTCGTTGCTATGCATCACCATGATCTTGCGTGTGCGTAGGAAATTTTTGAAATTACTACGTTCCCCTACAGGTAGCAGTATTAATATCCTATACTATGAGACCTTCCATCGAATGGGGCTAACAAATAAAGATCTCAGACCGTCGAACACGGTTTTCCATGGTGTGGTACCTGGCAAGTCAGCGTACCCCGTTGGTAAGATAGCATTGGAAGTGGCCTTTGGAGATGATCATGATTCCAGATCAGAGACGCTGACGTTTGAAGTAGTAAAAATCCAAAGCCCGTATCACGCCCTGTTTGGGCGACCGGCCTATGCCAAGTTCATGGCACGGCCCTGTTATGTGTACTTGCAGCTCAAGATGCCAGGTCATAAGGGGACTATAATGGTTCACAGAAGCCGTAAGGTCGCTTTGGAATGCGAAGAAGGAGATGCAGCTTACGCAGAATCGGTTTGTGCCACCGAGGAGATGAAGTATTACAAAGACAATGTTGATCCGGCGGATATGACTCCTTTGAAGAAGCCTACCACGGAGCATGATCTGGCCCTGAAGTTCACATCGGCGGCTGAGACTAAGCTTGTTGACTTCGTACCTGGCGATTCATCCAAGCAGTTCAGCATCAGTGCCAATTTGGATCCGAAATAGGAAAGCGCGCTCATCGAGTTCATCCGTGAGAATCGGGACATCTTTGCATGGAAGCCTTCTGACATGCCAGGTGTACCGAGGCGACTCGTTGAGCACACTCTTAATGTGGATCCTAAATACAAACCGGTGAAACAGTTTCTCCGCCAGTTCAACGAGGAAAGACGCAAGGCTATCGGAGAAGAAGTGGCCAGGCTCCTAGCAGCTGGCTTCATCATTGAGGTTTTCCACCCTGAGTGGTTTGCTAATCCGGTGCTGGTCCTTAAGAAAAACGGCACCTGGCGCATGTGTGTGGATTACACTGATCTTAATAAAGCTTGTCCAGCAGATCCTTTTGCCCTCCCCCGTATTGATCAAATTATTGATGCTACGGCGGGTTGCGAGCGTTTAAGTTTTTTGGATGCATATTCCGGCTATCATCAGATTAAAATGGCAATTAAGGACCAGGAGAAGACAGCGTTCATAACTCCCTTTGGAGCCTTTTGCTATGTATCTATGCCTTTTGGGCTCAAGAGTGCCCAGGCAACCTATCAACGGTGTGTGCAAAATTGTCTTCACAAGCAGATTGGCCACAATGTACATGCCTATGTGGATGATATTGTGGTTAAGTCAAGGGAGAAGGAGACTTTGGTTGATGATTTGAAGGAGACCTTTGATAACCTGCGGACATATAAGATGATGCCCAATCCGGCCAAGTGTGTCTTCGGTGTACCGGCAGGCAAGTTGTTGGGTTTTCTGGTGTCCAACAGGGGAATTGAGGCTAATCCGGAGAAGATTACGGCCATCACCTCCTTGGCTAAACCGAAGTGTATCAATGACGTTCAACGATTGGCTGGCCGGATTGCCGCATTGAGCCAGTTTATCAGCCGCCTTGGTGAGAAAGCAATCCCCTTGTATCAGATGTTGAAAAATACGGATCAATTCGTCTAGAGTTCGGCTATGGATCAGGCGTTTGAGGACCTAAAGCGGCAATTGGCCAATCTGCCCGTGCTCGCCGCTCCCATTGACAAGGAGCCATTGCTACTGTATGTTGCTGCTAACGCTCGAGCGGTCAGTGTAGCTATTGTGGTGGAGCGGAAGGAGGCAGGCAAAGAGCATCCGGTTCAACGTCCGGTTTATTATATCAGCGAGGTGCTTATTGAATCCAAACAAAGGTATCCACATTGGCAGAAGCTGGTATATGGAGTTTTCATGGCAAGCCGGAAACTGAAGCAATATTTCCAAGGGCATCCCATCACAGTGGTCAGTTCTGCCCCCTTGGGTGATATCATCCAGAACCGGGAAGCGACGGGCCGGATTGCCAAGTGGGCTATAGAGCTTGGGCCGCACGGTTTAAAATACGTGCCTCGAACGGCGGTGAAATCCCAAGCACTTGTTGATTTCATCAATGACTGGACGGAGCTGCAGGCCCCTGAAGAGAAGCCGGATCACACATATTGGACCATCCATTTTGACGGATCACGGCAATTGGAGGGCTCGGGGGCTGGAGTCGTATTAACTTCCCCACGAGGTGACCAGTTTTGTTATGTTCTTCGCTTAATGTTCCCTTGTACTAACAATGCAGCTGAGTATGAAGTCTTGCTCCATGGTCTCCGGATGGCTAAAGGGATGAATCTAAGCCGGGTTAAGTGCTTCGGTGACTCGGATCTAGTGGCTCAGCAGGTGTCTGGCACTTGGGATTCTAAAGACCCACTCATGGCTGCTTATTGTCGTGAGGTGGATATTGTTGCGGGTCACTTCAAGGGCTATCAGGTGGACCACGTGGACCGTCGGAAGATTGAGGCGGCGGACGCCCTGAGTCGGTTGGGCTCCCAGCGTAAACCGGTCCCGCCTAATGTTTTTCTCGATGTATTGCACAACCCGTCGGTCAAGCTCCCAGGTGAAGCGGATTTGGCTATTCCTGACCCGGAGGCTCAATTGGTGGCAGATCTTCACGTCATTCCGGATTGGACACTTCCTTACCTGGCATACGTGAACCGGGGTGAGTTACCATAGGATGAGACTCTGGCCAGAAAAATAATACGGCGGTCCAAGTCCATGACAATCGTCAATGGCGAGTTGCACCATTGCAGTGTATCAGGAGCATTTCAACGTTGTGTATCTCCTGAGGAAGGCTGTGAAATTTTGCATGAGATCCACGAAGGGTATTGTGGTCACCACGCCGGTTCAAAATCTTTGGTGGCTAAAGCATTCCGCCACGGTTTCTATTGGTTAACTGCCCATGCTGATGCGGAGGATCTGGTCAGACGATTTGATGGTTGCCAAAAGTTCTCAAGACGCGCTCATGTACCGGCTCAAGAATTGAGGATGATTCCAATCACTTGGCCGTTCGCAAATTGGGGGCTGGATATGGTTGGGCCTTTCAAAAGGTCCAAGGATAAGAAGACCCACCTCCTGGTGGCGGTTGATAAATTTACAAAGTGGGTAGAGGCGGAGCCTGTTAGCAAGTGTGATGCAGCCACGGCGGTTCAGTTCATCAAAAAAGTGATTTTCCGGTTTGGTTTTCCACACAGTATCATCACAGATAATGGTACCAATTTGTCCAAAGGTGCCATGAAGGAGTTTTGCGAACGGGAGCACATCCGCCTTGACGTTTCATCAGTGGCGCACCCACAGTCCAATGGTCAAGCAGAAAGAGCTAACCAGGAGATCTTGAGAGGCATCAAACCGCGGCTTATGGTTCCTTTGCAAAGGATGCCGGGTTGTTGGTAGAAGAGTTGCCATCCGTATTATGGAGCATTAATACCACACCCAACAGATCAACAGGATACACGCCGTTCTTCATGGTCTATGGAGCGGAGGCGGTTCTCCCTAGCGATATCCGTCACGATTCACCTCGTGTGGCGGCTTATGTTGAAGCGGACAACGAGACAGCTCGACAAGACGCTTTGGACCGGCTAGATGAAGAGCGAGACATAGCAGCTGCCCGCTCGGCGATTTACCAACATGATCTTCGTCTCTATCACAGTCGTCGAGTCAGAACCAGAACCTTTCAAGAAGGAGATTTGGTGCTTCGGCTCATTCAAGATCAAACCGATATGCATAAGTTATCCCCGCCTTGGGAGGGACCTTTCGTGGTCAGCAAGAATCTGCACAATTGGTCATACTATCTGATCGATGTTCGAGAGCGAAAAGACTCACGCAAATCAGAAGAGGAGACCAACAGGCCGTGGAACATAGCTCATCTTCAGCCTTACTATACTTAAGCCATTGGCTCTGCTTATGTACATATTATGACAATGTATATATTATAAATACAATAAACCGGATCCTCAGCTAAAGCGGGGTATCTGTTCTTTTACATCATGCGTGGTTACATGGAGTTGTTCTGTCTTAAAGCGGCCTCCGGTTTACCCCTTGCAAAAATTATAAATATCACTAGGGGGCTCGGTCATGTCTGAACCGATGCAACAACTTTTGATAGGCGAAAGCCACCAGATCACTTGGGGGCTCGGTCATGTCCGAACCGATGCAACACCTTTTGATAGGCGAAAGCCACCAGATCACTTGGGGACATGGTTAAGTCTGAACCAGTCACGCCTCTTGATCGGCCTAAAGGCCATAGAATCACTTGGGGGCTTGGTCGAACCCGAACCATTGCCATGCCACTTGATCGGCGTAATGACACGGTTTCACTTGGGGACGTGGCTGACTTGAACCATAGCTACACCTATTGGGAGCTTGGTCGTGTCCGACAATGGTAACACCATCTGATCGGCTCAGTAAAGCCTCTTTTTTGCAAACGGTTTTATCATTGCCTTTGCTTCAATATTTTTCTTGATAAACTGTTGTTTTATCTTGGTTGCGTTTTTAAACCGACAACGTTTTACACCGGTTCAAACTGCCAATTTGGCGGAACACGGTCCATTTTTAAACTGGAGATTATTTACCCAGTTTGATTTCTTCTGTTAACATCCTTTTTTGGAGTAACAAAATGTTTATTATGACCAAGCACGGTTTACATAGTAAACGGCGTTGTATATACAGGAGCTGTTTTCTCCCATGACGGTGCGGGTTTATCAAACCGCTGTGTCAAGATTGGCTAAGCCTACTTCGTGCCCAATGATGGCAGGTATTTTTTATCACAAAATTTGATCATATATGTCAATCTCCTTGCATATATATGAAGTTCATAAACCGGCTGGCGGTACAACTGCCCTGGTAGTTTAAGATTTTATGATTGCAGGAGGTATAGATTGGCAGTTTCGATCTTTCAACCAAAAGTATTAGTTCAGATGCACGAAGGCATCTCAGAAGCAAAAGTGTTGGCTATCCTATTACAAGGCAACATGGTGCCCGAATAAGATCATTGTTTTCTGGCAAAATATAACAAGGCAGCCTATTAAACCGGTCTCCGGTTCAAGCTTGGTCACCACCTTGATCTAATGGTCGTGGGTCGTCCTGCGCCGCTTCAGCTTCTTCGGTCCTACCCAGCGGCTGGAAGTCAACAGTGGTCCAGTCGATTCCCATTAAAGCTTGAAAAACAGCTTCATCATGGATCAGTGAAGACGGTTCAATATAAGGAGCATAAGTATGCTTACGGATTGGCGGGATCAGATTTTCTGCTTCGGGAACTGGTGCAGCCACTCGTTTGTTCTGATTATTGTATTGGGCTTGATAATGCATCAAATCTGCCTCTTCTACCAATTGACAAGCCAGAGGGCGCACCGCCCGGTTTATTGCTCTCATATCATCTTCATTGAACTCTGACCCGTCTTCCTTCAAACTGGGATAGCCCTGAGCTGCTTCCACAGGATCGAAGTCTAGCACCCATGCCTTTGCTCGGATTAAAGCGTTGATGGCACCGGTTCGAGCAGCAGATTTCTTCAGCTCTTCAATCCGGGCGGGAAGCATTGACAATCTCTTAAGAGTATCTTGGATTAACGTGGGTGCCGGATTGTTATGTGATGCAGTCGAGATAATCTGCTGCGCTCTAGTATACAGTTGTTCGATTAATGTGTAGGCAACTTTCAATTTCATCCGAACATCTGACCCCAAGTGACTAATGCGGGTGCCTGCGGCATGATAGAGAAGTTCACAAACCGGACCTATCATAGGAAGGTCAAAATTATCACAGAAGTCAAAGGACGCTTACCAAAGATGGCGGCAGTCATTGCATGCACTTGTCGCTTTACGCTGGTCAGTTCATCTGTTACCGGTTTAAGGGCAGCTTCAGCAGTTTCAATCTTCTTGGTCAAAGCGGCTTTCTTAGTGGCCCAATCCGCCCGATCTTTCTTGAAGCCCTCCTTCAGCTGTTCCATGACGCTTAAAGCGCTAGTCAACTCCTCTTTCGCTTTGGAGGTTTCAGCTTGTTGGGATTTTAAGTTTTCTTGAAGATCGGCGAGTTGATTTTCTTTGGTCTTCAGCTCAGCCTGCATTTAGACAGTTATATGGTTTAACAAACGGTATAAGAATTGAAGTACCAACCACATAACGAGTTATGCACTTGGGACTTGGGGGCTAATGGCTATTTGCTCAAAAAAGTACTGATGTTGTTATATTCAATTACTTAAAGTCCCGGTTTGACTACATTAAGATTAAACCGGCACTTGGGGGCTACATCAGTGAAATTCGAAGCATTCAGGTTTATGTTAGTAAGTCCCGGTTTAACTACATTCAGTTGAACCGGCCCTTGGGGGCTAGGAGAATCAGCAAGATTACAAAATATACAAGCAGGAAGAGGCATATGGAAGTTACCTCAAATTTTTCCTTCATCATGTTCACTAGGCCAGCTTCATAATCGCGACTGGTATATAGCCGGTTCAGATAACCAGAATGAAGGTCTTGAGTGTTTAGAGCAGCATAAGTCACCAAATCAACATTCCACTTGCCCTTGCCCATTGCGGCATATTTGTCCTTGGCAGTATGTTTGGACAACGCGACAGGATTGCTTGGATCGGTATGACCAACACCAGTGATAACAACTTCATCATCCTGGGCGTCACCGGTTTGCATTGTGGCTGTCGGTTTACCAGTAGCTTTGGATGGACTTGTGGATTTTTCAATCCGAACGGGACTTCTAGGCTGGTCAGCAGGACCGGAGGTATCAACAGGCCTTTCTTCAGCAATAAAAACTTCATCCTGCACTAGCGGGTCATTGGGCACGTCTTCACGGATGGTCGCTTCAACATCTGGGATGTTGCCCGGTTCAGGGGCAGTTTCTTCTTCGGCCGCTTTATCCAGGCGAGCCTTCTTGCTCGGCCTAGGTTTGGCCCTGAAAGGAGTAGCAAAATCAAAAACAGTATATGTTGCAAGATACCATGCCAGGAATATTATGATAAGTGCAAGCTTACCCAAGCACGGTTTTAAGCGGTGGCAGCTGAGTACCCGTTGACTCGCCAGAGGATGAGTGGGAGGCAACCTGATAATCGGAGTCAGATGGGTTAAGCGGTTGACGAAAACAGCCCGCTTTAGGACAAGTACTGACAAGCAAATTAGAAACCTCGGAACGGCGTCTCCGAACCGGATTGTTCGGTAAACCGGCGGAGGTAACTACCTGGTCGCTGTGCCGAGTTGTGCGGCGCACTTCGTGCTGTTGGGTCTTCATAAGAAATTTGGGATCCAAATGAGCAAGAGGATGAGAAAATTTAACTTCCCGGATTGCCTGACGAATTTTTAGTGAAGGCAGAAAGATCGGATCAGAAGAGAGAGTCATTACCTCTGCATCATCAGCATGGCTGGCTTCAGCATCATCCTGACAAATATTATCATCAATAAGGCGTGTAAAAAGATAGCCAAGTAAATCAAGTTCTACCTCAAGGTCCGGATTACTCACATCGTCATCAGCAGGCGGATCAGAGGATGTAGTGGTTTTCCTCTTATGAGCAAGTTTCTTAAGGACTTTTGTCTTTGGACGGGTCGGTCTTTCCGTTTTGTCTGCCTTTTCCTGCAGGAGCTTCTTGCTCCAAAACGGATCATCACCCTGCTTCAGCAGATATCGGTATCAAGTAATAAGCAGATGTAATATTGTCAGAGTTAATGAAAGGGAAAATTCAGACTTATAGCTGGCGGTTTGTTGGTGGCGCAGAAAGGAAGCAGGTCGGTTCGGGCGCAGACGTATTCCGGTTCATTCGAAATTTTCTTTACAGCTTCTGTGACTTCTTCGTCAGTAAGCTGGATGTTCACGTGCCCAGTGGGTCATTAACACTGCCCGTATATTCACACATCAAACCGGAGCGTTGGCTGAGAGGCAGTACGCTCCAGGATATCCAGCAACGAGCGAGATCAACCCCTGTTAAACCGTTGGCCATAAAGGCTCTGAGCTTGGACAGTTGGGGGGCATATTTACTCCTCTCTTTGGTGGTCAACCTCTGTGGAAAGGGGTGCGTGTTGCTAAGCCGCTCTGGACGAAAGCCAGGCAAGGGATTTTCATTAGCAGGGGAGGTGTCTTTGCAATAGAACCATGTTTGATTCCATTCCTGGGGATGGTTGTGCAGTTTTGCATGAGGATAAGTGACCTCTTTCCGCTTCTGAATCACCATGCCACCCAATTCCATATTGGAACCATCGGTAAATTTTGTGCGGCGGTTTAGATGGAAACAATCCCGGAATAACTCAACTGTAGGTTCCTCTTGAAAGAACACCTCACAGAGCACTTGGAAATGGCATATGTTGGTGACAGAATTGGGACCAGTGTCTTGCGGACGAAGTTGAAAGTTGGCCAAGACGTCCCGGTAGAATTTTGAACCGGGTGGATTAAAACCTCGGGCTAAGTGATCCGCAAAAACTACAACCTCTCCTTCTCGAGGTGTGGGAGGACATTCTTTGCCTGGGACCCTCCAGTGGATGGTATTCTTGCTGCTTAAAGCGCTAGTCAAGACTAAGTTATTCAGCTGCGTCTCTGTAACACGAGAAGGTGCCCAGTTGCACTCATATACTTGTTTGGCCATGGTGGAGTCTACAAAATAAGCGATTCCGGTTCAAGATTGTGTTGGGTACAAAATATACACTGATATGATCGGGGTTGAACCGAGGATAACTATATTCAAACCGAAGCTCCGTGAAGCGATGGACTATCATGGCGGTTCAATAAGGGGACTAATGGTATATACCGGTTTATTAACTTTTCCTATGCAATGGATCTGAGGTAACTTCAGAAAAATAGAAAAAATATTCAAAGGCTTCAAAGCAGAGCAGAAGTGAATCAATGGGCAGATATAGAGATGAGATCCACAACAAACACACCACAACAGAAGATTACATCAAATAGAACTCCAAGAACATCAAGGAGAACGTTGTGTTGAAGATCAAAGAGAGAGAAGAAGCCATCTAGCTACTAGCTATGGACTCCTAGTCTATAGTGAACTACTCACGCTTCATTGGAAGGCGACAAGGATGATGTAGAAGCCCTCCATGATCGTACCGAAAAGTGCCTCCAAATGGGATCACAGAAGAACAGAAACTTGCGGCAATGGTTTCCCAATTTTAGAGAATTTATGAGGGGCCCACAAGGAAACAGGGTGCGCCCCCTCCCAAGGCGCGCCTTGTTGCCATGTCGTATGGTCTTCTCTTGAAGCTCCTAGGGTCTCTCTTGTCCAGAAAAAATCGTCAAAAAGTTTTGTAGCGTTTGGACTCCATCTGGTAATAATTTCCTAAACACTGAAAACAAGCAAAAGAACAGCAACTGCCACTAGGCACTGGATTAATAGATTAGTCCCAAAAAATGATATAAAACAGCACAAAAAAGTTATGTAAAATATCCAAGATTGATACTATAATAGAATGGAACAATAAAAAAATTGTAGATACGTTGAAGACGTATCAGGGTGGTCAAGCATGCACTGGAATCTGGGAACGCGGTGACAAGACATGACCATTGCAGGCTGTCCAACCTCCATATATTACAGTGGCGATTTAACCCTTGTGTCTTTTTAACCTGTTGATCGCGCCCCAATATTGCAATAAGCGCACCCACAATGACAAATACAGAGAGGGTATCCTGTGTGGCTCCGATGGCGCTCCCGTCGGCTGCCGACGACGAGCGGTAGTTCACCATGCATGACGTAGTGGACACCCACAGAAGGTTCACGGAGCTCTCGATGGTGTACACCAACAACCCGATGTGGGTGGAGAACTCCATCCACACTATCGAGATGTTGCTTGCTATGGAGAAGTACAAAATGGTCGGGTTCGACATCAAGTACACCGGCGCTCGTGTCGGGTATCATCAGAAGGTCGACGTCACCCAAATGTGTGTGCACAATCACGTCCTCGTCTACCACTACTTCCTGGCCACAAGGCTTTGCGAGTGTTTCACCAGGTTTGTCAACAGCTTCGACTACAGGTTCGTTATGGCGGACATCACCAACAATGTAAAGGTGTTGTAGAATTCGGGCATTGCTTGCCAGAATCTTGTCAACATCTAGGGCCAATACACGATCTGGGAAGTAAGAAGCATGAGAAGGACTCACCGGTTCACCTCATCGAGGCCAGAATCAACCCCTACTACAAAGACTTGAAGGATGCCTGCAACGAGGACATGCATGCCTGACACTCGGCCTGGATGGAGAAACTGGACGAAGACTGTGTCGTGTATGCGGACAAGGAGGCATACACGAGCTATTAGATGTACACGCGGATTGTTGACTTGAGAAAGTGCTTCCTTCCCCAAAATGACGAGGGATCCAGCCGGAAGTAGAGCAATGGCAAGCGTCACAACAAGAAGTAGATGATTTGATGATCATTTCTCCTAGTTTATTATGCATGTAATTGTTAACTTTGGTGTGCGCAAATGTTATGTGTGTAGTCACTTATGTAACTGGATGTTTAATTTGGTTATGCAATCATGTTGTTACAAATATATATGTTGTTCTCTAGACAGAGCATAGATGTTGTGCAGACAAAGAAAATCACATCGACACGGACTAAACTACGGAACCCATCGGTGATGATTTCATCAATTGCTGACAATTGTATACCAGCAAGTGTTTTCCCACAACACACACAACTGATTAGCAGGAATCGTGTGTGTTATTATCAGTCTTCCCACACAATTTTACTATTGACCTATTTGTCGGGTATCACACACATCTTGTTAAGATGAATCATTTGCGTTCTTCTGGATCATTGCAAACAGTTCATCCGATTGACATGTATGCCTTCTATCACACACACCTTCATCTAGCTAACCGTTTATGTCGGTTTGGCTCATTGCACACAGTTCATCCGAGTGACCTGTATGCCATCTAGCGCACACACCTTGATCTGGCTGACCATTTCTGTTGTTTTGGCTCATCACAAACAGTTCATATGGATCAACTATATGCCATGATTCCCACGCACAACTCTAATCTGAATCATGCTTGATGGATCCGCCATCGCACACAGTTTGTTTTATTGGTGACGGTTTTATTACCAAACCGTTTGCGATTCATGCATTGCACATAGTTTGGTCAATTGGTCTCCTATACATGTGTCACGTTAGGACCTACCTACAATAGTGCAAGTTGTAATATTCCTTAGATGCTTTCCGTGCATGGAGAAGCTATATATCGAGGTGATGCTCCTTTCCCATTAAATGTTAACCACGAGGGAGTTCAATTTTTGGTACTTTTTCCCAAGTTTACAATGATGAATGTACTATGATTTTTTAAGGAGTTTTGGAGGATTTCAATACATAGATGTTTTCTTCCTATAGTGGTTGCTTGATTCATGTGGTTACAATCCATTAGTATTTCTCCTTTGGATTCATTTGCACTAGTTTTCTTAGGAAAATTTCCATCCACTCCAACCTCTTCTGAAGAATCCTATGTTTTTCTAGAGTGTAATCAAACACCTATGTTGATCATGTAGGATCGAAGATGGCATGTCACACTACTCGTGTATTTTAGAAATCTTGCAAATCAAAGAGGCTCGTAGTGTTCAAAACTGCATGTAGGCACTAATATGTTCTCTTCTTTTGCAGATACAATTAGGCCCGATAGTGGATAATGTGATGCAATATAACAATCCCATCAAATGCCTTGATCTAGGTCTCTCATAAATTACTTTGAACTCCTATCGAGGGACCTTACCAAAGATTATATCCACCAGCTTCTTTGTTGTGAGAGCAACTGTGCTAAAGGTATTGAGGTTTGCCCTACATTTATTGCACAAAAATGAATGGTTTGTTTATCAGTGCCAGCGGCTACGGCAGAATAGAAAAGGATCTGCAGAAGCTGAATTTCATTTTGGAAGTTTAGTTGATAGAGTAATCGGAAGCATTATATCAAGCCCATACATGACTTGTCAGTGGCTGATCCCTTTGCAGAAATATGGAAGTGGCCAAACTAGTTGTAATATCAGTTTGAACCTCTCATATGTCCATGTTCAGCTGATCAACGCGGGCGTCTACAGCAGCATGAAAAAGGTTCTGCATAAGTTGAATTTCATTTCTAATATCTGTTTGAACCTTGTAATGTTCGAATTTGAGCCTTCTAATTTTGGAAATTGAACCTTGTAATATTTCTAGCATTTGTGATACAATCATGCATTGAAATGGCATCATATGAGACTCGTATATTGGTAGTACTATTTTGAAATATGCAATGGATGATTAATATTTGTACCTTAATATGTAATAGACTTGATTTTAATTACCATTCTCGCATGTGTTTCCCATGTCGATCTCGTCACAAACAATCTATATTGAAGACTCGACAACAATCTTTGACATTATCGCACATAGTTAGTTTCTTCAACTGCTAAGGCTTATAAATATTCGTTGGCTCCCCTTGTGTCGAATCAACAAATTTGGGTGAAATATGACTCTCTAACACTGTTACGATCCCCTATACTTGTGGGTCATCACGCACATCCACTTAATACAGCTGGCGGTGACCAGGCGGCTATTCGCTCGCTTTAGGTGGTCCCTAGGCCCACCTACCAGGTCTTCTTCCTCCCCTTAACTCCTTCTTTCTCATCTCGACTCCGTGGCTGGGAGCACCGACGTTGACCAAATTCCAGCCTCTAGCGGGTTGTGGGGGTGGCCGAGGGTACAAATGTGATTTACGACGAAAGGATGGTCTTGTGTGTGCCTGAGGCTGGCTTATGGCGTGGCTACGGTGGCAGAGAGAGCGCGACAGCTCTGGCCGAATTGGGGTGCTACGGTGAGCTTTAGGGGCGGGCGAGGGCATGGGGGTAGTCGCTGGGGTGTGGTGCGTCCCGTGGTGGGTCGTGCACGGCGTGGAGTGGTTATGTGTGTGGATGTAGTGGGGGTCGTGGGCGGCTGTTCCGCCAAAATTTTAGTAGCTCAAAGAGCGGCTGCTCGATCCTAGGGATCGAGTGGGTCTAGAGGAAATGAGGTATGATGTGTGAGGCTTAGAGTGGCTCGAGGGACGCTATTTATAGCGGCCCGAGGGCTTGGCCATCACAGTGTCGATGTCGCGTTGCGGTCGGGATCTAGGGCTGGGTTTGGATTGGTCTGGGTCATAGGTGACCATCTGGAGGTGGCGCGGGGGGGTCTGCATCTTTCGCAAACTCGGGGGGTGCTGGACATCACTCCCGTCCAAGACAGGGAGGTCACGGGTGCGATCAGGGCTCATGAGGGGGCGCATGCAACAGCTGGGGTGGCTGCTACCTCTTGAGCATTGCGTTGGTTTTCCCTTGAAGAGGAAAGGGTGATGCAGCAAACTAGCATAAGTATTTCCCTATGTTTTTGAGAATCAAGGTATCAATCCAGTAGGAGGCCACACGCAAGTCCCTCGTACCTACACAAACAAATAAGAATGTTGCAACCAACACGATAAAGGGGTTGTCAATCCCTTCACGGCCACTTGCAAAAGTGAGATCTGATAGAGATGATAAGATAATATTTTTGGTATTTTTATGACAAAGACTGAAAGTAAAGAAAGAAAAATAAACGGTGACAGAAATAGCTTGTTGATGGGAGATTAATATAATGGAAGATAGACCCGCGGGCCATAGGTTTCACTAGTGGCTTCTCTCAAGATAGCATAAGTATTACGGTGGGTGAACAAATTACTATCGAGCAACTGATAGAAAAGTGCATAATTATGAGAATATCTAGGCATGATCATGTATATAGGCATCACGTCCGCGACAAGTAGACCGACTCCTGCCTGCATCTACTACTATTACTCCACACATCGACCGCTATCCAGCATGCATCTAGAGTATTAAGTTCGTAAGAACAGAGTAACACATTAGGTAAGATGACATGATGTAGAGGGATAAACTCAAGCAATATGATATAAACCCCATCTTTTTATCCTCGATGGCAACAATACAGTACATGTCGTTTCCCCTACTGTCACTGGAATCGAGCACCGCATGACTGAACCCAAAGCTAAGCACTTCTCCCATTGCAAGAAAGATCAATCTAGTAGGCCAAACCAAACTGATAATTCGAAGAGACTTGCAAAGATAACCAATCATACATAAAAGAATTCAGAGAAGATTCAAATATTGTTCATAGATAATCTTGATCATAAACCCACAATTCATCGGATCTCGACAAACACACCGCAAAAAGAGTTACATCGAATAGAACTCCAAGGAGATCAAAGAGAACTTTGTATTGAGATCCAAAGAGAGAGAAGAAGCCATCTAGCTAATAACTATGGACCCGAAGGTCTGAGGTAAACTACTCACACATCATTGGAGAGGCTATGGTGTTGATATAGAAGCCCTCCATGATCGATGCCCCCTCCGGCAGAGCGCTGGAAAAGGCCCCAAGATGGGATCTCACGGGTACAGAAGGTTGCGTCGGTGGAATTAGGTTTTGGTTGTGCTCCTTGATGGTTTCGGGGTACGTAGGTATATATACGAGGAAGAAGTAGGTTGGTGGAGCCACAAGGGGCCCACGAGGGTGGAGGGCGCGCCCAGGGGGTAGGCGCGCCCCTGCCTCGGTGCCTCCTCATTGATTGCTTGACGTCCACTCCAAGTCCCCTGGATCAAGTTTGTTCCAAAAATCACGCTCCCGAAGGTTTCATTCCGTTTGGACTCCGTTTGATATTCCTTTTCTGTGAAACACTGAAATAGGCAAAAAAACAGCAATTTGAACTGGGCCTTAGGTTAATAGGTTAGTCCCAAAAATAATATATAAGTGTATAAATAAGCCCATTTAACATCCAAAACAGAATATATAATAGCATGGAGCAATCAAAAATTATAGATACGTTGGAGACGTATCAAGCATCCCCAAGCTTAATTCCTGCTCATCCTCGAGTAGGTAAATGATAAAAACAAAATTTTTGATGTGGAATGCTACTTAGCATATTCCTCAATGTAATTTTCTTTATTGTGGCATGAATGTTCAGATCCAAAAGATTCAAGATAAAAGTTTAATATTGACATAAAAATAATAATACTTCAAGCATACTAACAAAGCAATCATGTCTTCTCAAAATAACATGGCCAAAGAAAGTTCATCCCTACAAAATCATATAGTTTGGTCATTCTTCATTTTCGTCACACAAGATGCTCTCATCTTGCACAACCCCGATGACAAGCCAAGCAATAGTTTCATACTTTAGTAATCTCAAACTTTTTTCAACTTTCACGCAATACATGAGCGTGAGCCATGGATATAGCACTATGGGTGGAATAGAAGATGATGATGGGGGTTGTGTGGAGAAGACAAAAAAGGAGAAAGTCTCACATTGATGCGCTAATCAATGGGCTAGGGAGACGCCCATCAATTGATGTCAATGCAAGGAGTAGAGATTGCCATGCAACAGATGCACTAGAGCTATAAATGTATGAAAGCTCAACAAAAGAAACTAAGTGGGTGTGCATCCAACTTGCTTGCTCATGAAGACCTAGGGCATTTGAGGAAGCACATCGTTGGAATATACAAGCCAGGTTCTATAATGAAAAATTCCCACTAGTATATGAAAGTGACAAAACAAGAGACTCTCCATCATAAAGATCATCGTGCTACTTTGAAGCACAAGTGTGGAAAAAGGATAGTAGCATTGTCCCTTTTTATTTCTCTTTTTCCTTTTTCTTTTTTCCCTCTTTTTTCTCTTTTTTTGGCCTTTCTCTTTTTTTATTTCTTTATTTGGGACAATGCTCTATTAATGATGATCATCACACTTCTATTTATTTACAACTCAATGATTACAACTCGATACTTAGAACAAAATATGACTCTATATGAATGCCTCCGGCGGTGTACCGGGAAGGGCAATGAATCAAGAGTGACATGTATGAAATAATATGCATGGTGGCTTTGCCACAAATACGATGTCGACTACATGATCATGCAAGGCAATATGACAATGATGAACCATGTCATAATAAACGGAACGGTGGAAAGTTGCATGGCAATATATCTCGGAATGGCTATGGAAATGCCATAATAGGTAGGTATGGTGGCTGTTTGAGGAAGATATAAGGAGGTTTATGTGTCATAGAGCGTATCGTATCACGGGGTTTGGATGCACCGGCGAAGTTTGCACCACCTCTCAAGGTGAGAAAGGGCAATGCACGGTACCGAAGAGGCTAGCAATGATGGAAGGTTGAGAGTGTGTATAATCCATGGACTCAACATTAGTCATAAAGAACTCACATACTTATTGCAAAAATCTACAAGTCATCAAAAACCAAGCACTACGCGCATGCTCCTAGGGGGATAGATTGGTAGGAAAAGACCATCGCTCGTCCCCGACCGCCACTCATAAGGATGACAATCAAAGAACACCTCATGTTTCAAATTTGTTACACAACGTTTACCGTACGTGCATGCTACGGGACTTGCAAACTTCAACACAAGTATTTCTCAAATTCACAACTACTCAACTAGCACAACTTTAATATTACCACCTTTATATCTCAAAACAACTATCAAGTATCAAACTTCTCTTAGTATTCAATGCACTTAGAAGTTTTTATCTTGGATGCCTATCATATTAGGACTAATTTTATAACCAAAGAAAATTACCATGTTGTTCTAAAGGACTCTCAAAATAATATAAGTGAAGCATGAGAGATCAATAATTTCTATAAAATATAACCACCACCATGCTCTAAAAGATATAAGTGAAGCGCTAGAGCAAAATTGTATAACTCAAAAGAGATAAGTGAAGCACATAGAGTATTCTAATAAATTCCGAATATTGTGTGTCTCTCTCAAAAGGTGTGTACAGAAAGGATGATTGTGGTTAACTAAAAAGCAAATACTCAAATCATACAAGACGCTCCAAGCAAAACACATATCATGTGGTGAATAAAAATATAGCTCCAAGTAAAGTTATCGATGGACGAAGACAAAAGAGGGGATGCCTTCCGGGGCATCCCCAAGCTTAGGCTTTTAGAGTTGTCCTTAGATTTTACCTTGGGGTGCCTTGGGAATCCCCAAGCTTAGGCTCTTGATACTCCTTGTTCCATAATCCATCAAATCTTTACCCAAAACTTGAAAACTTCACAACACAAAACTTAACAAAAAATCTCGTGAGCTCCGTTAGCGAAAGAAAACAAAACACCACTTCAAGGTACTGTAATGAACTAATTATTTATTTATATTTGTGTTAAACCTACTGTACTCCAACTTTTATATGGTTAATAAACTCTATTACTAGCCATAGATTCATCAAAATAAGCAAACAACACGCGAAAAACAGAATCTGTCAAAAACAGAACAGTCTGTAATAATTTGTAACTAACGCAAACTTATGGAACTCCAAAAATTCTAAAATAAATTTCTGGACGTGACGAATTTATATATTAATCATCTTCAAAAAGAATCAACTAAATATGACTCTCCAGTAAAAAGTTGAAGCTAATATCGTGAGCGCTAAAGTTTCTGTTTTTTATAGCAAGACCGCAAAGACTTTCCCCAAGTCTTCCCAAAGGTTCTACTTGGCACAAACACTAATTAAAACACAAAACCACATCTAAACAGAATCTAGATGGATTATTTATTCTTGAGAAGAACCAAAAAGCAAAAAAAAATGGGTTGCCTCCCAACAAGCGCTATCGTTTAACGCCCCTAGCTAGGCATAAAGGCAAGGATAGATCTAGGTATTGCCATCTTTGGGAGGAAATTCTTCAATAATGCACCTATAACCCCTAGGAGTTTCTTTCTTTTTATTGATTATCAAACTCCTAGGCACGAAATTGAGAAAATCATTTGTAGCAAAAGTTTCCTTAAGGATAGCGAGAAAGTTGGGGTGAACACTTATGGATTTGAGGTCCGCATTTCCCTTACTAGAAAATTCACCCTTGTTTTTAGGAACATCAATTTGTCAATCTTAGCATTAGAAGGAGTGTTTTTCATGGAAGAAATGTCAGACCC
The DNA here is from genome assembly GCA_032464435.1 of Aegilops umbellulata. NCBI lineage: Eukaryota > Viridiplantae > Streptophyta > Magnoliopsida > Poales > Poaceae > Aegilops > Aegilops umbellulata. Next base: position 227,976,242 of record CP136056.1, on the reverse strand, counting down.
TAGGTTGGTAATACTATCCTCAATTTTATCAATTCTAGTGGAATCTTGATCTATCTTTTCATTAACCATAGGTTCCTTTTCTTTAAAAAATTTAAGAGCAACTCCTACCTTAGATCCGTATTGGATAATTTGGTTGTGGATCTTTCTATCCAAATTTTCAATCAACTCTACGGTGGCAACTTTATTTTCAATAGTTTCAAGCCGTTGCATCACATGTTCCAAAGTTAAAATAGTTCCATTAACCAAACGAGGTGGTGGGCCAAACAAATCTATCATAGCATTATAAGAATTAAAAGTATGGCTACCCAAGAAATTTCCTCCGGTAATGGTATCAAGAATATATTCCAAGGAGTGATGCCTACATAAAAATTGCGAAGAAGAATGGAAGTAGATTTCTTCGTAGTAGATCTATTTTGCGCATTGCAAATTCTGTACCAAGCATCTTTTAGATTTTCTCCCTCCCTTTGTTTAAAATTAAGGGCTTCATTATCGAGAGACAAAGGAGTAGATAAAGGACTAGCCATGACGGCACACGGGACACAAAAGGAAAGCGAAAAAGAAGTGAACGGAAAGAGAAGGCGAATAAAATGGCAAGGGTGAAGTGGGGGAGAGGAAAACGAGAGGCAAATGGCAAATAATGTAATGCGAGGGATAAGAGTTTGTGATGGGTACTTGGTATGTCTTGACTTGTGCGTAGACTCCCCGACAACGGCGCCAGAAATCCTTCTTGCTACCTCTTGAGCACTGCGTTGGTTTTCCCTTGAAGAGGAAAGGGTGATGCAGCAAAGTAGCATAAGTATTTCCCTCAGTTTTTGAGAACCAAGGTATCAATCCAGTAGGAGGACGCACGCAAGTCCCTCGTACCTACACAAACAAATAAGAACCTTGCAACCAACACGATAAAGGGGTTGTCAATCCCTTCACGGCCACTTGCAAAAGTGAGATCTGATAGAGATGATAAGATAATATTTTTGGTATTTTTATGATAAAGACTAAAAGTAAAGAAAGCAAAATAAACGCTGACAGAAATAGCTTGTTGACGGGAGATTAATATAATGGAAGATAGACCCGGGGGCCATATGTTTCACAAGTGGCTTCTCTCAAGATAGCATAAGTATTACGGTGGGTGAACAAATTACTATTGAGCAATTGATAGAAAAGTGCATAATTATGAGAATATCTAGGCATGATCATGTATATAGGCATCAGGTCCGCGACAAGTAGACCGACTCCTGCCTGCATCTACTACTATTACTCCACACATCGACCGCTATCCAGCATGCATCTAGAGTATTAAGTTCATAAGAACAGAGTAACACATTAGGTAAGATGACATGATGTAGAGGGATAAACTCAAGCAATATGATATAAACCCCATCTTTTTATCCTCGATGGTAACAATACAATACGTGTCGTTTCCCCTACTGTCACTGGGATCGAGCACCGCATGATTGAACCCAAAGCTAAGCACTTCTCCCATTGCAAGAAAGATCAATCTAGTAGGCCAAACCAAACTGATAATTCGAAGAGACTTGCAAAGATAACAAATCATACATAAAAGAATTCAGAGAAGATTCAAATATTGTTCATAGATAATCTTGATCATAAACCCACAATTCATCGGATCTCGACAAACACACCGCAAAAAGAGTTACATCGAATAGAACTCCAAGAAGATCGAGGAGAACTTTGTATTGAGATCAAAATAGAGAGAAGAAGCCATCTAGCTAATAACTATGGACCCGAAGGTCTGAGGTAAACTACTCACACATCATCAGAGAGGCTACGGTGTTGATGTAGAAGCCCTCCGTGATCGATGCCCCCTCCGACAGAGCGCCGGAAAAGGCCCCAAGATGGGAACTCACGGGTACAGAAGGTTGCGGCGGTGGAATTAGGTTTTCGTGGTGCTCCTCGATGGTTTCAGGGTACGTAGGTATATATGGGAGAAAGAAGTAGGTCGGTGGAGCCACGAGGGGCCGCGAGGGTGGAGGGCACGCCCAGGGGGTAGGCCCGCCCTTTGCTTCGTGGCCTCCTCGTTGATTGCTTGACGTCCACTGCAAGTCCCCTGGATCACGTTTGTTCCAAAAATCACGCTTCCGAAGGTTTCATTCCGTTTGGACTCCGTTTGATGTTCCTTTTCTGGGAAACACTGAAATAGGCAAAAAACAACAATTTGCACTGGGCCTTGTCTTAATGGGTTAGTCCCAAAAATAATATAAAAGTGTATAAATAAGCCCATTAAACATCCAAAACAGAATATATAATAGCATGGAGCAATCAAAAATTATAGATACATTGGAGACGTATCAGTGGCTAACTTCATGGACAAGGCTTCTAGTGGGTGCAATACTAGGGGGTTCGGTGCAATGTGTTAGACAGTGTGGGTCTGGCTAGAGTGGCTAGGTGGTGAGGGGCGATGATCTGAACATGGCTAGAGCATGGTTTTGGCATGATCTGCCTATGGTCACCACTGGCACCGCATGAACCAGCGGGCCACAGGGGCCAGACCATGTCTAGGGGTGTGGGTACTCAGTGTGTGGGTGTGTGGATCTGTCCCAGGATGAATAAAGACTGGAATCCTTCATCGTTTCATTTGGAAAACAACTTGTTTGTACTGTGCCCTAGGTTCTCCACCATGTGTTAAGCTATGACTCCATGTATGTTTGTGTTCTAATACTAGGGTGCATCTCTCCACCAAATTTCAGCTCCATATGATTCTCCTAGCTTGCACTTCCTTCACAACTTGCTTTTTAGGTCAGAAACTTCAACTCTGCCATGTGATATCATTTTTCATTGATTGACCAAGTCTGTGGTGTAATATGGTCATGTGTGGCTACTAGGTGCTGCACAAATTATTTGGGATATTTCAGAGCTGCCAAAATGGTAGTTCCTTCACAACAGCAGCCTAGGGCATATTGGCTTTATCAACTAAAACAAGGCTTTATCTTGCCCTGATTGAGCCAATATTTTTACCAAGGTCTACTATAGGCACAATGATCATCTCCATTTAATTTCATTCTTTACAAAGGTGCCTAAGTATTTTTCTGGATTTAATTCATCAAGTAGCAGAAACTTTAATTGTCTCAGGAAGATAAATATTGCAATTGACTTTCAATATTGTGGCACTCCTTTGATCCCTAGGGTTAGGAGAGTATCTTCAAATATTGGGGGTGATCTAACTCAACAAAGAAAGTGAAGTTCCTTTGTGGCAATCAGAGCTAGGGTTTGAAATTCTAGATGACTGGGATTTGAACTTGGTTGGTCCTGGGTGTGCACTGATCCAGGTGTAAGCTAGGGTGAGGTGAACTTTTGTAACAAAGTTCAGAAGAAAAGGTTTGTAAGAGAGTCAACAGTTAGTAACAAAAAAATCAAAAAGGTCTAATTTTTTGGGTGTTACAAAGGCGCTGCCTCGGGTGTCCATGCCCCTAGATGCTTTTGTCCGCTTGTTCTTGAGCAGAGCCACGGAGCAGTCCATAGTCAGGGGGTGAGCCAAAATTGCGCTCATGGGCTCCTCTCATTAGGGTGCCGATGACTTAACATCAGCCAAGAGGTCGTGCCACTCCTACAATGTATCAAGGCAGAGGAAATTTGTGAGCCGCTATGTCATAAAATATCACGTCCTAAGGAGAAGAATAGGGTATCAAACCTAATTAGGTCGGTGCTCCTCCTAGTTGGCGATGTCGGGGCCCTACACCCTAAAGGCCTAATCCTTGGTGGTGAAGAGGAGGGCTTGCATGCCTTATATTCCCATAGAAACCTCAGATGTCCGGGGTCTCCTTGTTATCCTTGATGAACTTCCACATTAGGTGAGCTCGGGCTTGAAGGGGCTGAACGTCGCGGTGGAGCACGATGTGCATCACATCAATCAGGGTGATGCCATGCCCGATGAAGAACTCCACCCGCTCCTGAAGCATCATCAACTCCTCATCATTCCCCCAGACGAGGTTCTTGGGGCTCCAAGAGTGAAGCATCTCCAGAGTGGCGGCCAAGAAGGCCGAAGTGCCCTTCTCGGCTGCCCAATGGCGCATCGACCATATAGAACCACTCCTCCTATCAGTTCTTCACCATTTCAATAAATTTTCCCGACAACCACTTTGCATTTGGGATCTTTCTTATCATGTCCGCCCGCACTCCGTGAGTTTGTCATCGTTTATTTGCATCATGACGCAAAAAATTTTGAACCAGAGCCTGAAGTGGGGCCCAGTCCAGAGGAACGCCTCGCGGAAGGTGATGTAGCAGGTGATATGAAGAACGGAGTTAGGAGTGCGATGGTGGAGTTGGAGACCATAAAAATAAGGAAGACCTCAGAGGGGGGAAGGATCGGAAATCCCAGACCTCAGAGGAGATGGGAGATGAAGATGATGCATTCGCCAACGTAGGGCTCGGTGACTCTGATGGAGTAGTGACTCGTTGGCCCCTTGGCAAGCGGAGAATGGTCCAGAGCAACTTCAAGCGCTGGGATGTACCCAACACCCTAGAGAGCGGCGATGTCCTTCTTGGTGACGATGGAAGGGCACAACAACCCCCTTGTGCTTGCTGCCTTTTGGCCATCACCGGCTGCCTTCTAGCTTCCCGCGGTGGTTTTATGGCCTTCCTTTGAGGGCTTCACTGTCGTGGTGTGGGAACCTTCTCAGGCCATCTCTTGAAGGTAGAAGCAGGGAGAGGAAGCCCGAAGCTTTTTTGGGCTCTAGTTCTTTGGGCTCTGGAGATCGAGGATGACGACAACGAGAGAAGGATTCTAAGCGTAAAGCATGATTCCCTTCTACTTTGGCCTTTTAGGTGAGTGAAAATGTGGAATGGGTGTAACGCGTGGCAGTAATTTCACAAGTTCCCCATGCGACAAGTGTTAAGCGTGCGTGAATCGAGGAGTCTATTGATAATGCTGCTGCAAATCTAAAGCACGATCTCTTTATTGATTAGATGTGCCAACGGTAGTGGCCTTGAGCTGCGCCAGCATGCTATGATGACGTCTGAAAAGACTGCATGACTCTACAGTGCGCGATGGTGGTTTGGATTGTTCAAGGCCATTAGACTATGACTGAATCATCCTACTTGTCCAGGCGCGGGAAAGCTTCACCATTAAGGTTGCTCTGTGCAGGAAAGTATCCTCGGATCTAAGGCTCTCATCAGATATAATCATAATCTTTTGACAGAAGGCAAGCAAGGAGATATTAAGCAGTTCCTCGCAAACTTGTGGTATGAGAAACTCCTCGGTAATGGATAAATACTTATTGAACCACCTTGCAAGGCCATTGACTGAGGAAAATCCTCGACTTAAAGATCGGTTCACGGGCTACTGATGGTGTCCTAGAATAGGAGGTGCTAACCATGACGGCTCCCAGACATATGGGTCGGGCCATGGACCACCAAAGATTGTCAACTAGTGGGCCACATTCATCAGGCCTAGGAGTACTAAGATGGAATCTTTTGAAGACTTGGTACATACTCCAAGACTTAGAGGCGATCTTCGACACGTTTATACTTGGATGTAACCGACCTATGTGTAACCCTAGGCACCCCCGATATCTACATAAGTCGAGGGGTTAGGACCATAGACACCAACTCCCATACACACACGATCTCGCGGTAGACCGACTTGTAACTTGTAGTCCATCCAAATCAATACAATCAAAGCATAACATAGGGTATTATCTCTTCGAGAGAGACAAAACTTGGTAAAGCATGTGTCCCTATTACCATCGTGCCAAGGCTACCAGCTCGGGACCCCTACCCTAGATCTCCTAGATTTGACTCCATAAGTTGGAGAAACACCGAAGAGGCAATAGGACCGGGCAACGAGCCCAACCAAGGTGATTGCCGTTCCGGCCCCTGCCTAGACGCGGGAGCCTGTGGCCACCTCCTAGCCTGAGGACTGCCCTCCTCGACCATGGCTTGAGCCGAAACTATAAGTCTCCCTGGTTGTTTGAAAGGTTCGACCCTTTTTCCGGTTTGTATACGACTTTTTGCCATTAGCATAGCACCTCGGTCCTTTTAGGCCGATGTGGCCGCCTGTATTCGGACTCCACTGTTGTACCAGTACGGGGGTCCTTATTGCCATGCCCGTGGCGCAAGCTCCTTCATCCGCGACAACTCGGATTCATAGGGGACAACACAATCCTTTCACCGCTCACATCCGACATGGGTGGTGGGAGCCACACTCTCATTGCTGAGGTAGATACCTCGACGGTGGGTGATGAAGAGAATATCCAGAGAGAATCACACTCTTCAGTTCGCCGTGAGGAGGAGTAGGACAACCCACCTAGCTCCTCCAATCTGGCACTCCAAAGATAACGACCATTGGGCTGAGCACCCAGGGCACCACCCCTCCTCCCTCCTTGGTGACTGCAACTAATCCCCACGTTGTCATCATACCAAAGTAGGCCATCGATGTATCGGTAGCGCCCTCCGAAGCCTATTCGATGATGCGCCACCGAGAGGCAGAGGCAGATTTGAACAATGCGACACTAATGCTGGACCAGCGAACGTGTCTCCACGCCGTTTGGAACAGATTCAAGTTCCTCGAGGACAGAGTTCTGGACATGCTCATCAGCTTTGCGGGAGGCATGGAGGTATGTCATCATGCTCTTTATGCATTTTAGTATGATAGGATAGCCAATAGCCCTCAAGGTGCCCCTCGCCCTCCAAGCCTGAGGTGCCCCATGGACTAGCATTTGAATTTTCTAATAGTCAGTTCTGAGGTGTAGTCTTTAGAGGAAGATGATAGACTGCAGGTCAAAGCGATAAAAACCGTCGTCTACACTATCCCCCAAGCCCTAAGTTGATATACAAAAAACCAACTTGAGAATCGATTTTCTCCTTGTTCATAGTATGAAAAACCTGCTGATCACACTAGACCCCGAGACACGGGTTGGTTTGTAGAAAACGGATGTGAGGATCAAACAACTCGGTCTATGAGCTATGTTGAAAAAAGAGCATGGCTCACTGGACTTTGGTGCAGCGGGTTCTTTGCTATATCCACAACACTATGGAGCTTGGCATCACGCTATCCGCCTCCATCGCCACCGACACACTGCCTACTTTGACGCCGACTCGGTCGGTTGCCCTGATACACGACATTCCACTTTGGGATACTGTGTCTTCCTTGGTCCATCACTTATTTTGTGGTCGTCCAAGTGGCAGCGTACTGTCTCTCGCTCCAATACTGAGGCTGAGTATCACGCGGTGCCTAATGTTGTTGCCAAGTGCTCCTGGCTTCTCCAGCGCCTTCTTGAGTTGTTGTGTCCTGTCGACAGGGCCATGGTGGTCTACTATGACAATGGCTCCGCCATCTACCTCTCCGCTAACCCGGTCCATCATCGTCGTACTAAGAACATTGAGCTTGATATTCATATTTGTTTGGGAATAGGTGGCTCTTGGTCATATACGTGTCTTACATGTGCCCACCTCCCAACAATTTGCAGATATCACGAGTAAGGGCTTGCCTATGGTGTCTTTCAAGGAGTTCCGGTCCAGTCTCTGCATCACCAATGGCGCCGCTTCGACTGCGGGGTGGTGTTGAGTATATGTATTTTACATGTGTATTACTTGTACCACAAGCCTTCCTCCTTGTGTATAGTTGAGGATATGGCTGCAGGAAATATGCCCTAGAGGCAATAATAAAGTTGTTATTTTATATATCCTTATATCATGATAAATGTTTATTATTCATGCTAGAATTGTATTAACCGGAAACTTGATACATGTGTGGATACATAGACAAAACACCGTGTCCCTAGTAAGCCTCTACTAGACTAGCTCGTTAATCAAAGATGGTTAAGTTTCCTAACCATAGACATGAGTTGTCATTTGATGAACGGGTTCACATCATTAGGAGAATGATGTGATGGACAAGACCCATCTGTTAGCTTAGCATATTGATCGTTAAGTTTTATTGCTATTGCTTTCTTCATGCCATATACATATTCCTTTGACTATGAGATTATGCAACTCCCGGATACTGGAGGAATACCTTGTGTGCTATCAAACTTCACAACGTAACTGGGTTATTATAAAGATGCTCTACAGGTATCTCCAAAGGTGTTTGTTGGGTTGGCATAGATCCATACTAGGATTTGTCACTCTGAGTATCGGAGAGGTATCTCTGGGCCCTCTCGGTAATGCACATCATAATAAGCCTTGCAAGCAATGTGACTAATGAGTTAGTTGCGGGATGATGTATTACGGAACGAGTAAAGAGACTTGCCAATAACGAGATTGAACTAGGTATGTAGATACCGACGATCGAATCTCGGGCAAGTAACATACCGATGACAAAGGGAATAATGTATATTGTCATTACGGTACGATCGATAAAGATCTTCGTAGAATATGTAGGAACCAATATGAGCATCTAGGTTCCGCTGTTGGTCATTGATCGGAGAGGTGTCTCGGTCATGTCTACATAGTTCTCGAACATGTAGGGTCCGCACGCATAACAGATGAGATCACGGACATGACGAGGAGTCTCGAAATGGTCAAGAGGTAAAGATTCATATATAGGAGGATGATATTCGGACACCAGAAGTGTTCTAAGGGTTCCGGGTACATATCGGGTCACCAAAAGGGGTTCCGGGCACCCCCCCGGCAACTATATGGGCCTAATGGGACAAGAGGGGACAGACCAGCCCCGAAGGGGCTTGTGTGCCCCCATATAGGCCAAAATAGGAGGAGAAGGAAAGAGGGGAAGGGATTCGGCCTCCCCCTTCCTTCCCTCCTCCCTCCTCCTTCCTTCCCCCTCCGGAAAATATGGAAAGGGGGAGGCGAATTGGGGAGGCACCCAAGTAGGATTCCTCCTACTTGGGGCGCCCCCTTGGCTGCCTCTCCTCCCCTCCAACCAATATATATGTGGGGGGGCACCGCTAGAACACACATCAATAATTGTTAGCCGTGTGTGGCGCCCTCCTCCACAGTTTACGCCTCCGGTCATATTCACGTAGTGCTTAGGCGAAGCCCTGCGCGGATCACTTCACCATCACCCTCACCACGCCGTCGTGCTGATGGAACTCTCCCTCGACACTTTGCCGGATCAAGAGTTCGAGGGACGTCATCGAGCTGAACGTGTGAAGAACTTGAAGGTGTCATGCGTTTGGTTCTTGATCGGTCGGAACAAGAAGAAGTTCGACTACATCAACCACGTTGTCAAACGCTTCCGCTTTCGGTCTACGAGGGTATGTAGACACACTCTCCCCTCTTGTTGCTATGCATCTCCTAGATAGATCTTGCATGAGCATAGGAATTTTTTTGAAATTGCATGCTATGTTTCCTAATAGTGGTGCCAGAGCTAGGTCTATGCGTAGATGATATGCACGAGTACGTAGAACACAAAGAGTTGTGGGTGGTGATCGTCATACTACTTACCAATAATGTCTTATTTTGATTCGGCGGTATTGTTGGATGAAGCGGCCCAGACCAACCTTACATTACCACGTTCATGAGACCGGTTCCACCGACAGACATGCAACCAGTTTTGTATAATGGTGGTTGGCGGGTGTCTATTTCTCCAACTTTAGTTGAATCGAATTTGACTGCGGCCGGTCCTTGTTGAAGGTTAAAACAGCAAACTTGATAAATCACCGTTGTGGTTTTGATGCGTAGGTAAGAACAGTTCTTGCTAGAAGCCTGTAGCAGTCACGTAAAACTTGCAACAACAAAGTAGAGGACGTCAAACTTGTTTTTGTAGGGCATGTTGTGATGTGATATGGTCAAGGCATGATGTGATATACGTTATTGTATGAGATGACCATGTTTTGTAAAAGTCACTAGCAATCGGCAGGAGCCTTATGGTTGTCTCTTTATTGTATGAAATACAAACGCCATGTAATTGCTTTACTTTATCACTGTGCGTTAGCGATAGTTGTAGAAGCAATCGTTGGCGAGACGACCATGACGCTATGATGGAGATCAAGGTGTCAAGCCGGTGACAATGGAGATCATGACGGTGCTTTGGAGATGGAGATCAAAGGCACAAGATGATGATGGCCATATAATGTCACATATTTTGATTGCATGTGATGTTTATCTTCTATACATCTTATTTTGCTTAGTACGACAGTAGCACTATAAGATGATCCCTTACTAAAATTTCAAGGTATAAGTGTTCTCCCTGAGTATGCACCATTTGCGACAGTTCGTTGTGCTAAGACATGATGTCTACTACGCAAATTTATTCTTGTAGACACGTGTTGGGCCTCCAAGCGCGGAGTTTTGTAGGACAGTTGCAATTTTCCCTCAAGTGGACGACCTAAGGTTTATCAATCCGTGGGAGGTGTAGGATGAAGATGGTCTCTCTCAAACGACCCTGCAATCAAATACAAGAAATCTCTTGTGTCCCCAACACATCCAATACAATGGCAATTTGTATAGGTGCACTAGTTCGGCGAAGAGATGGTGATACAAGTGTAATATGGATGGTAGAAATATATTTTTATAATCTGAATAATTATAAATAGCAAGGTAGCAAACAGTAAACAGGCACAAAAACGGTGTTTCAATGCTTGAAAATGAGGCCTAGGGTCCATACATTCGCTAGTGCAATATCTCAACAATGCTCATATAATTGGATCGTATAACCACCCCTAAAAGTGCGATGAAGAATCACTCCAAAGTTCCTATCTAGCGGAGAACATAAGAAGAAATCATTTGTAGGGTACGAAAGCACCTCGAAGCTATTCTTTCTAATTAATCTATCCAAGAGTTCGTACTAAAATAACACCAAATAATTTCAGATCCATAATACCTAATCCAACACAAAGAACTTCAAAGAGTGCCCCAAGATTTCTACGGGAGAAACAAAAGACGAGAACGTGCAGCAACCCCTATGCATACATTACCCCAATGTCACTGCGAGAATCTGTGAGTTGAATGCCAAAACACATATCAAGTGAAACAATATGATACCCCATTGTCACAACGAGTATTCATATGCAAGACATATATCAAGTTCTCTCAAATCGACAAAAGTATTCAATCCGATAACAACGAAATCTGAAAGGGGAAAAATGAATTCATCACAACAAGATAGAGAGGGGAAAACACCATATGATCCAACTATATTAATAAAGCCTGTGATACATCAAGATCATGACATCTCAAGAACACGAGAGAGAGAGAGAGAGCGAGAGAGAGAGATATTAAACACATAGCTACTGGTACAAACCCTCAGCCCCGAGGGTGGACTACTCCCTCCTCATCGTGGTGGCCACCGGGATGATGAAGATGGCCACCACAGATGATTCACACCTCCGGTAGAGTGCCGAAATGGGGTATATATTGGTTTTCGGTGGCTACAGAGCCTTGCAGTGGCGGAACTTCTGATCTAGGTTAACCCCGAGGTTTTTTAGAATATTTGGGAATTTGTAGGGTAAAGAGGGGGTGCGGGAGGCCACCGAGGTGGGCACAACCCAACTGGGCGTGCCTAGGCCCCAGGGTGCACCCTGGTGGGTTGTGCCCCCCTCGAGGGACCCCCCAGGTGCTGCTCTGGCCCATTGGTGGTCTTCTGGTCCATAAAAAATCCACAAAAAGTTTCGCGTTGTTTGGACTCCGTTTGATATTGATTTTCTGCGATGTAAAAAACAAGCAAAAAACGGAAACTGGCACTGGGCACTGGGTCAATAGGTTAGTCCCAAAAAATTATATAAAGTTTCTATAAAATGATTGTAAAACATCCAAGAATGATAATATAACAGCATGAATACTTCATAAATTATAGATACGTTGGAGAAGTATCAGCAACCCCAAGCTTAATTCCTACTCGTCCTCGAGTAGGTAAATGATAAAAGAAATAATTGATGAAGTGTGAATGCTAGCAAAGTGCATAAGTTTGATCAATGGCAATTTCAATCACTTTTCCTAGCATCATAACAACAATTCTTTCTTATAAAACTTCTCATGTTAAAGTAGCAACCAATTCACATGTTAAGGTTCAAACGATGAATTCTCTTGAAACTCAAAAACCTATGTTCTCAGTCACCAAGCAATTGTAATTCAACTTATTCAATAGGGTTTAAGTAAAAGCTTCACATACTCAACCATCATATAGTCTTCTATGATTGCTAACACTGACCGCATACACATGAGCAAAACGTTTCAACCGGACACATAGAAAGATAGGGGCTTATAATTTCGCCTCCCAACGTATTCACCTCAAGGGTGATGTCAACAATAATAACTCATGCTACCCATATCCAACTGGATATATGTGCCTCGATCTTTCCTCACCACATGATGCTTGCCAAAAGAGAAAAAATAAAAAGGAATAGAGAGAAAAACTTTGACTCTTTTCATAAAAGTAAAAGATAGTCCCTTCGCAGAGGGAAGCAGAGGTTTCCATGTGCTTAATTGTTTGTATGCTCAACCCCTTAATGCAAAAGAACTTCACGTTGTATTTCCCCTTGTGATGGCAACCTTTATTATTTAGTTTGTCTCTTTTATTCTTCACCATCACAAGTTCGTACAACTCTCGATTTTCTCTTACACTAAATGATCTCACACTTTTAGAAGCAATTTTTCTTGCCTTATTGCACCGATGACAACTTACTTAAAGGATCTTGCTCAATCCTTAGGTAGGCATGGTGGACTCTTGAAGATAAGATTTGGGTTTAATTGTTTTTTGGATGCACAAGTAGTATCTCTACTTGGTGCGGAATTTTTGGCTAGCAAAGATGGGGGCAAGCACCACATGTTGAAGGATCTATGAAAATATAACTTCTATGTGAATATGAACAAACATAAACCATTACGTTGTCTTCCTTGTCCAACGTCAACAATTTTAGCATATAATATTTTGATGGGGGCTCACAATCACAAAATATTCCATGATAGTGTATTTGCATGTGAAAGTTCTCTTCCTTATAGTAATCATTCATGAATTGCTTGTATGACCAATATTGTGATTGTAAAGTTTCAAAAGATTTCACTTTCTAAACCCAATGTGAAGCTACCACTAGGCATGATATTATTTCAACTTCATGATATTCAATTCATTCAACAATTTACTCATAGGATATAAGTGAAGCACAAGAGTAAATGACAAGCTACTCCAAAAATATATAAGTGAAGATCAAGCGAGTAGTTAAGTAAATAAGTAGCTAATTGTGGCCTCTCTCTTATTTAAGAACTTTCATATCTGAGTATTTTATTAAAACAGCAAGCAAAAACAAAATAAAATGACATTCTAAGAATAGCACACATCATGTGAAGAAGCAAAAACTTAGGCTCAACCGAGACTAACCGATAATTGTTGATGAAGAAAGGTGGGATGCCTACCGGGGCATCCCCAAGCTTAGATGCTTGAGACTTCTTCAAATATTATCTTGGGGTGCCTTGGGCATACCCAAGCTTGAGCTTTTGTGTCTACTTAATTCCTCTCATATCACGGTTTTCCTAGATCTCAAAAGCTTCATGCACACAAAACTCAACAAGAACTCATGAGATAAGTTAGTATAAACCAATGCAAAAACCTTATCATTCTCTACTGTAGAAAATCACTAAAATTATTATTCAGCATTGCATACTAAATGCCTCTGCATATTTAATACTCTTATCCGCAAATAGAATCATTAAACAAGCAAACATATGCAAACAATGCAACCATAACAGCAATCTGCCAAAACAGTACAGTCTGTAAAGAATGCAAGAGTATAAATACTTCTTAAACTGCAAAAATTATTAAAATTTTACCACATTGTAGAAAATTTATCAGAGCTTACTATGCAAAAAGTTTCAACATTTTATCACATTCTGAATTTTCTAGGGTTTTTTGCAACAACGATAAACTTTTGTTTTGAAACAACAACTCATATACTTGCAGGATAAGCATGGTAAAGGCTATCCTTGCCACTTTTATTGAAATAAAAGATGCAAAACATTATTCTAAATAACAGCATCATCTTGGGGGACTAAAAATATCATCTTCATCAAATATAGCATCCCCAAGCTTATGGCTTTCCATATCATTAGCATCATGGATATTCAAAGAGTTCATACCAACAACATTGCAATCATGCTCATCATTCAAAGATTTTTTGTCAAACATTTTATAGAATTCTTCTTCTATCAATTGAGCACAATTTTATTTTCCATCATTTTACCAAAAGACATTATAAAGATGAATAATATGATGCAACCTAAATCCCATTTTTTAGTTTTATTTTATAAACCAAACTAGTGATAAAACAAGAAACTAAAAGTTTCAGTTACAAGATCTAAAGATATACCTTCATGCACTCACCTCCCCGGCAACGGCGCCAGAAAAGAGCTTGATGTCTACTATGCAACTTTATTCTTGTATACATGTGTTGGGCCTCCAAGCGCAGAGTTTTGTAGGACGGTAGCAATTTTCCCTGAAGTGGATGACCTAAGGTATATCAATCCGTGGGAGGTGTAGGATGAAGATGGTCTCTCTCAAATGACCCTGCAATCAAATACAAGAAATCTCTTGTGTCCTCAACACACCCAATACAATGGCAATTTCTATAGGTGCACTAGTTCAGCAAAGAGATGGTGATACAAGTGTAATATGGATGGTTGAAATATATTTTATAATCTGAATAATTAAAAACAACAAGGTAGAAAATAGTAAATGGGTGCAAAAACGGTGTTGCAATGCTTGAAAATGAGGCCTAGGATCCGTACTTTCGCTAGTGCAATCTCTCAACAATGCTAATATAACTGGATCATATAACCACCCCTCAAAGTGCGATGAAGAATCACTCCAAAGTTCCTATCTAGCGGAGAACATAAGAAGAGGGTACGAAACCAGCTCGAAGCTATTCTTTCCGATTGATCTATCCAAGAGTTCGTACTAAAATAACACCAAATAATTTCATATTCATAATACCCAATCCAACACAAAGAACTTCAAAGAGTGCCCGAAGATTTCAACAGGAGAAACAAAAGACGAGAACGTGCATCAACCCCTATGCATAGATTACCCCAATGTCACTGCGGGAATCCGCAAGTTGAATGCCAAAACACATATCAAGTGAATCAATATGATACCCCATTGTCACCACGAGTATTCATATGCAAGACATATATCAAGTGCTCTCTGTCGGCGTTCTAGGAACGGGGGTCCCCAGACTTGCCTGCCTGCGGCCCATGACGTGGCTGTGCTAGCAGGCCTGTACAGCCCATCTTCATCAACAAGGCATTCAAGACCCTCACGAGGGGCCAAGCCTCCTGAGGCGGACGACACAAGACCTCCTCAGGAGCAGCCTTACCAGGTTGGCTCATGAGGAGCGGAGAGATCAAGCCAGGGCAAACCTCATGAGGTTCTCGTGACGTGAACCATGACGATCAAGATCAGGCGGGCACCAACGCGCGTAGTTTCCTTGTTTCCCCTTTGGTGCTAAGGGAGCAAGCGCAGGCGCAGAGTACCGAGGCATCAAGCAAAGGTTTCCATATCGGTGCAACGAGACCAAGACCAGCATGACGGCAAGATGGAGGTCACCATGGAGCCCAAGGCGGCGTCACCACCAGAGCCTTTTGTAGGCGAAGACCGCTTTTGTTGGGATAAACTGTACTAGCTGTCCCCTTTCAAATTGGTCGTTGTTGGCTCCCTTCCCGCTCAATATTTGGGAGAGGACCAGGGCCTATATAAATAGGACTAGCCACCACAGTAGAGGGCAGCTCGATCTGATCATGAGCCAACCCTTAGCCACTCACCGAGCACAAGAACACCTCAGGAGGTTGTTCTTCCCCTTGTATTGTTCATCATCATCCCAAGAGGCAATCCACCACCACCACACTGGAGTAGGGTATTACACCACAACGGTGTCCCGAACCAGTATAAATATTGTGTCTTTTGTGTTATGAGTTCGTCGAGTTCGTCCGCGAGATCTTAGCAAACCTAGGGCGTGGATCGGTAGGAGGGAAAGAACTTTGCGCGCACCCCAGAGTTTGAACCTTAAGGGTTTTGCCGGAACCCGTGATCCGACATTTGGCGCGCCAGGTAGGGGTGCGCTGAAGCTTCCTTTCCGTCGCTCCGCGTCCAGTCGCTCTGTCGTCTCCATGGCGGACGCTCGCCGTGCTCGTGTTGAGCGTCGGGCTGCCCTCGCCACCCGCGTCGCTCAGACGGCCCCCGTCGGTGGGCAACCTCGTCGCTCCCCATCGCCTACCGCCAACGCCGCTACCAACCCGACGGGGAACGAGCGGCAAGCATCCTCGCTGCACCCCTCGGTGCCGCGGGACGGCCGCACCGCCACTCCATCGCCGACTCCTGCTGGTTCATTGTCCCACGCTCGTCGCGCTCCCATGGATGTACGGGCCGCGCTCCTCATGGCGCACGAGCTCCTGCACAACCGCCCGGTCGACGACCTCTACGAAGACTGGCTCGACCACATCACCGAGCTTGTCCGCGCCGCAGGGGGCTCCCTGTAATGCCCCGATAATTAACCTAGAGTAACCTCCCCCTAATGTGCTATGTCATCTATTTTATTAAGCCAATTTGCCACTTGATGAAAATCGGAGTCAAATCCAAAATTCAAATAACAAGTCAAATTATTATCTCTTCAAACAATAAAACTAAAATGTTCGGATTTTAGCATAAATTTCCGCGATCATTTGTCAGGTTGAAACCAACATCATTTGGCTCTATGATTAATCTCTAGTAAACTATAAAGCGGTCCAACTCCAACAAACATAACCTCTTCATAATAAAAAAAAATATTTATGAGTTTCCAATTGACCCAAACTTTTTGTGCCATTCTTAGCTTTTGTGTTAGATTTATGCGCAAAGTTCCATTCAAAGAAAAAATCATTTGGTGGCCCAACTTGATGCAAAACAGTAGCAGAAAATACAAAATAGCAAAGAGTTAAAAAAACTAAAGTCAAGGTGCACCTTGGCCCAACACACCACACTGAAGCCCAGCCCACCGCTAGGTTGTTCCCTTCCTCTATTCATCGAGCGCTTGTGGACGCAGGGCGACCGTACACGGTGCCGATGGCCACGGGGCGGCCATCCACGCCCCTAGGCGCCCTACAAGATCGGTCTCTCCCTCCTCCCGAACCCTAGCTCAATTCCCCTTCTCTCCCTCGCGCCACTGTCTTCTCCCTAATGCGGATCCCGACGATCGTCGCCATGCCCGCATCGATCCTGCAGCCACCGACCACCCCGAGCTACGCCACGGCGTCCAGGCGGTCCGCCGTCGTCGTCTCCTTCCTCTACGCCCCTCGGCTCATCTCTAGGCCGCCGCCAGCGCTCGCCATCGGGATCCACCCCACGCACAGCCACCATGACCACGCTGTCGATCCGCTCTCCCTCGACCCCTCCGTCTTCATCAAGTCCTCCACGAGCTTCGCTGTGAGCTGCGCCTCCGATTCCCCCTCATTCCCGCTCCGCTCCGCCTCCGTAACCCTCCCCTCGAGTCATTGTCGTAGTCGCCGTCCCCGAGCTTGTCCGAGCTCTGGCGTACGCGTACGCGTATGTGTGTGTCGTTGCCCTTCTCTGCTAGCTGCTGCAGTAGTCACATTGTTGCTCCTTTTGTCGCTGTTGCCGCTTGTTCCTACTGCCGCTTGTTGCTGCGCCGCTTGCTGCTGCTCTCTGCTATGCTGACTGCTGCTGCTGCTGACCGCCTGGCTGCGCCCTGTCCCACGGACGCGCGTGCCCTGACTTGGCGTAGGTGCGGCCGCCCGCGCCCCTGCCACTGCTGCCACGCGCCAGGCCTGCCCGCTGAAGCTGGCTGTGCCCACGGCCGCACCTCTGCTGGTGCCCGTGCGTGCATGGTTGTCCATCCGTAGCCTATGCCACTACCACCGAGGCCTCCCTCTTGTTAATTATTAGGCCTAGCTAATTAGTGTTAGTGGTAACACCCCAGCAAATACTGTATGACATGTGGCCTCATGTAGTTTAATTTAGTTTAGCTACCTTTATCAGCAGATGTGACACTTACATGGGGGCCCCTCCGCTATTTAAACTATTTAATTTAACTCTAATGCAAAGTATGACTATGACGTGTGGACCCCCATGCCCCTGTTGACTGGTCAACCTATGACTAGGTCAACCCAGTCCCCTGGCCACACATGTCAGCCTCTCTGGTTGTGTACACATAGGGTACACCTAGCAATTTCCTGCTTAATTTCGAATTAATAATAATTTCAGAATATTGTTTAAACTTCGGAAATTCATAATAAATAATCCGTAACTCGGATGAAAAAGTTTTATACATGAAAGTTGCTCAGAAGGACGAGACGAATCCGAATACGCGGTCCGTTCACCTATCAGATGCCTCTAACTATGTGAACATGGAATTTTCCCCCTTCGGTCTTCTATTTGACACAGGTCCGGAACCGGGAAAATATTCCTAGTTGACTTCCCCCTGCACCGGTATCGTGTAGCACCGCATTAGAACACGTCTAGCTCTGCCTGTTGTCCTGTTATGCTCTTGCTTGCTATGTATTTACTATTTCTCCCCCTCTTCTCTTCGGTAGACCCCGTGATGGCTGTCGATGCCACTATGATCGACTACGTCACCGACGACCCCTCCTTCTTGTCTAAGCAACCAGGCAAGCCCCCCTTTGATCATCCCAATATCGCCCATTCCATTCTCGCATGCTTGCATTAGATTTTGCTACTGTAATTGATTGCTCCTATTCTGATGCATAGCCTGTTTTTGTAACCTGCTTATTGTTACCTACCTGCTTATCCTAAACTGCTTAGTATAGGTTAGTTAGTGATCCATCAGTGACCCCCACCTTGTCCTTGTTGCCCCTGCTTCATCATTGAAGACCCGATCAACGGGATCGAAGACCAGGCACCGCACATCACTTTCCCCTTAGTTGCTCGTCACTACTGGGTTACTATCGAGCGCCGAGGGTGAGACCTCTACAACACTTCTGATGTTAACCCTATAGTGTAGGTATTCGGTCGTGGTCATCGAGGGTGATTCCGCCTTAACCACTTCTGATACGAATCTGTCATGCAACCCCTCAAGTGTGAACCTCGGGGTGGTTCCTCTTACGTTCACCTTGATGATTACATCGAGTGGAATTCACCAGGGGTGCTTCCTCGGGTTTTTCCCTTGATGTTTGGACACACTGATACTTGGACTTTACCACCGTTACTTGGAAAGGCGGGTCGACCCTGAGGGGTACCCGTGAGTGATGTGGAGACGGGTTGACCTGGAGGGTGCCCATGAGATAATTACGAGGTGTGGTCGGGCATTCCTAGCCCTTGCCGCAAGTCCTCGAGACGGGGCGACGGGGTCACATCTTTCGTGAGTCTCTGCTTGTTACCGCGTGTTCCTAATCCACTACGATTTGGATATTTGATCCGAGGGGCCTCTGGCCTGATAGCACTAACCATCACGTGGGCATACTATGGGCGTTCTGTGTCGTATGCATCAGCCGAAGCTTAATAGATGTCATGCGACTGAGCGGCGCGCGTCGGGTTGGACTGCGTAAGCACCTGCCTTTTTGAAGGAGGTAGCTAGGTCTGCTCACCGGTCGCCCACGCAACGTGCAGGAGTTCCCGGGGCGATGGCCCATGACCCCTGGGGGCATAGGTTTAGTCCGGCGTGCTTGACCTCTCTATTAAGCCTAGGTCGGGTTGCGGCATATTGTTTGGCCGAGGCCGGTCATGACCCAGGAAAGTGTGTCCGGCCGGAGTTAATCGAGCGTGGTGGGTAAGTTGGTGCACCCCTGCAGGGAAGAAAACATCTGTCGATAGCCTGTACTACGGTAACGGACACTTGGAGTTGTATCCTGATCGATACAACTAGAACTGGATACTTGAAGTGATAATTGGATAGTATGGCTCTGGGATTGCTTTCTCACAGGGAGTCGAGAAAGGATCTCTGGCCGATGTTGATAACACTACTACTACTTACTTTATGCTAATTTACTCCCTCATGTTGATGCAAGATGGTGGTTTCCAGAAGATGCTAGTCCTCGATAAGGCTAGGTTTTCCCCTTCTCTTCTGGCATTCTGCAGTTCAGTCCACATATACAGCCCATTTCTTTGATACCGATGCATATGTAGTGTAGATCCTTGCTTGCGAGTACTTTGGATGAGTACTCACGGTTGCTTTGCTCCCCCTTTTGCCCCTTTCTTCTTCTTTCTGGTTGATGCAACCAGATGTCGGAGACCAGGAGCCAGATGCCACTGCCGATGCTTACTACTACGTGGAGGCCGCAGACGACTAGGAGTAGTTAGGAGGCTCCCAGGAAGGATGCCTTGCCTTTTTGATCATATACGCTTTTGTGCTAGCCTTATTAAGGCAAACTTGTCTAACTTATGTCTGTACTCAGATATTGTTGCTTTATGCTGACTCTTGTGTACTCGAGCTTATGTATTCGAGCCCTCGAGGCCCCTGGCTTGTAATAGAAAGTTTGTATTATTTTAATTTGTGTCTAGAGTTGTGTTGTGATATCTTTCCGTGAGTCCTTGATCTTGATCATACACATTTGCATGTATGATTAGTGTACGATTGAATCGAGGGCGTCACACTCCCCTACGCCGTCCCTCTCTCCGCCTTGCCCTCCGCATGCTACAGGCGACGTAGCTCACGGAGCACCTCCACCACCTTTGCCCCAAGACGGCGCCCTGGCGCCATGGCGCGCGGCTCCAAGACGCGACCCACCGCGTCCAGCGGTCGCGCGTGAAGAAAGAAGCTGTCAAGAAGTTCCTCGACCGCAAGAGAACTCTCCGCCACTCCTCGCACCGCCGCGCCAGGATCGTTTGCCGCGGCAAAGCCCCACGCCGCTCGCCGTAGCGGAGCACGGGCATCAAGACCAAGCTCCACCTCCAAGACGGGCCGCGGTGACCACAGCCGACTGTCGCGCCTTCACACCCGAGCTGCATAGCGTCGCCTGGCCGGGCAAGTTCAAGCCGGATCTTCCTCCATGCTACGACGGCACCCCCGACCCCGCGGAGTTCCTGCAGCTCTACGAGCTGAGCATCGAGGCAGCCAACGCCGACGAGAAAGTTATGGCGAACTGGTTCCCCATGGCTCTCAAGGACGGCGCCCGCTCCTGGCTCCTGAACCTGTCTTCGGGTTCAATCTCCTCCTGGGACGAGATGGGCAACCATTTTGTTGCCAACTTCCAGGGCACTCGCGACCGCCCGCCGGCCGCAGGTGACCTGCGTCGCGTCAAGCAACAACCAGGAGCACTACAAAAAAAATACACTTCCGTGATGATACCTGTTTGTCACAGTAGGTCGCGTTTTTTGTCATGGATGTACATCCATGACAAACTTATGACAGAATCAAGATAGTCATACATGTGCTGTAGTAGAAGTGTTCCATGACATTACCAAAATTATCATCACGGAAGTGTCCACTTCCATGACGATAAACCGCGCATCACAGAAGTGCTTTCGTCAAGGGTGACCGACACGTGGCATCCACCATAACGGAACGCCGTTAAGCTATCGGGTCGGGTTTTGGATCCGATAACCCGTTAACAGCCCCGACCAATGGGGATTTTCCACATGTAAAATCATCATTGGCTGGAGGAAACACGTGCCGGCTCATCGTTGGGACAGATGTCAACCACTCATTGACCGAAAGGCGCCTATGATACGTCGACACGTGGCGCGTCCCAACAGAGGCCCATTCCTATGAAAAGGACGGCCCGTTTGACTTGGTCAAAAGCTGGCGGGCCGGCCCATGGAAAGCCTATTAACGGTCTGTTCGAATATAGCCCATTTACAGCCTGCTAACCCAAGGCCTGTTACGCCCTATCCGAATTAGGCCCAGTAGCGTCATCTGGGCCGTCCAATATGATTCCATCTCGTTTTCACTTCTGGCCCATGTATGGCCCATGACGTCTTTCGGCCCATATGAGGCCCTATGTAACTCTTGGCCTATTAACGGCGCGTGGTGAAACTGGCCCGTAATGAACAGTGTATCACTTTACACCCATTAACGGCCCGTGGTGAAACTGGCCCGTAATGAACAGTGTATAACTTTATACCCATTAACGGCCCGTTATTCCGTTGGGCCGTTTCCAGCCCATGTTATCTTTCGCCTTCTCAGAGCCCATTTATTCTTGGGCTCATTTCCAGCATTCGTTTACTTACGGCCCATTACTGTCATTTTCTGCTTGTGGGTCAAATTCAGCCCGTGGTTACAGTCGGCCCATTTGTGGCCCGTTAACTCGTTGGGCCGTTTTCATAGCGTCATCAAATACGGCCTATTAACGACGGCCCGTTATGGTCGGCCCATGAACGGAAGATTCCAACTCTAGCCTGTTTACGGCCATAATGCGGCCTGTTATTGGCCCATGTTTGGCCAATCGATCATACGGCCCGTATAAGGCCCATTGATGATACGGCCCATAGAAGGCCCATTGTTTCTACGGCCCGTAGAAGGCCTACTGTTTCTACGGCCCGTAGAAGGCCCACTGTTTCTACGGCCCGTAGGAGGCCCAGTGTCACTATAGTAAATATTAGCCCATGGTAATTCTGGCCTAGTTTTAAAAAATAGGTTATTGCAGCCACTAGCAAACCGCGGAAAAAGAACTGCACTGACTACAAGCAAACAAATAAACAAGACAACAAGGAAATAAATAAGCAAGCAACTTATGCTAGGCTATCATGGCTATTACACATATTACATCCACTGGACATCAAAGTTCGCCACCAGTGCAATATAGGGAACACGGCAGCATATAAATGCCGCAGCAAAACAAGTCCAGAACTAAAACCACTTCAGAAGATCTCAAGAAACAATATCCTGGGTACCCATAATGCTGGCAATATGCTTATCAAGCTTATTAACTTTCTCTTGTTTTGCGCTTAAATCCTCCAGCGCTTGTTGTTGCACAAGAAAGTACGCATCTGAATTCTGCAGGGACTTTCTCAGTCCTTCGGCTTCTTGCCGCAGCACAGCTGACTGATGCCTTTCAGCTTGTAGATGAGACTGAAGAAGTCGAAGTGATTCAGGCAGCGAGTTCGAAGAGCTTGTGCCAGCGGTACTGGCCAGTAACTCGAACACTACATCAACGCAGGACTGTGGGGTTTTCTCACTGTCTACAAGATCGTTTTTATCACCTTTCTTGGAGACTAACAGGGTTGTCTCACTATCTTCAACCTTATCTGCATTACTTTCTCTACCATTGCATAGTGGGGTGCTCTTCTCCAATATTCTGTTTGCATACTACAAGAGAAACAAGCAGACACATCACAGGTTTAGCTTGTAGTATACGAAACTCATTTTGGTAAACTGGTTCAGTAGTAAGGTGGACAGGATAACAGCATGAAACAAACATATATCTATGTACTATGGTCACTGTATTGTCCATATCATTCTAGTTTATGTTCCCTAATCAAGATAGAGACACAGTTGAACTCATATATTTTTAAGACACAACAGCATAGACAGAATATAAGTGTGAGAAACTACACAACATTGGCAGCACTTGTAATGTGCATCACATGAGAACATAACTATTTATGCAACTTAAACTGAAATCAACATAGAGCAAGAAGTTAGAACAGCAATCCAGTTAAAGAAATAGGTTTAAAACATACTTGTTGCGCCATTGGAGTTTCAATTGGATCCTTAAAATTCGAAAGTAGTTGGTATGAGTAAATACAGTGATGCAACAGCAAAGGAGTATGGACCATAGCTATGGAATCTGACCTGAGCATAGTTGCTCTTCTGCTTTAAACGTGGAGTTTGGGTTAGTTGTGGTGGTCTTCGTGCTTTGGGCACTGCAATAGCTTTACAAACTGCTCG
Source organism: Aegilops umbellulata (assembly GCA_032464435.1). Taxonomy (NCBI): domain Eukaryota; kingdom Viridiplantae; phylum Streptophyta; class Magnoliopsida; order Poales; family Poaceae; genus Aegilops; species Aegilops umbellulata. The sequence goes on along the minus strand of CP136056.1, from coordinate 227,952,564 downwards.
TGTGGGGGTACTCTATGGTGGACATGGTGCTTTGTCAACTATAAGTGGGTTACTATCCGCTGGGGTTGCGGTTAGATGGGTTGTAGCTGGTTCTCTGCCCAACGGTGTAAGTGTGCAATCTGGAAGAGTCTCGATTATATGTGGTGGGGCTAGTTTGTCGGCTAGTACAACCATGGTTCTATCTGCATCAACGGGTAGCACTGTCTTTTGTGAAGAACGGGTTTTTGCTCCCTTAGATACTGCCATCACCCCCTCCAATTCAAATGGCTGATAAACAAGAAAAGAAATTGAATGTACAGACATTGTATGATAGACAGATGTGGTAATTCACATGTATGTTGTCTAACCAAACAGGACAGCATGACACAATTTCACATATATGATGCCTAACTAAACAGGATAGCATGACACAGTTTCAGATATATGATGGATAACTTAATAGGATATAATGGCATATTTCAACATATGATGAGTACCTAAACAGGATGACATGACAAAACAATATGATGTCTTTCTATAATAGGTTGGGATGAAATAATTCACATACATGTTGTCTAAGTATACAGGATGGCATGATATAATTGACATAATTGATTCATATACTAAGCAGCTGGCACTCGCATGTATGATCTCTAAACTAAGCAGATAGAATTCAATAGTGTGCATATGATGTCTAAACTAAGCAATGCAAGACACCATATGCATCATATGAGAAATATAAACATTGCAACTTAGAGCATACACCTCAGGTGGGATATAGGACTGGTCATCTGTCTCTGAATTCTCCTCTGAGGAGCTCCCTGTAACCATCGAGATATATGCTTCAACGGGTACCATTGCCTGCTCTGAAGACCTTGTTTTGACTCCAGATTTTTTTCATAACCGGCTCAAATGGCTGATACACATGAAGAGTAGTTCAATATACACAGATTGTCGACAAATGGAATACGTAATGAAAAGAAAAGATGGCATGAGATAATTACATATATGATGCCTGGCTCCATGGTGGTGCATAATACACATATATGATAACTGGCTGAAAAACATGGCATTGCATAATTCACATATCTGATATAGAAAGCAAACAGGAGGCATTCACACAAAGCATGTCTAATCTAAGCAGATGGCATGGCAATGCAAGACACCATATGCATGATATGAGCAATATAACCCAGCCAAGTTAGAGCATGCACCTCGGGGGGGGATACGACTGGTCATCTCTCTCTGAATCCTCCTCTGAGGAGCTATCTGTAACCAGCAAGAAATCTGCATCGACAGGTAGCACTGACTGCTCAGAAGACCTTGTTTTCACTCCAGATTTTCCCATGACCGACTCAAATGGCTGATGCACAGGAAGAGTAGATGAATGTATAAACATTGTTTACAAATGGTATACATTATGGAAAAAAAATATGGCGCGATACAATTCACATATACGATGACTGGCTAAACAGGATGGCATTGCATGATTCATGTATATGATGCCTGGCTAAAGAAGATGGCATTGCATAATTCCCATATACTCCCTCCGTTCCTAAATATTTGTCTTTTTAGAGATTTCAAATGGACTACCACATACGGATGTATAAAGACATATTTTAGAGTGTAGATTCACTCATTTTGTTCCGTATGTAGTCACTTGTTGAAATATCTAAAAAGACAAATATTTAGGAATGGTGGGAGTATGATATAGAAACCAAATAGGTGGAATTCACACAAAGCAAATTTAAACTAAGCTAATGACATATAAGATGTATATTGTAAGCAATGCAAGGCGCCATATGCATGATATGACCAACATCAGCATGCCAGGTTAGAGAAAACACCTCAGGTCGTAAACAGGCGTGGTCGGCTCCTTCTGAATTCCATCTGAACAGTTATCTTCCTCTGGAATACATTCTGGAAATGCAGGAGGGGGGGCACTTCGCCCACCATGGAGCGGCGTTTGCATGACATTATATTCGCATGCAACGGTCTTCTCTTTTTCTCTACATGTTCAGTACGATTGTGTACAATATCTGACATGCATAATAAAAAATAGTTAGATTTTGTAAGGCCTAAGGGGTGCATGCAAAAATCAAGACTGATGGTAGCAAACGAGTGGATGGATCCAAAACTAATGATAGCAGGTAGATTATAGCTTCAGTTTAAAAAGATAGACAATGGATCATCTATTGTTTGTTGCCCACCCAACATGAACCGCATAGTAGACCCCAGATGAACCATATAGTAGACAGATACTATTCGTTGCTGGCTCGATATGAGACCCATGGGCAATTCAAAACTCAAGATTGAACGATAAAGTAGCAGGTAATAATAACCGATGTATAACGTAAGAAAACACGAAAGACTGCGACCTCTCTTCCGGAACTGTGTAGTCCTCAGGTTCATCTGCTCAGTTGATGATGGTAATGCGGTTGGCGTGGCTGCCAGCAACGGGGAAGATGATCTGAGGCGGTGAAAGGAAGTCTGCAGGGGGATCTCTGCTGCAGTGAACGATTCTGTTGATGGTGCACCTTAGGTGGGGTGGATGACGACACGGCAGGAGCAGGACATAATACACAGAGTTTTCTTTGACGCCTATCTGAAAATGAAGTAAATCTGTAAGGGCTCCTTAGAATTGGAGGATTCTATAAACGCAGGGACAGGAAAAACACAGGAATAGGATAGGAATGCATGTGCAAAACAGAGCATTTGGAAACATAGGATTTCAGTCAACCTGTGTGTTTGGCTCACATGAATTGGAAGAACAGAGGAATAGAGAAACAAAGTGATGCGACGAGTGTACAACCTCTTTGGCATAGCCTTGTGGACCTCAGCATCATTGGGTTGGACGTGGAGGATGGTGATGATGCTAGTGTGACTGTCGGAGGCGGGGAAGAAGATCCGAGGCCTCTGGAAACTGCGCCGAGGGTACTGCTCCGCTGTGATGGACGGTTCCGTCGTTGGAGCAGCTCCGCTAAGGTGTACGGCGATGAGGCTGAAGCATGACAAGACAGACAACGTTAATCTGAAGTGGGACCCTAATATCATCTGCAATAGATGATGTAAAATACATCACCAAAAAGTGCTAGATGTAAAACGCATCAGCCGCGCCACGGCCGGTCCGACAGATGCTGTAAGTACTGTTCACTCTGAACTTAACTAAAGAAAATGAACTTCACAGTCGAAACTGAATTTTACTGTCGAAACTGATTGAACTAGTAACAGAGCATTGCAATAGATGTTTAGGGCATTCGAGCACTAGTAGCAGAGAAGGAGTGACCTAAATCAGCAGACGCTCGAGCAGGGAACGCACTAGCAGAGAGCAAGTCGTGTAGTAGCACAGTGAGCGAGTGCTAAAGCAGCAACTCCTGTAGCTGCCGGAGGTCGTGCAGCAGCAGCAGCACAAGCTAAAGCAAGAGCAGAGCAGCAGCACGAACAAAAGCAGGAGCAGTGCAGCAGCGTGACCGACAGCAAGAACAGAGCCGTAGCACGAGCAAGAGCCGGAGCAGCTGCAGCTAGTGCAATAGTGGAAGTCGCCGCCGAGGAAGCAATGACATGGGGGAGAGACGCCGTGGATGATGTGGCCGGCGACGGCGCCGTCGATGGATACACGCCATGTCTGCTCGGTATCGAGCACCGGCAGCCCCGTGAGATCGAATAAAAGATAAAATGCAGTGGTGAGTGCAGAACATCCTTGGTGGCGCCGGGTTGGTCTCGGCTTCATCAGAGGAATTGGTGAGGGTGCTGCGGTTCCGGTGGGGCAGGTCAAGATGGCGCTGCGGGGATTGAGGTGGCGCGATAGACGAGGCGAACGTCGGGGCAGCTCCTTGGAGGTGGAGGACGAGGCGGCTGATCCGGCGGGATGACGAGATCGACAACGGATCCTCATCCGGTGCGGTGGATGAGGGACGACAAGCTGTTGCGGTGGACGACGTAGTCGGGGAAGAGTCTCCGGCTGGGCGGCGGTCGGGAGGCCGACGGAGGAGCGTGGGGTTTCGCGGGTTTTGTCTGCCTCGGTGTACGAATGGGGGTGAAGGGGGAGGGGGGAGCCAAGCTTAGAGACGCGCTTGTCCGAAATGTAGGGTAAGTTACTAGCGTACCCCCACCGGTTTTGACACCGCGACGTGGGTCTTCATTTCCGGCTGAGGGGTAGAAGGGGGATTTCGCGTGTCTGGGCCGCGGGAGCGATTTCGGATGAGGAGGGAGTTCTCGCGCGCGTCCAAATTTCAGGATAACAAGGCGCGGCGCGGGTTGAAGAAGCGAGAGTTTCAAAGCAGGTGAGACAAAAGATACTTGATCTTGAAAATTTCGGGATAACAACGTGCGGATTCCTTGTTCGGCAGAACAAACTTAACATGTAAAAAAACAATTCATACAAGACACAATAGAGTCATGTCCCCTTTTACTATATTGCTATAGATGCTATTGAAAAAACTACAAGAAAAATGTAAAAAAAATCGGGAGAACAAGATTACCCTGCACAGTACCAAATCGATTCGCACTTCCCTCAACAACAACAAAAAACAAATCAATTCCCACCGAAGAAAGAGTAATGTCCCTTTTTATATGATTACAGATGCCATGATCTCGAATTTCAATTTTTGAATCCATGTTATGTTGAATTCGAATATATCATTAGGTGACCTTGCAGTTTATTATTGATGTAGTCGTACATTTTGATCTTCCATCATATATGAACATTTTACTCCACCATGTGAACATATATATTGTCGTCTACCATATGGACTAAACTTGAATCAATTTTCCTTATTTGAATATGATTGTTGTCAAGTTATACAATAATTTAAATATTATCTTGATAACAAAAAACATACATATAGTAGTAATCATATTTCACTATGAACTACATGTACCATACGCTCTCCAATTCAAATATTTGTATCCATTTTATGTTGAATTCAAATCATAGTACATTATTGGTCTAGGTAGCGAGATGTTTGGGATAATCTAAACCCTGTTTTCATACGTATAATTTTTGGCTGAATTGGGACAAGTTTTAGTATAAGCCTCTTGCAAAACCGGAGATTCTCTCAACAAGCCTCGTGGTTCCAAGAGGGAACGTGTCACCTTTGTGTGCGAAACGATATACGCTACCTCCCCCTGATTTTATTTACAGAGGCAACATAGAACTATATGAGTGCCCTGTTAAACTTTGGAATTATTTTGGGTTCATTTGGCCTTTTTATACATTAATTGAGTTTCTGGACTTTTAATGTGCATAATCTAAATATGAATTGCATGCACATGCTCCGGTGCACCAAAGTGGGTTGAAAAATAACATGTGTGTCCTTGGTTGAATTTCTAGGTCCCATGGAGGAAATGAGAATAAAATTCAAACATCTGGGCATCATGACTCGGCCGAGAACATCGAGAAACTTTGATTTTAAATTCATGTAAATCCAAAACTCGCCTAGAAATCATGAAACTTGGCATGGTGTCATGTCATGGCACTAACATGTTGTGGTAAAATTTTGGGTCGATTTGGAAGCTCGTGGTTCTAAGAGGGAACGTGCCACCTTTGAGTGTGAAACGATATACGCTGCCCCCCCTTGAGTTTCTTAACAAAGGCAGCATAGAACTACATTACTGCCCTGTTAAATTTTGGAATTATTCCGGGTTCGTTAGTCGTTTTTTATACATTAATTGAGTTTCTGGTCATTTAATGTGCATAAGTCAAATTTGAACTACAAGCACATGCTCACGTGCACCAAAGTTGGTTGAAAAATCACATTTGCGTCCTCAGGTGAATTTCTAGGTCCCATGCAAGAAATGAGAATAAAATTAAAACATCTCGGCATCGTGGCTCGGCCGAGAACATTGAGAAACTTGGTTTTAAAATTCTTGTAAATCCAAAACACGTCTGAAAATCATGAAACTTGGCATGGATGTCATGTCATGGTACTACCATGTTGTGGTAAAAAATTGGCCAAATAGGAACAGATTTTGGTATAAGCTTCTTGCAAACCCAAGCTTCTCTCAAGAAGGCTCGTGGTTCTGAGAGGGAACGTGCCACCTTTGAGTGCGAAACAATATACGTTGTCCCCCTTGAGTTTATTTACAAAGGCAACATAGAACTACATGAGTGCCATGTTAAATTTTGGAATTATTCCAGCTTCGTTTGGCCCTATTTACACATTAATTGAGTTTTTGGTCATTTAATGTGTATAATTCAAATTTGAACTACAAGCACATGCTCCCGTGCACCAAAGTTGGTTGAAAAATCACATTTGTGTCCTCGGGTGAATTTCTACTCCCTCCTTCCATCTATATAGGGTCTAATGCGTTTTTCGAAGCTAACTTTGACCAAATGTTAGAGAAATAATATATGACATGCAACTTACACAAAGCATACCTTCAAATTTGTATGTCAAAGGAGCTTCTAATAATATAATTTTCATTGTATACATCGCATGTGCTATTAATATTGTCAATAGTCAAAGGCTGTCTTGAAAAACACATTAGGCCCTATATAGATGGAAGGAGGGAGTAGGTCCCATGCAAAAAAATGAGAATAAAATTCAAACATCTGGGCATCGTGGCTCGGTCGAGAACATTGAGAAACTTGGTTTTAAAATCATGAAGCTTGGCATGGAGTCATGCAATGGTAGTACCATGTCGTGGTGAAGAAAATTGGCCGAATAGGAACAAATTTTGGTATAAGCTTCTTGCAAATCGGAGCTTCTCTCAAGAAGGCTCGTGGTTCTGGGAGGGAATGTGTCACCTTTGGGTGCATAATTCAAATTTGAAATACAAGCACATGTTCCAGTGCACCAAACTTGGTTGAAAAATCACATGTGTGTCCTCAGGTAAATTTCTAGGTTCCATGCAAGAAATGGGAATGAAATTCAAAATTCTGGGCGTCGTGGCTGGGTTGGAAACATTGAGAAACTTAGTTTTTTAATTCCTGTAAATCCAAAACACGCTGAAAATAATGAAACTTGGCTTGGTGCCATGACATGGCGCCAACATGTTGTGGTAAATTTGCAGTCTGATTTGCGAAGGTGCACACATTAACAATCAACATAGTCATTTTGGAACAAGTGATGTCATGTTACAATCGGAAACACAAGTATTGTTGAAACCGTGAGTGTTCTACTTACTAGTACCATTTACGTGCCGCCACACGTCCCCATTTTTTATTAGCTAGGAGGCGCCGTGCAGGGTAGCTATTTGAGTACGAGAGGCGTGCGATCAGACCCCTGCACGTGCTTATCGGGAGGAGAGCCCTTTGACCTCCATCTTCCGTCCACCTCTCTCCCAAGGTCTCCATTAGTGACGCCCGAGCCTCTGTTTAATGGCGTGGCTATGTCTCACTCGACTGAGATTTAAGAGAGAAAAAAGAAAATCTGAAAGCACGAATCTTGATGTAAGATCCGACGGACCTATATAGCATCTACTGTGACTTATAGCAAGACTGATGAATATATTAGGACGATTAAATTTTTTTTGATCAAAGAAGGGCTTGTCCCTTCCTATTTTCATTACTGAAAACCACCACAATTCACAAGAAGTTCAGCACAACTCCAGCCTAACACGAAGGACTAAAAGCTACCAGATTGAAATCGCAACATCCCAAGAGGCCAATAAAGGCCAAACATCCGCGCTAGAACCCAACATTTCACAACCGACGACACAATAGACATCCTAAACCGATTATTACATCAAAAGAAACCAGGAAACTGAAGGCAGCCCAGCAGCAACTAGTCTCCGCGGCGAGCGGCGATGAGCTCTTTCGTGTCCTCAAGACGCTGCTTGAGAACATCCACGGATTCCTCCACCAGCCTTTGGCGCTCATTGCGGAGCATGTCATTCTCGTCCATAAGTTTCTTGACGATGACGCTGGTTCTCTTCAACAAGGCACTGGTCTCCTCCTACTGGTCTGCACTTCGGAAGATCTTCTCCCTCAACAGGTCACGCTCGGCCCGGAGCCTCCCATTGCCCTCCCTTGGTGCGCCGATAGCCTGTTCAAACAAGGCTTTCATGTCGTCCTGCAACCTCGCCCAGCAGTAGATCTGATCCATCTGGCTATGGACGATCGCATGCATGCGCCTGTAACAGTCGTCGCCTGCCCGCAAGAAATTTTCCCAGGCCGCTGCGGCACAGCGGGACATCTCTGCTGCATTCATGGCGTGGCGGGACATCTCTGCTGCTTCTGCAGCGCGGCCGGACCAGTCAGCTGCATCGACGGCGCGGCGGGACCTCCGTGCTACTTCAGCGGCGCGGCAGGACCTCTGTGCTGCTACTTCCCCGCGGCGGGACATGTCGGCTGCTCTTGCAGCGAGGCGGGACATCTCTCGTGCTTCCGCTTCCATCCTCGCCTCTCCCTGGTATCAATATCTCGACCCAGAACTCATGCTGGCCATGGCAGACGCAAGGGAAGGATGCTGAATGACTTGTTTGTTTTTGTGGATGAGGAGTTGAGGAGGAGTGCGCAGTCATCTTGGCATACTAGTATTTATAACCGAGTACTAATACGCTCCTAAGTGGGAAACCGTTTAGGTTGTCATCGGTGTGAACAGGTTTGCAATTCAATATAGCGTGGAGTAATTTGGAATGTGACGAGACGCAAGCTCAAAATTTACTGACGGTTCAAGTTCCAAAGTGCGACACTATTCCTAGATGGAGTACTTCTTTTTCTACTCCCTCCTTTCCGGTTATATAGGGCTTATCTCAAAATTTTAGTTTTTCCATTTTGTAAGGCTCAATTTGGTTGTTCCCCAACACATGTTCAGATTCCAAGGTGCATTAAATCACTGCATGCAAGTATTAAGAGAAAATTGACCAATGCATGTACTTTATGCATGCATGCACTACAATTAATGCATTGATAAACATAATTTTTATCGCCACCAAAACCCACCATTTCTGAAGCTAAGGTAGACCAAGGTAATCCCTATATTAGCATATTACTAAGATAAATAGAAGGCACTGTAGAAACATTTAGGACGTGAGCTTGTCAATCTGAATGTGGAGGGACACAAGCTTAGCCCCGGCCAGCAGCTTGGGCGGAACTGTCAAGAAGGTCAGCTCCTGCACGTTGACGTCGTCGGGATCCTTGCTGCTTGTCACCTACATTTCCACCTTGACGGCGTCGGTCGTGCCTTTGGGCTCCCCTGGCAGGCCGTTCGCCCACAGCTTGGCCACGTAGTGCGGCAGTGGGGACGCCCCCGCTCTGATGCAGACGACCGACACGAGATAGGCGCGCCCATGTCGAGCACGCCACCAACCAAGAAAAATGTGCGGTGGTCCTCCTCCGCGAATAGCAAGAGTCGTGGCTCCGACAGTGGCACTTGCAGCTGGAGCACCTTGCCGTACTGGATCCTGTGCACGGGCATTGGACGCGTGGTGCTGATGTGGTGGTAGAGCGCCGGCGGCGGGCCTTCGTAGCCGCAGACGGGCACGGGGCATTTGCAGGGCGCGAGCGGACACACGCTCTGGTGATCGGCGAGCTTGTGGTAAGTGACGTAGAGCCCACAGCCTTCGTGCGGGCACTCCACCCTCACCAACGAAAGGACGGAGTCCACCGCCGTGTTCCGTACGTCGAAGCCACCGCCGCGCTCGCACTTCTGGCACTGCCGCTGGTTCCCGAGGCGCTCGACACAGCAGTCCACGCAGGCCAGGTGCCCTCCCTTACACTTCAGAAATCAACCGAACAGCACATCAATCAAGAAACCTGCACCTTGCTCAATCAGCCGAACGGACGAGGTGTATTCGAACCTCATACACTGGAGGTGTCAAGGGGTGGAGGCACAAGGGGCAGTGGAGCATGGTGAGGTCCATCGAGACCTTAGAGAGCTCCATCGTCGGGTCATGTTCGGTCTGCATGATCTCGCCCTCCTCGTGCACAACCATCTCTCGACTTGGGCCGGGGTATTGCAAAGCTTTACCGTCACATATTTTATACTACTTCAAGGTGCATTAAATCAACACATGCAAGTATCAAAAGGAGAGTCACGGCATGCATGCATGCATTGTAATTAATGCATCGGTAAACGCAAATTATTGAAATATATCGAGTGCAGTGCTTTGATGTGTCGCGTCAACTCGTACATCAACGATAAGTTTGATTATTCTCTCCCTCGCAGACTTAACTGCACCTGCCTTTGGCTGTATGACAGGTTGGCCACACACCTGTCGGGCCCACCTGTCATACACGCAAAGGCAGGAGCGTCCCTCCCTCGCCCATGAGCGTGGTGGCTGGCAAGACTAGGAGAAGCTTTCGCTACACGCTCTCCCTCCCGCACGCGGTGGACATGCAGCAGTTCAATCGGTGTCAGATGGCCAGAAGCGTACTGTAATACTCCTCCAGTGTAGTAGTACTCCATCATTGTTCAACTTCCCGAAGAGGCGAAGAGCCAAGCGCAGCCCGGACGCTCGTGTGGAAGTTTCATGTGTAGAGTAGTCTAGGATAGCGTGTACCGTGCCTGTAAGCTTAAAATCATTGGGGTCGGCTCCATGCTATGTGGCCGTCTTGAAGTTTTTTTAAAAATTAAAATAGTCTTCTGGCCCTACCTGACACCCTGGTGATTCTAGTTTGCACGCTCATCTGGTCAAGACAGGAATATATATTTTAATTTATTTATTTTCGAAAAGGGGGGACTCCCTGGCCTCTGCATCAAAACAATGCATACGGCCACATATATTTTAATTTGTGGTGGGTAAATGTTAGAGGTTGCAGCAAATATATTGTACACTGCGGATCTTTCAGCCAAGTTTAGAGGCAAGCATGTGGGGCCAGTGCTGTGATGTGTCGCGTCAACTCGTACAACGAGGAGAAGCTTGATTTTACTACACACCTTCTCCCTCACCCATGCGCGCGGTTGCTCGCAAACGAGGAGATGCTTTTGCTTAGTAGTACTTCTACAACAAGCTATTCGTCCCACCCGCTCCCTCACCCACTGTTCTTGCCTCCTATAACCAGCACTGCATCGCCTCGTGGCCTTAATGTTTTATTAGGATAGTACTCCCTCTGTTCCCAAATATAAGTCTTTCTAAAGATTCCAGCAAGTGACTACTACATACGGAGCAAAATGAGTGAATCTACACTCTAAACTATGTCTACATACATCTGTATGTTGTATTCCATTTGAAATAGTATCTAAAAAGGCTTATATTTATGAACGAAGGGAGTATATGGCATTTTTATTCCAGTCGTAATGTTTTCACTGTGAGATGGGGCCGCAGTTGAGCAAACCCACCCTGCCCACCGGGCGTCGGCTGAGTTTAGAATTAGAAGAGAGAAACGAGGGAGGAGAGCTAGCTGTAGCATGGACGCTATTGTCAGATGGGACTCGTGTTTATAGAATAGGAGTACTGAGCACTCGTGCCTCTTTTTTTTAGGGAAAAATTAGTCGTATGTCTAGTACCACTAGTTGGGTGCGTGCGACCTATAGCTGTCATCACTTTAGGTCTCCTTTTTGAACCGCGGCTACGCTTCACAGTACATATTATTTCACGCATTTATCCTCATATATGTACTCCTAGGCTATTTCCACGTGCTCCCATTAGCCGACATGTGGGACATAGAGCATCTGGGTCGTAGTGCATGCACGACTCGGAGCATATGCCGGGATACTTTACATTTCAGACCTCACAAATTACATGCAAACCCCCTGCAGAAGAATAAATAAATGAGTGAATTACTACATGAAACCGGATTATTTTCGTGGAAACCGGAGCACGTTCATTAAATTTTGAACATAACACGTTTATAAAAAATGACTGGACCGAAACCAATCTAAGGGCCTCTTGATTTTTCCCGCAAAAAAAGGGCCACTTTGATTCGCAGGATACTGAAAACACAGGAATGGGGAAAGTACGATGGCGATGAACCGAGACGAGGAGAACTCTAACTCAGTTAGAGGTTAGAGTTAGATTCTAACCCTGAACTAACTCTAAACCAAAGAGGTGTATGGATGGCAGGGTTAGATTGACAATAAATGCTCTATCTCAATCATTTGACTACTTTGGACCCTATTTCCTGCCGGATTTGGAGGGTGCTTGGATACGTTTTAGTTCCATGACTAAAAGTAGTGAGACTAAAACTTGCTAGCCTCACCCATGCTTGGATCCAAATACTAAAGAGACTAAAATCAAGTTAATGAGCATTTATTATCCTCCAAACCCTCCAATCGAGAACTCGCCTGTGTTAAAGGAGAGGAGTTAAATGAGGAGAGAGATGACTAATCCACATTTTAGTAGGGGAACCCCTGACTAAATTTTTTTAGCCCCTCTTTAGTCAGGGGTGCTTGGAACTTTTAGCCTCTTAAAGAGCCTATTTTTAGTCAGACTAAAATAAGTCCCTTGGATCCAAGCAACCTCTTGGTGTGGCTGGCTCTTCCGTGGCCTCCTCCCGCTCACAATTGACATAAACGAACCATCTATACAAATCAAGCAAGCAAAACATGATAATTTTTACTTTGTCCATACAAATGAGATATCCCACTTAAACATACAAGTCGTCAATCAAGCTTCAAAAAATAAAAAAACACTTCATGAAACAAAGAATGAGCTAACTCATCACGGAAGTCATTCACGATAGGGAGGGAGCCCGGAGCCCCTCACTCACCGAGGGAGGAGCTCGCCATTGTCGCTCTGGAGGAAGGCTCTGTAGAGCCCAAGCCCCGGGAACCCCTCCGATTCCGGCCCTTGCGAGTTGAGGTCGACACCGGCATGGGTAGCAGGGCCGCTTGCCGCCGACTGGGAACTTAATCTTTGGGCCTCTAGAAATAATGCAAGCCTGTAACTAAAATACCTAGAAAGGTGAACTGAATCTTTGGGCCTCTAGAAATAATGCAAGCCTGAAACTGAAATACCTAGAAAGGTGAACTGAATTTTTGGGCCTCTAGAAATAATGCAAGCCTGAAATTGAAATACCTAGAAAGGTGAACTTAATCTTTGGGCCTCTAGAAATAATGCAAGCCTGAAATTGAAATACATAGAAAGGTGACCTGAATCTTTGGGCCTCTAGAAAGATTTATTACCTCCTCAAGCAGCATCAAACAATTCCATGCGTGCACCAAAAATCTATACAATGTTTGATTAGGATCTACTTTTCCAAATCAGAATTAGCGCTAGAGCAAGCAAGATCACTGATATGGCCATGAGACAGAGAAGGAATGAACAAACTCACCCCTCTCGCGACCTCCCTGGTAGATGCGTCGCCGCCGCGCACGAAAGAGGGAGAAAAACGAATGGTGAAGGGGGAGCAGGGCGACCTTCGAAGGTCGGAGGGAGAGGGCGGCCGGAGTAGGGCGGCGAAGGACAGAAGGAGAGGGCGGCCGGAGGAGAGAGAGGGCGAGCGGCCCTATGGGGAACAGAGAGGAGTCGTGCGATAGGTGGGGGAGCGATCTGGTGCGGGCAGGGGAGATTTTTTTAGTTCTCTTCTAGTGGACCCGAGGATAACTAACCCAATTAGAACCTCTCCACCGGGCTATTTTTTTAGCTGGGTTAGAGCAAACTAGCTCAAACTAACCCCTCTTGTTTCGATAATTTGAGGCTATTTCAACCCAAACTAGCTCTAACTCAGGGATCCAAACAAAGAGGAGTGTTACTGTACTTGCTACAGTGTGGACCGTAGCACATTGTTTTTTATGGTCATATCACCACATTGTTTTCTACTGCTGGTTCACTGGGCTGCCGTGGTTCGCACTCCTGCGACCTGAGTAGTACTCCCTCCGTTCCTAAATATAAGTCTTCGTAGATATTTTACTGTGGACCACATACGGATGTATATAGATGCATTTTATGTGTAGATTCACTCGTTTTTCTCCGTATGTGGTCCATAGTGAAATCTCTCCAAAGACTTATATTTAGGAACGGAGGGAGTAGTATAGTACTAGTATATACTGCATCATTCTTTGCTCCTTCTTACTACTCCAACATGTGGGAGAGCCAGCATCCGAGTCGACGTGTCATGCACCAGATTAGAGCGCGGAATGGAAGGGGGGCATCACCCCGGTCGGAGCGCCAGTAATTCATGACTATAGTGAGTGGTCATATCACAAGTCTTTCCAGCAGTAACGCGCCGTCAAATCGCACAGCCCCACTCGCTCACCCTCCTCGCCTCTCTGTCAAACCGCCTACCCGAAAACTGTCGCGCGTACTGCCCGGGAAAAGCCCCGCCCTCAACTTTTAACTACGTGAAAATAGTTTGAGCTTGCTCGTTCTATATAAATACAGTAAGTATTGTGTGTTTATTCACCCGTGGGGTTGTTCAATGAATGGAGGGTGTCGGTGTACTAAAGTAGGGGTACCTTAGTACCCCGAACTTGTGCACGGGCAGTCGTAGCACCCCGCGGCAAGGCTTGCCAGGCGATCGCCAAAACTCTCCATGGTCCCTCCTCGGGCCATCCAAGAACAAAGTATTTGAGCCAAGGGCCCGGCAGGAGGAGCCTGCCGGGAAGGCCACCCGAAGAGAGCAAGGCCCCGGCAAGAGGAGCTTGTCGGGACGGCCGCTCGAAGCACAAGGCCCCGGCAAGAGGAGCTTACCGGGAAGGCCGACCGAGGCACGACAAGATACTTGCTGCGACGCGCCCCGCGTCCCGGAAAGGACCGGTGAGCGACAAGCTCTCGGGCGCGACAAGGCACCAACCGCGGCAAGGCGCTTGCCGCGGAAAGTCACCACCCCGCGCCTGCGCTCCAGCTCATCCACCCACGCGTCGCTCTGGGGCCATTCCAGGCGTACGTGGCAAGAGGCTGCGCAGCCAGGGGCATGCGGTGGCGAAGCAACGCTGACAGAGTAGCCATCGTGGCAAACGGTGGCGCTCCTGACGGTCCCTTTCCTGCACCGTCTGGGCGATGCGGACGGGCATTTAATGCCCTTGTCCCCTGCCGTCAGAGTTAGGTATGATATCACTGTGCAAACAGTCGTACCCAACACAGCGTTTTCCAGTTTTACCCCCGCCTACGTTGCCACCTGTGGGTAACCCCTTGCACATATAAAAGGAGGCCCCATACGCAACAGAAGGGAGGGAGGAGGCCATTCACGCTCTGTCTCGCCAGCAGCTCGCGTGTACTGTAGCACCACACGCTCCCGAGCAAGAACACAATACAAAACCACAAAGCAGCAGTAGGGTTTTACGCATCCGTGCGGCCCGAAGCTGGGTAAACCCCTTGTGTGCATCGCCTCGATCCGCTCTTCACGCGACCTCCGCCCCCCGCCGAACCAAGAAAGGGGCTCGGTCCCCATAGGTGTTCGAGGAGGCACATTTCCCCCGACACCTTTGGCGCGCCAGGTAGGGGGCGTCGAAGTTGTGCGAACCTGATCCGGCGTCTGCACAGGCTAGATCTCCATCATCTTCATCGACATGCCACCGAAGAAGAAGGCTCCAGAGGTGGCTGGTCCGTCCGCGTCGAACCCACCGCCCCTGGAGCAAACGGGTGGTGGGGACGGCACCGGCGGCAGAACGGGCGCCACCGAGCCAGCTCATGGTGCCACGGCGTCCGAACATGCACCGCGCCCCTCTCAGGAGGCACGGGACCAGCAGCGTCTTGGCACTCACGGTACCATACGCTCGTTGGACCCAGATCGAGCCGGCGGATCCCAGGGCGCTCAAGGCCAGCACTCACACCAACGTGCTGGCGCGAGCGTGGCGCGACTGCCTGGTCCGGGTGTTGCTCCTTCTAACGTAGTTAGAAGTTCGAGCACATCCCGCTCCACGCGCCGTTCGCCACCGCTGCCCGCCACTCCAGCAGAAGATCTGGCGCGAGCTCAACTGCTCCTAGACTACCCTCCAACGGCGGACAAGCTCGACGACTAGAGGGCCACGATACAGAGCCTCATCGGTTTCGCTAACGGCGACGCCCCGCGGCAGCACAGTGCGTCGCAGCCGCGGCAGGTCGGCCAGGCGAGAACCGATGGCGCCAAGACCGGTGGGGGCGCGACCACCGTGCACTCCCCGCCCCAAAGGCCAAGATCGCCGACTCGCCGGAACCATCACGACAACGACTCCACCGCGTCGTTGAATCCGCGAACTCGTCGCGATCAACGCCAAGTTCTTCACGAGCGAGAACAAGAGGACGCTCGTACGCGCATCGAGCGTCGGAGAGAAGCCCGGCATCAATCAGACCAGCGTGCTGGGCCCTCTGTCGACATTCATGCGCCCGGGGGACCAAGCGACCTGCCGTATGCGGTAGGCTGCCCTACGTTCACCCGTGAGCTGCGGCAAGTCCAGTGGCCCAGCACGAAGAATTTCAAGCCAGACGTACCAGAGAAGTACGACGGCAAGTCGCATCCGTCGGAGTTCCACAGCATCTACACCATTGCGGTGCAGGCTACTGGGGGGCGGGACGACAAGATCCTTGCCAACTACTTCCCGCTGGTACTCAAATCCAACGTCAGATCCTGGCTCATGCACTTGCCGGATAACTCCATAACCTCCTGGACAGACTTATGCCATCAGTTTGTTGGCGCCTTTACAGGCGGCCACAAACCCCATGGCCAAGCGAGCGACCTTCATCTGCTCATCCAGAAGGAAGGCGAATCCTTGCGCAAGTTCATCCAGAGATTCAGCCGCGTACACTACAACATCCCAGACGTCCACCCTGTCGCGGTTATCAGCGCGTTCCATCAGAACGTGCGTAACCGCAGGATGCGGGAGGAGATGGCGATGTGCAAGATCAAAGACGTCAGCGAGCTATATGCCCTGGTTGACAAGTGTGCACGTGCTGAGGAAGGGAGGAAACTCCCCGGAGAGAACACTGGAGCAGGAGAGTCTGACAGTGAGGATACCGCCCCGGCAAGGAAGAACCAGCAGCGGAGCAACAGGAAGAAGAAGAGCCAAGAGGTACTGGTTGTTGAGCAGTCCGGCGATGAAGGCGCCGCCAAGAAGGCCCAGGCTGGTAGCTCCGGCAA
The DNA here is from genome assembly GCA_032464435.1 of Aegilops umbellulata. Classification (NCBI taxonomy): domain Eukaryota; kingdom Viridiplantae; phylum Streptophyta; class Magnoliopsida; order Poales; family Poaceae; genus Aegilops; species Aegilops umbellulata. The sequence continues at coordinate 227,935,703 of CP136056.1, read as the reverse complement.
GGAGGTTGCCGGATGCGCCAACTGCCAGGCTGTGGCGGTCGCCGACAAGTGGGACGGCACCAACAAACAGTACTGCAAGATCCACCGCACCAAGGGCCATGACCTCCAGAGCTGCAAGCTGGTCGAGCGGCTCATCGAGCTGCAAAAGGCCGAGTACGAGCGACGCGACAAGGAGAGAGCCCGTGGAGGTGGCGGAGGATCGGGCACGAAGCGCCCCGGCCAGGGAGGACGCCGCGACAAGGACAAGCAGCGGCAAACGGACAGACCTCCCCGTGGCCGCGACAAGAACGAAGACGACGACGAAGACGAAGACATGGATGCCGTCGAGACCAGTGAGCAGGAGTTTCAGAAAGCCACAGAGGTCTTGTGCGTAGACGGCGGTGCTTCCCTGGATACTTCTCACCGCCAGCTCAAGCAGTGGGCGCGGGAAGTCAATGCAGCGGAACCACCCGTCGAGTCGCGCAAGCCTCTGAAATGGTCCAACACGCCTATCATCTTCGATATTGAGGACCACCCTGACCGCACAACTGCGATCGGGTGCTTGCCGATGTTGGTATCGCCAACAGTCCGCAACCTCAAGGTCACCAAGATGCTAGTCGACGGCGGGGCCGGCTTGAACCTGATCTCCTCCGCTGTGCTCCGGAAACTCCAAGTCCCCGACAGCGAGCTCGAAGAGACCGACACGTTCCAAGGAATCAACCCGGGAAGGAGCAAGCCGAAGGGGAAGATAACGTTGCCAGTAACATTTGGCAGCGAGCTGAACTTCAGGACAGAGAGGATCACTTTTGACGTTGCCGATTTTCCGTTGCCCTACAACGGAATTCTCGGTCGTCCAGCGCTCGCCAAATTCATGGCGGCCTCTCACTACGCATACAACATGCTCAAGATGCCAGGCCCGATAAGCGTCATCTCTGTCCCTGGCGACAAGAAGGATGCCCTTATCTGTGCCAACAAGATCTACCGGGAAGCAGCAGCCGCAGCGGATCACAAGCCACTTGCCGCTGAAGCTCCCGGAGGCAAGAAGAAGACCAAGCCCGGCGAGTGTCTGGTGCCCACTCCGGCAAGCGCACCTCTTCGGAGTGCTGCGCTGCCGTCGAGGAAGCGCCATCGATCTCCACCGGCAAGAGTAAGAAGACAATGGCAGCTCCGCCAACGACCAAGAAGGTGTCCGCCAAGGAGGACGGCACTGGTGGTACCTTCACCATCAGTGCCACTCTCGACTCCAAATAGGAAAGCGCGCTCGTTGCTTTCCTGCGGGCGAATGTCGATGTGTTTGCCTGGCGACCATCTGACATCCCCGGCGGTCCCAGGAAAGTGATTGAGCACCACCTCGCCGTTTGTCCTCATGCGCGGCCCGTCAAGCAAAGAGTCAGGAAGAAAGCGGTGGAGCGCCAAGAGTTCATCGCAGAAGAAATCAAGAAGTTGGAAGCGGCAGGCCTCGTCAGAGGTGTGCTCCATCCGACGTGGTTGGCCAATCGTGTTGTCGTGCGCAAAGCAAATGGGAAATGGAGGCTTTGCATCGAATTTAGTGATGTTAACAAAGCTTGTCCCAAGGATCCCTTTCCCTTGCCGCGCATTGACCAGATTGTTGACTCCACAGCCGGATGTGACCTGCTTTCATTTCTTGACGCCTACTCAGGATACCATCAGATCTTCATGGCTGAAGAAGACGAGGAGAAGACCGCATTCATCACTCCATGTGGCACGTACTGTTTCGTACGGATGCCTTTCGGTTTGAAGAATGCTGGTTCGACGTTTGCGAGGGTTGTCCATACCGCTTTTGAGCCACAGATCGACAGAAATGTGGAAGCCTACATGGATGACATAGTGGTCAAAAGCAGGGACAGGGCAACCCTGATTCAAGATTTAGAAGAGACCTTCATGAACTTGCGCAGGATCAGCCTCAAGCTCAACCCCGAGAAGTGCGTGTTTGGAGTCCCTTCCGGCAAGCTTCTCGGGTTCTTCGCGTCTCAGCGAGGAATCGAAGCCAACCCAGACAAGATCAAGGCCATCGAGCAGATTGAAGCCCCAACACGCGTCAAGGATGTACGAAGGCTTGCCGGCTGCGTCGCGGCTCTCAGCAGGTTTATTTCCAAGTCTGCAGAACGCGCCCTGCCATTTTTCAAAGTTTTGAAAAAGGCGGGTCCAGTGAAATGGACTCTAGAAGCGGAGGCTGCGCTGCAAGACTTGAAGAAATACCTATCCTCCGTTCCAATACTTGTCGCGCCTAAACCACAAGAGAAGTTGCTGCTGTACCTGGCGGCAACCAATCAAGTGGTTAGTGCTACGTTAGTAGCGGAGAGGGAGGCAGATGATGAGCCAGCAACCGCGGCAAGCATGTCCAGCGACAAGCAGGGGGCTTCCCCGACAAGCTCTGGCCCCAACAAGGATGAATCTGCGCAGGAGCAAGTGGAGGTGCATAAGAAGAAAATGGTTCAGCGCCCAGTTTACTTTGTCAGCTCCCTTCTGCAGGGGGCTAGGTCAAGGTACTCTGGTGTGCAGAAATTGCTTTTCGGCCTCCTCATGGCCTCGAGAAAGCTGCGCCATTACTTCCAAGCACATGAGATTACAGTTGTCACCCGCTTTCCGCTGAAGAGGATACTGCAGAATCCAGAAGCAACAGGCAGGATTGTCGAGTGGGCGCTGGAACTGTCGAGCTTTGGTCTCAAGTTCGAGAGCACCTCGACTATCCAAAGCAGAGCCTTGGCGGAGTTCATAGCGGAGTGGACACCGACGCCAGACGAAGAAATCCCAGAGACGAGCATCCTCGCCAAAGAAGCAAGCAAAGAGTGGCTGATGTATTTTGATGGTGCCTTCTTGCTGCAAGGCGCTGGTGCTGGCGCACTGCTTATCGCGCCCACCGGAGAGCACCTCAAGTACGTAGTCCAGATGCACTTCCCCAAGGAACAAGCAACCAACAATACTGCAGAGTATGAAGGTCTGCTTGCCGGACTCAGGATCGCGGCAGAACTTGGGATCAAGAAGCTCATTGTCAGGGGTGACTCGCAGCTTGTCGTCCGCCAAGTGAACAAAGATTACGAGAGTCTGTTGATGGAAGCGTACGTTGATGAAGTGAGGAAGCTAGAAGATCGCTTTGACGGCCTGCAAATGGAACACATTCCAAGAGCTGAGAACGACATCGCTGATGGCCTGTCAAAGTGCGCAGCATTTAAGTTACCTGTGGAACCAGGAACCTTTGTGCTCAAGCTGACTCAACCATCCGTAACGCCATCAACCAGACAGAGCAAGAAGAGGAAGTTGGTCTCCGGCGACTATCTTCCGGCAGAGCTCCCCGGAGCCGCCGCCAAGAAGGTCCCCAAGATCGACGCCAAGAGCGCTGAGGAGTCGTCTGCTCCGGAAAACCCCAGGGTTTGTTCCGTAGAAGCAGGCGCTCCCGACAAGTTTTGCTCCGGCAAGCTTGCCGGGGAACGTCAAGCTCCGGCTGAGCCCCAGATCCTCGCCGTAGAAGCGGACGTTCCCGCAACAGCAGATGTGCCTTCAGTCCTTGTTGTCGAGCCACAGGCTCCAGCATGGGCGCAGCTGACTGTCCATTTCCTCCAAAACGGAGAACTTCCCGAAGAGCAAGAAGAAGCGGAAAGAGTAGCCCGGCGCTCGAGTATGTACCAGTTCGTCGACAACACACTGTACAGAAGAGGGCGCAACGGTGTGAAATTGAAGTGTGTTTCCCGGGAAGATGGACAGAAGCTGTTGGCAGAGATACATGGAGGCATATGTGGTCATCACATTGGCGCCAGAGCACTTGCCGGCAAAGCGTTCCAGCAAGGTTTCTTCTGGCCGACAGCCCTCCAGGATGCAACTGCACAAGTAACCAAGTGTGAAGCGTGCCAGTTCCATTCCAAGCAGATACACCAGCCAACTCAAGCTCTCCAGACGATCCCTTTATCCTGGCCATTTTTGGTCTGGGGGCTCGACATCCTCGGCCCCTTCCCCCGAGCTGTCGGGGGCTTTGAGTACTTGTACGTCGCAATCGACAAGTTCACAAAGTGGCCGGAAGTGGAACCAGTGAGGAAGGTGACAGCACAGTCAGCAGTCAAGTTCTTCAGGTCGATTGTTTGCCGCTTCGGGATCCCCAACAGAATCATCACCGACAACGGTACGCAGTTCACGAGCCGCACCTTCATGCAATATGTCCAAGATCTCGGCGCCAAGGTATACTTCGCTTCTGTTGCTCATCCCCGGAGCAACGGTCAAGCGGAAAGGGCCAATGCCGAAGTGCTGCGCGGGCTCAAGACCAGAACTTTTGACAGGCTGCACAAGTGCGGAAGAAACTGGATCGAGGAGCTGCCGGTGGCTCTTTGGTCGATCAGAACGACGCCAAATCGAGCCATTGGCTAGACACCATTTGCTCTAGTCTATGGAGCAGAAGCAGTTACCCCCACGGAACTCGTATACGGGTCACCTCGAGTGCTCGCTTATGATGAGCTTGAGCAAGAGCGGCTGCGTGAAGATGACGCGCTGCTCCTTGAGGAAGATCGTCTTCAGGCTGCTGTGCGAGCCTCTCGCTACCAGCAAGCTTTGCGTCGCTACCATAGCCGCAAAGTTAAAGCCAGAAGCTTCGAGGAAGGTGACCTTGTTCTTCGGCGCGCTCCGTCCGCCAAGAATCATAACAAGTTGACGCCGAAGTGGGAAGGCCCTTACCGGGTGAGACGAGTCACGAGGCCCGGCGCCGTCCGCCTCGAGACCGAAGATGGCACTCCGGTGAGCAACTCCTGGAATATTGAGCATCTTCGTAAGTTTTACCCGTAAGGCGCGGTTGTCGGGCCCCGCCCGGCAACCAACCTTTTGTACAAGTCTTGCCGCTGTTGCATGTAATCCTTTGTACAAAGCCAGGCGCAGACCCTGAGCAGCAGTAAATGAAGCGCTGGCGCCCTAAGTTTTAGCATGCATGCTGAGTCGAGTCTCGTCCTTGGTTAGGGTTGATAGTGCCTAACAGCTGCTAACCCCTAGCTTAGAGTTCGAGTCTGCGTCCTTTTTCCTGTTTCTTCGTTTCCCTTGGTTCGCAGGGTTTTGCATATCCTGGCCAGACCGCTTAAGGATGAAGAAGAGAAGAAGGGCGGACCAGCATCTGGTCCCCGGCGAACCAGTGTTACCGGGGGCTGCAAGCACAAAGATTCGCCCGCGACAAGCCAAAGTTGCCGGGGGCTGCAATCCAAGATAAGTTTTTCATCCCTTATCGTGCATTCTCTTATGAACTGAGGAATGCGAAAACCTTGTTTCTTCCTAAAAAGCTGCCGTGCTCCCTTAACTCTGGGCCCCGGAGCGCGTTCCTGGGGCCAGTTTTGGTGGTAGCCGCGGCGGCAAAGGAACAGAATGAGGAGCCCGAACCCGCCTCATCCCTGCCTCCGCCAAAGGCGTGAGGAAGGTCGAGTGGCGCGGGAAGACGGCAGGGCCTGTTGCCGGGCGAAGAAGTGTCTATCTTAACGATATAAAGGATTCGCTCCTTGGCGTGGGTTTTACCCGCGAGACAAATGGCCCGGCAAACATCCCCTTTTCATTAAGAACATTCCGCTCAGGTACAGTTCAGAGGGAATGAAAAACATGAAAGATGGGATTACAAGTTTTAAACACAGCTAAGGCCCGAGGGCTTACAGATTGAAAAAAGATAAGATGCCCGTAATCCCTTTCTTGTCTCTCTCCTCAGGAGGTAGGACAAGGAGGCGAAAAGGGCAAAAGGGGCGCCTAGGCGAGCTATGGGTGGCAGAAGACACCAACAGAACGCCCCGGGGGGCGGCTGAAAGCTGGACGGTGACGGCGGCGCCGGAAGCAGGGCTCGACGGGGCGGCAGGACGTCAGCACGCTGTCGAGGGCACCTCGCCCTCATACTCCGACTTGACGGCCTTGCCGCCAGCCCTCTTCCTCTTCCGCAGCCTCGCCACGCCAGCCGCCAAGGAGACGACCCCGGGAAGCTCAAGGAGCCGACGACATGGATGATGGGGTCACCGGTGCCATGCGGAGCCGTGGCCAACGCCTAGTCGGACCCGTCATCCCGACGACCGCTGCCCTCGTCGTCGCTGTCGCTCCCCTCCTCGTCACTCTCGCTCGAGGAGGAGCTTTCGCTGTCGGAGGAGCTATCCACGCAGCACCGGGCCCGGGTCCCGAAGTCCCCGAAGGCCTTGACGGAGAGGAGATCGCCCTCCATCAACTTAAAATGGAGGGTGAACCCCTCCATCAAGCTGTGGATACAGGCGAATGTCTTCCACCCTCGACCAAGATACATCACGCCGGGGGCTGGTGACTCGACGTGGACCCGCGTGCCGCTGATACCGCAGCCCCTCATGCGCAGTCTTAGCGTCTCGGGTTGTTCCACCTCCATCACGCTTGCGAAGGGGGCCGGGAGGTGGAGGCGGCAACGAGGCGCCCGGCGCAGCCTGACGAAGAACTCGCAGGAGTCGTCCCCGATGTGGACTGCCGTGAGAAGAGGGGCCGTTGGCGGAGGCGAGGCCGGTGCGTCGCCCCGTCCGCCTCGTCCCTGAGCGCCTCGGCCTCGCCCACAACCTCGTCCACGACCTCGCCCCCTCCCCCTTCCCCTTACGGTTGGCTCTGCCACCACGGGTGCAAGGGGAGGAGGGGCGCGTTGCCTAGCGGCGACCCTCGCCGCCACCGATGAAGGACCGGGATTCCCTTTCTCCATGGCGAATGGAGAGAGGGGATCAGAAGCTGAAGAGAAGCAAAGATGGAGGAGTGTGGGTTTTCGTCGCCCCCCCTCTTGCTCCTTATAAAGGAGCAGGGTGGGGGCTCGACCGCCCCGCTCGGCCAATCAAGACGCAGGAAGGGCAGGCGACTGGGACCGGCCTGCTGCCTCGGCCCGGTTTCCTGCCTCCACCGTTCGCGACCCCAGGTGCATGGGAGCCGCGTGGCTGGCGTGCAAGACCGAGGCAACGGATGAGGCGACCTCCCCTCGCCCCGTGATCGTGGGGAGCGGACGCCTCGGAAACCGTGCCTCGGCCCCGTCCAGCAAACGAGCCGCGCCTCCACGCCTCCCTCCACTTATGGGGATAGCGCGAACCGTCCCCCTTTATTGCGACGTGACGCATGCCTGCGGGGCTCAGCCCCGCGCACGCCGCCCACGTCACGCACGCCTCTCCCCATGATGCCGCATTCGACGCGTGCCGTTCGGGGAGGGCGTGGAGGATGCAGATGCAGATGCAGCGTGACCCAGGCCACGCGTGCCCGTGCACTGTTTTGGGCCTGGCCCAACAGTGCTCGGCACCGTGTATGGCCCAGGCCCGGGGGCTCCTGTCGGTGTACTAAAGTAGGGGTACCTTAGTACCCCGAACTTGTGCACGAGCAGTCGTAGCACCCCGCGGCAAGGCTTGCCAGGCGATCGCCAAAACTCTCCATGGTCCCTCCTCGGGCCATCCAAGAACAAAGTATTTGAGCCAAGGCCCCGGCAGGAGGAGCCTGCCGGGAAGGCCACCCGAAGAGAGCAAGGCCCCGGCAAGAGGAGCTTGCCGGGACGGCCACTCGAAGCACAAGGCCCTGGCAAGAGGAGCTTACCGGGAAGGCCGACCGAGGCATGACAAGATACTTGCTGCGACGCGCCCCGCGTCCCGGAAAGGACCGGTGAGCGACAAGCTCCCGGGCGCGACAAGGCACCAACCGCGGCAAGAAGCTTGCCGCGGCAAGTCACCACCCCACGCCTGCGCTCCAGCTCATCCACCCACGCGTCGCTCTGGGGCCATTCCAGGCGTACGTGGCAAGAGGCTGCGCAGCCAGGGGCATGCGGTGGCGAAGCAACGCTGACAGAGTAGCCATCGTGGCAAACGGTAGCGCTCCTGACGGTCCCTTTCCTGCACCGTCTGGGCGATGTGGATGGGCATTTAATGCCCTTGTCCCCTGCCGTCAGAGTTAGGTATGATAGCACTGTGCAAACAGCTGTACCCAACACAGCGTTTTCCAGTTTTACCCCCGCCTACGTTGCCACCTGTGGGTAACCCCTTGCACATATAAAAGGAGGCCCCATACGCAACGGAAGGGAGGGAGGAGGCCATTCACGCTCGGTCTCGCCAGCAGGTCGCGTGTACTGTAGCACCACACGCTCCCGAGCAAGAGCACTATACAAAACCACAAAGCAGCAGTAGGGTTTTACGCATCCGTGCGGCCCGAAGCTGGGTAAACCCCTTGTGTGCATCGCCTCGATCCGCTCTTCGCGCGACCTCCGCCCCCCGCCGAACCAAGAAAGGGGCTCGGTCCCCATAGGTGTTCGAGTAGGCACATTTCCCCCGACAGAGGGGCGGGGAGCACAAGTGAACAATACTGTAGTACTACTAGTAGTAAGTAGGTGTCGTACAGTAGTCACCTTAAATAGAGAGTTTCTTTTCTTTAATGCCACATACACAAATTGAAACGCTTGTTGTGGAGAGAAAAATGACAATCACTCCACTATATATGGACACAGGGGCCTGAGCGCTTGCTTTACTAGGGTTGCTCTCTTCATTCTCTCATCCTCTCCAGATATAAACAAGACAGCAGTAGCGACATTTTCTCTTTGCTCACCGCTAGGCACAGATCCGGCCGGATCCCTTCGACCGATGTGTGTAGAGGACTAAAAGGTGCATCGTTCACGCGGTCATCACCGCCGAGGGAGGAAACCCACAGCTGCAGGAGGGGCCCGATCCTCTGCCCGTGCCATTCTCTCTGACACAGCGCCGGCTCGGGAGGTCCTCCAACCCTTCTTCCTCCCTGCCGTATTGTCCACAGATCCGATTTGCCGCCGCCTACATCCCGGCGACCCTCAGGTATAAGTTCTTCGAAAGCGTCCTTGCTCTACTGCCCCAGCTCCCCACGTGTCTGCATGTGCATCTTTTTCTACTCCCATCAGCTCTTCCAAAGCCACCTAAATTTTTAGTATTATTAGAGGTAAAGATACTTCATGCATTTGATTCTAGGGCTTTGTTCAAACAACGAAGAAAGGGGGAAAGTTGTAGCATGAATCTAGGACTTGATTCAAAGAGGAAATAATATGGTGAAAGTAGTAGAGACCGGATACCCAACCGGTCTCTTGGTTGAAAATGGAAATAATGGGAAAACGCGGTACAAAGTGGATAAGGAACAGATCTATTATTGGTTGAGAAAAGGATAGAAAGTGGCGGCTGGTGGAAAAGTCAACGGAGTATGTCCAGGATTATATTTGCTGCCATCACATAGTAAAAGGTCTCCAGGATTAGATTTGCTGCCCTCACATAGTAAAAGGTCCCAGGATTAGATTTGTTGCCCTCACATGGTAAAAGGTCTTAGGATTAGATTTGCTGCCCTCACATAGTAAAAGGTCTCCAGGATTAGATTTGCTTCCCTCACATAGTAAAAGGTCTCCAGTATTAGATTTGCTGCCCTCACATAGTACAAGGTCTCCAGGATTAGGTTTTCTGCCCTCACATAGCATGAACAAACTCGGCATCACCACTTTATGCCTCCTTGTAGGTACATTGTGCTGATGCGTCCACTATCGCATGTCCTTATACCAACCTTTTGCTACTGTTAATGTAAGGGTGCATGTAAAATGAAGCGATCACACTGTTACCTTAGGGACATGTCTAACCAGTGTTATTGTTAATTTAATGCCTCCAGTGATAAGATGCAATTAAACTGTGTTACAAATGGCACTCCTGCTGTTTTCCCCAGTATGATAAGTAAGTTACTCCTTTACGCTGCTGAGTGTCCTGGTGTCCCCACGGTCCCATGCCCTTAAACCAACTCTTTAGCTGTTGTTAATTTACCGTGTCTGGTAAACAAGCAATGCCACCATTAAAGTAATCCCATATTTGAGGAATCTCATTGTTGATCGTAATGCTTCTGGTAACATGAAGCATTGCTGACGTTTTAAAATTTCTACTGTACTTGCGTGATTGCCATGAACATAATTAAGATGCTTCTTTCCATTTTGTATATGTTTCGTATATTATTATTGACCAGCTACTGTTTACTTTCTATCTTTTTGTGCAGATAGGGATATCCATTTCACCTTGTTGCTATTGTGACCTTTTGGTGAACTGCACAAAACACTTTTTTTTTGGAATGAGTGTCTTTTGCAGTTCAACTAAAATGTCACGTGGGCAACATCTCTCAATTTTGGTGGAACTGCACAAAATGGTGATTGGAGTTTCCAAAATCTCCGTCAAGTTCCGCTGCTAATCTCGTGCAACATTTTATTAGCCTTTGCAAGATGAGCCATCGTTGTCACCACAATGGCACTTTATTTTAGTGGAACTGCACAAAAGGATAACAAAATTATAGTTGCACCTTACATGAGCTGGACAGCCAACCTTAATGTTCCTCAATTTTAGTGCAACTACTAAAGAAGAACCTACCAGCTCACGAGAGCAAGTACTTCTTGCTAGCTGAATGATGCAATCTTTGCTTCATTTCAGGTGAACTGCAGAAAAAAGGCACATGAATTGAATCATGGAACTCAAGGCAGGCTTCATCCAAGTGGAGGTGCAGGTTGAGTAAAGGAGGCCACTATTAAAGTGAAACCATGCTCTCCTGGTTTGTGCTATGCAAACAGGAATACTCAACTACAGATGTTGTGATGGTCAAGAGCATTCGCCAAGTTCTTTGATTGTATGACATGGCTAGCCAAGATGGATTTAATCCCGATATTCACTTTATCAAAAGGCTCTAATGGGTTGGTTCTGAATCTTGCAAGCTGGGAATCAGTGAGATGTGTAGGCATCTTTGTTGTACTTATTATTTGAATCTTATTTGCTGGTTCTGAATCTTGCAAGCTGGGAATCAATGAGATGTGTAGGCATCTTTGTTGTACTTATTATTTGGGTCTTATTTGTTGGTTCTGAATCTTGCAAGCTGGGAAACACGGCATGATGATGCAGAGGACAACAACCATAACAAACAGTTCAAACTTGGTAGTATTATCTTTGTGAAAGTGCGACAAATGTGCTGATCGTGTGCGTCCTGAGAATAATAATTCTAATTGTTGTGCATGTTGATCCTGTGGCACTGATAGAACGAGCGAATGCATTGCTTGTTTTAAGTATAAATTTCTATTGAAGCTAATTAAATTTTAGTAAAGTGGCCACTAACTCCTGTTATTACAGTACCAATACAGACCCGCTCATGAGCAGACGTGTGGCCGAGGGTGCATCTTCTGCCGGGCGTGCAGCAGACGAGGGAGGGGTAGTAACTGTTGTTGCCTGTACACACTCAGCTTACTGTTGAATCCAGTTCCCCAGGAGCTGAAAAACGAACTGCTGCCGCCGCCTAAACACTCGTTCACTCGAAGAGACTCCAATGGCGATCCGAGGGGTGAGCCTGCTGGATATGGATTTCAGCAAGGAGTTCCCCTTTGAGTTCGTCGTTCAGTCCTATGGCTGCACCAAGTTGAATGTGATGTACACCAACGATACGGACTCAGTGAAGCTCTGCCTCGCCTCAGTCCTATGGATGCACCAGGTTCTGGAGCATTCGCCCGTTTCATCGGCAGCGCCGGCTGCACCTTCGCTGAGAAGGAAGAACGTGACGATTCGGCCATCTGGTGCAACAATCTTGTCGACATCCAAAAGCAATACAAGATCATTAGCAACGGGCAGGAGAAGGACTCCGTGGTTGACCTCGCTGAGACCATCATCGACCCTCGATACGCCAACATGAAAGAAGACGACCTGAACACGTGGGAGGTACCTCTGAATCTAGCCTACATAACCTACGCGGGCAAGGACGCATACGCATGCTACGACATGTACAGGCACATCTTGGACATGAGGGCATGTCTGCTTCCTGTAACCGACGAGTACACGGACAGCCGCAGCTTCATGATCAAGCGTCCCAGGAAGGTCTAGATGTTGTACTTTATCTGTTTATAAGCACCTTTATCATCTGAGTGTTTCATGCATTAGCCTATGTGTCGTAATTATCTGTTTTGTCCGAAATATTTCTTTTAAGAACCGATTAACCTGATTGCTTTTTTTAGTGGCTATTTGCTTATGTATGTAAACTAGTTCACTTGTCCGTGAGAAAAAACTAGTTCACTCGTCTGCCTTGCTTTGAATCTCCTTTATCCCAACATATTCCCCTCCTCAGGTGGACCCCGTAGGTCTCTGAATTTTCTCCCACTTTCTTTTTCGATGTAAACTGAGTTTTCTCCCAGTACTTTCCCCTATAACCAACTCAACTGTCCCACGTCTAGCCTAAAAAATAATAATACCCCACGTACTATTAACTCATCAAATTAAAATGATATTTTATTTTGTAAGTTGAAAGTTCTTACAAAATAATAATAATAATTGTTTATATATAACTTGGCAAGTTAACTCCTAGTGATTGCGTACATAAGCTTGCAAAGATTTTACTGACGTGTAATCATGTGTTTATGTTTTTATAACATTTCTCCGTCTAGCCCAACATGATATTTTCACCCAGCCCAGCAAGTCCGTGGATTTCGAGAAAAATGCAAATGGGATTTAAACGGGCTGCATAGATGCTACATCATTGTTTCACCCAGCCCACCAAATGGACTAAAAAACGTTCCCCCCGCTGACAGGTCGGACCCACCAGCTATATCTTCGCACGCAAGGAAGTGCCTCCTTATTACGCACCAAAAATGAATACCCCCTGATAGCTGGGACCCACCATAGTGGGTGGCTGACTTGTGGGCCTACTAAGTTGACGAGGACGAAGGGCTTTGTCAACTTAGTCAATATGAACGATTCTAGCTCCAGTGACCCTACGATGTCCATCCAACGGCCATAGTGTTTCATCAACCTCTGGTCTTCTTGCTCTAGCCGCCCAAAGCGGCATCGGTCGTGCCGCGTGCTCCTGCCTCTCGTGGCCGGCTGTGATGCTGCGGAGGCCTCACCGCCCCCTACTACTCCCACCGCTGGCCCAGGCTATCCCTCTACTCACCCACACCCCCTGTTATTCTGCGGTGATGGCAGCCTCACGCCGCAGCCGAACCAGTGAACCCTCGTACTCCTCTCCGCGTGGGCATCCACTGCCGCGTCTTCCCCGGCTCCACGTCGTCCCCTTCCTAGGCCTCGCCGTCGTCCACCGACTTGGTGCTCTAGGCGCGGTGTGGTCAATGTGGTCAACGACCGACTTCCATCGGAAGAGTATTGTACGTGGAGAGGCTGACAGCAGGGTCCACGGCCACAGCCCAGTTGTTTTGTGATTTGCCAAGTAAGTCGCTTTGTCAGGCCTGTTGGGCTGCAAATCTTTCAACACGAGGAGAGCTTCATTCGGCTGGCCAAGTAAATGGCCCATCAGTAATGAGAAATGGGCTGTATATTTTTAAAACACATCAAACCGGCAATTAGTTTAAAATATCTTTTTTTTATTTCGAGATTTTAAATTACATTAATTTTTATGCGTGGAGAATTTGTTGGATTTTATATTGATATACATTTATTTTTAAAATCACTTTGAATGTGAGTCAAAATTTCGGGATTAAAAACAGTTCGGACCGCACCAAATATGCAAAATTTTGTATAATTTTTTAACTGTGGCCACAATACGGGCTGTAATGCTAACAAAAAGAATATGGGCTCCAAAAAAACCTTAAGAATTAGAAAATGGGTTGTAAATTATTAGAAATAATGGCAGATGGGTTGTATGGTGTTTTCCACAGATTTGAGGCTTTCCTAAAAAAAAGGTTGACGCACAAGCAGTGACTGTTGGATGTCCATCGAACGGCCGTCGTGCTTCTTCAATCTCTGCTCTTCCTGCTCCAGCCGCTCAAACAAGCACCGGCGGGACTGCCTGCTCCCTCCTCCCCGCGGCCGGCTGTGCTGCCGCACAGGCCTCACCGCCCCACCGTACTCCCATCGCTAGCCTAGCCATCCCTCTACTCACCCACACCTGTTGTTATTCTCCGGCGATGGCAGACGAACCAGTAAACCCTCGTACGGTCGTACTCCCCTCCGCGTGGGAAACAACTGCCGAGTCTTCCCTGCCTCCGTGTCGTTCCCTTCCTAGGCCTCGCCATCGTCCACCGCCCTGATGCTCTCGGCGCGGCCTGGTCAACATGGGAAACGACCAACATGCATCTGAAGTGGACTGTACGTGGAGAGGCCGACAGCTGGGTCCATGGCTGCACGCAAGGAAATGCCTCCTTATTATGCGCAAATAATGATTCCTCCACCTGACATCAGGGACCCACCGAAAGGGCCTCTGTATTTCGCGAAAAAAAACGTTACCGCCACTGACAGCTCGGACCCACCAGCTATATCTTTGCACGCAAGGAAGTGCCTCCTTATTACGCATAAAAAATGAATACTCCCCCTGTTAGCTGGGACCCAGTATAGTGGCAGGCTGACTTGTGGGCCTACTAAGTTGACGAGGACGGAGGGCTTTGTCAACTTAGTCAATATGCACGATTCAAGCTCCATTGATCGTACGATGTCCATCCAACGGTCGTAGTGTTTCTTCAACCTCTGGTCTTCTTGCTCCAGCCGCCCAAACCAGCGCCGGTCGTGCCTCGTGCTCCTGCCTCCCGTGGCCGGCGGCGATGCGGCGGAGGCCTCACCGCCCCCTACTACTCCCACCGCTGGCCAGGCCATCCCTCTACTCACCCACACCCCTGTTATTCTGTGGTGACGGCAGTCTCACACCGCAGCGAACCAGTGAACCCTCGTACTCCTCTACGCGTGGGCATCCACTGCCGCGTCTTCCCCGGCTCTGCGTCGTCCCCTTCCTAGGCCTCACCGTCGTCCACCGCCCTGGTGCTCTCGGCGCGGCGTGGTCAACATTGTCAAGGAACGGCTTCCATCGGACGTGGACTGTACATGGAGAGGCTGACAGCAGGGTCCATGGCCGCAGCAAGGAAGTGCCTCCTTATTACGTGCAAAATAATTATTCCTCCACCTGACAACAGGGACCCACCGTATGGGCCACCGTATTTTGCGAAAAAACGTTTGCCCCTGACAGCTGGGACCCACCAGCTACATCTTCGCACGCAAGGAAGTGCGTCCAGGCCAAAAAACAATTTGCCCCCCTGACTGCTGGGACCCACCAGCTACATCTTCGCTAGCAAGGAAGTGCCTGACAGTCGGTACCCACCTGGTCAAAGCGTACGTAGCGTTGTCATTCTGACGCGAACGTTTACGTACATATACACTGGTGGATGTAGAGGCGCGCACGTGTCGTACGTAGTGTTGTCATTCTGGTCGCGAACGTGTATGTACATACTGGTCGATGTAGAGGCGCGCATGTGTTGTAGTAGAGGCACGCACGTAGCATGTACATGTACGTACAACGGCCAGGGTGCAAGAAAGTAAATACGGTCACATACGTACATACAGGTGGGGTCTCGAACGCCTACTCGCGCGTACGTACGGACATGGCTCGTGTACATGGCTGGATCGGAACGGAGAAACTGCGTCGTCGTCGTGTTCATGGGGTGCCAACCGGCTGGGTCGGAACGAAATGCGTCGTCGTGTTCATTGGGAGGGCTTGGACGGAACAGCCGATGGATACGAGGCCTGGCGTACCGCAGAACGGAGGAAACGGCCTTGTGTTCGACCGGCCACGGTCGAAACGGGATCCTGTTCATCCGGAGGGGTCTGGCGTACCACAAAACGGAGGAAACGGACCTCCTATGGTCGAAAGGGGGTTCCTGTTGATTGGGAGGGGTGTGGCGTACCGCAAAACAGAGGAAACGGACTTGTATTGGAGCGCTACGGTCGAAACGGGGGTCCTGTTCATCGAGAGGGGTGTGGCGTACCGCAAAACGGGACTCCATGGGATACTGTTCATCTCCACCTTCGACCCCCTCCAGCCTCCATGGGCTACTGTTCATCCACCGTCGACCTCCTCTAGCCTCCAACTGCGACTGTTCATCCACGGGCTCCTATTCATCCAGCCTCCACCACGCGCTACTCCACCGGCTACTGTTCAACCACCCCTCCAACCATCTATTGTTCATCTAGCCCTCCACACCACGGGGTCCTGTTCAACCACCCCTCCACGGGCACCCCTCCACCGTCTACTGTTCATCCATCCCTCCACACCATGGGATCCTATTCAACCACCCCTCCACGGGCACCCCTCCACCATCTACTGTTCATCTAGCCCTCCACACCACGGGGTCCTGTTCATCCACCCCTCCACGGGCACCCCTCCACCGTCTACTGTTCATCCAGCCCTCCACCACACCACGAGGTCCTGTTCATCCAGAGGCAACACCACCGCTCACTGTTCATCCAATCCCCCCCCCCCCCGCAACGCTCACTGTTCATCCTAGAGGCAGCATCGATCGGCTTCAGTTAGCAACGATCGATTGCTCGGGTTCAGTAACGCGTATCCTGCAGTGCAATCGCTCGGGTTCAGTTAGAGCCCAACGCCTCGCTCGGGTTCAGTTCGAGCCAACGCCTCGCACACACGCACATACGTGTACGAGAGAAATGCGCATCGCTCGGCCCCCGACCTCCCGCCGTAACCGGGAACTCCCCGAAATTTTCCTCCCCCCTCGCTTCTACCACAGTTTTTTCCGTCACGGACCGCCCAAAGAATGTCATGCAGCTGCGACTCTGGCCTGCCCAGGATGAAAAGCCCATTCTCTGTCATGATTTTTTGTCATAGAAATAGGAGCCCACCACATCTATGATGATACCGGGTTTTGTCACAATTATCGTCATAGAAGTGTCATATGTATGACAGAAAAAAAATTCGTTCGGCCAAAAATGTCACGGATGTGTCTTTTTTTTGTAGTGGAGAGACACTCCAGAAGTACATCCAGTGCTTCAACAACGTCCTCCTCAAGATCGCCAAGGTGACGGACGAGGCCATCATCTCCGTGTTCTTTGATGGCGTCTGCGACGTCAAGATGAAGGAGGAGCTCTCTATCCATGAGGAGTTGTGCACGTCCTTGGAGCTGTTCAACCTGGCGACCAAGTGCGCAAGAGTTGAGGAAGGGCGCCTCTCCTTCCTTGAGCTCCTGGCTACGGACCCGGAGGAGAAGAAAGCCAAGGCCAAGAAAACATGAAGCGCAAGGGAGCAGCCGTGCTCGCGGCGGAACCAGATACCAAGCGCGGCAGAGACCAACCCAAGTCATCCAAGAGCAGCCGACCGTTCTGCGCCTTCCACAACCTGCATACTCACAACACCAGCGACTGTCAGGAGCTCAGAGCCATTCGAGAAGGACGCTTCGGTCGGCGCCCCGAGCGCAACGATCGGGGCTACGGCCGAGGTGGCGGACGTGGTGGCGGACGCTAGGACGACCGTGGCCCACGCCAGGAGTGGCGCGACCGGCTTCGTGAGGACCGCTGGCAGGATCAGCCTCGCGAGGGCGCCTGGAGGGACCAGCCTCGTGAGGATCGTCCTCAGGGCAACGCCGGTCTTCCCCCACTGCCGCCACCGCCAAGAATGAATGACGACCACCATCAAGACGAGGGGGTTGGGGGCTTCCGGGAGCCGCGCGCTATCGCCTGCATCTTGGGAGGAGCTCAGGCCCCGGCCTCGCAGCGTATCTTCAAACAGTTTGCTCATGAAGTGAATGTAGTCCTCCCCAAGCTCGAGGCCACACGCCCGCTCAGGTGGTCCAAGTGCGCCATCACCTTCAGTTCCGCGGATCAGCTCAAGTGCGCGGCCACCGCAGGCGCCCTCCCGATGCTTTGCTCCCCAGTCATCAGCAACGTGCAAGTCACCAAGACCCTCATCGACGATGGCGCGGGGCTCAACGTCTTGTCCGTCGACACGTTCGACAACCTCCAAGTGCCATATGACCAGCTTTAGCCTACCAAGCCTTTCTCAGGGGTGATCGACGGCTCCACCACACCGATAGGACAGGTCCGCCTCCCTGTCACCTTCGGAGAATGCAAGAACTACCGCACCGAACTCATCGACTTCGACATTGCACACATCCGCCTGCCGTACAATGCCATCCTCGGGTATCCGGGCCTGACCAGGTTCATGGCGGTGACGCATCACGGCTACAATGTCCTCAAGATGTCGGGAAGCGGCGGAATCATCATGGTCCCATGCGAGGAAGAGATGCTGTGTGCTCCCTTGAGCGTGCCTTCCAAGCTGCAGCAATCGACGACCCTGACAGCAAGGGTGAGTGCCCTCTTGAGGCCATTCCCAAGAAGAAGAAGCAGTTACACCGTGCAGGACCACAGGAGGGTGGTGTCACAACTGGAACCTCGTCAGGATCAGCGCCCGCTCTAGGGGCGCCTCCCTCCGTCGCATAGGAGGGCGCGCCCGGCGCACTTCTTGGGCAGGGCTCGAGGGCTCTCTTCTCGAGGGCCTCAGACCTTGCCAACATCACGAGGGAGGCGCTCGAGCACCACTTGGAGGCGTGCTTCACGGCATGTCTCCCTCAAGAGAACACAGGGCAAGGAGTGCCCACCGCTCAGGAGTTCATCACCAGGACCACTCAGGAGCCGCAAGACGCAAGGGCCATGCACGGCGACCACCGCTCACGAAGCGCAGCCCCCCATCCAGGCGAGGATGATGGGCTGCGCGTCTGCATCGACGTCCCAGGGCTCAACAGGGCCGCATCTCAGGAGCCTTTCTGGCCTTCGCGCGTGGGCCGCTGCGAGGGTCCACCGCACAGCTACGTTCGCATGCCTTTTGGCATGCCGAGCATGTCGACCGCCTATCAGCGCAACTTGCGGCGCGTCCTGGCGGCTCAGGAGCCAAGCACCACGCTGTGCTGACGGAGATGGAGATGGTCCTCAGGGAACCACCTGGACCCGCGGAGCCTCCCGAGGCTCAGGGCGCCGTTGGCTCGTGAGGAGCAATTCCTTTGCTGCGTACCTTCAGCTGCCCCGACACCCCTTCATCGACAGAACCAGGTGACTTTTTCAAGTTTATTTAGCTGGGAACGCCCCTCGAGCTGCATCATTCCCAGGCCGCATGGGTACGTCCCTGTGGCATGTATCCTTTTTCTTATGTCTTTAGCTTACCTTGCTGGGGGCGCCCCTCGGGCTACATCATCCCCAAGCCGCTCGGGCCTGGCCCAGCGGCGTGTATCTTCCTTGCATTTACTTGAGCTAGTATGCTTCCCATACTTAATCTACCTATGATTATTACCTACTCGATAGCCACCCACTATGGGAACCGTGCGCCTGCCGTCTTTCTCCAGGATCCTTCGCGTGGGTAGGATAAGCACGGCGTCTGTGCTCGGGCCCGTCCCTGCAGCATCGATAAATTCAGCGGCTGAGCTCTGTCTGGCGGGCCGGCCCCGTTCACATCAACTCCTAGGGTTGTTGGTGTTTGACCCTCCCACGCGATAACCTCAGGAGATTCGTTCGGCGCAGGTTGTCTGACCACCTCGCAGGGCCAGCACAGCAAGCAAGAACCAAGACTAGGTGCAACCTGCCTTGAGGTAGGGCCTCGTGAGTCCTGCGCTGGCTCACGGGTGCCCAGATACACCTCGTCTAGCCCTGTTGTGCAAGCCATGTGTTAGGGCGGGGTTGTACACGCCCCGGGGGCTCTCCGCTGAGGGAGCCCCCTCCCACGCACAAGTGGAAGCACCATGCTCTGCGCTGGCCGTCAACACTGCCGAGGAGCGGCTATGCCCGTGAACAAGCGGAAGCACTATGCTCCACGCTAGGGATAAACAACTAAGGGCGGCCTCACGGCCGTACCAACCTCAAGGAGCCCCAGAGCTCAGTGTCCGGCCTCACCGCAACGCCTCCCCTCGGGAGCGTCGCACGAGGGGGGCTGGGCATGGGGGCTGCGCTCGGGTCACGCCCAAGCGTACGCCACCCAACCAGGTCTCCCGGACCTGGTCGTCGCGCGCCCCTCCCGAGCCGGGCCTCGGCGAGGGCAAAGGTATGTAGATTGTTTGCACGTCAAGAGGGACTCCTGAGCATCGCAACTCAGGAGCCTAACTAGTAATGTAGCCCCTCACTCCTTGGTCCGTCCTGGTCTCCGGTCGGCCCAATGGCGGTTGAGGTATGCACGGGGCCGGGCCCTGCCGACGTAGAACATTAACCTATCCTCGCATATTCTCCCTATAAGCTGTTTCCGCGTCAAGGGGGACTCCTGAGCATCGCGACTCATGAGCCTACTGGTCACGTAGCCTGAGGGAGTCCTGGATTAGGGGGTGTTCGGGTAGCCGGACTATACCTTCAGCCGGACTCCTGGACTATGAAGATACAAGATTGAAGACTTCGTCCCGTGTCCGGATGGGACTTTCCTTGGCGTGGAAGGCAAGCTAGGCGATGCGGATACCCAGGATTTCCTACCATTGTAACCGACTCTGTGTAACCCTAGCCCTATCCGGTGTCTATATAAACCGGAGGGTTGTAGTCCGTAGGACGAACCATCATCATAAACAATCATACCATAGGCTAGCTTCTAGGGTTTAGCCTCCTTAATCTCGTGGTAGATCTACTCTTGTACTACCCAAATCATCAATATTAATCAAGCAGGAGTAGGGTATTACCTCCATCGAGAGGGCCCGAACCTGGGTAAAACCATCATGTCCCTTGTCTCCTGTTACCATCCGGCCTTGACGCACAGTTCGGGACCCCCTGCCCGAGATCCGCCGGTTTTGACACTGACATTGGTGCTTTCATTGAGAGTTCCTCTGTGTCGTCGCCTTTAGGCCCGATGGCTCCTCTGATCATCAACAATGATGAGGTCCAGGGTGAGACTTTTCTCCCCGGACAGATCTTTGTTTTCGGCGGCTTCGCTCTGTGGGCCAATTCGCTTGGTCATCTGGAGCAGATCGAAAGCTACGCCCCTGGCCATCAAGTCAGGTTTGGAAGCTTAAACTACACGGCTGATATCCGCGAAGACTTGATCTTCGATGGGTTCGAGCCACAGCTAAGCGCGCCGCACTACCTCGAGGGGCATGATCTAGCTCTGCCTCCGAACAGTGTCCTGGATGCCGCATACGCACCGGTTTCGACCCTTAACTCGGAACCTATTGCACCAAGCGAGGATGGACGGTTGGACGTCACCTCGGGGGCTGCGATCTCAAAGGCGATCGAGCCGAACGCCAGCCCCGCACTCTGCGTGACCCGTGACCCCGAGGGTCCGGACTCCTCCCCGGATTCCGAACCCCCCGCGCCCCTGCCGGTCGAATCCGATTGGGCGCCGATAATGGAGTTCACCGCCGCGGACATCTTTCGGCACTCGCCTTTTGGCGACATCCTGAATTCTCTCAAGTCTCTCTCTTTATCAGGAGAGCCCTGGCCGGACTACAGTCAGCAAGGATGGGATACGGACGATGAAGAAATTCAAAACCCGCCCACCACCCATTTGGGAGCCACTGTCGACGATTTAACCGACATGCTCGACTTCGGCTCCGAAGACTTCGACGGTATGGACGACGAGGTTGGAGACGAACAAGAACCAGCACCTGTAGGGCGCTTGACAGCCACCTCGTCATATGACATATATATGGTGGATACTCCAAAAGATGGAGGTGGCGATGGAACAGCGGGGGATGACACCTCCAAGAAACAACCAAAGCACCGGCGTCAGCGGCGCCGCTCTAAATCCCGCCAAAGAAAAAACGGTGATTCCGGCACCGGAGATAATAGTACCCCGGATAGCGCCGCAGAACACCCTCCCCAGCAAGATTCGGCGCAGGAAGATGGAGAAGCCAGCCCTCATGAGAGAGCGGCAGACCGAGAGGTTGAGGACGATAACTATATGCCTCCCTCCGAAGACGAGGCTAGCCTCGAGACGACGAATTCGTCGTACCATCAGACCCCGCCGAACAAGAGCGTTTCAAACGCAGGCTCCTAGCCATGGCAAACAACCTCAAGAAAAAGCAGCAGCAGCTTAGAGCTGACCAAGATCTGCTAGCTGATAGATGGACTGAAGTCCTGCGGCTGAAGAGTATGAACTCGAACGCCCCTCCAAGAGCTACCCAAAGCGCAGGACACTACCCCGATCAGAGGAGGAAGCGCCTACATCACCAGCGCACGACATGGCAGACCGGCCACCTCGCGGCCGTGACAGAGAGGCCTCTCGGCCCTCCACACATGCCATGCCCCGACGCCGCTCAACTAAGGCACGGGAAAACGCACCAGACCTGCGAGATGTACTGGAGGATAAGGTAAGGCAAACAAGATCGATCTACGGATCGCGCAGGCGCCCACGACACGTGGCAATGATCTTCACTCCGGATACAACAAATCCGGCAGGGCCGAACACAACAGACATAGCTCCTCTGAGCTGCGTCGTGACATAGCCCAATACAGGGGCGCCGCACACCCACTATGCTTCACAGATGAAGTAATGGATCATAAAATCCCAGAGGGTTTCAAACCCATAAACATCGAATCATACGATGGCACTACAGATCCGGCGGTATGGATCGAGGATTATCTCCTTCACATCCCCATGGCATGTAGCGATGATCTACACGCCATCAAATACCTCCCGCTCAAACTCAAAGGACCGGCCCGGCATTGGCTTAACAGCCTGCCAGCGGACTCAATCGGTTCTTGGGAGGACCTGGAAGCCGCATTCCTCGATAACTTCCAGGGCACTTATGTGTGACCACCGGATGCCGACGACCTAAGCCACATAATTCAGCAGCCAGAGGAATCAGCCAGGAAATTCTGGACACGGATCCTAACAAAGAAAAACCAGATAGTTGACTGTCCGGACGCAGAGGCCCTAGCAGCCTTCAAGCATAACATCCGCGACGAGTGGCTTGCCCGGCACCTGGGACAGGAAAAGCCGAAATCCATGGCAGCCCTCGCGACACTCATGACCCGCTTTTGCGCGGGCGAAGATAGCTGGCTAGCTCGCAGCAACAACTTATCAAAGAACCCTGGTAATTCGGATACCAAGGACAAAAGTGGCAGGACACGTCGGAATAAGCAAAAGCGCCGCGTTAGCAGCGACAACAATGAAGATACGGCAGTCAACGCCGGATTCAGAGGCTACAAATCCGGTCATCGGAAAAAGCCATTTAAATAGAATACTCAGGGCCCGTCCAGTTTGGACCGAATACTCGACCGCTTGTGCCAGATCCATGACACCCCCGAAAGGCCAGCCAATCACACTAACAGGGATTGTTGGGTGTTCAAGCAGGCAGGCTAGTTAAGAGCCGAAAACAAAGACAAGGGGCTACATAGCAACGACGAGGAGGAGCCCAGGCCGCCGAACAACAATGGACAGAAGGGGTTTCCCCCACAAGTGCGGACGGTAAACATGATATACGCAACCCACATTCCGAAGAGGGAACGGAAGTGTGCGCTACGGGACGTATACGCGATGGAGCCAGTCGCCCCAAAGTTCAACCCATGGTCCTCCTGCCCGATCACTTTTGATCGAAGGGACCATCCCACTAGCATCCGTCATGGCGGCTTTGCCGCATTGGTTCTCGACCCAATCATCGACGGCTTTCACCTCACAAGAGTCCTCATGGACGGCGGCAGCAGCCTGGACCTGCTTTACCAGGATAAGTGCGGAAAATGGGCATAGATCCCTCAAGGATTAAGCACACAAAAACGACCTTTAAAGGCGTTATACCAGGTGTAGAAGCCAATTGTACAGGCTCCATAACACTTGATGTGGTCTTCGGATCTCCGGATAACTTCCGAAGCGAAGAGTTAATCTTCGACATAGTCCCGTTTCGCAGTGGCTATCACGCCCTGCTCGGACGAACCGCATTCGCAAAGTTCAATGCGGTGCCGCACTACGCATATCTCAAGCTCAAGATGCCAGGCCCTCGAGGAGTAATCACGGTCAACGGAAGCACCGAACGCTCCCTCCGTACGGAGGAGCACACGGTGGCTCTCGCATCGGAAGTACAAAGCAGCCTTTTTAGGCAACTCTCCAGTCCGGCCGTTAAAAAGCTAGACACTGCCAAGTGCGCCTGGAGTAACCTACAACAAGACCGCCTGGCACGTTCCGAGCAGGCATAGGAATGCGGCCCCAACCCCAGCCATCGTGACATAGCGAAGCTAGTACCTCGCGTACATAATTACGCCCTTGAAATACCATGGGCACAGGGGAAGGGGCACAGTAACGGCATGCCCGAAATACGGGTTAAAACGTACTAGGGGCTGCCGAATTCTTTTTTTTTACTTTCAGGACTCCACACTTTGGACGACCTGTTTGGCAATTCGACTGCCACACAAACGATGCAAGATCCAGGGAAGTAGACAAAGCTACGCCGCATTATGAAACTCCCAGGTGGTCTCTATTACGAGTGGTATATCTGTTTCGAATACAATTCCACGGCCTGCCCCTGGTTAGGACATGTTGAATAATCTAATATCTTTTTGCTTATCGCACTACTTGTATCGTTCGGCTTTGATAAATAGCCTATTTATAAACAATGCATAGCTTTTTGTCTGTTTTTTGCATTATCCTCTTTTAATATATATGTTTATTAAATAACATGATCGCACCCGTACACCATGGTACGGCAAACACGCCAGGGGCTTCAGTACCCTTAGATCTGGTGTGAGAAGTCCGTACACTTTCACAAGTGCGGCACCCCGAACTTATAGCACTATATGCATCGGCTCCGAATCATGATTTGGGTCAACAGTTGGGTTTGCCCGGCTCCTTTGTTTTGGTGCCTTACGTTCCGCTATATCTGCTAAGGTAGCACTAGGAGAACCACTGCGATTGTGCCCCGGTTCAGCTGGGTTAAGCACCTCAGTGGAGAAATCTAAAACTGACTGTCATGATAAGGCGAGAGACCGGTCGCTGTTCGAGAGATTTTCGAGTCCCTAAAGACTTACGCCGCTTCGAGTGAGGAGCTGGCTTTGTCCGGCCAAAGGCGTGGATAGCGCCCCGAATTCGGTCTTCCGAACTAGGGGCTTCGCCGAAATTTAAAATTATAAAGTTCTGTGGCTAAGTGAGAGTGTTCAAGCATTATAGTCCGATTGCCTGGTTCGTTGTGCTGAGCGCCTCCCTCGAAGGACCCAACCATGGGGAAAAGAGTGCTCAGGTTTATCCCGAACACCCCAGCACTAGCGGCATGGGGGCAGAAGCCGACGACTGGCCATCTCTCAATTTTTGATAAACGGCCACACAGAAAGTAATATTTTAAATTTAATAAGCATTGCTTAGCGCATATGAACAAGTTTTCAGCGCACAGGATATACACGAGCGAGTTCATTCAAAAATTACATCTTTGGTACACTCATCCGCAATAAGGCGGGCACCTGCAAGAACATCCTTGTAGTAGTTCTCAGGCTTGCGATGCTCCTTCCCCTGCGGTGGCCCGTCCTTCACCAGCTTCTCACCGTCAAGCTTACCCCAGTGCACCTTTGCACGAGCGAGGGCCCTCCAGGCACCTTCGATGCAGACGGAACGCTTGATGACCTCAAGCCTTGGACAGGCCTCCACCAGCCGCCGCACCAGCTCGAAGTAGCTCCCGGGCAGGGCCTCTCCGGGCCACAGCCGAACTATGAAGCCCTTCATGGCTTGTTTGGCCGCCTTGTGGAGCTCGACCAGCTGTTTCAGCTGGTCGCTCAAGGGCACAGGGTGTCCAGCCTCAGAATACTGAGACCAGAACACACTCTCCGTCGAGCTGCCCTCTTCAGCTCGGTAGAATGCGGCGGCGTCGGATACGCTGCGGGGAAGATCTGCGAACGCCCCTGGAGAACTCCGGATTCGGGTAAGTGACAAGTAGTTTACTTTTATATTTCTACTTTGCATTAAGAATGCCTTACCCGCTGCTATCTTTTTCATCTCCTCCAACTATTGGAGGGCCTTTTGGGCTTCGGCCTTGGCACCCTTGGCGGTCTCAAGGGCCGACGCGAGCTCGGATGCTTGCGCCTTTGACTCAAGCTCCAAGCTCTCATGTTTTTTCATGAGTGCATGTAGCTCTTGCTGCACCTCGCCAACTTGAACCCCAAGTCTTTCTCGCTCGATGCGCTCCTCGGCCGTTTTCTTGTTGGCCTCAGATAGCGCCTGCTTGAGGGTCGCCACCTCAGTTGTGGCCCCTACAATAAGCAGTACGATCTTGTTATTCTTTGCAATCACGCCTCTCTATAGGCACCTTTTTCTGTAGGGTATTTATTACCTTCTTTTTCCTCGAGCTGTCGTTTGGCAAGGCCGAGCTCTTGCTCGGTCCGCCCGAGGTCATCCACTTGTGCAGTCAGTGCGGCGGTGGATAGTAGCGAAGCCTGCATACGCATATTGACTCTTTATTGTTAGACTCATGCGAAAATTAATAGATCCTCTATTCGGCTTTTCTTTCCGAACACCAAATAGAGCATCAGGGGCTACTGTCTATGCGGTAATATTTTGACATATTTTTACTTACCTCGAAGCCTGTCAGAAGGCTAGCGCAAGCTTCAGTCAGTTCGCTCTTGGCAGACCGAACCTTTTGGATCATCGTACTCATAATAGTACGGTGCCCCTTGTCGATGGAGGCGCCGTCAAGCACCTCCAGCAGATGGTCCAGCGACTCCGGTTGGACGAAGGTCGCTGGCTTAGAAGGCTCGCTCCTTTTGGAAGGAGTTCGCCTACCGCGGCTCAGAACTGTTGAAGATTCCGGCGCGGTGTCCGGCACAAAGCCGGACTTGGAGCCCTGGGGGGTCTTGTCCCCTTCACTCCTGGAGTCCGGAAGGTTGCCTTGCGGCTCCTCCATGACCACCTCTTCCTGCCCCGGAGCTTGTCGCGACACCACTTCGGCGTCATCCATGGTGCATGGGGATACAGCGGGCGGAACGGAGTTCACGTCCGATGAGTCCAGGGAGCCGCCCGACGATTCATTGTATTCGGCCTGGGGCGGGCTGCATATTCACATTCGACATTAAGGAAAGATGCGGAACAAAGGAACATCATGAGTTACTCTGATGTCTGAACTTACGATTTCGCCGGACGCTTGGCCCTGTTCGGCCACTCCTCTCCGCTCTGTTCGGCGTCGTGGGAGTAGTCCGGCGGAGGGGTCTTCCTTTCCCTAGACCCCTCGGCCTCCCCTGATGGGTCGGCCTTCTTCTTCTCTTCTCCCTCCGCTGGGGGGGGAGCTTTCTTCTTCCTCCTCCTCGCTTTCACGAGAGGAGGGCGCCTCGGACTCGTCAGATGACGAGTCCGACACCATCAAGTTACGGGCACTCTTTCGAGTCCCGGTGGTCTTCTTCTTATTGACCTTCCTCTCTGGCACCACATAAAGTGCCGGAGTCAGCAGCTTCACTAGGAGATCTGGGGCTGGGTCTTCGGGCAGGGGAGCCGGATAGTTAATTGGTCCGGATATCGCCTGCCAAGCCTGTCAAAGGTAAGGGAGTTTAGATCCCGCATAGAGTTAATCTATGAAAAAGAGCTTAATAATCCTGTCAAAGGCATAGATAGCTTACCTCGCTAGCGTGACGCTGCGTGCTGTATCCGCGGTCCTCGAAAGCGAATGCGGGGGCCCCGGCGCCTTTGATTAGCACTTTCCAGACGTCTTCATACGACGTGTTGAAGAGCCTGTTGAGGGTTCGGTGCTGCGCCGGGTCGAACTCCCACAAACTGAAATCCCATTGTTGGCACGGGAGGATCAGACGAACGAGCATGACCTGGACTATATTGACAAGCCTGATTGGCTTGTTTACCAGGGACTAGATGCAGGTCTTCAGTCCGGTCACCTCTTCCTCGTTGCCCCACGACAGGCCCGTCTCTTTCCAGGACATAAGCCGCATGGGGGTCCGGATCTGAACTCGGGGGCTGCGACCCATTCCGGATCGCGTGGCTCGGTGATGTAAAACCACCCGGCTTGCCACCCCTTTAGGGTCTCCACAAAGGAGCCCTCGAACCAGAGGACGTTGTCTATCTTGCCAGCCATAGCGCCTTCGCACTCCGCTTGGCTGCCGCGCACCACCTTGGGCTTGACGTTGAAGGTCTTAAGCCAAAGGCCGAAATGGGGGCGGACGCGGAGGAAGGCCTCACACACGACGATAAACGCCGAGATGTTGAGGATGAAGTTCGGGGCCAGATCGTGGAAATCTAGGCCGTAGTAGAACATGAGTCCCCGGACGAATGGGTGAAGTGGAAAACCCAGTCCGCGGAGGAAGTGGGGAAGCAAAACTACCCTCTCATGGGGCCTTGGGGTGGGGAGAAGCTGCCCCTTCTCAGGAAGCCGGTGTGGAATGTCCTTGGACAGGTATCCGGCCTTCCTTAGCTTTTTTACTTGAACCTCCGTGACGGAGGAGACCATCCACTTGCCTCCCGCTCCGGACATTGCTGGAGAAGGTTGAGGTGGGAAGAGCGGGCTTGGGCGCTGGAGCTTGAGTGCGCGAGAGATGGATTGGCAAAGGAGGAAGAAGGCGTAGGTAAAAAAGGTGGATCCTTATCCCCTTATATGGGCGGATGCGGTTATGCGTCCCCACCTACCTAATAAAACTCGCTTGCCTCCCAAGCGTCGTGGTAAATGGCGCGGTTGGGTTACCCACGTCCGTATTGATGAGAATCCCGTTAAAAGGGGCACACGATCTCTGCTTTGACAAGACGTGCCAAGGAAACCGCCTTGCTAAACGTGCTGAGGTGGAAAAGTGAAAACAATTTGTATAAAGAGCCTGGCCGTAGTGCGATGACACACTGCGGAATACGTCAGCAGATTTGATTTGTGTTAATATTATTCTCTCTATGGCAATATGTGGAAACTTATTTTGCAGAGCCGGACACTATTTTTGGTGTTTACAATCTTCTATGAAGAAGGACTAGGAGGAGGAACCCGCCTTGCAATGCCGAAGACAATCTGCGCGCCGGACTCGTCGTCATTGAAGCCTGGTTCAGGGGCTACTGAGGGAGTCCTGGATTAGGGGGTGTTCGGGTAGCCGTACTATACCTTCAGCCGGACTCTTGGACTATGAAGATACAAGATTGAAGACTTCGTCCCGTGTCCGGATGGGACTTTCCTTGGCGTGGAAGGCAAGCTAGGCAATGCGGATACCCAAGATTTCCTACCATTGTAACTGACTCTGTGTAACCCTAACCCTATCCGGTGTCTATATAAATCGGAGGGATGTAGTCCGTAGGACGAACCATCATCATACACAATCATACCATAGGCTAGCTTCTAGGGTTTAGCCTCCTTGATCTTGTGGTAGATCTACTCTTGTACTACCCATATCATCAATATTAATCAAGCAGGAGTAGGGTATTACCTCCATCGAGAGGGCCGAACCTGGGTAAAAACATCGTGTTCCTTGTCTCCTGTTACCATCCGGCCTTGACGCACAGTTTGGTACCCCCTACCCGAGATCCGCCGGTTTTGACACCGACATAGCCCCTCACTCCTTGGTCCGTCCTGGTCTCCGGTCGGCCCAACGGCGGTTGAGGTATGCGCGGGGCCGAGCTCTGCCGATGCAAAACACAAAGCAAATAGGAAGAAAATCGCAAAATCTCAAAGCAAATATTACAAGCCATATCGTCCTCCCAAATACCAAGCACGAGTTTAAATGCCTCCACGAGGTATGCTACATGTTGCAGGGATAAAAACAGGAAAGCAGCCGCAAGCAAGTCACCCCTGGACACCGCCATCACCCGCGGAAGATGCTCCTCCCTGGGTAGCGTCACCTTCATCTGCACTGCCAGATAGAGCCGCAGGGTCGGTGGCCTCGCCGGTCGAGGGCGCGAGGACGAAGCCATGGAACTTCTTCAACAGGGCCTCCATGCTGCAGCTGTGCAGTGTTCTTCAGCTACGGGCTCCAGCAGCTCGTCAAGACGAGCACTAGGGTCGCGAAGGTACAGGTGGCTGAAGACACACGTCGGTGCAGCTGAAGAAAGAACACAAGCCTCTACCTCTGCCATGGGACCGATGCCCTCCACAACTTCCTCAAGCGCCTTCACCAAGTGGGGAAGCAGCTGAGCAGGGCCATCCTCGTTGGTGGTCAGCGGCTTCTCCAAGCCCTTCTTGTACAGTGACTTCAGCGCCACGCTGGACCTCTCCTCAAGAAGCGAGAAGGCCACGCGGTCTTCAGCCAGGACCTTCGCCTTGGTGTCAAGATCGGCCTCCTTCGCCTTCGCCTTCCGCTCCAACTCCTCCAGCCGACTGCGCTCCGCGGCCTGCGCCTTCGCCAACCCTCCCAGCTCGGCGTCGCGGCCCTTGATGGTGTCCTCCCGGGCCCTCATCTCCTCCTCCTTCGCCTGGCGGCCATGTACTTCTCCCGCGAGCTGGTCGTGCAGGCTCTTCACCTCGTCCTCCAGCTCCCAGCAGCGGTTGTAGGCGGCCTCGGCGTCCTTCAGTGCCGCCTCGTGATCGGCCGCAGCTTTGGCGGCGGCCTACTTCTCCTTCTCAGAGGCCGCCGCGGCCTGGCTCAACGACGCTCGAACCGCGGAATCAGAGTGAAGCCAGCCGGAGGCCAGCTCCAGGCGCCCGGCTACCAAACGCGGGTCCGCGCCCAGGATATCTTCTCGCAGCTAGGCCATCTTCGAAAGGACGCGCTCCAAGGCGGTAGAGGAAGCATAAGAACCTGGGGCCAAAGGTGTAGCAGGAGGAGGGGGGCTTCCTCACCAGAGCCTAGGAGATCAAGGGCTCCTGGGCCTTTGGAACCTCATCAGCCGAGCCAGGCACCGGCACTTCTGGAGCCAGCAGGGCCACGGGGGCTGACTCCTCCTAACGATGCTCCCCTTGACCTCGCGAGGGCGACCGGGCTAGGGAGGTGCAAGTGTTGTCGCCTCCTTTCTCCATAGAAGGGGGCGCGGCCGCCGTATCCTCTTTCCTTTTCTTTGCTGAAGGCATCGGCCTAATAAACCAAGGGTGAACATCAAAAAATAGCGAGTGCAAGCAGAAGCAAGACGAAGCTCGAAGCACTTACTGGTCCACCGCGACATAGTCCACCTTTCGCTTGGGGAGCCTAAAACCCAAAAACTTTGAAGCCTGAGAAGTGAGCACATGGGCTCCGGGACCAGAATACGGCGCAGCAGAAGGGCCGGAGGCAGCTCCAAGTGGCGTCAGGGCGGAGGAGGCATCTCGAGAGACCAACAACGACATGCCCCTTGTCGGGATAGCGGGCAGCTCTCCCTCCTCCTGACGGGTGTCGACCTCAGCATCGTCAGGAAGGGCGCGGAGGATGTTAGCCTTGCTCAAGGGGGGGGGTTCTCCCAGCTCCTCGGGGGTCTCCTCCGAGTCCGCCTTCTCTTCTCCCTTCTCACGGGACTCGTCAGAAGACACCTCCGTCGGCTTCGGCGCGGTAGAGGCCCAGGTGGGTGCCGGCGGCACCAGCCCACGTGCGCCAAAAGTCGGTCGGGCGGACACGATCTGCTTCCAGTCCGCGTGGCGGAACAAAGGAACGAAGGCGCTCGGCGAGTACTCTTGGTTGTCCCCGACCAAGAGGCGCAAAACTGCAGACAGCTCGTCGTCAGGCAAGGCCTTCGGGCTTAGGCGAATCTTGTCTTCTTCATCTCCAAGCCTCCACAAGGGGCGCGCACGCACCTGAAGAGGGGCGACGCGCAGCATCAGGAACTCCCTCAGGAGCATGGCCCCTATCACCTTCACCGCCTTCGCGTTGCCCAGCTTCAGGTCGATCTGCATCTGCGCCAACACCGACGATGCCCGCTCATCAGCGAGCTCTGCACGAGACCACCCCTTGTCGGACTGGGGCGCCTCTGTCGGCAGTGCCAAGCGCGGGTGGACGCACTTGGCACCCATCATGACCCATTTGGACCTGGGGTTGTCAACCTTCTTCCCGGTGTTCGAGATCGAGTTGGCCTTGCCGGCCGCAATGAAATTGGCGCACCCGAAGATATGACCCTTGCTGATGCGGAGGAAGAAGAAGTGGCGCAGCAGAGCCACGGACGGCATCACGCCCAGATACGCCTTGCAATAGTAGGCAAAGATGGACAGGAGAAGGATGGAGTTGGGATGAAGATGCAGCGCCTGCAGCCTGTAATAGCCGAGGACTTCATAGAAGAAGTCAGAGAAAGGAGGAACCAACCCCGCGGCGATACTGCTCGTGAAGAAGGGGAAGAAGGTGCTCTCCTCGGGCTCCGGCACGTCGGAGGCAAGCCGGAGCTCCGTCTTCCCCCTCTGGTTTCTCTCCCCCGCCGTCAGAAAGCGTGTGGCGGCTAGGCTCTTCTCCGTGACGTTGGGCGCATCAAGAGCTGGTTCGTACCAGGCCGGTGACGAGGAGGACTTGACCTTGCGCGGCGCCATTGGTCGCAGATGCGGAGCAAGGTTGGAGTAGATCTAGAGGTTTCGGCAGCGAGGAGCGAGAAAGGGGATCCGGAGCAAGGCGAAGGGGAGCAGTGAAGGCAAGCGCTGTACGCGCCAGCCTTTTGTCAAGTCGGGCAATTGCCGAGGCAGCGTGGGGAAGCGGAGACGCCCACATCCAATCAACCGCCATGCGTCGACCAAGGCCGCAGGCTTTTGGAGCCCGCGGCGCTCCGCACTTGACCTTTGGCTTCGCCTCGAAGCCAAGCCCAAGCGCGCCTTGGGCCCGGGGGCTACTGTCGGGGTTCTGGAAATGGGGGTCCCCAGACTTGCCTGCCTGCGGCCCACGGCGTGGTTGTGCTAGCAGGCATGTACGGCCCATCTTCATCAACAAGGCATTCAAGACCCTCGCGAGGGGCCAAGCCTCAGGAGGCGGATGACACAAGACCTCCTCAGGAGCGGCCTTACCAGGTTAGCACGTGAGGAGCGGAGAGATCAAGGCAGGGCAAACCTCACGAGGTTCTCGTGACGTGAGCCATGACGATCAAGATCAGGCGGGCGCCAGCGCGCGCAGTGTCCTTGTTTCCCCTTTGGTACTAAGGGAGCAAGCGCAGGCGCAGAGTACCGAGGTGTCAAGCAAAGGTTTCCATATTGGTGCAACGAGACCAAGACCAGCAGGACGGCAAGACAGAGGTCACCATGGAGCCCGAGGCAGCGTCACCACCAGAGCCTTTTGCACGCAAAGACCGCTTTTTGTTAGGATAAGCTGTACTAGCTATCCCCTTTCAAATTGGTCGTTGTTGGCTCCCTTCCCGCTCAATATTTGAAAGAGGACCAGGGCCTATATAAATAGGACTAGCCAACACAGTAGAGGGCAGCTCGATCTGATCTTGAGCCAACCCTTAGCCACTCACCGAGCACAAGAACACCTCAACCTCAGGAGGCTGTTCTTCCCCTTGTACTGTTCATCATCAGCCCAAGAGGCAATCCACCACCACCACACTGGAGTAGGGTATTACACCACAATGGTGGCCCGAACCAGTATAAATCTTGTGTCTTTTGTGTTGTGAGTTCGTCGAGTTCGTCCGCGAGATCTTAGCAAACCTAGGGTGTGGATCAGTAGGAGGGAAAGAACTTCGCGCACACCCCAGAGTTCGAACCTTAAGGGTTTTGCCGGAACCCGTGATCCGACACTCTCAAATCCATAAAAGTATTCAATTCCATAACAATGAAATCTCAAAGGGAAAAACTCAATTCATCACAACAAGATAGAGAGGGGAAAACACCATATAATCCGACTATATTAACAAAGCCCGCGATACATCAAGATCGTGGCATCTCAAGAACATGAGAGAGAGAGAGAGAGAGAGATTAAACACATAACTACTGGTACAAACCCTCAGCCCCGAGGGTGGACTACTCCCTCCTCATCGTGGTGGCCGCCAGGATGAGGAAGATGGTCATCGGAGATGATTCCCCTTCCGGCAGAGTGCCGGAACAGGGTCTAGATTGGTTTTCGGTGGCTACAGAGCCTTGCGGCAGCGGAACTTTTGATCTAGGTTAACCCCGAGGGTTTTTGGAATATTTAGAAATTTATAGGGTAAAGAGGGGGTGTGGGAGGCCACCGAGGTGGGCACAACCCACCTAGGTGCGCCTGGTGGGTTGTGCCCCCCTCGGGGCACCCCACAGGTGCTGCTCTGGCCCATTGGTGGTCTTCTGGTCCAGAAAAAATCCACAAAATGTTTCGCGGTGTCTGGACTCTGTTTGATATTGATTTCCTGCGATGTAAAAACAAGCAAAAACAGCAACTG
The DNA here is from genome assembly GCA_032464435.1 of Aegilops umbellulata. Classification (NCBI taxonomy): domain Eukaryota; kingdom Viridiplantae; phylum Streptophyta; class Magnoliopsida; order Poales; family Poaceae; genus Aegilops; species Aegilops umbellulata. Next base: position 227,901,914 of record CP136056.1, on the reverse strand, counting down.
GCACTGGGCACTTGGTCAATAGGTTAGTCCCAAAAATGATATAAAGTTGTTATAAAATGATTGTAAAACATCCAAGAATGATAATATAACATCGTGAATACTTCATAAATTATAGATACATTGGAGACGTATCAGCAAACCCAAGACTGTTTTGCACAAGTGGAATACTCGGGTTAAACTTGACGAGCCTAGCATGTACAGACATGGTCTCAGAACACTGGAGACCGAAAGGTCGAAAGTGAATCATATAGTAGATATGATCAACACAGAGATGTTCACCATTGATGACTACTCCATCTCACGTGATGATCGGACATGGTTTAGTTGATTTGGATCACGTATCATTTAGATGACTTGAGGGATGTCAATCTAAGTGGGATGATTAATTGAACTTAATTTATCATGAACTTATTCCTGATAGTATTTGCATATCTATGTTGTAGATCAATAGCTCGTGATTTAGCTCCTATATATATTTTTGATATTCCTAGAGAAAACTAAGTTGGAAGATGATAGTAGCAATGATGCGGACTGGGTCCGTGATCTGAGGATTATCCTCATTGCTGCATAGAAGAATTATGTCCTTGATGCACCACTAGGTGACAAACCTGTTGCAGGAGCAGATGCAGATGTTATGAACGTTTTGCAAGCTCGATATGATGACTACTTGATAGTTTAGTGTGCCATGCTTACGGCTTAGAACCGGGACTTCAAAAATGTTTTGAACGCCACGGAGCATATGAGATGTTTCAAGAACTGAAAATTCACATTTCAAATTCATGCCCGTGTCGAGAGGTACGAGACCTCTGACAAGTACGTTTCCTACAAGATGGAGGAGAATAGCTCAGCTAGTGAGCTTGTACTCAGAATGTCTGGGTACTACAATCGCTTGAATCAAGTGGGAGTTAATCTTCAAGATAAGATAGTGATTGACAGAGTTCTCTAGTCATCATCACCAAGCTACTAGAACTTCGTGATGAACTATAATATGCAAGGGATGACGAAAATGATTCCCAAGCTCTACACAATGCTAAAATTGGCGAAGGTAGAAATCAAGAAATAGCATCAAGTGTTGATGGTTATCAAGACCACTAGTTTCAAGAAAAAAGGCAAGGGAAAGAAAGGGAACTTCAAGAAGAATGGCAAGCAAGTTGCCACTCTCGTGAAGAAGCCCAAAGCTGGACCTAAGCCTGAAACTGAATGCTTCTACTGCAAAGGGAATGGTCACTAGAAGAAGAACTGCCCCAAATACCTGGCACATAAGAAGGATGGCAAAGAGAACAAAGGTATATTTGATATACAGATTATTGATGTGTACTTTAAAGTTCGTAGTAACCCCTGGGTATTTGATACCGGTTCAGTTGCTAAGATTAGTAACTTGAAATGGGAATTGCAGAATGAACAGAGACTAGTTAAAGACGAGGTGGCGATGTGTGTTGGAGGTAATTCCAATGTTGATACGATCACCATCGCACACTCTCTCTCTACCTTCGGGATTAGTGTTGGACCTAAATAAATGTTATTTGGTGTTTGCGTTGAGCATGAATATGATTGGATCATGTTTATTGTGATATGGTTATTCATTTAAGTCAGAGAATAATTGTTGTTCTGTTTACATGAATAAAACCTTCTATGATCATACATCCAATGTAAATGGTTTATTAAATCTCGATCGTAGTGATACACATATTCATAATATTGATGCCAAAAGATGGAAAGTTGATAATGATAGTGCAGAATATTTGTGGCACTGCCGTTTAGGTCATATTGGTGTAAAGCGCATGAAGAAACTCCATGCAGATGGGCTTTTGGAATCACTTGATTATGAATCACTTGATAGTTGCGAACCATGCCTCGTGGGCAACATGACTAAAACTCTGTTCTCCGAAACAATGGAGCAAGCCAATGACTTATTGGAAATAATACATACCAATGTATGCGGTATGATGAGTATTGAGGCACGCGGCGGGTATCGTTATTTTCTGACCTTCACAGATGATTTGAGCAGATATGGGTATATCTACTTAATGAAACACACGGGTCTGGAACATTTGAAAAGTCCAAAGAATTTCAGAGTGAAGCAGAGAATCATCGTAACAAGAAAATAAAGTTTCTACAATCTGATCGCGGAGGCGAATATTTGAGTTACGAGTTTGGCCTTCATTTAAAACAATGTGGAATAGTTTAACAACCCATGCCACCTGGAACACCACAACGTAATGGTGTGTCAAACGTCGTAACCATACTTTATTAGATATGGTGTGATCTATGATGTCTCTTACAGATTTACCACTATCATTTTGGGGTTATGCATTAGAGACAGCTACATTCATGTTAAATAGGGCACCGTATAAATCCATTGAGAGGACACCGTATGAACTATGGTTTGGCAAGAAACCTAAGTTGTCATTTCTTAAAGTTTGGGGTTGCGACACTTATGTGAAAAAGCTTCAGCCTGATAAGCTCGAACCCAAATCGGAGAAATGCGTCTTCATAGGATACCCAAAAGAAACTGTTGGGTACACCTTCTATCACAGATCCGAAGGCAAGATCTTTGTTACTAAGAATGGATCCTTTCTAGAGAAGGAGTTTCTCTCGAAAGAAGTGAGCGGGAGGAAATTAGAACTTGATGAGGTAATTGTACCTTCTCTCGAATCAAAAAGTAGCTCATCACAGAAAATTGTTCCCGTGATGCCTACACCAACTAGAGAGGAAGCTAATGATAATGATCATGAAACTTAAGATCAAGTTACTACCAAACCTCGTAGGTCAACGAGAGCACGTTCAGCACCGGAGTGGTACGGTAATCCTGTTCTGAAGTCATGTTACTAGACTATATACATGTGGATATGCACCCAATGAATATTGAGAGTTGCATAATACTATTCTATACGGTCACTGATTGGATCGTCCGGGCGTTTGAGGCAGGTTTAAGCCACCCAGGTGTAGATGCTCTAACCCAAAACCAGTTCCACCGCCCAAACCGACACGTCTTTTTTCTTTCCTACCGCACGGGCAACCTATGCCACGCGATACGCAGATAGGCAACCTCGTGATGAGGAAAGCAATGCAGCACAGAACTGCTGATAGCAAAATATAACATACATTACCTTTTGGAAGTTGATCACAAAATTGCAACTATTGTCACCGAACCTTTGTTTCATTTTATTATTTTGCTTGCCACCTTTGGATGTTAATGCCAAAGATCAAACCACATGGTGGAGATAGTTTTTTTTTAATGAAAATTATATTATATATCGCTTTTTGTATGTCATCCTCCAGAAGACAATAATTTCCTTATCATGATAAGTATTAACGGTTGAAACACTAGTTGTGGAAAAAATAGGATCTGGAACCTCAAAAGCATATATCTTTCATCATCCACAAGAAAAGCCCCTTCTCCTCCCGTCGGCATTGTCGGACAGTCCGTCCCATCTGCGATGGCCTCTAGGCCATAGAGGTGGGGAGGATCTCCCCCCCCCCCCACACCGGCGGGAGGGACCCGGTTCTCGTTCTTGTTAGATTCAATGTCTTGGTTGGGACTCTGTGGTAGCAGCGATGTCCCTTAGTAAGAATAATGTCTCTCACGCTCTACCCACACCCCGATGGTGCGTCTAGCATCGTCAGAGGGCATGTGGAGGTGTATCTCTGAAAATCTCACGGGATTCAGTCGGTGCTGGTCTTCGGTGGGTCTGTTTGGATCTGGTCTTCATTCTTCTTCGTTGAGTGTTTACATGTTTGATCCTTCTGATCTACGACTTTCTTCATCGATGATAGCTGATGCTCTGGTGCTTGGTCCTATGGAGCCTTAGCATGATGACTTCCTGACTGTCTACTATAATAAGGTTTGCCTGGCTCCAGTGAGGGAGGGGCGATGACGATGGCGCACCTTCGGGTCGCTACAGTGTTTGTAGTCATCGTTAGGTGGTCCACGAACATGGTTGTAATTTTTATTACCTATATTACTATTTGTATTGTTATGATTGAAGATGAATAGATTGGAAGTTTCTCGCAAAAAAAAGAAACACTAGTTGTGTACACAAAATAATTACGTTCAAAAGCGCTATTACGTGAAATTAAAAATACTATAGAGGGACCGTAACGGACAAGACAATTTATCGGTAGAAAAATAGAATTTGCATCTGAAAATATGTTGGCCTTTTTTAACAAGAATCTTTCAATCTATTCATATTCAATCATGATAGTACAATGAACATTATAAATAGTAAAAACATGCATCCAAATCTATAGACCACCCGACGATGACTACAAGCGCTGAAGCGAGCCGAAGGCGCACCACTGCTGTCGCCCCTCCCTCGCCGGAACCGGGCACAACTTGTAGTAGCACTACAAAAAAATACACTTCCGTGATGATACGTGTTTGTCACGGTAGGTCGCGTTTTTTGTCATGCATGTACATCCATGACAAATTTATGACAGAATCAAGATAGTCATACATGTGCTGTCGTAGAAGTGTTCCATGACATTACCAAAATTATCATCACGGAAGTGTCCACTTCCATGACGATAAATCGCGCGTCATAGAAGTGCTTTCGTCAAGGGTGACCGACACATGGCATCCACCGTAACGGAACGCCGTTAAGCTATCGGGTCGGGTTTTGGATCCGATAACCCATTAACAGCCCCGACCAACGGGGATTTTCCACGTGTAAAATCATCATTGGCTGGAGGAAACACGTGTCGGCTCATCGTTGGGACAGATGTCAACCACTCATTGGACGGAAGGTGCCTATGATATGTCGACATGTGGCACGGCCCAACAGAGGCCCATTCCTGTGAAAAGGCCAGCCCGTTTGACTTGGTCAAAAGCTGGAGGGCCGGCCCATGGAAAGCCTGTTAACGGCATGTTCGAATATAGCCCATTTACAGCCCGCTAACCCAAGGCCCATTACGCCCTATCTGAATTAGGCCCGGTAGCATCATCTGGGCCATCCAATATGATTCCAACCTGTTTTCACTTCTGGCCCATGTATGGCCCATGACGTCTTTCGGCCCATATGAGGCCCTATGTAACTCTTGGCCTATTAACGGCCCGTGGTGAAACTGGCCCGTAATGAACAGTGTGTCACTTTACACCCATTAACGGCCCATGGTGAAACTGGCCCGTAATGAACAGTGTATAACTTTATACCCATTAACGGCCCGTTATTCCGTTGGGCCGTTTCCAGCCCATGTTATCTTTCGGCCTTCTCAGAGCCCATTTATTCTTGGGCTCATTTCCAGCATTCATTTACTTACGGCCCATTACTGTCATTTTCTGCTTGTGGGCCAAATTCAGCCCGTGGTTACAGTCGGCCCGTTTGTGGTCCGTTAATTCATTGGGCCATTTTCATAGCGTCATCAAATACGGCCTATTAACGATGGCTCATTATGGTCGGCCCATGAACGGACGATTCCAACTCTAGCCCGTTTACGGCCATAATGCGGCCTGTTATTGGCCCATGTTTGGCCAATCGATCATACGGCCCGTATAATGCCCATTGATGATACGTCTCGTAGAAGGCCCATTGTTTCTACGGCCCGTAGAAGGCCCATTGTTTCTACGGCCCGTTGAAGGCCTACTGTTTCTACGGCCCGTAGAAGGCCCACTGTTTCTACGGCCCATAGGAGGCCCAGTGTCACTACAGTAAATATTAGCCCATGGTTATTGTGGCCTAGTTTAAAAAAATAGGTTATTGCAGCCACTAGCAAACCACGGAAAAAGAACTTCACTGACTACAAGCAAACAAATAAACAAGACAACAAGGAAATAAATAAGCAAGCAACTTATGCTAGGCCATCACGGCTATTACACATACTACATCCACTGGGCATCAAAGTTCGCCACCAGTGCAAATATAGGGAACACCGCAGCATATAAACGCCGCAGCAAAACAAGTCCAGAACTGAAACCACTTCAGAAGAGCTCAAGAAACAATATCCTGGGTACCCATAATGATGGCAAGATGCTTAGCAAGCTTATTAACTTTCTCTTGTTTGGCGCTTAAATCCTCCAGCGCTTGCTGTTGCACAAGAAAGTACGCATCTGAATTCTGCAGGGACTTCCTCAGTCCTTCGGCTTCTTGCCGCAGCACAGCTGAGACTAAAGAAGCCAAAGTGATTCAGGCAGCGAGTTCGAAGCGCTTGTCCCAGCAGTACTGGCCAGTAACTCGAACACTACATCAACGCAGGACTGTGGGGTTTTCTCACTGTCTACAAGATCGTTTTTAGCACCTTTCTTGGAGACTAACAGGGTTGTCTCACTATCTTGAACCTTATCTGCATTACTTTCTCTACCATTGCATAGTGGGGTGCTCTTCTCCAATATTTTGTTTGCATACTACAAGAGAAACAAGCAGACACATCACAGGTTTAGCTTGTAGTATATGAAACTCATTTTGGTAAACCGGTTCAGTAGTAAGGTGGACAGGATAACAGCATGAAACAAACATATATCTATGTACTATGGTCACTATATTGTCCATATCATTCTAGTTTATGTTCCCTAATCAAGATAGAGACACAGTTGAACTCATATATTTTTAAGACACAACAGCATAGACAGAATATAAGTGTGAGAAACTACACAGCATTGGCAGCACTTGTAATGTGCATCACATGAGAACATAATTGTTTATGCAACTTAAACTGAAATCAACATAGAGCAAGAAGTTAGAACAGCAATCCAGTTAAACAAATAGGTTTAAAACATACATGTTGCGCCATTGGAGTTTCAATTGGATCCTTCAAATTCGAAAGTAGTTGGTATGAGTAAATACAGTGATGCAACAGCAAAGGAGTATGGACCATAGCTACGGAATCTGACCTGAGAACAGTTGCTCTTCTACTTTAAACATGGAGTTTAGCTTAGCTGTGGTGGTCTTCGTGCTTTGGGCACTGCAGTAGCTTTACAAACTGCTCGTGTGGGGGTACTCTGTGGTGGAAAGGTGCTTTGTCAACTATAAGTGGGTTACTATCCGCTGGGGTTGCGGTTAGATGGGTTGTAGCTGGTTCTCTACCCAACGGTGTAAGTGTGCAATCTGGAAGAGTCTTGATTATGTGTGGTGGGGCTAGTTTGTGGGCCAGGACAACCATGGTTCTATCTGCATCAACAGGTAGCACTGTCTTTTGTGAAGATCGGGTTTTTGCTCCCTTAGATACTGCCATCACCCCCTCCAATTCAAATGGCTGATAAACAAGAAAAGAAATTGAACGTACAGACATTGTATGATAGACAGATGTGGTAATTCACATGTATGTTGTCTAACCAAACAGGACAGCATGACACAATTTCACATATATGATGCCTAACTAAACAGGATAGCATGACACAATTTCAGATATATGATGGATAACTTAACAGGATATAATGGCATAATTCAACATATGATGAGTACCTAAACAGGATGACATGACAAAACTATATGATGTCTTTCTAAAATAGGTTGGGATGAAATAATTCACATACATGTTGTCTAAGTATACAAGATGGCATGATATAATTGACATAATTGATTCATATACTAAGCAGCTGGCACTCGCATGTATGATCTCTAAACTAAGCAGATAGAATTTAATAGTGTGCATATGATGTCTAAACTAAGCAATGCAAGACACCATATGCATCATATGAGAAATATAAACATTGCAACTTAGAGCATACACCTCAGGTGGGATATAGGACTGGTCATCTGTCTCTGAATTCTCCTCTGAGGAGCTCCCTGTAACCATCGAGATATATGCTTCAATAGGTACCATTGCCTGCTCTGAAGACCTTGTTTTGACTCCAGATTTTTCCATAACCGACTCAAATGGCTGATACACATGAAGAGTAGTTCAATATACACAGATTGTCGACAAATGGAATACGTAATGAAAAAAAGATCGCATGAGATAATTCACATATATGATGCCTGGCTCCATGGTGGTGCATAATTCACATATATGATAACTGGCTGAAAAACATGGCATTCCGTAATTCACATATCTGGTATAGAAAGCAAACAGGAGGCATTCACACAAAGCATGTCTAATCTAAGCAGATGGCATGGCAATGCAAGATATGCAAGATATGAGCAATATAACCCAGCCAAGTTAGAGCATGCACCTCGGGGGGGGGGGGGGGGGAATACGACTGGTCATCTCTCTCTAAATCCTCCTCTGAGGAGCTATCTGTAACCAGCAAGAAATCTGCATCGACGGGTAGCACTGACTGCTCAGAAGACCTTGTTTTCACTCCAGATTTTCCCATGACCGACTCAAATGGCTGATGCACAGGAAGAGTAGATGAATGTATAAACATTGTTGACAAATGGAATAGATTATGGAAAAAATATGGCACGATACAATTCACATATACGATGACTGGCTAAATAGGATGGCATTGCATGATTCACGTATATGATGCCTGGCTAAAGAAGATGGCATTGCATAATTCTCATATACTGCCTCCGTTCCTAAATATTTGTCTTTTTAGAGATTTCAAATGGACTACCACATACGGATGTATAAAGACATATTTGAGAGTGTAGATTCACTCATTTTGTTCCGTATGTAGTCACTTGTTGAAATCTCTAAAAAGACAAATATTTAGGAATGGTGGGAGTATGATATAGAAACCAAAAAGGTGGCATTCACACAAAGCAAATCTAAACTAAGCTGATGACATATAAGATGTATAATGTAAGCAATGCAAGGCGCCATATGCATGATATGACCAACATCAGCATGCTAGGTTAGAGCAAACACCTCAGGTAGTAAACAGGCGTGGTCGGCTCCTTCTGAATCTCCATCTGAACAATTATCTTCCTCTGGAATACAATCTGGAAATGCGGGAGGGGGGCACTTCGCCCAGCATGGAGCGGCGTATGCATGACATTATATTCGCACGCAACGGTCTTCTCTTTTTCTCTACATGTTCAGTACGATTGTGTACAATATCTGACATGCATAATAAAAAAATAGTTAGATTTTGTAAGGCCAAAGGGGTGCATGCAAAAATCAAGACTGATGGTAGCAAACGAGTGGATGGATCCAAAACTAATGATAGCAGGTAGATTATAGCTTCAGTTTAAAAAGATAGACAATGGATCATCTATTGTTTGTTGCCCACCCAACATGAACCACATAGAAGACCCCAGATGAACCAGATAGTAGCATATACTATTCGTTGCTGGCTCGATATGAGACCCATGGGCAATTCAAAAATCAATATTGAACGATAAAGTAGCAGGTAATAATAACCGATGTATAACGTAAGCAAACACGAAAGACTGTGACCTCTCTTCCGAAACTGTGTAGTCCTCAGGTTCATCTGCTCAGTCGGTGATGGTAATGCGGTTGGTGTGGCTGCCGGCAATGGGGAAGATGATCTGAGGCGGCAAAAGGAAGTCTGCAGGGGGATCTCTGCTGCAGTGAACGCTTCTGTCGATGGTGCACCTCAGGTGGGGTGGATGACGGCACGGCAGGAGCAGGACATAACACACAGAGTTTTCTTTGACGCCTATCTGAAAATGAAGTAAATCTGTAAGGGCTCCTTAGAATTGGAGGATTCTATAAACTCAGGGACAGGAAAAAACACAGGAATAGGATAGGAATGCACGTGCAAAACAGAGCATTTGGAAACATAGGATTTCAGTCAACCTGTGTGTTTGGCTCACATGAATTGGAAGAACAGAGGAATGGAGAAACAAAGTGATGCGACGAGTGTACAACCTCTTTGGCATAGCCTTGTGGACCTCAGCATCATTGGGTTGGACGTGGAGGATGGTGATGATGCTGGTATGACTGTCAGAGGCGGGGAAGAAGATCCGAGGCCTCTGGAAACGGCGCCGAGGGTACTGCTCCGATGTGATGGACGGTTCCGTCGTTGGAGCAGCTCCGCTAAGTTGTACGGCAACGAGGCTGAACATGACAAGACAGACAACGTTAATCTGAAGTGGGACCCTAATATCATCTGCAATAGATGATGTAAAATACATCACCAAAAAGTGCTAGAGGTAAGACGCATCAGCCGCGCCACGGCCACTCCGACAGATGTTGTAAGTACTGTTCACTCTGAACTTAACTGAAGAAAATGAACTTCATAGTGGAAACTGAGTTTTACTGTCGAAACTGATTGAACTAGTAATAGAGCATTGCAATAGATGTTTAGGGCGTTCGAGCACTAGTAGCAGAGAAGCAGTGATCTAAATCAGCAGACGCTCAAGCAGGGAACGCACTAGCAGAGAGCAAGTCGTGCAGTAGCACCGCGAGCGAGTGCTAAAGTAGCAACTCTTGTAGCTGTCGGAGGTCGTCCAGCAGTAGCAGGGGCGCAAGCGAGACGAACGAAAGCAGGAGCAGTGCAGCAGCGCGACCGATAGCAAGAACAGAGCCGCAGCGCGAGCGAGAGCCAGAGCAGCTGCAGCTAGTGCCATTGTGGAAGTCGTCACCGAGAAAGCAACGACATGGGGGAGAGACGTCGTGGATGATGTGGCCGGTGACGGCGCCGTCGATGGAGACACACCATGTCTGCTCGGTATCGAGCATCGGCAGCCCCGTGAGATCGAATAAAATATAAAATGCAGCGGTGAGTGCAGAACCTCCTTGGTGGCGCCGAGTTGGCCCCGGCTTCATCGGAGGAATTGGTGAGGGTGCTACGGTTTCGGTGGGGCAGGTCAAGACGACGCTATGGGGATTGAGGTGGCGCGATAGACGAGGCGAACGTCGAGGTAGCTCCTTGGAGGTGGAGGACGGGGTGGCTGATCCGGCGGGACGACGAGATCGATAACTGATCCTCATCCGGTGCGGTGGATGAGGGACGGCGAGCTGTTGCGGTGGACGACGTAGACGGGGAAGAATCTTCGGCTGGGCGGCGGTAGGGAGGCCGACGGAGGAGCGTGGGGTTTCGCGGGTTTTGGCGGCCTCGGTGTATGAATGGGGGGCGAAGGGGGAGGGGGAGCCAAGCTTAGGGATGCGCTTGTCCGAAATGTAGGGTAAGTTACCAGCGTACCCCACCGGTTTTGACACCGTGACGTGGAGCTTCATTTTCGGCTGAGGGGTAGAAGGGGGATTTCGCTTGTCTAGGCTGTGGGAGAGATTTCGGATGAGGAGGGAGTTCTCGCGCGCGTCCAAATTTCGGGATAACAAGGCGTGGCGCGGGTTGAAGAAGCGGGAGTTTCAAAGCAGGAGAGACGAAAGATACTCGAGCTTGAAAATTTCGGGATAACAAGGTGCGGATTCCTTGTTCGGCAGAACAAACTTAATGTGTAAAAAAACAATTCATACAAGACACAAGAGAGTCATGTCCCCTTTTACTATATTGTTGTAGATGCCATTGAAAAACTACAAGAAAAATGTAAAAAAACCGGGAGAACAAGATTACCCTGCACAGTACCAAATCGATTCGCACTTCCCTCAACAAGAACAAAAAACAAATCAATTCCCACCAAAGAAAGAGTAATGTCCCTTTTTATATGATTACAGATGCCATGATCTCGAATTTCAATTTTTGAATCCACGTTATGTTGAATTCGATTATATCGTTAGGTGACCTTGCAATTTATAGTTGATGTAGTCGTACATTTTGATCTTCCATCATATATGAACATTTTACTCCACCATGTGAACATATATATTGTCATCTACCATATGGACTAAATTTGAATCAATTTTCCTTACTTGAATACGATTGTTGTCAAGTTATACTATAATTTAAATATTATCTTGATAACGAAAAACATACATATAGCAGTAATCATATTTCACTATGAACTACATGTACCATACGCTCTCCAATTAAAATATTTGTATCCATTTTATGTTGAATTCAAATCATAGTACATTATTGGTCTAGGTAGCGAGATGTTTGGGATAATCTAAACCCGGTTTTCATACGTATAATTTTTGGCTGAATTGGGACAAGTTTTGGTATAAGCCTCTTGCAAAACCGGAGATTCTCTCAACAAGCCTCGTGGTTCCGAGAGGGAACGTGTCACCTTTGTGTGCAAAACGATATACGCTGCCTCCCCCCTGATTTTATTTACAGAGGCAACATAGAACTATATGAGTGCCCTGTTAAATTTTGGAATTATTTCGGGTTCATTTGGCCTTTTTATACATTAATTGAGTTTCTGGACATTTAATGTGCACAATCTAAATATGAATTGCATGCACGTGCTCCGGTGCACCAAAGTGGGTTGAAAAATCACAGGTGTGTCCTTGGTTGAATTTCTAGGTCCCATGGAAGAAATGAGAATGAAATTCAAACATCTGGGCGTCATGACTCGGCCAAGAACATCGAGAAACTTTGATTTTAAATTCATGTAAATCCAACACTCGCCTAGAAATCATGAAACTTGGCATGGTGTCATGTCATGGCACTAACATGTTGTGGTAAAAAATTGGGCCGATTTGGAAGCTCTTGGTTCTAAGAGGGAACGTGCCACCTTTGAGTGTGAAACGATATACGCTGCCCCCCCCCCTTGAATTTCTTAACAAAGGCAACATAGAACTACATTAGTGCCCTGTTAAATTTTGGAATTATTCCGGGTTCGTTTGTCTTTTTTATACATTAATTGAGTTCCTGGTCATTTAATGTGCATAATCAGATCATGTACCTATTCATATCCAAATTGGCAGTGACATTCCCAAAGCATCTATATTCAGATTTGAAAATTATTGGCTTGAATTTGATGGCTTTTATGAAACTGTGGTGCAATGCTGGAACAGAAATTACCAGCTCAACAACTCTGCCAAGGATGTATCTGCCAGGTTTAAATGTCTCAGACTTGGCTTGAAAAAATGGAGCAAAAATCTATCCAGACTTAATTCTACCATTGTTGCATGTAACTATGTTCTTACACTATTGGATGGAATTGAGGAGCAAAGACAACTATCTATTATGGAGGACAACTTCAGGAAAATTCTGAGAAAACATGCCAGCAAATTACTTGAGGCCAAAAGAATATATTGGAAATCCAGGTTCAAGATGAGGAGTGTTAGGCTTGATGATGAGAATACTGACTTTTTTCATGCCATGGCCACACAAAGTTTCAGGAAAAATTATATTACCTCCATTCTCAGTGAAGATGGCACTTATTATCAAAATCATGATCATAAGGCTGCAATTATTTGGCAATCATACAAGGACAGACTGGGTAAATCCATTAATCCTACTATGCTTTTCAATCTGGATGAATTAATACAACATCATGACCTATCTGCACTTGATGCTCCATTTACTGTGGATGAAACTGAAAAGGTTGCCAAAGAGTTCCCTACTGACAAAGCACCTGGCCCTGATGGATTTAATGGTATGTTCCTAAAAAATGCTGGAATATTATAAAACAAGACTTTTACACTATGATTTGGGATTTCTTTGAAGGAAATTGTGACATACAGAGTATCAACACTCCTTTCATTACCCTCATTCCAAAAGTTGCCAATCCAGAGAGTATGAATGACTTCAGACCAATCTCTCTGGTTAGCTTGCCTCTCAAATTCTTTACTAAGCTGTTGGCTAAAAGGGCCCAAAATATCATTACATCAGTTATCCATCAAAACCAATATGGGTTCATCAAAGGCAGAAATATTCAAGACTGCTTGGGATATGCATTTGAATATCTTCATCTCTGTCATCAATCAAAAAGACCCATTATCATCCTCAAACTTGATTTTGAAAAGGCATTTGATAAGATTGAATACAAGGCCATTATTGCTATGCTTCAAGCTAAAGGATTTGGACCAAGGTGGATAAATTGGGTATCCAAAATTCTTAATTCTGCTTCTACTATTGTATTATTGAATGGAGTTGCAGGGAAAAAAATTATGTGCAAAAGGGGGGTTAGACAAGGAGATCCATACTCTCCCCTTCTATTTGTTTTAATAGCTGACCTATTACAGTTAGTAATTAATGCTGCTTGGGCCAATGAGGAGTTAACTCTTCCTATCAATCATGCATACGGACAAGATTATCCACTCATTCAGTATGTTGATGACACTCTTATGATTATGCCAGCTGATGTTGACCAAATAACTCATCTCAAATATCTATTAAACCTATTTAGCCTCTCAACTGGTCTTTTTGTGAACTACAACAAATCCTCCATGATCCCCATCAATATTGACCAGCAGACTATTTCTGATCTAGCTGACTCTTTTGGATGTAAGGTTGAAAGTTTACCTTTCACATATGTCGGATTTCGGGTTCCGGCAGACCCTTGAGGTTTGAACTCTGGGGTGCGCGCGGAGCTTACGCTTCCTACCTACCTGTGCCCCTCCGCCTCGCAAGGATATAAGCTACGAGAAGAAGAACACAAGAGACATAGAGTTTATACTGGTTCGGGCCACCAATGTGGTGTAATACCCTACTCCAGTGTGGTGTGGTGGATTGCCTCTTGGGCTGATGATGATGAACAATACAAGGGAGAACAGCCTCGCGAGGGTCTGTTCTTGGCCGGGGGGATGAACTGCTAGGAGGAGTTCAATCGCCCTTCTCTCTCTTTCTCTGTCTGCTGCCTATGCCTATCTAACTGATTGCCGGGTTGCCAGCTGCCCGATCATGCCTCTACCCTGGGGGTGGCTAGTCCTATTTATAGGCAAAGGCCCTGGGCCTCCTCCCAAATATTGAGCGGGAAGGGCGCCAACAATTGGCCATTTTGAAGGGGAACATCTGGTACACTTATCCTGACTAAAGTTGGTCCTCGCCTGCCAAAGGCTCTGGTGATGACGCTGCCTTGGGCCCCACAATGACTTCTTCCTTGTCGCGGAGTTGGTCTTGGTCTCGTTGCACCGAAACGGGTGCCTTTGCTTGATCCTCTCGCCTGTGCTTGCTCCCTTTGCACCAAAGAGGAAAGGGAGGACACTGCGCGGGCTGGCGCCCGCCTGGCGCCCTTGGTCGTCATGGCTTGCGTCATGGGCACCTCGTGAGGTACCCCGCCTTGATCCCTCCGCCTCCTCGTGAGCCAGCCTGATGAGGTTGTGCCTGAGGAAGCTCCGTGTCGTCCGCCCGCGAGGCTTGGCCACACGCGAGGGTCTTGAGTCTGCGTTGAAGAAGATGGGCCGTGCTGGGCCCCCTTTGAGCCACGCCGCAGGCCGCAGGCAGGCAAGTCTGGGGACCCCCGTTCCCAGAACGCCGACAGTAGCCCCCGGGCCCAAGGCGCGCCCGGGCTTGGCCGTGCAGGGAGGCGAAAGGACAAGGGCGAAGCGCCGCGGGCCCTAACAGCCTGCGGCCTTGGGCGCCGCGTGGCGATTGATTGAACATGGGCGGACTCGTATTTTGCGCCCCCCTTATTTTGCGCCATGCTAGGCGGACTCGTAGTTGTACACAGCCGCTCCCTTCCTTTTGCTCGTGCGCCCTCTGTCCTTCCTCCGCTCGAACTCCAGCTCCTGTTCTCAGCCTAATCTCAAACCATCTCTCCCCCTTCCCATCGCCATGGCTCCGACGAAGAAGGGAAGAGGGAAGCAACCCACGCCTCCGCCTCTCTCACCACCGTTGGTGGCCCCCGCCGTCGGTCGGTCGATCATACTCAATCGAGAGGGCCTGGGCAAGGTCAGCTCAGCTCTGGCTACTATCTTCAACGAGTGCGGGAGGACGATGGCCTGGCCCACGTCTCACTTCCCCACTGATAGGATAATCACCGAGGTCCATTATTTTGCTGATGCCCTGTGGGCGGGTCTGGTTCCCCCCTTCTCTGATTTCTTCAGGGTCGTGCTTTCCCATTACCAGATCCACATGATGCATCTGGGTCCTGAATCCATCGCCCTTCTTTTGGTCTTTGCTTTTGTTTGCGAAGCAATGATGGGCATCCCTTCGTCGGTTGCCTTGCTGCGCCACTTCTTCTCTCTGCGCCTTATCGACCCTACCCAATGCTCGGCGTGCATGAGCTTCATCGCCGCGTCCGAGACAGCGGCCTCATGGATCGACTTCGGGCTCCCTTCGCCTTCGGCTGGGTTCCGCGAGCGGTGGCTGTATGTGGATGTTGGAGTGCCCAGCCCCCTGTTGTCGAAGCCGACCTCGCCTGCTATCCCCAATTCAGGCTGGGGCCAGGAGACGCTCGAGAGCCCCCGGCTCTCCTTCGTCCGGCACCGCTTCGCGTTCTTGAAGTCGATCGGCGTGACAGCGCCCAAGGTGGTGAAGGAGTTCCTGTTACGCTGCATTGCTCCTCTCCAACGCCACTCCCGCCGGATGTGGGCCTTCAGTGGGCGTGGTGATCGTATGAGGCTCCAGGAAGAGGATCTGACGCCTGAAGTGCCGAGGACAGTGCTCTTGATCCTGACTGGTGACCCCAACCCGGGCAGCATCCAGCGAGGAGGGGCCCTGCTGTACCTCTGCCAGAACAGGGATGATTTTGTGAAGCAGATGCCTATCTTTGATGAGTGGGGACTGCGCCCTGCCGGCCTCCAGGGACCTCACGAGAACCCAGTGATGGTGACTGCCCTTGTGGTCGGCCGAGGCGACTCTTCCTCAAGTAGCGGAGCAGGGAGGCATGAGGTGCCAGAGGCCGAGGGGCCTCCCGACAGGGTGACAGCGCCGGGTGATGCTCATGAGGGAGCAGCTGCTGGGGCCCGTGCCGCCGAGGCCGAGAGCGGCGAGCAGCTGCCCTTACTATCTACGGATGAGGCCCCTGAGGCTCCGGTTGTTCCTTTGGGCGAGGCGACCGGCAGTGCGCACTAGGCAGGTGCCCCTGGCGTGGATCGCCTTGATGCTTCGCCCTTGTCGCAGGTTGATCCCTGCACTCAGCTCTTGGGCCACTTTCGCGTGGACTTTGAGGCCCTCCGGAAGAAAAGGGAGGCCCTGGGCGACGATTACCCTTGTCGCCTGCTGAAGCGTAGGAAGTACTTCGCCACTGATGAGTAAGCCTTCTCCTTCTCCAGCTCCCGATCCTTCTGTTGCTCTTGCTGATCCTTGCTCCGCAGGCCCCTTCCAGCCGAGCTCGTAGAGACGGCTGAGGTTCCGTCCTCCTTGGCTTCGCCCCCTCCTCCGTCCCTGAGTGCCCCGAGCAGCACAACCCTTGTAGTAAGGGCGATTGGAGGGGCGGACCATCTTGAGGTGCATCGAGGCCCCGCGCACCCCGCGGTCTTCCTGCGCGGGCCCTCTCGAGGCATAGCCAGCCTGCCGTGGGCTTCTCGCCTGGTCGTGGACTGTGATTGGCTGAGGCGCTCCCTGCGCTCTTCATCTGATGGCGGGCCGACTCCAGGCCGGGCTTCTGGCATGGTGTGCCCGACCGTCACGAGGGTGCCAGCCCCCAGCCCCCTGCCTGGAGGGGGAGTGCCGATCCGTGGCCCCCGGCTCTTGCTTGGGGCAGGTGGTGGTGTGAAGGATGTGCGTGAGCGCACTCGGGAGCGTCGCGCTCTTTGCCAAGGATTCCTTCGAAGGGCGGCTGACGCGGTGGACCTGCTTGGTGAGGAGCTTGCTGATGAAGACGCATGCCTTGAAGTCGAGGGCATGCGCCTGGCTGCAGAGAGGCGCGAGCTGGAGGGCGCCGTCGCCCTCGCACGCCGTCAGCGCGATCTTGACGATGAAAAGGCCAAGGCGTCGTTAGCGGCCTCTCGCGAGGCCCAATCTCGGGCCACTGAGGAGGCCCGGGAGGCTGACCGGCGGAGAGGAGCTGCGGAGGAGTGGGCTCGGGAGCTCCTGGCCCGGTGCCACTCACTGGAGGAGCAAGTGGAGCTGCGCGGGGCAGCTCTTGCGTCGATGAAGGTGGCCTCCAGCGACCCGGTAGGGCTCCAGAAGCGTGAGGAGGCACTGACGCTGGAAGCTGCCGAATGCACCCGCGAGTACGAGCGGCTGAAGACGAGGGAGTGCTTGGTGATGCAGGCGGAGCATGATGTCGCTGCACAGGAAGCCCGTGTCCTGGAAGAGGTTGGACGCCGGGTGGAGATGGCGCGTCAAGACCTCGAGCGCGAGTTCGAGGGGAGGTTGGGGCTGATCCGGGTCGAGGCTGAGGGCAGGACCGCAGCCCTGAGGAGCAAGCTGGAGGAAGCGACGCGGTGGGCCGATGATCTTCGGGCCGCGCTTGAGGTAGCGCAAGAGGAGTCAACCACCTCTCGGGCCGAAGTGCTCCGTCTTCGCCAGCGGGTGGAGGAGGCTGAGGCCGTCGCACGCCAGAATGCAGATGAGATACATCAGCGGCAGGTCCTGGAGCATGAGCACACCCCCATGCTCTCCACGCTCCGGGAGAGAGCCAACACAGCCTTGGGCAACATCTGCGAGGCGGCTGTTGGCGAGCCGCACGCAATCAACTACGCCGGCAACCTTCAGTTCTTCACCGCCGTGGTGATGCAACTGGAGGCGCGGTCGGCCAGGGCCGACAGGTTGGTGGAGGAGAGGAGCCGTGCCCTGCTCGGGCGCGCCTTTTCCCGTGTCTTTAGCCATCTCCGGAACATGGACCCCCACTTCGACTTCGACGCCGCCATCGCCCCAGTCCCCCAGGCCGTCCGAGATGACCTGGCGCACTGGGTGGAAGACAATGTGGATGCTCTCGTCAGGGCCTTCGCTTCGGACAACGACGGCGTGATCGTGGCTGCCGACGAGGGCGGTGTGCTGAACGGCCCTGACGCCGTTGGCGGTGATGTAGACAGCGATGGCGAGTCTGGCGATGCCAGCTATGGTTCGGGAGGTGCTCCTGAGGACGCATTGGGGGATTTATCTGACTGATTACGCATCGTCCCTGTTTCCTTGCCCTGCATGAATAGAACTCAGGTTTTGGCCTGACGGTTGTGAGAGCATTTTGGGAGGGGGAGCCCCTTATGTAAAACTTGTGTTCATCGTATTAGTTGACGTTACACTGCCCGTGCGTCTGCGCCTGGTGGTTGGCTAGTTTACCTTTGTTCCGTGCGGGCCCCGAGGTAGCCTGCATGAGGCCGTGGCGTCTCGAGTGTTCTCTGATTGAATCCGTAGGACGTGGGAGTGTCGCGGGCGGCGAGCTTCACAGGCGTTGGCCTTCTTCACAGGCTTTGGGCCTTTTCCTAAAGGATAATCTTCACAGGCATTCGCCTTCTTCACAGGCTCCGGGCCTTTTCCAAAAGGATAATATTCACAGGCATTCGCCTTCTTCACAGGCTCCGGGCCTTTTCCAAAAGGATAATCTTCACAGGCATTCGCCTTCTTCACAGGCTCCGGGCCTTTTCCAAAAGGATAATCTTCACAGGCATTCGAAATCCTCCCGAGAGGACGCGGTGGCGGCAGTCTGGGCTGCGCGCAAGCTAGGCCTGACCTGGCTCGCGAGGGGATCGCAAGAGCTGAGGCAAAGTGGTAATCAAAACGCGAGAAATGGCTCGAACGAGACTAAGCACCCCTTCCCCGAACACACGTCTCAAATTCGAATCCAACTTAAATCCAGCGGGGGAAAAATTACAACCAAAGGGAAAAGCAATGAAAGCAGACAAAAGGCCGCGTCCGCCACCTAGTCTAGTCTTGGACGTCTTCTCACCAGCGTGGAGGTAAGTGCTGCCACTGGGCGTGGGAGGGAGCCCCAGGGCCTGAGGCCAGCACCCCTGAGACTCCGGGGCGTGTACAGCCCCACTCATTATTACATGAGAGTGTCACGGGGCGGCGAGCTTCACAGGCACTGGGCCTTCTTCACAGGTACCGGCCTTGCTTCATATCGCCAGACGAGGGCCCCGCCTTGCGCCACACTCTAGTGCCATCAACGACGACCAGAAACCAGGACGCCGCCGATGGGGTAGAGCGGTCGCCAGCGGTTCCCCCGACGACCACGAGTCCTCCGCCTGGGGTAGGCCCTGAGGCACCTCCCCAGCAGAGGGCCTACCTCCTGAGAACGCCTTGCTCCGAACGCCGCGGTGGTGATGTCGGATCTCTACCCCTCTCCTGCAGCCCCCTGCGCCCTCCTCCCGAGGGGTAGGAGACCGTGGGAGCGGGGCAGCTGCCCGCTGTGGCGACCTGCACCTCCTGCGATCCATGATTAGCGTATGCCTGCTCCTGAGGAAGTAGCGGTACCCGATAATCGTTGCTTCCAGCGTGGCCCGTGGGGCCATCCCTGGGTTCCTGGAAGGGCTCAGCTTCTGGTGCCTCGTTCCCCCAGCCTGGGCTGAGGAGCGAGCCTTGTTCGCCCTCGTGAGGGTGCCTCTGGTCCATCATGTGGGGCACGTATTCTTCTGGCGCCATCATCCCGAAGGCCACACCGTAGTGCTCCGTGTGCCATGCAGCTCCGCTCGACGCGCCCTCCGCGGGGTGGTAGCACGGCTGTCCACTGAGACCGTGGGTCGCGTCGAGTCCTTCTTCTTTGCGGACCGGGGGCGGTGGTAGCATCACCACCGGTCCGGTGCCGATAGCCTCGCCGGTGTTGGACTAGCCTTGGAGCCCGCGGGCGTACGCGGAGCCCCCGCGTGGGCCGCCCTGGGCTTGAGGCGGGAGCTGGGTGCAGAAGGGGTGAGCCCCCGAGGCGGCAAAGCCCAGGAGCTCGGCGACCCGTTCCAGCAGCACGTCGTGGCCGCCTTCCAGCAGCCTGCACTGTAGCAGCTCTCGGGCCACCGTGAGCGCGGCCCTCAAGTTCGCCTGCTCCCGGCGGGTGTATGGCGTCGTGGTTGCGGCGTGATTGGAGGCCCTTGCTGCCGACCGCGCCTGCCGCGGTGTGAGGGCCGTCGAAGCCTGTCTGCGTCGCCCGCGGCCCGCAGCGCCCTGCGGACCGCGAGCTACCTGGGGCACGGGGTCGCCCGAGGCGAGCGGCTCTGTGCGGGCGGGCCATGCCGCCCATGGGTCTGGGTTGCCCGCCTGGTCGCCAGACATGGTGATGACGACGCGGCAGGGCACGAAGTGGTAGAAGGTGGACTCCGGCGCACCCCTACCTGGCGCGCCAAATGTCGGATTTCGGGTTCCGGCTATCCCTTGAGGTTCGAACTCTGGGGTGCGTGCGGAGCTTATGCTTCCTACCTACCTGTACCCCTCCGCCTCACAAGGATCTAAGCTACGAGAAGAACAACACAAGAGACATAGAGTTTATACTGGTTCGGGCCACCGATGTGGTGTAATACTCTACTCCAGTGTGGTGTGGTGGATTGCCTCTTGGGCTAATGATGATGAACAATACAAGGGAGAACAGCCTCGCGAGGGTCTATTCTTGGCCGGGGGGATGAACTGCTAGGAGGAGTTCAATCGCCCTTCTCTCTCTTTCTCCGTCTGCTGCCTATGCCTATCTAACTGATTGCCGGGTTGCCAGCTGCCCGATCATGCCTCTACCCTAGGGGTGGCTAGTCATATTTATAGGCAAAGGCCCTGGGCCTCCTCCCAAATATTGAGCGGGAAGGGCGCCAACAATTGGCCATTTTGAAGGGGAACATCTGGTACACTTATCCTGACTAAAGTTGGTCCTCGCCTGCCAAAGGCTCTGGTGATGACGCTGGCTTGGGCCCCACAATGACTTATTCCTTGTCGCGGAGTTGGTCTTGGTCTCATTGCACCGAAACGGGTGCCTTTGCTTGATCCTCTCGCCTGCGCTTGCTCCCTTTGCACCAAAGAGGAAAGGGAGGACACTGCGCGGGCTGGCGCCCACCTGGCGCCCTTGGTCGTCATGGCTTGCGTCATGGGCACCTCGTGAGGTACCCCGCCTTGATCCCTCCGCCTCCTCGTGAGCCAGCCTGATGAGGCCGTGCCTGAGGAAGCTCTGTGCCGTCCGCCCCACGAGGCTTGGCCACTCGCGAGGGTCTTGAGTCTGCGTTGAAGAAGATGGGCCGTGCTGGGCCCCCTTTGAACCACGCCGCAGGCCGCAGGCAAGCAAGTCTGGGGACCCCCATTCCCAGAACGCCGACAACATATCTTGGACTACCTATTGGCACCACCAAACCATTTGTACATGATCTTATCCCTGTTATATCAAAAATTGACAAGAGGCTCTCTGGAGTTGCCAGATTCATGAACCACTCTGGTAGGCTAACATATGTGAACTCTGTTGTTGCTTCCATGCCCATATTTGATATGTGCTCCCTTAAACTGCATTACACCATTCTGGATCATGTGGATAAGTCTAGCAGGAATTTCTTATGGTATGGTAATGACATTAACAAAAAAGGAAAGTGCCTTGCCAGCTGGGAAATGATATGTAAGCCCAAAGACCAAGGAGGTTTGGGAGTGCTTAATCTCAGAACTCAAAATCAAGCTCTCCTTATTAAGCACCTGTATAAGTTCTTCAATAGGGCTGATATTCCTTGGGTTAATCTGATTTGGAATGCTTACTATGGTTCTAATACTGTTCCAATTATTGGTGATAAGAAAGGATCATTCTGGTGGAAGGATTGTCTGAAATTCTTGGATCTATTCAAATCTATGACCACCTGTCAAGTCAAATCTGGCAACACTGCTATGCTTTGGAATGATAACTGGGATGGCAATGTCATGAAAATTAAATTCACTGAGTTATACTCATGCACCCTTCAGGAACATATTGCCATCAAGACTGCCAAAAATATGGAAAACATATATGAGTTATTTCAGCTACCTTTATCTATCGTTGCACACCAACAGCTTCACAGCATGTCAGATCATCTTAACAATATTAGGGATCACAGTGACAATGACAAGTGGATATTGCAATGGGGCAGCAGCACACATATGACTAAGAAGATCTACAACTCCCTTATGGGGCAACATGACACTGCTGATCCCATTAAGTGGATCTGGAAAACCTGCTGCCTCCCCAGACATAAGTTTTTCTGCTGGCTGATGCTAAATGACAGAATTAACACATGTGAGCTGCTTACCAGAAAATCTTTCCACTTGGACTCCACTTCTTGTGTATTATGCAATGATGAAGACATGGAGGATAGATCCCATCTACTATTCTCATGCACCTTCAGTCAAAATTTCTGGTGGAATATTGGCATTGAATGGAACTCAGATCTTCACATTCATGATATGATCTCTGATGGCAAGCTGAGATATAATTTTCCATTCTTCATGGAGATTGTTACTGTAGGATGCTGGAGTGTATGGAATCAGAAAAATGGATAGATATTGGAAATATACCATGCTCCATTGCTTCATGCAAGTTTGACTTCATCAGCACTTTCAAGCTCACCATGTTGAGAGCCAAGCCTAGCCTTAAGGACGGCATGTCATCCTGGATAGATAACATTTGAATAAGCTTGTATAATTTTCCTTTCATTCTTCTATTTTCTATTATCTTTTTCACTCTGGTTGCTATCCCAACAACCATTGTACTATGCACTATTTTCCTTTATAATGAAAATGACACACAGTAGGGTTTTACCCTACTATTTTATGGTCTAAAAATTTTAATGTGCATAAGTCAAATTTGAACTACAAGCACATGCTCTCGTGCACCAAAGTTGGTTGAAAAGTCACATTTGTGTCCTTGGGTGAATTTCTAGGTCCCATGCAAGAAATGAGAATAAAATTAAAACATATGGGCATCGTGGCTCGGCCGAGAACATTGAGAAACTTGGTTTTAAAATTCTTGTAAATCCAAAACACGTCTGAAAATCATGAAACTTGGCATGGATGTCATGTCATGGTACTACCATGTTGTGGTAAAAAAATTGGCCGAATAGGAACAGATTTTGGTATAAGCTTCTTGCAAACCCAAGCTTCTCTCAAGAAGGCTCGTGGTTCTGAGAGGGAACATGCCACCTTTGAGTGCGAAACAATATACGTTATCCCCCTTGAGTTTATTTACAAAGGCAACATAGAACTACATGAGTGCCCTGTTAAATTTTGGAATTATTCCGGCTTCGTTTGACCTTATTTACACATTAATTGAGTTTTTGGTCATTTAATGTGCATAATTAAAATTTGAACTACAAGCACATGCTCCCGTGCACCAAAGTTGGTTGAAAAATCACATTTGTGTCCTCGGGTGAATTTCTACTCCCTCCTTCCATCTATATAGGTCCTAATGCGTTTTTCGAAGCAAACTTTGACCAAACGTTAGAGCAATAATATATGACATGCAACTTACACAAAGCATACCTTCAAATTTGTATGTCAAAGGAGCTTCCAATAATATAATTTTCATAGTATACATCTCATGTGCTATTAATCTTGTCAATAGTCAAAGGTTGTCTTGAAAAACACATTAGGCCCTATATAGATGGAAGGAGGGAGTAGGTCCCATGCAAAAAATGAGAATAAAATTCAAACATCTGGGCATCATGGCTCGGTCGAGAACATTGAGAAACTTGGTTTTAAAATCATGAAACTTGGCATGGTGTCATGTCATGGTAGTACCATGCCGTGGTAAAAAAATGGGCCGAATAGGAACAAATTTTGGTATAAGCTTCTTGCAAATCGGAGCTTCTCTCAAGAAGGCTCGTGGTTCTGGGAGGGAACGTGTCACCTTTGTGTGCATAATTCAAATTTGAAATACAAGCACATGTTCCAGTGCACCAAAGTTGGTTGAAAAATCACATGTGTGTCCTCGGGTAAATTTCTAGGTTACATGCAAGAAATGGGAATGAAATTCAAAATTCTGGGCGTCGTGGCTGGGTTGGAAACATTGAGAAACTTAGTTTTTTAATTCCTGTAAATCCAAAACACGCATGAACATAATGAAACTTGGCTTGGTGCCATGACATGGCACCAACATGTTGTGGTAAATTTGCAGTCCGATTTGCGAAGGCGCACACATTAACAATCAACAAAGTCATTCTGGAACAAGTGCTGTCATGTTACAATCGGAAACACAAGTATTGTTGAAATCGTGGGTGTTCTACTTACTAGTAGCATTAACGTGCCGCCACGCGTCCCCATTTTTTATTAGCTAGGAGGCGTCGTGCAGGGTAGCTATTTGAGTACGAGAGGCGTGCGATCAGACCCCTGCGCGTGCTTATCGGGAGGAGAACCCTTTGACCTCCATCTGCCTTCCACCTCTCTCCCAAGGTCTCCATTATTGGCGCCTGAGCCTCTGCTTAATGGTGTGGCTATGTCTCACTCGACTGAGATTTAAGAGAGAAAAAAGAAAATCTGAAAGCAGGGATCTTGATGTAAGATCCGATGGACCTATATAGCATCTACTGCAACTTATAGCAAGACTGATGAATATACAAGGACGATTAATTTTTTTTTGATCAAAGAAGCGCTTGTCCCTTCCGATTTTCATTACTGAAAACCACCACAATTCACAAGAAGTTCAGCACAACTCCAGCCTAACACGAAGGACTAAAAGCTACCAGATTGAAATCGCAACATCCCAAGAGGCCAACAAAGGCCAAACATCTGCGCTAGAACCCAACATTTCACAACCGACGACACAATCCACATCCTAAACCGATTATTACATCAAAAGAAACTGGGAAACTGAAGGAAGTCCAGTAGCAACTAGAAGAACAGCAACGCCAGGGTCGCCACAGCAAGAGTTTTCTTCATTCCAGCCTCACAACATTGATCTTCCATAGAAAGATAAGGACGATTAATTGTCTTACATAATTAGAAAGATAATTAAAAATCCACATGCGGCTACGCCCGAAATACACAAGGGCAAAAGAAGAAGGAAGACAAGGATCTGGCTCGCTGATCTCTACTTTCTTGATGCGTTGCTGCAGGCCGTGAGAACTAGTCTCTGCGGCGAGCGGCAATGAGCTCTTTCGTGTCCTCAAGACGCTGCTTGAGAACATCCATGGATTCCTCTACCAACCTTTGGTGCTCGTTGCGGAGCATGTCATTCTCGTCCATAAGTTTCTTGACGATGACGTCGGTCCTCTTCAACAAGGCACTGGTCTCCTCCTGCTGGTCTGCACTTCGGACGATCTTCTCCTTAGCAGGTCGCGCTCAGCCCGGAGCCTCTCATTGCCCTCCCTTAGTACGCCAATAGCCTGTTCAAATGAGGCTTTCATGTCGTCCTGCAACCTCGCCCAGCCGGAGATCTGCTCCATCTGGCTATGGACGATCGCATGCATGCGCCTGTAACAGTCGTCACCTGCCCGCGAGAAATTTTCCCAAGCCGCCGCGGCGCGGCGGGACATCTCTGCTGCATTCATGGCGCGGTGGGACATCTCAGCTGGTTCCGCGGTGCGGCCGGACCAGTCTGCTGCATCGACGGCGCGGCGGGACCTCCGTGCTGCTTCAGCGGCGCAGCGGGACCTCTGTGCTGCTTCAGCGGTGAGGCGGGACCTCTGTGCTGCTACTTCCGCGCGGCAGGACATGTCGGCTGCTCTCGTAGTGAGGCGGGACATCTCTCGTGCTTCCGCTTCCATGCTCGCCTCTCCCTGGTGGCAATCTCTCGACCCAGAACTCACGCTGGCCATGGCAGACGCAAGGGAAGGATGCTGAATGGCTTGTTTGTTTTTGTGGATGAGGAGTTGAGGAGGAATGCGCAGTCATCTTGGCATACTAGTATTTATAACCGAGTACTAATATGCTCCTAAGTGGGAAACCGTTTAGGTTGTGATCGGTGTGAACAGGTTTGCAATTCAATATAGCGTGGAGTAATTTGGAATGTGACGAGACGCAAGCTCAAAATTTATTGATGTTTCAAGTTTCGAAGTGCGGCACTATTCCCGGATGGAGTACTTATTTTTCTACTCTCTCCTTTCCGGTTTTATAGGGCTTATCTCAAAATTTTAGTTTTTCCATTTTATAAGGCTCAACTTCGTTGGTCCCCAACACATGTTCAGATTCCAAGGTGTATTAAATCATTGCATGCAAGTATTAAGAGAAAATTGACCAATGCATGTACTTTATGCATGCATGCATTGCAATTAATGCATTGATAAACATAATTTTTTATCACCACCAAAACCCACCATTTCTTAGGCTAAAGTAGACCAAGGTAATCCCTATATTAGCATATTACTAAGATGAACATAAGGCACTGTAGAAACATTTAGGATGTGAGCGTGTCAATCTGAATGTGGAGGGACACAAGCTTAGCCCCGGCCAGCAGCTTGGGCGGAACTGTCAAGAAGGTCAGCTCCTGCACGTCGACGTCGCCGGGATCCTTGCTGATTGTCACCTCCATTTCCACCTTGACGGCATCGGTCGTGCCTTTGGGCTCCCCCAGTGGGCCGTTCGCCCACAGCTTGGCCACGTAGTGCGGTAGTGGGGACGCCCCCGCTCTGATGCAGATGACCGACATGATGATAGGCGCGCCGATGTCGAGCATGCCGCTGACCAAGAAAAATGTGCGGCGGTCCTCCTCCGCGAACAGCAAGAGCCGTGGCTCCGACAGTGGCACTTGCAGCTGGAGCACCTTGCCGTACTGGATCCTGTGCATGGGCATGGGATGCGCGGTGCTGATGTGGTGGTAGAGCGCCGGCGGCGGGCCTTCGTAGCTGCAGACGGGCACGGGGCATTTGTAGGGCGTGAGCGGACACACGCTCTAGTGATCGGCGAGCTTGTGGTAAGTGGCGTAGAGCCCACAACCTTCGTGCGGGCACTCCACCCTCACCGATGAAAGGATGGAGTCCACCGCCGTGTTCCGCACGTCGAAGGCACCACCGTGCTCGCACTTCTGGCACTGCCACTGGTTCTCGGGCGCTCAACGCGGCAGTCCGCGCAGGCCAGGTGCCCTCATGCACTGCAGAAATCTACCGAATAGCACATCAATCAAGAAACCTGCACCTTGCTCAATCAGCCGAACGGACGAGGTGTATTCGAACTTCATACATTGGAGGCGTCAAGGGGAGGAGGCACAAGGGGCAGTGGAGCACGATGAGGTCCATCGAGACCTTAGAGAGCTCCATCGTCGGGTCCTGTTCAGTCTGCATGATCTCGCCCTCCTCGTGCACAACCATCTCTCGACTTGGGCCGGGGTATTCCAAAGCTTTACCGTCACATATTGTGTACTACTTCAAGGTGCATTAAATCAACACATGCAAGTATCAAAAGGAGAGTCACGGCAGGCATGCATGCGTTGTAATTAATGCATCGATAAACGCAAATTATTGAAATATATCGAGTGCAGTGCTTTGATGTGTCACGTCAACTCGTACATCAACGAGAAGTTTGATTATCCTCTCCCTCGCGGACTTAACTGCACCTGCCTTTGGCTGTATGACAGGTTGGCCACACACCTGTCGGGCCCACCTGTTATACACGCAAAGGCAGGAGCGTCCCTCCCTCGCCCATGAGCGTGGTGGCTAGCAAGACTAGGAGAAGCTTTCGCTACACGCTCTCCCTCCCGCACGCGGTGGACATGCAGCAGTTCAATCGGTGTCAGGTGGCCAGAAGCGTACTGTAGTACTCCTCCAGTGCAGTAGTACTCCATCATTGTTCGACTTCCCAAAGAGGCGAAGAGCAAGCGCAGCCCGGACGCTCGTGTGGCAGTTTCATGTGTAGAGTAGTCTAGGATAGCGTGTACCGTGGTTGTAAGCTTAAAATCGTTGGGGTCGGATCCATGCTATGTGGCCGTCTCGAAGTTTTTAAAAAAAATTAAAATAGTCTTCTGGCCCTACCTGACACCCTGGTGATTGTAGTTTGCACGCTCATGTGGTCAAGACAGGAATATATATTTTCATTTGTTTTTTCGAAAAGGGGGGACTCCCCGGCCTCTGCATCAGAACGATGCATACGGCCACATATATTTTAATTTGTGGTGGGTAAATCTTAGAGGTTGCAGCAAATATATTGTACACTGCGAGTCTTTCAGCCAAGTTTAGAGGCAAGCATGTGGGGCCAGTGCTATGATGTGTCGCGTCAACTCGTACAACGAGGAGAAGCTTGATTTTACTACACGCCTTCTCCCTCCGTTCCCAAATATAAGTTTTTCTAAAGATTCCAGCAAGTGACTACTACATACGGAGCAAAATGAGTGAATCTACACTCTAAACTATGTCTACATACATTTATATGTTGTATTCCATTTGAAATAGTATCTAAAAAGGCTTATATTTATGAACGCAGGGAGTATATGGCATTTTTATTCCAGTCATAACGTTTTCACTGTGAGGTGGGGCCGCAGTTGAGCAAACCCACCTCGCCCACCGGGCGTCGGCCGAGTTTAGAATTAGAAGAGAGAAACGAGGGAGGAGAGCTAGCTGTAGCACGTACGCTGTTGTCAGATGGGACTCGTGTTTATATAATAGGAGTACTGAGCACTCGTGCCTCTTTTTTTTTTTGAGGGAAATATTAGTTGTATGTCTAGTACCACTAGTTGGGTTCGTGCGACCTATAGTTGTCATCACTTTAGGTCTCCTTTTTGAACCGTGGCTACGCTTCACAATACATATTATTTCACGCATTT
This sequence comes from Aegilops umbellulata, assembly GCA_032464435.1. Classification (NCBI taxonomy): domain Eukaryota; kingdom Viridiplantae; phylum Streptophyta; class Magnoliopsida; order Poales; family Poaceae; genus Aegilops; species Aegilops umbellulata. The sequence goes on along the minus strand of CP136056.1, from coordinate 227,872,782 downwards.
ATCCTCCTATATGTACTCCTAGGCTATTTCCACGTGCTCCCATTCGCCGACATGTGGGACATAGAGCATCTGGGTCGTAGTGCATGCACGACGCGGAGCATATGCCGGGGTACTTTACATTTCAGACCTCGCGAATTTCATGCAAACCCCCCGCAGAAGAATAAATAAATGAATGAATTACTACATGAAACCGTGTTATTTTCATGGAAATCGGAGCACGTTCATTAAATTTTGGACATAACACGTTTATAAAAAATGACCGGACCGAAACTAGTCTAAGGGCACCTTTGATTTTTCCCGCAAAAAAAGGGCCTCTTTGATTCGCAGGATACTGAAAACACAGGAATGGGGAAAGTATGATGGCGATGAACCGAGACGAGGAGAACTCTAACTCAGTTAGAGGTTAGAGTTAGATTCTAACCCTGAACTAACTCTAAACCAAAGAGGTGTATGGATGGCAGGGTTAGATTGACAATAAATGCTCTATCTCAATCATTTGACTACTTTGGACCCTATTTCCTGCCGGATTTGGAGGGTGCTTGGATACGTTTTAGTTCCATGACTAAAAGCAGTGAGACTAAAACTTGCTAGCCTCACCCATGCTTGGATCCAAATACTAAAGAGATGAAAATCAAGTTAATGAGCATTTATTATCCTCCAAACCCTCTAATCCAGAACTCGCCTGTGTTAAAGGAGAGGAGTTAAATGAGGAGAGAGATGAGTAATCCACATTTTAGTAGGGGTACCCCTGACTAAAATTTTTTAGTCTCAAGACTAGTTTTAGCCCCTCTTTAGTTAGGGGTGCTTGGAACTTTTAGCCTCTTAAAGAGACTATTTTTAGTCACAGTAAAATAAGTCCCTTGGATCCAAGCACCCTCTTGGTGTGGTCGGCTCTTCTGTGGCCTCCTCCCGCTCACAATTGACATAAACGAACCATCTATACAAATCAAGCATGCAAAACATGATAATTTTTACTTTGTCCATACAAATGAGATATCCCACTTAAACATGCAAGTCGTCAATCAAGCTTCACAAAATAAAAAAACGCTTCATGAAACAAAGAATGAGCTAACTCATCACGGAAGTCATTCACGATAGGGAGAGAGCCCAGAGCCCCTCACGCACCGAGGGAGGAGCTCTCCATTGTCGCTCTGGAGGAAGGCTCTGTAGAGCCCAAGCCCCGGGAACCCCTCCAACGCCGGACCTTGCGAGTTGAGGTCAACACCGGCATGGGTAGCAGGGCCGCTTGCCGCCGATTGGGAACTTAATCTTTGGGCCTCTAGAAATAATGCAAGCCTGTAACTAAAATACCTAGAAAGGTGAACTGAATCTTTGGGCCTCTAGAAGTAATGCAAGCCTGAAACTGAAATACCTAGAAAGGTGAACTGAATCTTTGGGCCTCTAGAAATAATGCAAGCCTGAAATTGAAATACCTAGAAAGGTGAACTGAATCTTTGGGCCTCTAGAAATAATGCAAGCCTGAAATTGAAATACCTAGAAAGGTGACCTGAATCTTTGGACCTCTAGAAAGATTTATTACCTCCTCAAGCAGCATCAAACAATTCAATGTGTGCACCAAAAATCTATACCATGTTTGATCAGGATCTACTTTTCCAAATCAGAATTAGCGCTAGAGCAAGCAGGATCACTGATATGGCCGTGAGACAGAGAAGGAACGAACAAACTCACCCCTCTCACGACCTCCCTATTAGATGTGCCGCCGCCGCGCACGAAAGAGGGAGAAAAACGACTGGTGAAGGGGGAGCGGGGCGACCTTCGAAGGCCGGAGGGAGAGGGCGGCCGGAGTAGGGCGGCAGAGGCCGGAAGGAGAGGGCCGCCGGAGGAGAGAGAGGGCGAGCGACCCTATGGGGAACATAGAGGAGTCGTGTGATAGGTGGGGGGAGCGATCTGGTGCGGGCAGGGGAGATTTTTTTAGTTCTCTTCTAGTGGGCCCGAAGATAACTAACCCAATTAGAACCTCTCCACCGGGCTATTTTTTTAGCTGGGTTAGAGCAAACTAGCTCAAACTAACCCCTCTTGTTTCGATAATTTGAGGCTATTTCAACCCAAACTAGCTCTAACTCAGGGATCCAAACAAACAGGAGCGTTACTGTACTTGCTACAGTGTGGACCGTAGCACATTGTTTTTTATGGCCATATCACCACATTGTTTTCTACTGCTGGTTCACTGGGCTACCGTGGTTCGCACTGCTGGTTCACTGGGTTGCGTGGTTCGCACTCCTCCGACCTGAGTAGTACTCCCTCCGTTCCTAAATATAAGTCTTTGTAGATATTTCACTACCACATACGGATGTATATAGATGCATTTTATTTGTAGATTCACTCATTTTTCTCCGTATGTGGTCCATAATGAAATCTCTCCAAAGACTTATATTTAGGAACGGAGGGAGTAATATAGTACTAGTATATACCGCATCATTCTTTGCTCCTTCTTACTATTCCGACATGTGGGAGAGCCGGCATCCGGGTCGACGTGTCATGCACCAGATTAGAGCACGGAACGGAAGGGGGGCATCACCCCGGTCGGAGCGCCAGTAATTCATGACTATAGTGAGTGGTCATATCACAAGTCTTTCCAGCAGTAACGCGCCGTCAAATCGCACAGCCCCACTCGCTCACCCTCCTCGCCTCTCTGTCAAACCGCCTACCCGAAAACTGTCGCGCGTACTGCCCGGGAAAAGCCCCACCCTCGACTTTTAACTATGCGAAAATAGTTCGAGCTTGTTCGTTCTATATAAATACAGTAAGTAATGTATGTTTATTCACCCGTGGGGTTGTTCAATTAATGGAGGGGCGGGGAGCACAAGTGAACAATATTGTAGTACTACTAGTAGTAAGTAGGAGTCGTACATAGTCACCTTAAATAGAGAGTTTCTTTTCTTTAATGCCACGTACACAAATTGAAACGCTTGTTGTGGAGAGAAAAAAGATAATCACTCCACTATATATTGACGCAGGGGCCTGAGCGCTTACTTTACTAGGGTTGCTCTCTTCATTCTCTCATCCTGTCCAGATATAAACAAGACAGCGGTAGCGACATTTTCTCTCTGCTCACCGCTGGTCACAGATCCGGCCGGATCCCTTCGGCCGGTGTGTGTAGAGGACTAAAAGGTGCATCGTTCACGCGGTCATCACCGCCGAGGGAGGAAACCCACAGCTACCGGAGGGGCCCGACCCTCTGCCCGTGCCGCTCTCTCCGACACAACGTCGGCTCGGGAGGTCCTCCGACCCTTCTTCCTCCCTGCCGTATTGTCCGCAGATCCAACCTGCCGCCTCCAACATCCCGGTGACCCTCAGGTATAAGTTCTTCAAAAGTGGCCTTGCTCTACTACCCCAGCTCCCCATGTGTTGCATGTGCATCCTTTTCTACTCCGATCAGCTCTTCCGAAGCCACCTAAATTTTTAGTATTATTAGAGGTAAAGCTACTTCATGCATTTGAATCTAGGGCTTTGTCCAAACAACGAAGAAAGGGGGGAAAGTTGTAGCATGAATTTAGGACTTGATTCAAAGAGGAAATAATATGGTGAAAGTAGTAGAGACCGGATACCCAACCGGTCTCTTGGTTGAAAAGGGAAATAATGGGAAAACGCAGTACAAACTGGATAAGGAACAGATCTATTATTGGTTGAAAAAAGGATAGAAAGTGGCCTCTGGTGGACAAGTCAACAGAGTATGTCCAGGATTAGATTTGCTGCCATCACATAGTAAAAGGTCTCCAGGATTAGATTTTTTGCCCTCACATAGTAAAAGGTCTCAGGATTAGATTTGCTGCGCTCACATAGTAAAAGGTCTCAGGATTAGATTTGCTGCCCTCACATAGTAAAAGGTCTCCAGGATTAGATTTGCTGCCCTCACATAGTATAGGGTCTCCAGGATTAGGTTTGCTGCCCTCACATAGCATGAACAAACTCGGCATCACCAGTTTATGCCTCCTTGTAGGTACATTGTGCTGATGCATCCACTGTCGCATGTCCTTATACCAACCTTTTGTTGTTGTTAATGTAAGGGCGCATGTAAAATGAAGCGATCACACTGTTACCTTAGGGACATGTCTAACCAGTGTTATTGTTAATCTAATGCCTCAAGTGATAAGATGCAATTAAACTGTGTTACAAATGGCACTCCTGCTGTTTTCCCAAGTATGATAAGTAAGTTGCTCCTTTACGTTGCTGAGTGTCCTGGTGTCCTCACGGTCCCATGCCCTTAAACCAACTCTTTAGCTGCTGTTGATTTACTGTGTCTGGTAAACAAGCAATACCACCATTAAAGTAATCCCATATTTGAGGAATCTCATTGTTGATCGTAATGCTTCTGGTAACATGAAGCATTGCTGACGTTTTAAAATTTCTACTGTCCTTGCGTGATTGCCATGAACATAATTAAGATGCTTCTTTTCATTTTGTATATGTTTCGTATATTCATTGACCAGCAACTGTTAACTTTCTATCTTTTTGTGCAAATAGGGATATCCATTTCACTTTGTTGCTATTGTGACCTTTTGGTGAACTGCACAAAACACTTTTTTTTGGAATGAGTGTCTTGTGCAGTTCAACTAAAATGTCACGTGGGCAACATCTCTCAATTTTGGTGGAACTGCACAAAATGGTGATTGGAGTTTCCAAAATCTCCGTCAAGTTCTGCTGGTAATCTCGTGCAACATTTATTAGCCTTTGCAAGATGAGCCGTCGTTGTCACCACAATGGCACTTTATTTTAGTGGAACTGCACAAAAGGATAACAAAATTATAGTTGCACCTTACATGAGCCGGACAGCCAACCTTAATGTTCCTCAATTTTAGTGCAACTACTAAAGAAGAACCTGCCAGCTCACGACAGCAAGTACTTCTTGCTAGCTGAATGATGCAATCTTTGCTTCATTTCAGGTGAACTGCAGAAAAAGGCGCATGAATTGAATCATGGAACTCAAGGCAGGCTTCATCCAAGTGGAGGTGCAGGTTGAGTAAAGGAGGCCACTATTAAAGTGAAATCATGCTCTCCTGGTTTGTGCTATGCAAACAGGAATACTCAACTACAAATGTTGTGACGGTCAAGAGCATTCGCCAAGTTCTTCGATTGTATGACATGGCTAGCCAAGATGGATTTAATCCCGATATTCACTTTATCAAAAGGCTCTAATGGGTTGGTTCTGAATCTTGCAAGCTGGGAATCAGTGAGATGTGTAGGCATCTTTGTTGTACTTATTATTTGAATCTTATTTGCTGGTTCTGAATCTTGCAAGCTGGGAATCAATGAGATGTGTAGGCATCTTTGTTGTACTTATTATTTGGATCTTATTTGTTGGTTCTGAATCTTGCAAGCTGGGAAACACGGCATGATGATGCAGAGCACAACAACCATAACAAACAGTTCAAACTTGGTAGTATTATCTTTGTGAAAGTGCGACAAATGTGTTGATCGTGTGCGTCCTGAGACTAATAATTCTAATTGTTGTGCATGTTGATCTTGTGGCACTGATAGAACGAGCGAATGCATTGCTTGTTTTAAGTATAAATTTCTATTAAAGCTAATTAAATTTAAGTAAAGTGACCACTAACTCCTGTTATTACAGTACCAATACAGACCCGCTGGTGAACAGACGTGTGGCCGAGGGTGCATCTTCTGCCGGGCGTGCAGCGGACGAGGGAGGGGTAGTAACTGTTGTCGCCTGTACACACTCAGCTTACTGTTGAATCTAGTTCCCCAGGAGCTGAAAAACGAACTGCTGCCACCGCCTACACACTCATTCACTCGAAAAGACTCCAATGGCGATCCGAGGGGTGAGCCTGCTAGATATGGACTTCAGCAAGGAGTTCCCCTTTGAGTTCACCGTTCAGTCCTATGGCTGCACCAAGTTGAATGTGATGTACACCAATGATACGGACTCGGTGAAGCTCTGCCTCGCCTCAGTCCTATGGCTGCACCAGGTTCTGGAGCATTCGCCCATTTCATCGGCAGCGCCGACTGCACCTTCGCTACGGTGGAGAGAAGGAAGAACGCGATGATTCGGCCATCTGGTGCAACAAGCTTGTCGACATCCAGAAGCAATACAAGATCATCAGCAACGGGCAGGAGAAGGACTCCACGGTTGACCTCGCTGATACCATCATCGACCCCTGATACGCCAACATGAAAGAAGATGACCGGAACACGTGGGAGGTACCTCTGAATCTAGCCTACATAACCTACGCGGCCAAGGACGCATACGCATGCTACGACATGTACAGGCACATCTTGGACATGAGGGCATGTCTGCTTCCTGTAACCGACGAGTACACGGATAGCCGCAGCTTCATGATCAAGCGTGCCAGGAAGGTCTAGATGTTGTACTTTATCTGTTTATAAGCACCTTTATCATCTGAGTGTTTCATGCATTAGCCTATGTGTCGTAATTATCTGTTTTGTCTGAAATATTTCTTTTAAGAACCCATTAATCTAATTGCTTTTTTAGTGTCTATTTGCTTATGTATGTAAGTTCACTTGTCCGTTAAAAAAACTAGTTCACTCGTCTGCCTTGCTTTGAATCTACTTCCTCCCAACATATTCCCCTCCTCAGGTGGACCCAGTAGGTCTCTGAATTTTCTCCCACTTTCTTTCTCGATGTAAACTGAGTTTTCTCCCAGTACTTTCCCCTAGAACCAACTCAACTGTCCCACGTCTAGCCTAAAAAATAATAATACCCCACGTACTATTAACTCATCAAATTAAAATGATATTTTATTTCGTAAGTTGAAAGTTCTTACAAAATAATAATATAATTGTTTATATATAACTTGGCAAGTTAACTCCTAGTGATTGCGTACATAAGCTTGCAAAGATTTTACTGACGTGCAATCATGTGTTTATGTTTTTATAACATTTCTCCGTCTAGCCCAACATGATATTTTCACCCAGCCCAGCAAGTCCACGGATTTCGAGAAAAATGCACATGGGATTTAAACAGGCTGCATAGATGCTACATCATTGTTTCACCCAGCCCACAAAATGGACTAAAAAACATTCCCCCCGCTGACACGTCGGACCCACCAGCTATATCTTCGCACGCAAGGAAGTGCCTCCTTATTACGCACCAAAAAATGAATACCCCCTGCTAGCTGGGACCCACCATAGTGGGTGGCTGACTTGTGGGCCTACTAAGTTGATGAGGACGGAGGGCTTTGTCAACTTAGTCAATATGAACGATTCTAGCTCCAGTGATCCTACGATGTCCATCCAACGGCGATAGTGCTTCTTCAACCTCTGGTCTTCTTGCTCCAGCCGCCCAAAGCTGCGCCGGTCGTGCCGCGTGCTCCTGCCTCTCGTCGTCGGCTATGATGCCGCGGAGGCCTCACCGCCCCCTACTACTCCCACCGCTGGCCCATGCTATCCCTCTACTCACCCACACCCCCTGTTATTCTGCGGCGATGGCAGCCTCACGCCGCAGCCGAACCAGTGAACCCTCGTACTCCTCTCCGTGTGGGCATCCACTGCCACGTCTTCCCCGGCTCCGCATCGTCCCCTTCCTAGGCCTCGCCGTCGTCCACCGCCTTGGTGCTCTCGGCGCGGCGTGGTCAATGTGGTCAACAACCGACTTCCATTGGAAGAGTACTGTACGTGGAGAGGCTGACAGCTGGGTCCACGGCCACAGCCCAGTTTTTTTGTGATTTGCCAAGTAAGTCGCTTTGTCAGGCCTGTTGGGCTGCAAATCTTTCAAGACGAGGAGAGCTTCATTCGGTTGGCCGAGAAAATAGTCCATCAGTAATGGGAAATGGGCTGTACATTTTTAAAACACATCAAACCGGCAATTAGTTTAAAATATCTTTTTTTCATTTCGAGATTTTAAATTACATTAATTTTTATGCATGGAGAATTTGTTGGATTTTATATTGATATACATTTATTTTTAAAATCAATTTGAATGTGAGTCGAAATTTCAGGATTAAAAACAGTTCGGACCGCACCGAAATATGCAAAATTTTGTTAATTTTTTAACCGTGGCCACAATATGGGCTGTAATGCTAACAAAAAGAATATGGGCTCTAAAAAAACCTTAAGAATTAGCAAATTGAAAGCACAAGTGCTCCCTGGGTGGTTTTGGTAATTAATGTCAGCATATCTCTTGTTGGACTAACACTTTTACCTAGTATGTTTCAGATAAGTTCAACAATGGAGTGGCATGGACTAGAGGATGTGGAACCCCTTCAAGATGCTAAGGACAAAGGATTGGCTCAAGCTTCAAGATCAAGACTCTACATTTTATATTTAGTGATCCAAGATCACATTGAGTCTATAGGAAAAGCCAATACTATCAAGGAGGGATGAGGTGTTGCTTAATGAGCCTCTTGCTTCATGTGCTTAGTGATATGCTCCAAAACCCTCAACTATCTTCCCACATCCACATATGACCTAAACCAAAAGTCAAACTCGGCCCCACCGATTCTTTCTATCCGGCGCCACCGAGTTTCACATGTCATAGCCACTGCCAGAAACCCTAGCAAATCGGTTTCACCGATAGGGATCTCGGTCTCACCGAGAAGGGATTGAAATCTCACTGTGTATGTCCATTGCCAAAATCGGTCTCACCGAGTTTGAGAAATCAGTACTACCGAGATTACAATGCAAACTCTCTGGTTAGCTCATTACCAAAATCGGTCCTACCGAGTTTGTGTAATCGGTCTCGCCGAGTTTGCCTGACCAACTCTCTGGTTTGCTTATTACCAAAATCGGTCCCACCGAGTTTGTGTAATCGGTCACACCGAGATTACGTTATGCCCGAACCCTAACCATATCGGTCCTATCGAGTTGCATATCAGTCCCACCAAAAATCCTAACGGTCACTAGGTTTGCTAAATCGGTCCGACCGAGTTTAACGATTTGGTCCCACCGAGTTTGGCAGATTGTGTGTAACGGTTAGATTTTGTGTGGAGGCTATATATACCCCTCCACCCACTCTTCATTCGTGGAGAAAGCCATCAGAACATACCTACACTTCCAATACACATTTTCTGAGAGAGAACCACCTACACTTGTGTTGAGGTCAAGATATTCCATTCCTACCATATGAATCTTGATCTCTAGCCTTCCCCAAGTTGCTTTCCACTCAAATCTTCTTTCCACCAAATTCAAATAATGTGTGAGAGAGAGTTGAGTGTTGGGGATACTATCATTTGAAGCACAAGAGCAAGGAGTTCATCATCAACACACCATTTGTTACTTCTTGGAGAGTGGTGTCTCCTAGATTGGCTAGGTGTCACTTGGGAGCCTCCGACAAGATTGTGGAGTTGAACCAAGGAGTTTGTAAGGGCAAGGAGATCGCCTACTTCGTGAAGATCTACCGCTAGTGAGGCAAGTCCTTCATGGGCGATGGCCATGATGGAATAGACAAGGTTGCTTCTTCGTGGACCCTTCGTGGGTGGAGCCCTCCGTGGACTCGCGCAACCGTTACCCTCCGTGGGTTGAAGTCTCCATCAACGTGGATGTACGATAGCACCACCTATCGGAACCACGCCAAAAACATCTATGTCTCCAATTGCGTTTGAATACACCAAACCCTTCCCTTTACATTCTTGCAAGTTGCATGCTTTACTTTCTGCTGCTCATATACTCTTTGCATGCTTGCTTGATATGTATTGTGTTTGTTAAACTTGTTCCTAAACTCCACCTAAACTTAAGAATATTAAAAACTGCAACTTTTGGCACTTAGTGTCTAATCACCCCCTTCTAGACACCTCTTCTCGATCCTTTCAATTGGTATCAGAGCATTGATCTCCATTGCCTTGGTTTAAACACCTTTGGAGGAAGATGGATGTGTCTACTTTAGGGAGTCTTAGACATAGAGTGCCCATTCTTGATGGAGAATATTTTCATGAGTGGAAAAATGAAATGCTTGAGATTTTCAATGAATATCATTTGAACAAGTACATTGCTAGTCCTTGTGCACCTCATATTGATCCTTTGCACCCAACCCTAGATGAAGATATTGACATGATTCGTAATCTTAGAACTGTTGAGCTCATCATTAGAGGATTGCCCAAAAATTTGATTGCTAGTTTGCCTACTCTTGATTGTGCCTATACTATATGGAAATTTCTTGAGGAACGATTTCCTGATTATTCCTTAAAAAATTTAGACGAAATTCTCCATAAGTCTATTGCTTTGAGTAAGATGAACTCTAGTGATCCTAGTTTTGGTGATTGTCTATTTGAGCTTACCAATCTCATGCACGCTAAAAGAAACATTGGAATCATTAGCAATATCATATCCGAAGCTATTAGAATTCATAGAGGTAACCATTATGATGATCATTTATCTAATGAATTACCCTCTCTAGGAATTGATCAATCACAAGATGATGTTGAACATGGATACTATGATGAAGATGATGATAGTGATTATGATCTTAATGATGCAATGAGGCATTTTGGTCTTATGGCAAATCTTCGCGGCTACATGGCTGGAGGAAAGGAATGGGTCCTTGATAGTGGATGTACTGATCATATGACCGGAGATGAAGATATGTTCAATGAGCTTGCTGAAAACGACGGCCCTCAAAAATATGTCACTTTTGGTGATAATTAAAAGGGTAAGGTGGTTGGCCTTGGTAAGGTGGCCATCTCACATGATAGCTCCATACAAAATGTCATGCTCGTTGAATCTCTTGGATACAATTTACTTTCAGTTTCTAGACTTGCAGTTTTCGGTTTCAATGTCTTATTCACTGAACTAGATTGCCAAGTGTTTCATAGAGACAATCATAAAATGGTCTTTACCGGTATACGTAGAGGAGATCTTTACATTGTTGACTTCACTAAAAGGTCTAAACCTAAAACTTGCTTAATTGCTAAATCTTCTAAAGGCTGGTTGTGGCATAGAAGACTAGGTCATGTTGGAATGCGAAATCTTGATAAGCTTATTAAAGGTGATCATATCCTTGGAATAAAAGATGTCGTATTTGACAAGGATAGACTTTGTAGCGCTTGTCAAGCAGGGAAACAAGTTGGAGGAAGTCACCGCGCGAAGAACATCATGACCACAAGAAGACCACTCGAGCTACTTCACATGGATCTCTTTAGTCCAAATGCCTACAAGAGTCTCGGTGGTAACTCATTTGGTCTAGTCATAGTTGATGATTTTTCAAGATTTACGTGGGTGTTCTTTCTTGATGACAAATCGCAGGTCCAAAAGATCTTCAAAAACTTTGCTAGGAAGGCCCAAAATCAGTTTAACGTGAAGATCAAGAAGGTTCGGAGTGACAACGGAACGGAGTTCAAGAACGCAAATGTGGACACCTTTCTTGATGAAGAAGGGATTTCACACGAGTTCTCAGCTACGTACACACCTCAACAAAATGGAGTTGTTGAGAGGAAGAACCGGACTCTTATCGAGATGGCAAGAACGATGCTTGATGAGTACAAAACGCCAAAGCACTTTTGGGCGGAAGCGGTTGAGACAGCTTGTCATGCAACAAATCGCTTGTATCTTCACAAGCTACTCGGCAAGACGGCATATGAGCTCCTCACCGGTAACAAACCCCAAGTTGGATACTTTCGAGTATTCGGCTCAAAGTGCTACATTCTTGATAAGCATCGTCGTTCTAAATTTGCTCCTAAGTCTCATGAAGGTTCTACTTGGTTATGGCTCAAACTCTCACACTTACCGTGTCTACAACGATTTCACCTGAAAGGTTGAAGAGACGGTAGATGTGAAGTTTGATGAATCTAACGGCTCGCAAGTAGAGCAATTGCCAATTGATGTAGGAGACAAAGACCCTTCGGAAGCAATTCAAGACTTGTCCATCGGCAAGATTCGTCCAACAGAAATGAAGGAGAGTACCTCGTCCGTCCAAGTGGAAGCTTCTACCTCACAACAAGGTGAACCAAGAGTTGATACGGAAGCATCCACAAGTGGGACACACCAAGATGAAGAAAATGAGGAAGTACACCAAGATGAACATCAACAACATCCTTCTCCACCACGAAAAGAGAACAACAACGTCAACAATGAAGAAGGCCAAGAAGAAGAAGAAGAACAAGATGAAGAGGATGTTCCACCCCGACCCAAGCAAAAGCTTTCACGAGTTCGAGCAAGAATTGCCAAAGATCATCCCGTCGAGCAAATCTACAAAGATATTCAAACCGGGAGAATCACTCGCTCTAAAACTCGTTTAGCTAACTTTTGTGAACATTACTCATTCATCTCTAGCATTGAACCTATGAAGGTTGAAGAAGCATTGGAGGATCCGGATTGGATAAACGCTATGCATGAAGAGCTACACAACATTGAGAGAAATCAAGTGTGGACATTGGTCGAGAAGCCCGACAACAACCACAACATCATTGGTACCAAATGGGTGTTTCGCAACAAGCAAGATGAAGATGGACAAGTGGTTCGCAACAAAGCACGTCTCGTCGCCCAAGGCTACACACAAGTCCATTCGCATCTTACTTGCGTATGCTAATCACCATGATATCACTTTGTACCAAATGGACATTAAAAGTGCTTTTCTAAATGGCAAAATTGAGGAGGAAGTTTATGTTAAGCAACCTCCCGGCTTTGTCAATCCTAAGAAACCTAATCATGTTTACAAACTTCACAAAGCTCTTTACGGTTGAGGGAGTCCCGGATTGGGGGGTGTTCGGGTAGCCGGACTATACCTTCGCCGGACTCCTGGACTATGAAGATACAAGATTGAAGACTTCGTCCCGTGTCCGGATGGAACTTTCCTTGGCGTGGAAGGCGAGCTTGGCGATGCGGATATTCAAGATCTTCTACCATTGTAACCGACTCTGTGTAACCCTAACCCTATCCGGTGTCTATATAAACCGGAGGGTTGTAGTCCGTAGGACAATCAACTCCATACACAACAATCATACCATAGGCTAGCTTCTAGGGTTTAGCCTCCTTGATCTCGTGGTAGATCTACTCTTGTACTACCCATATCATCAATATTAATCAAGCAGGAGTAGGGTATTACCTCCATCGAGAGGGCCCGAACCTGGGTAAAAACATCGTGTCCCTTGTCTCCTGTTACCATCCGGCCTTGACGCACAGTTCGGGACCCCCTACCCGAGATCCACCGGTTTTAACACCGACATTGTTGCTTTCATTGAGAGTTCCTTTGTGTCGTCGCCTTTAGGCCCGATGGCTCCTTTGATCATCAACAACGATGAGGTCCAGGGTGAGACTTTTCTCCCCGGACAGATCTTCGTCTTCGGCGGCTTCGCTCTGCGGGCCAATTCGCTTGGCCACCTAGAGCAGATCGAAAGCTACGCCCCTGGCCATCAAGTCAGGTTTGGAAGCTTAAACTACACGGCTGATATCCGCGGAGACTTGATCTTCGACGGGTTCGAGCCACGGCCAAGCGCGCCGCACTATCTCGAGGGGCATGATCTAGCTCTGCCTCCGAACGGTGTCCTGGAGGCCGCACACGCACCGGTTCCAACCCTTAACTCGGAGCCTGTAGCGCCGATCGAGGATGAGCGGTTGGACGTCACCTCGAGGGCTGCGATCTCAAAGGCGATCGAGCCGAACACCAGCCCCGCACTCCGCGTGGCTCATGACTCCGAGGATCCGGACTCTACTCAAGACTCCGAACCCCCCGCGCCCCTGCCAATCGAATCCGGTTGGGCGCCGATAATGGAGTTCACCGCCGCGGACATCTTTCAGCACTCGCCTTTCGGCGATATCTTGAATTCTCTCAAGTCTCTCTCTTTATCAGGAGAGACCTGGCCGGATTACGGTCAGCAAGGATGGGATACGGACGACAAAGAAATTCACTGCCCACCCACCACCCACTTTGTAGGCACTGTCGACGATCTAACCGACATGCTCGACTTCGGCTCCGAAGACATCGACGGTATGGACGACGATGTAGGAGACGAACAGGAACCAGCACCTGTAGGGCGCTGGAAGGCCACCTCGTCATATGACATATACATGGTGGACACTCCAAAAGATGGAGATGGCGATGGAACAGCGGGGGATGACCCCTCCAAGAAACAGCCAAAGCGCCGGCGTCAGCGGCGCCGCTCTAAATCCCGCCAAAGCAAAAACGGTAATTCCGGCACGGGAGATAATACTACCCCGGATAGTGCCGAAGAACACCTACCCCATCAAGATTCGGCGCAGGAAGATGGAGAAGCCAGCCCTCATGAGAGAGCGGCAGACCGAGAGGTTGAGGATGATAACTATATGCCTTCCTCCAAAGACGAGGCAAGCCTCGATGACGACAAATTCGTCGTACCATCACACCCCGCCGAACAAGAGCATTTCAAACGCAGGCTTTTAGCCACGGCAAACAGCCTCAAGAAAAAGCAGCAACAGCTAAGAGCTGACCAAGATTTGCTAGCTGATAGATGGACTGAAGTCCTTGCGGCCGAAGAGTATGAACTCGGACGCCCCTCCAAGAGTTACCCAAAGCGCAGGCCGCTACCCCGATCAGAGGAGGAAGCGCCTACATCACCAGCGCACGACATGGCAGACCGGCCACCTCGCGGCCGCGACAGAGAGGCCTCTCGGCCCTCCACCCAAGCCATGCCCCGACGTCGCTCAACTAAGGCACGGGAAAATGCGCCAGACCTACGAGACGTACTGGAGGATAAGGCAAAACAAACAAGATCGATCTACGGATCGCGCAGGCGCCCTACGGCACGTAACGATGATCTCCACTCCGGATACAGCAAATCCGGCCGAACCGAACACAACAGACATAGCTCTTTCGAGTTGCGTCGTGATATAGCCCAGTACAGGGGCGCCGCACACCCACTATGCTTCACGGATGAAGTAATGGATCATAAAATCCCAGAGGGTTTCAAACCCGTTAACATAGAATCATACGATGGCACGACAGATCTGGCGGTATGGATCGAGGATTATCTCCTTCACATCCACATGGCACGTGGCGATGATCTACACGCCATCAAATACCTCCCGCTCAAACTTAAAGGACCGGCCCGGCATTGGCTCAACAGCTTGCCAGCAAACTCAATCGGTTCTTGGGAGGACCTGGAGGCTGCATTCCTCGACAACTTCCAGGGCACCTACGTGCGACCACCGGATGCCGACGACTTAAGCCACATAATTCAGCAGCCAGAGGAATCAGCCATGCAATTCTGGACACGGTTCCTAACAAAGAAAAACCAGATAGTCGACTGTCCGGACGCAGAGGCCCTAGCAGCCTTTAAGCATAACATCCGCGACGAGTGGCTTGCCCGGCACCTGGGACAGGAAAAGCCGAAAACTATGCCAGCCCTCACGACACTCATGACCCGCTTTTGTGCGAGAGAAGACAGCTGGCTAGCTCACAGTAATAACTTAGCTAAGAACCCTGGTAATTCGGATACCAAGGACAAAAGTGGCAGGACACGTCGGAATAAGCAAAAACGTCGCGTTAGCAGCGACAGTAATGAAGATACGGCAGTTAATGCCGGATTCAGAGACTATAAATCCGGTCAGCGGAAAAAGCCATTCAAGAAGAATACTTAGGGCCCGTTCAGTTTGGACCGAATACTCGACCGCTTGTGCCAGATCCATGGCACCCCCGAAAGGCCAGCCAATCACACCAACATGGATTGTTGGGTGTTCAAGCAGGCAGGCAAATTAAGAGCCGAAAACAAAGACAAGGGGCTACATAGCGACGACGAGGAGGAGCCCAGGCCGTCGAACAACGATGGACAGAAGGGTTTTCCCTCACAAGTGCGGACGGTGAAAATGATATACGCAACCCACATTCCCAAGAGGGAGCGGAAGCGTGCGCTACGGGACATATATGCGATGGAGCCAGTCGCCCCAAAGTTCAACCCATGGTCCTCCTGCCCGATCACCTTTGATCGAAGGGAACATCCCACTAGCATTCGCCATGGCGGCTTCGCCGCATTGGTTCTCGACCCAATCATCGACGGATTTCATCTCACAAGAGTCCTCATGGACGGCGGCAGTAGTCTGAACCTGCTCTACCAGGATACAGTGCAAAAAATGGGCATAGATCCCTCAAGGATTAAGCCCACAAAAACGACCTTTAAAGGCATTATACCAGGTGTAGAAGCCAACTGTACAGGCTCAGTAACACTTGACGTGGTCTTCGGATCTCCGGATAATTTCCGAAGCGAAAAGTTAATCTTCGATATAGTCCCGTTTCGCAGTGGCTATCACGCCTTGCTCGGACGAACCGCATTTGCAAAGTTCGCACTACGCATACCTCAAGCTCAAGATGCCAGGCCCTCGAGGAGTAATCACGGTCAACGGAAACACCGAACGCTCCCTCCGTACGGAGGGGCACACGGCGGCTCTCGCAGCGGAAGTACAAAGCAGTCTTCTTAGGCAACTCTCCAGTACGGCCGTTAAAAAGCCGGACACTGCCAAGCGCGCCCGGAGTAACCTACAACAAGACCGCCTGGCACGTTCCGAGCAGGCGTAGCAATGCGGCCCCAACCCCAGCCCTCGCGGCATAGCGAAACCAGTACCTCGCGTACATAACTACGCCCTTGAAATACCAGGGGCACAGGGGAAGGGGCACAATAACGGCACACCCAAAATATGGCTTAAAACGTACTAAGGGTTGCCAGATTCTTTTTTTCTTACTTTCAGGACTCCACAGTTCGGACGACCTGTTCGGCAATTCTACTGCCGCACAAACGATGCAAGACCCAGGGAAGCAGACAAGCCATGCCGCATTATGGAACCCCCAGGTGGTCTCTATTACAAGCAGTATACCTGTTTCGAATTATTTTCCACGGCCTGCCCCTGGTCAGGACATGTTAAATAGTCCAGTATCTTTCTGCTTATCGCACTATTTGTATCGTTCGGCTTTGATAAACAGCCCCTCTATAAACAATGCATAGTTGTTTGTCTATTTTTTGCATTATCCTATTTTCATATATATGTTTATTAAATGACATGATTGCACCCGTACACCATGGTACGGCAAACACGCCAGGGGCTTCTGTACCCCTCATTATGGTGTGAGAAGTCCGTACACTTTCACAAGTGCGGCACCCCGAACTTATAGCACTATATGCATCGGCTCCGAATCATGATTTGGGTCAATAGTTGGGTTTGCCCGGCTCCTATGTTTTGGTGCCTTACGTTCCGCTATATCGGCTAAGGTAGCACTAGGAGAACCACTGCGATTGTGCCCCGGTTCAGCTGGGTTAAGCACCTCAGTGGAGAAAGCTAAAACTGACTGTCATGATGAGGCGAGAGACCGGTCGCTGTTTGAGAGGTTTTTCGAGTCCCTAAAGACTTATGCCGCTTCGAGCGAGGAGCTGGCTTTGTCCGGCCAAGGCGTGGATAGCGCCCCGAATTCGGTCTTCCGAACTAGGGGCTTCACCGAAATTTAAAATTATAAAGTGATGGCTAAGTGAGAGTGTTCAAGCATTATAGTCTGATTGCCTGGTTCATTGTGCTGAGCGCCTCCCTCGAAGGACCCAACCATGGGAAAAAGAGCACTCAGATTTATCCCGAACACCCCGGCACTAGTGGCACGGGGGCAGAAGCCGACGACTGGCCATCTCTCAATTTTTGATAAACGGCCGCACAGAAAATAATATTTTAAATCCAATAAGCATTGCTTAGCGCATATGAACAAGTTTTCAGCGCACAGGATAAACACGAGCGAGTTCATTCAAAAATTACATCCTTGGTACATTCATCCGCCACAAGGCGGGCACCTGCAAGAACATCCTTGTAGTAGTTCTCGGGCTTGCGATGCTCCTTCCCCGGCGGCGGCCCGTCCTTCACAAGCTTCTCACCGTCTAGCTTACCCCAGTGCACCTTTGCACGGGCATGGGCCCTCCGGGCACCTTCAATGCAGACGGAGCGCTTGATGACCTCGAGCCTTGGACAGGCCTCCATCAGCCGCCGCACCAGCCCGAAATAGCTCCCTGGCAGGGCCTCTCTGGGCCACAGCCGAACTATGAAGCCCTTCATGGCCTGTTCGGCCGCCTTGTGGAGCTCGACCAGCTGTTTCAGCTGGTCGCTCAAGGGCACAGGGTGTCCGGCCTCAAAATACTGAGACCAGAACACCTTCTCCCTCGAGCTGCCCTCTTCAGCTCGATAGAATGCGGCGGTGTCGGATACACTGCGGGGAAGATCTGCGAATGCCCCTGGAGAGCTCCGAATTCGGGTATGTAACAAGTAGTTTACTTTTATATTTCTGCTTTGCATAAAGAATGCCTTACCCGCTGCTATCTTCATCATCTCCTCCAACTCTTGGAGGGCCTTTTGGGCTTCGTCCCTGGCAGACTTGGCGGTCTCAAGGGCCGACGCGAGCTCGGATGCTTGCGCCTTTGACTCAAGCTCCAAACTCTCATGTTTTTTCATGAGAGCCTGAAGCTCCTGCTGCACCTCGCCGACCTGAGCCCCAAATCTCTCTCGCTCGGTGCGCTCCACGGCCATTTTCTTTTCGGCCTCAGATAGCGCCTGCTTAAGGGTCGCCACCTCATTCGTGGCCCCTACAATAAGCAGTACAATCCTGTTATTTTTTGCAATCACGCCTTTTTATAGGCACTTTTTCTGAAAGGCATTTCTTACCTTCTTTTTCCTCGAGCTGCCTCTTGGCAAGGCCGAGCTCTTGCTCGGTCCGCCCGAGGTCCTGTTTCAGGACACCCACCTCCGCAGTCAGTGCGGCGGTGGATAGCAGCGAAGCCTGCATACGCATATTGACTCTTTTTTGTTAGACTCCTGTGAAATTTAATAGATCCTCTATTCGGCTTTTCTTTCCGAACGCCAAAAAGAGCATCAGGGGCTACTGTCTATGCGGTTATATTCTTGCATATTTTTTTACTTACCTCGAAGCCTGTTAGAAGGCTAGCGCAAGCTTCGTTCAGTCCGCTCTTGGCAGACTGAACCTTCCGGATCACCGTACTCATAATAGTACGATGCTCCTCGTCGATGGAGGCGCCGTCAAGCACCTCCAGCAGATTGTCCGGCGCCTCCGGTTGGACGGAGGCCGCCGGCTCAGAAGGCTCACTCCTCTTGGAAGGAGTTCGCCTACCGCGGTCCGGAACCGTTGAAGATTCCGGCACGGTGTCCGGCTTAAAGCCGGACTTGGCGCCCTGGGGGGCCTTATCCCCTTCACTCCTGGAGTCTGGGAGGTTGCCTTGAGGCTCCTCCAGGACCGTCTCCTCCTGCCCTGGAGTTTGTCGCGATGCCACTTCGGCGTCGTCTGCAGTGCGGGGGGAGACAGCGGGCGGAACTGAGTTCACATCCGATGAGTCCAGGGAATCGCCCGACGATTCGTTGAATTCGGCTTGGGGCGGGCTGCATAATTACGCTCGACATTAGGGAAAGCTGTGCAGCAAAGGAACATCATGAGTTACTCTGATATCTGAACTTACGATTTCGCCGGACGCTTGGCTCTGTTCGGCCACTCCTCTTCGCCCTCTTCAGCGTCGGGGGAGTAGTCCGGCAGAGGGGTCTTCCTTTTCCTAGACCCCTCGGCCTCCCCCGTTGGGGCAGCCTTCCTCTTCTCTCCTCCCTCCGCTGGGGGGGGATAGTTTTCTTCTTCCTCCTCCTCGTTTTCACGGGAGGAGAGCGTCTCAGACTCGTCAGATGACGAGTTCGACACCACCACGTTACGGGCACTCTTCCGAGTCCCCGTGGTCTTCTTCTTCTTGACCTTCTTCTCCGGCACCACATAAGGTGCCGGAACCAGCAGCTTCACTAAGAGAGCAGGGGCTGGGTCTTCGGGCAAGGGAGACGGACAGTTAACTGGTCCGGATATCGCCTGCCAAGCCTGTTAAAGGTAAGGGAGTTTAGATCCCGCATAGAGTCAAACTATGAAAAAGAGTTTAAGAGTCCTGTGAAGGGTAGAAATAGCTTACCTCGCTAGCGTGACGCTACGAGCTATATCCGCGGTCCTCGGAAGCGGATGTTGGAGCCTCGGCGCCTTTGATTAGCACCTTCCAGACGTCTTCATACGTCGTGTTAAAGAGCCTGTCAAGGGTTCGGTGCTGCGCTGGGTCGAACTACCACAAATTAAAGTCCCGTTGTTGGCACGGGAGGATTAGACGAACGAGCATGACCTGGACTACATTGACAAGCCTGATTGGCTTGTTCACCAGGGACTGGATGCACTTTTTCAGTCCGGTCACCTCTTCTTCGTTACCCCACGACAGGCCCATCTCTTTCCAGGACGTGAGCCGCGTGGGGGGTCCGGAACGAAACTCGGGGGCTGCGACCCATTCCGGATCGCGTGGCTCGGTGATGTAAAACCACCCGGCTTGCCACCCCTTTAGGGTCTCCACGAAGGAGCCCTCGAACCATAGGACGTTGGCCATCTTGCCCGCCATGGCGCCTCCGCACTCCGCCTGGCTGCCGCGCACCACCTTGGGCTTGACATTGAAAGTCTTGAGCCAAAGGCCGAAATGGGGGCGGACACAGAGGAAGGCCTCACACACGACGATAAACGCCGAGATGTTGAGGATGAAGTTCGGGGCCAGATCATGAAAATCCAGGCCGTAGTAGAACATGAGCCCCCAGACAAATGGGTGGAGTGGAAAACCTAGTCCGCGGAGAAAGTGGGGAAGGAATACTACCCTCTCATGGGGCCTTGGGGTGGGGATAAGCTGCCCCTTCTCGGGGAGCCGGTGCGGGATGTCCTTGGACAAGTATCCGGCCTTCCTTAACTTTTTCACTTGGCCCTCCGTAACGGAGGAGACCATCCACTTGCCTCCCGCTCCGGTCATTGCTGGAGAAGGTTGAGGTGGGAAGAGCGGGCTTGGGCGCTGGAGCTCGAGTGCGCAGGAGATGGATAGGCAAAGGAGGAAGAAGGCGTAGGTAAAAAGGTGGATCCTTATCCCCTTATATGGGCGGCTGTGGTTATGCATCCCCACCTGCCTAATAAAACTTGCTTGCCTCCCAAACGCCATGGTAAATGGCACGGTTGGATTACCCACGTCCGTATTGATGAGAATCCCGTAAAAAGGGCACACGATCTCTGCTTTGACAAGACGTGCCAAGGAAACCGCCTCACAAAACGTGCTGAGGTGGAGAAGTAAAAACGATTCGAGTAAAAGGACTTGGCCGTGGTGTGATGATGCACTGCGGAATACGTCAGCAGATTTGATTTGTGTTAATATTATTCTCTCTATGGCAATATGTGGAAACTTGTTTTGCAGAGCCGGACACTATTCTTGGTGTTTATAAATCTTCTATGAAGGACTTGGAGGAGGAACCCGCCTTGCAATGCTGAAGACAATCTGCGCGCCGGACTCGTCGTCATTGAAGCCTGGTTTTGGGGCTACTGAGGGAGTCCCGGATTAGGGGGTGTTCGGGTAGCCGGACTATACCTTCGCCGGACTCCTGGACTATGAAGATACAAGATTGAAGACTTCGTCCCGTGTCCGGATGGAACTTTCCTTGGCGTGGAAGGCAAGCTTGGCGATGCGGATATTCAAGATCTCCTACCATTGTAACCGACTCTGTGTAACCCTAACCCTATCCGGTGTCTATATAAACCGGAGGGTTGTAGTCCGTAGGACAATCAACTCCATACACAACAATCATACCATAGGCTAGCTTCTAGGGTTTAGCCTCCTTGATCTCGTGGTAGATCTACTCTTGTACTACCCATATAATCAATATTAATCAAGCAGGAGTAGGGTATTACCTCCATCGAGAGGGCTCGAACCTGGGTAAAAACATCGTGTCCCTTGTCTCCTGTTACCATCCGGCCTTGACGCACAGTTTGGGACCCCCTACCCGAGATCCGCCGGTTTTGACACCGACAACGGTCTTAAACAAGCTCCTAGAGCATGGTATAAATGCTTGAACAAGTTCCTTATTGAAAAAGGCTTTGAAATTGGTAAAATTGATTCTACTCTTTTTACTAAAAGGGTTAATGGAGAACTATTTGTGTGCCAAATTTATGTTGATGATATCATATTTGGTTCAACTAACCCTCAATTTAGTGAGAAGTGTGGAAAGCTAATGTCGGAGAAGTTTGATATGTCTATGATGAGTGAACTCAAATTCTTTCTCGGTTTGCAAATCAAGCAAACTAATGAAGGTACCTTTGTCTCTCAAACAAAGTACACCAAAGACTTATTCAAGAAGTTCAATATGCAAGAATGCAAAGGTATGACTACACACATGCCTACTAGTGGACATCTTGATTTGACCAAAGATGGTGAACCGGTTGATCAAAAAGTTTATCGCTCTATGATTGGTTCATTGTTATATATATGTGCCTCACGTCCCGATATTATGCTAAGTGTGTGCATGTGTGCACGATATCAAGCTGCTCCTAAAGAATGTCATCTTAAGGCTGTGGAAAGGATAGTGAGATACCTAATCCATACACCAAATTTTGGCATTTGGTATCCTAAGAGGTCCTCTTTTGATCTTGTTCGCTATTCCAATTCGGACTATGCCAGAGACAAGGTTGATAGAAAGTCCACTTCGGGTACTTGTCAATTCCTTGGTAGATCTCTTGTGTCTTGATCTTCCAAGAAACAAAACTCGGTATCCTTATCCACCGCCAAAGCGGAATACATTGCCGCTGGTTCATGTTGTGCTCAATTACTTTGGATGACCCAAACTCTTAAAGATTATGGGATATATGTGAAACATGTTCCATTGCTATGTGACAATGAAAGTGCTATTAAGATTGCTCACAATCCCGTGCAACACTCTCGAACTAAGCATATCGAAGTTCGTCATCATTTTATTCGAGATCATGTTGCAAAAGGGGACATTGACATTAAGCATGTTCGCACCGATAAGCAATTAGCAGATATATTCACTAAACCACTTGATGAGAAAGTGTTTTGCAGGTTGAGAGGTGAATTGAACATCATTGATGCTTCAAACTTGGAGTAGGAACTCCATTTGATACATGCAGGGCATGAGCCTATGACTAATCCTCGATATTTCTCTTATGATGCTATTCATATGTCTTGGATATATTTGTACCTTGCATGTAATCTAACCCGTGTATGTACTTGGTTGAATATAAATCTATGAGGTTGCAACTCACTCACATCTTGAGCAATCTCTATATCACCAAGTCTCTACACAATGGTGGTTGAAGACAAGAAAGCACGAAACCATTCAAACATATCCTTTGACAAATTCTATGTTGAGTCTCATGATTGTCATTTTGGATACACAAGTGCTCTTCCTTGCAAAGCTAATCCATGTAGGTAGATGAACTCAAAATCCAAGTGGTGCTCCCAACTCTTGATGAACTACATCAACCTTGAGCAACTCACACAAGTTCAACTACATGAGCAAGATCAACACCACCCCCAAGGTATGTTATTCCATCTTAGAGAAGCTTTACTCCAAGTCATGAGTCAAAGCAACTCGACAAGATGTGAATACATCAAGATGCTTAAACGAAAAATGGAAACCCCATTTTGAGCTTAAACGATGAGTATGACCTATGATCAAGTGCTCTCACTTGACTCCTAAGTCAATATACTCTAACATAGGTGACTTTGTCGCCGCCCAACTCTAGATGAAGTTCTTTTGTGTTCTTTTCTGTGTTATTGCATTTGTCTCTTGCATATTTGTTTCCCCTTTTCAACAACAAAAAAACTTCATCTATATCTTTTAGTTTCTTTTCTTTTTGTTCTGCATTTTCTGCATCCAATTCATTGCAAATCTTTCAGTAAATTCCTTGCACATCCTTGTGAGATCTTACTTGTCTAGTGAGCTGAGGTGACAAGTAGTTTCACTCTAATGAACTCGGTCCCATCGGTTTGTTCTCTTCGGCTCAACCGAAACCTTTCGGTGAAACCGAAGCACACAACTCGGAGTCACTGATTTCACCACAGAAAAACCAACTTGCCACTTATTCCTGATTTCTATTTGCTCCAGCTCCACTCAATGATTCTTGTCCTCTACCAGCATCATGTTACACATACTGCTTTGCTCTGTGACTTAAGGACCAACCCATTTGTATCACATGTCCAGAAGACCCTTCTTGGAAATTGATGTCAAAGGGGGAGAGAGAGATCACATCAAAGCTTAATCCTTCCTATAGGGGGAGAAAGAGAGAATACTCAGGGGGAGAAAGTAATATCAATGACCCCAGATGCTTGGTGTTCAAGAGGAGAGATGTCACATGTCTTTAAGAGGGGAAAGACATGTTTGTTTGCTTGCTTTAGCTCAAGCTCTGTTGTTTATTTTCTATTGCTCTGATTTTCTGTTCCCTATCTTCTCCCAATATCCCATGCAGATTCAGGGGGAGCAAGACATCTAAGGGAAGGAAATCTCTGATTTTATTGCATATCTTTACCTGTGGGGACATGTCTATATCCAATGTGGTACTTAGTACTCACTCTACATGTCATCCCAGTCTTGGTTCTCTTGTGGTTTCTCTTGTTTGCTCTGGTTAGTAGATGTATCTATGTTATTTAACCTTGTTTGCGCAGGTTCATCCCATCCTAAGCCAACTCAAGACCACAAGGTAAGTATATGCATCTCAGTCATGTGAATGAGAAATTCTTGCTGATGTGCATATTGTTTGCAAGAAGGATTCATGAGCATGAAGGTACATTTCTCATATTCACATCATTTGCTCTGATGCATATAGCCAAGATACATGTAACACATTGCTTACTCTGTCATGCTTATGCACTCACATGCTCCTATATTCAATATTCACATGATTACATACATGTAGGGGGAGCCTATGCATGTTACATGTCCTTCCAAAGCATTACTTGATATTCTCTGTATCTTTATCTAAAGCTTTGATGTATGTTGTCATCAATTACCAAAAAAGGGGGAGATTGAAAGCACAAGTGCTCCCTGGGTGGTTTTGGTAATTAATGTCAACATATCTCTTGTTGGACTAACACTTTTACCTAGTATGTTTCAGATAAGTTCAACAATGGAGTGGCATGGACTAGAGGATGTGGAACCCCTTCAAGATGCTAAGGACAAAGGATTGGCTCGAGCTTCAACATAAAGACTCTACATTTTATATTTTAGTGATCCAAGATCACATTGAGTCTATAGGAAAAGCCAATACTATCAAGGAGGGATGAGGTGTTGCTTAATGAGCCTCTTGCTTCATGTGCTTAGTGATATGCTCCAAAACCCTCAACTATCTTCTCACATCCACATATGACCTAAACCAAAAGTCAAACTTGGCCCCACCGATTCTTTCTATCCGGCGCCACCGAGTTTCACATGTCATAGCCACTGCCACAAACCCTAGCAAATCGGTTTCACCGATAGGGATCTGGTCTCGCCGAGATGGGATTAAAATCTCACTGTGTATGTCCATTGCCAAAGTCGGTCTCACCGAGTTTGAGCAATCGGTACTACCGAGATTACAATGCAAACTCTCTGGTTAGCTCATTACCAAAATCGATCCTACCGAGTTTGTGTAATCGGTCTCACCGAGTTTGCCTGGCCAACTCTCTGGTTTGCTTATTACCAAAATCGGTCCCACCGAGTTTGTGTAATCGGTCACACCGAGATTACGTTATGCCCGAACCCTAACCATATCGGTCCTACCGAGTTGCATCTCAGTCCCACCGAAAATCCTAGGGTCACTAGGTTTGCTAAATCGGTCCGACCGAGTTTAACGATCGGTCCCACCGAGTTTGGCAGATTGTGTGTAATGGTTAGATTTTGTGTGGAGGCTATATATACCCCTCCACCCACTCTTCATTCGTGGAGAAAGCCATCAGAACATACCTTCACTTCCAATACACATTTTCTGAGAGAGAACCACCTACACTTGTGTTGAGGTCAAGATATTCCATTCCTACCATATGAATCTTGATCTCTAGCCTTCCCCAAGTTGCTTTCCACTCAAATATTCTTTCCACCAAATCCAAATCCTGTGAGAGAGAGTTGAGTGTTTGTGACGCCCGGGTAATTAAGCTACAGTGATCCTCTGCTAGTGATGCCACGTCACCTCGGTTGCTGTTGATAAAATCACGTTAGTTCAAAACGATTCAAATTCAAATTTAAAATATAGGCAAACAACAAAAGTTTTCAAACAATGAAACCAAAATGTTCAAGGGGGTCAGATAAATCAAGTGTAAATACGATGGAGAAGCCAAACCTTGATAAAATGTTTAAGGGCTCTAAACTAAATAAAACAGTAGTGAAAAAAATTAAACAAAAACCTATTGGATTTTATAAAATATTAAAATATTTTATTATGGGTTAAGAATTGATGTGACAGCAGTTTGTATAAATACTACTTTAGGTACTGGTGGTGGGTTGTAAAAACTAAAAATTTAGAAGGAACTAGAAATAAAACAGGAAAGAAAATAAGAAAAGGAATCAAAACAAAAATAGAACTAACACAAAAAAAAGAGGAAAGAACCCCCCCCCCGGGGGGCTCCAGCCCAGCAGCCCCCGGCCCAATAGTGGGCCAAGTCCCGACCAGGTCGGCCCACCCCCATGGCCCCTTAACCTTCCACTCCCCCCGCTAACCCTAGCCGCACCCCCTGATCCCCACTCCTCTCCCCGAACCCCCCCTCGATCCCCTCCTCGCGCCGCCAGGGACGAGCGCCCCCTCCCCCCATCGACGGGCGGCCCCCTTCCCACCTCGACGCCGCCGACCTCTATAGAACGCTCGTCACCGCCGTCGCCTCCCCGTCTCCTCCCCATGCCGGACTGCCTCGTCTCCTCCTCGCCCCCGCTCCTGATCTGGGCGCCTTGCCGCGGCGCCCCAGCGACGCCACCGCCCGGGGACGACGTCGCCCGCCTCCCCGACTGCCACCTCATCGTCCCGCTTCTCAATCGACCACCTTAAGCCACTGCCTCCCCGTCTGGCCACTGGACCTCACCGGCAGGGTTCCTCCGGCCTCCCCGAGCTCTCCTTTGCAACGATGTGAGCGTCCGGCTCCCCCTGGCCTCTTCCCTCTCTTCCACGTCCCCTGTAGACGCCTGTCGATGAGACCGTGCCTCTGCCGCCACTCGGCGCCGACGTGGTGGTCGATTCCGACCGTCCCTAGCTCCTGCTAGAAGCTCCAGTGGGTGTGTGGCGAGGCCCTTGTCCGATCCATGACGACCACCGCTAGAATGTTAGCCGGAGGCGAGCGCACGGTCATCGCCGGTGCGCTCTGCCTCAACATCGTTACCCTGCTGACGTGGAACTGCGATTAGCGCTTAATTACCATGCTAATCCACCCCTATGTCATTGACCAGTGGGTCATCCCTGCTAATTCCCACTATTTAATAAACCTGTTAACTAAGTAGACAATAACATGTGGACCCCCAACACCCAAATAACCCTTCACTTAAAACATGCCCCTGACCGTAGGCCCCACTACTTAATTAGATTAACTAAAATCGTTTAAAACTTTGATTAACAAAAGGTTCCACTAACCTGTGGGTCCCACTACTAAATAAATCTAGTTAGTTAAATAGTTTAACTAGCAGTCTATGACATGTGGCCCCCACATGTCAGTTGGACCAGTCAAACCAGTCAACAAGTTGACTATTGACTGTTGGCTAGGCAGTCAGCAGGGCCCACCTGTCAGTCAAATAGTCATATCCCTGGGTACACTTCTGTGTACCCGTAGCATATAGTATTTAATATAATTTCGAATTAAATTAACTATAGAATTTCAGAAAAAACGATTTAGACTTTAGAAAATCATATAAAATAAACAGTAGCTCAGATGGAAAAACTTTGTACATGAAAGTTGATCAGAACGACGAGACGATTCCGGATACGCAACCCGTTCGTCCGCCACACCCCCCCTAACCTATCGAACCCGCAACTTTCCCCCTCTGGTTCATCTATCCGAAAACGCGAGACACCGGGGATACTTTCCCGGATGTTTCCCCCTTCACCAGTATCACTTACTACCGCGTTAGGTCACCTCTAGCACCGCGCATTGCCATGTTATACTTTGATTGCTCTGTTATTTATTGTGTTCCCCCTCCGTTACTTCTTTCCGGTAGACCCCGTGCCGATGTTGATGCCCCTGTGGTCGACTACAACACCGACGACCCCTCCTTCTTGTCTAAGCAACCAGGCAAGCCCCCCCCCCCTTGATCACCAGATATCGCCTACTCTTCTCTATACTGCTTGCATTAGAGTAGTGTAGCATGTTACTGCTTTCCGTTAATCCTATTCTGATGCATAGCCTGTCCTTGCTACTACTGTTGTTACCTTTACCTGCAATCCTAATGCTTAGTATAGGATGCTAGTGTTCCATCAGTGGCCCTACACTCTTGTCCGTCTGCCATGCTATACTACTGGGCCGTGATCACTTCGGGAAGTGATCGCGGACATATATTATATACTTTACACTGTTACATTACCTGTGATACTGTTCGGAGTTGGGGGCTGAAGGGGCGGGTGGTTCCACCCAGGTAGTGGTGGGCCTGGGTTCCCGACGGCCCCCGACTGTTACTTTGTGGCGGAGCGACAGGGCAGGTTCAGACCACCTAGGAGAGAGGTGGGCCTGGCCCTGTCGGCGTTCGCGGATACTTAACACGCTTAACGAGATCTGAGTATTTGATCTGAGCCTGGCCATTTGGTCTATACGCACTAACCATCTACGCGGGAGTAGTTATGGGTATCCCGGCGTCGTGGTATCAGCCGAAGCCTTCGTGACGTCAGCGACAGAGCGGCGCGTGCCGGATTGGACTGGAACGCCACTAGGCTAGGTCTGCTTCCGGCCGCCCACGCAACGTGCAGGTGTGCTCAGGGCGATGGGCCCAGACCCCTGCGCGCTTAGGTTTAGACCGGCGTGCTGACCTCTCTGTTGTGCCTAGGTGGGGCTGCGACGTGTTGATCTTCCGAGGCCGGGCATGACCCAGAAAAGTGTGTCCGGCCAAATGGGATCAAGCGTGTTGGGCTATGTGGTGCACCCCTGCAGGGAAGTTAATCTATTCGAATAGCCGTGTCCCTCGGTAAAGGGACGACCCGGAGTTGTACCTTGACCTTATGACAACTAGAACCGGATACTTAATAAAACACACCCTTCCAAGTGCCAGATACAATCCGGTGATCGCTCTCTAACAGGGCATCGAGGAGGGGATCGCGGGGTAGGATTATGCTATACGATGCTACTTGGAGGACTTTAGTCTACTCTCTTCTACCTGCTGCAAGACGGAGGCGACCAGAAGCGTAGTCTTCGATAAGACTAGCTATCCCCCTCTTATTCTGGCATTCTACAGTTCGGTCACTAATATGGCCTCTTACACATATATCCATGCATATGTAGTGTAGCTCCTTGATTGCGAGTACTTTGGATGAGTACTCGCGGTTGCTTTTCTCCCTCTTTTCCCCCTTTCCCTTCTACCTGGTTGTCGCAACCAGATGTTGGAGCCCAGGATCCAGACGCCACCGTCGATGACGACTCCTACTACTCTGGAGGTGCCTACTACTACGTGCAGCCCGCTGACGACGACCAGGAGTAGTTAGGAGGATCCCAGGCAGGAGGCCTGCGCCTCTTTTGATCTGTATCCCAGTTTGTGCTAGCCTTCTTAAGGCAAACTTGTTTAACTTATGTCTGTACTCAGATATTGTTGCTTCCGCTGACTCGTCTATGATCGAGCACTTGTATTCGAGCCCTCGAGGCCCCTGGCTTGTATTATGATGCTTGTATGACTTATTTTATTTGTAGAGTTGTGTTGTGATATCTTCCCGTGAGTCCCTGCTCTTGATCGTACACATTTGCGTGCATGATTAGTGTACGATTGAATCGGGGGCGTCACAAGTTGGTATCAGAGCCGGCTGCCTGTAGGAATCCCCCTTCCAACTCCTTGGCTGTAGTCGAGTCTAGACATTGCAAAACTTTTACTAACATGGTTGTGTGCCTTATGGGCCCACGTCGCCATTGGGTGGTACTAGGATCTTTTACTCCTCGACCTTTACTCTGGGATTCTGAACTATCTTCTATTCGGGTTAAACGATTTTTACTAAAATCTAACTTTAGGTTCTCGAAAATACTTTCTCCCGGAGAGGCCCTTCAGTCCAGATGATCACCGACTGCACCAGAAGATTTCGGAGATACTCTTTGATATTCTCTCGAGACTTTGTGCCCATCACTTTTGCTATTCCCGACCACCGATAAATCCTTATGGATAACAACTTACACCTGCCATTCATACGATCATCTCCCATTGATCTTGTTATTACAAGATACCCCGAAGTTTTCTCTATTGTTCCGAGAATACTTTGTGCCTACTGCCTTGCTGTTCTTTGTCACTTGAATACCCCTACAGATAATTCTCGCACTTATCGAGTATCCGCTCATCCCCCAGTTGATTCATGTATGTCACCAATCTTCGATATACCATTCGATCTTCCGAAAATCCTCAGGAGCCTATTGCTCTTGAAATTCTTGCTTGCTTGCATTATGGTTAATCCCATAAGCCTCGTAATCATATTGGCATCCCTTGTCATTATCATTTTGAGTCTGTTGATTCAAAATGTTGCGAATGCTCGCAATCCTCAATCAGATCCTAGAATTCATTCTTTCGGCTCAGACGTCATTTTAAACATGAGCTGAATCTAGACCAATCAAATTGTTGTCGATTTTACCCTAATCTTACTCAACTTATCCATGCTTAATTAGAGCGTTTGCTTCTGATCCTTCGATTTGGAAATCATAATTCCTTTTCATGTGAGCTTTGTATTAGCCAGTTGCTTCTATAATCCAATGCCTTCACCTTGTTTCTCCCTCTGGTTGTGTGACGATACTCACACCAGCTTCGCTATGGATCATCGGATCCTTTGTTGAAATATCATCCGACAGCGTCCTTCGTATACAAAAACCTCGATAAGTTCTTTCCCTGATACATAATGCCTTCGGTAAATTGTATCCTCTCGTTTTGTCACCCATGCTCTAGTATCGAGCTTGTGTTATTTGCTCTTGAAACTGTGGTATATGTTTCTAAGAAGCCCTATGGGTTGAACATATGCCTTCTCTAAACCGTGTGAACCCGAAGGTTTTCACGAGTCATACTCTTATGGTGCTTCGCCAGATAAAATTTCAGCACTGCAACTTCATCGAACGCGAGAAGTGAATGAAAGGTTATGCATTGGAGAAGTGGGAGTCAACCTTGAACTTTGTGTTCATGCCCATGGACACGATGTAGATCCTATCATGGAAACTTCTGGTAACTATTTCCTTGATATACCATCCTTTGGTATCGGTGAATTGATCCTTTGCAATCATGGTTTCGACCATGTTCTCCTTTAAATACCATTTCTCATGCAAGTGTAAGCACTTGTCTGCTGCGGAGCAATACCCCATTCCAACCTCTACTTTGATCTGTCATCGAGTATTACCCCCCTCTGGTATCTCGAGATTATCATGGAACTGCAGAACTTCTTATGAGTTCTTCTTCAAGTATTATTTCTCACTGATTCCAAAATTTTCCCTGGGTTCTGAGTTGTTAGACACTCAAGGACACCGACAGTGAATCGAGTCTGTACTCCGATTCAATAACTATAAGTAATTTTTATTGCCCATGAGTTTAAAATCCTTCGAGTCATTCCTAGCCCGGTTGGCTATATCATTATTGTGCTAAATTTCAACTATGCTACCTGGTCATTCCCGGAGCAAAATTTTCGAAGATGGCCTAATCTTACATCGATATTCCTCGTCATATCATTTCTACTGGAACAACAAACTTGGTCTCGAGTTTGTGTCGTACCCTTGGTTCCAATAACCTTTTTGTTCACCATTCATTTGACTTGATGTCATCGCCGATCGATTACATCTTGAAATCTCTCTACAAAATGTGTCGTGATCATCATCAACCTTACGAGCTCTTTCAGGATATCAATTGAGTTCATGATGAGAAATACCATCCTTGCCCTCGATGATCTACGTTATCATCGACCACCTTATTGCCTTCCCACCAACACAAGCTTGTTTGTGTTTGGTGATATACCTTCAGTTCCTTGCTATCCAGCAATTGTTCTCCTTTACCTTGGAACATTAACATCTCTTATGTCATCAATGTTGTGAGAATTTCGCCACCTCTTAAGAATTCTTGGTATGGTGATACTTCTCACCATCACCATTCTTTCTTAGGTCCTCGTGTTGATACCAACCGGGGTACCAACAAGTGAGAAGTACTTTTTGGATTCTGCCCTTCTAGCAACCCTATTGCTTTGAAGTTAATGGTCGGCCGTTCGTTCTTAGTCTATTGATTATTGAATCACCATTCCGCCGTTGGTCGTGCAACCCAGCCCATATTTCGGGTGCACCTATCAACCAATGTTTAATTGTGTATGTTTTTTTTCTCGAGCATACTTCCTTATATCATTTGATCTGACAAATGTTATCTCCTTGTTCACTTAATTGTGGAAATCCATCTTTTAGAAATCTCGATGAATTGACGTTGAGTTCATCAGCCACCTCCTTGTCCTCTCCTTGGATTAATGATGAACTCTTGTTAACGGAAATCACTTCATAGATCATTTCCCGAGAATCCTACAGTGTCATCCCGTCAATTGTGTTGCACCTTTCTTCTCAGGCATCCTGAGTCTGAGGTATCCCGACACCAATTAGATCTAAACCTCAATCAGATATGATGGTTGGAACATATTTTCAAGAGTTATAACATTGGTCCCTATATGCCCCGATAAGGTGATGTCATGCCTAGCACGCCTGACCAGGGGACCCAGTGTTATAGTTTCCTTTTTAACAAGGATAGTCATTTTCCATGAGGAAATGGAATGCCTTGTTTAATAAGTTCATCCTGATGGATCCTTTGTGTATCCAAAATCCGACCTTTGCTTGAAAACCATGTCAATGTTATCTCAAAGCATGTTTGTGGTACTCCGATTTTCAACAAGAACATTTGAAGCCCAATGCTAATTGTTTCTTTCTTATTTATCCTAACCCCATTGTATGGGTTATGTCATGCAATTCCTCTACCCTTACCTAAATGTTTTTCTACTTAGTATCCTGTCATGGATATCATCTGCTTGTCCTTGGGAAGGATATACCCCTGGAATATTTCTTTCCATTGTCTAATTAAATCTGATAGACACTTTTACTTTTCATTGGGTTGTTTAACCCCTTTCTATGACCTATATGAAGTAAGCAGTAATAATTCCCTGCTTGTGCAAACACCTCGTTGTACCCCTCTGTCGGTAAGACCCTATTACTATTGTTGATGACATTCCGGTAACCACCGATGGACGAGAACCTTGCCTATTGGTCCGCCTCGTTCAGACGAGCAGGAAAATGGTTCTCTTCGTCCCCCGCCCTTGGTACCAACGTTGTTGCCAACATAACTGATAGGTTACCCTCTGACATGCCTTGCTATTGTGACCGTGCGAGATGTCACCGCTCCTATTTTTAACCCACATGGTGGGCCCATAACCCACAGGTCCCAGG
The DNA here is from genome assembly GCA_032464435.1 of Aegilops umbellulata. NCBI lineage: Eukaryota > Viridiplantae > Streptophyta > Magnoliopsida > Poales > Poaceae > Aegilops > Aegilops umbellulata. The sequence continues at coordinate 227,839,495 of CP136056.1, read as the reverse complement.
ATCGAAACCTGACTCTCATGTATGCCCTTGTTTCCAAAGTTATTCCTCACGCTTGGCTTCGTATGCAGATCACGAGCCACCTTCCTTGAGATCATCAATTCTGGTATTTGATACAATATGTAATCCGTTGCTTTGAACCCCTTTCACGCCCTATTTCAGGCATCGAACGATTGCCTGCCTGCTCGAAACTTCCTATGATACCTCCTTACTTTGCTCTCGATATTTTCTTAAGTTTCGATTCGAGAGTTACTTCCCGCCACCTTCCCGATGTTATCGACCAGATAGTCAACCTAGCAGAGGTCCGTTCTCCCGGAATACACACCCTTTATTCTTTCGTAAGTACGTTGGAGTTCCCGAGAAAAGGGCGACATCACCATGATGACCTGAAGTAGAGAAATGAAGATGCCAATGTAATGGATCGACCTCTTCAAGAAGAGCAACCAAGACTGAGAAGATTCATTAGGATTTCGTAACCAGACCTTCCCCTTAGTACCCCTCTTAAATCTCGGGACGAGATTTCTTGTAGTGGAGGAGAATTGTGATGCCCGGGTAATTAAGCTACAGTGATCCTCTGCTAGTGATGCCACGTCACCTCGGTTGCTGTTGATAAAATCACGTTAGTTCAAAACGATTCAAATTCAAATTTAAAATATAGGCAAACAACAAAAGTTTTCAAACAATGAAACCAAAATGTTCAAGGGGGTCAGATAAATCAAGTGTAAATACGATGGAGAAGCCAAACCTTGATAAAATTTTTGAGGGCTCTAAACTAAATAAAACAGTAGTGAAAACAATTAAACAAAAACCTATTGGATTTTATAAAATATTAAAATATTTTATTATGGGTTAAGAATTGATGTGACAGCAGTTTGTATAAATACTACTTTAGGTACTGGTGGTGGGTTGTAAAAACTAAAAATTTAGAAGGAACTAGAAATAAAACAGGAAAGAAAATAAGAAAAGGAATCAAAACAAAAATAGAACTAACACAAAAAAAGAGGAAAGAACCCCCCCCCCCCGGGGGCTCCAGCCCAGCAGCCCCCGGCCCAATAGTGGGCCAAGTCCCGACCAGGCCGACCCACCCCCATGGCCCCTTAACCTCCCACTCCCCCCCGCTAACCCTAGCCGCACCCCCTGATCCCCACTCCTCTCCCCGAACCCCCTCGATCCCCTCCTCGCGCCGCCAGGGACGAGCGCCCCCTCCCCCCATCGACGGGCGGCCCCCTTCCCACCTCGACGCCGCCGACCTCTATAGAATGCTCGTCACCGTCGTCACCTCCCTGTCTCCTTCCCATGCCAGACTGCCTCGTCTCCTCCTCGCCCCCACTCCTAATCTGGGTGCCTTGCCGCGGCGCCCCGGCGACGCCACCGCCCGGGGACGACGTCGCCCGCCTTCCCGACTGCCACCTCATCGTCCCGCTTCTCCATCAACCACCTTGAGCCAATGCCTCCCTGTCTGGCCACTGGACCTCGTCGGCAGGGTTCCTCCGGCCTCCCCGAGCTCTCCTCTGCAACGATGTGAGCGTCCGGCTCCCCCTGGCCTCTTCCCTCTCTTCCACGTCCCATGTAGACGCCTGTCGATGAGACCGTGCCTCTGCCGCCACTCGACGCCAACGTGGTGGTCGATTCCAACCGTCCCCAGCTCCTGCTAGAAGCTCCAGTGGGTGTGTGGCGAGGCCCTCGTCCGATCCATGACGACCACCGCTAGAATGTTCGCCGGAGGCGAGCGCACGGTCGACGCCGGTGCGCTCTGCCTCAACGTCGTTACCCTGCTAACGTGGAACTGCGATTAGCGCTTAATTACCATGCTAATCCACCCCTATGTCATTGACTAGTGGGTCATCCCTGCTAATTCCCACTATTTAATAAACCTGTTAACTAAGTAGACATTAACATGTGGACCCCCAGCACCCAAATAACCCTTCACTTAAAACATGCCCCTGACCGTAGGCCCCACTACTTAAATAGATTAACTAAAATCGTTTAAAATCTTTGATTAACAAAAGGTTCCACTAACATATGGGTCCCACTTCTAAATAAATCTAGTTAGTTAAATAGTTTAACTAGCAGTCTATGACATGTGGCCCCCACATGTCAGTTGGACCAGTCAAACCAGTCAACAAGTTGACTGTTAACTGTTGGCTAGGCAGTCAGCAGGGCCCACCTGTCAGTCAAATAGTCATATCCCTGGGTACACTTCTGTGTACCCGTAGCATATAGTATTTAATATAATTTCGAATTAAATTAACTATAGAATTTCAGAAAAAACGATTTAGACTTTAGAAAATCATATAAAATAAACAGTAGCTCAGATGGAAAAACTTTGTACATGAAAGTTGATCAGAACGACGAGACGATTCCGGATACGCAACCCGTTCGTCCGCCACACCCCCCTAACCTATCGAACCCGCAACTTTCCCCCTCTGGTTCATTTGTCCGAAAACGCGACACACCGGGGATACTTTCCCGGATGTTTCCCCCTTCACCAGTATCACTTACTACCGCGTTAGGTCACCTCTAGCACCGCGCATTGCCATGTTATACTTTGATTGCTCTGTTATTTATTGTGTTCCCCCTCCGTTACTTCTTTCCGGTAGACCCCGTGCCGATGTTGATGCCCCTGTGGTCGACTACAACACCGACGACCCCTCCTTCTTGTCTGAGCAACCAGGCAAGCCCCCCCCCCCTTGATCACCAGATATCGCCTACTCTTCTCTATACTGCTTGCATTAGAGTAGTGTAGCATGTTACTGCTTTCCGTTAATCCTATTCTGATGCATAGCCTATCCTTGCTACTACTGTTGTTACCTTTACCTGCAATCCTAATGCTTAGTATAGGATGCTATTGTTCCATCAGTGGCCCTACACTCTTGTCCGTCTGCCATGCTATACTACTGGGCCGTGATCACTTCGGGAAGTGATCGCGGACATATATTATATACTTTACACTGTTACATTACGTGTGATACTGTTCGGAGTTGGGGGCTGAAGGGGCAGGTGGTTCCACCCAGGTAGTGGTGGGCCTGGGTTCCCGATGGCCCCCGACTGTTACTTTGTGGCAGAGCGACAGGGCAAGTTCAGAACACCTAGGAGAGAGGTGGGCCTGGCCCTGTCGGCTTTTGCGGATACTTAACACGCTTAACGAGATCTAGGTATCTGATCTGAGTCTGGCCATTTGGTCTATACGCACTAACCATCTACGCGGGAGTAGTTATGGGTATCCCAGCGTCGTGGTATCAGCCAAACCCTTCGTGACGTCAGCGACAGAGCGGCGCACGCCGGATTGGACTGGAACGCCACTAGGCTAGGTCTGCTTCCGGCCGCCCACGCAACGTGCAGGTGTGCCCAGGGCGATGGGCCCAGACCCCTGCGCGCTTAGGTTTAGACCGGCGTGCTGACCTCTCTGTTGTGCCTAGGTGGGGCTGCGACGTGTTGATCTTCCGAGGCCGGGCATGACCCAGAAAAGTGTGTCCGGCCAAATGGGATCAAGCGTGTTGGGCTATGTGGTGCACCCCTGCAGGGAAGTTAATCTATTCGAATAGTCGTGTCCCTCGGTAAAAGGACGACCCGGAGTTGTACCTTGACCTTATGACAACTAGAACCGGATACTTAATAAAACACACCCTTCCAAGTGCCAGATACAACCCGGTGATCGCTCTCTAACAGGGCATCGAGGAGGGGATCGCGGGGTAGGATTATGCTATACGATGCTACTTGGAAGACTTCAGTCTACTCTCTTCTACCTGCTGCAAGACGGAGGCGACCAGAAGCGTAGTCTTCGATAAGACTAGCTATCCCCCTCTTATTCTGGCATTCTGCAGTTCAGTCCACTGATATATCCTCTTACACATATATCCATGCATGTGTAGTGTAGCTCCTTGATTGCGAGTACTTTGGATGAGTACTCACGGTTGCTTTTCTCCCTCTTTTCCCCCTTTCCCTTCTACCTGGTTGTCGCAACCAGATGTTGGAGCCCAGGATCCAGACGCCACCGTCGACGACGACTCCTACTACTCTGGAGGTGCCTACTACTACGTGCAGCCCGCTGATGACGACTAGGAGTAGTTAGGAGGATCCCAGGCAGGAGGCATGCGCCTCTTTCGATCTGTATCCCAGTTTGTGCTAGCCTTCTTAAGGCAAACTTGTTTAACTTATGTCTGTACTCAGATATTGTTGCTTCCGCTGACTCGTCTATGATCGAGCACTTGTATTCGAGCTCTCGAGGCCCCTGGCTTGTATTATGATGCTTGTCTGACTTATTTTATTTGTAGAGTTGTGTTGTGATATCTTCTCGTGAGTCCCTGCTCTTGATCGTACACATTTGCGTGCATGATTACTGTACGATTGAATCGGGGGCGTCACAGTGTTGGGGAGACTATCATTTGAAGCACAAGAGCAAGGAGTTCATCATCAACACACCATTTGTTACCTCTTGGAGAGTGGTGTCTACTAGATTGGCTAGGTGTCACTTGGGAGCCTCCGACAAGATTTTGGAGTTGAACCAAGGAGTTTGTAAGGGCAAGAGATTGCCTACTTCGTGAAGATCTACCGCTAGTGAGGCAAGTCCTTCGTGGGCGACGGCCGTGATGGAATAGACAAGGTTGCTTCTTCGTGGACCCTTCGTGGGTGGAGCCCTCCGTGGACTCGCGCAACCGTTACCCTCCGTGGGTTGAAGTCTCCATCAACGTGGATGTATGATAGCACCACCTATCGGAACCACGCCAAAAACATCCGTGTCTCCAATTGCGTTTGAATACTCCAAACCCTTCCCTTTACATTCTTGCAAGTTGCATGCTTTACTTTCCGCTGCTCATATACTCTTTGCATGCTTGCTTGATATGTATTGTGTTTGTTAAACTTGTGCCTAAACTCCACCTAAACTTAAGAATATTAAAAACTGCAACTTTTGGCACTTAGTGTCTAATCACCCCTCCTCTAGACACCTCTTCTCGATCCTTTCACAAATGTGCTGTAAATTATTAGAAATAATGGCAGATGGGTTGTATGCTATTTTCCACAGATTTGAGGCTTTCATAAAAAAAAGGTTGACGCACAAGCAGTGACTGTTGGATGTCCATCGAACGGCCGTCGTGCTTCTTCAATCTCTGCTCTTCCTGCTCCAGCCGCTCAAACAAGTGCCGGCGGGACTACCTGCTCCCTCCTCCTTGCGGTCGGTTGTGCTGCCGCGCAGGCCTCACCGCCCTGCCGTACTCCCATCGCTTGCCTAGCCATCCCTCTACTCGCCCACACCTGCTGTTATTCTCCAGCGATGGCAGACGAACCAGTAAACCCTCGTACAGTCGTACTCCCCTCCGCGTGGGAAGCAACTGCCGAGTCTTCCCTGCCTCCGCGTTGTTCCCTTCCTAGGCCTCGCCGTCGTCCACCGCCCTGGTGCTCTTGACGCGGTCTGGTCAACGTGGTCAACGACCGACATGCATCTGAAGTGGACTGTACGTGGAGAGGCCGACAGCTGGGTCCACGGCCGCATGAAAGGAAATGCCTACTTATTACACGCAAAATAATGATTCCTCCACCTGACATCAGGGACCCACCGAAAGGGCCTCTGTATTTCGCGAAAAAAACGTTACCACCGCTGACAACTCGGACCCACCAGCTATATCTTCGCACGCAAGGAAGTGCCTCCTTATTACGCTAAAAAAAATGAATACCCCCTGCTAGCTGGGATCCACCTTGGTGGGAGGCTGACTTGTGGGCCTACTAAGTTGACGGGGACGGAGGGCTTTGTCAACTTAGTCAATATGCACGATTCTAGCTCCATTGACCGTACGATGTCCATCCAACGGCCGTAGTGCTTCTTCAACCTCTGGTCTTCTTGCTCCAGCCGCCCAAACCAGCGCCGGTCGTGCCTCATGCTCCTGCCTCCCGTGGCCGGCTGCGATGCGGCAGAGGCCTCACCGCCCCCTACTACTCCCACCGCTGGCCAGGCCATCCCTCTACTCACCCACACCCCCTGTTATTCTGCGGTGACGGCAGCCTCACACCACAGCGAACCAGTGAACCCTCGTACTCCTCTACGCATGGGCATCCACTGCCGCGTCTTCCCCGGCTCCGCGTCGTCCCCTTCCTAGGCCTCGCCGTCATCCACCGCCCTGGTGCTCTCGGCACAGCGTGGTCAACGTGGTCAAGGAACGACTTCCATCAGACGTGGACTATACGTGGAGAGGCTGACAGCTGGGTCCACGGCCGCAGCAAGGAAGTGCCTCCTTATTACGTGGAAAATAATGATTCCTCCACCTGACAGCTGGGACCCACCGGACGGGCCACTGTATTTCGCGAAAAAACCGTTTCCCCTTGACTGCTGGGACCCACCAGCTACATCTTCGCACGCAAGGAAGTGCGTCCGGGCAAAAAAACGATTCGCCCCCTGACTGCTGGGACCCACCAGCTACATCTTCGCACGCAAGGAAGTGCCTGACAGTCAGGACCCACCTGGTCGAAGCGTACGTAGCGTTGTCATTCTGGTCGCGAACGTGTATGTACATACTGGTCGATGTAGAGGCGCGCACGTGTCGTAGTAGAGGCGCGCACGTGTCGTAGTAGAGGCGCGCACGTAGCATGTACACGTACGTACAGCGGCCAGGGTGCAAGAAAGAAAATACGGCCACGTATATGTACATACGGGCGGGGTCTCGAACGCCTGCTCACGCATACGTACGGCCAGGGCTCGTGTACATGGCTGGGTCGGAGGAGAAACAGCGTTGTCGTCGTGTTCATGGGGAGGCAACGGAATGCATCGTGTTCATGGAGAGGCAACAAAATGCGTCGTGTTCATGGGGAGGCAACGGAATGCGTCGTGTTCATCGGGAGGGCTTGGACGGAACAGGCGATGGAAACGAGGCCTGGCGTACCGCAGAACGGAAGAAACGGCCTTGTGTTCGACCGGCCACATTCGAAACGGGATCCTGTTCATCGGGAGGGGTCTGGCGTACCGCAAAACGGAGGAAACAGACCTCCTATGGTCGAAACGGGGGTCCTATTGATCGGGAGGGGTGTGGCGTACCGCAAAACGGACGAAACGGACTTGTGTTGGAGCGCTACAGTCGAAAAGGGGGTCCTGTTCATCGGGAGGGGTGTGGCGTACCGCAAAACGGGACTCCACGGGATAATGTTCATCTCCACCGTCGACCTCCTCCAGCCTCCACGGGCTCCTGTTCATCCAGCCCTCCACACCACGGGGTCCTGTTCAACCACCCCTCCATGGGTACCCCTCCACCATTTACTGTTCATCCAGCCCTCCACACCACGGGGTCCTGTTCATCCACCCCTCCATGGGCACCCCTCTATCGTCTACTGTTCATCCAGCCCTCCACCACACCAGGGGTCCTGTTCATCCAGAGGCAACGCCATCGCTCACTATTCATCCAACCCCCCCCCCCTGCAACGCTCACTGTTCATCCAATCGATCGGCTTCAGTTAGCAGCAGTAGCGAAGGAATCGCTCGATCGGGTTCAGTTAACAGCCATCGATCGATTGCTCGGGTTCAGTAATGCGTAGCCTGCAGTGCAATCGCTCGGGTTCAGTTAGAGCCCAACGCCTCGCTCGGGTTCAGTTAGAGCCAACGCCTCGCACACACGTGCGTACGTGTACGAGAGAAACGTGCATCGCTCGGCCCCCGACCTCCCACCGTAACCGGGAACTCCCCGAAATTTTCCTTGCCCTTGCTTCTACCACGGTTTTTTCCGTCATGGACGACCCAAAGAATGTCATGCAGCTGCGTCTCCGGCCCGCCCAAGACGAAAATCCCATTTTCTGTCATAATTTTTTGTCATAGAAGTAGGAGCCCACCACATCTATGATGATACCGGGTTTTATCACAATTATCGTCATAGAAGTGTCATATGTATGACAGGAAAAAAATTCGTTCGGCCCAAAATGTCATGGATGTGTCTTTTTTTTGTAGTGTAGATAGTCGAAAAGTCATCATGTCACATAATGTGTCCCTTTTCATCTTTTTTAAGAATCACAAACCTTTCATTCCTTATTACTCATGGACAATACATCATTCGAGATACATTTAGATGAAAAAGTTGGAATATACTAATTGTAGGATCGAAAGTATGTTTAGAGGGGGGTGATTAGACTACTTTACCAAATAAAATTTATCATTTTCCCAGTTCTAGTTGTGGGCCGATTTTAGCAAATATCACAAGTCAAGCAATCAACCTACGCATGCAATTCTAAGAGTATAGCAGCGGAATGTAAAACATTGCATATGAAGGTAAATGGAAGGGTTTGGAAAAGGCAAATGCAATGGAGACACGAAGATTTTTGGCGTGATTATGATAGGTGGTGCTATCGTACGTCCATGTTGATGGAGATTTCAACCCACGAAGGGTAAGGGCTGCGCGAGTCCATGGAGGGCTCCGCCCATGAAGGGTCCACAAAGAAGCAACCTTGTCTATCCCACCATGGCCATCGTCCACGAAGGACTTGCCTCACTCGGGTAGATCTTCATGAAGTAGGCGATCTCCTTGCCCTTACAAACTTCTTGGTTCAACTCCACATCACGACGGAGGCTCCCAAGCGACACCTAACCAATCTAGGAGACACCACTCTCCAAAAGGTAATAGACGATGTGTTGATGATGAACTCCTTGATCTTGTGTTTCAAATGATAGTCTCCCCAACAATCAACTCTCTCTCACAGATTTGGCTATGGCGGGAGAAGGATTTGAGTGGAAAGCAACTTGGGGAAGGCTATAAATCAAGGTTCAAATGGTGGGAATGGAATCTCTTGATCTCAACACATGAGTAGGTGGTTCTCTCTCAAAAAATGATTGGTGAAAGTGTAGGCACGTTCTGATAGCTCTCCTCTATGAGGAAGAAGGGGTATATATATCCTCCACACAAAATCCAACCGTTACACACTTTTGACTCATCTCGGTGGCACCGATTAGGAAACTCTATGGCACCAATCCGTTCAAAAATATGAACGTTAGGAATCTTGGTGGGACCGACTGTGACAACTCGGCGGGACCGATGTGCTAGGGCTTAGGGCGAACTTCATCTCGGTGGTACCGATTGCATCATCTCGGTGGGGCCGAAGTGAGTGCAACGAGCAACAAAGAATCTGTCAAGCCAACTCAGTGAGCCCAAAGTGAATGCAACAAGTCATAGAGCGTTGGCAAGGCCATCTCGGGGGGACTCAGACCCGTATCGGTGTGACCGAACTATTAGGGTTTCTGGCAGTGGCTATGTCAAATGAACTTGGTGGCTCCAGGTAGGAAGTATCGGTGGGGCCAAATTGGAGTTTAGGGTTTTGACATATTTGGATGGAGAAAGTGGCTGAGGATTTTGGAGAAATATCACTAAGCACTTTGAGCAAGTAGACCATTAGGCAACACCTCATCCTCTTTTAATGGTGTTGGCTTTCCTATGGACTCAATGTGATCTTGGATCACCAAAAATAGAAATAAAGAGTCTTTAGCTTTGCCAATCTTTGTCCTTAGCATTTTGCCAATCTTTTGCCAAAATAAAGATACTTCATGAGGCTCAATGTGGATGGATATTTCAGGATCGAGAGAAGATTCTTGCCAATCTTTGTCCTTAGCATTTTAAAAATAGAAATAAACACTCAATGCCATGCCAATCATTGAACATACTGAAATATTTGTCTTGAATGGATATTAGTTCAATGAGCTATATGTTGTTATGAATTACCAATACCACCCGGGGATTAGTTGCACTTTCACTAATCCAAAGACATCTTCACCTACTCCCATTTGGATGTTCCGCACAAAGATGTCTGACACTCGCTTCATACGTAGTCTACGCTACAACGATCGTAGCACTAACCGTTGTTTAAGACGGTGTGTAGCGGTTGAAGCATGCGACTATAGAGTTTTTTTCCAAGGGTGGCAGCATAATCTCCAGACCGATCCACCAACACTTTTGACATAGGCATAATGTCGATCTATAGGACTACTGTTGCCGCTTTGTCAATTTTGTTACATTTCCTGTTGTTAGACTTTCGATGTTTGGCTGTGTGCATCCTAGTTAAGTAGAGGATGGGTGTTACTCATAATACTTTGTATCAGCTTGAGGCTACATTTTGAAATACAAAAGCGTCCTTTATGAAAAAATTAGCTTGGCGTCCGACATGGACAAGCTCAAATTGATCATATGTCTGACTTAATTCTAGAATCTATTGGCATATGGGTGCTAGCTATGACCTTTTGAAACTTTCTGAAATTTAGCACTCGGACGACCTCTTGCACATCACTCTCTAGCATGACTGGTTGTAGCCTCAAATCTGTGGCAAGGCGAATTCCATCACCAATAGCATACGCTTCCATCACCCTTGATTAGTAATGTGCTCATACTAGTGAGCTTGTGCCCATATTAGGTCCGTATTCGAACAACCACACCCGTACCCCCATCACTACTGGAATCTGGGAATTTGCCATCAGCCAGCTCGTTGCCATCTGCCAGCTGATGGCAAAGAACGTCTTTGCCATCTGCTTATAAAAAACAGATGACAAAGAACTGACAGACGGCAAAGAACATGGTTGCCATCAGCCAATTCTTTGCCATCTGTCAGCAGATGGCAAATAATCTTTGCCATCTGCCAGCAGATGGCAAAGAGGTTGGCAAATCATGTGGGCGTCAATAGTGTAACGGTGTACCAGCCCCATCTCTTTGCCATCTGCCAGCAGACGGCAAAGATTTTTTGCCATCTGCTGGCAGATGGCAAAGAGATGGGGTTATTTTTTCTAGATAAAAAAACTGTGGGGTTATCCCTTCCCTCTCTCCCCTCCTCTCCCTCTCTCCCCTCCTCTCCCACGCATCTGCACGCATCTCACCAGCCGCTGCCCCACCACCCCACCACCCCGCCGCCCCGCCACCACACTACCCCGCCGCCACCCCACCACCCCACCACCCCGCCGCCCGCAGAGGCCCCCCTTTCCCTAGCGTGCGTGCGGTCCCCCGCGGTGACCTCTCCACTCGCCGTCGCCGTCCTCGGCCACTCGCCGTCCCGACCTCTCCACTCGCCTCCTCTGGCCAGCCAACCATAGTGGCATCGTTCCTCTGACACGCGGAGGGGCTCTGCTGCGGCGGCGTGAGGTCGCGGGTGGCGGATCTCGCGGGGCTCGAGATGGGCAGGCCCAGCGCCGGCCCCGCAGGGCTCTTCCGGTGACCGCGCTACGGCCGCGTGCGCGCCACCGCCTCAGGTGTGTCCGTCGCCGTCTCGTCACCCGATTCGGGGGTACAGAAGCGTGGTTGTGCAATCTGGGGTTTGGTTGTTAGGGATGATGTAAGCTCCAGCAACAACCTACCAATCGCCGTCTGTGAATGTTTCGCAGGGGGGATATGACGGAGGGTCATGCCTGCTGCGCCGGCCAGCAATTTCGTTGTGAATTCCGTTTTGGGGAAACAGGCATTGCATTCGCGTTGTCTATCTAGTACTAGACTACTAGTACCAAGCTGTAGTTGTCCTGGGTTGTGTGGTTGTCAGCGAACTTTTCATGCTTATTGTCTGTCTCAGATTCAGCTTCTTCTGCTGTACCACCGTGTGGGAATGTCCATGTTGCATATGCATAGTAGGCTCTGAATTGTACAGGATGCTGGTAAAGAGTTGTCCACGTTTTGCTCTCCACCATGCGCTGCAAACATTCATATGATTGTGTACATCCTGCTTGCGGTTAGCTGTACATATACCATGACAGTGTATTGTCACTGGAATTTTTGGACCGTTTAACTGTATTAGCTTGTCTAGACTCCTTTGCTATCTTATCCAGCTGACCCAGAGGATATTCCATCTGACAAGCTTCAAGTTAAATCATCTGGGAGTGTTCTGTTGTACGTTGGCGTTGCTTGCTTGGGGGCAATTCTGTTTGGCTACCATCTTGGGTATGTTTTTCCTTATCACTCTACTTTAGCGTAGAAAAATTTCCCACATGCATTGCAAGGGGTTAAAGCGCAATTTCCTAGTCTAAATGTTAACTGACGTATACCAGTGTCTAGCAAAACTGAATATCTCAAATCGCGATGCCAAAGTCATCTGTGTTGCTTCAGTTATATGGCTCGAGCTGGCCAAACCTAAAAACTTCAGTGAATAGTCAAAATACATCTAGATTACTTGATTTTTTTGCTAACTGTGTGTATGGGTAAATTTGCAAGATGATGCAAAAAATTGCTTGCAGATAGTCTGTGTGCATGTGGATAGACATGCATGTTGTATGTTTATATCAATTTTGCAATATTAACAATTGTTCAGATGCTTCTAAGTAGTGTTTCAGTGAAGATTCAAAGTACATCTAAATTACTTTGTGTTGCCCATCCTATTACTTGATTTCTTTTGCTAACTGTGCGTATGAGTAAATCTGCAAGATGATGCACTTGCTTGCAAATAGTCTGTATGTGTACAAACATGCATGTTGAATGTTTACATTAATTTTGCAATATAGATATTTGTTCAGATTCTTCTAAGCAGTGCTCTAGCAGAACGGTGCTTCCCTTTCCTTACTGTTGTTGCTAAATATTTATTTTTGTGACATATGAGGACTGAATAGCATCAGGCCAACTACCTCACCCTGGGAGTCCACTTCTTCACGGTCACGACATCTGCCTTGAAAAATTATCTGGAGGTAATTTATTTGGTTCCCTCCATTGGATGTAGATGCCCTATTTTGTGTTGTTTAGTTGTATGCAGTTCATGCAAACGTCCTGAAGCAATGTAAGGTTTCTTTTTGTGAAGTTCATCGTGCTTATGGTATAATATTTAGCCATACAATTTCTACTAGGACCCATCATCCTGTACGCATTTTCTTTCCCTACTTTTCGTACAGCAAACCAATGGATCAACTAACCACAAGCTTAGCATGTGGTATACCGCATAATTATCTAGCTTGATACTCCCTCTGTAAATAAATATAACAAAATAAGCTTAGTACAACGCCTTCTAACCATGTAGTTGCAGTTCCCACTAAATGCTATTGTTATGTACACAGACGAGAAGTTTGGTTGAGAAAGAGGAGCATGCTTCCTGCCTTTCATCCAATATTATACTCCCTCCGTCCCAAAATAAGTGACTCAACTTTGTACTAATCTTAGTGCAAAGTTAGTACAAAGTCGAGTCACTTATTTTGGGACAGAGGGAGTATGTTTCTATTTCCTATGTGGAACTAACAGTTCACGTTTCTAGCTTCTATACTACTTTATTTTAGACAAAAAGCTTCTGTAAACGCCATGCTGATATACTTGTGATAGGTGCTTCATGTGCTACCACATTAATAGGGTGATTTCAATAAAAGTTCCAAAATTTATATTCTTCCACATTCAGCCAATATTCAGTAACAGAGTTCTATTTTTGTTTACGAACCAGTTCATTCGTCGCAAGGAAAAAAATACACTTGCTGCCCGGGACCAAAGCCATAACATATCAAGTTACTTGGTCGGAAGAAATTGTCAAGGGTCGCAACTTACATATGATTGGGAGTAGCGATCTTAGTCTATCTCACCTGAGTTACATGAGATAAAAAAATTAGTAAAGATGTACGACAACTTACTCCAGAATTTTGCATCTCAACTATGTGTCATATTGCCTTATTATCATATACTTTTGTTGAGACGGTCTTACTATTATACTTTGTAGTGCTTATAATTCATGAGTTATAGATTCTGAGATGTACTAGTGTTGATGTGACCAAGGATGTCCAGTTTTACTTGATATTCAGTACTGCAACTTGAAAGCTTCTTCAACATCCGTCTGCTTATTTCATTTTTGTGGAATTAAATAATAATAATACTAATAAAGAATTTTTTTAAGACATATTGCACTAAATATTTGCATCTGTTCGCGTACGGATCATTAGAAAAAAATACATCAAACCTTATACAGGTTAGTTGCAACCAAATGACATCCTAAAGTGTGTATTCAAACTTTAGTTATCTCTGACCAATAATTAACAAAAGTTGTTTTCATTTGCTAGGTCAAAATAGAACTTCAAACTACATTTACTTTCTAAAGTATTACTAATATGTACATAAAAAAAGTGACCCATGCTGCACCTACAACACTACATCCATATCCAAAACTAAAACAACAATTTGTTTTACAAGGGTGAACCTTAACCTATTTCATCCTACCGGTGACCACGAACAATATTTGAAATATTCAGTATAATTTTTGATAGCATATGTTCAACGTAGGATATAGTTGCAATACTTATATATTTAGTGTGTTATAAAACTAGCCCGTGCGGACGCACGGGTTGACGACTAAATCATGCACGCAATGTTCCTTTCATTAGTAACCAATGTGACTGACTCGTCAAAACCAAATGTGCAGTCCATGTGCGAGAAGAACGGCCAGACCCCTCCGTTGATGCCAGTCATTGCTCCGGTGGGCACGGTGAGTTTCATTTGAACGGTCATTAGTTACTAGTCTTCACATTTGAGTTGCATCATGCTAACGATACATTGGAAATAATCTTTGGTGCAGCGTAACTCCCGACAAGCATCGACCGATCCTTCTCCGTGTGCCACTGGCGCGACCGGTCCTACACCTACACCTACACCTCCGTGATGACGGTAAGTTTCCCAAGTGTTTTGCTTAATAGAGTTTTGTTGTGATGCCATGTTGTATCTACACATATCGTGCATAATGTGTGTATGTTTGAAATGCATTGTATGTGTGGGATTAGACACCTAGTCGTGTGCCTTTGGTAGCCTTCCATACAGGGAAATGCCTCCTAGTGCTTCCACTAAGCCATGGTAGTTTGCTACTGCTCCGGAACACATGGATTGACCGGCATGTGTCCTTCTTTGCTCCTGTTCTGTCCCTACGGGGAAATGTCACGCGGTGTATCACTGAAGTCCTTGTAGCTTGCTACGACTTGGTTGCACTCGCTGATGACCGACACGTGCATTGCTGCGTCATGTATGCCTGTCCGTGTATGTTTGTGCCACCTTGGTTCTATGACTAGTCATGTCGGCCCGGTTCTCTGCCATATGGATACTAGCAACATAATCATATACTTAGCATTTTTCCCTCCAAAATGACTCAATATGCTTAGCTAGCTTAAAAATGATATATTTAACCTAGGATAGCTCTAAAATGACCTATACTTAGCATCTTTTTCTCCAAAATGATTTAATATGCTTAACTAGCTCTAAAATGACATAATATGCTTAAGAAATGACATATTTTCGCTCCTAAATGACTTCATATGCTTAGCTAGCTCCAAAATGACATAATGACCTTACTTAGCTCCAAAATGACCTATTTTACAGATATAAGTTGCATCATAATAATCTTCACATTTTAGTTGCATCATAATAATCTTCTTCTTCTAGTCTTCTTCTTCTTCTAACTTTCTTCTTTCCCATTTTACAGATTTGCTTAAGATCACGGAAGCTTGGGTTGATGGAGCGCTTGTATTTAGTTTTTGTTTTGACCTTGTGAAACTTGCTACCTATGGATGAAACTGTGTAATATTGATGAAACTATGTATATGTACGGATGAAACTTGCTACTATTAGTAACATGTGTTGGATATATATATGTGTTCATGACTATTAGTAATATGTGTTGAATATCCTATATTGGTCATATAAATATATTTGTGTTTGATTTTCTGTGAAAATGAATTGATATAAGAAAAAATAAAATTAAATGGGGCAATATAGGCACTTTGCCATCAGCTGGCAGATGGCAAAGAGGCCACGTGTCATCTACATGTAAAATTTGGGCTGGCCTATTTGGGCTCTTTGCCATCTGCCAGCGGATGGCAAAGCTCTTTGCCATCAGCTGGCAGACGGCAAAGCATGCAGCCTTTGCCATCTGTTGGCAGATGGCAAAGAGCCTGCAGCCTTTGCCATCTGCTGGCTGACGGCAAAGTATGTCGTTAGCCTTCTAACGGGGCTAACCCCGTTAAGAGGCTTTGCCATCTGCCAGCTGATGGCAAAGCCACAGGCTCTTTGCCATCAGCCAGCAGATGGCAAAGAAGCCTTTGCCGATAGGATTACAGACAAACTGTTTGCCATCTGCTGGCTGATGGCAAAGCCTTTGCCATCCGCCGACCAAGCCTTTGCCATCTGCCATGGCAGATGGCAAAGTGCCAGATTCCATTAGTTCATGATCGCATGTTTCTCTGAACCTAGTATCAACATTCACTTTCACCATGCCCTCACGAGGAGGTTTCCATTTTTTATTTGCATCGGTTAATCCTTATGCTTTCAGCTGTCGATTTCACCAGATCAACGACTATGTCAATAGTCTATTTAACTATTATTGACACCGACCACCCTATCTCTACATGCCTTTTGACATTTCTTTCAATCCACACTGCCCAACATCCACATAAAATCATACACACCTCCTCCATTACTTGCTTCCCCCTCAATTAAATCAATTGGCCAAGTCTCAAGATGTAAACCCGGGATGTTTACGTTCTTTAACTCATGCTAGGACACTTTCTCCCAAGTAAATTCAAACTGTGCAAGCAGCATCCTCTCTTTACCACCACATATTTCACATAAGGGAATTTTCTCTCAATATGGCGGCAATCACGTATAATCTCTCGACATGGAATTACATCGTGCATAACTCTCCAACAAAAAATGTGTATTTTTTGGCTCTCCCATACACAATAAGAGCTTTTAGTAGTTGTGTTCAGTTGTAGGCGTGGTGGCTTGATCCCTTGCTATTTAGCTGTAAGCAACAATATGTACACAAAAGGAACATAAAACCACCCACCTTTTCTATCTCCCATGACCAAATCATTGCGAACATCTCTATTGGAATCTCACATATATGGCATCCACATTGAGCCTCATGAAGTTTACAAGAATCTTCTCTCGATCCAGTTCAATGCTTCATCTAAGAACTCTTCCATCATCATGATGCTAGCATCCGCGAGATTGAGAATGGGCTTTTTACTATAATTGTCAAGGATCCATGGGTCTTCACAGTCATGAATTATTGAGCCACCTCTCACCCTATTGATTAAGCCGCCCCGAAGGGCTTCCCTACCATGAAGTATAAACCTCCAGGTAGAGAGGTGTTCCTCCCACTTCTAGTTGATATGAAGTCTCCTTGATGGAAATATTTGCCCCGCAACACTCTTGCACATACTGAATCGGGTTCTTTCATCAACCCCCATCCCTGTTTGGCTAACATGGCTTGAGTGAATAATTAGAAATCTTTGAAACTCATACCCCCCTTGGGTTTAGCATTTTTTGTTTAGTTCCATCGCCTCCCCACCGAAACCTTACCATTTGCGATTGTTATTTTCTTACTCATTCCTTTAGGCAACATAAAACAACTCGTCGAATACGTTGGAATTGCTTGAAAGATCGACTTAATCATCACCTCTCGGCCTTTGAAACAATATATGGTAACACTTGAAGGTTGAGTTTTCTAGAGGACGAAATGTAAATGCTACAAGGGCCTTGAAGAAAATTGACTAAACTATAGGCCATTGAAGCAATGAAATGCAAACATTTAACTGCCTAGCCGTCTGGAAACAACGCACTTCAGGACCAAGAGTAGGATTCCTCGGTTGTTTCAAATGGAAGAAAACTAGAATAGCGCGTAATTACCATTTCTGCCATCCCTCTCCCTCCCCAACTCGCCGTCGTGATGGCAAGGCACGTAGCCGCCGCGCCGTCATCACCTAGGGCGAAGCCACTCGCGGTCCTAGCAATCACGAAGCAAACTGCGTGAATTGCATACAAGAGAAGGGATAGGGGCGGAGGAAGCCGACAAGTTACAGCAACCAGCTAGCAAAGGGGTAGGTACGAAGAGGGGAGGTGGCCGGGCGGAGCCAGTCCAATTGGCAGACCTGATGGCCGCCGACCACTCGGGCGGCAGGATCCCTCTACCGGAGCTGAGGAATTCGTGGTCCCCTCCGATCCTAGCCTGATCTGCCCATGGTACTGTTTCGGATCGTATACTTGTTTGAATGGATATTAGTTCAATGAGCTATATGTTGTTATGAATTATCAAAACCAATCGGGGATTAGTTGCACTTTCACTAATCCAAAGGCATCTTCACCTATTCTCATTTGGATGTTCGGCACAAAGACGTGTGTTACTCGCTTCATACGTAGTCTACGCTACAACGATCATAGCACTAACCGTTGTTTAAGACGGTGTGTAGCGGTTGAAGCATGCGACTATAGAGTTTTTTTCCAAGGGTGGCAGCATAATCTCCAGACCAATCCACCAACACTTTTGACATAGGCATAATGTCGGTCTATAGGACTACTGTTGCTGCTTTGTCAATTTTGTTACATTTCCTATTGCCAGACTTTTGATGTTTGGTTGTGTGCATCCTAGTTAAGCAGAGGATGGGTGTTACTCATAATACTTTGTATTAGTTTGATGCTACATTTTGAAATAACAAAAGCGTCCTTTATGAAAAAATTAGCTTGGCATCCGACATGGACAAGCTCAAATTGATCATATGTTTGACTTAATTCTAGAATCTATTGGCATATGGGTGCTAGCTATGACCTTTTGAAACTTTCTGAAATTTAGCACTCGGACGACCTCTTGCACATCACTCTCTAGCATGACTGGTTGTAGCCTCAAATCTGTGGCAAGGCGAATTCCATCACCAATAGCATACGCTTCCATCACCCTTGATTAGTAATGTGCTCATACTAGTGAGCTTGTGGCCATATTAGGTCCGTATTCGAACAACCACACCCGTACCCCCATGATCGCGTGTTTCTTTGAAGCTAGTATCAACATTCACTTTCACCATGCCCTCAAGAGGAGGTTTCCATTTTTTTAGTTGCATCGGTTAATCCTTATGCTTTCAGTTGTCGATTTCACTAGATCAACAATTGCGTCAATAGTCTATTTAACTGTTATTGACACCGACCACCCTATCTCTACACGCCTTCTGACATTTCTTTCAATCCACACTGCCCAACATCCACATAAAATCATACACACCTCCTCCATTACTTGCTTCCCCCTCAATTAAATCAATTGGCCAAGTCTCAAGATGTAAAACCGGGATGTTTACGTTCTTTAACTCATGCCAGGACACTTTCTCCCAAGTACATTCAAAACGTGGAAGCAACATCCTCTATTTACCACCACATATTTCACATAAGGGAAATTTCTCTCAATATGGCGGCAATCACGTATAATCTCTAGACATGGAATTACATCGTGCATAACTCTCCAACAAAAATTGTGTATTTTTTGGCTCTCCCATACACAATAAGAGCTTTTAGTAGTTGTGTTCAGTTGTAGGCGTGTGGCTTGATCCCTTGCTGTCTAGCTGCAAGCAACAATATGTACACAAAACAAACATAAAACCACCCTCCTTTTCTAGCTCCCATGACCAAAATCATTGCGAACATCTCTATTGGAATCTCACATATATGGCATCCACATTGAGCCTCATGAAGTTTACAAGAATCTTCTCTCGATCCAGTTCAATGCTTCATCTAAGAACTCTTCCATCATCATGATGCTAGCATCCGCGAGATTGAGAATGGGCTTTTTACTATAATTGTCAAGGATCCATGGGTCTTCACAGTCATGAATTGTTGAGCCACCTCTCACCCTATTGATTAAGCCGCCCCGAAGGGCTTCCCTACCATGAAGTATAAACCTCCAGGTAGAGAGGTGTTCCTCCCACTTCTAGTTGATATGAAGTCTCCTTGATGGAAATATTTGCCCCGCAACACTCTTGCACATACTGAATCGGGTTCTTTCATCAACCCCATCCATGTTTTGCTAACATGGCTTGAGTGAATAGTTAGAAATCTTTGAAACTCATACCCCCTTGGGTTTAGCATTTTTGTTTAGTTTCATCTCCTCCCCACCGAAACCTTACCATTTGCGACTGTTATTTTCTTACTCATTCCTTTAGGCAACATAAAACGACTCATCGGATACGTTGGAATTGCTTGAAAGACCGACTTAATCATCACCTCTCGGCCTTTGAAACAATATATGGTAGGGAGCGTCTAGTGGGCGCTCACGCGCTAGGTAGAGTTTGGGAGCGACCGGTTGAAAAGGAAAGTACGTGATCCCTTGTACAATCTAGTTTGCTTTTCAATTTTTGTTTCTTAAAACAACCATAACTTTTGAACGAAACATCAAAATTGAGATCCGCTTTCACTGCTGAAATCATCACGATGTGCTCTTCGAAACTAGATCCCGCATGGATATGTTTTGACAAACTTTTTTTGTGCAATTTTGTCCCCGTTTTGTGCAACTGGCTAGTCATCGATGTGCAACTACTTGACAGGGATGTGCAACTTTTCTCGTAAACCGTAGACGTGAAGTTTTCCTCTATGGTACCTTCACACCCAAACTGCCTCCTTCCAGTGAGATGTGCAACTTCGTTTGTTGCCTAGGCCATTCAGTTTTCACTAGTGGCACCACCCCATACTACTCTCTAACAGTGAAATGTGCAATTTCATCTGCTGCCCTGGTGCCCTGGCCAACGGCCTGGTAGTCGCCGCGCGTGTGCAGCCCCCACAACCGCGTTTGAGGGACTATCCTATAAAAATGTCCCAATTGCACGGCCACACATGTGCGACTATGCACACAAGAGTGTACAACTCCATGGTCGGACGTGGGCACCTCCCACAATAATTCATGTGCGACTATGCAGACGAGATTGTGCAACTGGGTGGCTATGCATGTGCGACTATGTTGACGATAGTGTGCAACTCCGCGGCCGGGCATGAGCACCTCCCACAAAAACTCACGTGCGACTATGCGGATGATATTGTGCAACTCTATGGCCATGTATGTGCGACCGTGCCGACGAGAGCGTGCAACTCCGCGGCCATGCGTGAGCACCTCCCACGATAATTCATTTGTGACTATGCGAACGAGATTGTGCGATTATGTGTCCATACATGTGCGACTGTGCCGACGAGAGTGTGCAACCCCGCGGCCATGCGTGAGCACCTCCCACGACATTTTATGTGCGACTATGCGCATGAGATTGTGTAACTCTGTGGCCATGCATGTGCGACTATATCGACGAGAGTGTGCAACTTCACGGCCGGGCGTGAGCACCTCCCATGACAATCATGTGCGACTATGCAGACGAGATTGTGCAACTCTGTGTCCATGCGTGTGCGACTATGCTGGTGAGAGTGTGCAACTCTGCGGCCGGGCGTGAGAACCTCCCACGATAATTTATGTGCGACTATGCGTACCAGATTGTGCAACTCTATTGCCATGCATGTGCGACTGCACCAATGAAAGTGTGCAACTTCGCGGCGGGGCGTGAGAACCTCCCACGAGAATTCATATGCGACTATGCGGAGCAGATTGTGCAACTCTATGGCCATACATGTGCCAACTAAGACTACTAAGTGTGCAACTAGAACTACTATAGATGCCAACAAAAACTGATGCTGTGTGTGCAACTTCCTAATAATCGTATCCAACTGAGAACGATTATGTGTGCAATTAGAACTACTATAGATGCCAACAAGAATGATCATCGTGTGTGTGCAACTTTTCAATGATGGTGTCCAACTGAAAACAACTACCTATGCAACTAGAACTACTGTAGATGCCAAGAAAAAATGATCGCCATGTGTGTAATTTTTAAATGATTTTATCCAACTGAGAACAATTATGTGTGCAACTACAACTACTATAGATGCCAACAACAAATGTGACTAAAATAACATTATATTGTTCTTCCTGGCTGGGTTAGTACTAGTAGGTTTGTTGGCTAATGGCTCCTCTCTCTGCTTGAGTGAGTTTCAGTCAGGTTTGTCTGAAATCTAGCATGTAGCTGCTTGTGTACTTCTTCTGAGATGATCCTCTTTCTTTGAGAAGTTGTGTTCAGAACGTTGAGCTTCTAGAACACCTTGAGAGACTAGGTGACCGACTAATGTAGAGTAAATGTTAATGAATGATTCAGCGCAACACAAGATGTTGTGATGGCATGTCTTGTAGTGTACTTTCTTCGAAAATTAGTTCCAACAGGATCGATTCCTTCCCTGAACGTGGTAGCCAGCCACCTGCAGTTATATTGTTGCTTACCAAAGCGCCAACCGACGAGATTGTCAGAGATAGATCATGGCGAAGATAGATCATGATGCCAGGAAGAGCACATCAGACATCGCCATCACTGGAGGCTGCTCCACCTCCACCATCGCGTAACGCTGGGATGCCCACATCGGACGCCGCCGCGACCATAGGATCATCCACCTCCGCCATGACGCGGCGACGGGACGCCCACATCGGTCATGGTGGGGAAGGAGGAGGCGGGGCTCAGATCCATAGTAGTGTGGAGTATGGGGAATGGAGATTCTGGTCTGGGTTGCTTCCGCACGGGCCTGGTCGAGCGCCACGTCCGGCTCCATCCCGGCCGACACCGGGCACCATGGCCCCGGGAGAGGTAGATGCTACGGCGGCCGCCGACAAACAGTGCTGCATGAAGGAGGAGGCTCGGATTAGAGCCGCCATAAGGGTATCAACGAATAAGACGGGAAGATATGGGCTCGCGGATGCAAGAGAAGATGGTTGTAGATGCAGGTGCGAGTGGGATTTGGGGATCGAGGGGGTAGGAAGGAGAAGAGAGGAAGAGGATTAGATTTGTGGTCATGTGGGCCTACTGCCCCGACCAGGTAGCACCTGTGGCTGGACGGGAGTGCGGCCGCTCGCGGCAACGAAATAGCGCGCGCACACTTTTTAGATTTTAGGTATATGGTAACACTTGAAGGTTGAGTTTTCTAGAGGACCAAATGTAAATGCTACAAGGTCCTTGAAGAAAATTGACTAAACTACAGGCCCTTGAAGCAATGAAATGCAAACATTTAACTGCCTAGCCGTCCGGAAACAGCGCATTTCAGGACCAGGAGCAGAATTCCTCGGTTGTTTCAAACGGAAGAAAACTAGAACAGCGCGTAATTACCATTTCTGCCCTCCCTCTTCCTCCCCAACTCGCCGTCGCGACGGCGACACACGTAGCCGCCGCGCCGTCATCGCCTAGGGCGAAGCCACTCGCGGTCCTAGCAATCACGAAGCAAACTGCGTGAATCGCATACAAGAGAAGGGATAGGGGCGGAGGAAGCCGACAAGTTACAGCAACCAGCTAGCAAAGGGGTAGGTACGAAGAGGGGAGGCGGCCGGGCGGAGCCAGTCCAATTGGCAGACCTGACGGCCGCCGACCACTCGGGCGGCGGGATCCCTCTACCGGAGCTGAGGAATTCGTGGTCCCCTCCGATCCTAGCCTGATCTGCCCATGGTACTGTTCCGGATCGTATACTTGTTTGGACTAATTTTGCTTTCCTAATTATTAGCTTAGGTGCTGTGTGCTTTGCTTCAAGTGCCTGCGGATCGAATCATATTTTACTAGGGTTCCAAGTTTTAGATTGGTCCCAAAGCCTTGGATGAGTTCTGGAGGATTCGGGCATCCAAATTGATAGGTTTACTAGCCTAGTGCTTTTTCCTTTTTTTTTTTTGGATAACATGATGTGCCATTGCCCACAGTAGACTTACAAGTATTGAGCTTACCTTGGCCCTATTTTTAGTCTTTGCTAACTTGCTTAGTGAGCCACTTCCGAAGGAGCTTGTTTTCACTAAAATCTGTGTAGCTAGCTAGTATTTTTGGGTGGTGAATTATTTGCTGCAATTAGTCAGGGCCTTGCTATTCTTAGTTCACTTCATAGCCAAAAGGCCATCTCCCACGAACGGCACAGATGCCATCAGTTATTACCCTAGCTCTCATTTGTAGCAAAGTTTCTTCAGCAGTAATGTGATGGATGCGGAATAAAGTACCCCCACCCCTCTGTTGATACGTTAGTGCGAAACAAGTTCTAATGTTTTACCTTATATGGCACTTCTCTATGTGTGCAATTGATGTTGGTGCTGGAAATGGAGCCATACTTTTCATATGTCAATGCGCATTTTGGGGGTTATGTGCTTTTAGGCTCTATTGTCTCCGTAAAATGGACGGTCGAGCTTTGAACTGATATCCGTTAGCGAAGCTCAAACTAAAGTTGTTTAGGAATTCCTACATTTGAAGTGTCTCAACCAATTAATGTGTGTTTGTATTTCTTTTACACGTAATACCCTTGATATTAAAATATAATTAATCTACATAGTTAGAATCTGTCCCCAACGAAATAACCTGTTGAAGTATAAATATTGCCACCTTCCCATAGCAGCTAAGCTTGTAGGTAAAATGTTCGGTGCATGAAACTCGATACCGAGGTCCTGAGTTTGAGGTCCCGCTGGCACAATTGTATGAGAAAATAGCAGTGTCCCAGTTTGAGTCCACGTTAGAACCATGAATTCTAGGGAAATATAATTGTATCCTCAGCTTGGATGACTACATAAATTTGGAGGAGCCTAGACACTATAGAGAGTGTTTAAGTATGAATATATTGCTCACCTTCCCTTAACAGCTTAAGAGTGAGTGTACTGGTTGGTGCATGGATCTAATACTCCCCACCCTGCATGTTCAAAATAGGTGGGTAATTTTTAGCTACCCACCCCCGTGAGAGAAATAGCGAGGAGTACAACATATTATTTTCTTATCCATCTCTCAACAAACATGTATGTCAATTCAACAAGATATGTCACAATTCACCGGCACGAGTGCGGAATGCAGAGTAGATTACCCATTAAATCTCAGGATACTTATAATTCTGCTATGCCTTGACATCAGTCTGATTACTGCATCATTTCGTTTTGCAGGGAACTCCAGCTAACATCATTGTTGGTTCTCATGTTTGGGTGGAGGATCCAACTCTAGCATGGATAGATGGCGAGGTTGTCAGCATAAAAAACAATGAAGTTCATGTGCAGACATCAAATGGGAAAAAGGTAGTCTTTTCAATTTCTTATGCATTCTGTAGATCTTTATCTTGTTATGAATGTGAATTCATATTATGAAGACATAGTTTTCTTAGTATATTCTTCTTAACCTCCCTGAATGGTATTATCCTGCTCTGTTTTTATCTAGAAAAGGGGTATTAGGCTGCAAAAAGAACTTCACGGCGCTGTTGACTGTTCACTATTTTACACATGTTATGCCTAGGGCTTTTGGTTTTACCTTTTTGACAGGAAATGGATTGTGAATTACATTACAATGCTTTTGCACAGGTTACTACAGACAGATCAAAAGTTTTTCCCAAGGATATGGAAGCTCCACCAGGAGGAGTGGATGATATGACAAGATTATCATACTTACACGAGCCTGGGGTTCTACAGAATCTTGCTACGCGTTATGAACTGAATGAAATATATGTGAGTTCATTGTCTCTTGGGTAAATGTCATGCGTTTAATCAATTGCATAACTTGTAATGCAAATAATAACCATTCTTTTGCATTCACAGACTTACACTGGTAGCATTTTGATTGCGGTAAATCCGTTTCAAAGATTACCACATCTTTATGATACCCACATGATGGAACAGTACAAGGGTGCAGATTTTGGGGAGCTGAGTCCACACGTCTTTGCAATTGCTGACGTTGCTTATAGGTGAATTCCTGCTGTATAGTATTCATATAGGTAACCATGCATGATCCAGTATGAATACCCCTGCATTACCCTTATGTGATTTATTAATGTGGGAAACCAGGGAAATGATAAATGAAGGGAAAAACAACTCTATCTTAGTCAGTGGTGAAAGTGGTGCTGGCAAGACTGAAACAACAAAGATGCTTATGAGATATCTAGCACACTTAGGTGGACGATCTGGAGTAGAAGGGCGAACTGTAGAGCAACAAGTTCTAGAGGCAAGGGCGTTCAACTCTTCTCCTTATTTGCTTACAAATTGTAGCTTTCGAATGGAAAACATATGCATTGGTTGATTGTCTTATATCCAATAATATTTCAGTCAAATCCAGTCCTTGAAGCTTTTGGTAACGCAAAAACTGTGAGGAACAATAACTCGAGGTAATGGTTTGCATGATTCTTTTTCTTTTATTTTCCTTCGGTAGATTTGTTTCTTCCCTTTATTTGAATATCACTAGCTGATTGTTTGGCATTCTCATTTGTTTGTAATTCATGGTGAAGTCGCTTTGGCAAGTTTGTGGAGATCCAATTTGACAAGACTGGACGAATCTCGGGAGCTGCTATAAGAACTTACTTGCTGGAAAGATCCCGCGTATGCCAAATAAATACGCCAGAAAGAAATTATCATTGCTTCTATTTTCTTTGTGCGGCACCACCTGAGGTAGGTTTTCACATTGACTCCTGTTACTATCTGATTATTTGCCTTTTGGATATGGAATTTAATGTAGTACAAAAGGTCCACTTCTTAATACGGCTTTCTGTAATTTGCAGGATACCCAAAGGTATAAGTTGGCTGATGCTAGATCTTTTCACTACCTCAATCAGTCAAGCTGTATTGAGGTTGAAGGAATTAATGACGCGGAAGAGTATTTAGCAACACGGAGGGCCATGGACATAGTTGGAATCAATGAGGAAGAACAGGTTTGTTTCGTGTTATACTAAAGCTATTAAAATACTAGTTTTACGAATAAGGACCGACAACATTGTTAATTTATTTTACAGGAAGCTATATTCCGGGTTGTAGCAGCTGTACTTCATATTGGAAATATAAATTTCGCCAAGGGAAAAGAAGTTGATTCATCTGTGATTCAGGATGATAACTCAAGGTTTCACCTTAACACTGCGTCAGAGCTATTGGAGTGAGTAAATTATCTCCCTTCAAATAATGCTTTGTAACTTCTATTTTCTATATGTTCATTGTGACCATAAACCAAAATGCTGACTGCTAAGTTTCTTGCAGGTGCGATTGCAATAATTTGGAGAAGGCACTAATAACACGAGAAATAGTTACTCCTGAAGAAATAATTACTAGAACACTTGATCCTGAGTCGGCACTTGCTAGCAGAGATGCATTAGCCAAAACAATATACTCCCGATTGTTTGATTGGTAATGATCCTCTGGCAGAAAACTCTAATTAGATTTACCTTTTTACTTCTCAATCTTGACATTTTACATTTTAACTGTGATCCTGTATGCACAGGATCGTGGAAAAAATTAATGTCTCCATTGGACAGGACCCAAACTCTAAACAACTGATTGGTGTTCTTGATATCTATGGATTTGAGAGTTTCAAAATTAACAGGTTAGTGTTTTTCCAACTTTTGAACTTTATGAACGATCCAATTCACAGAATGTGCTAAAACAAATGGTCATCTGAACAGTTTTGAACAGTTATGCATCAATTATACAAATGAAAAGCTGCAGCAGCATTTTAATCAGGTACTTCATGAATTTGGTTTCGACCATAGTTGTTACTCTATAGATATTTCCTGTCCATGATTTAACATGTGATGCTGTCTTGCAGCATGTGTTCAAAATGGAGCAAGAGGAATATACTAGGGAGGAGATAAACTGGAGTTACATAGAGTTTGTTGATAATCAAGATGTGCTAGACTTGATTGAGAAGGTGCTTATTTCTTCATATTTTTCGTACTATGACAGGTCACATAAAATGCAAGGTAGTTATGATGTGACTTCGAAAGCCAAATAGAGACTAAAATTGAACTGTCTAGGTTATTTATGTTTTCCCCTGTGAAGTTGGTGGATCGAGTGTCAATTAAAGAAAGGATGAAATTCTTCAGAAGCCCTTCTCATTCTGTAATTGGTGGTTGGGGAGGTGATGGTTTGTTCCCCTGGGTAGGGATTTAAATGGCGCAATAACGGCGCCGCAAGGCTCGTTTAGTTAGCTTCTAGTTAGCCTGATAGTTCATTTTCACCGAAAAATACTTTATTGAACTGTTAGACCAATAAATGGGCTTAAACAGGACCCAGTTTACATCCCTACCCTTGGGGTTATATTGTTTCTGATCCTGTCATCATCGGTTCATCACTGTAAATAATGAGAAGTCCTTAGGAGAATGACCTAATTTATTGTGCTTCGGTAAACGATAAACAGATAGCACTTGACGTTTTGCTTCTGCTCTATGTGTCTTTTCACAAACATGACCTGAAATAGCCTAATTTAGACTAAAAGAGGAACTTTTGTTCTGTCATTTGGAACCCCTTTGGGCTCCTCCATCTGGGAGTTGGCTAGTTTGTTCTACACTCAACTCTTCGCAAAGTCTAAGTTTCACCCCTTGATTCTAAAACTGGACAAAGTACACCTGTTAAATATGTGCCGAATTTAGTGTGAGTTATGTTACAGCTGGACTTTGAGTCATATGGTATGTGGATAGTGGTAGGGAGTCATGTTCGAGTAGGACACTTATATCCTAGGCTCCTATATAATGTAATGTAACCTATGCCAACATAATAACACAAGTATGCGGGGGAGTCGGCGGCATGTGCTGGTGTGTGGGTGACCGATGTGCGTTATCAATTGGAAGGAGCGCCGGTAGTCATGCCCCGGGGATGTAGCCGATGTTAGGCGTACCGCGTTAACAAATGTTGGTGTCGCTGTGCTTGTGTGATTGTTTGATTCTTAGTAGATCGATATGCACCTTGGATTTCGAACAACACTCTTACCCCTTAATACCATTTACCTTCCACCCATTGGCTGGTTCCACAGATGGTTTAGCTGCCAGTGCAATAGCCTTCGATGTAGGGGAACAGGAGGGGGCAACTGTAGGCATAGGTACTTGGGCATGTAGAGGGAGGGAAAGAGGGTTGGAGGAGGGTGAGGCGGGAGGAGTGCGGGTAGGAGAGGACAGCAGTGACTGGCTATGTTGGAAGGGGGAGGTAGAGAGAGTGAAATTTGGGTGGGAGGCCGGGGGAATGAAGCATCAAGGAAGCGATTTGCCTTATGATGTTGTAACATATTCTGACATGGATGCTATCATAGATATCACATCTGCTAAAATGGACAAAATGGGTAACGTTACTAGGAGTTTAGAGTGTTTTGTCTGGTTTTAGAGTCAAGGAGTGAAACTTACTGTGAAAAGAGCTAAGGGTTATATAATGGATTGGTGAGAGTTTGTGCTTAAAATTTTGAAGAGGCTTAGTGCTAAATTAACCTGTTCTGTGATGCTCATAACGTTCTAACATAGTGGAGTGAAGGAGCTTACGTTGGTATAAATAAATAAATAAAGTAGTCATATTGGCCTTTACAAACTAACAAGTTGTGACGCTTGTAATTCTATGATGACCTAAGGGGTGGCTAAACAACCATTAGTATTGATCATGAACACTAGAATGGACATATTGGTATTGCAAGTATTCTATATATTTTGTTATATACAATAACAGTAACATGTTTTCTGCTATTTTCAGAAAGGTGGATTGATTGCGCTTCTGGATGAAGCATGGTATGTTTTGGAACTTCCAGTTACCATTCCAGCCCACTTGCAAGCATCATGGATTGCTTCAATTGCCATGATGTCTAGTATGATTGTGTGTTGTCGTAACTGATGTGTGACATCTTGTGTCTTAACAATGTTTTCCAATATCATGTGCAGTATGTTTCCCAGATCAACACATGAGACATTTGCACAGAAGCTGTATACAACATTTAAGAATAACAAGCGATTTGTCAAACCAAAGCTTTCACGTACAGACTTTACAGTTGTCCATTATGCTGGCGATGTGAGCTTTCTTCATCAAACGATAAGCATGCTCAATTGCTCATATAGAATATAATACCATACTAATTAGGCACTTTTTTTTATCATCCACAGGTGACATACCAGGCTGATCATTTCTTAGACAAGAACAAAGATTATGTAGTGGCGGAACATCAGGATTTGCTGAATGCTTCTTCATGTCCTTTTGTAGCTAGTTTATTCCCTTCACTCCCTGAAGAATCATCAAAGTCTTCAAAATTTTCATCTATTGGGTCACGTTTTAAGGTGAAGTTCTACTTGATTTAATTTTTATTGGTGTATATCACTTTGTTGCGTTAAATGAAATCCCCGTTTCTTTAGAAGCTATTTAGGGTATGATTCATTAAGCACCAGTTGCCGGTAGATTATCTTAGACTCTGAAGAACCTATGAATGCCACTGTCACTTTGTCACTGTTAAAGATGATATCCACCTTGTTGTGCTGTGCCCACAGCTGAACCTTGGGTAGTGTTCGTGTGTGTGTTTGTTGGACCTTGCCTGCGGTGGCGCTGTGTTTGTGTGTACCTTGTTGACTTTGTGCTCGGTGGTTTGCTTTATTTATAAAGCGGGGCGAAAGCCTTTTTCGGTAAAGATGATATCCACGTTGCACTCTCATCTGTATTAACCTTGGACATGTCCCTGCTGAATTTCTTGCAGCTGTCATACTTGGCAGTATGAAGTTGTTTTGGGCAGATTTGACAGCCTTTTCATGCAAGATGGACTTTTTTTCGATTTGATATGTTACTTTGAACTAGAGCTGGTCAAATTTTTGATCTGGCTGGGTTTAGGCCTGATTTGATTTGGGGCACTTGAGCTGCCAGGCTATCCTGTTAAGGTAGTTGGATAGGTAACCCGCAGGCTTGTACCCAAAAATGAATAAAACTGTACCAAGATGGGCTAATAGAGATGTTGTCCCCAACATTTTTTTTGCCCATGCTCGGTCTAAACCTGGGCCTGGGCTGGGCCAAGCCTGAAGGGCTGGTTCACTTTTTCTCAGGTCTACTGCGAGCAGCTGAGCACATATGACTATGAAACTGTTAACTGTTTGTGCTGTACTCCTATGGGTACATGTCATGAATTTGGTCTATATTGAAATATTAAGTGCATGAAACTTGTAAGCTTGTGAACATTGAATCTGGAATGCGCATCAAGATATTGTAATTTAATAAATCGAGTACTATACCTGCACAACACTTAGAACTTAATGCATGTGGGTGTGTTTAAAATGTGTATATCTGTACCACTACATTGGTGCTGTTTATCGGAGGGTGTATTGTATACGATCTTGTATGTCCATTGTTGCTCAGATGCCCTTCATACATTTGTTGTACTTGATCCTTTGGTTGCCTTGATTGCAGCGTATGATGACGCCCCTACATAGTTCCTCCCTTCCTGAGTTAGTGGCAGAAATGCTGGTTTGCATGTATTTAGTTGCGCCAATTAGAAAGTTCAAAGTGTCTGCGCGACTATGACGAGTGCCTAAGTCTTTATTAACTGTTAACTCTTCGAAAATAGTAACAATTTCTCATGATCCAGTCCTTTAAATAGAGATTGTAAATATCTTGATTCTCCTTAGTCCTTATAGTGCTCTTGACTTCCTTTCCGTTGACATACTTTCTGTTTGATTCTCAGCTGCAACTTCAGTCTCTCATGGAGACCTTGAGCTCTACTGAACCCCATTATATTAGATGTGTGAAGCCAAACAATCTCCTCAAGCCAGCCATTTTTGAGAACACAAATGTTATACAACAACTACGATGTGGAGTAAGAGTCGTATACTCTTTTATTATTCTTATCGTTACCATATGTTGCACTAATACCTACTTTGCAGGGTGTTCTTGAAGCTATCAGGATAAGCTGTGCTGGATACCCCACAAGAAAAACATTCTATGAATTTGTTAATCGCTTTGGTGTTCTTGGCCCTGAACTTCTAGAAGGAAGGTAAGCAATTCACACAGAAATCACAATAGAGCCTTCTACTAATTTATTTGTCATTTAATTCTATTTTCAAGTTATTGATTAGTATATGTTTTTTGCTTGTACATTCTTATGTCCAGTAACGACGATAAGATTGCATGCCAAAAGATTCTGGAAAAAATGAAGTTGGAGAACTACCAGGTAGGACATGTAACCCGAACTACTACTAGGATCCATCACCCATTTCATCTGACTTTTTGTGATATTTAGTACTACCATTTATCTTAGGATTTCAATCAGGGGACATTTTAGCACGACATGATGTTGGTGAACTGAAATATAATTTCCCTTTATAATGACTCAATGTTCTTTCATTTACATAAAATTTTGAAATTGAACTCCAAGAACAATATCTGAGATGTTTCTTATGTGTGATCCTTATTTACTGTCCTATCTGTGGCAACATCTTGACATCAATGAAAAAGGATCCATCTTCCAGATGTGGATTGCAGCACATGGGTGTTGGCATGTTGAATGAACTCACTTTTCTCAACATTACTAGTCTTTTCATCGTTTAGCTAAACACTGTTGCTGTAGATTTGATTGTATTATCTACTTCAATTTCAGAAATTTTGTCATGTAAAATAAGTTGTATGTAGACTCAAGCCGTTCTTAATTCTTACATAGTCCATTTGGTTGACTTTCAGATAGGAAAAACAAAGGTATTCCTGAGAGCTGGACAAATGGCTGATTTGGATGCACGGAGGGCAGAAGTGTTAGGGAAAGCAGCAAGAATTATACAGAGACTAATGCGTACATATATTGCACGGAAACAGTTTGTTTTGGTTAGAAGATCAGCAACACATCTACAATCTTTTGTTAGAGGTACCACCCTTCTCTCTCTCTCTCTCTCTCTCTCTCTCTCTCTTTCTATATATATATATATATATATATATATAATATGTGTGTGTGTGTGTGCGGGCGCCGATGGTTATGTAGAGCAGAGTGATGCTGGTACCATATCCTGTAATGGAGTTGCTGTAGCATTCTACGGATTTCATGTGCTCTTCATTTTTCCTGTTGTAACTCAGGGACCTTGGTTCGTAATTTGTACGAATGCATGAGGCGAGAAGCAGCAGCAGTCAAAATACAAAAAAATGTGCGTCGTCACAAAGCACGCGAATCTTATTTACTACTGCAAGCAGCTACGGTCACGCTGCAAACTGGCTTAAGGGCAATGTCTGCTCGCAAAGAATTCAGATTCAGAAAGGAAACCAAAGCAGCTGTCCATATCCAAGTACGTTCTGTTTTGATCAAATTGCTATTAGTTATATTCTTCATTTTTTACGAAGCATTTCATGGCTTGACGTTCATCAAGTTTCCAAAACTTCACAATTCTCTACCCTGCCTCGTTAATATAAAAGCAGCTTATAACATTCCATTTTGAACACAGGCTCGATGGCGCTGCCACAGAGACTATTCACATTACAAGAATATGCAGCGAGCAGTTCTTACTTACCAGTGTGCGTGGAGACAAAGGCTTGCAAGAAGAGAGCTCAGAAATCTCAAGATGGTAATGCCCCTTACGCTTTGCGTTCTTTCAATGCTTTTACCATGGCACATATGTCAATTTTTGTGTTATCTATGAATCATCTGCAGGCCGCAAGAGAAACTGGAGCCCTCAAAGAGGCCAAAGATAAGCTTGAGAAGCGCGTTGAAGAGTTAACATGGCGCTTAGGACTGGAGAAGCGATTAAGGGTTCCTGTGATTTGTTCATTTCGGTCATAGTACCAGTGACCCTATTTGAACGTTGATAACATGTGATTTATGTTTAATGTTCCTTTGTGCAGACTGACCTTGAGGAAGCAAAAACTCAGGAAATTGCTAAGCTGCAAGAAACATTGCATGACCTACAGCTTCAAGTTGAAGAAGCAAAGACCATGGCCACCAAGGAAAGAGAAGCAGCGAGAAAGGCAATTGAAGAAGCACCTCCAGTAATCAAAGAAACTCCTGTATTGGTCGAAGACACTGAAAAAGTTAACTCTTTAACAGCTGAAGTTGATCAACTGAAGGTATGGTGTCAGCTGAATTATTTCTACACTTCTCATGCGGTTGTTTTATTTTATCGGGTACTTGGTCTGTTGGTCTTGAACAATTATGGAGAATCAGTCCATGTAAAACATACCGTGTATTTTTACCCTAATGTTTTGGAAACATGGTCGTCATATGTTATGACATTTTTCATTGACAACATTGACATGTGAGTTCATTTTTAAGTTAATGGAAGCTTTTATTACCCCGTGGCCTCTGCACTAAAGGGCGATGCAGGCTTGGAATCGGAAATCATGTTATTGTATGACAAAGTCAAAGTTAAGCTGTATCTTGATTTTACAGGCTTTGCTGCAAACTGAAAGGCAAGCCACAGAGACTGCAAAGAAAGAACATGCTGAAGCTGAACGGAGAAATGAAGAACTAATGAAGAAATTCGAAGGTGCAGAGAAAAAGATTGAGCAACTTCAGGACACTGCCCAGAGGTACAATCGAAATAGAACTACCAGTTATTGTTGATTCATTTGGCTGTATTTTAATGTTTTGCTTGTTAAGGATGATCTCTGTTTAGTGGTTCAGTAGTGTCTGTTTTATTCTGCATAACTATTTAATAGTATTGTCTTGAAAACGTAATCAGGCTGGAAGAGAAAGCAACTAACATGGAGTCGGAGAACAAGGTGCTTCGTCAACAGGCTGTTGCAATTTCTCCTACTGCGAAAGCATTAGCTGCCTATCCCAAGTCTCCTTTCCAAGTATGTCATATCCCTGGCACTTGCATTCTGTACAAATATACTCTTATTTTCATCAAAATGACATAATATTTCAAATTAACTGACTTTGTCAGCTGAGAACTCCGGAGATTGTGAATGCTCCGAATGGGGAGGTAAAATCTTCACCAGTAAGTGGAAAGAACATAACCATATAGATGACTTATACTTCAAAAAGTAACTGCTATAATAAATAACTTTTCTATGTTAATATCTTTGTGCAGGATGTAACCCCCATCTCACTGAATCTCAAAGAGCTTGAGGCTGAGGAGAAGCCTCAAAAATCACTTAACGAGAAGCAACAGGTGTGCTACTTGTTGACCACTCCTTTCTTTGTTTAATCTTCCCGAGTTATGTACCTTTTTTTCTTCTTTGATCCTGAAATTGTATCATTTATGTTTCTAATGAGATTTCTTTTTCATCATAAATATTTTTTTGGTTAACATCATATATATTTGAGTTTTGTGCTCCAGGAAAACCAAGACCTGCTAATCAAGTGTGTATCACAAGATTTGGGATTCTCCAGTGGTAGGGCTATTGCAGCTTGCGTTATATACAGGTGTCTTCTGCACTGGAGATCATTTGAAGTTGAAAGAACTGGTGTTTTTGACCGTATTATTCAAACAATAGGCTCTGCTATAGAGGTAGGTCATACCAATCTCTTGTGTTTCTTTAAGAACCCTTCTTTCTGGGAGAAATACTCACATTTTGTTTAGTTTGATTTAATGAACTGATATCTTAGGCCTTCATGATAGACCTTGAATAACACTTATAAATAGAAGGGGCAATAATAAAAATTAAAATCTAAAATGCTGCAACAACATAGGTTTATATATTCCTTTTTTGTTTATTCTCTATGTGTACTGCTGGACAGTCATGTTCGAATTGTTCCTTTCCAAAGGTCCAGGACAATAATGACAAGTTAGCGTATTGGCTCTCCAATTCATCCACATTACTCCTACTTCTACAACGGACACTGAAAACGACTGGAGCAGCTGGACTCACTCCTCAGAGGCGAAGGTCAACTGCTGCATCGTTTGGGAGGGTTTTTTCGGTAAAACATCTTTATCCTGCCCTCGCTGGTTTTATAGTCTGAACAAATCTTAATTTTGTTGTTTCTGAATACACAAGGGAATTCGAGCTTCACCACAAAGTGCTGCGCGACCTTTTCTTGGTAGCCGCTTGATTGGAGGACTAGGTGATCTTCGTCAAGTTGAAGCCAAGTATCCTGCTCTGCTTTTCAAGCAACAACTTACAGCTTTCCTCGAGAAGATATACGGAATGATTAGAGACAATCTGAAGAAAGAGATATCTCCATTGCTTGGTCTTTGCATCCAGGTATGATTTATTGTCACTATAATTTCTCTTATTTCGCAGAATAACAGTGAACTTCAGGGTTTATTTTTTACTTTTACTTATTGTGCAGGCACCAAGAACATCTCGTGCAAGTTTGATAAAAGGATCTCGTTCTCAAGCAAATGCCTTGGCCCAACAAACTCTGATCGCACATTGGCAGAGTATTGTGAAAATATTAACAAACTACCTGAATGTTTTGAAAGCCAATTATGTATGTAAGCTAAAACCCCTAAATGGACACACTATTTTTGAGTATGCATTAACATGTATTTTATTGATACGCCAGGTCCCTTCATTCTTAATCAGCAAGGTGTTCACTCAGATATTTTCGTTTATTAATGTCCAGCTGTTCAATAGGTAAGAGATGGCTCTTGCTCTACTGGCGGTACATTTTACTTCTTCCCGTTAGGATTTTAAGATATCCTGTATCTTGCAGTCTTCTCCTCCGACGGGAGTGCTGTTCATTTAGCAACGGAGAATATGTCAAAGCCGGATTGGCTGAGTTAGAGCAGTGGTGCATTTATGCCACTGAAGAGGTAGGTACTGGCGATTTTTTCCCTTGGTGATATTTAATTTGTGTGCTAATTTTACGTGGTGTACAGTATGCAGGTTCTTCCTGGGAAGAGTTGAAGCATATTAGGCAGGCCGTTGGATTCCTTGTATGTGTTCTATACTGATTAGATGGCTGTTTGCAACTTTGTGAGTAAAAAATGTATGTAACCTAATGAGACGTGTACTTGTATTATTAGGTAATTCATCAAAAGCCAAAGAAAACATTGAAAGAAATCACCAACGATTTGTGCCCTGTAAGTGACTTTGAATTCACTTAAGTTTCGGCAATCATTAAAGCATATATTAGTTGTGACTTAACACATACTTCAAAAACTTTCAGGTCCTTAGCATACAACAGCTATATCGAATCAGTACAATGTATTGGGATGACAAATATGGCACCCACACTGTTTCGTCAGAGGTAAGCTTGTTATACTTGATGTGTCAAAAACGCTCTTATATTATGGGATGGAGGGAGTAATTACTGGTTCATTCAAGCTTCATATGTTACTGTGTCAGCAAGTGGTGCTATCTATGTTCCATTACTAGTTCTCGTTTCTGACAGTGAACCAAATTGGTTCTAGGTCATCTCAAGTATGAGAATAATGATGACAGAAGACTCGAACAATGCAGTGAGCAGTTCTTTCTTGTTGGATGACGATTCAAGGTTATTTCGTGTTCCAAGTTCAATAATTAGTTTACGGCAGAAATGTCCCTGGTCTAACATTGCTCATGATACTTCAAACCACAGCATTCCATTCTCGGTGGATGACATCTCAAAGTCAATGACAGAAATCGAGGTAACGGACGTTGATATGCCACCTTTGATCCGGGAGAATTCTGGATTTACTTTCCTACACCAAAGAAAGGACTAAGCAGATGGTCCTTCCGCTAGCGACCTCCACATTCCTTTCCCCACTCGATCTGTGCACAAATCATGTATATACTCGTGGCTTTTCTTTCTACCAAATCAAATCTAGTCTGGTCAGGTTGTTTGGTAGATCTGTTTGATATTTTTTGTTAGGTCCTCGGTTTGATCGATTGGCTATTTCTTCAGTTTGGCTCCCCTTTTTGTTGGGAGGTCAAATTTATATTGCAATGCCAGGGGTCGGATGCCCTTGGTCAGGATGCCAGAGCCGCTATTGGAAAAGCTCGTCGTCCTTTTATCGTCCTTTTAGCGTCTGGAAAGGTTTTCCACGGCTACTAGTCAGTCATTTGTGTCGTTCATTTCAATCTTTGACATGTTGTAAATTGCAACGAAGATCATAGTTACAAGGAATTGCACATTGGTGACTGATATTTTTGGTGTACATCTGTCACCTGGGTGAGGTGAACGCCTAAAGGCCTGTTGTGTGATGCCAAGTTTCACATAACAAGAGAATCTTCCTAGATAAGATAGCGGAGCAAAAATATTTATTCGAAAGATGTCGCTATAGGACGACGAGCGACATAGGTTATTCCTACCGTAGATTGCATATATGAAAAAAGCAAACCAAAAGAACCAATACTGAAAAACATAAAAAAGTAACTCGCCAGACACATTGACGAACAACACACCGAATGTGGCCGGCACATTGGACCCGAAAAGTAATGAGCCCCGATCGACCCGGCAACCCCCACCAGGAGGTACCCGACATGAAGTATGCCAATGGCAGAACAACACACATCATAGCAGGAAAGTAACCCCTTATATCGCCTCGATTCGCAAAATAACAGTCAGTTTATGGTTTTTAGTGAAAAAGTGACCCGAACAGAAACCTTAAAAGCGTCCAGACCCGTAATTTTTTTGAGGAGTGTGGTAAAATCCCTCCTCCGACCCGCGAAAATATAGTCCCCCTCCCCCCCTGCCCTGTCGGTTGTATCCCGCGAAAGCGGTTGGCGGGAGGGACATTTCAGTGCGTGCGCTCCCCACATCCCCTTCCATAGCCGCCCCGCCGCTTGCGATTACGGTCATTCCCGCTAGCGGAATTGCGTCGCCCGTACCGGGTCCGACGAGCCGAGCCACTGCGACGTCGCCGCCGCCACGGATCGACTGCCTCGAGCCCCGCCCGCCCCGGATTTGCTAAGTCGCCATCGGTCGGCTCCCGCACCGGATTCGCCGAGCCGCCACCGGCCGCCGCTGCCCCGGTGAGCCCCTTTCCTTCCCCTTGTAGCTCGGCCGCAGAAATTTCGTTGATGCGAGCTTCGACTCGGTTTTTAGATGGATTTGAGCCAGTGCGAGCAATTTTTGCTCGAGGATTCGTCCACATCCGACGACTCGGACATGGAATCGATGCTCGAGCGCCATCGTCAGCAGATGGTCGTGGCGGTCCTAGCTGTGAAGAAGGTGGAGAATCGAAACTGCAAGAGACGACGAGGTTCGACCGTTGAGCACCATTGGTAGAGGCATGCCAAAGGCATTGAGCACCATTGGTAGAGGCATGCCAAAGGCATTGAGCACCATTGGCAAAGGCACCGGCGGATTTTACATTCATTTCATTTAATTCATGTGTGATCAGTATCATTGTTGTATTCGAAACAGTCGTTGTATTGAATTATTAGATTTATTCGGTGACTTGAATAATCATTGTCCTAGACGACGATTTCAGGTTTCAAGCATCACCCTCCCACGCCTTTTTTAGCTCCGTTTGGAATGCTAAAATTTGTTCTCCTCATTCCTTCAGAAATCGCCGTTTATTTCTTGGTGTAGCATACCGTTCTCCGTGGATCACATTGTTAGGTTGATGGTGCACGTTGACATAGCAGATATGGATCTGTCGCCACTGAGCAAGGAGACAATTACTCCTTGTTTGAAGCCTGTCTGGGAGAAACAGAACTGATGATCAACACGGCTTTTTATTGTTGTGGTATTGTACATAGCGCAGGATACATACATACATACCATAGTTTTGACTCGAGATTTTGGGGCACATGAAAATTGGTTTTCTTTTTTTTGAACGAAAGGGGGTCGCACCCCCCTACCCCATTTTATTGAAGCAGAGCACGAAACCAGGTCACATATTACACGATCAGGAATGGCAATCATCCAGAGCATCAAGCTCGAATTAAAACGCATACAGCTAGGAAAGATAAAGGACCCAGTCCACGACATAACCTACGGAGTTTTTCCTGGGGACTGAATTGAGCAGAAGGGAACCAACACAAAAAACAGGACACCAGAAACACGCCCTGATCCTTCAGTTGGTCGCCTCAAGTCTCATCTCCAGGCGATCCGGAGGAGTTCCCCACGTCGCTTGTCCAGCAGCAAGATGCATCGTTGTAGGAGATTTGCTTGTCCATCGTCGCACAGAACCTTCCATTGGTGCAAAAAGCAGCTTAGTTTTGCAAGAATGCAATTCACACTTCTCCACTTGCGACCCTGAAAACAAAATTCATTTCTTAATCTCCATATGCTCCACAAGGTAGCAGAAGTTACCATATTCAACACAACTTTAGCTTTATACATATGCCAGAAGGCCACAACTTTATCAAAACAAGATATAACATCAATTTCGAAAGCTTCTGCAACAAAGCCCCAAACATGTTGGGCCACCACACAATCAAACAGCAGGTGTTGAACGGATTCAAGTTCAGAACAGAACAGGCAGGAAGGATTATCTACTTCCCTTCTTTTTGCCAGATTATCTCTAGTCAGTATTTTGTTGTGAATGCAAAGCCATAAGAAGATATGAATATTCTGTGGACAAAGGATTTTCCACATTTTAGTACTAACCCTAGGAGCCACACCTCCAAAGTTTATCTGCTTGTAAAAAGACTTAACTGAGAAGGCCCCATTAGGTTCCAATCCCCAAATGGGGGTGTCCATAGTATCTAGAATAGGATATTGTTTAATCAAATAGACCAACTGGGCCCACAAGATCATCCCAGATCTGTCCACACACCTCCTAAATGTCAATTTCAACTCATTACCATCCCACACTTGAGCTACAGTACAGTCCATTTGATTGCAGATTTTGAACAAGTCCCAAAATTGCACTTTGAGGGAACAATCCCCCACCCACACATCATGCCAAAAGCTAATGATTTTACCGTCTCCTAGTTTCCATCTATAGAAAGTTTTCGCAGCAGTCAGAGCCCAAGTGATGCTCTTCCAAAATGTAGAGCCCCCATCACTTTTGGCCCAGAGGAGATTTGGAGAATTAACTCTATATTTGTGAAGAAGAAGTTTATCCCAATCAGAGTCAGGGTTAGTGAAAAATCTTTTACCCCAAGAAGCTAATAAAGCCATATTATACTCTTTGATATTGGGAATCCCCAGCCCTCCAAACTCCTTCCTCCTGGTAATCAGACCCCAGTTAGCCAAATGGTACTTATGTTGATCACCCACATCCCCCCAAAAGAAGTTAGCCATTTGTGAATTAATGGAATTAATAGCCCATTTGGGGAATTTGATCACAGACATTAGATAAGCAGGAATACTAATAATGCAAGCACAAAGCAAAATAATTTTCCCTTTGTAAGTAAGATATCTCCCCAGCCAGCCCGAAATCCCTTTAATAATCCTGTCAATGACAGGTTGGAGATCTTCTTTTTTCAACTTGTCATAGTGCAGAGGCACTCCCAAATACTTAATAGGAAAAGAGCCTTTTTTACAACAGAAAATTTGAGCAAATTCATTAGCAACTGTGTCTTCTATATTTATAGTCATAAGATCACTTTTGTGGAAGTTAATTTTCATACCAGATAAGTTCTCAAAGCATGACAGAAGCCACTTAAAATTCCTAGCTTTTTGGGTGGATTTTTCCAGGAAGAGTATGGTGTCGTCTGCATATTGTAGACTAACCACACCTCCTGGGATTACATGAGGCAAAAGCCCAGAAATCAAATCTTGGGAAGCAGCTTTCTTGAGCATTTTTGTAAAAACATCAGCAACAAGATTAAATAACAGAGGGGAGTGTGGATCCCCCTGTTTGAGACCTTTCCCACCTACAAAGTATGGGCCAGTAGTATCATTAATCCTCACACTGAATGTGCTATTGACAAGCGTGCTCTTAATCCAAGCAATCCATTTGGGTCCGAATCCTCTCGAACGGAGCATATCAAACAGGAATTCCCAGCTAACCCTATCATACGCTTTCTCATAATCTAATTTAAGCACCAGACCCTGGGAGCCTGACTTTTTAATTTCATGGATAACTTCGTGGGCCATAACCACACTTTCTAAAATATATCTCCCTTTAATAAAGGCAGTTTGGTTAGAGGAGATCAACCTACGTCCCATAGGGGAAACCCGATTCGTCATAGCCTTAGAGAAATTTTTTATACCACAATTACTCAGACTAATAGGACGAAATTTCTTCATTTCCCTGGCATCTGGTTCTTTAGGAATGAGAACAATCAAAGCGAAGTTTAGACGTTGTAAATCTAATTTTCCTTCCTCAAAATCCCGGACCAGGGCCATAAAATCTTTTTTGATAACATCCCAGAACGTTTGGTAAAACAAGAAAGATAGCCCATCAGGGCCAGGGGCCCCATGGGCATAGGAGCTAAAAATTGCCTCTTTAATTTCCTCTTCAGAAAAGTTTTTTTTGTAAGTGGTCATTTTCTTCTTGTGTGACTAATTCATCTTCCTCCCAAAAGGAAGGACCAAGACAGATATTGTGTTTGTTCTCATAACAGAACAGGTTTTTGTAGTAGGAAGTAGCAACCTCTAACATTTCCTGGGTGGTATACACAGGGCCATTTTCGCCAATCAGCTCAGACAAATGATTTTTCCTGTGTCTATGGTTAGCCATAGCATGGAAGTATGCATTATTTTTGTCCCCATCCATGATCCTACGATCTCTGGACCGCTGCCACAAGGCAGTTTCCTCCTTGCCCCAGATCAGGGCAAGTTCCTTCTTGATTTCTTCCATTCTAGATTTATCTCCATCATCAATTTGGTTCCTCTCGGCAAAAACGTCTAAGATGTCGAATTCGAGCAAAAGGTCCCTTTTCCTCTTCTTAATATCAGCCTCCCTATTAATACTCCAACCCTTGGCTTTTTCCCTAAAAAGCTTACTTTTATTCATCCAAATATCTATGGCTGTTTTACCAGGGACAGAAGTATCCCATGTATCAATCACCATTTTCTTAAAATCAGGGTGGTCAAGCCACCATTTTTCAAATCGGAAAATCTTTGGGGAGGTAGCCCTCCGAGCTCCAGTGTCCAGGATCAACGGGGTGTGGTCACTGCCCACACGGGGAAGAGCAGTAACTACTGACAAGGGGAAATGAGCATCCCAGTTTAGAGAAACAAAAACTCTATCTAATGTAGCAAAAATGGGATTATCTTGGTTATTACTCCAGGTAAATTTCCTATTGGCTACATTTAATTCCAGAAGACCCCATTTGTTGATCCAGTCATTAAAGAGATAGGTAAACTGGTTGTTAACGATACCATTATTCTTGTCAGCCGCGGATCTGACAAGATTAAAATCCCCTCCCAGTAAAACTGGGTATTCGAGACCTTCCATGACATGACGCAACTCAGCAAAAAATTCAAGTTTAAGTTCATTGTAAGAAGTACCGTAAACAGCAACAAGATGCCAAATAAAACCGTCCGATTTATTTTTCAAAGTGGTAACTATGCAAAACTTTTTATTAATAAAGCCAATAACTTTGAAAAGGTTACTTTTGAGGCCCACAAGGACCCCACCAGCTGTGTTTATAGCAGGTAGATAATGCCAATCAAAAGTATTCCTACCAGAAATATTGTTGAGGATATAATCCTCAATGACCTATCTTTTAGTCTCTGAAAAACAGAGGAAATCTACTTGGTTGTTGCAGATAAAATCTGCTAGGCACTGGATCTTACCAGGTTGTCCAAGACCCCGAATATTCCAAAAGGCTCATATCATTTAACCTTAAACGGGTGGGATAAGCCACAAGGCTTTTTCTTGGTGTTCAAAAAAGGGCAGACCACAGCTGAATCATCAGTGCCAACTGAATCAGCATTTGGTGAGTCCTTTTGCCCAAATTTCGGGTTATGATCATTCATTTCTACCAGGTCTAAGTTGTCAGGGAGAACAATCTCTGGGTTATCATCAGCAAATTGCAGACATCTAAGTTTTTCATTGTTAACAATATCAAGAATTATTTCTTCCCTTTCCTCTTCACTGTTACCAATGCATAAATCCACCTTAGAAGAATGAGAAGCAAGTTCATTAGGGTCAATGTCAGAAAAGGATTTACCTTTGAAAGTGGCTGGAAT
Organism: Aegilops umbellulata; assembly: GCA_032464435.1. Taxonomy (NCBI): domain Eukaryota; kingdom Viridiplantae; phylum Streptophyta; class Magnoliopsida; order Poales; family Poaceae; genus Aegilops; species Aegilops umbellulata. The sequence continues at coordinate 227,796,135 of CP136056.1, read as the reverse complement.
CTCCAAATTCTTCTTCTTCATATAAGCAGATGCTTTATCCATGATTTTAACATCCCCATGAGTCCTGGTTTTTGGCTTGTCAGCAAGCACTGGTCCCCATGTAGGTGAGTTCTTGTTGTTGATTTTTTTCTTGACCACAGTATCTGCCTTTTCCAGGGAATCAAGTAAGGATCTCTTAACAGAATTCATTGCCATCGTTAAATCTTCTGGTAAACATTCCATATCCATATCGACATTACCCTCTTCCTCGTCAGATTCTACCATCTCAAATTTACTAAGTTGTTCAGAACAGTAGTCCAGATGGACTGACATCACATTAGTTTTCCCAGATCCAACACTTGGATCACTCTCCTCTTCACATCCCCTTACTGGAGTTAAGTTTTCATGATCCTCTGATAACAGATTTTGCATGTCATTAGCTGTGTTAACTGGGTGTTTCCCCACTGCAGAAGCAGCTTCCTGAGTTACTCTTTTGTTCAGACTGGTTTGGTTGTTGGTTTTGGAAGGGAAATTTGCTAAATCCAATTCATCAATTGGCTCCTCCTCATCTTCTTCCATGCCCTCTTTCTCTTCTGGGTTTTTACTGTTATTTTCCTCATTTCCTTCAGGGTTGTCCAGCTCTGGATCATCATCATCTCCATCATTATTCTCATCAACCTGATCAAAACCTTCCACTGTGAAGAATAATAAGTAAAGTTTCTTTTTCATCTCCACCAATCTCTCAAAGGAAATTTTCCTGGGATCTCTACAGGCAATTTTGATTCGAATCTTTTCATAGAAACTTTTGAAAATGCCATTCCAATCCACATCCACAAGGATGCCAAAGCAGGCAGCAATCTGGCCAAACACCTTCCATGAACACCACTTGGGGGGGGATACCATCAATCTGAACCCAAGCTTCAGTCAGTGCTCCGAATTCATCCAGCATCCCTTCCCATTCACAGATTTTAACTGACACTCCAGCAATAGGTAATTCAAAAGGAGGAAACTCAATTAGGTCATCCACATTTTTCCATGGGGGAAACCTCAGCAAAAATTTCTTACTCTCTAGTTCTCTGATCTGCCATGGCCATTCCTTATTTTTGCAGAAGATTCCATTTAGCTGGGACAGGAGTTCAGAGGCAGAAACCTCTCCTTTAACCACCTTAAGAACAACACAGTTTTTGTAATTAAGCCAACTAGACTCAGCAGCAACAGGAACCTCAATGTGATAGAATCCTAATCCAGAAGCAGCACTACCAAAATAAGTAGCAGCAGGTTGAGGTTTTGCCCAAGCAGCACAATTGTTCACATTATGATTCCCAGCACAAATAAAGCACTTCTTTGACTCCACACAGTTCCCCACATAGTGGCCAGGCCAACTACAATTGAAGCATATCATGTCTTTGTACCTAGAATCGAGAGGTTGAGTCACTGGTGGGGGGGGGGGGGAGCAGGAGGGGCGTGGGTAACCGGAGGAGCGACCTGGGCTGGGGGCACCTGATTGGATTTGGTCGCCCCCTGCTGACCCAGTTTCCCGGCAGCATTCGAAGCCATCGGGGCAGATTTCCCCTCCTGGGGATTGGGTTTCTTCCCCGGAGGCGGTCGACGATTCCTCTGTGGCATCTGACCACGATTCTCCATCCCTTTCTTGACAATTTCAGCAAACGATCTAGGAAGTTTAGGGTTTATAGTGGAGATCTTGAAGGTTGTAGGGATAGGGTCAAATGGGCCAACAGACGGGATCGAAAAGCAATCCTGGACCGAGAAGTTTCTAGATTGAAAAAGGTCCTTCCTCACCCAAAACAATTTGGGGATCGCATAACTAGGGTTTGGAGGGGGAGGCCTAGGTTTATGTAGGTGGCGGCTATGGGTCGGGGAAGGGATAACCCAGAGTTGGCCGAAAAAATCCGCTACTTCCTCTCCAGAGTCGTCTTTCGGACCCAAAAGCGTCTTTTGAAAACCCGCCTTCCTCTCAACCACACATCCCGTGATCAACGGCGATGGGGTGGGTTTCGGTTCGGTCACAGCAGCCAGCTGTTTTGAATTCAGTCCCGCTCTCCTCGCACAAGCGAGTTCGTCAGAGATGGATCTAACCACCGGAATCGGTGTCTCATCTATGGAACATGACGCACTTATTGAAGATGAAGCTTCACAACTAGTAATCAACGGGGTAACCCCTCTAATTGTATCGGAAACACGATTTCTATGAATCCCTTTTTCCAGAAAAATCTGGGAACCCCCAACTGATTGACAGGTAGATCGAGACTTAAGAGCAACAGAGTAGGAATTGGGTCGATTTCGATGTACCTTAATCTAGACTTTCTCCCCGCGATCACCCGGCCATGGCGGAGGTTCAATGGACGAACCCCTGATCCTCCTGCGCCCATGCAGGGAGGGGGCACCCTGCAGAGCCCATGCGCCGGGTTGTTGATGCTTCAGGGAGCCCTGGGGAGCACAGTCCCCGGTGGCAGCGCCTCCGGCGGCAAGCGCGACAGCTGCAACACCGGAGGGGGGCGGATGTTGAGTCTGGAAGGGGAGCTCGATTTGAAGCGCGCCCATCTCGCCGCCTGTCGCGGATCCTCCGATTCCGCCTCCTGAATCGCCCAGAATATGAATTCGTAATCCATCCCGCCATCGTCGCCCGCAAAGCGAGCTCGCTCTTCGAAAGTCGCACGGCGCATGATCTCCATGAAGATCTCGGGCCAATTGGAACGGATTGGGAATCTCGCTTCCACCACCCGCCGCATCTCCACAATCGCCTCCGGCGCCGACGCATCGATCTCCGGGAGCGTCGCCACCGGCGGTGGGGGTTGGGGCGGTGCTGCCACCTGCGCGGGTCGCAGACGCCGCGCCCGCGCCCCGCGTCGCGCTCCACCGACCATCGAGCTCGTGGGATCTGGCCGTGGGGTGTGGGATGACGAGTTTCTCTCGGGGGTGGGGGTGTGAGGGTGGGGATTGGGGGTCGAGGGGAGATAAGGATGAGGTGACAATAATGGCGGCCGCGGCGCCATTACTGCTGGTAGGTGGGGGATCGCCTTTCTCGCTCTCCATCCGGCCTCTTGGCTCCTTCTACCTTCCTCCTTGCTCTTGCGCCTCGTCTGATGATGAGCCGGCTGATCTTTTCAAAAGATCCGCTTGTTCGTGAGCCGTCCAATCTATATTTTCCTAAAATTGGTTTTCTTTCCCCTCGTGTTTGGGTTTGGAGTGATTGGTTGGGTTTGCGTGCGCCGACTTGTACAAAAGTGAGCTGTATGTAACTATACATCCAGGAAACGAGGAAAGAAATTTGTGGTTTTGATGATCGCTGAGGAGGTTGATGCTTGCAAGCCATGCATACCCTGCTGCATATGTATACATTGCCACGTGTGCTGTGACACCACCGTTGAGCATCTGTCACTTGAGGCCGACGCCTGTGAGACGACCATTGCTTCGTAACCCTCACAATGTGAGCGATGTAGAACCGGCCAGCGCATAGATAAGTGATCATGATCCCCGCAAAAAAGAAAAAGAAAAAAGATAAGTGATCATGATAACAGGAAACCATCAAGCACTCATTTGGTTAATCAGCGGGGACAAGAGCATGACCTGTGACAGCGATGTAACAGTGATGCAGATGAAGAATAGCGACACCTGCTCCATCATACATTCATACTACCATCTTCAGCTTAGCCTTCATGTCATAGTACGCGCAGCTTTTGGTAATTACTGTGCTCCGCGCAACCACCCAAAGATAGGTAGTAGTAGCAGCAGCACTGCGTGATGCACGTGCCCAGTGGGCTGAGAATCAAGTCGTAACAGTACAGATAGGTCTGATGCTTGGGTTGTTGTCCGTCATCGCGGGGTCACGTGGATGTGGCGAGGGCAGCGTGCCCCAGTGGCGGAGTCGATCGCCGGCCTGGATGGAGGATGGGAGTGGTTCGCCCCGTGTGCCCTCCCAACTCCCATGGCTCCATCGATATGGCTCCGTCACGCCATGCGATCTTGTATAAATCATTTCTACTCTGTAACGCCCTCGATGCGGCTTATCTCCCACGTGTCGAAGCACGACTTAGAGGCATAACCGCATAGAAAGCAATGTCGCAAGTGAGGTAATCTTCACACAACCCATGTAATACATAAGGGAAAGAGATACATAGTTGGCTTACAATCGCCACATCACACAAATACATGAGTAAAGCAATACATCATACAGATACAAACAAGGTCCGACTACGGAACCTAAATAAAAGAAGAACCCCAAAAGCGACAAAGGTCCCCGATCGACCCCGACTGGGCTCCACTACTGATCGACTAGAACGAAACAACATAAAGGACAAGATCTTCATCGAGCTCCTCCTTGAGCTCGGGTGCGTCACCTGCACGGTTTCTTCGGCACCTGCAAACTGGTTTTGGAAGTATCTATGAGTCACGGGGACTCAGCAATCTCACACCCGCGAGATCAAGACTATTTAAGCTTAAAGGTAGGACAGGTTAGTGAGGTGGAGCTGCAGCAGCGACTAGCATATATGGTGGCTAACATACGCAAATGAGAGCGATAAGAGAAAGCAAAAGCATGGTCGAACAACTATGATCAAGAAGTGATCCTGAACTACTTACGTCAAGCATAACTCCAACAACCGTGTTCACTTCCCGGACCCTGCCGAGAAGAGACCATCACGGTTACACACGCGGTTGGTGTATTTTAATTAAGATCAACTTCGGGTTTTCTACAACCGGACATTAACAAATTCCCATCTGCCACATAACCGCGGGCACGGCTTTCAAAAGTTCAAACCTTGCAGGGGTGTCCCAACTTAGCCCATGATAAGCTCTCGCGATCAACGAAGGATATTCCTTCTCCCCGGAAGACCCGATCAGTCTCAGAATCCCGGCTACAAGACATTTCGACAGTAATAAAACAAGTCCAGCAAAACCGCCCGATGCGCCGACATCCTGATAGGAGCTGCACATATCTCGTTCTCAGGGCAACACCGGATGAGCAGTCCGTACAGCTAAAACCAAGTCTCAAGTTTCCCTGAGAGGGCGCTGCAAAGGGCTCTAGTTCAGACCAACACTTAGACAAGCATTGGCCCGGGGGGGGGGGCTGAATAAAGATGACCCTCGGGCTGATCAAACCCAAGGGAAAGGGATAGGTGGTAGGAAAATGGTAAAACCAAGGTTGGGCCTTGCTGGAAGAGTCTTATTTAAAGCGAACTGTCAAGGGGGTCCCATAAATCACCCGACCGCGTTAGGGATGCAAAATCCGGGAACATAACACCGATATGACGGAAACTAGGGCGGCAAGAGTGGAACAAAACACCAGGCATAAGGCCGAGCCTTCCACCCTTTACCAAGTATATAGATGCATTAATTAAATAAGATATATTATGATATCCCAACAAGTAAACATGTTCCAACAAGGAACAACATCTCCATGTTCCAACAAGGAACAAACTTCATCTTCACCTGCAACTAACAACGCTATAAGAGGGGCTGAGCAAAGCGGTAACATAGCCAAACAACGGTTTGCTAGGGCAAGGTGGGTTAGAGGCTTGGTTTAACAATATGGGAGGCATGATAAGCAAGTGGTAGGTATCGCAGCAAAGGCATAGCAAAAGAGCGAGCAACTAGCAAGCAAAGATAGAAGTGATTTCGAGGGTATGGTCATCTTGCCTGAGATCCCGCAAGGAAGAAGAATGAGTCCATGATGAAGACAAACGGATGTAGACGAACGAATCCTCACAACTCCGGAACGAAACCGAAGCCAATGAGAGAAACAACCCGGAAACAAACAAACAACATAGTAAAACAACCATCACATAAACATGGCATGATATGCGAGATGTGGTATGCAATGCATATGCATGCTTCGGAAGCAAAAGATGAACAAGGCATAATCTTGGCAAACAAAGTATGCCACTGGAAAGGTGAGGTGATTTCGGTTGAAATCGATATAAAGATCACCGGAATCGGATGTACGGTTTGCAAATGACAAGCAAAACAAGAATGACAAGATTCTGCCATTAACAGCATGATGCTACTTAGTAAGCAACAAGAAACTAAGCTACTGCACCCAAACATATCAATAAAGCATATGACAGTAATCTACTCAAGATGCTTGACAAAAGATGAACACTGAGCTACGGCTAAATCACTCCATAACAGGTTCAAACAAGCATGGCAAAAGTGCAAAAGATAACAGGTTCACAGACTTAGTGAAAATACTAACATGCCAGAAATTAACATCAGGATGACATGTTTAGAACAAGCAAAAAACATGCTACAGGATCAGGACATAGCAGAGAAAGGCATGGCATGAATCTACTCAAAGCACTTAACAAAAGTCTATTACTGACCATAATCCAAAAAGGATCATAAAATAAAATAACACCCATGTCAAATAAGCAAGTTTCGTTACAGATTCCAGACTTAGCAGAAAACTGGACATGCCAAAAACAGATAACAAGTGGGCATGTTTACGAGCTCGACGCACTCACTACAGAGCATTTCATGATAGACTAATCATACAACCATCAAGAAGACATGGCATAGAAGCTAGAAATGGCAAGAACAACAATATATCATGAAAGGATCAACTACAACAAGCTTGGCAAAATCGAATAACATGTAAACAATCTGCCAGGAATATTTTATAGCAAAAGTAGAGCTCGATTGACTCAAGCTATAGTACTCCATAATTACAAACAAAGGCATGAATGGATAGAGGAAGTCCATATGCTCAAAACACTCTTACTGATCATGCTCAAAAGAGGCATAGATCTCTCTGAAACGACATGAACACATGGCATAAAATAACAGCAGGCAGGGACTTAGTATTTACTAAGTCTCTGAAATCAGCAACATTAAGTAACCTAGTTTGCATGCTTGTGCTAGTCACCACATAGATCACAAAAATGCATGGCATAAATCTCTGGAAAGATATCATGGCATATTACAAAACACATGTAGGACTCAACTTCATAGGATGCACACATCAATCATGGCAAAAATGACAAGTGCAAGTTCTGATAAGAATTAGAAACTAACATCACATAGCCCTCTTCTGACAGCATTTCGGGCATCAAGATGACCTCAAAAGAAAATGATGCAATGGAACGAAATGATGTACTCATCGATACGAACAATTTGACATATTATACGCCCGAAACGGAGCAATATGCAGCAAGTTATGATGCGATGAACATACGACAATGATGCAAGAATTATCCGGGACTTGGTGGAATTTTACCTCCGCGAAAGTCAACGCGGGACGGAGGGATCCGGGATGGAGAGATCCGGGTACGGGGGAGACGTTTGGATGGGCGTGCGGGTGGATCTGATCCACCTCGCGGTGGATCCGGACGGGGCGGCCGGCGACGGAGCTCGCCGGCGCGGGGCGAGGTCGCCGCGGGGCGCGGTCGCCGCGGGGCGCGGTCGCCGCGGGGGAGGGAGCAGCGGGCGGCGGCCGGAGTGGCTGCGCCGCGGCGGCAGCGGAGGCGGGCGGAGGGAGCAGCGGGCGGCGCGCAGCGGCGCAAGGCGGCGGAGGGCGGCGCCGGCGGGCGGAGTGGCGGCGGCGCGCGCGGGCGACGCGGGGCGGATCGGGCCGGGTGGGCCCGCCCCGGGCCAAGCGGGCCGGCGGCGGAGGAGAGAGAGGCGGGGGCGATGTGGCGGCGTGTGAGTGGGCGAGGCGGCGGCGGAGCTGACGTGGCGTCCTCCGATTGGTCGGAGTGAGGTGGCTGGGGCGGCGGACACGTCCGGCGGCGGGGGTTTTCGTCCGGTGGCGCGAGGAGGGAAAAGGCTAGGGTTGGACTGCGCGAAAAATCCGAGGGGGAGCACATATTTATAGGTAGAGGGGGCTAGGAAGCTCCAAATGGAGTGCGGTTTGCGGCCACACGATCGTGATCGAACGACCGATAACGTGGGGATGACTTAGATGGGTTTCGGGCCACTTTGGAGGGGTGTTGGGCTGCAACACGAAAGAGGCCTTCACGGTTACCCGGTTAACCGTTGGAGTATCAAACGACCCCCGAATGACCCAAAACTTGACAGGCGGTCTACCGGTGCTATACCAAGGCCGCTTGACAAACCTTTGTCCATTCCGAGAAAGTTTAATACACGTTCACGGAAAAAGGTAAAAGGGGACGCCGGGAAACATCGGAGCGCCGGATTGCAAAACGGACAACGGGGAAAATGCTCGGATGCATGAGACGAACACGTATGCAAATGCGATGCGCATGATGACATGATATGAAATGCAGATGATGATATGACAAAGAGCGACACGCAAGCACATGACATGGCAACGACGGCGAATAACTGACGGACACCTGGCGCATCAGATCCGGGGCGTTACATACTCCTCGCGACCTCGCTCCCGCCTGGGATCAATCTCGAAATTTTTGAAGAAACGTACTGCCCATGAGATCAATTGCATCGACACATGCGTGCTATGGAACCTAATTTTTTAATGCTATATAAGTGAAGAATCCTGATTATGGTGACTGTTGCGTGTACTACTAAGCGTGCACGTGCAACGCACATATTGCCTAATGTCATAATGATATGCGAAAATTCATTTTCCTCCCAAACAAGCTACTACATTCACATTTCAGACTAATAGCACCCTTCTTATACTACGAATCTTGAATAACATATTCAAGTACTCAGTTACAATCACTATTTTTTTCTTTCTATCTACTATAAATCTACGGCAATATGATTATTTTCTTACAAGTCCAACTTTCCATAATCTTCTTTCTATTTTGACGTCATCATCTCAACCAACGCCATTGAGTGCCACAACTCGATGAAGTAGGGGAACAACCGCTCTAAGTAACATAGCAATGTACCCATTGAATTAAATAAATTACTTGGCAGTATTCTAAATAAAATGACATGGTACTATTATTACAAGTAAAACAATAAATTTTAGCACATCATCATGTATCAAGATGAGAAGTCGGAAATTCAATTTGGCTCCTCGGAGCACGTGCTCCTGGGCCCAAACATATTTTTTGAAATGTCAAAAAAATCAAGACAATTTTTTATGTGTTCTTAGTCACATCCAAATGGTACCTGCAAATTTTGAGGCAAAAAGGTTAAGCATTTTGGCCTGTGAAAAAAAATGAACACCAAATGTTACCCAAAATTGTCACCCCAAATTTGTTTTTTTCACAGATGAAACTCTGCTATTCCGTTTCGCATGAAAATTATCAAGCATGTTTATGACACTAACACTAACATCCATAACAAATTTCATAATTTTTTGAAAACATTTAATATATTTTTGCATTACTGTTCACCCAGGAGCACATACCCGGGAGCATCTGCTCCAGGGAGCCAAAACGCCCCTCCCGATGAAGTGAACTATGAAGAAAAAAAATTATTTGTGCTTGATGATCTTGGATAGGTAGTTGCATATTTGATATCATCGTGACAGAACAACAATAGTTGGCCTTCAGCAACAACAATCTCTTCCCTCACAACATCCATTCTTGTAGCCCGCCAAAAAGAAATTTTCAACTAACAAAAAACTATTTTGACTAAAAGTTTAGCAGAATGACTACAAAGGTAGGAGTAATAGTGAAGTTTTATAGAAGAAAAAGAATGGTGAATACATATATACAAATAGGCATCAACATCAACATTATCTTCTTATTGAGAAACGAACTCATTTTCTCCATTCACTTAGTTTAATAGTTCAATCAATCTACAAGAATTGCATGTCTGAATTTATTAAAGGCAGAAACACATCGTCAACCACCAGCGGATCTAGATACCCTTGTATGTTTGTACTATCAAATCACAAAAATATAAAGAGAAATACTTTGTTGGAAGCGAAATTGCTTGTTCCCGATCTTATACACACCCAAGTTTAGATAGGAGAACGTGTATACCTTTACATGGAGGATGCAGATGAAGGAAATCCTGAAGTGGCTCGAGACACCTCGGCATCTGTCACCACGGTAGTGCGTGGCACCACCGCGTGACAACCAGTTGTCCGAGCCAAGTGTAGCGTGCGTGTGTGAGCTAGTCGTATGCGTGTGTGCGTGGCCAGGGGCCAGGGTGTTGGGTACTTAACCCCTGGAGGGGCGATGTATTGGACATCCTGTTGTTTAGTGAACTAATTCCCTCACCTCACTTTCTCTCTCGCTCACCCCTTCCTCACGCCATCCTCGTCCTCTTTCCCCCTTCCTGCCTACTCTGGTCGCCTCAATCCAGATCGGGCGTGACATTTGGTTATCAGAGCCACCGAATCCTGCCGCAAATTTTTTCTCCGCTGCCCCACGAATCCTCTTGGCCTTGATCTATAACATCCACCATCGCGGGTGCGATCTGCTCCGGCAAATCGCCCAAAATCCCCGGCGGGGTTGGATCGGCTCGGAGAGGAGCAACAGCGCCGTCCAAACCCTCGGTTCAGACGCGGCAGCTGCTGTCCGCCATGGACGACAACACTAGTACGCTCAAGGCCCTGATGGAGACAGTCCTCGCCCACCTCGACGAGCAGAAGATCGACAACGACAAGCGACTCGAGGTGCAGGCCGACTTCAACGCGCAGGTCTCGCAAGATCTACGGGCGCTGTCCAAACAGGTGGATCTCACTCAAGCCGACGTCGACGAGACGCGCAAGGCGCTCGAGAGGTCGCCGTCACCGCACAGATCGGGATCGGCCACCGTCCTCAACCTGTCACCACCTCCACCCCTGCCGCCTCCTCTGCGTCATCCACCTGTGCACCAACAGCAACAACAGGGACCGCCACCGTCTCCCCACCTCGCAGATCAGCGTCTGCCCCTGCTTCAAGTTCCGCTCCAGCAGCCGAGCGAGCTGCACCACCACCAACACCACGACAACTACATCAAGCCGCCCAAGCACGACTTCCCGCACTTCAACGACACTGCACCGTACCTCTGGTTAGATCGCTGCCACGCCTACTTCGACCTCTACCGCATGCCGCCGTCGAGTTGGGTGACCACGGCGATGCTGTACATCGAAGGCCAGGCCGCCCACTGGCTGCAAGCATTTCGTCAAACACATGGTGGCCTGGGATGGGAGGCGTTTTGCGCAGCAATAATCGAGGAATTCGGCGCCGACGAGTTCGAGCTGGAGATGCACAAGCTTCTTCAACTCCGGCAGAGTGGCACCGTCAGTGAGTACCGCCAGGTGTTCGACAACCACATGTACCATCTCCTGGCGCTCGACCCCTCGCTCTCCATCAAGTTTTTCATCACGCAGTTCCTGCTTGGCCTCAAGGACGAACTGTGCGCGGCCGTGCGTCTCCAAGCCCCCACAAGCATCACGCGCGCGTTGATCCTCGCACGCATTTAGGAGGAAGAGCTGAACACGCCACGGGCGCGGCCACGACCACAACTGCAAGACCGCCCACCTCTAGCGCCACCAGCGCGCCCGGGCGCCGCGCCACGATAACAGCCCGATGACTACGCGCGCGAGCGCCAACTCAAGGAATTTCACCGCGCCAATGGGCTCTGCTTCAAGTGCGGCGATCGGTACAGCCGGGAGCACCGCTGCAATCCGCAAGCGCAGCTGCTCACAATCCAGGTCGGCGCATACGGGGAAGTGCTCACCGACGATGCTGTACATGCGCTCGACTTGCTCGACGCCCCCGATCACGCAGTTCCCCCTACGGAGTGCTGCACCATATCCACACACGCGATGGACGGCTTAGAGGCGCCCAGAACCATTTGTCTCTGCGCACTTGTGGGTAACCAGGTCATGCTGCTCCCGCTGGATTCCGGGAGCACACACAGTTTCGTCAACAAGACCTTCGTCGAGCCCGTCGGCGCGACGACACAGGAGATCGCCACCCTAGGCGTGCGGGTGGCGAACGGCGACCGTCTCACCTGTTCACGCCAAGTTCCTGAGCTCAAGTGGTGGATGCAGGGTCACACATTCTCGACGCCGATGTATGAGCTCGACACCAGCGCCTACGACGACATCCTCGGCATGGATTGGTTGGAGAAAAATATCCCGATGACATGTCACTGGCAAGAGAAGTTCATTTCCTTCCTCCACGACGGTGAGTTGGTCACCCTGCAAGGTGTTCGACCCAAGACGACGCCCACGCTCGCGGCCGTTCAACCGGCCGAGCTTTGCAAACTGATTGCTGGCAATGACATCTGGGCAATGGCCATGGTGGAAATGCAACCCCCAAATCCAAGTTTCGCATACAATCACTGACGCCGATAAGTGATCTCTTGGATGAGTTTGCCGATGTCTTCGCCACACCCACCGGTCTGCCCCCTCACAGGCAGTACGATCACACAGTCACTTTGGAAGAAGGGGCTCAACCTACCAATACCAGACTGTACCGTTACTCACCACTGCAGAAGGACGAAATCGAGCGCCAAGTGAAAGAGATGCTCGACGCTGGGGTGATCATGCACTCAGTCAGCCCGTACGCTGCTCCTGTACTGCTGGTGAAGAAGAAGGATGGGATCTGGCGATTTTTCGTGGATTACAGACGCCTCAACGACATCACTGTGAAGAACAAATTTTCGTTACCGATCGTGGACGAGCTCCTGGACGAACTGGCTAGTGCGGCATTCTTCTCCAAGCTAGACCTGCGGGCAGGCTATCACCAGATTCGCATGCACGAAGAGGACGAGCACAAAACCGCCTTCAAAACCCACTGAGGGAGTCCTGGATTAGGGGGTGTTCGGATAGCCGAACTATATCTTCAGCCGGACTCCAGGACTATGAAGATACAAGATTGAAGACTTCGTCCCGTGTCCGGAAGGTTCTTTCCTTGGCATGGAAGGCAAGCTAGGCGTGCGGATATTCAAGATCTCCTACCAATGTAACCGACTCTGTGTAACCCTAACCCTATCCGGTGCCTATATAAACCGGAGGGTTGTAGTCCGTAGGACGAACACATCATAACCATCATCATACCCATAGGCTAGCTTCTAGGGTTTAGCCTCCTTGATCTCGTGGTAGATCTACTCTTGTACTACCCATATCATCAATATTAATCTAGCAGGAGTAGGGTTTTACCTCCATCGAGAGGGCCCGAACCTGGGTAAAATAAAGTGTCCCTTGTCTCCTGTTACCATCCGACCTTGACGCACAGATCGGGACCCCTACCCGAGATCCGCCGGTTTTGACACCGACATTGGTGCTTTCATTGAGAGTTCCTCTGTGTCGTCGCCTTTAGGCCCGATGGCTCCTTTGATCATCAACAACGATGAGGTCCAGGGTGAGACTTTTCTCCCCGGACAGATCTTCGTCTTCGGCGGCTTCGCTCTGCGGGCCAACTCGCTTGGTCATCTGGAGCAGATCGAGAGCTACGCCCCTGGCCATCAAGTCAGGTTTGGAAGCCTAAACTACACGGCAGATATCCGCGGAGACTTGATCTTCGACGGATTCGAGCCATAGCCAAGCGCGCCACACTATCTCGAGGGGCATGATATAGCTCTACCTCCGAACAGTGTCCTGGAGGCCGCATACGCTCCGGCCCCGATCCTCGATTCGGAGCCCGCTGCGTTCTTTGAAGATGAACGGTTGGACGTCACCTCGGGGGCTGCGATCTTAAAGGCCATTGAGCTGAACGCGAGCCCCGCGCTCCGCATGGCCTATGGCTCCAAGGAGCCGGACTCTTCTCCAAACTTCGTGTCATCCGTGCCTCCGCCGATCGAATCAGATTGGGCGCCTGTAATGGAGTTCACCGCCGCGGACATCTTTCAGTATTCACCTTTTGGTGATATTCTGAATTCTCTCAAGTCTCTCTCTTTGTCAGGAGAGCCCGGGCCGAACTATGGCCTGCTTGGTTGGGATTCGGACGACGAAGAAATTCAAAGCCCACCCACCGCCCACTTAATAGCCACTGTCGACGATATATCCGACATGCTCGACTTCGGCTCCGAAGACTTCGACGGTATGGACGACGAAGGAGGAGACGAGCAAGAACCAGCCCCTGTAGGGTGCTGGACCGCCACCTCGTCATACGACATATACATGGTGGATGCTCCAAAAGATGGAGATGGCGATGGAACAGCGGAGGATGGCACTTCGAAAAAGCCTCCAAAACGCCGACGTCAGCGGCGCCGCTTCAAATCCCGCCACAGCAGAAACGGTGATTCTGGCACGGGAGATAATACTACCCCGGACAGCGCCGAAGAACACCAAAACCAGCAGGATTCGGCACAGGAAGATGGAGAAGACCGCCCTCATGAGAGAGCGGCAGAGCGAGAGGTCGAGGACGATAACTACATGCCTCCTTCCGAGGACGAGGCAAGCCTCGACGATGATGAATTCATCGTACCATCAGACCCCGCCGAACAAGAGCGCTTTCAACGCAGGCTTTTAGCCACGGCGAACAGCCTAAAGAAAAAGCAGCAACAACTTAGAGCTGATCAAGATTTGCTAGCTGACAGATGGACTGAAGTCCTTGCGGCCGAAGAGCACGAGCTCGGACGCCCCTCCAAAAACTATCCTAAGCGCAGGCCGCTACCCCAATCAGAGGAGGAAGCCCAAGACATGGTAGATCGGCCACCTCGCGGCCGCGACAGAGAAGCCTGTCGAACATCCAAGCAAGCCATGCCCTGCAGCCGCTTTACCAAGGCACGGGAACACGAACCAGACCCGCGAGACGTCCTGGAGGACAAAGCAAGGCAAACAAGATCGATCTATGGATCGCGCGGACGCCCGACGACACGTGATAGTTTTCACTCCGGACACAATAAATCCGGCCGGGCCGAACACAACAGGCACAGCTCCTCCGAACTGCGTCGAGACATAGCCCAGTACAGGGGCGCCGCACACCCACTATGCTTCACAGACGAAGTAATGGATCATAGAATCCCAGAGGGATTTAAACCCGTCAACATCGAGTCGTACGATGGTACGACAGATCTGGCAGTATGGATTGAGGACTATCTCCTCCACATCCACATGGCACGTGGCGATGATTTGCACGCCATCAAATATTTACCCCTTAAGCTTAAGGGACCAGCCCGGCACTGGCTTAACAGCCTCCCCGCAGATTCGATCGGCTCTTGGGAGGACCTGGAGGCCGCATTCCTCGACAACTTCCAGGGGACCTACGTACGGCCACCGGACGCCGACGACCTAAGCCACATAATCCAGCAGCCAGAAGAATTGGCCAGGCAATTCTGGACACGGTTCCTAACAAAGAAAAATCAGATAGTCGATTGTCCGGATGCAGAGGCCTTAGCAGCCTTCAAGCATAACATCCGTGACGAGTGGCTTGCCCGGCACCTGGGACAGGAAAAGCCGAAATCCATGGTAGCCCTCACGACACTCATGACCCGCTTTTGCGCGGGCGAAGATAACTGGCTAGCTCGCAGCAACAACTTATCAAAGAAGCAAGGTAATTCAGATACCAAGGACAAAAGTGGCAGGTCACGACAGAATAAACAGAAACGCCGCGTCAGCAGCGACAGCAATGAAGATACGGCAGTAAACGCCGGATTCAGAGGCCATAAATCCGGTCAGCGGAAAAAGCCATTCAAAAAGAATACCCAGGGCCCGTCCAGTTTGGACCGAATACTCGATCGCTCGTGCCAGATTCACGGCACCCCCGAAAGGCCAGCCAATCACACCAACAGGGATTGTTGGGTGTTCAAGCAGGCAGGCAAGTTAAGAGCCGAACACAAAAAACAAGGGGCTAGACAGCGATGATGAAGAGGAGCCCAGGTCGCCGAACAATAACGGACAGAAGGGGTTTCCCCCACAAGTGCGGATGGTGAACATGATATACGCGACTCATATTCCCAAGCGGGAGAGGAAGCGTGCGCTACGGGACGTATACGCGATGGAGCCAGTCGCCCCAAAGTTCAACCCATGGTCCACTTGCCCGATCACCTTCGATCGAAGGGACCACCCCGCTAGCATCCATCACGGCGGTTTTACCGCATTGGTTCTTGACCCAATCATTGACGAATTTCACCTTACAAGAGTCCTCATGGACGACGGCAGTAGCCTGAACCTGCTCTACCAGGATACAGTGCGGAAAATGGGCATAGATCCATCAAGGATCAAGCCCACAAGGACGACCTTTAAAGGCGTCATCCCAGGTGTAGAGGCCAATTGCATAGGCTCCATAACACTTGATGTGGTCTTCGGATCTCCGGACAACTTCCGAAGCGAAGAGTTAATCTTCGACATAGTTCCCATCCGCAGTGGCTATCATGCTCTGCTTGGACGAACCGCATTCGCTAAATTCAATGTGGTGCCGCACTACGCATATCTCAAGCTCAAGATGCCAGGCCCTCGAGGTGTAATCACGGTCAGCGGAAACACCGAACGCTCCATCCGTACGGAGGAACACACGGCGGCCCTCGCAGCAGAGGTACAAAGCAGCCTGTTAAGGCAGCTCTCGAGTCCGGCCACTACAAAGCAGGACAAAGCAAAACGCGCCCGGAGTAACCCGCAGCAAGACCGACTGGCGCGTTCAGAGCACGCGCAGCAATACGACCCCAACCCCAGCCATCGCTACATAGCGGAGCTAGTACCTCGAGCACACAATTACGCCCTTACAATTCCATGGGCATAGGGGAAGGGGCAGATAAAACGGCATGCCAACAATACGGCGTCAAACGTACTAGGGGCTGCCAGGTTCTTCTTTTCTGTCAGGACTCCATACTCTGGATACAGTGTTCGGCCTCGCTGCCGCACAGACGATACAGGACCCAGGAAAGCAGTCAAAACAACGCCGCATCATGGGACTCTCAGGTGGTCTATATTTCGAGCGATATATCTGTTTCTAAATTCCGCGGCCTGCGCCTGGTCAGGACATGTTAAATAGTCTAAATTTTTTTCGCACTACTTGTATCGTTCGGCTTGAATAAACAGCCTCCTCATAAATAATGCATAGCTTTTCGTCTATTTTTTGCATTATCTTCTTTTAATATACATATGTTTACTCAAATAACATGATCGCACCCGTACACCATGGTACGGCAAACCACGCCAGGGGCTTTATTACCCTTCTATCTGGTGTGAGAAGTCCGTCCACTTTCACAAGTGCGACACCCCGAACTTATAGCATTATATGCATCGGCTTCGAGTCATGATTTTGGTCATATGTTGGGTTTGCCCGGCTCCTATGTTTTGGTGCCTTACGTTTCGCTCTATCGGCTAAGGTAGCACTAGGAGAACCACTGCGATTCTGCCCCAGATCAGGTGGGTGAGCACCTCAGTGGAGAAAGCTAAAACAGACTGTCATGATAAGGCGCGAGACCGGTCGCTGTTCGAGAGGTTTTTCGAGTCCCTAAAGGCTTATGTCGCTTCAAGCGGAGAGCTGGTTAAGTCTGGCTAAAGGCGTGGATAGTGCCCCGAATTCGGCCTTTCGAACTAGGGGCTTCGCCGAAATTTAAAATTATAACGTTCTATGGCTAAGTGAGAGTGTTCAAGCATTATAGTCCGATTGCCTGGTTCGCTGTGCTGAGCGCCTCCCTCGAAGGACCCAACTATGGGAACAAGAGCCCTCAGGTTTATCCCGAACACCCCAGCACTAGTTGCATGGGGGCAGAAGCCGACGACTCGCCATCTCTTAGTTATTGATAAACGGCCGCACAGAAAATAATATTTTAAATTCAGAAAGCATTGCTTAAGCGCATATGAACAAGTTTTCAGCGCACAGGATACAAACGAGCGAGTTCATTGAAATATTACATCTTTGGCACACTCATCTGCGATAAGGCGAGCTCTAGCGAGAACTTCCATGTAGTAGTTCTCGGGCTTGCGATGCTCCTTCCCCTGTGGCGGCCCGTCCTTCACCAGCTTCTCTCCGTCCAGCTTGCCCCAGTGTACCCTTACACGGGCAAGGGCCCTCCGGGCACCTTCTATGCAGACGGAGCGCTTGATGACCTCAAGCCATGGACAGGCCTCCACCAGCCGCCGCACCAGCCCGAAGTAGCTCCCAGGCAGGGCCTCTCCAGGCCACAGCCGAACTAGTAAGCCCTTCATGGCCTGTTCGGACGCCTTGTGGAGCTCGGCCAGCTGCTTCAGCTGATCGCTTAAGGGCACAGGGTGTCCGGCCTCAGAATACTGAGACCAGAACACACTCTCCGTCGAGCTGTCCTCTTCAGCTCGGTAGAATGCGGCGGCGGCGGATGCGCTGCGGGGAAGATTGAAGAACGCCCCTGGAGAACTTCGGATTCGGGTAAGTAATAGGTATTTCACCTTTATATTCCTACTTTGCATTAAGAATGCCTTACCCGCTGCTATCTTTTTCACATCCTCCAACTCTTGGAGGGCCTTTTGGGCTTCGGCCTTGGCACTCTTGGTGGTCTCAACAGCCGACGCGAGCTCGGATGCTTGCGTTTTTGCTTCAAGCTCCAAACCCTCATGTTTCTTCATGAGAGCTGGCAGCTCTTGCTGCACCTTGCCGACTTGGACCCCAAGCTTTTCTCGCTCGGTGCGCTCCTCGGCCGCTTTCTTCTTGGCCTCAGCCAGCGCCTGCTTCAGGGTTGCCACCTCGGTTGTGGCCCCTACAATAAGCAGTACAATCCTGTTATTTCTTTTTGCAATGAAGCCTCTCTATAGGCACCTTTTTTTCTTCTAAGGGGTATTTCTTACCTTCCTTTTCCACGAGCTGCCTTTTGGCAAGGCCGAGCTCTTGCTCGGACCGCTCGAGGTCCTTTTTCAGGACTTCCACCTGCGCAGTCAGTGCGGCGGTGGACAGCAGGGAAGCCTGCATACGCATATTAGACTTTTTATTAGACTCCTGCGAAAATTGTTGGATCCTCTATTCGGCTTTTCTTTCCGAACACCGAACAGAGCATCAGGGGCTACTCTCTATGCGTTAATGAATTTAGCATATTTTTTGCTTACCTAGAAGCCTGTTAGAAGGCTAGCGCAAGCTTCATTCAGTCCGCTCTTGGCGGACTGAACCCTTTGGACCACCGCACTCATAACAGTACGGTGCTCCTCGTCGATGGTGGCGCCTTCAAGCGCCTCCAACAGACTATCCGGCGCCTTTGGTTGGACAGAGGTCGCCGGCTCAGACGGCTTACTCCTCTTGGAAGGAGTTCGCCCACCGCGAGCCAGGACGGTTGAGTCCGGCGCGGTGTCCGGCACAAAGCCGGACTGGGAGCCCTGGGGGGGGTTCATCCCCTTTACTCCTGGGGTCCGAGGATTGCCTTGCAGCTCCTCCAGGACCACCTCCTCCTGCCCTGTTCGGCGGGATGCCGCTTCGGCGTCGTCCGCCCCGCTGGGGGAGACTGCGGGTGGGACAGAGTTCATGTCCGACGAATCCAGGGAGCCGCTCGATGAATCATCGAGTGTGGCTCGGGGCGGGCTGCGCAAATAGCATTCGACATTAGGGTAAGCTGCGCACTTGAAGATACTATGAGTCATTCTGGTATGTGAATACTTACGATGTCGCCAGACGCTTGGTTCTGTCCGGCCACTCCTTTCCGCCCTCTTCGGCGTTGGGGGAGTAGTCCGGCGGAGGGGTCTTCCTTTTCCTCGACCCCTCAGCCTCCCCTGTTGGGGCGGCCTTCTTCTTTTTCGCTCCCCTCGATGGAGGGGGAGAGCTTCCTTGTTCCTCCTCCTCGTTTTCACAAGAGGAGGGCATCGCAGACTCGCCAGATGACGAGCTCGACACCACCACATTGCGGGCACTCTTTCGAGTCCCGGTGGTCTTCTTCTTCTTGACCTTCTTCTCCGGCACCACATAGGGCGCCGGAGCCAGCAGCTTCTCTAAGAGAGCTGGGGCTGGGTCTTCGGGCAGAGGAGCCGGACAGTTTATTGGTTCGGCTATCTTCAGCCACGCCTGTCAAAGGCAAAGGGAGTTTTTAGATCCCACATAGAGTTAATCAATGTAGAAAAGCTTAACGAACCTGTGAAAGGTATAAATAGCCTACCTCGCCAGCATTGCGCTGCGAGCTGTATCCGCGGTCCTCGGAAGCGGATGTGGGGGACTCGGCGCCTTTGGTTAGCACCTTACAGACGTCTTCATACGTCGTGTCGAAGAGCCTATTGAGGGTTTGGTGTTGCGCCGGGTCGAATTCCCACAAAGTGAACTCCCGTTCTTGGCACGGGAGGATCCGGCGAACGAACATGACCTGGATGATGTTGACATGCCGGATGGGCTTGTTCATCAGGGACCGGATGCAAGTTTGCAGTCCGGTCACTTCTTCTTCGTTGCCCCACGATAGGCCCGTCTCTTTCCAGGACATGAGCCGCGTGGGGGGTCCGGATCGGAACTCAGGGGCCGCGACCCATTTCGAGTCGCGTGGCTCGGTGATGTAAAACCACCCTGCCTGCCACCCCTTTAAGGACTCCACAAAGGAGCCATCGAACCAGAGTGCGTTGGCCATTTTGCCGGCCATAGCACCTCCGCACTCTGCCTGGGTGCCGGACACCACCTTGGGCTTGACGTTGAAGGTCTGGAGCCAGAGGCCGAAGTGGGGGCGGATGCGGAGAAAGGCCTCACACACGATGATAAACGCCGAGATATTGAGGATAAAGTTCGGGGCCAGATCGTGGAAGTCCAGGCCGTAGTAGAACATGAGCCCCCGGACAAAAGGGTGAAGTGGAAAACCCGGTCCGTGGAGGAAATGGGGGAGATAAACTACCCTCTCATGGGGCCTTGGGGTGGGAAGAAGCTGCCCCGCCTCGGGAAGCCGGTGCGGGATGTCCTTGGACAGATATCCGGCCTTCCTAAGCTTTTTGATTTGACCCTCCGTAAGGGAGGAAGCCATCCACTTGCCACCCGCTCCGGACATCGCTGGAGCAGGTTGGGGAAGAAAGAGCGAACTTGGGCGTTGGACCTTGAGTGCGCAAGAGATGGATGGGCAAAGGAGGAAGAAGGCGTAGGTGAAAGAGGTGGATCTTTATCCCCTTATATAGGCTGATGCCGTTATGCGTCCCCACCTACCTAATAAAACTCGCTTGCCGCTCACACGCCGTGGTAAATGGCGCGGTTGGGTTACCCACGTACGCATTAATGAGAATCCCGTTAAAAGGGGCACACAATGTCTGCTTCGACAAGACGTGCCAAGGAAACCGCCTCGTTGAACGTGCTGCGGTGGAACAACAAAAAATAATCCATACAGAAGGCTTGGTCGCAGTGTTATGACGCACTGCGGAATACGTCAGCAGATTTGATTTGTGTTTGTATTATTCTCTATATGGCAATACGTGGAAACTTGTTTTGCAGAGCCGGACACTATTTTTTGGTGTTTATTATCTTCTTGAAGAATTTGTAGGAGGAACCCGCCTTGCAATGCCGAAGACAATTTGCGCGCCGGACTCGTCGTCATTGAAGCCTGGTTCAGGGGCTACTGAGGGAGTCCTGGATTAGGGGGTGTTCGGATAGCCGAACTATATCTTCAGCCGGACTCCAGGACTATGAAGATACAAGATTGAAGACTTCGTCCCGTGTCCGGAAGGTTCTTTCCTTGGCATGGAAGGCAAGCTAGGCGCGCGGATATTCAAGATCTCCTACCAATGTAACCGACTCTGTGTAACCCTAACCCTATCCGGTGCCTATATAAACCGGAGGGTTGTAGTCCGTAGGACGAACACATCATAACCATCATCATACCCATAGGCTAGCTTCTAGGGTTTAGCCTCCTTGATCTCGTGGTAGATCTACTCTTGTACTACCCATATCATCAATATTAATCTAGCAGGAGTAGGGTTTTACCTCCATCGAGAGGGCCCGAACCTGGGTAAAATAAAGTGTCCCTTGTCTCCTGTTACCATCCGACCTTGACGCACAGATCGGGACCCCCTACCCGAGATCTGCCGGTTTTGACACCGACACCCACCATGGCCACTTCCAGTTCCGCGTCATGCCGTTCGGCCTGAAGAATGCCCCGACAACCTTCCAGTGCTTGATGAATGCGATCTTCACCAAGTATATACGTAATTTTGTCATCATCTTCCCTGACGACATTCTGGTTTTCAGCGAGACATGGGAAGAGCACCTAGAGCACATTCGACTCGTCCTGAGCTTGCTCCAGGAGCACCAGCTCTACGCCAAGATGTCGAAGTGCTCATTCGCGCAAGACCACATTGGTTATCTCGGCCACGTCATCTCCAAGCAAGGCGTCGCGACAGATTCTGAGAAGGCAGACGCCGTGGCGCAGTGGCCCACCCCGGCCAACGCAACTGAGCTTCGCGTGTTCCTCGGGCTCACCGGCTACTATCGCAAGTTCGTGCCGCACTACGAAATCATCGCCAAGCCGCTCACGCAGCAACTCACCAAGAAAGGCTTCGAGTGGCCCGAGTCCACGCAGCACGCGTTCGACACGCTCAAGCAGGCGATGGTGACCACGCCGGTGCTCGCCCTTCCCGACTTCGACAAGACCTTCTCAATTGAGACGGACACATGTGACACGGGCATTGGCGCGGTGCTGATGCAAGAAGGCCACCCCATTGCTTACTACAAAAGGCGCTGGGAGTGAAGAACCAGAAGTTGTCAACGTATGCGAAGGAATTTCTGGCAGTAATGATGGCCGTGGACAAGTGGCGCTCCTACCTGCAACACGGGCCTTTCAACATCGTCACTGACCACAAAAGCTTGTGCACGCTGGGCGATCAACAACTGGTGACCGATGTCCAGTGCCGCGCCATGTCGAAGCTCGTCGGCCTGCAGTTCAAGTTTCAGTACAAGCGCGGCGTCAACAACAGCGCAGCGGACGCGCTCTCCCGTGTGGGCATCCACTTCAGCGCCAACGCCTTGTCACTCTGCCAGCCCGCTTGGATCCAAGAGGTGGCCAACTCCTACGCCACCGATCCAGACGTGCAAGAACGACTGCAACAATTGGCGCTGCACAGTCCGGATGAGGAGGAGTATGAGCTGTACCGCGGGCTCATCCATCGTCAGGGCCGGCTGTGGATTGGCGCCAACACAGCCCTTCGCACCAAGTTGATCATGCACGACAGTGCCGTGGGCGGCCACTCCGGCGCACCGGCTACCTACCACCGCGTCAAGAAAGCATTCGAGTGGAGGGGCATGAAACAGGACGTCGATGACTTCGTGCGGCAATGCCCAGTCGGCCAACAAGCCAAGCATGAACTTCGCAATTCGCAAGCCCACGGGCAAGTTGGCACTGCTACCAATCCCCACAGCACCATGGCAAGACCTGACCATGGATTTTGTCGAAGATTGCCCAAGTTAGAGGGGTACGATGTAATCATGGTGGTGGTCGACCACTTCACGAAGTTTGCTCACTTCATGCCCTTGTGGCACCCGTTCACGGCGACTCAAGTAGCGCGCGTGTTCTGGGACAACATCGTCAAGCTCCACGGCATTCCAGCATCCATCGTCAGCGACCGCGACAAGGTTTTCACCAGTGCGCTCTGGCACGAGTTGCTAGCAGGCACGGGACCAAGCTTCTCTACTCCACATCCTATCACCCGCAGACCGACGATCAAAGTGAACGCGTCAACCAGTGCATGGAGATGTATTTCCGCTGCATGGTTCACGACACTCCTCGGCAATGGCAACGCTGGCTTCCCTCTACTGAATTCTGGTACAATTCCTTGTTTCACTCCTCACTAGCTGCTCTCCTTTCAAGGCGATGTACGGGGTTCAAGCCAACGAGGGGAGCATGGCCACCTGGCCGGCAGCCCACCCACCCTTGCCGGACGATGAACAGTGGGATTGGTCGCTACATCAAGAGAACCTGTGCGCACACCTGGCATGGACGCAGAGCAAGCACAAGAAATTTGCTAACCTGAACCAAACTAAGCGAGTGTTTCAAGTGGGAGATCAGGTTCTTCTGAAGCTTCAGCCCTATCTTCAGAAATCAGTGGCAAGTCGCCCCTGTCCAAAGCTGGCATTCAAGTTCTTTGGCCCTTTCTTTGTTGTCGCAAAGATTGGCCCCTCGTCGTACAAGCTGGATCTGCCTGATGACAGCAGAATTCATCCAGTGTTTCGCGTCTCGCAGTTGAAACCATTCACGCCCAACAACAGCCCGGTGTTCTCTGAACTACCTGTCACTACTGATCTGTCAACTGTCGAGACAATGCCAGTGGAGATTGTGGACCGAAGAATGATGAAGAAGGGCAATGCGCCTGTGATTCAGCTTCAAGTGGCTTGGGACACGGTTCCGCCGTCTACGACATGGGAGGACTACGATGTTGTCGGCGTTACCCACAAGCAAGCATTTGGGAAGACAACGCAATGGAGGAGGGAGAGACTTCTCAAGGAGGGGAGAATGTCACCACAGTAGTGCGTGGCACCACCGCGTGACAGCCAGTTGGCCGAGCCATGTGTAGCGTGCGTGTGTGAGCCAGCTGTATGCGTGTGTGTGTGGCCAGGGGCCAGGGTGTTGGGTACTTAACCCCTAGAGGGGCGATGTATTGGACAAGCTGTTGTTTAGTGAACTAATTTCCTCACCTCGCTTTCTCTCTCGCTCACCCCCTTCATCACACCATCCTCGTCCTCTTTCCCCCTTCCTGCCTACTCTGGTCGCCTCGATCCAGATCGGGGCGTGACAACATCCTCTTCAACACCCTCCTCACGTACGCATGGCGCTAAGGTCTGGATGTCGAGGGAGCACGACAGGGAGGAGAGGCGCCGAGGCGTGGCGTGGTGTGGCGCCGCAGGGCCGGGAAGCGTGATAGGACGTGAGGGGCCATCTCCTCCTACCCCGTGTTGCCTGGGTCATCTGAGGCGACACCTTGAGGTTGTGGCGTCAGTGAATACCAGAGACGGCGATGGCAGCTTGCGCTCGCATCCAGCAGAGGAGCGGTGGGGGCGATGGCCTACTGGAAAGGTGGGGGCGGCGACCTGCTCTAGCATGCATCAGAGGAAGATTGGTGGTGGCTCATCCGTGCGGTGGTTGCGGCATCTGCTCACGTCCGTCAACAACGCAGCCTGGTGCGTTGTGTGCCTAGCGAACAGTCTCTTTCTTCTTTACCGCGTGATTGTAGGGGCTGCGGCCCGTGGAGTTCCATATTTTCCTCCCCTGATGAAGCACAACCAGTCATTGTAATTGCTATGCACACACCATAAAGATATTAGATCAATGATGGCTGTTAGATAGAGAATTATGGGCATAATCATGTGGTGCTGATTGGTTCGTGCAAGATTGTGAGACTAATTACAGGGTGTACGTAAGAAAGTCACCCTAGTCAATATATGATGTGTTTACGCAAGAAACAATTTATTGTTGTAAGTCGGCTATGATTGACACTTATGATGTAGTGCAGCAAATGTTAGTAGCACATAATAGGCCCAGCACACATGTTTGATTCTGAGTAACAGACCATATGTACACTTTGTAATTCAAATTTTTTTGAAAAATTGGTAAATGAAGAAAATGTGGTAGGATATAACACCTACCTGTCGGCGTTCTAGGAACGGGGGTCCCCAGACTTGCCTGCCTGCGGCCTGCGGCGTGGCTCGAGTGGGGGCCCAACGTGGCCCATCTTCATCAACACAAGTCTCAAGACCCTCGCGAGGGGCCAAGCCTTGCGAGGCGGACGACATGGAGCTTCCTCCAGCACGGCCTCCTTAGGCTGGCTCGCGAGGAGGCGGAGAGATCAAGGTGGGGTACCTCACGAGGTGCCCATGACGCAAGCCATGACGATCAAAGGTGCCAGGCGGGCGCCAGCCCGCGCGACGTCCTCCCTTTCCTCTTTGGTGCAAAGGGGGCAAGCGCAGGCGAGAAGATCAAGCAAAGGCACCCATTTCGGTGCAACAAGACCAAGACCAACTCCACGACAAGGAGGAAGTCACTATGGAGCCCAAGCCGGCGTCATCACCAGAACCTTTGGCAGGGGAAGACCAACTTTAGTCAGGATAAGTGTACCCGATGTTCCCCTTCAAATCGGCCAATTGTTGGCGCCCTTCCCGCTCAAATATTTGGGAAGAGGCCCAGGGCCTTTGCCTATAAATAGGACTAGCCGCTCCCAGAGAGGGCATCCAGGAGAGAGCATCTAGAGCAAGTGGAGAGCAAGTAGAGAGGGACACGGATAGACACACAGAGAGGAGAGAGAGAGGGGCGATCGAACTCCACCTAGCAGTTCATCCCCTAGCTGAGAACAGACCCTTGTGAGGTCGCTCTTCCTTGTATCGTTCTTCCTCATCAGCCCAAGAGGCAATCCACCACACCACACTGGAGTAGGGTATTACACCACAATGGTGGCCCGAACCAGTATAAACCCTGTGTCTCTTGTGTTGTTCTTGCAGTAGTTTAGATCCCAGCGAGACAGAGAGGTAGAGGGCACGATCTCCGCGCGCAGCCCAGAGTTCGAACCTTAAGGGTTTGCCGGAACCCGTGATCCGACATTTGGCGCGCCAGGTAGGGGTGCGCCGGAATCAGTCTTCCACCGCTTCGCTCTCCTCCGACCACCGCATCCATGTCTGACGCTAGCCGGGCCCGCGCCGAGCGCCGGGCCGCCATCACTTCCCGCGCCGTCCAGACGGCCCCCGTCGGCGGGCGTCCTCGTCATTCCCCGTCGCCCGCCGTCAACGCCGCCACCGGCCCGGCGGGGAACGAGCACCAAGCGTCCTCTCAACACCCATCCGTGCGGCGGGATGGCCGCACCTCCACTCCGTCGCTCACCCCAGCCGGTTCCTCGTCGCACGCGCTGCGCGTGCCCTTGGAGGCTCGAGCTGCGCTCATCGCGGCGAACGAGCTCCTGCGCTACCGCCCTGTCGACGACGTCTACGAGGAGTGGCTCGACCGCGTCGCCGAGCTCGTCCACGCCGTAGGGGGCTCTCCCGCACCTTTCGCACCACTGCGCCGCACTCCGCCCCGCATGGGCAACGAAGCCCCGGGGGCGTTCCAGCCACCACCTTTCCAAGAAGATGCCATGGCCCCAAGGCGCGCGGCTCCTGGGCGGAACCCGCTCGGCCATGCGCCGGCCCAGCCGGAACGGAGCTGCCAGGAAGTCCCGCGACCGCAAGGGGCCGCCCGGGCGCTCCTGGCCCCAGCTCGCCGAGACCCAGCTCCAGCTCCAGCACGTCAAGACCCCGCGCTGCTCCCAGCTGCGGCACAAGGGGACCCACAAGGCCAAGCTCTCCCTCAACCAAAACCTCCCGCGGCCACCGCTGGCTGCCGCGCCTACACCCCTGAGCTGCGTAGCGTCGCGTGGCTCGGCAAGTTCAAGCCGGACCTGCCTGCTCGCTACGACAGCACAACTGATCCCACGGAGTTCCTCCAGCTCTACGAGTTGGGAATCAAAGCTGCCAACGGGGACGAGAAGGTCATGGCGAACTGGTTCCCCATGGCGCTGAAGGAAGGTGCTCGCACTTGGCTCCTGAACCTGGCCCCAGGCACGATCTCCTCCTGGGACCAGATGCGTACCCGCTTCATCGCCAACTTCCAAAGTACCCGCGACCGGCCTCCCGCCGTGAGTGACATGCGCCGCATCAAGCAGCAACCTGGAGAGACCCTGCAGAAGTACATCCAGCGCTTCAACAGCGCGCGCCTCAAGATCCCCAGGGTGTCCGAAGAAGCCATCATTTCAGCCTTCTCTGATGGTGTGCGCGACGTCAAGATGAAGGAGGAGCTGGCGATGCACGAAGACCTCTGCACCTCCCTAGAGCTGTTCAACTTGGCGACCAAGTGCGCCAGAGTTGAGGAGGGACGCCTCTCCCTCCTCGAGCTGCCTGCCGCAGACCCAGAAGAGAAGAAGCCCAAGGCCAAGGACATGAAGCGCAAGGGGGCTGCCGTGCTCGCGGCAGAACCAGACACCAAGCGGGGCAAGGACCTGCCTGAATCCTCCAGGGGCAGCCGGTACTGTGTGTACCACGACCTCCACACCCATAACACCAATGAATGCCAAGAACTCCATGCCGTGCGAGAAGGAAGAGTCGGCCGACGCACTGACCGTGCTGACCGGGGCTACGGCCGAGGAGGGGGAAGGAACCCGGGGCGCTGGGAAGACCGCGGCCCACGTCCAGGCTGGCGCGACCAACCTCGCGAGGATCGCTGGCGCAACCCGCCTCGCGAGGGGGACTGGAGGGATCAGCCTCGTGAGGATCACCCCCACGGCAACCCAGGCCTGCCGCCGTTGCCGCCTCAGCCAAGAAGGAATGAAGACCGCCACCAAGACGAGGGGGCTGGAGGCTTCCAGGTGCCTCGCGCCATCGCCTGCATCCTGGGCGGAGCTCAAGCCCCAGCCTCCCAACGCATCTTCAAGCAGTTTGCTCGCGAAGTGAATGCAGTTCTCCCCAAGCTCGAAGCAACGCGTCCCCTCAGGTGGTCGGCCTGCACCATCACGTTCAGCTCCGCAGACCAGCTCAAGTGCGCGGCCACAACCGGAGTCCTCCCAATGCTTTGTTCCCCAGTCATCAGCAATGTTCTGGTCACCAGGACCCTCATCGACGGAGGGGCAGGGCTCAATGTCTTGTCCGTGGAAACGTTCAACAGCCTCCAAGTGCCCTATGACCAGCTTCAGCCAACCAAGCCCTTCTCCAGAGTCATCGACGGTTCCACGATCCCGATCGGGCAGGTCCGCCTCCCAGTCACCTTCGGCACCTACAACAACTACCGCACCGAGCTCATCGACTTTGACGTCGCCCACATCCGCCTGCCGTACAACGCCATCCTCGGGTACCCGGCGCTGGCCAAGTTCATGGCCGTGACTCACCATGGCTACAACGTCCTCAAGATGCCAGGAAGCGGCGGCGTCATCACGGTGCCATGTCAAGAGAAGGATGCAGTGTGTGCGCTGGAGCGAGCCTTTCAGGCCGCGTCACTAGAAGACCCAGATCGCGGAAGCAGGAGGCTTCCTGAGACCACCCCACAGGTATGTTCGCATGCCTTATGGCCTGCCGAGCGTGGCGGCGGCGTACCAGCGCATCATGAGGAGCATCTTGGAGGCGCAAGAAGGCAGGCGATCCACAACCCTGGCGGAGATGGAGGCTGCTCACGAGGGGCCACCAGTGCCTCCGGAGCCTCCCTAGGCCCCTGGGCCTGGGGGCTCGTGAGGATCGGCTTCCACAGCCCACCGAGTCTGCTGCACCAACGCCACTGCACCGACGACACCTTCAGGTGACATCTTTCAAGTTTCATTCCCAGCTGGGAGCGCCCTCCCAGGGTTGCATCATTCCCAGGCCGTGTGGGTCCGTCCCTGTGGCATGTATCCCTTTTTATCTTTCCAGTCGCTAGCTTGCTTTGCTGGGGGCGCCCCTCGGGCTGCATCATCCCCAGGCCACTCGGGCTAGGCCCAGCGGCATGTATACCTTCCGCGTTTATTTCCAATATGCATCATGCTTGATTACTCAATGCCGTCCGCGGCACCTTTTCTTCTTCATGTCGACCACTTGCACGTTAAAGGGGGGGGTGCCTGAGCATCGCGACTCAGGGCTCTTACTGGCTCTCCAGCCCTCACCCTCTGGCCTTGTCCACGGCATCGCGACCTGGCATACCAGTGACGGCTGAGACAAGCTCGAGGGCCGGGACCCGAGGACGTAGAGTGCCGGCATCTAACCCGACCTTGCAGGAACACATCTCGAGATGCGGCCCAGCGCCAGGCGCAGCCCGCCTAGAGGTAGGGCCTCGTGAGTCCCGCGCTGGCTCATGGGTGCCCCAACACACCTCGCCCGCTCCAACCGGCGAGCTCCTGAGCGACTAACAGTCAACTAATCGCTGCTATGGCAATCCCATCTTCTCTTTTTGAGGTGAATCCGCAGGGCCCATAGGGGGAATCACGCTAGCCGAGGCCCTCACGGTGTTCCTTTCGCCCTTGCCCGCGCGAGCCACTTGCACGTTAAAGGGGGGGGGGGGGTACCTGAGCATCGCGACTCAGGGCTCCTACTGGCTCTCCGGCCCTCACCCTCTGGCCTTGTCCATGGCATCGTGACCTGGCATACCAGCCACGGCTGAGACCAGCTCGAGGGCCGGGACCCGAGGACGTAGAGCAGAAAGGGGAGCAGAGGCAAGGGAGAAGGGGCACGCGAGGACCTCGTCAAGTAGCTCCGCTCGAGCTACCCCCCAGATCCGACGGCACGCTGAGGGCAATCTCCAATCCTCAAGATAAGTCACCATCCAATGCATTGGCTACCGCAGCACTACCCCCGCACCTAAAGCAACTCCGTACTAGCGACGTTGCTTCCCTTTCTCACCTAGCGACGGCTGCTTGGGCTCCAAAGGGGACCTCCTGAGCATCGCGACCCAGGGGCTCTTACCAGACCCCAGGTCGCTCACCTCCTGGCCTTGACCACGGCATCGCGACCTGGCATACCAGCGACGGCTGACGCCGCCTTGGGACTGGGACCTGTCGACGCAGAGCACCAAGCCCTCGCGAGGTGCGAAAGGGGGAACCAAACTACGACGGAATTCGCGATTCGCACAAATTCATAGCAAGGGTTACATATTAACAACAAGGATCACAACCACCTTACAAGCCCCTATGGGGCGCAATGTGATTCCTTGCAGGGAACGAATCCTAAAGGGTGCTAACTACACGCGCCCCTGCAGAAGATGCCATCATCAACAGTGGGCCGGCAAGCGCCGGCGCCAACCCCATCCAGATCAGGATCGGCGGCGACCAAGCGAGCCTGCCCTGCTCCGGGAGCGGCGCCGGCTCGCGGGCTCGTAACTGTCGTCGCTCGTCTCCGGCGTCGCAAAGACCTCACTGGGATCGCTGGATCCTCCGGCGCTCCCATCGCTTGCGGAGCTGTCCAGGGGGCGATTGGCGGGCCCCGCCGTCGCCGTGGCAGGGTCCTGGCCGCCTCCCCCGGGGCAGCACTCCAGCCGGCGACCGTTCGCGTTGAAGACCTTGAAGAACATCACCGAAGCGCCGTCGTACTCCAGGTGGATCGTGAGGGCGCCCTTCGTTCTGCAGCACCGAGCGATTTCACCCCAGCCGCGAGTCATGAAGACCTCGCCCGGGGCGGTGATCGCAACCTCTGCCCCGGTTGCAGGAGTGCAGCAGTCGGCATGATGTAGCCACAGCTCCAGGAGTCTCACCTGCTGGAAGGCGGAGGCGAAGAAGGGAGGAAGGAGGATCCAAGTCCGCGGAGGCATGGCGGCGTGGAGCACGAGCTCGCGAGAGGAGCCCTCGGTGTGGACTCTAGGAGGAACAACCAACACCTTCGTGATCCTGCGGCGCCGGCGATGGCGCTGGCCGAGGGGATCGGCATCTCCTCTTCTAGAACCCTTGGCGTGAGCATACAAGGGAAGCGGGAACCCTGGCGGAGGCCGCTCGTACCAAGGCCTCGGCACCACCAGGCGATTCTCCTCGTCTTGGCCGCGCAAGGTGGGCCGTTTCTTCGGCGGGAGCGG
This sequence comes from Aegilops umbellulata, assembly GCA_032464435.1. NCBI lineage: Eukaryota > Viridiplantae > Streptophyta > Magnoliopsida > Poales > Poaceae > Aegilops > Aegilops umbellulata. Next base: position 227,764,992 of record CP136056.1, on the reverse strand, counting down.
GTCAGGTACCTCCCGAGGAGCCTTTCCCTTCTCCGCCGCGGAGAACCGACGAATCGGAGCCATCACACCAAGACGAAGCAAGAACTGAGGCGGGAGAGGAAGCAAGAAGAGATGGACTGGAAGGGCACGCGTGGTGCCGTACTTATAGCCGGCGGAGGCCAACCGCCGGCCTCCACGATCACAGGTAATCATGACATGGTTTGCATGCAGGGACTTGTCCAATCCGCGCGATCGTCGAGGCGTCGTGGGGAAGTGGAGACGCCCACGTCCAATCAACCGCCACGCGGCGCCCGAGGCCACAGGCTGTTAGGGCCCGCGGCGCTTCGCCCTTGCCCTTTCGCCTCTCGGCACGGCCAAGTCCATGCGCGCCTTGGGCCCGGGGGCTACTGTCGGCGTTCTGGGAACGGGGGTCCCCAGACTTGCCTGCCTGCGGCCTACGGCGTGGCTCGAGTGGGGGCCCAACGTGGCCCATCTTCATCAACACAAGTCTCAAGACCCTCGCGAGGGGCCAAGCCTCGCGAGGCGGACGACATGGAGCTTCCTCCAGCACGGCCTCCTTAGGCTGGCTCGCGAGGAGGCGGAGAGATCAAGGTGGGGTACCTCACGAGGTGCCCATGACGCAAGCCATGACGATCAAAGGTGCCAGGCGGGCGCCAACCCGCGCGGCGTCCTCCCTTTCCTCTTTGGTGCAAAGGGGGCAAGCGCAGGCGAGAAGATCAAGCAAAGGCACCCATTTAGGTGCAACGAGACCAAGACCAACTCCACGACAAGGAGGAAGTCACTGTGGAGCCCAAGCCGGCGTCATCACCAGAACCTTTGGCAGGGGAAGACCAACTTTAGTCAGGATAAGTGTACCCGATGTTCCCCTTCAAATCGGCCAATTGTTGGCGCCCTTCCCGCTCAAATATTTGGGAAGAGGCCCAGGGCCTTTGCCTATAAATAGGACTAGCCGCTCCCAGAGAGGGCATCCAGGAGAGAGCATCTAGAGCAAGTGGAGAGCAAGTAGAGAGGGACACGGATAGACACACAGAGAGGAGAGAGAGAGGGGCGATCGAACTCCACCTAGCAGTTCATCCCCTAGCTGAGAACAGACCCTTGCGAGGTCGCTCTTCCTTGTATCGTTCTTCCTCATCAGCCCAAGAGGCAATCCACCACACCACACTGGAGTAGGGTATTACACCACAATGGTGGCCCGAACCAGTATAAACCCTGTGTCTCTTGTGTTGTTCTTGCAGTAGTTTAGATCCCAGCGAGACGGAGAGGTAGAGGGCACGATCTCCGCGCGCACCCCAGAGTTCGAACCTTAAGGGTCTGCCGGAACCCGTGATCCGACACTACCAAATCGAAAGAAAGACAGACAGTTCACATAGCTGTGTTACTTGATTAAAAAACGATGTCTAGTGAAACATGATTAATCACCAAGTTGCGCGAAATTCTTGATGAACTTGTCAGTTTAACTTGATCATCAATTTTATGGTATTATAATGATGTTGCAAAAGATTATCTTGAAGGCATTCAGAAGTTTCCTTCCCGGTAGACGATTTCAACTTGACTAGAGTGAATAAACAAAAATATGTATATTGAGTATTATCTTGATCTTTGTATTAAGGGCCCCCAGATTTTAGTTCCGCCCGGGCCCCCGAAATCTCAGGACCGGTCTTGCCCACCAGTCCCGAGACCCCCGCCACTCGCTTGTCCCTCTGTACTCCTCTGGTTACCCCGGACGATCCCCTAGTTGACATTATCATGAATATGATTTGTGCCGGCAACTTGAGCATGAGTGGGACAAGGGCGACCATGATCCCTGCGATAGTGGTAGCACCTTCTAGTGGGATGGTCACGTCCACTCCCCTCGCTTTGCGGTGGTCACCCTGGTGTCACTCCCTGTTGTGGTCTCGTCCCTGCGATTGGAGAAATGTGGTTGGAACCCTCCCCCTACCCGCCCAAATCCTGCTCTTTGGAATAACCGCTACCACCTCCTTACAAGCCACCTGGAAGGCAACCAACACAAGGGAAGAAGACAATTGTTACAACTGTGGGTTACCAGACCACTACCAGGAGGTGTTTGGTTCGGTGCTGTTAACACAAATGTAATCGGTATCAAATTAAATTGTTACCGTAAAGGTAGTGGGGTCAAACGGAAACATTTTTGGTTCATCATGGGGAATGGAATTAGTATCTCTCAATAGATGGAATTTTGCTGCCACATGTTGCCATTGTTGCTCATGATGATCTCGACGATGCAGAGCTTTGCACGGAGAGCAACCATGGCACCCGCCTCAATCAAGAGCATCCAGGGGTAGCATGTTGTTGCTGTCACGCACCATGCCATCACCGTTGTCAGCTACCGGGTTCCAGTTTGTAGGACGGGAAATAAACCTCATCCTTTGGTGCACACTAGCTGATGAAGCTCAACCATCTCTCAAACTGAGCTATTTCTGCTTTTTTAAACAAAAAGTTTGAGTAGTTCAGTGAAAATATGCCTCCACGGACGAGGGCGGGAAGCATACCAGCAAGTGTGCCGTGGTGCTTATGCTCGATTTAGCCAACGACAACATGATGATATGGGGGTTCCACATGGGTGCGCCCTCTGGGTGCAGCTAGGATGTTTATGTCCCTAACCGGATCCACTGCCTCCACGCCTTTGTTATAAGAGGAATAGATAGAAAATTGGTGGAATTGTTTATTGTATATTCCTTGAGCCTCATGGGTGTATATATAGGAGTACATGATCTTCTTGGAGTACAAGACAAGGTAGAATAAATCCTACGCTATCCTATATTTCCTAACTAATCACGATACTCAACATCCCCTCGCAGTCACAACAGTAGCGACACAGAAGATGAGACTGGAGAAGAATCCGAAGGTTGTAAGCCGATGGACATCCCTCCCACAGTTGTAACAGTCCATCCATTGCGGAAGTTGTGGCTGGAGTGAAAACCGAATAGCTTTCTCAAGCAAAGCATCAACCCTTTGTGCCATTGTCGAGGTAGCTAAGAGCAAAGGGTGCAATGAAGCATTGTGTAGTCAGGGGCGCAGTAGTGCACCAGGAAGAAAATGTTTCTGACGAGGTGCCCTACCGGGTTTGCGAAGCCCGAGAACACATCATGGATGAAGGCACCACCTCGGTGTTTCCAACATCGAGCATGCATAGACGGGAAGAAGTCGGTGTTGACAAGGCGTCGTACTAGGTTTGTCAAGCTGGAGGACACGTCACAGATGAAGGCACGCGTTGGTGTTTCCAGCACCGGGCATGTGTAGAGGGGGACCACCAGGAGATGTATGCCATATCAGGGGGATCAACTGTTGGGAAACATAGTAGAAAACAAAAAAAATCGCACCTACGATCACCCAAGATCAATATGAAGATGCATAACTGGTTGGGATTGACGAGGACATGTACTAGCACTGGTGCGCGTCGGTGCTATACAAACGAGTTTTAACCCCTTTCCGCAACGACATTTGGAACCGTCGCCAAGTGAGTGTGGGCGATAGGGGGGTCCTTCCCACACGACCCAGAAATCGTCGGGGATAGGGGGACTTGGTGCATACCGTTGTCCCTATATAACCGTTTTTGATATCTTGAATATCCCAAACGCTTCATCCTTGCTACTCGTTTGTGCTCGCATTGCCATCGTAGTCGGAGTTTTGTGGTTTTACCTAAAACCAGGCAGATTTCAGGCACGGGAGTTTTCCAGACACGTACCAAACTGGCTTTACATTTACGATGCCTAGCACATCAGAAACATTTCATGATTATAAACTGTGTACGATAAGTAGACAATCACACACATTTAGTTTTCCCGCACCATATGTGATAGTGTCTGACATCACACACACTTTCCAAACGGCGATTGTGTGCATTGTTACACACGTTTCCTCTCTGTGAACCATGTCAGATTATGATGTATATCGCACACACTATGCTTTATTAACCGTGTGTGCCTTAATGACCTACACACCGTAATTTCGCCCTAATTTAATTGCCGCTATTTAAAATTGTACCTAATTTAAACTTGAAAGTAGGCTATAGCTTTATTCATATCCATTAGGTTCAAACAACCAATGCATTATTCGATTCACAGGTACACATGTTTAAGAATTACATAAGAACCAAATAAAGAATGATGAACCAGGGTTGTATACTTGTACTATTACAGATGGTAAAGAAAGAGGCGACATACATTCTGGTTGCTGAACAAGGTGAAGCGGAATGGCCCTATTGCGCTCTCCTGGATGCAGAAGGCACGCACGACTCTAGTCCAACCCCTTGTGATGGCTGACCACCAATTATGTAGTTTGAGAGGTAATCTTGAGTAAACTGCTTCAGGATCCACTGCAATAGAAAAAAGATCCAGACATTGTCATCTAACACAACTCATTACAGGCAGTAAAAAGAAGGCTACAGGGTTCTTACTTACCATCCTACAGTTCAATGTTGTCTTGCATAAAGTGTAAACAAATAGTTCAATTGACATCTTTTGACCCATTTTAATTATAATCTTTATCAGTTTCCTCACTTGATGTTGGTTTATAAATATCTCATTGCCCCATACGCAAAAAAGGTCTAAGTGTGGATCTTTGGCAATGACATATGTACCTAAAAGCACCAAGTTAATATTAGAAGCTAAACAACAATTGTAAAATGATGTAGTACAACACTCTCTCCATCCCATTATATAATATTTTATTACATGTATATCTAGACATCACCATAACAATAAGGTAACACTCTTCCTTGTTGCTATGTAGTCTGGGATTGCATATTTAGTCATTTAGTACAATGCATGTTGCTATGTAGACTCAGATATATTAAATATGGCCCTAGTTAACCTACTGATAAATGGGATACAGATATATTCAGTGAAATATCCGATTCGATGATTAATCCCTTATCAGCCCCCAGGCTATATGGTACCAGCTACCGAGATCATGAACAATGAGTACATATAAGCAAGGCGATGAAACTAACCTCGATGGAGAACAACACTGTTCTCAATATTGTCCTCTATGAGTACATATAAAGGCATGTTAAGCACGACAGGCTAAACATCAACCAAATATATCCATGGTAGACAACATAATCTACAAATGATAGCTTCAGTGTGCAGGCTTAAGCACGCTAGTTAAGCAAAACATGAAGTGGAAAGGTGTGTTAACTGCATCAGGCATAACATTTAAAAACAAGCAATAGTCATTCAAACTGGTATTGTGCAGGTCCAAAGTACACTAGGTATTGTTAAAAAACGAAAAGGCATGTTAACTGCAATATCCTTAACAACAACTAAATATCGTAATTCATAGTAGTATTGTTGAAACTGTTACTGATGAAATTGAACTGCACGGCAAATAGTTGCACATATACATCATCACATTGTGAAGAACTAAAATAAACAAGGCATAAGGCCATCTCTAGCCGATCCTTTAAAATTTAAAGGACTAAAACCCTTAGTGGATATATATTATATATATACTCTAGCAATTTTTGGTCGTTTCTAGTCGATCCCCTAAACTTAATGTTGTAAACTTGAATTTGATCAAGTTCAAAGCAGGTTCAACCGAAAGTAGCATGCTTTCAAACATAAACATAGATAGTTTTGCATAACCGAACATAAAACATAAATTTAAACGAAGCTAAACTACTTTCGGTTGAAGTAGAGGTCGAGCCAATCCTTCCTCGCCAGGTATGGTGTGCCGCGAGCCGGGTCCGGGCCGGTGCCATCGTCGGGGTTGTTGGGGAAGACACTCCTCCACTCGTCGACGTCGATATCCTCATCCTCGCCGCCCACCTCGACGCCCTCCGCGCCGCCGTCCTCGCCGCCTTCGACCTCATCATCGGAGGAGAACGCAATAACCTCGCCGCCATCCACGCCGGCAAAGATCACCCGCTCCGCCTCCACGAGCTCCGATTGCTACCAACAGAGCTCTTGAATGTAGGCCTTATCTGTGGCCTCGGCCTCGAGGCGCTTCCACGCCTCGCTGTCCTCCCGTGCCATAGCCGAGCTCACCACCCTTGGCTCCGGTGGAACGAGGTCGACCGGACGTGTGCCAAAGGGGAAATTGAGCCTAGCCTCTGCGCCGTGGTAGCGGACCTGCCAGCGGTCGTACTCCATGGCCGCGAGCTCGACCGTGTGGAAGCTACCGACCACCAGCGGGTGTGGATCTCCCGATCTGTAATCTCGGCGACCCACGTCCCCCACCGCCGCTGCCGGACCCCGAGGTAGGACCTCATCGGCTGTCGGGTCCGAGGGAGGATGGGGAAGTCCTTGAACCGGCGTAGGGGCACGGTGGCGGGCGGATCGGGGGACTGGCGATGGCGGATCAATAAAGAGCCTGCAGAGGACGACGGGGATACCTCGGCGGCCACCTCGCTGGTGTCGAGCGAAGAGGCCGCGATAAACCTCTTTTTGGCCATTGGCTCCTCGAGCTCCCCGGCACACAGACAGAGGTTGAGGATGGAGGCGGCGGCGACCTACCAATGGTTTCGGGGTTGTGTGTGTCTGTGTGAGTGGAGGTTTGGGGAGTGTGGTGTGTGTGTGGAGGGGGGGCAAGGTGGTGTTTGAGGAAAGACCGCGACAATTGAAAATTTTACTATGTGGGAGTAACAAGGAGGGGCTACTAAAAATTTGGATCAAGGGCGAGCAGATATTTTTGAGATTTCAAGGGATGCAGAGGTGGGAGTAAAATGCTGGGGCTACTGAAAATTTGAATCAAGGGACTGAAGTAGAGCGGGAGTAACAGACATCGCACACGGTCCGCACATACTAATCGTGTGCTATCAAACATTAAAACCTTCCAGGCGGTAGATATTTTCGAGATTACGAGGCAGTAGATATTTTCAAGACTGGGAGGCAAGCCTTGTGGAGCCCAATCTACTATGCCGATGTGAGGGACTGCAGGGCACAGGCGTGGCACACGGGTAGTCTGACCGAACCGTGTCTGTTGCGTACCCAATTTATTGCTCTCTGAGCTACGTCGATATTTCCCAAAAGAGGAAGGGATGATGCACCACAGCGACGGTAGGTATTTCCCTCAGTGAAGAAACCAAGGTTATCGAACCAGTAGGAGAACCAAGCAACACAACGTAAACAACACCTGCACAGAAATAACAACACCTCGCAACCCGACGTGTTAAAGGGGTTGTCAATCCCTTTTGGGTAACGATGCCAGAAAATTGTAGTATATTGAAATAATAGATCGCAAATAAATAAAGTGCAGCAAAGTATTTTTGTATTTTTGGTTTAATAGATCTGAATAAAAATGCAAAGGAAAAGTAGATCGCAAGCAAATATATGAGGAAGAAGACCCGGGGGCCATAGGTTTCAGTGGCTTCTCTCGAGAAAGATAGCAAACGGTGGGTAAACAAATTACTGTTGGGCAATTGACAGAACCTCAAATAATTATGACAATATCCGGGCAATGATCATTACATAGGCATCACATCCAAGATTAGTAGACCGACTCCTGCCTGCATCTACTACTATTACTCCACACGTCAACCACTATCCAGCATGCATCTAGTGTATTAAGTTCATGGAGGAACAGAGTAATGCAATAAGAACGATGACATGATGTAGACAAGATCCGTTTATCTATTGCGTTAGATATAGATCCCATCTTTTTATCCTTAGTAGCAACAATACATACGTGTCGGTTCCCTTTCTGTCACTGGGATCAAGCACCGTAAGATCGAACCCACTACCGGGCACCTCTTGCCATTGCAAAATAAAAGATCAAGTTGTCCAAACAAAACCCAAAAATCAGAGAATAAATACGAGGCTATAAGAGATCATGCATATAAGAGATCAAAGAAACTCAAATAACTTTCATGGATATAAAAATATATGACTGATCATAAACTCAAAGTTCATCAGATCCCAACAAACACATCGCAAAAAGAGCTACATCATATGGATCTCCAAGGTATTGAGAATTCAACGAGAGAGAGAAAGCCATCTAGCTACTAACTACGGACCCGAAGGTCTACAAAGAACTACTCACGCATCATCGGAGAGGCACCAATGGAGGTGGTGAACCCCATCCGAGATGGTGTCTAGATTGGATCTGGTGGTTCTGGACTCTGCGGTGGCTGGATGAATATTTCATCGACTCCCCTAGGGTTTCTGGAATATTGGGGGTATTTATAGAACAAAGAGGCAGTCTGGGGGGCACCCAAGGTGGGCACAACCCACCAGGGCGCTCCTGGGCCTCCTGGCGCGCCCTGGTGGGTTGTCCCCTCCTCGGGACTCCCCCAGGTGCAACCAGGGCCCAACTTCTTCCTTTTGGTCCATAGAAAATCATCGGGAAGTCTCGTTGCATTTGGACTCCGTCTGGTATTCATTTTCTGCAATGTAAAAAACATGGAAAAACAGCAACTGTCACTTGGCACTATGTCAATAGGTTAGTACCAAAAAATGATATAAAATGACTATAAAATGATTATAAAACATCCAAGATTGATAATAAAACATCATGGAACAATCAACAATTATAGATACGTTGGAGACATGTCAGCATCCCCAAGCTTAACTCATGCTCGTCCTCGAGTAGGTAAGTGATAAAAACATAATTTTTGATGTGGAGTGCTGTCTATCATGTCATATCATATTCTTTTCTTTATAGCATGGACATTTGGATTTTTATGTGATTCAAATCACTAGTCTAGTTTTGACATAATAATTTAGATACTCAAGCATATCAACAAGCAACCATGTTTTTCAAAATATCAACGCTAAAATAAGTTATCCCTAACCCATCATGCTCAAACATTGATCCATTCATGAAACACACTCGAATATTAACTACACCCAATACTTTAGTACGATCATATTGCCTCCTAGTTGGTGCTTTTTATGAGATAAGATGGAGATTCAAATTCAAAATAAAAATTGCATAAAGTGTCGGTGTACTAAAGTAGGGGTACCTTAGTACCCCAGACTTGTGCACGGGCAGTCGTAGCACCCTGCGGCAAGGCCCGCCCCGGAAGCGCCAAGAGAAGACCAAGCATTCAAGACAAGGCCCCCGGCAAGAGGAGCTTGCCGGGCCAAGAAGACAAGGCCCCCGGCAAGAGGAGCTTGCCGGGCCAAGAAGACAAGACCCCGGCAAGAGGAGCTTGCCGGGACGACTGAGCCCATGTAAGGCCATCCAAGAACAAAGTATAACAAGACAGAAGATCGAGCCCCCGACAAGAGGAGCTTGTCGGGAAGGCCGAACCCAGGCACCACAAGAGAAGCCAGCCGTGGCGCGCCAAGCGCCCCGGCAAGGCCTGATAGCTGGCACGCTATCAGGCACAGGAAGACGACCCCCGCGGCAAGCCACTTGCCGCGGCAAGATCGCCACCTCAAGACTGCGCTCCAGCTCGCCCGCCACGCGTCGCTCCGGGGCTTCCCCCGAGGGCACGTGGCGAGGCACCGCGCAGCCTGGGGCATGCGGTGGCATGCAGCCGCCATCGTGGCGAACGGTGGCGCACCTAACGGTCCGCCTCGGTGCTGTCCGGGCGACCGTGACGGGCATTTAATGCCCTTGTCCCCTACCGTCAGAAGTAGGTATGATAACACTGTGCCGCACTGTAGCGCCACCGTTCCCGCACTATTACAGCTACCACCCCTTTTACACTTTTACCCCTTTCTCTTACGTTGACACCTGTCGGTGACCCCTTTGCGCTATAAAAGGAGGCCCGTGTGCAACGTAGAAGGGGTTCCGAGGTTCCGAGGTTCCGAGGTTCCGAGGTTCCGGGGTTCCGAGGTTCCGCAAGGGTCCCGGGGTTCGGAGACTCGACATCCAGACAGCCATACGCTCGGTGCAGCTAGCTCCCCAAGCTCCCGAGCTCCCCAGTTCAATACAACCAAGCAGGAGTAGGGTTTTACGCGTCCATCGCGGCCCGAACCTGGGTAAACCGCCCGTGTGCCCTCCTTGATCTGCTCTCCGCGCTCCCTCCGCCCCCCTCGCCGGACAACGAAAGGGGCTCCGGCCCCCGTAGGTGCTCGCGGGGGGACGCCCGTCCGCCCCGACATCTTTGGCGCGCCAGGTAGGGGGCGTGACGCCGAGGGACAGCCCGCTCCTGCGGATCCCAGGATCCGTCCAGTCGAAGCAGGTGTCCCCGGTGAGCCTTGCTCCGGCGAGCAGACCAGCAATCTGAACGCCGAGGAACAGTCCGCTCCTGCGGATCCGAGGATCTGTCCAGTTGAAGCGGGGGTTCCCGACGAGCTTTGGCATTCCTTCCCACGGGCTCGTGCGCGGCCCTCCTCGAGTATCCACTCGCGCAGAGACTGGGCAAGAAGCAGCTGCTCCTTGAGGAGGCCCGCCTTCTGGCCGCTGGGCGAACGATTCGCCTCCAGCGAACTCTGCGCCGCTCTCGCGGCCGCAGAAGTTAGCGCCAGAAGTCACGAGAAAGGTGACCTCGTTCCCCCGGCGCGCCGCGCCCGCCGGGGTGCCGAACGAGTTGACACCGACCGTGGGAAGAGTCTTTCCAGTGCGGTAGCCGGAACCTGTTTCCGCCAACCATCCCCTCTGCCCAAGTCTTGCCGCAGTTGCATGTGATCCTTGGCGCAGAGAGGGGCGCGGACCCCCAAGCATAGCTACGCCTAGCTCCGGAGGGTCGTGAGGCCCTGCCCCCTCACCTACCCCCAGGATGGGCTGGATGCTGCCCAAGGAGGTTTTACCCCACCGGGCGACAAGCAATAAGAAAAGATAAGTTGCCGGAGCTCGAGCAATTGCTCCTTAAATTTTTAAGAGTTATCTCCCTCGAACGACCGAGCCTGGGTTGAGAGGCCTGAGCGCGGAAGGACCGGCACGAGACTGGTTGCGCCCTCGTTTCGTTTCGAGTCCGCTCAACGACTCGAGTGTGCTACACCCCGAGTAGCGTCCTCACTTTGTTTCGAGCTCGCCCGGCACCCTAAGCGTGCTGCGACCGCAGTCGCACCGTTTACTTTGCCTCGAGCCTGCTCAACAATCTGAGTGAGCGGCAACCAGCCGCGGCGAGGTTTCTTGCCGGTGGCAGCCCCGCCAGCGGGTCGCTGACGTCCCGCACTCGGCACCCGTGGCAAGGCGGAGGCCTACGCCGGCAAGTCCCCGAAAGCGTAGGGCGGAAACAAGCAAGGCGCCGGTCGAGTAGAGGGGATAACAGTGCGATGCATAGCCTAAGATGAAAAGTTATGTTACAAAATGCCTTACTGCTGCCCTAACCAGCCGTTTCCGTGGCATATTTAACAGCGGCAGGGAAAGGGAGACGAAGAATCCGGTAGCTCCGCAAGTGCGCGCGAGCGGCGGAGGAAAAATGGAGGCGGAGCGCAGGTGGGATCTCTGGAGAAGGGAGAGGACGCAGTAAGGGCGAAGGAGGGGAACCGCTCCCGCTTCCTCCGCCTTATATGGGGAAGGGGCGGACACTCCATTCTCGCCATCGAGAAATCGTGCGCGACGTGACGCGCGCCTGTGCGGTTCAGCCCCGCGCACGCCACCCACGTCACGCTCACCCCGCACGCCTCGCCCCCACGACGCCGCGGTAAGCGCGCGCCGCCTGGGGAAGGCGCGGCGGATGCGGAGTTAAGGAGCAGCGCGACCAAGGCCATGCGTGCCCGTGCACCGTTAGGGCCTGGCCCAACAACGCTCGGCACCATGTGTGGACCAGGCCCGGGGGCTCCTGTCGGTGTACTAAAGTAGGGGTACCTTAGTACCCCAGACTTGTGCACGGGCAGTCGTAGCACCCTGCGGCAAGGCCCGCCCCGGAAGCGCCAAGAGAAGACCAAGCATTCAAGACAAGGACCCCGGCAAGAGGAGCTTGCCAGGCCAAGAAGACAAGGCCCCCGGCAAGAGGAGCTTGCTGGGCCAAGAAGACAAGACCCCGGCAAGAGGAGCTTGCCGGGACGACTGAGCCCATGTAAGGCCATCCAAGAACAAAGTATAACAAGACAGAAGATCGAGCCCCCGACAAGAGGAGCTTGTCGGGAAGGCCGAACCCAGGCACCACAAGAGAAGCCAGCCGTGGCGCGCCAAGCGCCCCGGCAAGGCCTGATAGCTGGCACGCTATCAGGCACAGGAAGACTGCGCTCCAGCTCGCCCGCCACGCGTCGCTCCGGGGCTTCCCCCGAGGGCACGTGGCGAGGCACCGCGCAGCCTGGGGCATGCGGTGGCATGCAGCCGCCATCGTGGCGAACGGTGGCGCACCTAACGGTCCGCCTCGGTGCTGTCCGGGCGACCGTGACGGGCATTTAATGCCCTTGTCCCCTACCGTCAGAAGTAGGTATGATAACACTGTGCCGCACTGTAGCGCCACCGTTCCCGCACTATTACAGCTACCACCCCTTTTACACTTTTACCCCTTTCTCTTACGTTGACACCTGTCGGTGACCCCTTTGCGCTATAAAAGGAGGCCCGTGTGCAACGTAGAAGGGGTTCCGAGGTTCCGAGGTTCCGAGGTTCCGAGGTTCAGAGGTTCCGAGGTTCCGAGGTTCCGAGGTTCCGAGGTTCCGGGGTTCCGAGGTTCCGCAAGGGTCCCGGGGTTCGGAGACTCGGCATCCAGACAGCCATACGCTCGGTGCAGCTAGCTCCCCAAGCTCCCGAGCTCCCCAGTTCAATACAACCAAGCAGGAGTAGGGTTTTACGCGTCCATCGCGGCCCGAACCTGGGTAAACCGCCCGTGTGCCCGCCTCGATCTGCTCTCCGCGCTCCCTCCGCCCCCCTCGCCGGACAACGAAAGGGGCTCCGGCCCCATAGGTGCTCGCGGGGGGACGCCCGTCCGCCCCGACATAAAGTGAAAGAAAGGCCCTTCGCAGAGGGAAGTCGGGATTTGTAGAAGTGCCAGAGCTCAAAGTGAAAAAATTAGAGACAAAAACATTTTGGGAGGTGTATCCATCCCACCAACGAAAACGACTCAGAGTTCCCAACACTTTCCATGCTAGATATGCCATAGGCGGTTCCCAAACAGAAAATAAAGTTTATTCCTTTTTCCACCATACTTTCACTTTCCATGGCTAACCATATCCACGGGTGCCCTTCATACCAACACTTTCCAAGGAATTTATTATTTGACAACATAAAGTAAATTCATTTTTGCATTTCAGGACTGGGCATCCCTAAGACCTTTGCCTTACTCTCGTGCAATGATAAGTGAATAAACACTCATCTTGAGAATAACACATCCAACATGGAAAATATTAGCCACCCGTTACCGTTCCGCGAGTGAAACAAACACACAAAAGAGAAGTTTATTTTGAAAATTAGAGATGGCACATGCAAATTTCCTTAGAACGGCAAAAGAATACCGCATATAGGTAGATATAGTGGACTCACGAGGCAAAACTGGTTTAAAGGATTTTGGATGCACAAGTAGAGATCATACTTGGTGCAAAGTGAAGGCTAGCAAAAGATTGGGAAGCGACCATCCAAGAAACGAATAATCTCATAAGCAAGCATTAAGCATAATTAACACCGAATAATGCACCACAAGTAGGATATAATTTTCATTGCATGATTATTGACTTTCGTGCATGCATAGGGAATCACAAACCTTAACACCAATGTTCTTACTAGATCACAATTACTCATCAACATAACTCACATATCACTTCATCATATCTCAAAACTATTACTAAGAATCAAGTTTATTTTGGCCAATGATCTTCATGACATTTGTTCTTTTTCTTTATCCTTCTTGGATATCTATCACTTTGGGACTAATTTCCATGTGTTGCTTTTCATAAGCTCAAACAAATATAAGTGAAGATCATGAGCATAACAAATTTTCTTTCTCTCAAAATAATTTAAGTGAAGCAAGAGAGAATTTCTTCAAAAAATTTACTATCTCTCAAATAAATCTAAGTGAAGCAAGAGAGCATTTCTTCAAAAAATACTAAGTACACCATGCTCAAAAAGATATAAGTGAAGCACTAGAGCAAGTCCTAGCTCATAAAAGATTTAAGTGAGGCATAGAGAGCAATTCTAACAAGTCATGATATAATTTTGGCTCTCTCAAATAGGTATGTCCAGCAAGGATTGATGACTTAAAGCACAAAATAAAACAAGCAAAGACACATATCATACAAGACGCTTGAAGCAAAACACATATCATGTGACGAATAAAAATATAGGCTCGAGTAAAATACCGATGGTCGTTAGGAGAAATAGGGGATGCCACTCGGGGGCATCCCCAAACTTAGTTGGTTGCTCATTCTTGGATAATAGCTTGGGATGCCAGGGAATCCCCAAGCTTAGACTCTTCTATCCTTCTTTCATCCATCGTAAGATAACCCAAAACTTGAAAACTTCAATCACACAAAACTCAACAAAACCTTCGTGAGATCCGTTAGTATAAGAAAAATAAACTACTACTATAAGTGCTGTGTTAAACCAATTATTATTTTATTTTGTATTATATATACTGTATTCCAACTTTTCTATGGCAAAAACTAATCAAAGAAAACCATAGAGCCATCAAAATAAGCACACAACACACAAAAAAAAACAGAATCTGTCAAAACAGAACAGTCTGTAGCAATCTGATTTGTTCGAATACGTATGGGGCTCCAAAAATTCTTAAAAACTAGGAAAACCTGGATAATTTGTATATTGATCTTTTGCAAAACGAATTGGCATTTTATCACATCCTGGTGAATTTTAACAATTATTTTCATGAGCACAAAGTTTCTGTCTTTTTCAGCAAGATCAAACAACTATCACCCAAGAAGATCCTATTGGTTCTACTTGGCACAAACACTAATTAAAACACAAAAAACACAATCATAATAGTAGCATAATTGTGCTAACACACAAGAACATAAAGCAATAAAGAAAAAAGCAAAAATAAAATTTATTCATTGGGTTGCCTCCCAACAAGCGCTGTAGTTTTACGCCCTTAGCTAGGCATAAAGCAAGGATCTAAGTTTTGTCATATTTGGTTCAAGATCCATAATATGCCCTTGTGATTGATTCATATGGTGCCGGCTGCATGGAACTGACATAATGGCGGCCGGTAGGATGAGCTCCCGCGACCCCGATGGCGACCCGGCGCGCCCCCTGCCCGCCGGCTTCCTCGTCCCCTGCGCCCCTCCCCCGCCGGCCCCGCTGGTGGATGCGTCGTCCACCGCCGCCTCCATCCCCTCCTTGTCCCCTGTGCCTGACCAGAGGCTCCGCTGGGCCGATGTCGCGGAGTTGGACGACGTGACCGCTGGCCGCCCAGTGGTGCGCCGGGACCGGGAGCCCCCGCCCCGTCCTGCTGTGACCCGCGAGGTGCGCGAGCTGCCGCCTCGGCAAGGTAGCTCCACCGCACTTGCGATGTCGCGCGGATGTGCTGCTGTGGGTTGCCCGCCCACTCCCCGGAAAAAAAGCTCCTTGGGGTCCCAGTCCGCTCGCCGTCGCCGCGCTCCGGCGTGGGGCGTCGCTGGGCGGTCCGACCAAGCCAAGGCTCGGCTTTCCTAGCGCTCCCCTTCCACCGCCACCGCTGTCATGGCCGGTGTTGTCCTGCCCATCCCCACGGTTGCTCCGGCGACCCTCCCGCCCGTTGTCCGGCGCTCCCTTTCCGCCCCTTCATCGCCTTGTCCGACTCCTCGGCGCTCCATTTCTCGCCCCGCTTCACACCCCGATGACTCTGGCCCGCTCCCCCTCTGCGATGGCTCCGGCACCGGCCGCGGTGGTGGCGGTAGGGGAAACCCTCGCCTCCATCCCCAGGCCCTGCTAGCTGGGTCGCCTCCAGATGGGCCGAACGAATCCTCGGCCCTGCGCGGTCTCTCGGACCGACTCCGCTCCATGTGGGGCCTCGCTGCTGGGGGCTCCTCTTGGGCCGGCCTGCCTAAGCAGCCAATCCATTTGCCCCCAGCAGGATTTCCCAGGCAGCCTTATACGCAGTCTCCCCTCTTCCCGACCCCGAAACCCTTCCTCGCGCCGCTGGCTTCCCCTCTCCCGTGCCCTCCCGCCCCAGCTCCGGCCTCGCCCGCGGCTATGCCTCGTGAGTGGGGCGACAAAGAGCTGCATCCCAAGCGCCGCTCGGACGATCGCTGGGACAACTCGCGGCCTTCCCCCGATGCCGCTCGCCATGAGGCCGATCTGCGCTGGCAGCTCACCTCTCGAGACGGCACTCGCTCCGACCACCGCTCCCCCATCCGCTTTGACTGCAGTTCCCCCGTCCGCTCTAACCGCCGTTCCCCCGCCCGCCCTAACCGTCGCTCCCCCCGCACGCGGACTGTCGCTCCCCGCAGCGCCGCTCTCCGGGTAGGGCTGATCGCCGGGGCCGTTCGCGGTCTCGCTCGCCCGCTCCGGCCAGCGACTGGCGGTCCGAGCATCGCCGCTCCCCGCTCCGCATCATCACGGGGCCAGTCGGTCACCTGCTCGTGGGGGGCGGTCTCGGTCCCCCGTTCGGTCCCATCTCCCTCCTCAGCCCGCGCCCTTAGCTCTCGGCCGCAAGTACCAGCCGCCCCGCAGCGAGGCCAGCTTTCCCCCTACCACCAATGGGGCTGGCTGGGGATGGCAGGTGATATGTCCATTTCGCATCATGTTTTTATATCGATATTTATTGCATTATGGGCTGTTATTACACATTATGTCACAATACTTATGCCTATTCTCTCTTATTTTACAAGGTTTACATGAAGAGGGAGAATGCTGGCAGCTGGACTTTTGGGCTAGAAAAGGAGCAAATATTAGTGACCTATTCTGCAGAACTCCAAAAGTCCTGAAACTCCACGAAAGTCAGTTTTGGAATATATAAAAAGTATTGGGCGAAGAAAGCACCAGAGGGGGCCACCCACCATCCACAAGGGTGGGGGGCGCGCCCCCTGCCTCGTGGCCCCCCTGACAAGCCTCCGGTGCCCATCTTTGGCTATATGAAGTCTTTCGCCCTGGAAAAAAATCAGAAAGAAGCTTTCGGGACGAAGCACCGCCGTCTCGAGGCGGAACCTGGCAAAACCAATCTAGGACTCCGACGGAGTTGTTCTGCCGGGGAAACATCCCCCCGGGAGGGGGAAATCATCACCATCGTCATCACCATCGATCCTCTCACCAGGAGGGGGTCAATCTCCATCAACATCTTCACCATCACCATCTCATCTCAAACCCTAGTTCATCTCTTGTATCCAATCTTTGTCTCAAAACCTCAGATTGGTACCTGTGGGTTGCTAGTTGTGTTGATTACTCCTTGTAGTTGATGCTAGTTGCTTTATTTGGTGGAAGATCATATGTTTAGATCCTTTATGCATATTAATACCCCTCTGATTATGAACATGAATATGATTTGTGAGTAGTTACGTTTGTTCCTGAGGACACGGGAGAAGTCTTGCTATAAGTAGTCATGTGAATTTGGTATTTGTTCGATATTTTGATGAGATGTATGCTATCTTTCCTCTAGTGGTGTTATGTGAACGTCGACTACATGACACTTCACCATTATTTGGGACTAGAGGAAGGCATTGGGAAGTAATAAGTAGATGATGGGTTGCTAGAGTGACAGAAGCTTAAACCCTAGTTTATGCGTTGCTTCGTAAGGGCCTGATTTGGATCCATATGTTTCATGCTATGGTTAGGTTTACCTTAATACTTCTTTTGTAGTTGCGGATGCTTTCAAGAGGGGTTAATCATAAGTGGGATGCTTGTCCAAGGAGTAGCAGCACCCAAGCACCGGTCCACCCACATATCAAATTATCAAAGTAACGAACGCGAATCATATGAGCGTGATGAAAACTAGCTTGACGATAATTTCCATGTGTCCTCGGGAGCGCTTTCCTTTATATAAGAGTTTGTCCAGGCTTGTCCTTTGCTACAAAAAGGATTGGGCCACCTTGCTGCACCTTGTTTACTTTTGTTACTTGTTACCCATTACAAATTAGCTTATCACAAAACTATCTGTTACCGATAATTTCAGTGCTTGCAGAGAATATCTTACTGAAAACCGCTTGTCATTTCCTTCTGCTCCTCGTTCGGTTCGACACTCTAACTTATTGAAAGGACTACGATAGATCCCCTATACTTGTGGGTCATCAAGACTCTTTTCTGGCGCCGTTGCCGGGGAGTGAAGCTCCTTTGGTAAGTAGAATTTGGTAAGGAAAAATTTATATAGTGTGCTGAAATTTACTGTCACTTGTTAATATGGAAAGTAATCCTTTGAGGGGCTTGTTTGGGGTATCTTCACCCCGACCAGTAGAGCAAAGAGTTGCTCCTCAACCTACCAAACCTACTGAAAATGTTTACTTTGAAATTCCTTCGGGTGTGATAGAGAAACTGCTAGCTAATCCTTTTACAGGAGATGGAACATTACATCCCGATTTGCACCTAATCTATGTGGATGAAGTTTGTGGATTATTTAAGCTTGCAGGTATGCCCAAGGATGTTATCAATAAGAAGGCATTCCCTTTATCTTTGAAGGGAAAGGCATTGAAATGGTTTAGGCTATGTGATGATATTGGATCATGGAACTACAAACGATTGAAATTGGAATTTCATCAGAAGTTTTATCCTATGCATCTGGTTCATCCTGATCGTAATTATATATATAATTTTTGGCCTTGCGAAGGAGAAACCATCGCTCAAGCTTGGGGGAGGCTTAAGTCAATGTTATATTCATGCCCCAATCATGAGCTCTCAAGAGACTTGGCTGGTGCAGGCCTGATGGTGGCCCTGCTGGCGCGCTTGGCGAGGGCCTTGCCGGGTGGCCCGACAAGGGTCTTGCCGTGGCGTGCAGGCGTCCCCGGCAAGGATCTTGCCGGGGGTCTTGTGGGTTCCTTCGGCGAGGATGGCTTCCTTCCCATCCTCACTTGATCTTGACTATTCTTTATCTTCACAAAGATCTGCATGCCACCACAGAGGTGCCTCCCGAGCCCTGTCCCAACACATGTGTTGAGTGTTGGTGGGCTCGAGGGTGGCTCGCTCAGCTGGCGTGGGTGAGCTGCCCTGGCAAGGGTCTTGCCGGGGCCACTGGGGCCGCCCCAGAATGGATCCTTGCCTGGGAAACCTGCTTCGCCCATCTGATCTTTGTGGCCTTGGTCCTCGTCGTTGCTTTGCATCGTCTTGGGCTTCGGTCTTACCTCGGCTCACCTCCTCCGCTCTGCTTGGTGTGGCCGTGGGCGTGGCTCCGACTGCCCGTGCACAGGTAAAGGGGTACAAAAATGTGCCCCTAGTTTTCTACACTGAGAGCACTTATGTGCGGCCACCGGATGCTGACGATTTAAGTCACATAACACAACATCCCGGAGAGTCAGCCAGGAAATTCTGGACTTGGTTCCTAACTAAAAAGAACCAATTGTCGACTGTACGGATGCTGAAGCCCTAGCAGCCTTTAAACATAACATCCGTGACGAGTGGTTCGCCCGACATCTCGGCCAAGAGAAGCCAAAATCCATAGCAGCCCTCACGACACTCATGACTCACTTTTGCGCGGGGGAAGATAGCTGGTTGGCCCGTAGCAACAACACAACAAGCAACCCTGGCACATCAGAAGCCAGAGATAGCAACGGCAAACCCCGGCGCAACAAACACAAGCGCCGGAAAAATGGTGAAAACGCCGAAGATACGGCAGTCAATGCCGGATTTAGGGGCTCTAAGTCCAGTCAGCGGAATGGGCCACTCAAAAATGATAATTCGGGTCCGTCCAGTCTGGACCGCACACTCGACCGCCCATGCCAAATTCATGGCACCCCAGGAACACCAGCCAATCATACCAACAAAGAATGTTGGGTCTTCAAACAAGCCGACAGGTCAGGCACCAAAAACAAAGATAAGGGGTCTCAAAGCGACGATGGCGACGAGGAGCCCAGATCATCAAGTATAGGAGGGCAAAAGAAATTTCCTCCGCAAATCCAACTTGTGAACGTGGTAAACGACACCTACAACCCGGACTGGATGCGCACCCCTAGGGATGTCGACTGAACGGAACTAGTTGTCCCACAATATAAACTAGGGCCGATCACCTTCAACCACAGGGATCGTCCGATTAACACCAATCAGGGCAATCCAGCCGCACTAGACCTCGACCCAAAAATTAACGGGTTACACCTCACACGAGTCCTTATGGACGGATGCAACAGTCTAAACCTGCTTTACCAGGACACAGTGCGCAAGATGGGCATTAATCATTCGGTGATCAAGCCCACTAAAACCACCTTCAAAGGTATCATACCAGGTGTGGAGGCCAGCTGTACATGCCCCATCACCCTTGAGGTAGTCTTTGGATCACCAGACAATTACCGTGCCGAAGAGTTAATCTTCGACATCGTCCCCTTTCACAGTGATTATCAGGCACTGCTCGGATGAACCGCGTTTGCTCGATTCAACGCGGTACCATATTATGCCTACCGTAAGCTCAAGACGCCCGGTCTGCATAGTGTCATCACGATTAATGGCAAGGCCGAACTTTCCCTCGGTACCAAAGAGTACACCGCTGCTTTAATATCAGAAGCAATGAGTGGCACCTTTCAATTGAACCTCGAGTCGACGGCCAGGCTCCCGGACACGGCAAAGGACTCCGAACTACTTCGCGGCAGGATAGCCCGGCTCGTCCAGAGCTCAATTAAACACTCCGGCGAAGGCCAGAATAGGCCACATACCGTGGCTCAACCGCTCTGCGGCACACAAGCATTTCTTACATTTTGTTTGCAGGTTCAACTTTGCGCAGACCAGGACTGGCGATATGGAAGCAGCTTGAACGCGCAAGGGAATCCTTAGATATTCCCCGCGATGATCATCCGACTATACTCCATATCCGCACACAACTTCTTCCAACCTGGTCTCAGCAGGTTCCACAGTCATATTTCTTTTTTATCACATTACATGTACTCATACGCATCGACGTACTATTCAAAATACAACATGTGGATTTATATAACGCTTATCTGCTATTATTTCTTAGTAAAATTCTTTTGTCAAGTGGCATCCGTACACCGCGATATGCCTTAAATATGCCAGGGGCTTCGTTTTACCCATAATACGGCAATAAAGTCCGAAAGTTCGGCACCCCGAACTTATAGCATTATATGCATCAACTCTGAATCATGTCTTGGGTCAAATGTTGGGTTTGCCCGGCTCCCATGTTTTGCTGCCTTACGTTCCGCTATATCGGCTAAGGCGGCACAGGGAGAACTACTACGATTGTGTCCCGGTTCTTCCGGACGAGCACCTCAGTAAAGAAAGCCGAAAACTGACTGTCATGATACGGCGAGAGCTGGTCAACTATTCGAGAGGTTGTAAAATCTTTAAGGATTTCTCCCGCATAATGCCATAACCAATGCAGCATGCGACAGATCAGTTTTTCTTCCGATCAAGTGCTTATAGAGCCCCTCGTGCGGTCTTCCGAACACCAGGGGCTGTGCCTACCTTCCTTTCCTAAAGCTCCTATTGCTAAGTGAGAGTGATAAAGACCTATAGTCAGATTGCCTGGTTCGTTGTGCTGAACACCTCCTTCGAAGGACCCAAAATTGGGATAAAGAGTGACCAGGTTTATCCCGAACACCCCCGTACTTCTTACATGGGGGTAGAAGCCGACGTCTGGCCAACTCTCAGGATTAATATATAAAACTGTCGCGCAGGAGGATAAACTTTTATACACAGGAAATAAATAATGACCTTGTTCAAACATTACAAAGGACAACATGATTTGCATTCATGGATATATCACGTCCTTGGTACACAGCTCCGTCGCAAGGTAGGATCCTTTTAGGACACCTTCATAATATAATTCGGGCTTGCGGTGCTCCTTCCCCTCTGGCGGTCCTTCGGTCATCAGCTTTTCAGCATCCATCTTCCCCCAGTGCACCTTTGCACGGGCGAAGGCCATTTGTGCACCCTCTATACAGACCGACCGCTTGATGACGTCAAGTCGAGGGCAGACACTTACAAGCCGCTTCATGATCCTCAAGTAGCTGCTTGGAATCGGCTCTCCAGGCCATAGCCGGATAATTAAATCCTTCATGGCTAGTTCCGCCGCCTTATGCAGTTCGATCAGCTGTTTCAGTTGTCCGACAAAAGGCACCGGACAATTCAGCGCCAGATACTGCGACTAGAAGAGCTTGTCCGTAGTGTTCCTTTCTTCGACTTGGTAGAATTGGGAGGCATCCGATATGCTGCGGGCAGTTCCGCAAACACCCATAGAGAAATCCGAACTCAAAATTAGAAATGTGATTTTCTCCTCAAATACTCGCTTTACATGGAAAAAAGCCTTACTCGCCGCGATGTTCCTCGCCTCTTGGATCTCCTGCAGGGCGCCTTGGGTTCCCCCTGGGCATCGCGCGCGGCCTGATGAGCCCTGGCGAGTTCGGATTCTTTCTCCGTTAAACTCTGCTCCAAGGTCTCGCATTTCTTCCCGGACTGTTGAAGCTCCTGCTCAGCCTCAATAACCCTGGCCTCTTGCTTTGTCGGATGTGGGGTTCCGGCAAACCCTTAAGGTTCGAACACTGGGGTGCGTGCGAAGTCTTTCCCTCCTACCGATCTACGCTCTGGCTTGCTAAGACCTTGCGGACGAACTCGACCAACTCACAACACAGGGAGAGACACAAGGTTTATACTGGTTCGGGCCACCGTTGTGGTGTAATACCCTACTCCAGTGTGGTGGTGGCGGATTGCCTCTTGGGCTGATGATGATCAGTACAAGGGAAGAACAACCTCCTGAGGTTGGGGTGTTCTTGTGTGAGTGTTCGCTTCTCGATCTGTTCTCGTCCCCTTTCTACTGTGGTGGCTAAGCCTATTTATAGAGGCCCTGGTCCTCTTCCCAAATATCGAGCGAGAAGGGAGCCAACAATGGCGGGCAAATTTGAAGGGGAACAACTAGTACAAGCTATCCTAACAAAAGCGGTCTTCGCCTGCGAAAAGCTCTGGGGTGACGCCATCTTGGGCTCCACGATGACCTCCGCCTTGCCGTCCTCCTGGTCTTGGTCTTGTTGCACCAATATGGCAACCTTTGCCTGATGCCTCAGTACTCTTCGTCTACACTTGCCTCCTTAGCACCAAAGAGGAAATAAGGACGCTGCGCGCACCGGCGCCCGCCTAGCACCGTTCGTCATGGCTCACGTCACGAGAGCCTCGTGAGGTTTGCCCTGCCTTGATATCTCCGCTCCTCGCGAGCCTGCCTAGCTAGGCCACTCCAGAGGAGGTTTTGCGTCATCCGCCTCGCGAGGCTTGGACCCTCGCAAGGGTCTCGTATGCCTTGCCGATGAAGATGGGTCGTACGGCCTGCTGCCTAGCCACGCTGTGGGCTGCAGGCAGTCAAGTCTGGGGACCCCCGTTCCCAGAACGTTGATAGTAGCCCCTGGGCCCAAGGTGTGCTCGGGCTTGGCTTCGCGGCGAAGCCAAGGGTCAAGTTCGGAGCGCCGCGGGCCCCAAGAGCCCGCGGCCTTGGTCGACGCGTGGCGGTTGATTGGACGGGGGCGTCTCCACTTCCCCACACTGCCTCGGCAACTGCACGACTTGACAAGTCCCTGCGATATGCAAGGAAAACTATCATTACCAGCGATCGTGGGAGACGCCGGTTGGCCCATCTCTTCCTTGCTTGCTTGCTTCTCTGCTCCATTGCTTGCGGTGCCATCGATGGCGCCACGAAAGAAGTTCTCTGCCGCCGAGAAAGGGAAGGCCCCTTGCGAGGGCCCCGACTCCCCGGCGCCCAAGCACGGCCGTGGCCGTCCGCGCAAGCACGCTGCGACCCCCGCCGCGACCCACCGTCGAGGTGGCGCCGTGGTACGCAGTGGGGACCATCCCATCCATGGTGGTTCAGCCGATGAGGGGGGGGGGGGGGCGATGGTGGCGCGGCCTCCCCGCCCGCGCTTCCATTCGGCTGAGGTGTCGCCGGAGTTCGTTGTCTGGTCGGAGAGCCCGGCCGACAGCTGGCTCCAACTTCCGCGCTTCTACGCCGGCGAACTGCCGGCCTCTGGTACGGGCGGACTCTGGCTGCAAGCGGACGGCTGCTGCAGCAGGGCCTCTTGGGTTGCGGTCGAGACTTCCGCCACAGGCAACATAGCCCTGGCCCACGGCTGGCAGACGTTCGCCCGCACGCGTGGCCTGAGTAGGCGGTGCACCCTCCACTTCAGGTACGATGGTGAATCGACCCTTTACGTGAGGGTGTTCGGGGAAGATGGTCGCCGTGCTGGGTGCTGCCCTGAGACGAATGACGGCGAGGAGGTGCTCGGCCTTGGTGATGGTCGCGATGAGGACAAGGGCGAGCCTGCCCTCGGTGGCGACCACACCTCCTCTAGCTACGGCGGCTCCTCCTCCGATGAAAGCTCCAGCAGCGGTGGCTACGACTAGCCGCCACGTCGCCGCGCCCGCTTTGAAGGAGGCAGCGGGTCATCTCGTCGTCGCGCCTCCGTGAAGCGTGAGGAGGGGTCTGGCTAGGCTTTGGGCGTCGCCAAGGGTCTGCCTCCGCGGATTGCTGCAACGCTGCTTTGCTTAGCTTTTCATGTCTTTCCTGCATCAAAAAATGAAACCAGTATGGGCCCAGAGGGGCGTGTATCGAACTGTGGTTCTTTGGTTAATGCATTGTGCAAGTCGTTCCCATGCCGTGTTGTTATTTAGCGCAAAGATAACTTAGCCTGGCGTGTTTAGGAAATCTTTTCCCTCACGTGGTGTCTGCGTTGCTCGGAAGCTGCAAAAAATTTGTTAGGGGGTGTACCAAAAGATTTGCCGTCCACCCAAGCCTTGACTTGGGGCCTTGTATCGTGGTACCCGAGGGGCACGGATTTAGGTGGGGCGTGCCAGCTTCCAGGCTCGAACGATGATGGCTCACGAGAAGGCAAGGAGAAGAGAAATCCTCGTGAGGGCACCTGCCTAGCCCCCTCGCGAGGTATGCGCGAGAGAGAGAGAACAAGAGCAAACTAGAGCCTAAAAAAGTGGTAAAAGGCCGGGGAACCAAATCAGCATCGAACACCAAGAGCAACTCTGATTAAGGAAAAGCGAGCCAACTTCGGAAAGCAAATGAAAAGCCGCATCCGACACCTAATCTAGTCTTCAAGTCTTCTCACCAGCGCGGAGCTAAGTGCTGTCCACTAGGCGTGGGAGGGAGCCCCAGGGCCTGAGGTCGGCGCTCCTGAGACTCCGGGGCGTGTACAGCCCCAACTCATTATTACGTGAGAGTGTCACGGGCGGCAATTCTTCACAGGCACTGGGCCTTCTTCACAGGCTCTGGGCCTTGCTTCTCAGGCTCTGGGCCTTGCTTCTCACGCTCTGGGCCTTGCTTCATGGATAAAATTTCCGGAGGTGCTGGATGTTCCAGGCATTCTGGATGGGGGTCCCATCCTGCGTCTCTAGGCGCGCTGCACCCGGCCTGGAGACATGAACGACCCTGAACGGGCCCTCCCACATGGGCGAAAGCTTGTGCAACCCTTCCCTGGAGAGGACCCGCCTCAGGACGAGGTCGCCTACCTCGAGCGTCCTGGAGCGGATGTTGCGGCAATGGTATCGCCGCAGAGCTTGTTGGTACCTTGCCGCCCTCAATGCGGCTTCACATCGACGCTCCTCCCCCAGCACGAGATCCATCCCCCGCGTGGCGTCCTGCTGCACTTTGTCAAACGCCAGGACCTGCGCGGAGCGATGCTTGACCTCATGAGGAACGACTGCCTCAGCTCCATAGACGAGGAAGAATGGAGTCTCGCCCATTGGCTTGGTGGCAGTGGTACGAATGGACCACAACAAGGACTGGAGTTCGTCGTGCCAGCCCCTGCCGCAGGCCTCCAGCTTCTCCTTGAAGGTCCTGGTCTTGAGGCCTCTCAGGACCTCAGCGTTGGCGCGTTCGGCCTGACCATTGCTCCTAGGGTGGGCCACCGAAGCGTAGCACATCTGCGTTCCAAGGTTAGCACAGTAGGTTTTGAAGAGGTTACTAGTAAACTACGAGCCATTTTCTGTGATGATGCGGTTGGGAACCCCGAATCGGCTCACGAGGCCCTTGATGAACTTGACAGCGGAGCCGGCTGGAATGGTATGGACGGCTTCTACTTCCGCCCACTTGGTGAACTTGTCGATGGCGACGTAGAGATAGCGGTAGCCCCCTGGCACTCGTGGAAATGGGCCTAAGATGTCCAACCCCCAGACCGCGAACGGCCATGTGAGCGGAATGGTTTGGAGGCCCTGTGCAGGCCGATGGATCTGCTTGGCGTGGAATTGGCAAGCTTCACAAGACTTCACCAGCTTGGCCGCGTCGTTGAGTGTTGTAGGCCAATAGAACCCACTGCGGAACACTTTGCCAACAAGGGTCCGTGACGACGAGTGGTGCCCGCAATCGCTGCCATGTATGTCAATCAGCAACTCCCTTCCTTGATCGCTGGAGATACAGCGCAACGTGACCTCGTTCGATCGCTTCCTGTACAACTCACCGTCTTGAATGCAGTATGCCGTGGCCTATCGGGCCACGTGCTCCGCGTCTTCTTCCTTCTCCGGCAACGTCCCGTGCATCAGGTACTCCTTGAATTCCTGGGTCCAGCACTCCTCATGGGGCTTGAGCGCCAGGAGCAGCCGAGCTCCTGTGGTTGGGCCATAGGCTGGGGCTCCCGTGGCCGGGGGCTGTGGGAGATCCTCCAGAGGCTGAGTTGTGCTTGAAAGAGGTGGCGTAGCTGACGGCTTGAAGAGCCGCTCTTCGAAGACGCCGGGCTCTTGTGATTGCCGCTTGGATGCTCTCTTGGCGATGTCGTCGGCTTCCTTGTTGGTGCCCCGGGGCACGTGCTGCAGCTCTAGGCCCGAGAACTGCTTTTCCATCTTGCGCACCTCCGCAAGGTAGGCCTCCATGTGCTCGTCCTTCGGCTCATACACTTTGTTGGAGAAGTTGACGAGGAGATGCGAGTCGCCTTTGATGGTCTCACCCCCAAAGCCGTCGCAGCCTTCAGGCCCGCTATGAGGCCTTCGTACTCCGCGATATTGTTGGAGACCTTCTCGCCATGCTGGAAGCAGAGTTGCACAGCGTAGTAAAGCTTGTCCTGAGTGGGCGAGATGAGCACCGCTCCAGCCCCCGCGCCCTGGTGCGCGAAGGCGCCATCGAAATACATGACCCAGCCATCCGGTGCCTCACTTCCTGGGGAGGTGGACCGGTCTTCTCCTTCCTCAAGAGCCGGGGCATCGGTCCATTCTGCCACAAAATCGGCAAGCGCGGCTCCTTTGATGACACTGGTAGTGCTGAATTCCAGCTGGAACGCTTGCAGCTCGATGTTCCATTCAGCGACCCTTCCGGCCGAGTTCGGGCTCCTGAGTACCCTTTCCAATGGGTAAGACGAGACGACCTTGATGGGGTGGCCCTGGAAGTAGTGTCGCAGCTTGCGCGAGGCCACCAAGAGTGCGAGCAGGAGATTTTGCGGCATGGGGTAACGTGCCCTCGTGTCCCGTAGTACGATGCTGACAAAATACACCGGGTGCTCGACGAGGGCTGGCACACTGTTAGGACTCAGGTCCTGCGGAGATTGTGGCGTATCCTGAGGTGGAGGATTCCCTGAGACCTGACCGTCCTCGGGAGCTTCTGTGATGTTGCCCTGCTGAGCTTGGTCTGCCACTGACGGCTCTGATGCGCCTTCCTGACCCTGCGCTATATCAGCCATGGCTTGGCGTGGCGCACCCTTGTCTCGGCGCTCCTCCCGAACCGCTACCAGCGCCGCGCTGGCGGACTACGGGGTGGCGGCAAGGTAAAGTACCAGAGGCTCGAGAGGCCGTGGTGCCACCATCACCGGGGGGATGGTGAGGTATTTCTTGAGGTCTTGGAAGGCCCGATCGGCCTCCGGGGTCCACTCGAAGGGGCCCTTCTTCTTCATGAGCTTAAAGAAGGGCAAGGCACGCTCGCCTAGCTTGGAGATGAAACGCCCTAACGCGGTCACCCGTCCCGCCAGCTTTTGCATCTCCTTGAGGGTCTGTGGTGGGCTCATGTCTTCGATGGCCTTGATCTTCTCTGGGTTTGCCTCGATCCCTCTGTGGGATACGAGGAATCCTAGCAACTTGCTGGAGGGGATGCCAAACACGCACTTCTTTGGGTTAAGCCTCAAGTTCGCCCAGCGCGAGCTCTCAAAGGTCTCCTCCAAGTCTTGTATCAACGTCTTCGCCTCGCGAGATTTGACCACTATGTCATCAACGTAGGCCTCTGTGTTCCTGCCGAGCTGCCGCCCCAAGGCGATGTGCATCAGACGCTGAAAGGTTGCGCCCACGTTGCGTAGGCCGAAGGGCATGCAGGTGTAGAAGTACACCCCACATGGCGTCAGAAAAGCCATCTTCTCCACATACTCCACCGCCATGTTGATTTGATGGTATCCAGAGAACGCATCCAGGAAACATAACAAGTCGTACTCGGCAGTGGAGTCGACGATTTGATCAATGCGCGGAAGGGGGAACGGATCTTGGGGGCAAGCTTTGTTAAGGTTGGTGAAGTCGACGCACATCCGTTCCTTCCCACCTTTCTTCGGTACCACGATAGGGTTCGCCAGCCATTGAGGGTATCAAACCTCTCGGATGGTACCTGCTGCCTCCTGCTTGTGCGTCTCTTGGACAATGAAGGCCTGCTTCTCAGTGGACTGCCGTCTTGCCCGCTGCTTCACGGGGCGCATGTTGGGGGCACACCCTTAGATGATGCTGGATCACCTCTCTCAGGACCCCTACCAGCTGATTGGGCTCCCACGCAAATATCTCCTTGTTTGCACGCGAAAACCTCACCAAGGCTTCCTCTTGTCCCCGGTCAAGGCTGGTTCCTATGGTAAAGGTGGCTCCTGAGGACCCGTCCTCGTCGACCGGCACCTGCTTGGTCTCTGCCTTGTCTTGGGTGAACAACTACTTCTTCCTGGCTGGCGCGGTCTCCTTGGCCTCGGGCGCGCTGGCGCCGGCTGGCTATGCTGCTGCCGTGGCCTTGAAGGCGAGCCTGAGCGCCGTCACTGCCTTGTTAGTGTCCCCCTTGATGGTGAGGACGCCCTTGCTCCCCGGCATCTTCATGAGGTTGTAGGTCGGGTGAGTCGCCGCCATGAACTGAGCAAGATCTGGCTACCTGAGTATGGCATTGTACGGGAGACCGATGTGGGCGATGTCGAAGTCCACCAGCTCAGTGCGGTAGTTGTGGCATGTGCCAAAGGTGACAGGGAGGCGGATCTGCCCCAGAGAATGGGCAGTTCCACCACCCACTCCCGAAAAAGGCTTGCTGAGGCTGAGCCGCTCGGGCGGCACGTGGAGGAGGCTGAAGGCTTCTACAAAGAGCAAGTTGAGGCCGGCACCATCGTCGATGAGGGTCTTGGTGACGGCCATGTTGCAGATGGTAGGTGTGCAGAGCATTGGGAGTACGCCAGAGCCGATGGTGGAGCCGGGGCGGTCTTATGAGTCGAAGGTGAGGTCGGCCTCCGGCGCAGCCCAACCCGGCGGAGCCCCCGGGCGCTTGGAGGCTACCCCAATCTGACAGAAGAAAGGCTTGACGTGGCGATCTGAAGGCGGTGCTTGAGAGCCACCCACCAGCGCCGCGACTGCGTGGTGCGCCGGCACCGCGTAGCGCGCGGTGAAGAGGTTGCAGAGTTCCTCCCAGGACGCCACCGTGGATCCCGGGAGGTTGAGCAGCCAGGTGCGCGGCTCGCTGGCGAGGGCCATGGGGAACCGGTTGGCCATGATCTTGTCGTCACCTCCGGCTTCAAGGATGGCCTCCTCGTATGCCAGCAGGAACGACACCGGATCTGCCGCGTCGTTGTAACGCGGCGGCATCTCCGGCTTGAACTTGTTTGGCCACTGCACCTGCCGTAGGGCGGGGGCCAGGGCCCGGTACCCAGACCCCCTACTACTGGTGCCGGTCGCAGAGGCGGATGGCGGCGCGCCTGCCATGGGAGCGAAGCGTGGTGGCGTGGGGCGCAGATTGGCGGAGAGGAGCCCTGGCGCACCCCCTACCTGGCGCGCCAAATGTTGGATGTGGGGTTCCGGCAAACCCTTAAGGTTCGAACACTGGGGTGCGCGTGAAGTCTTTCCCTCCTACCGATCTACGCTCTAGCTCGCCAAGACCTTGCGGACGAACTCGACCAACTCACAACACAGAGAGAGACACGGGGTTTATACTGGTTCGGGCCACCGTTGTGGTGTAATACCTTACTCCAGTGTGGTGGTGGCGGATTGCCTCTTGGGCTGATGATGATCAGTACAAGGGAAGAACAGCCTCCTGAGGTTGGGGTGTTCTTGTGTGAGTGTTCGCTTCTCGATCTGTTCTCGTCCCCTTTCTACTATGGTGGCTAAGCCTATTTATAGAGGCCCTGGTCCTCTTCCCAAATATCGAGCTGGAAGGGAGCCAACAATGGCGGGCAAATTTGAAGGGGAACAACTAGTACAAGCTATCCTGACAAAAGCGGTCTTCGCCCGCGAAAAGCTCTGGGGTAACGCCGTCTTGGGCTCCACGATGACCTCCGCCTTGCCGTCCTCCTGGTCTTGGTCTTATTGCACCAATATGGCAACCTTTGCCTGATGCCTCGGTACTCTTCGTCTGCGCTTGCCTCCTTAGCACCAAAGAGGAAATAAGGACGCTGCGCGCACCGGCGCCCGCCCGGCACCAGCCTGGCACCGTTCGTCATGGCTCATTTCACGAGAGCCTCGTGAGGTTTGCCCTTCCTTGATATCTCCGCTCCTCGCGAGCCTGCCTAGCTAGGCCACTCCAGAGGAGGTCTTGCATCGTCAGCCTCGCAAGGCTTGGACCCTCGCGAGGGTCTTGGATGCTTTGCCGATGAAGATGGGCCGTACGGCCTGCTGCCTAGCCACGCCGTGGGCCGCAGGCAGGCAAGTCTGGGGACCCCCGTTCCCAGAACACCGACATGCTTCTCACGAAGAGCCTGCTCTGCGGCTGCCTTTTCCTCGGCCTCGGCAACAACCTTCCTCAGAGCCTCGACTTCGGTCATCGCCCCTGGCGCAAATAATGAAACATATTTTATCACACTGGAAATTTGTTCGCACTGAATGCGAACAAGGCTTGCGCATACCTTGTTTATCTTCCAACTTCCTTCTTAACTGGCCAAGTTCTTCTTTGGCCCGCTCCAGACTTTGATTCAGTCCGGGGACCTCCGCAGTATGAGTAGACGCCTGCTTATAGAAGAAGAGAGATAGATGTCATCGAGTAAGTCTTCCTGCGAACATAAAATTGATCCCCTGTCCGGTTCTTTGTTTCACCGAACAGTGTATCGGGGGCTACTATCCATACTATGACACTCTTCGAAACCTCATAAAACATACCTCAAAGCCTCTTATAAGGCTGATACAGGCTTCATTCAGTCCACTCTCAGCAGACTGAATCTCCTCATGGGGGCTTCATTCAGGACACGGTGTTCATCGACGATGGAGGCGCTCTTCAGCGCCACCAACAAAACATTCGACACCTCTGGTTGGACAGAGATTGCCGGTGGAACAGGCACGCCCCCTACAGCCGAGGGAGGCCGCATGCTTGATTCTGGAGCCGTATTGGTCTCCGGAATTGCGTCCGACTGGGAACCGAATTCAAGATGGCTCCCGCCGTCGACCCCCATGGGAATGTTCCCTCCCATGTCTCCGGCCCCTGAAGTTTGACCTCCAGGCGCTGCTTTCACGATCTCTTTCCCCCCTCCTTGGCTGGGGTCCTTCTGGGACGAAGCCTCGGTGTTATTCACATATTTGGGGGAAGGGGCCTTCGGGGGCGTCCCGCTCTCCATAGCATCCGAACTCAGCAAATCCTCTGATGAGGATCGTTCGGTGCGGGACCTCGCCGGACTACAAAAAATATGGCTCAGGTTAAAATATTATGCCATGATGAGTCTTAAACATGTTCGGATTTTATACTCAGGAGTTCACCAGGGGATGGGCCCTGGGATCCCACGCCGGGCTGCTGTCGGCGGCGGTAGTGGACTCTTCCGGAAGAGGAGATTTTCCCCTTTTAGGCGATTCGGCCCCCAAATGTATGCAGGCCGCCCTTTTCTTTCTTCCCCCGCCGGGGATTCGTCTTTCTCCTCCTCCTCGTCCTCTTCAGAAGTAGAACGGACGTTGGAGCCTTCGGTTATTGTGTCCGAAGTGCCGCAGCGACGAAGGCCACCCCGGGTCTTTTTGGCCTCCTTCTCAGCCTTCTTCTTCGGCGCCTTGTACGGCGTCGGGACCAACATCTTCGTCAGAAGTGGGCCGGCCAGTTCTTCGGGCAGCGGGGCCGGACAGTGGATTCGTCCCGCCTTCTTCGTCCAGCTCTAGGGGAGTTGAGGAAAACACATTAAGCATTTCCCTTGGGTTATGCGGATAAAATATATAATAACTTATCGATCTTGCAGGGCGGGACAATTGGTACCCGCGGTCCTCGGCCGAGTCCGACCATGATTTGCCGGACTTGAAAAGCACCTTCCAGATGTCTTTGTGCGAGGAGCCAAAGAGCTCTCGCAGGGTCTGGTGCTTGGCCGGATCGAATTCCCATAGACCGTGTCAGGACCCCGATCCTAAGCCACATCGATCCAGCATGTAACACATCATATCACTTTGCGGTCTCATGCACGGTACTCCCACGGGTGCCACCTTACCTGGCCCGGGACCGTTTGCGTCTTTTGGCTCACGTATATGATAGTGTCGCTAGCATCCATATGGCAGAGAACCCGGGCCGACATGGCTAGTCGTGAACCCAAAGCGGCGCTAACCTATGAGGACAGGCATACATGAATCACATTGAGCATGTCGGTCATCAACGTGTGAATCCGGGCTGAAGCACTGGGCTAACAGGACTCCGGATGTCACCGCGTGACATTTCCCCGAAGAGACAGACATAGGGACGACGTGAAACACATGCCGGCCAGTCAAGTGTTCCGAGCAGTAGTGCTGGGCTAGCAGGACTCCGGTGAACCGGGCTGTAGCGGACTACTATCGCTCAGAAGCACTAGACTACATTTCCCCATATGATAGGCTGCCAAGGATAAACAACTAGATAGTCGGATCCCACTCATACCAAGCATTTCAATCATACACACAATATGCCCGATATGAGTAAATACAACATGGCATCACAACAAGACTCTACGACTCAAGTATTTATTCATTAGGCTCCGAGGAGCGAGATATTACAAACATGGGTCTCATGACCCAACATACAGAGCATACAAGCAACAAGCACATGCGGAAGCTTAACTTGTCTGAGTACAGACAACTACAAATGAAAAAGGCTGAGAAGCCTAACTATCCACTAGACCCTGCCGAGGGCACAAGATCGTAGCTGAGGTATCAAGCTAAACGTCGAAGTCCAAGCGGTACTACTAGCGAGACTGAAGTCTCTCTGCAAAACATAAAATAGGCAAACGTGAGTACAAATGTACTCAGCAAGACTTACATCAGAACTATCTACATATGCATCGGTATCAACAAAGGGGGTGGTGGAGTTTAACTGCAGCAAGCCAGCTTTGACTCAATGGCTAACCTGAACTACGACTGCAAGTAACTCTTTTGAGGTGGCGCACACGAGTCCACATATTCACCATTTCAATACACCACTATGGATCCGCTCCCGTCTCCCTACGAGAACGCCATCCATAGCACTCACGCTTATCTTGCGCATTTTAGAGTATCCACTTTCACTTATCTATGAACTATGCAAGGGGTCCAAGTTTCCATATCCGAGGAATCCGGCTATTCGAATAGATAACGATAACCCTGCAGGGGTGTACTTCTTCACACACGCTCTCGCCACTTATCGCCATGTACACGTCATGTACCTCGGCAACCTTCAAGCGGAAGCCGGGCGAGGGAGTCGGCCACGACCTGACTAACCACACAAGCCTCTAGTCCAGGTTTATCGCCTATTCGGGTTCCATCCGCAAGGAGATCCGGCCGGGGTGTCGCTCACGGCCCCAAACGATGTGTACAGGGTTCCAAGCCCACCAAACGGGCGGCGCTTGGTTTACCCGGCCACGGTGCCTAGTCTGTCCCAAGCCCACCTGTACCGAGTGCCACTTGGTAGACTACTAACACTACCTACAAACACCAGAAACTAGTTGCAACTCCTGGACAGAGATCAGGTTGGTTAATAAGTCGAGAGGGGCACTTAAGCATTCCAATGTGTGGTAGTAACTGTTCATGGATCACAAACACAGAACTCAGTTCCTGAGGACGGCTGCAATGAGACAACCCACCATGTACTCCTACATGGCCTCTCACCGCTACCTTTACCAAATCGTGTTCACACACTTAGCTCTCAACAGTAGGACATGTTCACCACATTCCAATTCATTCCCGATGAATCAGACCCGACTCAACTCTAAGCAGTAGCAGGCATGACAAACAAGCATGAATGAGTAGGCACATCAGGGCTCAAACAACTCCTACTCATGCTAGTGGGTTTCATCTATTTACTGTGGCAATGACAGGTCATGCAAAGGATAAGGGGTTCAACTACCGCAGCAAGTAACAGATGATTCGTTGTTGTCCTAATGCAGTAAAAGAGAGCAGGAGCGAGAGAGTGGGATTGTATCGGGATGAACAAGGGGGTTTTGCTTGCCCGACACTTCTGAAGATAGTATAGTTCTTCATCGGTGTCATCGAACTCATCGTCGAAACATCGTCTACTGAGAGGGGACGGTTACCGGCAAACACAGAAAGACACAATCAATGCAATGCAACAATATGATGCATGATCATGACATGGCAATATGCTGTGATTTGAGCTAATGCATCTAACTATGACTTAAATGAAGTTGGTTTGAATACATGATTCAAATTCCAACTCCATATGTGATTATTTAAATGCCCTATAATTGTTTTGTCCAAAATAGAGGACAAACATTGTTCAAACATGCATGAAAATGGTACAGATGGATTCCTTGAATTTTTCAGATAATTTTTCATATATAAATCTTTGCATTTGGAGTTACAGATAATTTTCTATGAATTTTAGAAGTTTTGGGCATTTTCTGGAATTTCCTGAATTAAAATAAATCCAGAAAATGAGTTATTGCGTCAGCATTAGGTCATGCTGACCTCAGCAGGTCAACAGGCGGGTCCAGGTCAAACCTGACCAGTGGGGTCCACTGGTCAGTGACTGGGGCTGGTTAGTGTCGCTGACAGGTGGGGCTGGGTCAACAGACACGTCAGCAGGTCAACTCTGGCGTGTGGGGCCGGTCAGCGGGTGACGTGGCATGGTCAAACAGACCGGTGGGGCCACGGTCATTAGCTTAAATTAAACAGGGAATAACCCTGTGGTTAGTTAACAGATGGGGCCCGTCTGTCAGCGTCTGTTAGGGAGGGATTAGTGGTGATTAGTCTTAATTAAGCATCTGCGTCAGCGGTCGTCGCCGGCAACCAAAAACACGGCGGTGGCTCGCCGGAGTTTGTCGGGACGGTGCTACAGGCTGCGGCTGGTCGCGCTGAGGACACCAGGAGGGAGCCCGCGCTCTTGCGCATCCAGAGAGCCAAGGGGGAGGGGCTGGGGTGGAATGAGCTCGCCGGAGTCGAGCTTGCGGCGGCGGCCGGAGTACGGGCTCGTGCGGGGTCGGGGCTGCGGCGTGCAAACGCGGGAGCTAAAGCGCTAGCGAGGCACTACGCGATGCGGCAAGCATGTTAGATGGCACGGGATGACCAAATGGTCGCCGGAACAACACCGACGACAAGCTCGAGCGGAGGCGAGCTTCGACCTCGATGAACATGACGGCTACGGTGTGCAAAAGGACGCGGCATTAGGGGAAAAGTGATCAGAAGCTCACATCGCGTCGATTGGAGTACTCATCGGGCTCGGGGAAGGCCTGCAGACGACGGAGCGACGACGGGGATCGCCGGATCCCGTGGAAGAAGACAGCAGGGCAGAGGGTGATGCAGGGCGTCTGGGGCCTCGTGGCCCATCGGGGAGGTAGAGGACGAGGTGGCGGGGCCTCTGGGCGCGTTGGTGTGGCGTGGGGTGGCCGGTGGCCGCGGTGGTGCTCGTCAGCGTTCTCGGATGCATACAGGGAAGAACGAGGGAGAGAGACAGAGGAGGGGACGAGGCCGGGGGAGAGTGAGAGGGGGTCGGGAGGGCCGCGTGGCGTCGTCTGGAGCCGTCCAGGCCGTCGAGGAGGCAGGCGAGCAGGGTGGAGGTGGCGCGCGCGTGCGCCGTGCCCAGCTTCCCCTCTGCCTACTGGCAAGAGGTAGAAGACGGGGCTGCCCCTGGTGGGCTGGGCCGCCAGGTAAGTGGGCCGCACAGATGAGGTAAGCCCAGGTAAAACTCTATCTCTTCTCTGTTTTCTAATTTAGCTTCTGTTTTTCTATTATTCTGTAGTCTATAGGGCTTTATTAAAAATACTTCGACACTTCCAAAAATCATGAAACTATTCATGATCACTGTTGGGAATATATCCTACAGTAAACATTTTAGTTTGGGGTTATTTGAGCATTTGAAATATTTTATATAATTTAAATGCCCAAACTCAAATAACTAAAGATTTAATCTAGTGACCAAATGTGTCATGAAAAATGTGCAACACCTCTGGTTATGGTTCATAGCATTTTTCCAGAAATGATGAACATTTTTAAAGCCATTTGAAATCAATGAAAATATTTTAGTTGAACCTAGTGAATTTCATTTAGTGCTAGGGTTTCAACAATCCCCATTTCAAATTTCTTTGGAATTTTAAACATGATGCATGGATGCAAAAACAAAGGCAGGCAAGGCCTAAACTGGGGCTGTGACAGCTCACCCCCACTAAACAAGAATCTCGTCCCGAGATTCAAGCGTAGGGTAAGATGAAGGGGGGAAACACAAGCTATCATAATCTTCATGATCCAGGTGTCACTTGATAAGAATGTTGAATCGGTCACTATCTTTGTCTCGATGTGTTGCTTTGAAAACTCCAACTAACATGACAATGAGAGGAAAGGAAAAACTCCAGAAGGATTGATCTTCTCGAAGATCGAACAACTCAGGGTCAACTCATCGAGTGAGACATTGAAAACATCTCTCGAACTGAGAGGCAAAACATGCATGAGGAGGGACGGAAGAAACAATTTGACGAGGTGACAAGGTAGCGAGGAAAAAAATTGCCATGATCCATGACGGGGCACCTTGGAAAAGGTGACTCGAAGAACTATTCCTTTAAGTGGCAAAAAGAATTACTTTTGATTCATAGATCATTGGAACTCTTTGTACCAGCCTAAGGCAATCACAACGATCGTTTGAAAGAGCTCGAAGTAATGGCATACTCGGACTAGCTTGGATGATGTGGACTACCTTGTTGAAGACAACGCAATGGAGGACTTTTGATTATCACCGAAAATGGAGGGGACCCATGGCAGGATGGCACAACGGCGGTGCAAGCTGGGAACAACATGCAAATGTTGGAAATGTTCCAACCATCATATCTGCCTGAGATTCAGATCTGGTTGGATACAGGATATTTCAGACAGCATGTCTGGAAAAGAAAGTTTGCAACACAAACCGACGAGGCGGAGTTGCGAGATTCTCGGGAATG
Source organism: Aegilops umbellulata (assembly GCA_032464435.1). Taxonomy (NCBI): domain Eukaryota; kingdom Viridiplantae; phylum Streptophyta; class Magnoliopsida; order Poales; family Poaceae; genus Aegilops; species Aegilops umbellulata. The sequence continues at coordinate 227,727,694 of CP136056.1, read as the reverse complement.
AACTACGATAGCAAGCTCCAAAACATGAGCTGATTCTGCTACATACATGTGAACATGATGTCCAAGGCAAGCATGATCACATAGTAGTCTTATGATAAAACTCTACCGAGTTCAGGTGGGGAACCATCATCTAGGGTAACGAAGTCTTGTGCATGACCTAGGATTTGCACAACAACTCCTTTTCCTAGAACAAATCAGTCAGTGGCTTGGTGTGCTTGGAATTGCATATGGATTGAAGATGATCAGTCTGTCAGACCATGGAATACTTCGCACAGGTATGACTGACTTGGGATGATTCCAGAGGAAACAAAACAAACCTTTCTCAAATTCATGGCGACAACTTGCACCTAATGCACGTGAATTTGGAGGAAGTCACTTCTTTCATCCAAGCATAAGCTTCATGAACGGAACACGAAGGCATTGCCTACAAAGTTTCCAGCACTAGTGTAGCGTTCAACATGAATCATGGGGGAGAAAAAATGCTGCTGATGGGCTCAACAACACCTCATCGCAATTTCCATATCACTGGACTTCCACCATCATGTGAACACGGTGATAGCATTGGTCAGACCAAAAGATGTAATGGTGTATGCTCGAGGAATCAACCACGAGTAAGATAGCATTACGAACATCGTTGGTTCTGATTTGACTTGATGATGGCCCATACTCAAGTCAAAGTTTTGACAAGGCAATAGATCCAATCAACTGATCACGAGGACCAATCGATGGAGATATCATCTTTCTTCAACACACACACAGAAGATATCCCTTAGAGATGAACTAAGTTAAGCAAAGCTTTTACCTTCCAACTCTCCAAGTTGTTGTCTAGCTTAACCAACTAGGTCAGGGATATCCAGCACAGATTCTTGGAGAAGGGGTGGTTTGGAGGTAAACCAACATGATCACGAACTCAACATAGCGGTCAGGTGACAACCTGGTGATACTTCCGAGAAGATATTCAGAATATCACGAACCACCGGTATGTTACTAAGCTCGAGAACAATCTTGCTTTTCAGGGCAAGACGATATGATCAAATAAGCAAGGAATTGAATAATCCTAACTCATTGATCGAGAGTGCACCAGAAATAAGGACTAGGTAGCATGATCAATCTTAGGATGATGATTTAGTAACCAGCACGCTAAGAATGAGAATATTGTCCATTTACTACAAGGCAACGAGTTGCTCGGCGTATTGATTTCACACATCACATTTCACTTGTCGGCAATCCGGTTACAATAACACGGAGATCGAGGAATGAACGATGATGGCGAGAGGTATCACTGTATCAAGAGTTCATAGGGTGTTGTGCAACTCCTACGATAATCCTGACATAAAGAGGGCAATACTTCAGGGTAGAACAGAATAAAAACTGGATTGGCATTTCGATCTGCGGAATACAACTGCTTTGACCCAATCCTAGATATGGATAAGGTACTGGAGTTTGTTTCTCCTAGTCATTTCGACATAGAATGGCTTGATGGACCACAAGAATAATAGGCATCGATGAACACGAATGCACAACTATTCCTGACTATCAATTGATAGACTAGGGTCGGAATACAACTGAGGAGGGTCAACTCAAGGAACATATAACTTTCTGAGTTGTGGATTCATGGGTTAGTATGTCAAACGAGTTCAACAAATTTCTTCTGGATAACCCATGCAGAATGATAGAACTGGCAGAGTCACAATATGAATGGGGTACTCCTCAAGAGTACTCCGATTGTGAGCTTTTGGTTCAAAAGAACTTCTGCCATAAGCGGTTCGTAGTATTTGGAAGAAGGAAGTACCACAGACCTCGAGGCTAATGCAAAGGTTACTAATATCCTAAAGGAACTAGCAAACACTATCGACATGAGGTAAGTAGGGTGAATCTCGGGTCCAAGAACCCAGGAGTAGAATACCTACTACTAATGGCATCACAGGATGCTTTCGAGAATGGTGGCCAGAATTATCACACCGGAAACACAAAACATGGCTAGACTACTAGGTGATTCCCTAAAACACCTAGGGTCATAATAATAGCTCCAACATATATGCCAAGGCAACGAAGTACATCAACAGACCGATTAGTGTGCTTAATCTGGCCAAAAGGACATCGGAAACAGAAAGAAAGGATTGCAAATGCATCAGACTATGTAGAGACCTGGGATGACTTGGACAGCATAACGGCTGTAAATGTTCAAAATGATTTGAGACATCCTGCGAAATGGTGGCATAACCACTCAACATCACAATATCAATGTTTCGAGAGCAACTGTGAACACACAGAGGTGGTGGTAACTGAACTGGGGCTTAAATCCAACAATCTTAGGCAACTACGGTTTAGTAACACGTCATCCTGATAGATAGATGAGAAGCCTAGTTCTTAAACCCCGTAGAAGAGAAGAGGATGACTCAGATCAGAGGGCATGAGGTATAAGGAGTAAAAAGAGCCTTACGTTCCCTTCCACAATCAATTCCCTTATATAACTAAAGCATTTCTAGACACAACTTCGACCAGTTTGGCTTGGTAATCCTACAGGCAGTCAGGCTCTGATACCAAAGCTGTCAGGACCCCGATCCTAAGCCACATCGATCCAGCATGTAACACATCATATCACTTTGCGGTCTCACGCACGGTACTCCCACGGGTGCCACCTTACCTGGCCCGGGACCGTTTGCGTCTTTTGGCTCACGTATATGATAGTGTCGCTAGCATCCATATGGCAGAGAACCCGGGCCGACATGGCTAGTCGTGAACCCAAAGCGGCGCTAACCTATGAGGACAGTCATACATGAATCACATTGAGCATGTCGGTCATCAACGTGTGAATCCGGGCTGAAGCACTGGGCTAACAGGACTCCGGATGTCACCGCATGACATTTCCCCGAAGAGACAGACATAGGGACGACGTGAAACACATGCCGGCCAGTCAAGTGTTCCGAGCAGTAGTGCTGGGCTAGCAGGACTCCGATGAACCGGGCTGTAGCGGACTACTATCGCTCAGAAGCACTAGACTACATTTCCCCATATGATAGGCTGCCAAGGATAAACAACTAGATAGTCGGATCCCACTCATACCAAGCATTTCAATCATACACACAATATGCCCGATATGAGTAAATACAACATGGCATCACAACAAGACTCTACGACTCAAGTATTTATTCATTAGGCTCCGAGGAGCGAGATATTACAAACAGGGTCTCATGACCCAACATACAGAGCATACAAGCAACAAGCACATGCGGAAGCTTAACTTGTCTGAGTACAGACAACTACAAATGAAAAAGGCTGAGAAGCCTGACTATCCACTAGACCCTGCCGAGGGCACAAGATCGTAGCTGAGGTATCAAGCTAAACGTCGAAGTCCAAGCGGTACTACTAGCGAGACTGAAGTCTCTCTGCAAAACATAAAATAGGCAAACGTGAGTACAAATGTACTCAGCAAGACTTACATCACAACTATCTACATATGCATCGGTATCAACAAAGGGGGTGGTGGAGTTTAACTGCAGCAAGCCAGCTTTGACTCAGTGGCTAACCTGAACTACGACTGCAAGTAACTCTTTTGAGGTGGCGCACACGAGTCCACATATTCACCATTTCAATACACCACTATGGATCCGCTCCCGTCTCCCTACGAGAACGCCATCCATAGCACTCACGCTTATCTTGCGCATTTTAGAGTATCCACTTTCACTTATCTATGAACTATGCAAGGGGTCCAAGTTTCCATATCCGAGGAATCCGGCTATTCGAATAGATAACGATAACCCTGCAGGGGTGTACTTCTTCACACACGCTCTCGCCACTTATCGCCATGTACACGTCATGTACCTCGGCAACCTTCAAGCGGAAGCCGGGCGAGGGAGTCGGCCACGACCTGACTAACCACACAAGCCTCTAGTCCAGGTTTATCGCCTATTCGGGTTCCATCCGCAAGGAGATCCGGCCGGGGTGTCGCTCACGGCCCCAAACGATGTGTACAGGGTTCCAAGCCCACCAAACGGGCGGCGCTTGGTTTACCCGGCCATGGTGCCTAGTCTGTCCCAAGCCCACCTGTACCGGGTGCCACTTGGTAGACTACTAACACTACCTACAAACACCAGAAACTAGTTGCAACTCCTGGACAGAGATCAGGTTGGTTAATAAGTCGAGAGGGGCACTTAAGCATTCCAATGTGTGGTAGTAACTGTTCATGGATCACAAACACAGAACTCAGTTCCTGAGGACGGCTGCAATGAGACAACCCACCATGTACTCCTACATGGCCTCTCACCGCTACCTTTACCAAATCGTGTTCACACACTTAGCTCTCAACAGTAGGACATGTTCACCACATTCCAATTCATTCCCGATGAATCAGACCCGACTCAACTCTAAGCAGTAGCAGGCATGACAAACAAGCATGAATGAGTAGGCACATCAGGGCTCAAACAACTCCTACTCATGCTAGTGGGTTTCATCTATTTACTGTGGCAATGACAGGTCATGCAAAGGATAAGGGGTTCAACTACCGCAGCAAGTAACAGATGATTCGTTGTTGTCCTAATGCAGTAAAAGAGAGCAGGAGCGAGAGAGTGGGATTGTATCGGGATGAACAAGGGGGTTTTGCTTGCCCGGCACTTCTGAAGATAGTATAGTTCTTCATCGGTGTCATCGAACTCATCGTCGAAACATCGTCCACTGAGAGGGGACGGTTACCGGCAAACACAAAAAGACACAATCAATGCAATGCAACAATATGATGCATGATCATGACATGGCAATATGCTGTGATTTGAGCTAATGCATCTAACTATGACTTAAATGAAGTTGGTTTTAATACATGATTCAAATTCCAACTCCATATGTGATTATTTAAATGCCCTATATTTGTTTTGTCCAAAACAGAGGACAAACATTGTTCAAACATGCATGAAAATGGTACAGATGGATTCCTTGAATTTTTCAGATAATTTTTCATATATAAATCTTTGCATTTGGAGTTACAGATAATTTTCTATGAATTTTAGAAGTTTTGGGCATTTTCTGGAATTTCCTGAATTAAAATAAATCCAGAAAATGAGTTATTGCGTCAGCATTAGGTCATGCTGACCTCAGCAGGTCAACAGGCGGGTCCAGGTCAAACCTGACCAGTGGGGTCCACTGGTCAGTGACTGGGGCTGGTTAGTGTCGCTGACAGGTGGGGCTGGGTCAACAGACACGTCAGCAGGTCAACTCTGGCGTGTGGGGCCGGTCAGCGGGTGACGTGGCATGGTCAAACAGACCGGTGGGGCCACGGTCATTAGCTTAAATTAAACAGGGAATAACCCTGTGGTTAGTTAACGGATGGGGCCCGTCTGTCAGCGTCTGTTAGGGAGGGATTAGTGGTGATTAGTCTTAATTAAGCATCTGCGTCAGCGGTCGTCGCCAGCAACCAAAAACACGGCGGTGGCTCGCCGGAGTTTGTCGGGACGGCGCTACAGGCTGCGGCTGGTCGCGCTGAGGACACCAGGAGGGAGCCCGCGCTCTTGCGCATCCAGAGAGCCAAGGGGGAGGGGCTGGGGTGGAATGAGCTCGCCGGAGTCGAGCTTGCGGCGGCGGCCGGAGTACGGGATCGTGCGGGGTCGGGGCTGCGGCGTGCAAACGCGGGAGCTAAAGCGCTAGCGAGGCACTACGCGATGCGGCAAGCATGTTAGATGGCACGGGATGACCAAATGGTCGCCGGAACAACACCGGCGACAAGCTCGAGCGGAGGCGAGCTTCGGCCTCGATGAACATGACGGCTACGGTGTGCAAAAGGACGCGGCATTAGGGGAAAAGTGATCAGAAGCTCACATCGCATCGATTGGAGTACTCATCGGGCTCGGGGAAGGCCTGCAGACGACGGAGCGACGACGGGGATCGCCGGATCCCGCGGAAGAAGACGGCAGGGCAGAGGGTGATGCAGGGCGTCCGGGGCCTCGTGGCCCATCGGGGAGGTAGAGGATGAGGTGGCGGGGCCTCTGGGCGCGTTGGTGTGGCGTGGGGTGGCCGGTGGCCGCGGTGGTGCTCGTCGGCGTTCTCGGATGCATACAGGGAAGAACGAGGGAGAGAGACAGAGGAGGGGACGAGGCCGGGGGAGAGTGAGAGGGGGTCGGGAGGGCCGCGTGGCGTCGTCTGGAGCCGTCCAGGCCGTCGAGGAGGCAGGCGAGCAGGGTGGAGGTGGCGCGCGCGTGCGCCGTGCCCAGCTTCCCCTCTGCCTACTGGCAAGAGGTAGAAGACGGGGCTGCCCCTGGTGGGCTGGGCCGCCAGGTAAGTGGGCCGCACAGATGAGGTAAGCCCAGGTAAAACTCTCTCTCTTCTCTGTTTTCTAATTTAGCTTCTATTTTTCTATTATTCTGTAGTCTATAGGGCTTTATTAAAAATACTTCGACACTTCCAAAAATCATGAAACTATTCATGATCACTGTTGGGAATATATCCTACAGTAAACATTTTAGTTTGGGGTTATTTGAGCATTTGAAATATTTTATATAATTTAAATGCCCAAACTCAAATAACTAAAGATTTAATCTAGTGACCAAATGTGTCATGAAAAATGTGCAACACCTCTGGTTATGGTTCATAGCATTTTTCCAGAAATGATGAACATTTTTAAAGCCATTTGAAATCAATGAAAATATTTTAGTTGAACCTAGTGAATTTCATTTAGTGCTAGGGTTTCAACAATCCCCATTTCAAATTTCTTTGGAATTTTAAACATGATGCATGGATGCAAAAACAAAGGCAGGCAAGGCCTAAACTGGGGCTGTGACAGACCGCAAATCTGGTGTTGACAAGGCAGGATCCGGGCAACTAACATCACCTGGACTACATTGACAAGTTCGATGTTCTTGTCTTCCATATCTCGTGTCTGGAGCATCGATAGTTCGTCGGATGAAGACCAGTTCAGGCCCTTCTTGGGCCAGGACGTAAGCCGGAGAGGGGCTCCAGATCGGAACTCTGGAGCAGCGGCCCATTCATTGCCGCATGGCTCAGTGATGTAAAACCACTGCTGTTTCCACTCTTTGACGGAATCATTAAAAGTAGATGTTGGCCATGTGACATTGGGCATCTTCCTCACCATAGTGCCCCCGCACTTGGCGTGGTCGCCGCTCACCACCTTGGGCTTCACATTAAAGATCTTCAGCCATAAGCCGAAGTGTGGCGAGATGCAGAGAAAGGCCTCGCACACGACGATGAATATCGAGATGTTGAGGAAATAATTGGGGGATAGATCATGAAAATCGATCCCGTAATAATACATGATGCCGCGAATGAACGGGTGGAGGGGAAACCCTAGCCCGCGGACAAAATGAGGGAGGAATACAACCCTCTCGTGGGGTTCCGGAGTAGGAACGATCTGTCCCGCCGTCGGGAGACGGTGGCCGATTTTCTTGGCCAGATACCCGGCCTCCCGAAGCTTTTTGATATCCTTCTCCCGGACGGTAGAGGCCATCCACTTGCCTCCTGCTCTGGATCCGAACTTTTTCAGAGGGCCTTTGTGGGCGGAGAAGACGAACGGTCGGGCGCTGGAGCTCGAGCGAAGGGGAATGGATAGGGAAGACGAAAGCGTGGGTGCGAAAGGGAGTCCTTATCCCCTTATAAAGGCATCAGGGATTCTGAGCCTCCCCACTTGCCTGGTAAACTCGCTTATTCCCCAAGAGCCATGATTGATGGCGCAGTTGGGTTACCCACACCTGTATTGACGAGAATCCCGTGATAAGGGGACATGATCTCTGCTTTGACAAGACGTGCCCTAGAAAACCGCCTCGCAATATGTGCAGTAGCTGGTTGAGAAAAACGGTTCGAATAATGACCGGGCCATGGCGTGATGTCACGTTATGAAAAGTTGTCAGCATATTAGATTGGTGGAAATATTATACTCTCTATGGTGGTATGTGGAATTTGTTTTGCAGAGCCGGACACTATCCTTGTGTTCAAAATCTTCATTGGAGTATTCGGAGGAAGAATCCGCCTTGCAATGCCGAAGACAATCTGCGCACCGGACTCATCGTCATTGAAGCCTGGTTCAGGGGCTACTGAGGGAGTCCTGGATTAGGGGGTCCTCTGATAGCCGGACTATATACTTTGGCCGGACTGTTGGACTATGAAGATACAAGATTGAAGACTTCGTCCCGTGTCCGGATGGGACTCTCCTTTGCGTGGAAGGCAAGCTTGGCAATCCGGATATGTAGATCTCCTCCCTTGTAACCGACTCTGTGTAACCCTAGCCCCCTCTGGTGTCTATATAAACTGGAGGGTTTAGTCCATAGGACAACAACAATCATAATCATAGGCTAGCTTCTAGGGTTTAGCCTCTACGATCTCGTGGTAGATCAACTCTTGTAATACTCATATCATCAAGATCAATCAAGCAGTAAGTAGGGTATTACCTCCGTCGAGAGGGTCCGAACCTAGGTAAACATTGTGTGCCCCGCCTCCTGTTACCATCTGCCTTAGACGCACAGTTTGGGACCCCCTACCAGAGATCCGCCGGTTTTGAGACCGACATGACCCCTCGGCGCCTTCTGCCAGATCCGACCCGCCGCCCTCTGCTCTCCTCGAGGGGGACATGGGTGAGGGAGTCCTAGATTAAGGGGTCCTCAGGCGTCCGGACTATGTAACATGGGCCAGACTAATGGGCTATGAAGATACAAGACACAAGACTTCTTCCCGTGTCCGGATGGGACTCTCCTTGGCGTGGATGGCAAGCTTGGTGTTCAGATATGTAGATTCCTTCCTTTGTAAACCGACTTTGTACAACCCTAGGCCCCTCCGGTGTCTATATAAATCGGAGGGTTTAGTCCGTAGAGGCAATCACAATCATATAGGCTAGAAATCTAGGGTTTTGGCATTTCGATCTCATGGTAGATCAACTATTATAATCCTCATATTCATCAAGATCAATCAAGGAGGAAGTAGGGTATTACCTCCATCAAGAGGGCCTGAACCTGGGTAAACATCGTGCCCCCCTTCTCCTGTTACCATCGACCTTAGACACACAGTTCAGGACCCCCTACCCGAGATTCGCCAGTTTTGACACCGACATTGGTGCTTTCATTGAGAGTTCCGCTACGTCGTCATCAGAAGGTCCGGTGGCTCCATCAGCCATCTACAACAATGCTGCCCTGGGGGAGGTTTTCCTCCCCGACCAGATCTTTGCGTTCGGTGGCTTTGCACTACGGGCCAACTCGCTTGGCCATCTAGAGCAGATCGACAGCTACGCCCCAGGTCACCAGATTAGTTTTGGAAATCTAGACTATGTAGCTGATATCCGAGGAGACTTGATCTTCCAAGGGTTCATGACCCCAACCTCCACTCTGGCCTTAGATCCAGAGCGCATCGCCAGTTCCGAAGATGGTATTACTGAGCCCGCCGGACTATCTGCGGCCATTAAGCCCAGTACAGGAGAGCCGGAGGAAGTAGTGTCGCTGGCAACCGTCATGAAGCCGGACTCTTCTCCAGACACTGGCTCCGAACCCTCGGAGTCAACATCGTGTGAGATCGGCCAAGGAGTTTCCTTCCCACCGTACTCCATGGATCTTCTTCTCCCTGGCCAAACCTCGCCATTAAGCGAGGCTCTGGACTTGATGCGATCCCTCGTCATTACAGAGGAGCAATGTCCGAACTACGCCCAACCCGCACTAGGGGCTGAGAGCGGGGAATTTTACGTCCCACCGACCACCCACTTCATAGCCACTGTCGAGGACTTAACTGACATGCTCGACTACGGCTCTGAAGACATCGACGGTATGGACGACGGTGCCGGAGAGGAGCAGGCCGAAAACCCGCCGTTTACCGGACGCTAGACGGCCACCTCTTCGTATGACGTGTACATGGTGGACACACTCAAAGAGGGTAACGACGATGATAAACAACATCCAGTCGAGGATAAACCTCCTGAGACACAGCCAAAGCACCAACGTCAGCGACACCGCTCTAAATCACGTCGTGGAAAAGACAGCAATACCGACACAAGATACAACAACACTCCGGATGATGCCGAAGACAAACAAGACACTGTCAAGCCAACTTTCAAATAGGACGATCGGGAAGATGGGAAAGTTAGCCCTGACGAACAGGCCGTAAGCAAAGACTCGAAGGACAGTAATTAGCTCCCACTCTCCGAGGACGAGGTGAGCCTCGGTGATGAAGACTTTATGATACCCGAGGAACCTCTCGAGCAGGAGCGCTTTAAGCGTCGGTTAATTGCCACTGCAAGGAGCCTAAAAAAGAAGCAGCAGCAGCTTCAAGCTGATCAAAATCTGCTCAACGGTAGGTGGACTAATGTCCAGGCAGCCACAGAATACGGCCTCGAGCGCCCAACCAAAAGTTACCCGAAGCGTAAACTGCTACCCCAATTTGACGACGAGGCCCTCAAGCCCGCACCATCAGCATGTAATGTGGCTGACCGACCACCTCGTGGCCGGGACAAAACGACAACTCAAGCCGAACACCAGCCCATACTACCTCGCCGTAAAGGTAGAGATATAACAGCTCGGGGATATACATATGACCTGCGGCAAGACCTGGACAGTAGAGCAGGTCAGACCAGATCAATCTATGGACCGCGGGGGCGTGCCCCGACACGCGACGATGGCTATCTAGCCGGACGTGACAAGCATAATCACGCCCGGGCCGAAAACCGCAGACGGACTCCATCCAAGCTACGTCGTGACTTGGCCCGATATAGAGGTGCCGCACACCCCTCTGCTTCATTGATGAAGTAATGGAGCACGAATTCCTATAAGGGTTTAAACCCGTGAATATCAAATCATATGATGGAACAACAGATCCCGCGGTATGGATTGAGGATTTTCTACTCCATATTCATATGGCCTGCGGTGATGGTCTTCATGCTATCAAATACCTCCAGCTAAAACTCAAGGGACCAACTCGGCACTGGTTGAACAACCTTGTCGGACGTGGGGCTCCGGCAGACCCTTAAGGTTCGAACACTAGGGTGCGCGCGAAGTCTTTCCCTCCTACCGATCTACGCTCAAGCTCGCTAGGATCTTGCGGACGAACTCGACGAACTCACAACACAGAAAGAGACACGAGGTTTATACTGGTTCGGGCCACCGTTGTGGTGTAATACCCTACTCCAGTGTGGTGGTGGTGGATTGCCTCTTAGGCTAATGATGAACAGTAGAAGGGAAGAACATCCACCTGAGGTTGAGGTGTTCTTGTGCGAGTGTTGGCTTCTTCCTCTGTTCGAGTTCCGGATCCCCCTCCTTTCTACTGTGGTGGCTAGTCCTATTTATAGAGGCCCTGGTCCTCTTCCCAAATATTGAGCGGGAAGGGAGCCAACAAACGGCGGGCAAATTTGAAGGGGACAACTTGTACAAGCTATCCTGACAAAAGCGGTCTTTGCCTACGAAAAGCCCTGGGGTGATGCCGTCTTGGGCTCCATGATGACCTCCGCCTTGCCGTCCTCCTGGTCTTGGTCTTGTTGCACCAATATGGCAACCTTTGCCTGATGCCTCGGTACTCTTCGTCTGCGCTTGTCTCCTTAGCACCAAAGAGGAAACAAGGACTCTGCATGCACCAGCGCCCGCCTGGCGCCCGCCTAGCGCTGTTCGTCATGGCTCACGTCATGAGTCCCTCGTGAGGTTTGCCCCGCCTTGATATCTCCGCTCCTCGTGAGCCTGCCTGGCTAGGCCACTCCAGAGGAGGCCTTGTGTCGTCCGCCTCGCGAGGCTCGGACCCTCGCGAAGGTCTTGGATGCCTTGCTGATGAAGATGGGCCGTACGACCCGCTGCTTAGCCATGCCATGGGCCGCAGGCAGGCAAGTCTGGGGACCCCCGTTCCCAGAACGCTGACAAACCTGCCTGAAAACTCAATTGGCAGCTTGGAGGACTTGGAAGACGCCTTCCGCGACAACTTCCAAGGTACATACGTCCGACCTTCGGATGCCGATGACTTAAGTCACATAGTTCAACAACCCGGAGAGTCAGCCAGGAAATTCTGGACTAGGTTCCTAACTAAAAAGAACCATATCGTCGACTGTCCGGACACCGAAGCCCTAGCGGCCTTTAAGCATAGCATCTACGACGAATGGCTCGCTCGACACCTCGGCCAGGAAAAGCCAAAGTCCATGGCAGCCCGACAACACTTAGGACCCGCTTTTGCGCGGGCGAAGATAGCTGGCTAGCCCGTAGCAATAATAATGCAAGCGAACCTAGCACCTCTGAAGCCAGAAATAGCAACGGCAAGCCCCGACGCAACAGGCACAAGCGTCGAAACAACAGTGACAATACCGATGACACGGTGGTCAACGCCAGATTTAGTGGCTCCAAATCCAGCCAGCGGAAGAAGCCATTTAAAAGGAACAATTCGAGCTCATCCAGCTTGGACCGCATACTTGATCGTCCATGTCAGATCCACGGCACCCCCGATAAACCAGGCAATCATACCAACAGAAGCTGTTGGGTCTTTAAACAGGCCGACAAGTTAAATGCCGAGAACAAGGAGAAGGGGTCGCAGAGTGAGGACGATGACGAGGAGCCCCGTCCACTGAACACAGGGGGACAGAAGAAGTCCCCTCCCAGGTTAAAACAGTGAACATGATATACGTTACCCATATCCCCAAGAGGGAGCGCAAACGTGCGCTCAGGGACGTCTATGCGATAGAGCCACTCACCCCAAAATTCAATCCATGGTCGTCCTGCCCGATCACCTTTGATCGCAGGGACCATCTGACCAATATCCGTCATGGCGGTTTAGCCGCACTAGTCCTTGACCCAATCATTGATGGATTCCACCTCACGCGAGTCCTCATGGACGGTGGCAGCAGCCTCAACCTGCTTTATCAGGATATAGTTCACAAAATGGGCATCGATCCATCAAGGATCAAGCCCACAAAAACTACCTTTAAAGGAGTAATACCAGGTGTAGAGGCCCGCTACACGGGTTCAATCACATTGAAAGTTGTCTTCGGATCCCCGGACAACTTCCGAAGCGAAGACTTGATCTTCGACATCGTCCCCTTCTGCAGTGGCTATCACACACTGCTCGGACGAACTCTATTTGCTCGATTCAATGCGGTGCCATACTATGCTTATCTCAAACTCAAGATGCCCGGACCACGCGGTGTCATAACTGTCAATGGAAACACTGACGCTCCCTCTGTACCGAGGAGCACACCGCGGCCCTGGCAGCGGAAGTACAGAGCGGCCGTATCAAGCGGAACTTTAATTCAGTGGCCAAGCTCCCGGACACTGTCAAACGAGTCCGGACTACTCTACAGCATGATAGTCCAGCTCGTCAGGAGTTGGACTAGCAATTCGGCCTCCGTCTCCGTCCTGACCAAATGGCGCGTACGTACCGCGCGTACATAACTACGCACTCAAAATAATATGGGCAGAGACAGAGGCATAACTAGATGGTGGCCCATAATACGGCTTAAGCTAACCTGGGCACACATGCCTTCCCTTTTCTTTTTTCCCTTTTCAGGCTTCTTCTCTACAGGCCCCTCCTGACGTCCTGATCATCGGTCCTTTCGAAGGATGGATATACCAAGGCGGCAAGCAGCACAGACGTGTGGGGAAATCTCTAGATGTTCTTCTTGACGATCATTCTACCTGTTTTCAGGACCCGCACGCAGCCCCCCTTGGTCTTGGCATTTTAAATAGCCATGTTGCTTATTGCACTATTTGTACAAATACGCTTTGACTTATTAATCAAATTGTAATGGAAACAGTTTGCGGCCCAACTTATGTGGCACTAGCTTACTCACTTCAGTTTATTTCGCTATTCTTATCGATTGCACCCGTACACTTTGGTACGCTTTAATTCGCCAGGGGCTTCATTGTGCTCCATACTATGGCAAGAAAGTCCGAACACTTTTTATAGTATAGTTCGGCACCACAAAATTAACATTATAGGCATCGGCTCTGAATCATGTCTTTGGTCAATAGTTGGGTTGCCCGGCTCCTGTGCTTGCTACCTTTTGTTCCGTCCTATCGGCTAAGGTAGTAAAGGGAGAAGTACTGCGATTGTGTTTCTGGTTTATCCGAGCAAACACCTCAGTAGAGAAAGCCGAAAACTGACTGTCATGATGCGGCGAGAGCTGGTCATCTATTCGGAGGTTCCCATTCATCATGCAATTTTCTAGGAATTGAAACTTCTAATTCCAAATTTTCTTCTAAAGCTTTCATCATAACATCAACAATATGTTTAGTAAAAGCATTGTTTTGTTCATAAGAACGGGGTGAATTTAGCATGGATTACAACAAATAAATACAATCAATCAAAGAGCAACTATCATAATTAAAGTATTTTTTATCCAAAAGAGTGGGCACATCACTAGTTAAAGTTTTGACCTCTCCAAACCCACTTTCATCAATTTTCTCAACAAGATTTTCACCCTCCGAAATATTGGGACGCCTTCTACCTAAAGTTGACTCTTCTCCAGTCCCTTTTTCATCAATCTTAACATTACTAAACAAGGAATCAATAGAAGAAACACCAATCATTTTAAGATCTTCATCACTTCTATCTGCTAACGAGATTGGTTTAGCAACCATTTGATTTACTAAGGTAGCTTGTGCATCGGATATTTTTCCTAGCAAACTTTCAGCAAAAGCATACTTAGATTGAAGATTACAAACTTCTCTACTAATATCATCAAGTTGTTTTGTGATAGCATCTAGCACAACGGAGTGTTCCATAAGTTCTTCAGTAAAATACTTGTTATGCTCAAATTGTGTAGTCATATACTCCTTAGTACTTTTCTCAATTTCAAGCAAAATATTGGGGTAAGGAACATCATAATATTTTCTTTGAGGCATCATGACTACGCAAACAAGAAAGAACACAAAAATAGATCCGGCAAGAAAACGGCAAACAGAAAAAGAGAGGCGAATAAAATGGCAAATTTTTGTGAAGTGGGGGAGAGGAAAATGAGAGGCAAATGGCAAATAATGTAAATTGCGAGGAGATGAGATTTGTGATCAGGAACCTGGTTATGTTGAAGATCCTCCCTGGCAACGGCGCAAAAAATTCCTTTTGATTGCTCTCTGAGCTACGTCGGTATTTCCCCAAAGAGGAAGGGATGATGCAGCAGAGCGACGACAGGTATTTCCCTCAGTGAAGAAACCAAGGTTATCAAACCAGTAGGAGAACCAAGAAACACAACGTAAACATCACCTGCACACAAATAACAACACCTCGCAACCTGGCATGTTAAAGGGGTTGTCAATTCCTTTCGGGTAACGATGCCAGAAAATTGTAGTAGATTGAAATAATAGACGCAAATAAATAAAGTGCAGCAAAGTATTTATGTATTTTTGGTTTAATAGAACTGAATAAAAATCCAAAGGAAAAGTAGATCGCAAGCAAATATATGTGGAAGAAGACCCAGGGGCCAAGGTTTCACTAGTGGCTTCTCTCGAGAAAGATAGCAAACGGTGGGTAAACAAATTACTGTTGGGCAATTGATAGAACCTCAAATAATTATGACGATATCCAGGCAATGATGATTACATAGGCATCACGTCCAAGATTAGTAGACCGACTCCTGCCTGCATCTACCACTATTACTCCACACATCGACCGCTATCCAACATGCATCTAGTGTATTAAGTTCATGGAAAAACGTAGTAATGCAATAAGAACGATGACATGATGTAGACAAGATCCGTTTATCTATTGCGTTAGATATAGATCCCATCTTTTTATCCTTAGTAGCAATGATACATACGTGTCGGTTCCCTTTCTGTCACTGGGATCAAGCACCGTAAGATCGAACCCACTACCGAGCACCTCTTCCCATTGCAAGATAAATAGATCAAGTTGGCCAAACAAAACCCAAATATCGGAGAAGAAATACGAGGCTATAAGAGATCATGCATATAAGAGATCAAAGAAACTCAAATAACTTTCATGGATATAAAAAGATATGACTGATCATAAACTCAAAGTTCATCAAATCCCAACAAACACACGCAAAAAGAGTTACGTCATATGGATCTCCAAGAGACCATTGTATTGAGAATTCAGCTAGAGAGAGAAAGCCATCTAGCTACTAACTACGGACCCGAAGGTCTAAAAAGAACTACTCACGCATCATCGGAGAGGCACCAATGGAGGTGGTGAACCCCATCCGAGATGGTGTCTAGATTGGATCTGGTGGTTCTGGACTCGGCGGTTGCTGGATGAATATTTCATCGAGTCCCCTAGGGTTTCTGGAATCTTTGGGTATTTATAGAGCAAAGAGTCTGTCTGGGGGGCACCCGAGGTGGTCACAACCCACCAGGGCGCACCTGGGCCTCCTAGTGCACCCTGGTGGGTTGTCCCCTCCTCGGTACTCCCCCCAGGTGCAACCAGGGCCCAACTTCTTCCTTTTGGTCCATAAAAAATCACCATGAAGTTTCGTTGCATTTGGACTCCATCTAGTATTGATTTTCTATGAATTGAAAAACATGGAAAAACAAAAACTGACACTTGGCACTATGTCAATAGGTTAGTACCAAAAAATGATATAAAATGACTATAAAATGATTATAGAACATCCAAGATTGATAATAAAACAACATGGAACAATAAAAAAATTATAGATACATTGGAGACGTATCACCAATCGCAGACGGTTTCTACATCCAACTCATGTGCTATTTATAAATTTGGCAAAAAGAATAATGTGGGAGAGGGTCATAACACGAACACACTTGCATGTGGACCAAATATATGTATAAAAAGGGTGGTTTGATGTTCGAATACCCAATGCACAACTTTGATGTGGCACCTGTCACACAAAAGCACAATATTGCTAGTCAGCCACCCCCCTACGAACCCCACTTCGTGTCGGCGGTAAGGGAATCCTAGCTACGAATGCATGCCCCCAAATAGCTAAGTCTGAAATCTCACCATACCGTAACACAAAACATATAGGAGTCCATCATATATATATGGTCAAACTTCCCCTTTCACTTCCTGACAAAGGTGGACTGTGTGTCGACCCACCAATGTGTGCTTGTGGCGGGAGAAGGGTCAGACCACATATGAACCACATGCAGGTGGTCCTACTATATGTATGAAAAGGGTGTGGTGTGTGATATTTAACTACCATTCATAACTTTTGATGTGGCGCGTGTGCCTCGCAAATTAACCGGACTTCCCCGACCCCATGGAGGTTGCGGGTAGCGCGAAGTAGCCCTCCCAGACACGTCGGGGGGAGGGCATCTCACTAAGACATACTGTAACACGGACCAAGCAGAATCCAACTTGGTCGTACAACCTCTCCCCGCCCGTTGTTGGTCAAAGTGACGGACGTCCACACAACCCGCAAAATGGCTAGCTTGTCGCCGATAACCTCGCGAGGGAGTATGTATGAAGACAAACCCACTATGTGCATGTGGCCCAAGTATGTATATGGAAGTGGTGTGTGGGGTGTTTGAATACCCGATGCACAAATTTGATGTGGCACCATGCTTTGGAGCCATAAAATCCCCACACCGGGCGAGGGTTCACGACACGTAGCATGCGCTCAAACTTAATTAGGCTTGGAATGGGTCGACCTCGAAGCAAAGAAGAAGAATATATCCACCCTGGTAACCTTTCTCGTCGTTCGTCAAAATGATGGACGTCCACGCGGGCCCACGGATATATATAGGCTTGCAGCCCATAACCAAGCGAGTGAGAGTGTGTCCAAAGACAACCATTATTGCATGCGTGTGTCCCGAACATATTGATGGAGGTGTGTGATTCATGCATATGTGTTGAATACCCGACTCAGTGCACAACATTGATGTGGTGCATGCATTGAAAATAGCTGAGGTCCCCACACAGAGCAAGAGGCCATTCATGACGTGTCGTGTGCTCCCCCCCTTCGATCCGGCGGAATGGATTCATGTGTAGAGATGCGCTATTATATATATATATATATATATATATATATATATATATATATATATATATATATATATATATATATATATATATCAAGAAAAAACAAAAAATTAATCCCCTCCTAAGTCAAATTAGTTAACCTCTCTCGCTCTGTCAGTGAAAGTGATGGACCAAGCTGGTCACACCCCCTTGACACGTACTATATATACACCTAGTAACACAGCCCTAAAAGAACTAATCCTCCTTGTTCGTCAAACGCGTACCTCTCTCTCGCTGGCTCAAAGTGATGGACAACAAACTCGCGGGCTCAACACAGAAGCGAAGCGTATGTTGCACGCGAGTGATCATCCTATATAGGACTACGTACCACCGTCTGCATGCATGTGGCCCAAAGAGCTGTTTGTGTGATGTTTGAATACACAATGCACAATTTAGATGTGGCACCACGTATATAGGAAACCAAAAAGTCCCCACAGAGAGCGCGAGGTTCATGATGCGTGGCATGTGCAATATGTACGCCCCCATTCGCCGCATGGTATATATGTACTTCTACTGTATAGCACAAACCCAAAAAGAATCATTCCTTGATGATCAAATTAACCTCTCTCTCATTGGGTCAAAGTGATGGAGGACAACCTCGCATGCCCAAGGATGGAAGCACCACACGCGAGTGAGTTCTAATATATAGGGAAACCACCGCCTGCATGGTATTGCGTGATGTTTGAATACCAATATAATGTACAAATTTGATGTGGAGCCTGCCTTGGGAACCGGAAAGTCCCCACATGAAGCGAGGTTATGACACGTATATATATAGAGTATTCATGTTGCCCCCTCTTTGACATGTACATACTCATATACCGTGCATATACGTAACACAAACCAAAAAAGAACCATCCTTGTTGGTCAAATTAGCCTCTCTCTCGTTGTACGTTCAACTGGTCGACGACGACCACGTGGGCCCATAGCGAGAGGCACACACGAGTGATGTCATAGGACAAAACCACCGCGTGCATGCGCCCGTGTGTTATGTGATGTTTGAATACCCAATGCACAACTTTGACGTGGCACATTCTTCGCAAACCGGAAACACACTTCACCATGATGCGTGTAGCCCCCTCACTTCAAGCCAGTGCGAGTGTGTACGCACGTGCTCGAACTTTGATATGGAATCCCACCATGATCCACACCACACACATGCCAATATGAATCCACCTTTTGGTCAAATTAATGCCTGTCTTTGTCGGTGGAAACTAAAAACCTTTGCGGGCTAACGAATGGGCACGTCGCTGATAACCGCACGAGGGAGAGTGTCCGAGAGGACCACCAATGCATTCATGTGGCCCGAACATTATGTATGAAAGGGTTGTGTAATGCTTTAAATAACCAATTCACGACTTTGATGTGGCATATATGACTCACAAAATGATCAATAATCCCACATGGAGGTTCATGACTCGTAGTGTACTGCCGGTCCCGTCCCCCCCACCCCCACACAGACAGACACACACATCCCGCACCACCACAGCCACTCTGAGGCATGTCAAAAAATTTCTGCAGTGAACATGTGACGAAAGGAGGAGTGTCATGTTATTTTTTTCTTAAAAAAACAGACATCATTCGCCTGATTTTATACATTGATTGATTTCCTAGGGATTTAATGTGCAAAAATCAAATTTGAGCTACATGTGCACCAAAATGGGTTGCAAAATCATATGTGTCCCTGGGTGCATGTTTCCCTATGCAAGAGATTTCAAAATATTGAGAATATATATTTTTAAAATTCAGTAAATCCAAAACTTAGTTGAAATTCATGAAACTTATCGTGGTGTCATATATGGACACCAGTAGACAGTGATATTGTATTTTTTCATCAAAGAGACCCGTTTTGATATAATCTTCTTACAAACGGGAGATTATTAAAAACTGGCAACCAATATCTCATACGGAATATTTATTCGTACCGTGTGCGTTAGACCATGCCATGATTCAGTTAAGCATTAAAGCGACATAAAATAAACCAAAAAATATACATGTCGCCACACGCCCCGTGTGCCGTGCGAGCAGGCGTGAGTTGACGGGACGCATGCGAGCAGTCCACCGTGCAGGCATATCGGGAGGCGTGCGTGCAGGTGTGCGTATTGATGGGAGGCGTGCAAGTAACTACATGAAATGATGGTAGGAATGGAAGAAGTCCGCCGTGCAGGTTCACCGGGAGGTGAGATAGGTTTTGACCGCAGCATGCCTCGCTCCCACTAGTCCGTGTTAATTGCGCGGCCGAGCCGCCAGTCATAATAGGCGGCCGCACCCCTGGTCCATAGTGGTCACCAACTTTGGAATCTGGAGTGTATGAGGATGCCACCAAAGTGCACCATCGGAGGGAGTGGCGACGCCGGGCTGGTGAAGCACCCGCGCAACGCGTGAAGCTGGTGATACATCCATTTTGCATCATATTTTCTACTGTTAATATGATGTTTTTATGCATAATAATGCTTTTTTGGAGTAATTCTAATGCCTTTCCCTCATAATATGCAAGGTACACACAAAGAGGGAGAATTCCGGCAGCTGGAAATCTGGATCTAGAAAAGCTACGTTAGCCTACCTATTCCGCGGAACTCCAAACAAGCCGAAACTCTAAGGAGATTTTTTATGGAATGTATGGGGAATATTGGAGCCAATAAGTACTAGAGGGGGCCACCCTGGTGAGCACAAGACAACAGGGCACGCCCGGGCCCCTAGGCGCGCCCTGGTGGGTTGTGCTCACCTAGGCCCACCTCCGGTGCCCATCTTCTGGTATATAAGTCATTTTGACCTAGAAAAAAAATAAGGAGATGACTTTTGGGATGGAGCGCCGCCGTCTCGAGGCAGAACTTGGGCAGGAGCACTTTTGCCCACCGGTGAAGCGATTTCGCGGGGGGAACTTCCCTCCCGGAGGGGGAAATCATCGTCATGATCATCACCAACCACTCTCCCATCTTGGGGAGGGCAATCTCCATCAACATCTTCAACAACACTATCTCATATCAAACCCTTGTTCATCTCTTGTGTTCAGTCTTGTTACCGGAACTATAGATTGGTGCTTGTGGGTGACTAGTAGTGTTGATTACATCTTGTAGTTGATTACTATATGGTTTATTTGGTGTAAGATTATATGTTCAGATCCAATATGCTATTTAATACCCCTCTGATCTTGAGCATGATTATCATTTGTGAGTAGTTACTTTTGTTCTTGAAGTCACATGAGAAATCATGTTGCAAGTAATCATGTGAACTTGATATGTGTTCGATATTTTGATAATATGTATGTTGTGATTCCCCTAGTGGTGTCATGTGAACGTTGACTACATGACACTTCACGATATTTGGGCCTAAGGGAATGCATTGTGGAGTAGTTATTAGATGATGGGTTGTGAGAGTGACAGAAGCTTAAACCCTAGTTTATGCGCTATTCCGTAAGGGACCGATTGGATCCAAAAGTTTAATGCAATAGTTAGAATTCATTCTTAATACTTTTCTCGTAGTTGCAGATGCTTGCGAGGGGTTAGTCATAAGTAGGAGGGTTTTTCAAGTAATAACAGCACCTAAGCACCATTCCACCCACATATCAAATTATCAAAGTAGCGAACACAAATTGAATCAACATGATGAAAGTGACTAGATGAAATTCCTGTGTACCCTCAAGAACGCTTTGCCTATTATAAGAGACTGTTTTGGCCTGTCCTTTGCCTCAAAATGATTGGGTTACCTTGCTGCACTTTTGCTACAATTATCATTACTTGCTCGTTACAAATTATCTTGCTATCAAACTACTCTGTTACTTACAATTTCAGCACTTGCAGACATTACCTTGCTGAAAACCAGTTGTCATTTCCTTCTGCTCCTTGTTGGGTTCGACACTCTTACTTATCGAAAAGAGCTACAATTGATACCATATACTTGTGGGTCATCAAGGCTATTTTTTTGCGCCGTTGCAGGGGAGTGAAGCGCCTTTGGTAAGTGGAATTTGGTAAGGGAACATTTATATAGTGTGCTGAAATTTACTGTTACTTATTACTATGGAAAACAATCCTTTGAGGGGTTTGTTTGGGGTATCTTCACCTCGACCAGAACCACAATTAGCTACCCCTCAACCTACTACACCTACTGAAAATATTGAATATGAAATTCCTTCGGGTATGATAGAGCAACTGCTAGCTAATCCTTATGAAGGAGATGGAACCGAACATCCTGATATGCACTTGATATATGTGGAAAAAATTTGTGGATTGTTTAAGCTTTTAGGTTTACCCGGAGATGAAGTTAAGAAGAACATTTTCCCTTTATCTTTGAAAGGAAAAGCATTGGCATAGTGTAGGCTATGCGATGATATTGGATCTTGGAATTAGAATCGTTTAAAATTGGAGTTCCACCAAAAAATTTATCCTATGCATCTAGTTCATCGTGATCGGAATTATATATATATATATATATATATATATATATATATATATATATATATATATATATATATATATATATATAGGCCTTGTGAAGGAGAAAGTATCGTTCTAGCTTGTGGGAGGCTTAAGTCAATGTTATATTCATGCCCCAATCATGAGCTCTCAAGAGAAATTATTTTCCAGAATTTTTATGCTCGGCTTTTTCATAATGATCGATCCATGCTTGATACTTCTTGTGTTGCTTCTTTTATAAAGAAGACTATTGAATTCCAGTGGGATATTTTGGAAAGAATTAAACACAACTCTGAAGATTGGGAACTCGACGAAGGTAAAGATTCAGGTATTAATCTTAAGTATGATTGTGTTAAATCTTTTATGGATACCGATGCTTTTCAAAAGTTTAGCACTAAATATGGACTTAACTATGAGATAATAGACTCCTTTTGTGAATCATTTGCTACTCATGTTGCTCTCCCTAAAGAGAAGTGGTTTAAATATCACCCACCTATTAAAGAAGAAATTAAAGAACCGGTACTAGCTAAAGAGGAAACTATACTTTATAATGTTGATCCAATTGTTCCTACTGCTTTTATTGAGAAACCACCTTTCCCTATTAGTATAAAGGAACATGCTAAAGTCTCAATTGTGGTCAACAAAAGTTATATTAGAACACCTAAACCTGATGAACAAATTAAGGTAGTGCCTAGTGTTGCTATGGTTAAGGATCTCTTGGAAGAAAATATAGAGGGGCATGTTATTTACTTCTGTAATGAAGCTACTAGAATTGCCAAACCCGATAGAACTGATAATGATAGACCCGTTGTTGGCATGCCTGTTTTCTCAGTTAAAATAGGAGATCACCGCTATCATGGTTTATGTGACATAGGTGCTAGTGTGAGTGCTATTCCCTTTACTTTATATAAAGAAATTATGAATGACATAGCACCCGCTGAAATAGAAGAAATAGATGCCACTATTAAACTTGCTAATAGAGACACCATCACACCACTTGGGATTGTTAGAGCTGTTGAAGTCTTGTGTGGGAAAATAAAATACCCTACTGATTTTCTTGTTCTTGGTTCCCCACAAGATGAATTTTTCCCATTATGTTTGGTAGACCTTTCTTGAGCACTGTTAATGCTAGATATATTGTGAGAAACAAATTGTTGGTGTTAGTTTTGGTAACGAGTCTCATGGGTTCAATTTTTCCAAGTTTAGTAGAAAGCATCATGAAAAAGAATTACCTAGTAAGGATGAAATAGTTAGTCTTGCTTCTATTGTTGTGCTCCTACTGATCCACTAGAACAATATTTGCTAGTCCATGAAAATTATTTACATATGCATGAAAGAAGTCAAATAGATAAGATTTTCTTTGAACAACGTCCTCTGCTTAAACACAATTTGCCTATTGAAACTCTAGGAGGTCCTCCTCCACCTAAAGGTGATCCTGTGTTTGAATTAAAACAATTGCCAGCCACTTTGAAATATGCTTATCTTGATGAAAAGAAGAGATATCCTGTTATTATTAGTGCTAACCTTTCAGAACATGAAGAAGAAAGATGATTGAAAGTTCTAAGGAAGCACCGAGCTGCTATTGGATATACCGTTGAAGATTTAAAGGGCATTAGTCCCACTCTATGTCAGCACAAGATTAATATGGAACCTAATGCTAAACCCATTGTTGATCACCAATGTTGGTTAAATCCCAAAATGAAGGAAGTGGTAAGAACGAAAATCTTAAAACTTCTGGAAGCAGGTATAATCTATCCTATAGCTGATAGTAGATGGGTAAGTCCTATTCATTGTGTCCCTAAGAAAGGAGGTATTACTATTGTTCCTAATGATAAGAATGAACTCATTCCACAAAGAACTGTTACAGGCTATAGAATGGTAATTGATTTTAGAAAATTAAACAAAGCAACTAGAAAAGATCATTTCCCTCTACCTTTTATTGATCAAATGCTAGAAAGATTATCTAAGCACACACATTTTTGCTTCCTTGATGGATATTCTACTTTTTCACAAATACCTGTTTCTCAACATGATCAAGAAAAGACCACTTTCACTTGTCCCTTTGGAACTTATGCTTATAGACGTATGCCTTTTGGTTTATGCAATACACCTGCTACCTTTCAAAGATGTATGACTGCTATATTCTCTGACTTTGGTGAAAAGATTGTTGAGGTTTTCATGGATGACTTCTCTGTTTATGGGAAGTCTTTTGATGATTGTTTAAGCAATCTTGATCGAGTTTTGCAGAGATGCGAGCAAACAAATCTTGTATTGAATTGGGAGAAGTGCCCCCTTTATGGTTAATGAAGGTATTGTTCTGGGCCATAAAATTTCTGAAAGAGGTATTGAAGTGGACAAAGCTAAGGTTGATGCAATTGAGAAAATGCCATGCCCTAAAGATATCAAAGGTATTCGTAGTTTCCTAGGTCATGCTGGTTTCTATAGGAGATTTATCAAAGACTTGTCCAAAATTTCTAGGCCTCTTACAAATATTTTGCAGAAGGATGTGCCTTTTGTTTTTGATGATGATTGTTTAGAAGCCTTTGAAACACTCAAGAAAGCCTTAATTTTTGCACCTATTGTTCAACCACCTTATTGGAATTTGCCTTTTGAAATTATGTGTGATGCTAGTGATTATGCTGTTGGTGCTGTTCTAGGAAAAAGAGTTGATAAGAAACTGAATGTTATTCATTATGCTAGTAAAACTCTAGACACTGCTCAATGAAATTATGCTACTACTGAAAAAGAATTCCTAGCAGTGGTGTTTTCTTGTGATAAATTTAGATATTACATTGTTGATTCAAAAGTAATTGTTTACACCGATCATGCTGCTATAAAATATCTTATGGAAAAGAAAGATGCTAAAGCTAGACTTATTAGATGGGTTCTCTTGCTACAAGAATTTTATTTACATATCACTGATAGAAAAGGAGCTGAGAACCCCGTAGCTGATAACTTGTCTAGGCTTGAAAATGTGCTTGATGACCCACTACCTATTGATGATAGTTCCTGATAAGCAGTTAGCCGCAATAAATGTTTCTCATAATACTCCTTGGTATGTTGACTATGCTACTTACATTGTTGCTAAATATTTACCACCTAGCTTAAAGAAAAAATTCTTCTATGATTTAAGACATTACTTTTGGGATGACCCACATCTTTATAAAGGAGTAGATGGTATTATTAGACGTTGTGTACCTGAGCATGAACAGGGACAAATCCTACAGAAATGTCACTCCGAAGCTTATGGAGGGCATCATGCTGGAGACAGAACTGCTCACAAGGTATTGCAATCTAGATTTTATTGGCCTACCCTCTTCAAGGATGCCCATAAGTTCGTATTATCTTGTGATGAATGCCAAAGAATAGGTAGGTAAGCGTCAAGAAATGCCTATGAATTATTCATTTACTCTTGAACCATTTGATGTTTGGCATTTGATTACATGGGACCTTTTCCTTCCTATAATGGATATACACATATTTTGGTTGTTGTTGAGTATGTTACTAAATGGGTAGAAGCTATTCGAACCAGTAGTGCTGATCACAACACCTCTGTTAAAATGCTTAAGGAAGTTATTTTCCCAAGATTTGGAGTCCCTAGATATTTAATGACTGATGGTGGTTCACACTTTATTCGTGATGCTTTCCGTAAAATGCTTGCCAAGTATGATGTTAACCATAGAATTGCATCACCTTATCATCCTCAGTCTAGTGGTCAAGTTGAACTTAGCAATAGAGAAATAAAATTAATTTTGCAAAAGACGATCAATAGGTCCCGGAAAAATTGGTCTAAGAAACTAGATGATGCACTTTGGGCTTATAGAACAACATATAAAAATCCTATGGGTATGTCTCCTTATAAAATGGTTTATAGAAAAGCTTGTCATTTGCCTCTTGAGTTAGAACATAAAGCATATTGGGCAATCAAAGAACTCAACTATGATTACAAAATTGCCGGTGAAAAGAGGTTATTTGATATTAGCTCATTAGATGAATGGAGAACCCAAGCTTATGAAAATGCCAAGTTATTTAAACAAAAATTTAAAAGATGGCATGATAAAAGAATCCAATAACATGAGTTTAAAGTTGGAGAATATGTTCTTTTGTACAACTCTTGTTTTAGATTCTTTGCGAGAAAACTCCCCTCCAAATGGGAAAGACCCAATGTTATCGAGGAGGTTTATCGGTCCGGAGTTATCAAAATAAATAATGTCAAAGGTACTAACCCGAAGGTTGTTAATGGGCAATGAATAAATCATTATATCTTAGGTACACCCATTAATGTTGAAAGTAATATTATCCAAACTTTGACACCGGAAGAACACATAAAAGAGTCCTTCCGGAACACTCCAGAATCGTAAAAATAAGGAGGTACGCGATACGGTAAGTAAACAGACTCCGAAAAATCCACAAAAATATTTTTTGTCAGCTTTGGAATCTAACAAAAATTAGGAAAATAAGAAACAACCAGGAAGCATACCCTGGTGGGCACAAGACACCAGGGCGCGCCTGGTAGCCAGGCGCGCCCAGGTGGGTTGTGCCCACCTCGGGTACCTTCTGGACTCCGTTTTTCTACAGTTTACTTGTCTCCCAAGATAAAAAATCTTTATATACCACCCGAACCTATTGACCATCGTATCACGGAGAAATCTTCTATTTTCTTTTTTTTCTGTTTTCCTGTTAGATCTGAAAATATGAGCTATGCTGTTGATTTCATCTCAAACCCCAAGTCTTATGGGGATGTGGAGCATTATGGCTGGACTACGGAGGAAGAGGAAGACTATTATCCTAGGGAGAAGGAGGAGACGAGCTCAGATGAAGATGAAACCCCGTTGCCTCAACCTGGGGACATGCACATGGAATTCAAGAAATCAAGCCTCCAAACAAGGCAAAGAGGCCTAAGGAGATTGGTGAATTGAAGGAGCAAAATTGGGAAAACTTTGTTTTCTCCACTCTAGTTTTTGACCACCTTGCTTATGCCACTATAGAATTTGACATTTCACTTTTGCCACTCTTAGTTTTTGAAAATACATCACAATTGACCACTTTGCTTATGCCACTATAGAATTTTACATTTCACTTTTTCCACTCTTAGTTTTTGACAATACATAAGCTATAATTTTCAAGTGGCAATTGTGATACATTGTCAAAAAGAGTGGCAAAAGTGGATGAAAAAATATTGATTTTCCATAGAATGGAATTTGTGATGTATTGTCAAAAGCTAAGAGTGGCAAAAGTGATATGCCAAATTCTAGAGTCGCATAAGCAAAGTGGGCAAAAACTAGAGTGGCAAAAACAAAGTTTTCTCAGGAAAATTCCATCCTCAAGCGTAAGCTGAGGAAGAAGGACAAGATCTCTACTTCATCATCAGCACCACCTCCTTCTTCGTCACCGAAAGAAAATTTAGTATTGGGTATGGGCACTCCCCTTTTCTTCCGCCAAACTTGGGGGAGGTGCCCCAGTATCGTATCATCCCCACTATCTTTTGCCTTTACTTATTTTACTTCGATTTTTTGCTTTAGATGAATAAAATTTTAGTTCGATCATTTCTTTTCGAGAGTTTGCTTAGTGATCTATCCTTGTAATCATGTGCAAGATATATAATAAAGTTTAGTTTGAGTTTTTGCTTTCTTTACTTTCATGTTGCAATAAAAAGAAAGGAAATAAATAAAAAGAAAGGAAAAAAATTAAATAGATCATATGCTAATATTATGGTAGGTGATGACACCACATAAGGAAAAGTATAAGTAGGAAATTTTATTAGAGATTAACAAACATAGCATTCGTCAATGATGCAACTCATGAAAGAATAATGAGGGAAGAGAAGATTCGCATATAAATACACTATCCTGGAAATCTTTTGTGATGGTGAGCCCTCATCAAAATATTATATGCCAAAATTGTTGATGTTGGACAAGGAAGACAACATAATAATTTATGTTTATTCATATTCACATAGAAGTTATATTGTCATAGATCCTTCAACATGTGGTGCTTGCCCCCTATCTTTGCTATCCAAAAATTCCGCACTAAGTAGAAATACTACTTGTGCGTCCAAAAACCCTTAAACCCAATTCTTATTTTCAAGAGTCCACCATACCTATCTAGGGATTGAGCAAGATCCCTCAAGTAAGTTGTCATCGGTGCAATAAGGCAATAGAAATTGCTTCTAAAAGTGTGAGATCATTTAGTGTAAGAGGAAATTGAGCGTTGTACGAACTTGTGATGGTGAAGAATAAAAGCAACAAACTGCATAATAAAGGTTGCTATCACAAGGGGCAATACAACATGATGATCTTTTGCACTAAGGGGTTGAGCATACAAACAAATAAGCGATGGCAACCTTTGCTTCCCTCTGCGAAGGGCCTATCTTTTACTTTCATGTATTTAATTTTATGCAAAGAGTCAAAGTTTTTCTCTCTATTCCTTTTTATTTTTCTCCTTTGGCAAGCATCATGTGGTGAGGAAAGATATAGGCACATATGCCCAGTTGAATATGGGTTGCATGAGTTATTATTGTTGACATCACCCCTTAGGTGAATACGTTGGGAGGCGAAACTGTAAGCCCTATCTTTCTATGTGTCCGGTTGAAATGTTTTGCTCATGTGTATGCAGTGAGTGTTAGCAATCATAGAAGACTATATGA
The DNA here is from genome assembly GCA_032464435.1 of Aegilops umbellulata. NCBI lineage: Eukaryota > Viridiplantae > Streptophyta > Magnoliopsida > Poales > Poaceae > Aegilops > Aegilops umbellulata. The sequence continues at coordinate 227,698,753 of CP136056.1, read as the reverse complement.
TGGTTGAGTATGTGGACTTGCTTCAAGGCTCTGATACATTGTAGTTGCAAAGTTGACTGTGAACATAGTTTGTTGGTTTCTAATAGAGTTTATGCTTTATACTTCGATAGTGTGATGAATTGTCACTTGTTCATGAGAAGTCTATGATGAAAGTTCTATGACAGAAGTTTTATGTTTAAATTTGTTGATGTTATAATAATCAACATGATGCTTCTATGTCCGTATTTTGTTTTTATCGACACCTCTTTCTCTAAGCAAGTCGACATGTTTTTCGATTTTGGTTTTCGCTTGAGGACGAGCGTGGTCTAAGCTTGGGGGAGTTGATACGTCCATTTTGCATCATGTTCTACTATTACTATTTATGATGTTTTTATGCATAATAATGCTTTTTGGAGTAATTATAATGCCTTTTCTCTCATAATATGCAAGGTACACACAAAGAGGGAGAATTTCGGCAGCTGGAAATTTGGACCTGGAAAAGCTACATCAGGCTACCTATTCTGCACAACTCCAAACAAGCTGAAACTTTAGGGAGATTTTTTATGAAACATATGAGGAATATTGGAGCCTATAAGTACCAGAGGGGGCCACCGTGGTGAGCACAAGACACCAGGGCGCGCCTGGGCCCCCAGGCACGCCTTGGTGGGTTGTGCTCACCCAGGCCCACCTCTGGTGCCCATCTTCTGGTATATAAGTCATTTTGTCCTAGAAAAAAAATAAGGAGAGGACTTTAGGGACGGAGCGCCGCCGTCTCGAGGCAGAACTTGGGCAGGAGCACTGTTGCCCTCCGATAGAGCAATTCTGCCAGGGGAACTTCCTTCTCGAAGGGGGAAATCATCGTCGTCATCATCACCAACCACTCTCCCATCTTAGGGAGGGCAATCTCCATCAACATCTTCGACATCACCATCTCATCTCAAACCCTAGTTCATCTCTTGTGTTCAATCTTGTTACCGAAACTATAGATTGGTGCTTGTGGGTGACTAGTAGTGTTGCTTACATCTTGTAGTGGATTACTATATGGTTTATTTGGTGGAAGATTATATGTTCAGATCCAGTATGATATTTAATACCCCTCTGCTCTCGAGCATGATTATCATTTGTGAGTAGTTACTTTTGTTCTTGAGGTCACGGGAGAAATCATGTTGCAAGTAATCATGTGAACTTGATATGTGTTCGATATTTTGATAGTATGTATGTTCTGATTCCCTTAGTGGTGTCATGTGAACATCGACTACATGACAATTCACCATATTTGGTCCTAAGGGAATGCATTGTGGAGTAGTTATTAGATGATGGGCTGCGAGAGTGACAGAAGCTTAAACCCTAGTTTATGCATTATTTCATAAGGGACCGATTGGATCCAAAAGTTTAATGTTATGGTTAGAAGTTATTCTTAATACTTTTCTTGTAGTTGCGGATGCTTGCGAGGGGGTTAATCATAAGTAGGAGGTTTGTTCAAGTAAGAACAACACCTAAGCACCGATCCACCCACATATCAATTTATCAAAGTAGCAAACAAAAATCGAATCAATATGATGAAAGTGACTAGATGAAATTCCCATGTACCCTCAAGAACGCTTTGCCTATTATAAGAGACTATTTTGGCCCGTTCTTTACCATAAAAGGATTGGGCTACCTTGCTGCACTTTTGCTACTACTATCGTTACTTGCTCGTTACAAATTATCTTGCTATCAAACTACTCTGTTACTTACAATTTCATCACTTGCAGACATTACCTTGCTGAAAACCACTTTTCATTTCCTTCTGCTTCTCGTTGGGTTTGACACTCTTACTTATCGAAAAGAGCTATAGTTGATCCCACATACTTGTGGGTCATCACTGGGCACAGAGGTTGCCGTGGCTGCCGACGAGGTCTCGCGCGGGCAGCAACACGACCTTGACTTCGTCGGCGCCATCGTTCCCCCACAGCCGGAGCCGGAGGTCAACAACAACTCCAGCAACGACTGCAACTCTGACGGAAAACTAGTAAGTCATCTATATACCCATTTGTGCGGCAAACATGTAATGTGTTTTCTCTGGTTAATCCCCCTCCCTATACAATTTTTCTGCAATACAAAACCTATGGTTGTGTTCTCCCAGTCCATGAAATCAGAGTAATTAAGATCCGTTAGATGCACGTAGTGTATTGATTGTTTGAATGTTATCCGTATAGAGTTAATGATTGATGAATTGTTCTGTACAAATGATTTTTGCTAATTATCCGACTAGGGTTAGCTTGTGTGCTAATAATCCGTGGCCAGATCTTGAGAATTGATGAATGTCCTACATATATGTTTGTGCCTTTTTTCTTCCTAATCTTGAGAATTGATTTTGAATGTCCTACATGTTATGCCTTTTTTTCTTTTAGATTGGTATGTAAACAGATGAGGCTCCGTCCAGCGCCACCGCCGGATGTACATCTTGGACCTGGCTGTGCGGCCAGAATCGGCCCCCCCTGGAGCTGAGGAACCAGCAGAATCTCCGACGGACCGCATCAGTGATCTCCTGGACGACATCCTTGGGGAGATCATCTCCCTTCTCCCCACCAAGGATGGCTGTCGCACACAAGTCCTCGCATGTAGGTGGCGCACACTATGGCGCAACGCGTCTCTTAATCTCGACTATCATCAGCTATCTGTCGATGATGATTCTGAACTCCCCGGAGCAATCACCTCCTCCCATGAGGGCTCCGTTCAACGCATCTGCATCCTGGCATGCTACCTGCTGTACATACCCTGCACGGTAGCTGCCTGGCTGACATCCCGTCAATTAGATGAACTCCAGCAGCTTGAGTTCTACCATGACTATGTATGTAACATACCACGAACCGATGTATTAGTGCCCTCACCACCGATGTCCATCTCGTGGTTTTCCTCCTCGTTCCACACCGCCACCTTTGCCCGGTGCCATCTATCAGACAATCTGGTACAAATGCTTTGACTCCCACTGCTAGAAAAACTTGAGCTTATGGTGGTTGATCTGTCGGAGGTCGCATTGCACAACATCATCCACTCCAGCTGCCCTGCCCTGGAGTGCTTTCTGCTTGTTTTTGGAATGGAAATTCATATCCGTTATCTCAAAATAAAGTCGCCCCACCTTGTAAGCATGGGAATTTGTTTTTTTGGACATAATCTCATCATTTAAGACGCCCCTTCACTTCAAAGGTTGCTCCATGATTCTCTTATAGTACTTTCGCAAATAACTGTAGTCTCTGCGCCTAAACTGGAGACCTTGGGTGCGATTCGTGATCCTTTTAGATGGTTCAAGATGGTGTCTGGCTCCATACCCATTGAGGTACTGTATATTATTCACGTAACTTTTGTAATATGCTTTTTTCATTTGTGCTTATAAGTTAAGTATCATCTTGGAGTACACTTTTGGTACTAATATTATGTTCTATGCTCAATGAAGACCTTCTCCATCCTATCAGTGGTGGTGGATTCTATCAAGACCTTACATATCAGTATGTGGTGTTCTGATCTGAACATGACTATTGGCTTGCTGCAATGCTTTCCATGTCTGGAGAATTTGTATATAAAGGTGATGATTTCACGCACATTGAAAGCCCATATATAATGTACTATAATTAATCATTCAGCTATCACTCTTTCAACATAATCTTTTTTAGACATTAACTGTTTTCAATTTTCATCTCTATTTAGGCACTAACACATGGACGAGAAGGTATAACCAATCGATGGTTCAAGAAGCACCAGGATTTTCTCAGATCTCATGACATTCATTTGAAGACAGTAACACTGGAAGGATATGCATCCAAGAATGCAAACACTAGCTTTGTCGTGTTCTTCATGTTGAATGCGAGGGCACTATTGTCCATGAGAATTAAGTTTTTCGACAAGAAATTTCTTACGGCTGCAAGTGTTGAACAACATAAAAAGAAGTTTCAGGTGGACCTAAGGGCTTCTGATTGTGCTCGGCTTCTATTTACAACAGCTTGTCATCATGGACCAGTAGAATTTCTGGGCCGGGATCTTGATTTTATGGATGAGACCGATCCATTTGATTGTGACTGCTGAAAACTTTGGTTGAGTTAGATGTCATTGTCCTGTTCAATCTGGATTTTGTCCAAACCCGATGAGCAACTAATCCTCGTGCTTTTGTACTGTTTGTTAGCTGGAGTTAGATATTGTTGCCCTTTTCAACTCGGCTTTGACTATTTTCTTTCATACTGGGCCAATGGATTGCCATCTCTTTAATTTAGACATGAATAATATAAGCATTCACAACATAGGGAAAGAACAACACTCTTGCGGGACCCTTGAGATCTTTGTTCATTACAGAACCGCAAGTTCTTAGCGCCCACCAGCACCCGCAAACTTATTTTTAGTTTACACACCAAATGGGCTATAATTCTTAATAAGAAAAGTTGCATGGTAGTGATAGATTTGGATTTATCATTTGGGATCCACCAGGAAAAAGCCTATCCAGGGAGGTGACGACTCGACAGTAAACATTGAGAAACCTGGTAAATCATGAAACTTGGCATGGTGTTATGTCATAGCACCAACATGCCGTGGTAAAAAAATAATTCCAATTTGGAACAAGTTTTTGTACAAACTTCTTACAAACCGGAGCTTCTCTCAAAAAGGCTCATGGTTCCGAGAGGGACCTTGTCACCTATGTGTGCGAAACGACATACGCTGTCTCTTCCCGCCTTGATTTATTTTACAGCGGCAACATGCAACTATAGTAGCGTCGTCCTAAAAATATGAAATTATTCATGGTTTGTTTTGCCTTTTTATACATTATTTGAGTTTCTTAGGCATTTTGGAACATACTTTGGTGTGTGCAAAGGTCATGTGTGTACTAGCCACATATGTAATTGGATGTTCAATCTGTTTATGGAATCAAGTCCTTATAAGTTATAAGTACATATGTTGTTGTTCCGTGTGCAATGACATCGCACATGGACCATACTGGGGAACCCTTGAGTGATGATTTCATCAATCGCTGACAATTGTATACCACCAAGCGTTTTCCCACAACACACATGGCTTATTAGCACCAATAGTCTGTGTTATTATCTGTCTTCGCACACATTTCTGATTACAGACCTGTTTGCCGCGTATCACACACATCTTGTTATATTGAACCATTTTTGTTCTCTTGGGCCAAAGCAAACAGTTCATCCGAGTGAACCGCATGCCGTATCTCGCACACACATTGATCTGGCTGACCGTTTCTTTTGTGTTGCCTAATCACAAACAGTTCATCCGAGTGAACCGTATGTTGTATATCGCACACACCTTTATATGGCTGCCCGTTTCTTTTGTTCCTCCTCATCGCAAACAGTTAATTGAACTGAACCATATGCCCTGCATCGCACACGCAGCAAAAATTTGAATTGTGTTTGATGCATCCACCATCACAAACGTTTTGCACCTTTTTTGACGGTTTTTACATCATCATTTGCGATTATTGCATCGCACACAGTCTCGTCGAAGGATCTCTAATCGTAGTGTCGCGTTAGCTGCATCCTGCAGTAGTGTAGGGATAGGGTCACATGCCTGACCTACAGACCCTACCCAAGGACACCGTGCACTGCATACTGGGCCTCTGGGTCAAGTAACCATTCATAAGTACTGCAACCTGACTATCACTAGGAAGATAGCAACCATAATCATCTCACTCGAAGTAACTCACTACACTTGGACAGAGAAGACAAGGAGTGTTGGTGCAATATCTTCCTACCTTGTGTTTTGGAGATTATTGACATAAACATGTATGGACTGATTTGTTTGCTAGTGCATACAGAGACAAAAAGTCCATACACAACAGAAGAGAATGCTGACTTCTATGCTGAGTTCGAGGAAGTTCACCGAAGTATATCTGCGTTGCAGAGAAGAACAGGCTATATTTTTGAAGTCATATAATCGAGAAGATTGATGTGAAGAAATCGACCCCTCGAAAGTTTACTGCTGATGCGAAGCTTTTGATTCGGTATTGTTGTCCGAAGAAATTGACTGCAGCGAGGGAAGTCGAAGACAAAGTGAACAGGTAGTATTCATTTCGTTGTTCTTCTTTCATTATTTTGAGTCATAGCACCTTCGTACTATTAAGAGGGGTATAGGTTCTCGATGCTTAAGATCCGCTGTGATGCTTAGCCAAAACCTATGAAAGTTACGAGAGAAATATCTTTGTGCTCCGAACAAATACTTGCCAGCAAGATACTGTGATCTTCTTCCCTGCAAGAGATTTGTCTCAGTCCGAGGAGTTACCATTACTTGCTCTGCAAGCAATGTTACTGCTGTGCTCAAATTTGACCATTGGACTCATGCCGTTTGGCCATTGGCTGATCCTGATGTCTAATTTGGTCATTTCCCATCAGGGAAGGCTGCGACTATAAATAGCCACCCGCTCCAACATTGTCCGTTGGCTGCTCCGCTTGAGATTTCTGAGAAGATTGATTTGAGCAACCCCTCTCTGAGTGATTTGAGTTTAAGATCCACCGAGAGAAAAATCAAGAGCCCAAACTTAGACAGTGGTTTAGCATCACAGTAGTTCTAAGTTAGAGTTCTTGTACCTATTACTCTTGAGAGCTAAGCACTCTTTAGACGGATAGGTTTCCACTCGAGTGTTAAAGAGTTGTTGTCTTCACCGAGCTAGATCTTCAGCAAGCAAGAGTCGTTGTGGTTCGTGAAGGTCGGCCGAAGGTTTGGAGATCGCCGACAAGGATCTACCACGAGTGAAATCATCCTGAGTCTAATCAGCTATGTGTTGAAGGAGAATAAGGGGTGAAGAGAGTTTATCTTCTGTGTTAAGTCACAACCCCTCCAACCAGACATAGCCCTTTGGCAGAAGGGTGAACTGGTCTACCAAATCTGATTGTCGCCTTCAAGCACCACTGGTTCATTCTACTTCACTAAAATTTCCTTCAGCAGTTTTTATGTGCTCGGTGCGATAGTTTATCAAATCATTTCGTTCTGTTGTAATCTTTGATATCACTGTGCTCATTTTGTTTCATTCTCATCACTTGTATTCATTCGTCGCCACCATATTTCTCGGCACCTGTGGTATCATACCACCGTATTGTTCCTCTCTGCATGTCATGTTGTGTAACTTCCTATTGCATCTGTTTGCATTTTGTATTACTTTCATCATAGTTAAACCTCTGATTTCCCAAGATTGTACTGTTATCAATGCTTTCATCAAAGAATATGCTTCTGACAAAGAAGATTGATTCTGCGCATTTCCTTCGTTACCTTTTTCCGCTGCTGTGATTGGGATCAGTTTCAAAACATTCGAAAGAATTTTTGAATCTCCCATTCACCCCCCTCTGGTCGATATACTCTTGGTCCTAACAAGGAGCCTCCCCAAGACCGCAACAGACAGGACATGCATCCATCCTCATCAAGTGTAGTTAATACAAAGATTACCAACAACTGTCTCCCTTAAAATGTCCCTTTAACCCTTGGTTATGGTAGCATTCATCACGGGTTAGGCGCACTCTATATAAGCCACCCCAGCTGCATAACAAGGGTTCGCAATCTCCTGTAAACTATACACTCCAGTGAATCAAGCTCCTGAGCACCGAGACGTAGGGCTATTACCTCCTCCGTGAGGGGCATGAACTTGTAAATCCTAGTATAAAAACTACACCATAGCTAGACTCTGCACTCTAATTCGTACCCCTATACACTATTGTCCAACCTATACCCATGACAGTTGGCGCCCACCTTGGGGCAGGTGTCTAAGTGACTTTTGGTGTAGTTGCGATTTTCTCAACTTCACCATGGTTTCTGGCGGTGGATTTTCATTCAACGATGAGATCCGTTTCGGCGTCCTCAGCTTTGTTGCTGATGATTCGGCGTGCCTCCAGGAAGCCGCACTAGACGTCGAAGCATTGTCCATTCACGGGGCAACACACTTCCATGCGAGTACCTTTCACATTCTCCTTCGTCAGCCGTCGACTCCGTACCAGTCGACAGATCTAGGGGCATCCCTCTGCCCTGCATTCGGTGTCGCAAGCACTCTGGGCGCTCGCGGTTCCAGCGATGGATCAAGCACGCGGTGGCCCTCTAGGTTGCATGCATGTAGGTCGCGTTAATCGAGCCCGATGAGCCCATCATCGACTTGTTTGTCTCCTTGCATGATTACTCAGACGACGCATCTGAGTGCAAGAGCAGCGACCCCGCTATAGAGGTGCTTATGGCCGGCTCCCAGCATAGCCCGCTCAAGTATCCCCGCAGCGACTTGGGTGTCGATGGTTCGTTACATGGCGACATCGAAGACAGCAGGAACCGTCACGATGACGAGTACTACCCCCAGCCCCTCAACCCGCAGCAAAGGGAGGAGTTGCAGCGCAGGAACGAGCAGGCCCTTCCGACACCCATCGGTGGGACGACTCCCGAGGCTCAGGCCTTGGAAGCCATGCGCCTTGCCAACCTAGCCAAGCGCACTCATCTGGAAGAGCTCCAGAAGTCACGCGACGATCGCATGCGCAGACAACAGCAACCCAATTCCAGACGATGGCAACGACAACCGTTCTCGAGTGATCTGCAACGCGATTACCAGGTATTCCGCATCCCGATTCAGAATTTGGCGACTTCCACTCGGATAGCAGATTCTATCCAGCCGTCCTGGCCAGAGGCAGGGGAAGGTCTTCGGCAGATCAAGGCCCTACTCAAAGCAGCTGAAGAGCAGAATTCAACTGTCTCCCAATTGCACAACAGAATCCATAGTAGATTTGTTAGGGCTGACATTGTCTAGTCGGCTCATAGCCCGGTAGCCTTGAGGAGGAACAGACAGTAGCCTCCGTGGCGAGACGATCAAGGGCACCACCAGGATCAGTACCTAGATCAGGGCCGCGATCGGTTTGTGTCTCAGCGACACTAAGATGGCCATCATCGTATGCCAACACCCCCTCCGAGGGATGACTCGTACACGCCCCGGTCGTACGATGATAGACGTCTATATGGTGATGACTAGAGGGCCAACCCTCCTTGTCACAGTGGTGGTGGTTTCCAGAGGGAACTAGTCGATCTCCGCGATCCACGAGTCAATGCGAGATCAGTTCTCACCTAGAATCTGGTTGACAAAGGCAGAGCTCACAAAGAGAGTATGGACATAGACCGCCCGAGTGGAAGTGGGACATTCATCTCCGGGCCCGAGTGTTTCAGCAGAGCCATCAGGGCTGCGGAGATTCCCCCTAACTTCATATTAGCGGCAGGAATAACAAGTTTACTAGTGAGTCCAAACTGGAGACGTGGTTAGAAGATTACCGAGTGGTTGTGCAGATTGGTGGGGGCAATGATTACATAACTATGAAGCATTTGTCTCTGATGTTGGAAGGGTCGGCTCGGGCTTGGCTCAACCAGCTGACCCCTGCTAGCATATACTGCTTGGAGGATCTGGCTCGAGTGTTCACCAAAACATTCAAAGGCACATGCAAGCGTCCTCCTGGGTTGACTGAATTGCAATGCTGTGTTCAGAAGCCGAATGAAACCTGAAGGGAGTACATTCAATGTTGGACTACACTGCATCATGTGGTTGAGATGTCACCGAACATCAGGCGGTCCGCGCCTTCAAGGCATGTGTCAGATATAGGGAGCTCATTCTGAACTTTGGTTGGTCAAAGCCCTTGACCATGAGCAGAATGATGGAAATCGCCACTCGGTATGCAAATGGCGAAGAGGAAGACCGTCTCCGTAATGGTAAGGGAAAGACCAGTGAGCCCAGCCTTGGTAATAATAACCCCAGTCGGAAGCAGAAGCGCAAGGCCGAAGGCTCGGGTCAGGCTGAAGCCGTAGCTTTGGCCAGACAAGCCCAGAATAAAGGGAAAGCCAAAGAGAAGTGGATCTTCAAAAATATGAAAGATCACTCAAGTCAAGATGTCCTTGATTTGCCGTGCCATATTCACACCAAGAAATATTAAGAGGGTAACCTGATATTGCCCAAGAATACCACTCGAGAATGCACTACAAAAAAATACACTTCCGTGATGATACGTGTTTGTCATAGTAGGCCACATTTTCTGTCATGCATGTACATGCATGACAATTTTATGACAGAATCAAGATAGTCATACCTGTGCTATCGTAGAAGTGTTCCATGACATTACCAAAATTATCATCACAGAAGTGTCCACTTCCATGATGATAAATCGCGCGTCATAGAAGTGCTTTCGTCAAGGGTGACCGACATGTGGCATCCACTGTGACGGAACACCGTTAAGCTATCGGGTCCGGTTTTGGATCCGATAACCCATTAATAGCCCCAACCAATGGGGATTTTCCATGTGTAAAATCATCATTGGCTGGAGGAAACACGTGTCGGCTCGCCGTTGGGACAGATGTCATCCACTCATTGGACCCAAAGCGCCTATGATACGTCGACACGTGGCACGGCCCAACAGAGGCCCATTCCTGTGAAAAGGCCGGCCTGTTTGACTTGGTCAAAAGGTGGCGGGCCGGCCCACGGCAAGCCTGTTAACGGCCTGTTCGCATATAGCCCATGTACAGCCCGCTAACCTAGGGCCCATTTATGGCCTATCCGAATTAGGCCCAGTAGCGTCATCTGTGCCGTCCAATATAATTCCAGCCCATTTTAACTTTCGGACCATGTATGGCCCATGACGTCTTTCGGCCCATATGAGGCCCTTAGTAACCCTCGGCCCATTAACGGTCCGTGGTAAAACTGGCCCATAATGAACAGTGTATCACTTTATACCCATTAACGACCCATTATTCCGTTGGCCCGTTTCCAGCGCATGTTATCTTTCGACCTTCTCATGGCCCATTTATTCTTGGGCTCATTTCCAGCATTCGTTTACTTTCGGCCCGTTACTATCATTTTCTGCTTGTGGGCCAAATTCAGCCCGTGGTTACAGTCGGCCCGTTTGTGGCCCGTTAATACGTTGGGCCATTTTCATAGCGTCATCAAATACGACCGATTAACGACGACCCGTTATGGTCGGCCCATGAACGGACGATTTCAACTCTAGCCCATTTACGGCCATAATGTGGTCTGTTATTGGCCCATGTTTGGCCAACCAATCATATGACCCGTAGAAGGCCCATTGTGTCTATGACCCGTATAAGGACCATTGTTTCTACGCCCCGTAGAAGGCCCATTGTTTCTACGGCCCTTAGAAGGCCCATTGTTTCTACGGCCCGTAGGAGGCCCATGTTAACTATAGTAAATATGTAGCCCATGGTTAATGTGGCCTAGTTTTTAAAAATAGGCTATTGCGGCCACTAGCAAACTGTGGAAAAAGAACTGCACTGACTACAAGAAAACAAATAAACAATACAATAAGGAAATACATAAGCAAGCAACTTACACTAGGCTATCACGGCTATTACACATATTATATCCACTGGGCATCAAGTTCGCCACCAGTGCAAATATAGGGAACAAAGCAGCATATAAACGCCGCAGCAAAACAAGTCCAGAACTGAAACCACTTCAAAAGAGCTCAAGAAACAATATCCTGGGTACCCATAATGCTGGCAATATGCTTACCAAGCATATTAAGTTTCTCTTGTTTGGCGCTTAAATCCTCTAGCACTTGCTGTTGCACCAGAAAGTATGCATCTGAATTCTGCCGGGACTTCCTCAGTCCTTCTGCTTCCTGTTGCATAACATCTGATCGATGTCTTTCAACTTGAAGTTGATACTCAAGAAGCTGAACTGATTCAGGCAGCGAGTTCCAAGAGCTGGTGCCAGCAGTAGTAGCCAGTAACTCGAACACTACATCAAGACAGGACTTTGGAGTTGTCTCAGTGTCTTCAATATAGTTTTTATCAGCTTTCTTGGAGACCAACAGGGATGTCTCACTATCTTGAACCTTATTTGCATTACTTCCTTTACCATTGCATAATGGGGTACTCTTCTCCAATATTTTATCCGCGTTCTAAAAGAGAAACAAACAAACACATCATAGGTTTACAATGTAGTATATGAAACTCATTTTGGTAAACCAGTTCGGTAGTAAGGTGGACAGGATAACAGCATGAAACAAACATATATCTATGTAGTATGGTCACTGTATGGTCTATATCATTCTAGTTTATGTTGCCAAATCAAGATAGATACAGTTTGAATCATATCTGTTTAAGACAAAGCAGCATAGACAGAATATAAGTGTGGGAAACTACACAACAATAACAACACCTGTAATGTGCATGGCATGAGAACATAACTGTTTATTCAATTGAAACTGAAATCAACATAGAGCAAGTTACAACAGCAAACACGTTAAAGAAATAGGTTTAAAACATACCTGTTGCGCCATTGGAGTTTCAATTGCATCCTTCAAATTTGAAATTAGTTGGTATGAGTAAATACATTGATGCAAGAGCAAAGTAGTATGAACCATTGCTACGGAACCTGACCTGAGAACAATTCTTCTTCAGCTTTAAGCGTTGACTTGGGGTTCGGAGTGGTGGTCCTCGTGATTTGGGCACTCCAGTTGCCTTACTAATTGCTCATGTTTGGGTGCTCTGTGGTGGAGAATGTGCTGTGTCAACGGGAACTGGGTTACTATCTATTGGGGTTGGGGTTAGAAGGGGTGTAGCTGGTTCTTTGTCTAACTGGGTAGGGGTACAATCTGCGTGAGTCTGGGTTATGTGTGGCGGGGATGGTTCTTGGGCAAGTAGAACCATGGTTCTATCTCCATCGACAGGTAGCACGATCTTTTCTGAAGACCGTGTTTTTACTCCCACAGATACTGCCATCATCCCCTCCAATTGAAATGGCTGATAAACAAGAAAAGTAATTGAATGTACATACATTGTAAGATAGACAAGTGCAATGGATAGTAGGGAAGAAAACAGGGCATGAAATAGTTCACATTTCTGTTGTCTAACCAAATAGAATAGCAGGACATAATTTTACATATATGATGGCTAATTAAACAGGATAGCATGACACAATTTCACATGTATGATGGCTAACTAAACATGATAGACTGACATACTTCAAAATATGATGACTATGTAAACAGGATGACATGATATAACTATACGATGTGTCTATTAAAGTGGTTGGCATGCCATAAATCACAAACATGCCGTGAATGGAAACATGATGGCATGATATAATTCACGGATAGAATGACATAATTCAAAATATGATAACTATGTGAACATGATGAGATGATATAACTATATTATGTCCTTAGAAAATGGGTTGGCATGCCATAATTTAGATACATGCTGTCTATGTAAACCTCATGGCATGATATAATTCAAATATATGATTTATATACTAAGGAAGTGAGTAGAGGGCAATCACATATATGATGTGTCAACTAAGGAGATGGCATTCAATATCGTGTATATGATGTAAAAACTAAGCATTGCGATACAACATATGCATGATATGAGTAATATAACCCTGCCAAGTTTGAGCATACACCTCAGGGGGATAATAGGACTGGTCATCTGCCTTTGAATCCTCCTCTGAGGAGCTATTTGTAACCAGCAAGATATCTTATTTTGCAGGTAGCATTGTCTGCTCTGAAGACCTTGCTTTCACTCCAGATTTGTCCATCACCAATTCAAATGGCTGATGCACAGGAAGAGAAGTTGAATATACAAACATTGTCGACAAAAGCAATGAGAAATACAAAAAAAGGACGACATGATATAATTCACATATATGACGCTTGGCTAAACAGCATGGCATTGCATAATTGACATATGTAATGCCTTGCAACAAGATAGCATTGCATAATTCACATATATAATGTCTTGCAACAAGATGGCATTGCGTAATTCACATATATGGTAATTAGACACTAAACAGGTGGCATTCACACAAAGCATGTCTAAACGAAGCAAATGACATAGCAGTGCAAGATACCATACGCACGATATGAGCAACATAACCCTGCCAAGTTAGAGCATGCACCTCGGGGGGGAAATAGGACTGGTCATCTGTCTCCGAATCCTCCTCTGAGGAGCTATCTGTAACCAGCAAGACATGTGCTTCGTCAGATAGCATTGTCTGCTCTAAAGGCCTTGTTTCCACTCTAGATTTTTCCATGACCGTGTTGAATGGCTGATGCACAGGAAGAGTAATTGAATGTACTAAAATAGTTGACAAATTTAACACGTAATAAAAAATGATGTCATGATATAATTCACATATAAGATGACTGGCTAACCAGGGTGGCATTGAAAAATTCACATATATGATGCCTGGCTAAACAAGATGGCATTGCATGATTCACATATATGATAAAGAAACTAAACAGATGGCATTGACACAAAGCATGTCTAAACTAAGCAGATGACATCTTTGATGTATACAGTAAGCAATGCAAGGCACCATATGCATGGTATTACCAACATCAGCATGCCAAGTTAGAGTAAGACCTCATGGGGTAAATAGGAGTGGTCTTCTGCTTCTGAATCCCCCTCAGAACAGTTATCTTCCTCTTGATTATGATCCGAAATGGCTGGAGGGGGGCTGCCTTTGCGCCCACCATGGAGCGACGTCTACATGAAATTTTATTGCCACGCAAGGCTCGTCCCTTTTGCTCTACATGTTCAGTTCCATTGTGTACAATAACTGACATGCATAGGAATAAAACATAGTGAGATTATGTAAGGAGTGCATGCACAAATCCAGAGTGATGGTAGCAAAATGTGGATAGACCCAAAACCAATGATAGCAGGAAGATAATAGCTTTAGTTAAAAAATACAGATAAAGGCTCCTTTAATGTTTGTTTGCACCCAACATGAAACTCATAGCAGACACCTGAGATTAACCAGATAGTAGACAAATAGTACTAATTGCTGCCCAATATGTACCCCACAACCATTTAAAAACTCAAGTTTCAGCATAAGTTTGGACCTGACTCGGAGTCTAATAGGTGAACACGACGATAAAGTAGCATGTCATCATATTAAGTGATGCATAACGTAAGCAAACACGGAAGAGTGTGACCTCTCTTGCGGACCCGTGTAGTCCTCAAGGTCATCTGCTCAGTTGATGATGGTAATGCAATTGTCGTGGCTGCGGGCGATGGGGAAGAAGATCTGAGGCGGCGAAAGACAGTCTGGAGAGAGCGGATCCCTGCTATGGTGAACCCTTCCATCGTTGGAGCAGCTGAGCTGGGGTGGAACACAACACCGCAGGAGCAGGACAAACCACACAAGGTTTTCTTTGACACATATCTGTAACCGAAGTAATTGTGTAAGGGCTTGTTTGAATTTGAGGATTCTAACAATGCAGGAATAGGAAATAGACAAGAATAGGATAGGAATGCACGTGCAAAACAGAGAATTTAAAAACACAGGATTTCTACCAATCTGGGTGTTTGGTTCACAAGAATTGCAAGATCACATGATGCAAAGAAGCATGGTGAGATTAAGTCAAACCACAAAAAAATGTACGGTTATAATGCTATTATGCTACTATCTCTTAGTCTTGTGCTTCATGAATAGGAATTTGAAAAGGAGGACAAGTGGAAATTAAAATTCCTACGGTTTTTCTTTCAAGGAGACACTAAAGGAACAAATCCTACAATCTTCCTTTGCTCCATTCCTTTGCACCAAATTCATGAAAAGTAGTACCATAGGAAACTTTCCAATTCCTATGTTTTTCATTCACTTTTCCTTTCAAGCACTGGCGATTCTAGTAGGCAGGCTTGAGCAAGGAAAAGCCTACACTAAAAAAATTGTTTTTGTGCTACTTCTATTACTTTGGACCCAAGCCACTTCCCTACTAGCTCAACTCCCAGTGCCATCGACAAATGCACAACTCAAACACGCAGAGATAAATAATGATGGCGTTCAAGAGAGTCCATCACGGATAGCTAAGTTGCCTGGTACCTCACTGCTTGTCATATAGTAGGATAAAATAATCGTAGTTCCCGTTACTCCGTGTGCTTAGTGGAAAATATATATAACATGTAGAGTAAAAAAGATATGCAACAAGTGTACAACCTCTTTGGCGAAGCCATGTCGGTCTCAGCGTGATTGGGTTGGCCGGTGAGGATGCTCCGGCTGAATTGGCTGTCGGAGGAGGGGAAGAAGATCTTAGGCGTCTGGAGTTGGACCCGAGGTACTGCTCGGTTGTGATGGAGGGTTTCGTCGTTGGAGTAGCTCCGGTGAGTTGTACGACGCCGAGGCTGAAGCAGGACAAGAGAAACAATGTTAACCTGAGTGGAATTCTAATAGCATCTCCAATAGATGACGTAAAATACATAACCACAAAGTGCTAGATGTAAAATACATCAGCCGCTCATCTCTGAACTTAACTGTTGAAACTGAATTTAACTGTCGAAATTGAACTTGACTATCGAAACTGAATTTTGCTATCAAAACTGAATTTTACTATCGAAACTGAACGCACTAGAGGTGAGGCTACACGTCAGCCGACTGACTTTTTCATCTCTGGTAAGTCGATTTTGCAACCGTTGGATACGAAATCAAGGGCCTGCAGTTCATCTTCAACCTCCACCCCCCTGAGCCGCCAGCCACCACCGGCCAAACAGCCGCCCCGCCCGCCCCGAAAGCACTCCCCACCGCCCGTCCACCACCGCCCCGGCCATCCCTATAGGCCCCCCGTTCCGAGCTTTTTCTCCGGCGATCCCCAGGCCACCACCCCACCACCGCCGGCGACCACCGCCCACACCCTGAACCCTAAGATAGATAGTGGGGTACCTCTCCGGTGAGCCCCCCTCCTTGCTACGGCTGGTTCTTCCTTAACTGGCGAGCCCCCCCCCCGCCGTGAAAATCGACTGACCCAAAAGTCGATTCAGTCAACTGAAGTGTAGCTAAATCGGAGCAGCATCGCAAGGAAAAGCAAGAGCGAGAGCAGCAGCGCGAGCAAGAGCAAGAGCAGGCCAGGCAGGGGACCGAGAGCAAGAGCAGAGCAGCAGCGCGAGTGAGAGCTAAAGCAGCAGCATCTCCTACTGATGTGGACGTCGCCGCCGAGGGAGCGACGTCGTGGAGGAAGTGGCCGGCGATGCCGCCTTGGATGGAGTCGCGCCGTGTCGGCTCGGGACCGAGCGCCGGCAGCACCGTGAGATCGAATCAAGAAGAAAATGCGGTGATTAGTGTACAACCTCTTTGGTGGTGCCGATTAGGCTGCAGCTTCATCTGAGGAAACGGTGATGATGATGCTCTTCCAGTGGTGCAGGTGAAGACGGAGGTGTGGGAATGGAGGTGGCATGAAAGACGAGGGGACCATCGGGGCAGCTCCTTGGAGGTGGAGGACGGGGTGGCTGAACCGGCGGGACGGCCAGATCAACGACGGATCCTCATCCGGTATGGTGGATGAGGGACGTCGAGGTGTTGCTATGGACGACGTCGTTGGGGAAGAGGCTCCCGCTGGGTGGCGGACGGAGGAGGGTGTGGGGCTTCGCGGGTTTTCCCGGCCTCGGTGTACAAATGGGTGGGTCGATGGGATGGGAGTGGGGAACCATGGATTAGGGACGCGCTTGTCCGAATGTGGGGTAAGTTATGAAAGTACCCCCACCGATTTGAGGCGGTTCTTTCGGTTCAGGGGTATCATGGGCATTTTGCGTGTCGGGATTTCACAGGAGGTGGGAGTTTTCATGCGCGTTGTTATTTTGGAATAGCAAGGCGTGGGTTGAGATGGAGGGAGCTGTCGGAGCACAACGAGACAAAGATTTATCTTAAATATTACCGGGTAACAAGGCGCGGGTTGAAGAGGCGGGAGTTTCACAGCACGATAGACAGAGACGCTAGCTTGAAATTTTGGCATAACAAGGCGCGGCTTGAAATTTCGGGAGAACAAGCTTAACGTGTACCAAAAAAAGACAATTTAGACTAGTATGATATACTACATACAATGTGTTTAACACGCACAACACACACACACACAGACACCATTTAGACTAGTAAGGTACACGTGCATTGCACACATGAGATTTGGCAACCAAATTATGAATAAATACCACATTATAGCATGTAAGCTTTGAGTAATATATGCATGATGTAGATGTTCGTTTAATTCTTATAGTTCATTTCAGTCAAAATCATCTAGTTTTTAAAGAAAGCTAATCTATTTTAAGATTCATGGAATTGTGCGTTGTAAGGCATAAAGTAAAAACAAATCCGGTAGAAAAACATTTGCGCAATTCTGATACGGAAGATTCTAGAACAAAGAAGAAGTGCTTGTGTTTTGAGGTTTGTGCATTATGTTTAAGTTCAACCATAGAGTCTTCTAGATTGTACATGTGGCAAAATATGGTGGAATCTAGATGATATCCAACAGCCAGTAGTGCTCAAATTTGCCAACTTTGCACCATCGGATTGGCCTCATCCAATGACCATCTTTCAAAGTTAGAGTTATCTGCACACTATATAAAATATATAAAATATAAAATATATATAGGGGTATAGATATAGATATGTGATGCAAAAGGCACCCATCATCTCCAAATAGAATAGTGTGTCCGTGCACGGATGCAACGTGGCCAAACGATGTCTGCCATCGGTATATCAAATTCAAATCAGTCTAACCTTGTTCAATGTGTATACATTACAACATGCTCGTTTCCAAACAAAACCGCGCAGATCTCCGTTATGTTCATGCAAGCATGGGTTTCAAACATCATGATCTCTTATTCAAATATTTTAATTCAACTTTACATTGATTATGACCTCACCTAGTCTTTTACACCCACACATTGGTCTTCTCTTTATAATTGTACCACTAACTTTCTCTCATGCATGCATGCACACACACACTACCAGTCGGCATTACCCATCGCACACATGCAACCTTTTTCTTCAGGTCGGTCTCCCATGAAGGCACACTTTAGGTCGGTCTCCCATGAAGGCACACACACACACATCCCCCTCTCCATCATATCAGGCATTCTTTATCTCTCACGTGCATGCGCAACGATCGATGTTCCTCTATGTGTGTGTATATAGCTAGGTCTTTCATAGTTTTCCACATAAATCGATCAATCTATATATATCTAGTGAGGTCTCACCCTCTTTCCCACGTCCACATCAATCAATCTATACCACTCTATATAGGATTACATATATAGCTAATACACCCACATTAATTATATATCCAACGCCCCCCTCTCATCATACATGCTTTCCGCTTCATCTCTCAGACGCGCGCACAATGGCGAAGACAGGGGGCAGCAAGGGCCCTGCCCCCCCTAACATCACTATATATCGAGGCTAATATGAATGTGATCATTAGACAATTGCTGGTAAAAAATGGTTTAAGTTGATGAATTGTCCCTCCTCGTAAAGGATAAGCAATGCTTGCCCCCTAGCTCATGGGACATTTTTCATGGCTCCGCCACTGCGCGCAACAGCGCACTTTCTCGACCCCTCTCTCTAAATATCGATCTCGTAGTTGTGCACTCCTTCATAGTCTCCCTCCACTCGGCCCCTCACACCATCTTCTAGCCCCCCATCGAATTTTGCCACATGTACAATCTAGCAGACTCCATGGTTGAACTTAAGCATAATGCACAAATCTCAAAACAACAGTGGTTCTCCTTTGTTCTAGAATCTTCCGTATCATAACTGCCCAAACTTTTTTTCTAGTTGAATTGCCATTATTTGTTTTTACTTTATGCTTTACAACACACAATTCCATGAATCATAAAGTAGATTAAGGGCTTCTTTGATTCAAAGGATTCTCAAAGGAATTTTGGAGGATTCTAATCCTTACGAATTTTTCCTATCTTGGTTGTTTGATTCGTAGGATTGTAAACCATAGGAATTTTTCCATATGATTCATTTGCACTAGATTTCATAGGAAACATCCCATCCACTCAAACCTCTTTGAAAGAATTCTGTGTTTTTTCTATGCACAATCAAACACTCGTACAATCATGTCAGATTCAAGACGACATTCCACTCTAATCCCATGTTCTTCCTATTCTCGCGTTTTGGAAATCCTACGGATCAAAGAGGCCCTAGGTTTTTTTATAAAAACTAATTGATTTTGAATGAGATGAACTATAAGAATTTAATGAAGGTCTACATCAGACATTTATGACTCAGAGCTTACATGCTATAGTGTGGTATTTATTCCTAATTTGGTTGCAAAATCTGACACGTGCAATGCATGTGTACCTTACTAGTACTTCGAGTATGTGCAAAACACAATGGCACACTACACATTGTCTCTCTTACGGTTCATGAAGCCACGTGGCACATGTGGAGGAGCTGTCACGACATCCTTGTGTGGATTGATCACAGTGACGTGCTGCTGGTTCCAGAAGAATGTACTCGTCCTCCCCGAGCCACACTAGCAGTACATGCACGAAGCGAAGATGTGCACACACGCCAAACACGCACTCATTCCCTCGCACGCACATGCGGGTACACGGGCGGACGCAATTTTGTACCAAGATCCACCCCACGTGATAATTTGACACGTGTAAAGTCCTTCACTTCATTGGTGGTCAATTAATACAGCGCATGCAAATTGAGTGGACGTGAGGGCGGAAGAAAGACATTACTACTCCACTGCGCGCATGCGAGTAGTTAAATCATGGGTTGCTAGTAGTACTTGCATTGGTCTCCTTCGTATTTTGTGCCAATTTTTGACAGTAATATAATATTTATGCATCTGAGCAGTGTAGTCTACTTGAAATTTATGTCCACTAAACTCATCGGGAGCCGTTTTAGGCCTCGAAACCAAAACCCATCAATTTATCTTTACCTTGTTCCCATCACATTCGAAAGTACTAGTGCTACAATTAAGTGCAAGCCTGCTCACACCTACTAGTACGTACCAAACCTGAACGTGTTCCCAATATGCAGGTATTAGTACTAGTGCTAGTACTCAGGTTATAAAAAGGGGAACTACCTAACCGAAAATTACTCTACCTTTCCTCCTCATAAGTGCTTCTTCTTCGTCCGTCCTTGCCATGTCCGATGCGCAGAGCTCTATGTCAAGAACTACTCGTAACAAGGGAGCGGCAACCAAGGCTGCGGAAAAAAAAGAGGGCTCGCCGCCATGCAGAGACCTCAAAAGATCTCTCACGAGCTGGCGATGTCTCCCAGGAGCGCCCTAGCCGCGGAGGCGAACATGCCGAGCTGGCGGCGCTGGAGTCATTATCCCTCGACGGCATGCCCGATCAGCTCAATAAGCACCTCAATAAGAAGAAAGAGTTCATCCACGGCTTGGTGGAGCTGCTGAAGGAGAGCCTCGACGACATGCCCGCTGAGCTCAATAAGCAGGGGGAGTTGACCGCCGACTTGGTGATGCTGCTGAAGAAGAGCATTGCCTCGAAGAAGAAGGCGACTGGCGAAATCCTGCAACTTCAGGAGGACAAGGAGAAGCTCTACCACGAGCTCGACCTGCTGAAGGAGAAGAACGCCGTCTGGAAGAAGCTGCATGAGAGTAGTAGTTCCTCAATGACGACGCTGCAGGCCCTCGTCATGGAACAGACGGAGGAGTTGGCGAAGCTCCACATCGAGCACCCGACTGCTGTCAAGATACGTAACGCGGCCGTGGAACATATGATGAAGGCTCGCGTCGAGAAATCCCGCGTCATGGACAGAATGAAGAAGATGGTGGAGGAGAGACGCAAGGATATGAAGGTCGTGGAGGTGATGAAGAAGCAGTTACGGCTCCGCGGCGAATTAGATCATTCGGGGTGATAATCTTCCTTGTTGTTTTGCTCCTGTGTTTCTTCTTTTGCTTCGGGTGTTTCGCCGCACGTGTCACGTTCTCTGTGAGGCATGAAAGAACAATGCTAACAATGAGATGACTAGCAAATTAGATCATTTTTATCGCCATATGGCACTGGGCTGCCGTGTTTCGTGCTCCTCCGTCGTAGTACTACTCCCGTGGAAAACTTGAGTATACCGCATGGTTCTTTGCTCCTCCTCAGGTCGTCGACACATTTATACGAGCAATCAAATCACAAGGCCCCGCCTTCCAGTAGTAATGAGCCGTCAAATCACAAAGGCCCTCGCCTCTCGTGAAAAGGACCAAGCTAGACTGCCCTGCCCTCTAACCTTCTAAAAAATGTATACATTTGTACAGTAGTAGTATCGATGGATTGTGCCATGGAGCAAAACTAACAAGATGAAATTAAAGAAAAAAGGTGGTACATATAGAGAGGGCTCGTCACCAAATTATGTATATACTATATGCCACTACCCACTATGAAGCTACTAGTAACTAGTCTGTTACTCTCCACTATGACCAGCCAAAGTCGAGGCGCGAATACTAAGGGGGGCCTGGTTGTGTCTATACTTGGACAACTCACCCGGCTGCATGCGCACCAGGCAGACGAAGCTCGTGTCATGTTGGTGCCGTGTGCGGCCCGCACATTAACCAAAACCTCGCGCCTCCATCTTAGCCTCCGCATTTTAAACTTCTCAATCTCAAGGCCAAGGAGCAACGTGAAACCTATGATAGAGCCAATCGGATGGTTGAGAACACTACAATTCATAGCTACAAATGCGTGTGTGAGAGAGGACGAGTGCGTGCATGCACTTCTTCTTAGAGTACAAGTGTATGTAGGTGGCATCGACCTAGGGAGCAGTGATGGTGCGTGCGAGAAGTCCCGAGAGATAGGTGTAACGCGTCTGAAAAAAAAGACTAGTCTATAGCTCGCCACGAGGCTATTCCTGTCGAACGCCAAGAGTAAGATATGTATCCGACGGTGCCAGTTTTTCGACATACACAACAGTAGAAAAAGAACTAGTACCATGGCATATGCTACACCACGGCCGAGAAAATGTGCCGACGTTACGCCATCCGGGAATAGTGCCGCACTTCAAAACTAGAACCGTCAATAAATTTTGAGCGCGTCTTGTCGCATTCCAAATTACTACTACTACCATGCTATATTTAATTGCAAACCTGTTCACACGGATCTCAACCTAAACGGTTTCCCAGTTTGGAGCGTATTAGTAGTACTCGGTTATAAATACTACTATGCTAAGATGAGTGCACATTCCTCCTCAACTCCTCATGCACAAAAAACAATCAAGTCAATCAAGCAATAGCCAGCTTGAGTTCTGGGTCGAGAGATTTCCACCAGGGAGAGGTGAGCATGGAAGAGGAAGCACGAGAAATGTCCCGCCTCACCGCGAAAGCATCTGACATGTCCAGTCGCGCAGCAGTAGCAGCACAGAGGTCCCGCCGCGCCGCCGAAGCAGCACGGAGGTCCCGCCGTGCCGTCGATGTAGCAGACTGGTCCGACCACGCCGCGGAAGCAGCAAAGATGTCCCGCCGCACCACCGAAGCAGCAGGGAGGTCCCGCCGCGCCACGACGGCCTAGGAAAATTTCTCGCGGGCAGGCGAGGACTCTTACAGGCGCATGTATGCGATGGTCCATAGCCAGATGGATCAGATCTCCCGCTGGGCGAGGTTGTGATAATCCCCAAGTGTAAGGAATCATCGTAGCGCTTTCCAAAGGTGGAAGTGATAAGTCTGGAGTGTCGAACCCACAAGGAGCTAAAGGTAAGATCAATATTCTCTCAAGCCCTATCTGCCACTGATACGACTCTACGTGCACCGAAGTTTACTTCCAACTAGAAGCGAGAAATAAAACTACGTTGTGGGTATGAATACAAGACCGGTAATCACTATTGTAGTTTTATATGAGGGAGAGGCATAAGCTAACATACTTTCTCTACTTGGATCATATGCACTTATGATTGGAACTCTAGCAAGCATCCGCAACTACTAAAGATCATTAAGGTAAAACCCAACCATAGCATTAAAGCATCAAGTCCTCTTTATTCCCATACGCAACAATCCCTCTTACTCGGGATTAAGCTTCTGTCACTCTAGCAACCCACTATAAGCGAATCATGAACGTATTGCAACACCCTACAACACGAATCCCTCACGCTTGCGCGACACGGAGAGCACCATAGGACAACATCAAAGTAAAACATACAACTCATACCAATCTAGATCATCAATCAACCCAAAGACAAAAGATATCTACTCAAAACATCATAGGATGGCAACACATCATTGGATCATAATATGTGGCATAAAGCACCATGTTCAAGTAGGGATTACAGCGGTGTGCGGGAGAGTGGACCGCGTAAAAGAGATGAAGATGGTGATGATGATGTTGATGTTGATGAAGACGATCACCGCGGCGATGATTCCCCTCCCGATGGCACTCCGGCGCCACCGGAAGAGAGGAGGAGAGGTTCTCCCCCTTGTGCTTCCTCCTCCATGGCCTCCACCTTTTGGTCCTTGGCCTTCATGGTGATGATGGCCCCTCCAGGATACTCCTCCATGGCCACCGATGATGATGGACCCCTCCGGCAGGGTGCCGGAGAGGGCCTAGATTGACTTTCTCGTGGCTACAGAGGCTTGCGGCGGTGGAACTTCCGATCTAATCTCTCTTCTGGAAGTTTTACGGTACGAGAGTATATATGGGTGCAGGGGGTACGTCGGAGGAGCTACGGGGGCCCCACGAGGCAGGGGGCGCGCCCTAAGGGGGGGCACCCCCACCCTTGTGATCACCTCCCGTATCTCCTGACGTAGAGTGCAAGTCTATCCGGTGTCTTTCCTTCCAAAAATAACTTCTCCAGTTGATTTCGTTCTGTTTCGACTCCGTTTGATATTCCTTTTCTTCGAAACACTGGAATAGGCAAAAAACAACAAATCTGGGCTGGGCCTTCGGTTAATAGGTTAGTCCCAAAAATAATATAAAAGTGGATAATAAAGCCCAATATTTCCCAAAACAGTAGATAATATATCATGGAGCAATAAAAAATTATAGATACGTTGGAGACGTATCAGGCATCCCCAAGCTTAATTCCTGCTTGTCCTCGAGTAGGTAAATGATAAAAAAGATAATTTTTGATGTGGAATGCTAGTAAGTGCTTAAGTTTGATCAATGACAATTCCAATCACTTTTTCTAGCATCATTACATATCATAACAATAGCTCATGTCATAAAACTTTTCATGATCAAGTAACAAGCAAGTCACACGTTTAAAGTATGGATCATAAACTTTCTTGAAAACTAACAAACAATATTCTCAGTCATCAAACAATTGCAATTCATCCTATTTTCAGGAAGAGTCTATGTCAGAGCTTTGATTTAGCAAACTTCACATACTCAACTATCATGTAGTCTTTCACAATTGCTAACACTCACGCGATACTTGTGGTTATGGAGTTTTAATCGGACACAGAGAAATATAGGGGCTTATAGTTTTGCCCCCAACCTTTTACCTCAAGGGTAATGTCAACAATAATAACTCATGCTCCCCTACATCCAATTATATATATATACATACATACATACATACATACATACATATATATATATATATATATATATATATATATATATATATATATATATATATATCAAGTTCTTTCCAACATGCTGGGCTTACCAAATGGTAGAATGAAAAAGGAAAGGTGAAGATCACCGTGACTCTTGCATAAGGTAGAAGATAATAATAAAATATAGGCCCTTCGCAGAGGGAAGCAGAGGTTGCCATGCGCTTTTATGGTTGGATGCACAAAATCTCAATGCGAAAGAACGTCACTTTATATTGCCCCTTGTGATATGAACCTTTATTATGCAGTCCGTCGCTTTTATTACTTCCACATCACAAGATCGTATAAATCTTATTTCCCCCACACCAATCAATCATACATAATTAGAGCAATTTTTATTGCTTTGCACCGATGACAACTTACTTGAAGGATCTTACTCAATCCATAGGTAGATACGGTGGACTCTTATGGCAAAACTGGTTTAAGGATTTTGGAAGCACAAGTAGTATCTCTACTTGGTGCTGAGAATTTTGGCTAGCATGAGGGGGAAAGGCAAGCTCAACATGTTAGAGGATCCATGACAACATACTTTATCTCAGATATAAGAAAACATAACTCATTATGTTGTCTTTCTTGTCCAACATCAACTCTTTAGCATGTCATATTTTAATGGGACAATTGCATTTTTACCCCTAGTTGGTTCCTACCCACGGGTTTTGCCCTTACTTTTCGAGCTTGCTCAGTTTTGCCCTTACTTTTTTCATCGAGGTCCCTCGAATGCCCTTTGACCGTTTGAACAAAACTTTGAAAATTCATAACTAATTGATATGAACTCGCAAAAATGCAAATAAGATATCAAAATGTTTAGATAAACATTACCTTTATGTGCATATTGTTTGCATTCAGGACAAAAGCACCCTTTAAACTACCTGAGGTAATTAATGTTATTAACATTATTAAAAATATGAAAGGTATAAACAATATTTTTTCATGAATAAAAATTACATGCAAATGTAGGTGATGTTTTCTGAACATCCTGATATCTTATTTGCATTTTTCTGAGTTCATATCAACTTGTTATGAGGTTTCCAAATAATGGTCAAAGTCGTTAGAACATTCTTAACAAGATGATACGAACTCAGAAAAATGCAAATAAGATATCTGGATGTTCAGAAAACATCACCTACATTTGCATGTATTTTTTATTCATGAAAAAAATATTGTTTATACCTTTTTATTTTTAATAATGTCAATAACATTAATTACCTCATGTAGTTTAAAGGGTGCTTTTGTCCTGAATGCAAATGATATGCACATAAAGGTAATGTTTATCTGAACATTTTGATATCTTATTTTCATTTTTCTGAGTTCATACGAATTAGTTATGAATTTTTAAAGTTTTGGTCAAACGGTCAGAGGGCATTCGAGGGACCATGACAGAAAAAGTAAGGGCAAAACTGAGCAAGCTCGAAAAGTAAGGGAAAAACCCGTGGGCAGGAACCAACTAGGGGTAAAAATGCAATTGTCCCTATTTTAATGAGTGCTCCCAATCATAAAAGATGTCCAGGATAGTATACTTATATGTGAAACCTCTCTTCCTTCAATATTCTTTCATGAATTGTTCAAGTGACCAATTCTATGTTTGCTAACTTTCAATAAGTTTACTTCCTATACTTATTATGTGTGAAGTCATTACTCCCCATGTTATAAGCATATGAAACATATATAAATTCAGGTTTATGACATTCAATTTATTCAACCATCTACTCATATGATATACGTGAAGCACATGAGTAAATGACAAACTACTCCAAAAGATACGAGTGAAGAACACTGAGTAGTCAAATAATTAACTAGCCATGGGAGGATTCTTTTTCATTCAATATTTCAGATCCAATGATTTTATTCAAACAGCAAGTAAAATTTCAAATACGCTCCAAGCAAAACACATATCATGTGATGAATAAAAATTTAGCTCCGAGTAAAGTATACCGATAGTTTTGAAGACGAAAAAGAGGGGATGCCTTCCGGGGCATCCCCAAGCTTAGGCACTTGAGTCTTCCTTGAATATTATCTTGGGGTGCCTTGGGCATACCCAAGCTTAGGGTCTTTGCACTCCTTATTGTCTTCATATCGATATCTCACCCAAAACTTGAAAACTTCAATCACACAAAACTTGACCAAACTTCGTGAGATAGGTTAGTATGATAAAGAGCATACCATTCAATTTAGTACTGTCAAAGACAAGGTTCATAATTGTTTTCACACAATGCCTACTGTACCATATCATTTCTACAATTTATATTGAGGAATATAAGTCATAGAAACTAGAAAACAAGCAAACTATGCAATGAAAGCAGAATCTGTCAGAAACAGAACAGTCTATAATGATCTGAACAATAACCATACTTATGCTACTCCAAAAATTATGAAATAAATTTGTAGACGTGAGGAATTTTTCTATTAATCTTCTTCAAAAAGAATCAACTCAAAATCACTCTTCTGTAAAAAATGACATCTATTCTCGTGAGCGTATTGTTTCTGATTTTTACAGCAAGATCACATTAGCTTTCACCCAAGTCTTCCCAAAGGTCTTACTTGGCACTTTATTGAAACAAAAGATATGAAACATGATTACAACAGTATCTTAACCATGTAAACACACAAAAACAGTAAGGGTAATTATTGGGTTGTCTCCCAACAAGTGCTTTGCTTTAATGCCTTTTAGCTAGGCATGATGATTTCAATGATGCTCACATAAAAGATAGGAATTGAAGCACAAAGAGAGCATTTTGAAGAATATGACTAGCACATTTAAATCTAACCAACTTCCTATACCTAGGGATTTTGTGAGCACACAACCTATGGGAACAAGAATCAACTAGCATAAGAAGGCAAAACAAGTGTAACTTCAAAACTTTAAGCACATAGGGAGGAAACTTGATATTAATAAAACCCCTACAAGCATGTATTCCTCCCTCGTAATAATTTTCAGTAGCATCATGGATAGCAACTTTGTTCTCATACTCAATTGGAACCTCTTCCGAAATAGTGGAATCATTACTAGCTAAAGTTGACACTCTTCCAAATCCACTTTCATAAATATCACACTAAGATTCAACATCTTCCAAAATAGTGGGATCACTAATTCCTAAAGTTGACACTCTTCCAAACCCACTTTAAATTATAGTATTATTCATACTCCAAAAGATATAAGTGAAGTTCTTGGAGCATTCTACAACTAACCAAATATCCAAGCTCAGAATGTATAAGTGAATCACATGAAGCATTCTATAAAACCATACTCAAAAGATTTAAGTGAAGCACAAAGAGTAATTCTATAAGATCATACTTAAAAGATTTAAGTGAAGAACATGAAGTATTCTATAAATTGATGAAGGGACATCTCATTCTAGCATGGTTCTTAAAGAAAAGAAAAACAAAAAGGACACAAATCATGTGAACAAAGCAAAAACCGAGGTATACCGATATTTGTTGAAGAAGAAAGATGGGATGCCAACCGGGGCATCCCCAAGCTTAGATGCTTGAGTATCCTTTGAAATATTTACTTGGGGTGCCTTGGGCATCCCCAATATTGAACTCTTGCCTCTCTTTATTCTTCTCATATTGATAGCTCCTCGACCTTCGGACACTTCATCCACACAAAACTTCAACAAAAACTTGTGAGATCCGTTAGTGTAATAAAACAAATCACTACCTTTAGGTACTGTAATGAACTCATTATTTATTTTTATTGGTGTTAAACCTACTGTATTCCAAGTTCTCTATGGTTCATACCTCCCGATACTAGTCATAGATTCATCGAAATAAGCAAACAACACATGCAAAACAGAATCTGTTAAAAACAGAACAGTCTGTAGTAATCTGGAAGTTTGGCAAACTTATGTAACTCCTAAAATTCTGAACTAAATTTTAAAATTTGAAAAATTTGTACATAAGTAATGTGCAAAAATAATCAGAACCATTTGAGTTTCCAGTTAAAAATGTAAATTCACGCATTACAGCCAAAGTTTCTGTTTTTGTTCTGCACATAGCAAACAAGCAATCTAATCATCCTAAAACCAAGCTTGGCACATTTATTTTTATAATACAATGAATATATACAAGGGGATAATTATTTACAGAGAAACTTCCATGAAAAATTCTACATTGTTTCCATGAGCATGAACACAAGTGCTCAAGGTCGACCCTCACTTCTTCAATGCAAAACCTTCCAATCACTTCTCTTTTTGAAAAACTTCTTAGGCAAGAATGGCAAGTAATAATTTTTTGTATTTTCAATTTTTTAATTTTTTGTATGTTTCACCCACAACTAAACAGAAACAAAAAGGGAAAACAAAATCTACTTAGTTAAGAAAGCAAACAAGCACACACGAGAATATCAACCCCACGCTATTGCTCCCCGGCAACGGCGCCAGAAAAGAGCTTGATAATCCCCAGGTGCAAGGAATCATCGTAGCACTTTCCAAAGGTGGAAGTGATAAGTATGGAGTGTCGAACCCACAAGGAGCTAAAGGTAAGATCAATATTCTCTCAAGCCCTATCTGCCACTGATACGACTCTACCTGCACCGAATGTTTACTTCCAACTAGAAGCGAGAAATAAAACTACGTTGTGGGTATGAAGAGGATAACTTTGCATGGTAACGGAGAGCTAGAACATAAAAATAGGTGTTGTTATCCTAAAGTTAGAATATATTACATAGTATTATAAATAGCGAGTGTGGAATAATGGTGGATCGGTGTGCGGAATTGTCCTAGGCAATTGTTAACAAGACCGGTAATCACTATTGCAGTTTTATATGAGGGAGAGGCATAAGCTAACATACTTTCTCTACTTGGATCATATGCACTTATGATTGGAACTCTAGCAAGCATCCGCAACTACTAAAGATCATTAAGGTAAAACCCAACCATAGCACTAAAGCATCAAGTCCTCTTTATTCCCATACGCAACAATCCCTCTTACTCGGGTTTAAGCTTCTGTCACTCTAGCAACCCACTATAAGCGAATCATGAACGTATTGCAACACCCTACAACGCGAATCCCTCACGCTTGCGCGACACGGAGAGCACCATAGGACAGCATCAAAGTAAAACATACAACTCATACTAATCTAGATCATCAATCAACCCAAAGACAAAAGATATCTACTCAAAACATCATAGGATGGCAACACATCATTGGATCATAATATGTGGCATAAAGCACCATGTTCAAGTAGGGATTAGAGCGGTGTGCGGGAGAGTGGACCGCGTAAAAGAGATGAGGATGGTGATGATGATGGTGATGTTGATGAAGACGATCACCGCGGCGATGATTCCCCTCCCGATGGCACTCCGGCGCCACCGGAAGAGAGGAGGAGAGGTTCTCCCCCTTGTGCTTCCTCATCCATTGCCTCCACCTTCTGGTCCTTGGCCTTCATGGTGATGATGGCCCCTCCGGGATACTCCTCCATGGCCACTGGTGATGATGGCCCCCTCCGGCAGGGTGCCGAAGAGGGCCTAGATTGACTTTTTCATGGTTACAGAGGCTTGCGGCGGCGGAACTTCCGATCTAATCTATCTTCTGGAAGTTTTAGGGTACGAGAGTATATATGGGTGCAGGGGGTACGTCGGAGGAGCTACGGGGGCCCCACGAGGCAGGGGGCGCGCCCTAAGGGGGGGCGCGCCCCCACCCTCATGAGCACCTCCCGTATCTCCTGACGTAGAGTCCAAGTCTATCCGGTGGCTTTCCTTCCAAAAATAACTTCTCCAGTTGATTTCGTTCCGTTTCGACTCTGTTTGATATTCCTTTTCTTCGAAACACTAAAATAGGCAAAAAAACAACAAATCTGGGCTGGGCCTCCGGTTAATAGGTTAGTCCCAAAAATAATATAAAAGTGGATAATAAAGCCCAATATTGCCCAAAACAGTAGATAATATAGCATCGAGCAATCAAAAATTATAGATACGTTGGAGACGTATCAGGTTGCAGGACGAGGCTACCGGTGTCAACCGACAACTAGGGGAGGGCAATGCGAAGCTCTGGGGCGAGCGCGACCTGCTGAGGGCGAAGATCGCCGGAAGGGCGAAGCAGAAGGAGGAGACCGCTGCCTTGTTGCAGAGGACGGGCGTCATCATCAAGAAACTTATGGACGAGAATGCCATGCACCGCATCGAGCGCAACAGGCTGGTGGAGGAATCCATGGATGCTTCTGAGCAGCGTATTAAGGACATGAAACTGATGAAAGAGAATATCGCCCGCCGCGAGAACTAGTCTCCGCGACCTGCAGTGCATAAAGAAAGTAGAGATCAGCGAGCCAGATCGTTCTATGCGTCTTCCTTCTTCTTTTGCCCTTGTGTATTTCGGGCGTAGCCGCATGTGGCTTTTTTAATTATCTTCCTAATTATGTAAGACAATTATTATCCAGTCTCCTCATCCTTATATATATTCATCAGTCTTGCTATAAGTCGCAGTAGATGCTATATAGGTCCGTCGGATCTTACATCAAGATTCGTGCAAAATTTCTTTTCAGATTTTCTTTTCTCTCTCTTAAATCTCAGTCGAGTGAGACATTGCCACACCATTAAACAGAGGCTCGGCTGCCTTTAATGGAGACCTTGGGATAGAGGTGGACGCCAAATGGAGGTCAAAGGGCTCTCCTCCCAATAAGCACGCGCAGGGGTCTGTACGCACGCCTCCCGTACTCAAATAGCTACCCT
The DNA here is from genome assembly GCA_032464435.1 of Aegilops umbellulata. Lineage (NCBI taxonomy): Eukaryota > Viridiplantae > Streptophyta > Magnoliopsida > Poales > Poaceae > Aegilops > Aegilops umbellulata. The sequence goes on along the minus strand of CP136056.1, from coordinate 227,666,820 downwards.
GCACGACGCCTCCTAGCTAATAAAAAGGGGGATGCATGGCGGCACGTAAATGGTAAATAGAACACCCACGGTTTCAATAATACTTGTGTTTCCGATTGTAACGTGACAGCACTTGTTCCAAAATGACTTTGTTGATTGTTAATGTGTGCGCCTTCGCAAATCGGACAACAAAATTACCACAACATGTTGGTGCCATGTCATGACACCAAGCCAAGTTTCATGATTTTTCATGCATGTTTCTGATTTACAGGAATTAAAAAACCAAGTTTCTCAATGTTTCCAGCCGAGCCATGACGCCCAAATGTTTGAATTTCATTCCCATTTCTGGCATGGGACCTAGAAATTTACCCGAGGACACACATGTGATTTTTCAACTAGCTTAGGTGCACTGGAGGATGTGCTTGTATTTAAAATTTGAATTTTGCACACAAAGGTGACACATTCCCTGTCAGAACCACGAGCATTCTTGAGAGAAGCTCCGGTTTGCAAGAAACTTATACCAAAACTTGTTCATATTCTGCATTTTTTTTACCACAGCATGGTAGTACCATGACATGACACCATGCCAAGTTTCATGATTTTCAGGCATGTTTTAGATTTACAAGAATTTTAAAACCAAGCTTCTCAATGTTCTCGGCTGAACCACGGTGCCCAGGTGTTTGAATTTCATTCCCATTTCTTGCATGGGACCTAGAAATTCACCCGAGGACACACATGTGATTTTTCAATCAACTTTTGTCGGCGTTCTAGGAACGGGGGACCCCAGACTTGCCTGCCTGCGGCCCGTGGCGTGGCTCAAAGGGGGCCCAGCACGGCCCATCTTCATCAACACAGACCCAAGACCCTCGCGAGGGGCCAAGCCTCGCGGGGCGGATGACACGGAGGTTCCTCAGGCACGGCCTCATCAGGCTGGCTCGCGAGGAGGCGGAGAGATCAAGGCGGGGTACCTCACGAGGTGCCCATGACGTAAGCCATGACGACCAAAGGCGCCAGGCGGGCGCAGCCCGCACAGTGTCCTCCCTTTCCTCTTTGGTGCAAAGGGAGCAAGCGCAGGTAGAAGGATCAAGCAAAGGCACCCATTTCGGTGCAACGATACCAAGACCAGCTCCACGACAAGGAGGAAGTCGTTGTGGAGCCCAAGCCAGCGTCACCACCAACGCCTTCGCAGGCGAGGACCAACTTTAGTCAGGATAAGTGTACCCGATGTTCCCCTTGAAAATGGCCGATTGTTGGCGCCCTTCCCGCTCAATATTTGGGAAGAGGCCCAGGGCCTTTGCCTATAAATAGGACTAGCCACCCCCCGGGTAGAGGACCTTGGAATCTAGACATCTAGCAACCCGGCAATCAGTTAGATAGGCAGCAGACAGAGAAAGAAAGAGAAGGGCAATTGAACTCCTCCTAGCAGTTCATCCCCCCAGCTAAGAACATAGCCTCGCGAGGCTGTTCTTCTTGTATTGTTCATCATCATCAGCCCAAGAGGCAATCCACCACACCACACTGGAGTAGGGTATTACACCACATCGGTGGCCCGAACCAGTATAAACTCTGTCGGATTTTGGGTTCCGGCAGACCCATAAGGTTCGAACTCTGGGGTGCGCGCAGAGATTACGCCCTCTACCTCTCCGTGTCGCAAAAATCTAAACTACTGAAAGAACAACACAAGAGACACAGGGTTTATACTAGTTCGGGCCACCATTGTGGTGTAATACCCTACTCTTGTTTGTGGTGGGTGGATTGCCTCTTGGGCTGATGATGATGAACAGTACAAGGAAGAACAGCCTCGCGAGGGCTTGTTCTTGGCTGGGAGGATGAACTGCTAGGAGGAGTTCAGCCGCCCTTCTTTCTCTCTGTTTCCCTCTCTGGATTCTAGCTCGCTGGATCCCGAATCCTTTCTCTACCCTGGGGGTGGCTAGTCCTATTTATAGGCAAAGGCCCTGGGCCTCTTCCCAAATATTGAGCGGGAAGGGCGCCAACAGTTGGCCATTTTGAAGGGGAACATCTGGTACACTTATCCTGACTAAAGTCGGTCCTCGCCTGCCAAAGGCTCTGTGGTGACGCCTTCTTGGGCTCCACGGTGACCTCCTTCGCGCCGTTGGACTGGTCTTGGTCTCGTTGCACCGAAATGGATGCCTTTGCTTGATCCTCTCGCCTGCGGTTGCCCCCTTTGCGCCAAAGAGGAAAGGAGGACACTACGCGGGCTGGCGCCCTTGGTCGTCATGGCTTACGTCATGGGCACCTTGTGAGGTACCCCGCCTTGATCTCTCCGCCTCCTCGTGAGCCAGCCTGATGAGGCCGCACCTGAGGAAGCTCTGCGTCGTCCGCCCCGCAAGGCTTGGCCCCTCGCGAGGGTCTTGGGTCTTGTGTTGATGAAGATGGGCCGTGTTGGGCCTCCTTTGAGCCACGCCGCAGGCCGCAGGCAGGCAAGTCTGGGGACCCCCGTTCCCAGAACGCCGACAGTAGCCCCCGGGCCCAAGGCGCGCCCGGACTTGGCCGTGCTGAGAGGCGAAAGGGCAAGGGTGAAGCGCCGCGGGCCCTAACAGCCTGCGGCTTTGGGCGCCGCGTGGCGGTTGATGGGACGCGAACGCTTCAGCAACCGTGCAGGTTGATAAAGGAGCGGCATCTGCCTAGGCTTTGCCTTCTGCTTTCTCCAGTTGCTGGTTAGATCCCCTTTCTTGTGCCTCCCCTTCCTTCCTCCAAACCTCCAGATCTGCTCCGACCGCGCGACCTAGGAAGCCATGGCGCCTCGTCAGTCCCCGGCCAAAGCTTGGTACTCGTCTGCTCTGGATCTGCCGAACGTGTCGGAGGCGGGTCTTGCTCGGTTGCGCCGGATGGCGGCGGCGCAGGGCATCGATGTGGCGCAGGTGTTCAAGGCCAGCTCCGCCGCCCCCGAAGGTTGAGGGAGCACCTCTTACCCTCTCTTTGTAAGCTCCATTGCTGCTGGCCTGGTGCCTCCCTTCTCTGAGTTCTTCTTCTCTGTCCTCCGCCATTACAACTTGCTGGCTCTGCATCTCCACCCCAACTCCGTCCTTCTCCTGGCGATCTTTGCCTATTACTGCAAGGCTCACGTAGGGGTGCAGCCCTCAGTGGCCTTGCTGCGTCACTACTTCTCCCTCCAGGTCTCCCGTGCTTCTCCTTCCGCGTGTGCGAGTTTCGTCGCGTACAGTGGCACCATTGCCATTTCGAATCCCGGGAAGAGGATTGAGGGCTTCAGGAGCAAGTGGGTCTTGGTAGATGCCGGGCGCATCCACCCTCGGTTGATCTTGCCCGTGGAGCAGCCCGCGAGCTCCAGCGACTGGTGCTGGGTGGAGCTCACAGACCCCTGCGCGAAACTGGTGTTGGAGAAGATGGACGCAGACCTGAGGCTGGTCAGTATGGCAGCGGCGAAGCTGATCGGCGCGTCGCTGCTGAGGGAGTTCCTGGAGCACCAGCTGGATCCACTTCGGCAGTACTCACCTCCGATGTGGAGGCCTCATCCGAGCCCCGCGGCCTTGGGTGACGAAGATTTGGCTGCGGTCCTCCAATCTCTGGTCGGCGGCGAGGTGGCAAGGTTGGAGGGCACGCCTACGCCCTTGTTCCTCCACGACGACTGGGAGCAGGTGGTGAAGTCCATGACCGTCTTCAACGGGGACGGGCCCGTGCTCGTGGCGGCTCCTGAAGGACTGGTGGACGTGTCCTCCGGTGACTCCGGCAGGGAGGAGGACGAAGAGGAGCGGGAGGAGGGACCCGACTCCGAGGTGACCGAGGGAGAGTCGAGGGCTCCCCTCCCCCGGTGCAGGCCCCGCACTCTCCGCCTTTCTTCGAGTGATGATGACGAGGATGGGGACGAGCAGGTCGGCGGGATCTTGCCCCTGATCCCGAAGAAGGACAGGACCGGGCTGATCTCCCACGGGTCTGCCCCTGCTCCGAGGCAGTTTGTAGACGCGCCTTCTGCTTCCGAGGTTGACCCTTCCAGCCGGCTGTCAGGCTTCAAGTTTGGCCGGAGGCTGCCCGAGCTCACCGGCGACGCCCCGTAAGTGCTTGATCCTTGTCTTTATTCCTTGTCCTGCAGCTGAGGCTTAATGTTCGCATCTCTTTGAATAGGCTGGCGCCCGCGGCGAAGAAGACGAAGGGGGCTCCCGAGGCTCCATCCGCGGCAGCGCCTCCACCTGTGGAAGTAGATGACCACGACGCACGGGCTTCTCCTGCCCGGTCGTCCTCGCATGGCCTGGCTGAGCTGGCTGGGGCGAGCTCAGCCCCCATGGCCCAAGTGACTCCTGAGGTGCCTCTGCCTGCTGCCGCCACCATGGTCGTTGGGGCGCAGCAGACTCCACCTCAGGATGCTGTGGTTTTGCCGCCGCTAACTTCTCCTCCTGTTCCACCGATTGCTGTTCCTCCAACTCCTCCTGCCGTCCTGGAGCGTGCCGCTGCTGGACTGGACCGGCTGCGGCAGGATCTTCTTGGCGCCGACCCTCGCCTGGTGGCTGGGCGCCTGGAGCTGGCTTCAGGATGGATTCGCTCCGACGCCTCGATTCGGGCAGCGCTGGTTCAGGCCTCGACGGCCTGCGATGAAGAGAGGGAGGCCGTCCTCGAAGCGAAGGCTGCTCGAGACGCAGCCCTGGGGGAGGTGGTCGAAGTCCGTGGTCGTTGCAAGGCGCTGGAGGACGAGCTGCAGGGCCTGCGGGACCAGCTCACGAAGGAGGCTCGTCTTCGCCAGGGGCAAGAAGAAGGCATGAAGGCTCGCGAGGTGGCCATCGAGGGCCAGGAGGCCAAGCTCAAGAAGCGCCGCGACCGTCTAGGCGCGCTGAAGAGGGAGCTGGAGGTGACGAAGGTTGAGCTGGATGGCAAAGCCCGGTTTCTTGCCGAGGATCGCGTGACCTTCGCGGACATGGAGAAGAAGGCTCGTTCCTTGCTGAAGATGCTTTGCGAGAGCGGCCTGGAGAGCCCACTGGCCGGCGCCGAGGACGGCCCCGCCAAGCTGCTTCCCTTCCTGGTTCGTGCCCTTGAGGATGTCGTCCTTGGCCTTGGCCCCACGGCTGAGGCCGAGGCGCGTGTCTTGTCTTCTGCAGCGCTGACGCGGGTCTTCGCTCACATCTACCTTCGCGACCCCAACGCCGACCTCGACAGCCTGTTGGAGCCAGTAAGCGGCGAGGGTGCTGTCGCCGCTGCCGAGGCCATAAGGGGGCGCGTAGAGGCGCTGCTGGGGAAGTTCCGGGCCTTCAGCACCAAGCCGAAGCAAGGCGCTGCCGGCCCCGCTGCTCCATGAGGCGAAGCCAATCCGCGCTGCTCCACCGCCGACAAGTGACTCCGCTACTGCTCCTGTCCTACCTTTAATTCCTGCACATGTATCATGCCTCGGGGAGGCGTTTAAACTTGCGTTTGGTATTGAGACGACAATATGGACTGTAACATTTGCTTTTAAATTCCTTGAATTTTATGCGTTTCCTCCCTACTTGCTTGTGTTCCACGCTGGCAGAGCCCGGCCCCGCGCGTACCTCACCCAGCATTAGCCCCGACCGGAAACCAGGACGGGACCAAAGGAATGAGGGGCTACGTGGCAAGTTAGGCTCCTGAGTCGCGATGCTCAGGAGTCCCCCTTGGCGTACGGACAACAAGTAGGGAGGTGTGATGTAGGTGGATCTTCCGTTCTACGTCTGCAGAGCCCGGCCCCGCGCGTACCTGTCACACCCTGCATTTTGTAACATGTCATTTGCATTAATAAAGCATGAAAAATTGGACCAACAAAAACTTTTGCACTATTTGGCTTTTATTTTGAAGTTGGTTTTCTCTGTGTGGTTTTTCAAGTGCTCTTTATAGTCAAACTACTCCACCTTCTATACTTCATCTCCTTGTCCCAAACTTCTGCCCAATGATCATGCCATGTGTATAGAGCAATATAGTATTTTCTTACAAAAATAATTTGGCCAAAAAGTATTTTCAAAAAATAGTTTTCCAAAAACCCCTGGATTGAGGTTTGCACTGCAAATACTTAATTAAAGGCAGTAAAATATTTCCAAAGATATATTTTACACCTATTAGATATAGGATACCCAGAAACCACAAAAATATAATTTTGAAAGTTATTTTCCTATTTTATTTGAAGGATTTTTCTTAAGGCCAGAAATGGTCTTAAGCAGGTTAAAATTATTTAAAAGCTTTAAAAATATTTGAGAAAAATTAGGGAGACTCAATGGACATATATTTTCCATATATATGAGTTTCAACACATGGTTATGATCAAAATATTGGACAAAACTTCCCAAAACTATTTCTGCCCATTTCAAGGATTTGAAATATTTCTACAGGAAATATTTTCATAAAAATCCAAGAAAAATCCAGAAAGTCACAAATGCATATTGCGTTCTAGGAACGGGGGTCCCCAGACTTGCCTGCGTGCGGCCTGCGGCGTGGCTCAAAGGGGGCCCAGCACGGCCCAACTTCATCAACACAAAAGCCAAGACCCTCGCGAGGGGCCAAGCCTCGCGGGGCGGACGACACGACACTTCCTCAGGCACGGCCTCGTCAGGCTGGCTCACGAGGAGGCGGAGAGATCAAGGCGGGGTACCTCACGAGGTGCCCGTGACGCAAGCCATGACGACCAAGGGCGCCAGGCGGGCGCCAGCCCGCGCAGTGTCCTCCCCTTTCCTCTTTGGTGCAAAGGGGGCAAGCGCAGGCGAGAGGATCAAGCAAAGGCATCCATTTCGGTGCAACAAGACCAAGACCAGTCAAACGGTAGGAAGGAGGTCATTGTGGAGCCCAGGACGACGTCACCACAGGGCCTTTGGCAGGCGAGGACCAACTTTAGTCAGGATAAGTGTACTGGATGTTCCCCTTCGAATTGGCCAATTATTGGCGCCCTTCCCGCTTAATATTTGGGAAGAGGCCCAGGGCCATTGCCTATAAATAGGACTAGCTACCCCAGGGTAGAGAGGACGGGCGATCTGGCAATCGCATCGGGCATCTGGTATCCAGAATCCGAGCAAAGAGAGAGAGAGAGAAGGGCGGCGGAACTCCCCTAGCAGTTCTTCGTCCCAGCTAGAACACGCCCTCCCGAGGCCGTTCTCCCTTGTACTGTTCATCATCATCAGCCCAAGAGGCAATCCACCCACCACACTGGAGTAGGGTATTACACCACAATGGTGGCCTGAACGAGTATAAACTCCTTGTATTTTGTGTTGTTCCTTTGGTAGTTTAGATCCTTGCGAGACGGAGAGGTAGAGGGCATAATCTCCGCGCGCACCCCAGAGTTCGAACCTTAAGGGTCTGCCGGAACCTGAAATCCGACATTCGGCATGCCAGGTAGGGGTGCGCCGGAATTTGTCTTCCACTGCTTCGTTCTCCGCCGACCGTCGCGTCCATGTCTGACGCTCGTCGGGCCCGTGCCGAGCGCCGGGCCGCCATCTCTTCCCGCGTCGCCCAGACGGCCCTCGTCGGTGGGCGTCCTCGTCGTTCCCCGTCGCCCGCCATCAACACCGCCACCGGCCTGGCGGGGAACGAGCAGCAAGCGTCGTCTCAGCACCCGTCCGTGCAGCGAGACGGCCGCACCGCTACTCCGTTGCTCACGCCAGCTGGCTCTTCGTCCCACGCGCTCCGCGCGTCCTTGGAGGCTCGAGTTGCACTCATCGTGGCAAACGAGCTCCTGCGCTACCGTCCCGTCGACGACGTCTACGAAGAGTGGCTCGACCGCGTCGCCGAGCTTGACCACGCCGCAGGGGTCTCTCCTGCACCGTCCGCTCCGCTGCGCCGTACCCCGCCCCGCGCAAGCCATGAAGCTCCGGGGGCGTACCAGCCGCCTCCCCTCCAAGAAGACGCCATGGCTCCAAGGCGCATGGCCCCTGGGCGGAACCCGCTCCGTCAGGCGCCAGCCCAGCAAGAACGGAGCTGCCAAGAAGTCCCTCGATCGCAAGAGGCCGCCCGAGCGCTTCCTGCTCCGGCTCGCCGCGACCCTGCTCCAGCTCCGACACGTCAAGACCCCGCGCAGCTTCCGGCTGCAGTGCATGGGGACTCTCAAGGCCAAGCTCCCCCTCGACCGAGGCCTCCCGTGGCCACGGCCGGCTGCCGCGCCTACACCACCGAGCTGCGCAGTGTTGCGTGGCCAGGCAAGTTCAAGCCAGACCTGCCTCCTCGCTATGACGGCATGACTGACCCCACCGAGTTCCTCCAGCTTTACGAGCTGGGCATCAAAGCTGCCAGCGGGGACGAAAAGGTCATGGCGAATTGGTTCCCCATGGCGCTCAAGGAAGGAGCCCGTACCTGGCTCCTGAACCTGGCCCCAGACACGATCTCTTCCTGGGACCAGATGCGCACCCGCTTCATCGCCAACTTCCAAGGTACTCACAACCGACCGACCGCCATGAGCGACATGCGCCGCATCAAGCAACAACCCGGAGAGACCCTGCAAAAGTACATCCAGCGCTTCAACAACACGCGTCTCAAGATCCCCAAAGTGTCCGAGGAAGCCATCATCTCAGCCTTCTCCGACGGTGTGCGCGACGTCAAGATGAAGGAGGAGCTGGCGATGCATGAAGACCTGTGCACCTCCCTGGAGCTGTTCAACTTGGCGACCAAGTGCGCCAGGGCTGAGGAGGGGCGTCTCTCCCTCCTCGAGCTTCCCGCCGCGGACCCGGAAGAGAAGAAACCCAAGGCCAAGGACGTGAAGCGCAAGGGGGCTGCCGTGCTCGCAGCAGAGCCTGATACCAAGCGGGGCAAGGATCTGCCCGGATCCTCCAGGGGCAGTCGATACTGCGTGTATCACGACCTCCACACCCACAACACCAATGAATGCCAAGAACTGTCGGATCACGGGTTCCGGCAGACCCTTAAGGTTCGAACTCTGGTGATGCGGAGCATCCTATGGACATCACCATGTCAAGAGTCTGTTCGGCGAGTGACACGTGCGACATCTACTTCACATACACAAAGGTGAATCATCTCCTTTACACGTGCTCACTTGACCTCTTCGAGGATGATATACTACTTGACACTCTACCCGTGTGCATGCATAGGTATTGTCGGAACACTACAGACGACGAGGAGGAGTGCAAGCGCCAAGGAACAACTACACCATCCACGAGGGAAGCATGGAAGAGAAGGAGGAAGAAGACCCAGGACGAGCGGTACTACCGCCCGGTCCAAGCGGTACTACCGCTTGCAACCGGTACTACCGCTCCAGAACGAGCGGTACTACCGCGCCCTCCAGCGGTACTACCGCGCCACTACCGCTCAACCCGGCAAGTTCCAGTGTTCGCATGATCCGAGTCCGGTACTACCGCTCACCTAAGCGGTACTACCGCTGCAAGCGGTACTACCGCCCTGAGGCCGGTACTACCGCCCTGCCTGCGCGCAGAGAGCGGGCCTAGGGCCCATGTATCCCCCCTCTCATTTACCCCTTCGTGGATGTAGACTATATATACTCCCCCACCTCATTCTAGCTAAGGTAGCAAAGTAGTAGCTCATTAGAGATAGAGCTTTGCTCATCCATACCGGATCGTCTCTTCGAGAGTGACCGCGGCCCCTCTACGGAGAAGATCCACCTTGGATTCAAGACCTCCATGTGAGCATGTGAGAAGATCCTCCGGGATATCAAGACCTCAACTCCTCCAAGGATTGGGATGAACGCTACCTTGTATCTTTCCCTTTGTTGTTCATGTACCTTGTGGATTTGATTGTCTAGTGGATGTGTGATTGGACTTGTTCTTGAGTGTTTTCCTTTGTGTTTTCTCTCCGTTCTTCCCCGTGTTCGTCGTGTTCTTCGAGGGATCTTGCTCCTTTCGTGAAAGATCGGCCATCTAGGGTTCCACCCTACATCATCTTGGTATCATGAGCCACGTTGATCACGAATTTGGAGCCTCCCTGTTTTGTTTTCTAGCCTAGTTTTGTTGATTTCGTCCTAAATTCAAAAATTCCCCACCAAAAATAGCCCCCAATTTTTTTGTGATTTGTTGGTTTGATGATGTTTTGTTGATTTTGATCCATAGATTTGCTTGGTTTCGAGTGGATCTAGCATCTCCCCAAGTTTCCCCACTTTCCATCCACGAAATCTCTCCAATTTTGACCCCGAAATCATCCATTTCCGCCCCAAAATCGCGTCCCGTTTCGATCTACAAAAATTCCCGACCCGAGCGGTACTACCGCACGTCAGAGCGGTACTACCGTAACTTGCGCGGTACAAAAAAAAGTCCGGAGCGGTACTACCGCCCCGCGAGCGGTACAAAAAAAAGTCCGGCGCGGTACTACCGTCCCTGGCGCGGTACTAAAAAAATCCCGAGCGGTACTACCGCCCGTGACTGTTTCAGCATTCCGAGTTTCACCGTTTTGTCCATAACTAATTCATCCGGAGTCCGTTTTTAACGTTCTTTAGCTCGTTTTGAAGCTATTGACATCCTCCATCCCATAAAAATACTACCACCACCATTTGACTCCATTAAAGTTTTGGAACTTTGGCATCTTTGCCTAGGGCTTCCACCACATCCTCCGCAAAACCTCCATAGCCTTCCGCAACCTAACCCAATTTGTTCCCCATAGCATTAGTGGTTGTTTGAGTTGCGATTCGAGTCTCCTAAGGTGTTTAGGCTACTTAGGGACGATTGCTTCTTCATTAACCACCACGTTACCTTCCGCATAGGTTTGACCACCATACACTTCCGCCATCGCAACCTAACCCATTTTGAACGGGTTTCCACCAATACTTCCGCAACCACCACCGCATTCCCGCTACCACCATTTGACTTTTGTCCTTGAGATTTTGAGTTGTGGTTTTTCCGTTTCCTAAGGTGTTTCGGCTACTTAGGGACGAGTCTCCATCATCTTGGTATCTACATCAAGAACACCACCACTCATCATCGCAACGGACGGTAACCTCGACGACACCATTGTATATTTCCCTTGCACATTGCATTGATAACCCCTAGCCCATTTTGCGTCACTTACCTATCGAGACTAGCCATTTGAGTATTGCCCGGCAACGTTACTTGTGCACATTAGTGATCTACACCTTCCATTGCTTACATACCATATCATATTGGTATCTTATCATCCCTTGTGTCACAAGATTGTTCCCGCATATACACAATTGCTATCTTGGTTTGTGCATTTCGCAAGGTGGCCATACAAAAAAAAAGATAATAAGCTTTTAAGCAAAAGAGAAGAGCAACGAAGCTTGTAAGCAAGTGCCATAGCATGATACCACATTGCATATAAGATTGTCATATCCGATCATCTTGGATCAAACACCGGGAACCATACATCTATAGCATACTTGGGATAGAAGTTTATCCATTTTGCATATCATACGTTGTGCACAAGTGTCGTATCCGCCTATAGAGCAATCGTGCTAGCGTCTCTCTTGAGTTGTGCAACACGAGCGTTATCCGTGGACTCCACATTTTGTGCTCATTCCTTGGTTGCACGACCCCATTTATCTATCCGTGTGTGTGTTTCCGTGTGCCATTCTTTGCTATTGGTCTACTTGTTTCACTTGCGAATTTGTGAATCTCTTTCAACATTATTGACTCTTGCTAACATTTTGCATGAAATTTTTGTGCCACTATCCTCACCGAGATACACCATAAGCTTTAGTTTGTAGGTGTGAGTGAACAAGTCCGGTACCAATTCCACTATTCTTTCATCTCACATTGAGTGAAACGAGATACATCCTCAACTTCGGGAAAAGGTAACTTGGTATTGTTTATCTCATTTCCTATCACCTCTACTCGAGTCTTGTGATGGATAGGCAAGGCATTTCACCCTCGGTCTACAACAACGACGAGTTCGATGCCAAGAACCACTACACCGACGCCAAGATGCAAGCTCAAATGGAGGAGATCAAAGCACTCATCAAGTCCTACAAGAGATCTTCCTCATCTTCGAGAAGACGCTCAAGTACACATGCTTCCGAGCTACCATCTCCGGCAAGATCACATCGGCATCGACACCATCACCACCAAGAACGTGAAGGTCGAGAGCTCAACACCAACAACCGCTCAACGACTTCACCATCTCCCTTGGCATCTTCGCCAAGCGACTTCAAGGCATCTTCGCCTTCGGATATATGGCATCTTCGCCAACAAGCACCTCAAGACTACGCTCAAGAGAAGCTCCCCAAGCTCAAGTCCGCGACCTCCACGAGCTACTACGACCTCGACACCGACCATGAGATTCCTTTCTATGGGACTCTAGAACCCGAGGAGTATCTCGAGTGGGAGCGTTTGATGGACGACTACCTCAAGCTACATCAAGTTCCTCCCGAAGATCAAGTGAAGTGCGCCACAAGAAACTTCCACGACTACGCCTCGACATGGTGGTTTCATACACCTTCGAAGAGCTACGACATGAGTTGGCCCAAGACGAAGAGAGCTTTGTGGCGAGAGTTTGTGCCTCCAACCTACACGGAACAACTTCTACGCCAATTAGAGAACACCATCCAAGGATCCAAGTCCATCGACGAGTACTTCAAGAAGATGAAGATTGCCTTGCGGCGAGCCGGCGTGGACGACCCCATGTCAATGAAGTTCCACTTCATGATGGGATTGAACAACGACATCTCCAAGACTATCTTCCTCGAGAACTACAAGTCCCTCGACGACAACTACATTGGTGCTCTCAAGGCGGAACAAGAACTCATGAAGGCCAATGCTTCTCCACCCCAAGCACACTTCTCGAAGACCAAACTCAAAGACGACGAGCATGAGGCTAGTACCACCAAGTTGTCCAAGCCCGATGAGCTTCAAGACGATGCCCCCAAGTTCGACTTCACCTCCATCCCTCTTTGTGGCATTGACGATGCCGAGTCTACTTCGACTTTTTTTCAAGATGGTGCGGCGATGAGTACGACTATGGAGACCATCAAGGACCAAGATTTGGAGGCGAGCGACTTGGTGACGAGCAAGGATGATGCTTCCATCTTAGGAGGCGAGAGCGATGATGTGCCATCTTCGGCCTTCATCCATGGCGACGACTACGTCCTTCCTTTGGACAAGACGATGGCCATGGTGGAATATGATGCACCCCCCACATGGTTCCATCAAGATGAAGATGACCACCATTTGGTCTTTCCCACCTCACCTACACCGCTTGAGTGGAATGACAAAGGTAACATAGGTGAAGGTGATGCTCTTGTCCCACTAGTGGACTATCTTACCAATGATTGCTCGCATCATGTTTATCCACCTATTCCCATGCTTCATGCTAGTGCGACTTCTTCATGTCATGACTTACCAATTTATGATGAATATGATGATGAGCATGTTGAGTTGCCTAGTTGTGATGCTATGATTCATAGGATATCATGTGAAAATTCTATTGGTCACTTCATGTTTGACAATCCATTGAACTTGTCATATGCTATGAGTGAGATATCCCGTATCGTTTCATTTCAATCTCAACATAGTGACTATGCATATGCCATTAAGATGAACCCAATTTGAACTTATGGCATAGATGACAAGCCCATGGTTATTGGCATTTGTTTTTCTTGTGATGATATTGATATGCTCCCTTTGCATCATTTATCTCATATGCCATGCCATGACTACCTAGCTTCGGATATGCATTGTTTTGGATGTTGTCCATTTTCTCCATATGATGTTTCCAATATTGCTCATGAGGAGACACCCATAGTTTCCTCATACATGTTAGGAGATTTTGATTCATCCTATCCATTGCATGATCCCAATACTTGTGTGCACAATATGCTTCCCATGAATAAACATGATATTGTTGTGCCATATACTAGTATGCTCAATTTGCATCCCCATCGTGTCATACATAACAACTATTCTTTCATGATGGATGACATGTTCTTATACCATGCATCAAATTTCTTTGAGCGATGCTTATCTTGTGCTAACACTCACTTGCACATGCACATCATGATGGATGATGTGTACATTTACCACACACACAATTTCTTTCGTTTGTGTCTCTTTTGTGTAGGTACCCATGAATACTTGTCAACCTCGCAATCCCACAAGTTGACAAAACGAGCTCTAGAGAGCAGCGATGATTTGGGATCCGATGGATTACCTTTCCCACCGCTCACTTCGCGCAAAACTTCGCGCATTTCTTTTACTTGGCCCTCACATGGTTATGGGTTGTTGTCCATTATATATCCTTTGCCCATCTTGCCATGTTCACTTTGCATGATATGCCCATTCCTATGCCTTTGCCATGCATTTGTGACCCATGCTTTGCATTACACATGATGATTGATTCTAGTACTTGTATGTGTATTTGCAAGCGTGGTGGAGATATTGTTTGTTATTGCCATGATTGCTTTGTGCCCCATGCCTATGATGATATGATCTTGCTTTGTGTTCGTGCTTGCGATATGTCATGTACATTGCCTATGTCTATTCTTTGCTCACATGACATGATTGCCATGATTCCCTCTAGTGTGTTGCATCTTCGCTCCACTAGTTTGCACGACTTGATTGCTATTATTGCTTGCCTTGTTGCATCACCGATGATTCATACTTGCTCACTTCATGCGGTTGATCACAACCATTTCCATGCTTTGCACATGAATGTGATTGCTTCTTGTCATTTATCTCCATGTGTTGCCTCTCTCATGCTAGATGCTTTGCCATGTATTGAGTGCAACAATGCCCTTAGTCTTGATAATGAGTTTGCCCCCATAGCATTGTCACATATAATTGGAGATTTTGACATATTCCTTGTGAAGCATGCTTGTCTTACCTCTTTGCACCATATATCTCGTGCCATGAATATAGCCATGGTTGCATCATATTATTCATGCACTTGTGCTTCTAATGGTTATGTGCAAAAGAAGAAAACCATCATGATGGATGATGTGTTTATCTACCATGCACATACGTTCTTTGTTTTGTTGTGTGCATGTGTAGGATACTTGGACTTTGTGTCGACTTCCATGTCACATGAGTTGACCATGCGAGCTCTTGAGAGCGAACCACCTTCTACCACAACAATTCTACATCGCACGTGCTTGTACTTTGGCATTGTGAAGTACGCATAAGGACACGCTTTCACGGTGATATCCTTCTCTTTTGAGAACCCCCAAACCATGATCATGGATATTATAGATCATACTACTTGTGTTGCTTTCCCCATGAGACTTATTGTTCATCTTGGATCACTTGATTGCACACTTGTTAGAGATCTTGCTTCGACTTGTCATTTTCACCATTCCCTGCATCATGATATATATGCCTTGTGTGTTGCATCCAATTCTTGGATTATTTGCTCTTATCATATGTTTGGTTGCAACAATGTCAACACTTCACATATTCCATGTCCCATTGCTTGTCACATGATTGACTTGATTGCCTCACACATGATGAACAATTGCTCTTTCTATTGTGTTGAGTGCCACACTATGTTCACTACACCCTATGCACATTATGCTTGGATTGTCTTGCACTTGACACATGTGTTTAGACACTTCATTTTATTTGGTGTTGTGAATGATTCATATGCCTACCATAGACCTTTCATTGAGCAATTTGTGAATGCTTGCTATGAACTTGAGGTAGATGCTTATTCTCTTGACACACATATTTGCATCTCTACCTCTCATTTACATGCTTGTCCCCATGATATCCTTGCTTGTGCTCGATTCATATACTTACATGCCATGTCTCAATCCTTTGTCACACCATATGCTTTGCATGATCACGACACTTGTTTGGTGAATCACTTCTTGAATGCTTGGTTTTGCACTAACGCTAACCACATTTGTTTTTCCAAGTGTTTGTTGTTTTTGCTCCTTTTGAAGGAATCACTACACGGTGCGACATTGGAGAGTGCACATTTCGAACTTCAAGATGACAAGTACTTGGTGAACGTCCACTTCTACACGGCGAAGCCATCTCTTTCCCATGGTGATTTGGTTTTCGATCCGAGGTCGGATCTTTCCCAAGGGAGGGGAGATGATGCAGAGCATCCTATGGACATCACCATGTCAAGAGTCTGTTCGGCGAGTGACACGTGCGACATCTACTTCACATACACAAAGGTGAATCATCTCCTTTACACGTGCTCACTTGACCTCTTCGAGGATGGTATACTACTTGACACTCTACCCGTGTGCATGCATAGGTATTGTCGGAACACTACAGACGACGAGGAGGAGTGCAAGCGCCAAGGAACAACTACACCATCCGCGAGGGAAGCATGGAAGAGAAGGAGGAAGAAGACCCAGGACGAGCGGTACTACCGCCCGGTCCAAGCGGTACTACCGCTTGCAAGCGGTACTACCGCTCCAGAACGAGCGGTACTACCGCGCCCTCCAGCGGTACTACCGCGCCACTACCGCTCAACCCGACAAGTTCCAGTGTTCGCACGATTTGAGTCCGGTACTACCGCTCACCTAAGCGGTACTACCGCTGCAAGCGGTACTACTGCCCTGAGGCCGGTACTACCGCCCTGCCTGCGTGCAGAGAGCGGGCCTAGGGCCCATGTATCCCCCCTCTCATTTACCCCTTCGTGGATGTAGACTATATATACTCCCCACCTCATTCTAGCTAAGGTAGCAAAGTAGTAGCTCATTAGAGATAGAGCTTTGCTCATCCATACCGGATCGTCTCTTCGAGAGTGACCGCGGCCCCTCTACGAAGAAGATCCACCTTGGATTCAAGACCTCCATGTGAGCATGTGAGAAGATCCTCCGGGATATCGAGACCTCAACTCCTCCAAGGATTGGGATGAACGCTACCTTGTATCTTTCCCTTTGTTGTTCATGTACCTTGTGGATCTTGTGTGTTTGATTGTCTAGTGGATGTGTGATTGGACTTGTTCTTGAGTGTTTTCCTTTGTGTTTTCTCTCCGTTCTTCCCCGTGTTCGTCGTGTTCTTCGAGGGATCTTGCTCCTTTCGTGAAAGATCGGCCATCTAGGGTTCCACCCTACATCATCTGGGGTGCGCGCGGAGATCAAGCCCTCTACCTCTCCGTCTCGTTAGGATCTAAACTACTGCAAGAACAACACAAGAGACACAGGGTTTATACTTGTTCGGGCCACCATTGTGGTGTAATACCCTACTCCAGTGTGGTGCGGTGGATTGCCTCTAGGGCTGATGAGGAAGAAAAGTACAAAGGGGAACGACCTCGCGAGGGTCTGTTCTTGGCTAGGGGATGAACTGCTGGGGGGAGTTCGATCGCCCTTCTCTCTCTCTCTCTCCCTCTCTCTACTTGCTCTAGGTCCTGAATCAGATTGGATTCCCCCTTTGCTCTAGATGCTCTCCCTCCTACCCTGGGGGTGGCTAGTCTTATTTATAGGCAAAGGCCCTGGGCCTCTTCCCAAATATTGAGCGGGAAGGGCGCCAACAATTGGCTGATTTGAAGGGGAACATCGGGTACACTTATCCTGACTAAAGTTGGTCTTCCCCTGCCAAAGGTTCTGGTGATGACGCTGGCTTGGGCTCCACAGTGGCTTCCTCCTTGTCGTGGAGCTGGTCTTGGTCTCGTTGCACCGAAATGGGTGCCTTTGCTTGATCCTCCCGCCTGCGCTTGCCCCCTTTGCACCAAAGAGGAAAGGGAGGACGCTGCGCGGGCTAGCGCCCGCCTGGCACCTTTGATCGTCATGGCTTGCGTCATGGGCACCTCGTGAGGTACCCCACCTTGATCTCTCCGCCTCCTCGTGAGCCAGCCGAAGGAGGCCGTGCCGGAGGAAGCGCCGTGTCATCCGCCTCGCGAGGCTTGGCCCCTCGCGAGGGTCTTCAGCTTTGTGTTGATGAAGATGGGCCACGTTGGGCCCCCACTCGAGCCATGCCGCAGGCCGCTGGCAGGCAAGTCTGGGGACCCCTGTTCCCAGAACGCCGACAGTAGCCCCCGGGCCCAAGGTGCGCATGGACTTGGCCGTCCCGAGAGGCGAAAGGGCAAGGGCGAAGCGCCACGGGCCCTAACAGCCTGCGGCCTCGGGTGCCGCGTGGCGGTTGATTGGACGTGGGTGCTTTTGCAACCGCACAGGATACTAAAGGCGTGGCATCTACTCGGGCTTTGTTCCTCTCCTTCTTCATCCGCTTCTCAGATCCCCTTCCTCGCGCTTTGTCGATGTACTAAAGTGGGGGTACCTTAGTCCCCCGAACTTGTGCACGGGCAGTCGTAGCACCCCGCGGCAAGGCTTGCCAGGCGATCGCCAAAACCCTCCGTGGTCCCTTTTTGGGCCATCCAAGAACAAAGTATTTGAGCCAAGGCCCCGGCAGGAGGAGCTTGCCGGGAAGGCCACCCGAAGAGAGCAAGGCCCCGGCAAGAGGAGCTTGCCGGGACGCCCGCTCGAAGCACAAGGCCCCGGTAAGAGGAGCTTGCCGGGAAGGCCGACCGAGGCACGACAAGATACTTGCTGCGACGCGCCCCGCGTCCCGGCAAGGACCGGTGAGCGACAAGCTCCCGGGCGCGACAAGGCACCAACCGCGGCAAGGCGCTTGCCGCGGCAAGTCACCACCCCGCGCCTGCGCTCCAGCTCATCCACCCACGCGTCACTCTGGGGCCATTCCAGGCGTACGTGGCGAGAGGCTGCGCAGCCAGGGGCATGCGATGGCGAAACAACGCTGACAGAGTAGCCATCGTGGCAAACGGTAGCGCTCCTGACGGTCCCATTTCTGCACCGTCTGGGCGATGCGGACGGGCATTTAATGCCCTTGTCCCCTGCCGTCAGAGTTAGGTATGATAGCACTGTGCAAACAGCTGTACCCAACACAGCGTTTTCCAGTTTTACCCCCGCCTACGTTGCCACCTGTGGGTAACCCCTTGCACATATAAAAGGAGGCCCCATGCGCAACGGAAGGAAAGGAAGGGAGGCCATTCACGCTCGATCTCGCCAGCAGCTCGCGTGTACTGTAGCACCACACACTCCCGAGCAAGAACACAATACCAAACCACAAAGCAGCAGTAGGGTTTTACACATCCGTGCGGCCCGAAGCTGGGTAAACCCCTTGTGTGCATCGCCTCGATCCGCTCTTCGTGCGACCTCCGCCCCCCGCCGAACCAAGAAAGGGGCTCGGTCCCCATAGGTGTTCGAGGAGGCAGATTTCCCCCGACATCTTTGGCGCGCCAGGTAGGGGGCGTCGAAGTTACGCGAACCTGATCCGGCGTCTGCACAGGCTAGATCTCCATCATCTTCATCGACATGCCACCGAAGAAGAAGGCTCCGGAGGTGGCTGGTCCGTTCGCGTCGAACCCACCGCCCCTGGAGCAAACGGGTGGTGGGGACGGCGCCGGCGGTGGAACGGGCGTCGCCGAACCAGCTCATGGTGCCGCGGCGTCCGAACATACGGCGACACCTCTCGGTGCAGGTAAGCCCTGGTACGACCAGGTAGCCTCTCTCCCCATTCCATGGAGCGGGGACAGTTAGCCCCACGGATCTCGCATACAGGCCACCTCGAGTGCTCGCTCATGCTGAGCTCGAGCGAGAGCAGCTGCGACGAGATGGCGCGCTGCTCCTCGAGGAGGACCGTCTTCAGGCCGCTGTGCGAGCTGCTCGCTACCAGCAAGCTTTGCGCTGCTTTTATAGCCGCAGAGTTAGTGCCAGAAGTTCCGAGGAAGTGGGAAGGCCCTTACCGGGTGAAACAAGTCGCTAGGCCTGGCGTTGTCCGCCTTGAGACCGAAGATACCACTCCGGTGAGCAACTCCCGGGACGTTGGGCATCTTCGCAAGTTTAGCCCGTAAGGCGCGGTTGTCGGACCCCGTCCGGCAACCACCCTTCTGTACAAAGTCTTGCCGCTGTTGCATGTGATCCTTTGTACAGAGCCAGGCGCAGACCCTGTGCGCAGATTGAGTTCATGTGTTCCGCGCATCTCGTCGATATCATGCTCTTTATTCTTTGCATGCATTATCTGACACTCTGTGCAGCACTGACCCCTGGTAAGCAATGGCGAGCCCCATGTTTCGCCTTGCCAGAAAGCGACCTTGCCGGGCAGCGAGCCACGGAAAAGCTAAGTTGCCAAAGTTTGAGCAATCGAGTTTTTAAATTTTTGAGTTATCCCCCTTGAACGACCGTGCTTTGTGTGAAAAACCTGTGCGCGGAGGGACCGGCTCGTGGCTAGTTGCGCCCTTACTTCATTTCGAGTCCGCTCAACAACTTAAGTGTGCTACAACCAGAGTGGCATCCTTACTTTGTTTCGAGCTCGCTCGGCAGCTTAAGTGTGTTGCGACTGCAGTCGCAACACTTACTTTGTTTTGAGCCTGCTCAACAATTTAAGTGAGCTGCAGCTAGCCGCGGCAAGGTTTCTTGCCGGTAATGGCGCCGCTGGCGGGCTGCTGATGTCCCGCAATCAAAGCCCGCGGCAAGGCGTAGGCCTTTGCCGGCGAGTCCCCGAAAGCGTAGGGCAAAAACATACAAAGCACGGAATCAAGTAGAGGAGATAATAGTGCAATCACTACCTAAGATAAAGTTATATTACAAGATAACTTGTCGCAGCCCTAATGAATCGTTCTCATAACTCGGCCAGCGGCGACAAGAAAAGAAAAGGGCAGGCGGCCTAATCCACGCGGTCGCCCTCGATCCTCTTGATCCCGGCCACCCTTTCCGAATAAACAAATCACCTGCGACGTGACGCATGCCCGCGGGGCTCAGCCCGGCGCACGCCGCCCACGTCACGCACGCCGCTCCCCACGATGCCGCATTCAACGCGTGCCGTTCGGGGAGGGCGTGGTGGACGCAGAAGCAGATGCAGCGTGACCCAGGCCACGCGTGCCCGTGCACAGTTTTGGGCCTGGCCCAACAGCGCTCGGCACCGTGTATGGCCCAGGCCCGGGGGCTCCTGTCGGTGTACTAAAGTAGGGGTACCTTAGTCCCCCGAACTTGTGCACGGGCAGTCGTAGCACCCCACGGCAAGGCTTGCCAGGCGATCGCCAAAGCCCTCCGTGGTCCCTTTTTGGGCCATCCAAGAACAAAGTATTTGAGCCAAGGCCCCGGCAGGAGGAGCTTGCCGGGAAGGCCACCCGAAGAGAGCAAGGCCTCTTGCCGGGACGCCCGCTCGAAGCAAAAGGCCCCGGCAAGAGGAGCTTGCCGGGAAGGCCGACCGAGGCATGACAAGATACTTGCTGCGACGCGCCCCGCGTCCCGGCAAGGACCGGTGAGCGACAAGCTCCCGGGCGAGACAAGGCACCAACCGCGGCAAGGCGCTTGCCGCGGAAAGTCACCACCCTGCGCCTGCGCTCCAGCTCATCCACCCACGCGTCGCTCTGGGGCCATTCCAGGCGTACGTGGCGAGAGGCTGCGCAGCCAGGGGCATGCGGTGGCGAAACAACGCTGACAGAGTAGCCATCGTGGCAAACCGTGGCGCTCCTGACGGTCCCCTTTCTGCACCGTTTGAGCGATGCGGACGGGCATTTAATGCCCTTGTCCCCTGCCGTCAGAGTTAGGTATGATAGCACTGTGCAAACAGCTGTACCCAACACAGCGTTTTCCAGTTTTACCCCCGCCTACGTTGCCACCTGTGGGTAACCCCTTGCACATATAAAAGGAGGCCCCATGCACAACGGAAGGAAAGGAAGGGAGGCCATTCACGCTCGATCTCGCCAGCAGCTCGCGTGTACTGTAGCACCACACGCTCCCGAGCAAGAATACAATACCAAACCACAAAGCAGCAGTAGGGTTTAATGCATCCGTGCGGCCCGAAGCTGGGTAAACCCCTTGTGTGCATCGCCTCGATCCGCTCTTCGTGCGACCTCCGCCCCCCGCCGAACCAAGAAAGGGGCTCGGTCCCCATAGGTGTTCGAGGAGGCAGATTTCCCCCGACACGCTTCTTCTTCCTTCCTCCAAGCTTCCAGATCTGCTCCTCCGCTCGTCCCAGGTAGCCATGGCACCTCGCCGGACCCCCGCTGAAGCTTGGTTCTCGCCCGCTTTGGATTCGCCCAATGTGTCGAAGGCGAGCTACACCTTACTGCACCGGATGGCCGCGACGCAGGGCATTGACGGGGCACAGATGTTCAAGGCCGGCTCCGATGTCCCTGAAGGGAAAGGGAGCACCTTCTATCCCTTCTTCGTGAGCTCCATTGCAGCGGGCCTGGTGCCTCCTTTCTCTGAATTCTTCCTCGCCGTCCTCCGCCATTACAACTTGCAAGGTTTGCATCTCCACCCCAACTCCGTTCTTCTCTTGGCGATCTTCGCCTACTACTGCGAGGCACACGTGGGGGTGCAGCCTTCAGTGGCCTTGCTGCGCCACTACTTCTACCTCCGGACCTCCAAGGGTTCTCCTTTTGCGTGCGCGGGCTTCGTCGCGTGTGGCAGCTCCACGGCCATCTTGAATCCAGGGAAGAGGATCGAGGGCTTCCGGAGCAAGTGGGTATTGGTTGACGCCGGGTGCGTCGATCCTCGGTTGGCCCTTCCCACAGAGCCGGCCGTGAGCTCGGAAGACTGGAGCCGGGCGGAGCTCACGGATCCCCGCGCGAAGTCGGTGCTGGCGAAGATTGAAGCCGATCTGAAGCCAGCCAACTTGGCGGCGGCGAAGCTAACCGGGGCGTCGTTGCTGAGGGAGTTCCTGGAGCACCAACTGGCTCCGCTTCGGCGGTATTCTCCACCGATGTGGAGGCCTCACCCGAGTCCCGCGGCCGTGGGCGAAGGGGATGTGACTGCGGTTCTCCAGTCCCTGGTCGGAGGCGAGGCAGCAATGCCGGAGGGCGCGCCTTTGCCCTTGTTCCTCCGCGATGATTGGGAGCAAGTGGTTGAGTCCATGCCCGTCTTCGACGGAGACGGGCTCGTGCCCGCGGTGGCTCCCGAGGAACTGGTGAATGTGTCTTCCGACGACTCCAACGGAGGTGGGGGCGAGGAGGAGGAGGAGGCAGGCCCCGACTCCGAGGCGACCGACAGAGAGTCTAGGACTCCCTCGCTCCAGCGCAAGACCCGTGCTCTCCGCCTCTCGCTGAGTGATGATGATGACGACGACGACGTGCTGGGCAGCGGGAGCTTGCCTCCGGTCCCGAAGAAGGGCAGGACTGGGTTGATTCCCTGCTGGTCCGCCTTGACCCCGGGGTGAACCGCGGACGCGCCTTCTGCTTCCGAGGTCGACCCCTCCAGCCGGCTCTCCGGCTTCAAGTTTGGCAGGAGACCGCCGGAGCTTTCTGCCGACGACCTGTTAGCGCTTGATCCTTGATTCCTGATTTCTTATTCCGCTCACGAGGCTTGACGATCACTTCTCCTGAGCAGGCTGGCGCCCGCGACGAAGAAGTTGAAGGGGGCTCTTGAGGCCCCGGCTGCAACGACACCTCCACCTGCAGGGGAGGGTGACCGCGACGCACAGGCTCCCCCTGCCCACTCGCCCTTGCGGGGCTTGGCTGATCTGGCTAGGGCCGCAGCCCCCATGGCTCGGTCGACCCCCGAGGTGCCCTTGTCTGGTGCTGCTGCTACGGCTGGGGAGGTGCAGCAGACTCCGCCTCGGGATACTGCAGCCTCGCCGCCGCTACCTTCTCCTCCCGCTCCGCCGGCTGCTGGTTCTGGGACTCCTCCTGCTGCCGCGAAGCGCCCTGACGCTTCCCCGCCTTCTTCTTCCGTCCTGGAGCAAGCTGCTGCTGGACTGGACCGGCTGCGGCAGGATCTTCTAGGCGCCGACCCTCACCTGGTGGCCGGGCGCCTGGAGCTGGCCTCGGGGTGGATTCGCTCCGACGCCTCGATTCGGGCAGCGCTGGTTCAGGCCTCGACGGCCTGCAACGAGGAGAAGGAGGCTACCCTCTAGGCGAAGGCTGCCCGTGACGCGGCCCTGGGAGATGCGGTTAGACTCCGCGGCCGCTGCAAGGAGCTGGAGGACGAGTTGCAAGGCCTGCGTGGTCAGCTTGCAGAGGAGACCCGCCTTCGCCAAGAGCAGGAGAAGGAAGCGAAGGCTCGCGAGGCGGCGCTCGAGGACCAGGAGGCGAAGCTCAAGAAGCGCCGCAACCACTTAGGTGTGCTGAAGAAGGAGCTGGAGACGACGAAGGCCGAGCTGGACGCCAAGGCCCGGGTCCTTGCCGAGGATCGCGTGGCCTTCGCGGACATGGAGAAGGATGCCCGCGCTTCGTTGAAGACACTTTACGAGAGTGGCCTGGATTGCCCGCTGGCTGGCGACGGGGACGGCCCTGCCAAACTGCTTCCCTTCTTGGTGAAGGCTCTTGGAGATGTCGCCCTCGGACTCGTCCCCACGGTCGAAGCTGAGGCGCGTGTCCTGTCTTCTGCCGCGCTGACGCGGGTCTTCGCCCATGTCTACCTTCGCAACCCCAGCACCGACCTTGACAGCCTGCTGGAGCCGGTGAGCGGCGAAGGCGCCGCTGCTGCCGTCGAGGCCGTGAAGGGGCGCGCGGAGGCGCTGCTGGGGAAGTTCCGGGCTTTCAGCACCAAGCCGAAGCGAGGCGCTGCCAACCCTACTACCCCGCAAGGTGAAGCCACTCCACGCGACTCCGCTGCCGCCAAGTGACTCTGCTATCGTTCCTGTTCTTCTTTCGATTCCTGCAAATGCACGATGCCTCGAGGAGGCATTTAAATTTGCGTTTGGAACCAAGGCGACGTTATGGGTTGTAATATTCGTTTTTAAGTTCCTTGAATTTTATGTTCCTCTTCCCTACTTGCTTATGCTCTACGCCGGCAGAGCCCGGCCACGCGCATGCCTCACCCAGCATCAGCCCCGACCGGAAACCAGGACGGGACCAAAGGAATGAGGGGCCACGTGACAAGTTAGTCTCCTGAGTCGCGATGCTCAGGAGTCCCCCTTAGCGCACGAGCAACAAGTAGGGAAGCGCGATGTAGGTGCGTTTCCGTTCTACGTCTGCAGAGCCCGACCCCGCGCGTACCTCGCCCAACATAGCCTTTCGGAACAAAGGAGTGAGGGGCTACGGAGCCAGTTAGGCTCCTGAGTCACGATGCTCAAGAGTCCCCCTTGACGCGCGAACAACAGGTGGCGAGATGAAACGTAGGCGGGGCTACCATTCTACGTCTGCAGAGCCCGACCCCGCGTGTACCTCACCCAGCATAGCCTTTCGGAACTAAGGAGTGAGGGGCTACGAAGCCAGTTAGGCTCCTGAGTCGCGATGCTCAAGAGTCCCCCTTGACGCGCAAACGGCCTTCGTACCTTGGCTCTGCTCGGGGAGAGACGCGCGACGAACCAGGACCGAGGGGCCTGGCTGGGGCGTACGGCTGGGCGTGACCCAGTCGTAGCCCCCGTGCCTAGCCCCCTCCCGCGGCGCTCCCGGGGGGAGGCGTTGCGATGAGGCCGGCCACTGAGCTCGGGGCTCCCTAAGGTTAACGCGGCCCGAAGGCCACCCTCAGTTGTTTATCACCAGCGCGGAGCATAGCGCTTCCGTATGTGTACGGGCATAGCCGCTCCTCGGCAGTGTCGTCAGCCAGCGCGGAGCATGGTGCTTCCACTGGTACGTGGGAGGGGGCTCCCCTCCGGGAGGAGCCCCCGGGGCGTGTACAGCCCTGCCCTGACACGTGGCTGGCACGGTAGAGCTAGGTGAGGTGTATCTAGGCACCTGTGAGCCAGCGCGGGACTCACGAGGCCGTACCTCTAGGCAGGTTGCGCCTGGCACTGGGCCGTATCTTGAGATGTGTTCCTGCAAAATCTAGTTAGATGTCGGCACTCTACGTCCTCGGGTCCCGGCTCTCGAGCTTGTCTCAGCCGTCGCTGGTATGCCAGGTCGCGATGTCGTGGACAAGGCCAGAGCGTGAGGGCTGGAGAGCCAGTAAGAGCCCTGAGTCGCGATGCTCAGGCACCCCCCTTTAACGTGCAAGTGTTCGACATGAAGAAGAAGGGCGCCGCGGACGTCATTGAGTAATGATGCATAACTGAAAATAAACGCGGAAGGGATACACGCCGCTGGGTCTAACCCGAGCGACCCGGGGATGATGCAGCCCGAGGGGCGCCCCCAGCAAAGCAAGCTAGCGACTGAAAAGCTAAAAAGGGATACATGCCACAGGGACGGACCCACGCGGCCTGGGAATGACGGAACCCTGGGATGGCGCTCCCAGCTGAGAATGAAACTTAAAAGATGTCACCTGAAGATGTCGTTGATGCAGTGGCGCTAGTGCAGCAGACTCGGTGGGCTGCGGAAGCTGATCCTCACGAGCCCCCAGGCCCGGGGGCCTCGGGAGGCTCCGGGGGCACTGGCGGCTCCTCGTGAGCGGCCTCCATCTCCGCCAGGGCTGCGGACCACCTGCCTTCTTGCGCCTCCAAGATGCCCCTCATGATGCGCTGGTACGCCGCAGCCACGCTCGGCAGGCCATAAGGCATGCGAACATAGCTGTGGGGTGGTCCTCCGCAGCGCCCCGCTTGTGAGGGCCAGAGGCGCTCCGTCGTGGCGATCTGATTGAGCCCTGGTATGTCGATGCAGACGCGCAACCCACCATCCTCGCCTGGATGGGGAGCCACAGCTGGTGGGCGACGGCAACCCCTCATGATCCTTGACTCCTGTAGTTCTTGTATGGCCTTGCTAACAAACTCCTGCTGGTCTGACCTTCCTTCCCTGGCTTCATTCCAAGGGAAGCGTGTTTCGAAACACGCCTCCACATGGTGCCCCAGCGCCTCCCTCGTGACCTTGGCGAGGTCGGTGGCCCTCCAGGTGAGAGCCCCCGAGCCCTGCCTGAGGAGGGCGCCGGGCGTGCTTCCCTATGTGATTGAAGGAGGGTCCCCCTGGGCAAACGCGGGCCTTGAAGGGCCTGCCTCCAGAGGGTCTGAGCCTGACGTTGTCTTCTTCTTCTTGGGGGTGGTCTCAGGAAGCCTCCTGCTTCCGCGATCTGGGTCTTCTAGTGACGCGGCCTGAAAGGCTCGCTCCAAGGCACACACTGCATCCTTCTCTTGACATGGCACCGTGATGATGCCGCCGCTCCCTGGCATCTTGAGGACGTTGTAGCCATGGTGAGTCACGGCCATGAACTTGGCCAGCGCCGGGTACCCGAGGATGGCGTTGTACGGCAGGGGGATGTGGGCGACGTCAAAGTCGATGAGCTCGGTGCGGTAGTTGTCGTAGGTGCCGAAGGTGACTGGGAGGCGGACCTGCCCGATCGGGATCGTGGAACCGTCGGTGACTCCGGAGAAGGGCTTGGTTGGCTGAAGCTGGTCATATGGCACTTGGAGGCTGTTGAACATTTCCACGGACAAGACATTAAGCCCCGCCCCTCCATCGATGAGGGTCCTGGTGACCAGAACGTTGCTGATGACTGGGGAATAAAGCATTGTGAGGAATCTGGCTGTGGCTGTGCATTTGAGCTAGTCTGCTGAGCTGAACGTGATGGTGCAGGCCGACCACATGAGGGGACGCGTTGCTTCAAGCTTGGGGAGGACTGCATTCACTTCGCGAGCAAACTGCTTGAAGATGCGTTGGGAGGCTGAGGCTTGAGCTCCGCCCAGGATGCAGGCGATGGCACGAGGCTCCTGGAAGCCCCCAGCCCCCTCGTCTTGGTGGCTGTCTTCATTCCTTCTCGGCTGCGGCGGCAACGGCGGCAGGCCTGGGTTGCCGTGGGGGCGATCCTCACGAGGCCGATCCCTCCAGTCCCCCTCGCGAGGCGGGTCGCGCCAGCGGTCCTCGCGAGGTTGGTCGCGCCAGCCTGGACGTGGGCCGCGGTCTTCCCAGCGTCCCGGGTTCTTTCCTCCTCCTCGGCCGTAGCCCCGGTCAGGGCGTCGTCCGACTCTTCCTTCTCGCATGGCACGGAGTTCTTGGCATTCGTTGGTGTTGTGGGTGTGGAGGTCGTGGTACACACAGTACCGGCTGCCCCTAGAGGATTCAGGCCCCGCTTGGTGTCTGGTTCTGCCGCGAGCACGGCAGCCCCCTTGCGCTTCACGTCCTTGGCCTTGGGCTTCTTCTCTTCTGGGTCTGCGGCAGGCAGCTCGAGGAGGGAGAGGCATCCCTCCTCAGCTCTGACGCACTTGGTCGCCAGGTTGAACAGCTCCAGGGAGGTGCAGAGGTCTTCATGCATCGCCAGCTCCTCCTTCATCTTGACGTCGGGCACACCATCAGAGAAGGCTGAAATGATGGCTTCTTCA
Source organism: Aegilops umbellulata (assembly GCA_032464435.1). NCBI lineage: Eukaryota > Viridiplantae > Streptophyta > Magnoliopsida > Poales > Poaceae > Aegilops > Aegilops umbellulata. The sequence goes on along the minus strand of CP136056.1, from coordinate 227,638,927 downwards.
GACACCCTGGGGATCTTGAGGCGCGCGCTGTTGAAGCGCTGGATGTACTTCTACAGGGTCTCTCCAGGTTGCTGCTTGATGCGGCGCATGTCGCTCACGGCGGGAGGCCGGCCGCGGGTACCTTGGAAGTTGGCGATGAAGCGGGTACGCATCTGGTCCCAGGAGGAGATCGTGCCTGGGGCCAGGTTCAGGAGCCAAGTGTGAGCACCTTCCTTCAGCGCCATGGGGAACCAGTTCGCCATGACCTTCTCGTCCCCGCTGGCAGCTTTGATTCCCAGCTCGTAGAGTTGGAGGAACTCCGTGGGATCAGTTGTGCCGTCGTAGCGAGGAGGCAGGTCCGGCTTGAACTTGCCGGGCCACGCGACGCTACGCAGCTCGGGGGTGTAGGCGCGGCAGCCAGCGGTGGCCGCGGGAGGTTTTGGTTGAGGAAGAGCTTGGCCTTGTGGGTTCCCTTGCGCTGCAGCTAGGAGCAGCGCGGGGTCTTGACGTGCCGAAGCTGGAGCAGGGTCTCGGCGAGCCGGGGCCAGGAGCACCCGGGCGGCCTCTTGCGGTCGCGGGACTTCTTGGCAGCTCCGTTCCGGCTGGGCCGGCGCATGGTGGAGCGGGTTCCGCCCAGGAGCTGCGCGCCTTGGGGCCATGGCATCTTCTTGGAAAGGTGGTGGCTGGAACGCCCCCGGGGCTTCACTGCCCATGCGGGGCGGAGTGCGGCGCAGCGGTGCGGAAGGCGCGGGAGAGCCCCCTGCGGCGCGGACGAGCTCGGCGACGCGGTCGAGCCACTCCTTGTAGACGTCGTTGACGGGGCGGTAGCGCAGGAGCTCATTTGCCGCGATGAGCGCAGCTTGAGCCTCCAAGGGCGCGCGCAGCGCGTGCGATGAAGAACCGGCTGGGGTGAGCGACGGAGTGGCGGTGCGGCCATCCCGCCGCACAGACGGGTGCTGAGAGGATGCTTGCTGCTCGTTCCCCGCCGGGCCGGTGGCGGCGTTGACGGCGGGCGACGGGGAACGACGAGGACGCCCTCCGACAGGGGCCGTCTGGACGGCGCGGGAGGCGATGGCGGCCCGGCGCTCGGCGCGGGCCCGACGAGCGTCAGACATGGATGCGGTGGTCGGAGGAGAGCGAAGCGGTGGATGACTGATTCCGGCGCACCCCTACCTGGCGCGCCAAATGTCGGATCACGGGGTCCGGCAGACCCTTAAGGTTCGAACTCTGGGGTGCGCGTGGAGATCAAGCCCTCTACCTCTCCGTCTCGTTAGGATCTAAACTACTGCAAGAACAACACAAGAGACACAGGGTTTATACTTGTTCGGGCCACCATTGTGGTGTAATACCCTACTCCAGTGTGGTGCGGTGGATTGCCTCTAGGGATGATGAGGAAGAAAAGTACAAAGGGGAACGACCTCGCGAGGGTCTGTTCTTGGCTAGGGGATGAACTGCTGGGGGGAGTTCAATCGCCCTTCTCTCTCTCTCTCTCCCTCTCTCTACTTGCTCTAGGTCCTGAATCAGATTGGATTCCCCCTTTGCTCTAGATGCTCTCCCTCCTACCCTAGGGGTGGCTAGTCCTATTTATAGGCAAAGGCCCTGGGCCTCTTCCCAAATATTGAGCGGGAAGGGCGCCAACAATTGGCTGATTTGAAGGGGAACATCGGGTACACTTATCCTGACTAAAGTTGGTCTTCCCCTGCCAAAGGTTCTGGTGATGACGCTGGCTTGGGCTCCACAGTGACTTCCTCCTTGTCGTGGAGCTGGTCTTGGTCTCGTTGCACCGAAATGGGTGCCTTTGCTTGATCCTCCCGCCTGCGCTTGCCCCCTTTGCACCAAAGAGGAAAGGGAGGACGCTGCGCGGGCTGGCGCCCGCCTGGCACCTTTGATCATCATGGCTTGCGTCATGGGCACCTCGTGAGGTACCCCACCTTGATCTCTCCGCCTCCTCGCGAGCCAGCCTAAGGAGGCCGTGCCGGAGGAAGCGCCGTGTCGTCCGCCTCGCGAGGCTTGGCCCCTCGCGAGGGTCTTGAGCTTTGTGTTGATGAAGATGGGCCACGTTGGGCCCCCACTCAAGCCACGCCGCAGGCCGTAGGCAGGCAAGTCTGGGGACCCCAGTTCCCAGAACGCCGACAAGAACTCCGCGCCATGCGAGAAGGAAGGATCGGCCGACGCCCTGACCGCGCTGACCGGGGCTACGGCCGAGGAGGAGGAAGGAACCCAGGACGCTGGGAAGATCGCGGCCCGCGCCAAGGGTGGCGTGATCAACCTCGCGAGGACCGCTGGCGGGACCTGCCTCGCAAGGGGGATTGGAGGGATCAGCCTCGTGAGGATCGCCTGCAGGGCAACGCAGGCCTCCCCCCACTATCGCCTCAGCCAAGGAGGAACGAAGACCGCCACCAAGACGAGGGGGCTGGGGGCTTCCAGGAGCCACACGCAATCGCCTGCATCCTAGGCGGAGCTCAAGCCCCAGCCTCCCAACGTATCTTCAAGCAGTTTGCCCGTGAAGTGAATGCAGTCCTCCCCAGGCTCGAAGCAACGCGCCTTCTCAGGTGGTCGGCGTGCACCATCACGTTCAGCTCAGCGGATCAGCTCAAGTGCGCGGCCACGGCCGGGGTCCTCCCGATGCTTTGCTCTCCAGTCATCAGCAACGTACTGGTCACCAGGACCCTCATCGACGGTGGGGCAGGGCTCAACGTCCTGTCCGTGGAAACATTCAACAATCTCCAAGTGCCCTATGACCAGCTTCAGCCAACCAAGCCTTTCTCCGGAGTCACCGACGGTTCCACGATCCCGATTGGGCAGGTCCGCCTCCCTGTCACCTTCAGGGCCCGCAGCAACTACCGCACCGAGCTCATCGACTTCGACGTCACTCACATCCTCCTGCCGTACAACGCCATCCTCGGGTACCCAGCGCTGGCCAAGTTCATGGCCGTAACTCATCATGGCTACAACGTCCTCAAGATGCCAGGAAGTGGCGGAGTCATCACGGTGCCATGTGAAGAAAAGGATGCAGTGTGTTCCCTGGAGCGAGCCTTTCAGGCCGTGTCACTAGAAGACCCAGATCGTGGAAGCAGGAGGCTTCCCGAGATCACCGCCAAAAAGAAGAAGACATTGTCAGGCTCAGCCCCTCAGGAGGCAGGCCCCTCAAGTCCCGTGTCCGCCCAAGGGGACCCTCCATCCATCGCATAGGAAAGCGCGCCCGGCGCCCTCCTCAGGCAGGGCTCAGGGGCTCTCACCTGGAGGGCCACCGACCTGGCCAGGGTCACTAGGGAGGCGCTTGGGCACCACGTGGAGGCGTGCCTCGAAGCACGTTTCCCTCAAGAAGGAGCAAGGCAAGGAAGGTCAAACCAGCAGGAGTTCGTTAACAAGGCCGTTCAAGAACTACAAGAGTCAAGAATCGTGAGAGGTTGCCACCGTCTACCAGCTATGGCCCCCCATCCAGGCGAGGATGGTGGGCTGCGCATCTGCATCAACGTACCAGGGCTCAATCAAGTCGCCACGATGGAGCGCCTCTGGCCCTCACAAGTGGGGCGTTGTGGAGGTCCACCCCACAGCTATGTTCGCATGCCTTACGGCTTGCCGAGCGTGGCTGCTGCGTACCAGCGCCTCATGAGGGGCATCATGGAGACTCAGGAAGACAGGCATTCCGCAGTCCTGGTGGAGATGGAGATGATTCGCGAGGAGCCACCAGCGCCTCCGGAGCCTCCTTAGGCCCCTGGGCCTGGGGGCTCGTGAGGATCGGCTCCCGCAGTCCACCGAGTCTGCTACACCAACACCACTTCATCCGCGACAACCCCAGGTGACATCTTTCAAGCTTCATTTCCGGCTGGGACCGCCCCCCAGGGCTGCTTCATTCCCAGGCCGCGTGGGTCCGTCCCTGCGTCATGTATCCCTTTTTAGTTTTCGATCATTAGCTTGCTTTGTTGGGGGCGCCGGTCGGGCTACATCATCCCCAGGCCACTCGGGCCAGGCCCATTGGCGTGTATCTTCCTTGCATTTATTTCCAATTATGCACTCGCCTATCATGCTTGATTACTTGACGCCTGTTCACAGCACCTCTTCTCCCCAATGTCGACCACTTGCACGTTAAAGGGGGGGGGGTACCTGAGCATCGCGACTCGGGGCTCTTACTGGCTCTCCAGCCCTCACCATCTGGCCTTGTCCACGGCATCGCGACCTGGCATACCAGCGACGGCTGAGACAAGCTCGAGGGCTGGGACCCGAGGACGTAGATGTTGGAAATATGCCCTAGAGGCAATAATAAAAGCATTATTATTATATTTCCTTATTCACGATAATTGTCTTTATTCGTGCTATAATTGTGTTATCCGGAAATCGTAATACATGTGTGAATAACAGACAACAACGTGTCCCTAGTAAGCCTCTAGTTGACTAGCTCGTTGATCAAAAGATAGTCATGGTTTCCTGACTATGGGCATTGGATGTCAATGATAACGAGATCACATCATTAGGAGAATGATGTGATGGACAAGACCCAATCCTAAACATAGCATAAGATCGCATAGTTCGTTTGCTAGAGTTTTCCAATGTCAAGTATCCTTTCCTTAGACCATGAGATCGTGTAACTCCCGGATAGTGTAGGAGTGCTTTGGGTGTGCCAAACGTCACAACGTAACTGGGTGACTATAAAGGTATACTACGGGTATCTCTGAAAGTGTTTGTTGGGTTGACACGGATCGAGACTGGGATTTGTCACTCCGCTTGACGGAGAGGTATCACCGGGCCCTCTCGGTAATGCATCATCATAATGAGCTCAATGTGATCAAAGTGTTTGATCACGGGATCATGCATTATGGTACGAGAAAAGTGACTTGCCGGCAATGAGATTGAACGAGGTATTGGGATACCGACGATCGAATCTCGGGCAAGTAAAATACCGATTGACAAAGGGAATCGTATACGGGATTAATTGAATCCTCAACATCGTGGTTCATCCGATGAGATCATCGTGGAGCATGTGGGATCCAACATGGGTATCCAGATCCCGCTGTTGGTTATTGCCCGAGAGCCGTCTCGGTCATGTCTGCATGTCTCCCGAACCCGTAGGGTCTACACACTTAAGGTTCGGTGATGCTAGGGTTGTGAAGATATGTATAAGTAGTAACCCGAATGTTGTTCGGAGTCCTGGACGAGATCCCGGACGTCACGAGGAGTTTCGGAATGGTCCGAAGGTAAAGAATTATATATAGAAAGTGCTGTTTTGGCCATCGGGACAAGTTTCGGGGTTATCGGTATTGTACCGGGACCACCGGAGGGTCCCGGGGGGTCCACCGGGTGGGGTCACTTGCCTCGGGGGGGCACATGGGCTCTAGGGGGTGCGCCTTGGCCTGCATGGGCCAAGGGGAACCAGCCCCTAGAGGCCCATGCGCCTAGAGGGGGGGGAAACCCTAAAGAAGGGGGCACCCCTTGCTTGGGGGGCAAGCCCCACCCATTGGCCACCGCCCCCTAGGAGATTGCATCTCCTAGGGCCGCCGCCCCCCTAGGGGGCTATATAAAGGGGGGAGGGGAGTGGGGCAGCGCACCCTTGCTCCTGGCGCCTTCCTCTCCCTCTCCAACACCTCCTCCTCCTCCGTAGAGCTCGGCGGAGCTCTGTCGGAGTACTGCAGCTCCACCATCACCACGCCGTCGTGCTGCTGCTGGAGCCTTCTTCCCCAACCTCTCCTTTGCCTTGCTGGATCAAGAAGAAGGAGACGTTACGCTGACCGTACGTGTGTTGAACACGGAGGTGCTGTCCTTTCGGTGCTAGGATCTCCGGTGATTTGGATCACGTCGTGTACGACTACCTCATCCCCGTTCGTTGAACGCTTCCGCTCACGATCTACAAAGTGGTATGTAGATGGAATCTCTCTCCCATGACTCGTTGCTAGATAAACTCATAGATGGATCTTGGTGAAACCGTAGGAAAATTTTTAATTTTCTGCAACGTTCCCCAACAGTGGCATCATGAGCTAGGTCTATGCGTAGTTCTCTATTGCACGAGTAGAACACAATTTGTTGTGGGCGTAGATGTTGTCAACTTTCTTGCCGCTACTAGTCTTATCTTGCTTCAGCGGTATTGTGGGATGAAGCGGCCCAGACCAACCTTACACGTACTCTTACGTGAGACCGGTTCCACCGACTAACATGCACTAGTTGCATAAGGTGGCTGGCGGGTGTCTGTCTCTCCCACTTTAGTTGGAGCGGATTCGATGAAAAGGGTCCTTATGAAGGGTAAATAGAAGTTGACAAATCACGTTGTGGCTTTCACGTAGGTAAGAAAACGTTCTTGCTAGAACCCTAATTCAGCCACGTAAAACTTGCAACAACAATTAGAGGACGTCTAACTTGTTTTTGCAGCAAGTGCTTTGTGATATGATATGGCCAAAGTTGTGATGAATGATGAATGATCTATATGTGATGTATGAGATGTTCATGCTATTGTAATAGGAATCACGACTTGCATGTCGATGAGTATGACAACCGGCAGGAGCCATAGGAGTTGTCTTTATTTTTTGTATGACCTGCGTGTCATTGAGAAACGCCATGTAAATTACTTTACTTTATTGCTAAACGCGTTAGCCATAGTAGTAGAAGTAATAGTTGGCGAGCAACTTCATGGAGACACGATGATGGAGATCATGATGATGGAGATCATGGTGTCAAGCCGGTGACAAGATGATCATGGAGCCCCAAGATGGAGATCAAAAGAGCTATGTGATATTGGCCATATCATGTCACGTTTATTATTTGATTGCATGTGATGTTTATCATGTTTTGCATCTTGTTTACTTAGAACGACGGTAGTAAATAAGATGATCCCTCATAATAATTTCAAGAAGTGTTCCCCCTAACTGTGCACCGTTGCGACAGTTCGTTGTTTCGAAGCACCACGTGATGATCGGGTGTGATAGATTCTAACGTTCACACACAACGGGTGTAAGACAGATTTACACATGCAAACACTTAGGTTGACTTGATGAGCCTAGCATGTATAGACATGGCCTCGGAACACAGAAGACGGAAAGGTCGAGCATGAGTCGTATAGAAGATACGATCAACATGTAGATGTTCACCAATGTTGACTAGTCCGTCTCACGTGATGATCGGACACGGCCTAGTTGACTTGGATCATGTAATACTTAGATGACTAGAAGAGGGATGTCTATCTAAGTGGGAGTTCATTAAATAATTTGATTAAATGAACTTTATTATCATGAACTTAGTCTAAAATATTTACAATATGTCTTGTAGATCATATGGCCAACGTAGTCCTCAACTTCAATGCGTTCCTAGAGAAAACCAAGCTGAAAGACGATGGCAGCAACTATACGGACTGGGTCCGGAACCTGAGGATCATCCTCATAGCTGCCAAGAAAGATTATGTCCTATGAGCACCGCTGGGTGACGCACCTATTCTCCCTGCAGAACAAGACGTTATGAACGCTTGGCAGTCACGTTCCGATGATTACTCCCTCGTTCAGTGCGGCATGCTTTACAGCTTAGAGCCGGGGCTCCAAAAGCGTTTTGAGAGACATGGAGCATATGAGATGTTCGAAGAGCTGAAAATGGTTTTCCAAGCTCATGCCCGGGTCGAGAGATATGAAGTCTCCGACAAATTCTTTAGCTGTAAGATGGAGGAAAATAGCTCTGTCAGTGAACACATACTCAAGATGTCTGGGTTGCACAACCGCTTGACTCAACTGGAAGTTAATCTCCCGGATGAAGCGGTCATTGACAGAATCCTCCAGTGGCTTCCACCTAGCTACAAGAGCTTTGTGATGAACTACAACATGCAGGGGATGGTAAAGACCATTCCTGAGGTATATGCTATGCTGAAATCAGCAGAGATAAAAATCAAGAAGGAGCATCAAGTGTTGAGGGTGAATAAAACCACTAAGTTCAAGAAGGGCAAGGGTAAAAAGAATTTCAAGAAGGACGGCAAGGAGGTTGCCGCGCCCGGTAAGCAAGTTGCCGGGAAGAAGCCAAAGAATGGACCCAAGCCCGAGACTGAGTGTTTTTATTGCAAGGGAAGTGGTCACTGGAAGCGGAACTGCCCCAAATACTTAGCGGACAAGAAGGCCGGCAAAACAAAAGGTATATGTGATATACATGTAATTGATGTGTACCTTACCAGTACTCATAGTAGCTCTTGGGTATTTGATACCGGTGCAGTTGCTCACATTTGTAACTCAAAGCAGGAGCTGCGGAATAAACGGAGACTGACGAAGGACGAGGTGACGATGCGCGTCGGGAATGGTTCCAAGGTCGATGTGATCGCCGTCGGCACGCTACCTCTACATTTACCTACGGGATTAGTTTTAAACCTCAATAATTGTTATTTAGTGCCAAGTTTGAGCATGAACATTGTGTCTGGATCTCGTTTAATTCGAGATGGCTACTCATTTAAATCCGAGAATAATGGTTGTTCTATTTATATGAGAGATATGTTTTATGGTCATGCTCCGATGGTTAATGGTTTATTCTTAATGAATCTCGTACGTGATGATACACATATTCATAGTGTGAATACCAAAAGGGTTAAAGTTGACAACAATAGTCCCACATATTTGTGGCACTGCTGCCTTGGTCACATAGGTGTCAAACGCATGAAGAAGCTCCATGCAGATGGACTTTTAGAGTCTCTTGATTATGAATCATTTGACACGTGCGAACCATGCCTCATGGGTAAAATGACCAAGACTCCGTTCTCAGGAACAATGGAGCGAGCAACCAACTTGTTGGAAATCATACATACCGATGTGTGCGGTCCAATGAGTGTTGAGGCTCGCGGTGGCTATCGTTATGTTCTCACCCTCACTGATGACTTGAGTAGATATGGGTATATCTACTTAATGAAACACAAGTCTGAGACCTTTGAAAAGTTCAAGGAATTTCAGAGTGAGGTTGAAGATCAACGTGATAGAAAGATCAAGTTTCTACGATCAGATCGTGGAGGAGAATACTTGAGTCACGAATTTGGCACACACTTAAGAAAATGTGGAATAGTTTCACAACTCACGCCGCCTGGAACACCTCAGCGTAATGGTGTGTCCGAACGTCGTAATCGCACTCTATTAGATATGGTGCGATCTATGATGTCTCTTACCGATTTACCGCTATCTTTTTGGGGCTATGCTTTAGAGACTGCTGCATTCACTTTAAATAGGGCTCCGTCGAAATCCGTTGAGACGACACCGTATGAATTATGGTTTGGGAAGAAACCTAAGCTGTCGTTTCTAAAAGTTTGGGGATGCGATTCTTATGTCAAGAAACTTCAACCTGAAAAGCTCGAACCCAAGTCAGAAAAATGTGTATTCATAGGATACCCTAAAGAAACTATTGGGTATACCTTCTACCTCAGATCCGAAGGCAAGATCTTTGTTGCCAAGAATGGATCCTTTCTAGAGAAAGAGTTTCTCTCGAAAGAAGTAAGTGGGAGGAAAGTAGAACTTGATGAAGTGTTACCTCTTGAACCGGAGAATGGCGAAACTCAAGAAAACGTTTCTGAGGTGCCTGCACCGACTAGAGAGGTAATTAATGATGATGATCAAGATACTTCTAATCAAGCTCCTACTGAAATTCGAAGGTCCACAAGGACACGTTCCGCACCAGAGTGGTACGGCAACCCTGTCTTGGAAATCATGTTGTTAGACAACGGTGAACCATTGAACTATGAGGAAGCAATGGCGGGCCCGGATTCCGACAAATGGCTAGAAGCCATGAAATCCGAGATAGGATCCATGTATGAAAACGAAGTATGGACTTTGACTGACTTGCCCGTTGAGCGGCGAGCCATAGAAAATAAATGGATCTTTAAGAAGAAGACAGACGCGGATGGTAATGTGACCATCTATAAAGCTCGGCTTGTCGCTAAGGGTTATCGACAAGTTCAAGGGGTTGACTACGATGAGACTTTCTCACCGGTAGCGAAGCTGAAGTCCGTCCGAATCATGTTAGCAATTGCCGCATTCTACGATTATGAAATATGGCAAATGGACGTCAAAACGGCGTTCCTTAATGGTTTCCTTAAGGAAGAATTGTATATGATGCAGCCGGAAGGTTTTGTCGATCCTAAGAATGCTGACAAGGTGTGCAAGCTCCAATGCTCGATTTATGGGCTGGTGCAAGCATCTCGGAGTTGGAACATTCGCTTTGATGAGATGATCAAAGCATTTGGGTTTACGCAGACTTATGGAGAAGCCTGCGTTTACAAGAAAGTGAGTGGGAGCTCTGTAGCATTTCTCATACTATATGTAGATGACATACTTTTGATGGGAAATGATATAAAACTCTTGGACAGCATTAAGGCCTACTTGAATAAAAGTTTTTCAATGAAGGACCTTGGAGAAGCTGCTTATATATTAGGCATCAAGATCTATAGACATAGATCAAGACGCCTCATAGGTCTTTCACAAAGCACATACCTTGATAAGATATTGAAGAAGTTCAATATGGATCAATCTAAGAAGGGGTTCTTACCTGTGTTACAAGGTGTGAAATTGAGCTCAGCTCAATTTCCGACCACGACAGAAGATATAGAAGAGATGAGTGTCATCCCCTATGCCTCAGCCATAGGTTCTATTATGTATGCCATGCTGTGTACCAAACCTGATGTAAACCTTGCCGTAAGTTTGGTAGGAAGGTACCAAAGTAATCCCGGCAAGGAACACTGGACAGCGGTCAAGAATATCCTGAAGTACCTGAAAAGCACTAAGGAAATGTTTCTCGTTTATGGAGGTGACGAAGAGCTCGTTGTAAAGGGTTACGTCGACGCTAGCTTTGACACAGATCTTGATGACTCTAAGTCACAAACCGGATACGTGTATATTTTGAATGGTGGGGCAGTAAGCTGGTGCAGTTGCAAGCAAAGCGTCGTGGCGGGATCTACATGTGAAGCGGAATACATGGCAGCCTCGGAGGCAGCACATGAAGCAATTTGGGTGAAGGAGTTCATCACCGACCTCGGAGTCATACCCAATGCGTCGGGGCCAATCAAACTCTTCTGTGACAACACTGGAGCTATTGCACTTGCCAATGAGCCCAGGTTTCACAAGAAGACCAGGCACATCAAGCGTCGCTTCAACTCCATTCGTGAAAATGTTCAAGATGGAGACATAGAAATTTGTAAAGTGCACACGGATCTGAATGTCGCAGATCCGTTGACTAAACCTCTCCCTAAGGCAAAACATGATCAACACCAGAACTCTATGGGTGTTCGATTCATTACAATGTAACTAGATTATTGACTCTAGTGCAAGTGGGAGACTGTTGGAAATATGCCCTAGAGGCAATAATAAAAGCATTATTATTGTATTTCCTTATTCATGATAATTGTCTTTATTCGTGCTATAATTGTGTTATCCGGAAATCGTAATACATGTGTGAATAACAGACAACAACGTGTCCCTAGTAAGCCTCTAGTTGACTAGCTCGTTGATCAAAAGATAGTCATGGTTTCCTGACTATGGGCATTGGATGTCAATGATAACGAGATCACATCATTAAGAGAATGATGTGATGGACAAGACCCAATCCTAAACATAGCATAAGATCGCATAGTTCGTTTGCTAGAGTTTTCCAATGTCAAGTATCCTTTCCTTAGACCATGAGATCGTGTAACTCCCGGATAGTGTAGGAGTGCTTTGGGTGTGCCAAACGTCACAACGTAACTGGGTGACTATAAAGGTATACTACGGGTATCTCTGAAAGTGTTTGTTGGGTTGACACGGATCGAGACTGGGATTTGTCACTCCGCTTGACGGAGAGGTATCACCGGGCCCTCTCGGTAATGCATCATCATAATGAGCTCAATGTGATCAAAGTGTTTGATCACGGGATCATGCATTACCGTACGAGAAAAGTGACTTGCCGGTAACGAGATTGAACGAGGTATTGGGATACCGACGATCGAATCTCGGGCAAGTAAAATACCGATTGACAAAGGGAATCGTATACGGGATTAATTGAATCCTCGACATCGTGGTTCATCCGATGAGATCATCGTGGAGCATGTGGGAGCCAACATGGGTATCCAGATCCCGCTGTTGGTTATTGCCCAAGAGCCGTCTCGGTCATGTCTGCATGTCTCCCGAACCCGTAGGGTCTACACACTTAAGGTTCGGTGACGCTAGGGTTGTGAAGATATGTATAAGCAGTAACCCGAATGTTGTTCAGAGTCCCGGATGAGATCCCGGACGTCACGGGGAGTTTCGGAATGGTCTGGAGGTAAAGAATTATATATAGAAAGTGTTGTTTTGGCCATCGGGACAAGTTTCGGGGTTATCGGTATTGTACCAGGACCACCGGAGGGTCCCGGGGGGTCCACCGGGTGGGGTCACCTGCCTCGGGGGGCCACATGGGCTCTAGGGGGTGCGCCTTGGCCTGCATGGGCCAAGGGGAACCAGCCCCTAGAGGCCCATGCGCCTAGAGGGGGGGAACCCTAAAGAAGGGGGCGCCCCTTGCTTGGGGGGCAAGCCCCACCCCTTGGCCGCCGCCCCCTAGGAGATTGCATCTCCTAGGGCCGGCGCCCCCCCTAGGGGGCTATATAAAGGGGGGAGGGGAGGGGGGCAGCGCACCCTTGCTCCTGGCGCCTCCCTCTCCCTCTCCAACACCTCCTCCTCCTCCGTAGAGCTCGGCGGAGCCCTGTTGGAGTACTGCAGCTCCACCATCACCACGCCGTCGTGCTGCTGCTGGAGCCTTCTTCCCCAACCTCTCCTTTGCCTTGCTGGATCAAGAAGAAGGAGACATTACGCTGACCGTACGTGTGTTGAACGCGGAGGTGCCGTCCTTTCGGTGCTAGGATCTCCGGTGATTTGGATCACGTCGTGTACGACTACCTCATCCTCGTTCGTTGAACGCTTCCGCTCGCGATCTACAAAGTGGTATGTAGATGCAATCTCTCTCCCATGACTCGTTGCTAGATGAACTCATAGATGGATCTTGGTGAAACCGTAGGAAAAATTTTAATTTTCTCCAACGTTCCCCAACAGTAGAGTGCCGACATCTAACCCAATATGCAGGAACATATCTCAAGATATGGCCCAGTGCTAGGCGCAACCCGCCTAGAGGTAGGGCCCCGTGAGTCCCGCGCTGGCTCACGGGTGCCCAGATACACCTCACCTAGCCCTACCGTGCCGGCCACGTGTCAGGGCGAGGCTGTACACGCCCCGAGGGCTCCTCCCGGAGGGGAGCCCCCTCCCACGCACTAGTGGAAGCACCATGCTTCGCGCTGGCTGACGATACTGCCGAGGAGCGGCTATGCCCGTACACATACGGAAGCGCTATGCTCCGCGCTGGTGATAAACAACTAAGGGTGGCCTCCGGGCCGCATCAACCTCAGGGATCCCAGAGCTTAGTGTCTAGCCTCATCGCAACGCCTCCCCTTGGGAGCGCCGCGCGAGGGGGCTAGGCACGGGGGCTACGACTGGGTCACGCCCAGGCGTACGCCACCCAGCCAGGCCCCTCGGGCCTAGTTCGTCGCGCGTCTCTCCCCGAGCGGAGCCAAGGTATGAAGACCGTTTGAGCGTCAAGGGGTACTCCTGAGCATCGCGACTCAGGAGCCTAACTGGTCCCGTAGCCCCTCACTCCTTAGTTCCGAAAGGCTATGCTGGGTGAGGTACACGCGGGGCCGGGCTCTGCAGACGTAGAACGGTGGTCTCACTCGCATCTCACCTCATCGCCCGCTGTTTGCGCGTCAAGGGGGACCCCTGAGCATCGCGACTTAGGGGCCTAACTGGCTCTGTAGCCCCTCACTCCTTAGTTCCGAAAGGCTATGCTGGGTGAGGTACACGCGGAGTCGGGCCCTCCAGACGTAGAAGGACAGATACACCTACATCACACTTCCCTACTTGTTGTTCGTGCGCCAAGGGGGACTCCTGAGCATCGTGACTTAGGAGCCTAACTTGTCAGGTAGCCCCTCACTCCTTTGGTCCCGTCCTGGTTTCCGGTCGGGGCTAATGCTGGGTGAGGTACGCGCGCGGCCGGGCTCTGCCGGCGTAGAACACAAGCAAGTAGGGAGGAAAAGCGTAAAACTCAAAGAAATTAAAAGCAAATATTACAGTCCATACTGTCGTCTCAGTACCAAACACAAGTTTAAATGCCTCCTCGAGGCATGATGCATGTGCAGGAAGTAAAAGAAGAATAGGAGCGGCAGCGGAGTCACTTGTCGGCGATGGGGCAGCGCGGAGTGGCCTCGCTTCGCGGAGCAGTAGGGCCGGCAGCGCCTTGCTTCGGCTTGGTGCTGAAGGCCCGGAACTTCCCTAGCAGCGCCTCGGCGCGCCCCTTCACGGCTTCGACAGCAGCAGCAGCACCCTCGCCACTCACCGGCTCCAACAGGCCGTCGAGGTCTGCACTGGGATTGCAAAGGTAGATGTGGGCAATGACCCGCGTCAGCGCAGCAGAGGACAAGACTCGCGCCTCGGCCTCGGCCGTGGGGCCGAGGCCAAGGGAGACATCCCCAAGGGCACGAACCAGGAAGGGAAGCAGCTTGGCGGGGCCATCCTCGTCACCGGCCAGCGGGCTCTGCAGGCCGCTCTCGTAGAGCGTCTTCAGCGAAGCACGGGCATCTTTCTCCATGTCTGCGAAGGCCACGCGATCCTCGGCAAGGACCCGGGCCTTGCGATCCAGCTTGGCCTTCGTCACCTCCATCTCCTTCTTCAGCGTGCCTAGGCGGTCGCGGTGCTTCTTGAGCTTGGCCTCCCGATCCTCGATGGCCGCCTCGCGAGCCTTCGCGCCTTCTTCCTGCTCCTGGCGAAGGCGGACCTCCTTCGCGAGCTGGTCCCGCAGGCCCTGCAGCTCATCCTCCAGCTCCTTGCAGCGACCACGGACTCCAACCACCTCTCCCAGGGCCGCGTCTCGAGCAGCCTTCGCCTCGAGAGTGGCCTCCCTCTCTCCGTCACAGGCCGTCGAAGCCTGAACCAGTGCCGCCCGAATCGAGGCGTCGGAACGGATCCACCCTGAAGCCAGCTCCAGGCGCCCGGCCACCAGGCGAGGGTCGGCGCCAAGAAGATCCTGCCGCAGCCGGTCCAGTTCAGTGACGGCATGCTCCAGGACGGCGGAAGAAGGCGGGGAAGCATCGGCGCGCTCGGAGGCAGCATGAGGAGTTGGGGGAGGAGCGGACGGTGGAATAGGAGGAGAAGGTAGCGGCGATGAGACCACAGCATCTTGAGGCAGAGTCTGCTGCACCCCAACGACCGTGGTGCCGGCAGCAGGTAGGGTCACCTCAGGAGTCACTTGGGCCATGGGGGCTGGGCTCGCCCCAGCCAGCTCAGCTAGGCCGCGCAAGGATGATCGGGCAGGAGAAGCCCGTGCGTCACGGTCGCCTTCCCCTGCAGGCGGAGGCGTTGCCGCGGACGGGGCATCGGGAGCCCCCTTCGGCTTCTTCGCCGCGGGCGCCAGCCTATCCAAAGAGAAGCAAACATCAAGCCTCAGCGGCGGGACAAGGAACAAAAGGCGAATAATCAAGCACTTACGGGTCGTCGCTGGAGAACTCGAGGAGCCTTCGGCCATACTTGAAGCCAGAAAGCCGAGCGGAGGGATCAGCCTCAGACGCAGAGGGCGTGTCTGCGGACCGCCCCGGAGCCGGAACGGACCCACGGGGGATCAGCCCGGTTCTGCCCTTCTTCGGGATCGGGGGTGAGCTCCCGCTACCCAGCACGTCGTCGACCTCATCATCATCGCTTGACGAAAGGCGGAGAGTACGGGACTTGCGCCAGGGGAGGGGAGCCCTCGACTCTCCGTCAGTTGCCTCGGAGTCAGGGCCCTCCTCCCGCTCCTCTTCGCCCTCCTCTCTGCTGGAGTTGCCGGAGGACACGTCCACCAGTCCCTTGGGAGCCACCGCGGGCATGGGCCCATCCCCGTTGAAGACGGGCATGGACTCCACCACCTGCTTCCAGTCATCGCAAAGGAACAAGGGCGCACGCGTGCCCTCCAACCTTGCCACCTCACCCCCAACCAGGGACTGGAGAACCGCGGTCAAATCCTCGTCGCCCAAGGCCGCGGGGCTCGGATGAGGCCTCCACATCGGAGGTGAGTACCGCCGAAGCAGAGCCAGCTGGTGCTCCAGGAACTCCCTCAGCAGCGACGCGCCGGTCAGCTTCGCCGCCACCGTGCCAGCCGGCTTCAGGTCCGCGTCCATCTTCTCCAGAACCGGCTTCGCGTGGTGGTTCGTAAGCTCCGCCCGGGACCAATCGCCGGAACTCACGGGCTGCTCCGTGGGAAGGATCAGCCGAGGGTGGATGCGCCCGGCGTCCACCAAGACCCACTTGCTCCTGAAGCCCTCAATCCTCTTCCCAGGATTCGACATGGCAATGGCGCCACCACACGCGACGAAGCTCGCGCATGCGGAAGGGAAACCACGGGTGACCCGGAGGTAGAAGTAGTGGCGCAGCAAGGCCATTGAGGGTTGCACACCCACATGAGCCTCGCAGTAGTAGGCGAAGATCGCCAGGAGAAGGATGGAGTTGGGGTGGAGGTGCAGAGCTTGCAAGTCATAATGGCGGACAACAGAGAGGTAGAACTCGGAGAAAGGAGGCACCAGGCCCGCAGTAATGGAGCTTACGAAGAGAGGGTAGAAGGTGCTTCCTCGGACCTCAAGGGTGGCGGAGCCGACCTTGAACACCCGCGCCCCGTCGATGCCCCACGCCGCCGCCATCCGGCGCAGCCGGGCAAGGCTCGCCTCCGACACATTCGGTGAGTCCAGAGCCGGCGAGAACCAAGCTTCGGCAGGAGGCTGACGCGGCGCCATGTCTTCCAAGGTCACAGGGGAGCAGATCTGGGAGTTTGGAGGAAGGAAGGAGAGGCTCAAAAAAGGGGATCTGGGCGGCGACAGGAGAAAGAGAAGAGCAAAGCATGGGCAGACACTGCGCCTTTAACCTGCGCGGTTGCAGAGGCGCTCGCGTCCAATCAACCGCAACGCGGCGCCCAAGGCCACAGGCTGTTAGGGCCCGCGGCGCTTCGCCCTTGCCCTTTCGCCTCTCAGCATGGCCAAGTCCGGGCGTGCCTTGGGCCCGGGGGCTACTGTCGGTGTTCTGGGAACGGGGGTCGCCAGACTTGCCTGCCTGCGGCCTGCGGCGTGGCTTAAAGGGGGCCCAGCACGGCCCAACTTCATCAACACAAGACCCAAGACCCTTGCGAGGGGCCAAGCCTCGCGGGGCGGACGACACGGCACTTCCTCAGGCACGGCCTCGTCAGGCTGGCTCACAAGGAGGCAGAGAGATCAAGGCGGGGTACCTCACGAGGTGCCCATGACGCAAGCCATGATGACAAAGGGCGCCAGGCGGGCGCCAGCCCGCGCAGTGTCCTCCCCTTTCCTCTTTGGTGCAAAGGGGGCAAGCGCATGCGAGAGGATCAAGCAAAGGCATCCATTTCGGTGCAACAAGACCAAGACCAGTCCAATGGTAGGAAGGAGGTCATCGTGGAGCCCAGGACGACGTCACCACAGGGCCTTTGGCAGGCGAGGACCAACTTTAGTCAGGATAAGTGTACTGGATGTTCCCCTTTGAATTGGCCAATTGTTGGCGCCCTTCCCGCTTAATATTTGGGAAGAGGCCCAGGGCCTTTGCCTATAAATAGGACTAGCTACCCCCAGGGTAGAGAGGACGGGCGATCTGGCAATCGCATCGGGCATCTGGTATCCAGAATCCGAGCAAAGAGAGAGAGAGAGAGAAGGGCGGCGGAACTCCCCTAGCAGTTCTTCGTCCCAGCTAGAACACGCCCTCGCGAGGCCGTTCTCCCTTGTACTGTTCATCATCATCAGCCCAAGAGGTAATCCACCCACCACATTGGAGTAGGGTATTACACCACAATGGTGGCCCGAACCAGTATAAACTCCGTGTCTTTTGTGTTGTTCCTTTGGTAGTTTAGATCCTTGCGAGACGGAGAGGTAGAGGGCATAATCTCCGCGTGCACCCCAGAGTTCGAACCTTAAGGGTCTGCCGGAACCCGAAATCTGATAGATGCAGACGCGCAACCCACCATCCTCGCCTGGACGGGGAGCCACAGCCGGTAGACGGCGGCAACCTCTCATGATTCTCGATTCCTGTAGTTCTTGAATGGCCTTGCTGACGAACTCCTGCTGGTCTTACCTTCCTTGCCTTGCTCCTTCCTGAGGGAAACGTGCTTCGAAACACGCCTCCACGTGATGCCCTAGCGCCTCCCTCGTGGCCTTGGCCAGGTCGATGGCCCTCTAGGCGAGAGCCCCCGAGCCCTGCCTGAGGAGGGTGCCGAGCGCGCTTTCCTATGCGATGTAAGGAGGTTCTCCTTGGGTAGACGCGGGCCCTGAGGGGCCTGCCTCCTGAGGAGCCAGTCCGGACGATGTCTTCTTCTTCTTGAGGGTGGTCTCGGGAAGCCTCCTGCTCCCGCGATCAGGGTCTTCCAGTGACGCGGCCTGAAAGGCTCGCTCCAGGGAACACACTGCGTCCTTCTCTTCGCAGGGCACCGTGATGACTCCGCCACTTCCTGGCATCTTGAGGACGTTGTAGCCATGGTGAGTTACGGCCATGAACTTGGCCAGCGCTGGGTACCCGAGGATGGCGTTGTACGGCAGGCAGATGTGAGCGACGTCGAAGTCGATGAGCTCGATGCGGTAGTTGTTGCGTGCTCCGAAGGTGACAGGGAGGCGGACCTGCCCAATCGGGACCGTGGAGCCGTCGGTGACTCCGGAGAAAGGCTTGGTTGGCTGAAGCTGGTCATAGGGTACTTGGAGATTGTTGAATGTTTCCACGGACAGGACGTTGAGCCCTGCCCCACCATCGATGAGGGTCCTGGTGACCAGTACGTTGCTGATGACTGGGGAGCAAAGCATCGGGAGGACTCCGGCTGTGGCCGCACACTTGAGCTGATCCGCTGAGCTGAACGTGATGGCGCACGCCGACCACTTGAGAGGGCGCGTTGCCTCGAGCTTGCGTAGGACTGCATTCACTTCAAGGGCAAACTGCTTGAAGATGCGTTGGGAGGCTGGGGCTTGAGCTCCGCCCAGGATGCAAGCGATTGCGCGTGGCTCCTGGTAGCCCCCAGCCCCTTCGTCTTGATGGTGGTCCTCGTTCCTCCTTGGCTGAGGCGGCAGTGGAGTGAGGCCTGCGTTGCCTTGTGGGCGGTCCTCACGAGGCTGATCCCTCCAGTCTCCCTCGCGAGGCAGGTCTCGCTAGCGATCCTCGCGAGGTTGATCACGCCATCCTTGGCGCGGGCCGCGGTCTTCCCAGCGTCCTGCGTTTCTTCCTCCTCCTCGACCGTAGCCCCGGTCAGCATGGTCGGGATGACGGCCGATCCTTCCTTCTCGCACGGTGCAGAGTTCTTGGCATTCGTTGGTGGTGTGGGTGTGGAGGTCGTGGTATACACAGTACCGGCTGCCCCTGGAGGATTCAGGCAGATCTTTGCCCCTTTTGGTGTCTGGTTCTGCCGCGAGCACGGCAGCCCCCTTGCGCTTCACGTCCTTTGCCTTGGGCTTCTTCTCTTCTGGGTCTGCGGCAAGCAGCTCGAGGAGGGAGAGGCGGCCTTCCTCAGCCCTGGTGCACTTGGTCACCAAGTTGAACAGCTCCAGGGAGGTGCACAGGTCTTCATGCATCGCCAGCTCCTCCTTTATTTTGACGTCGCGCACACCATCGGAGAAGGCTGAGATGATGGCCTCCTCGGACACCTTGGGGATCTTGAGGGGCGCACTGTTGAAGTGCTGGATGTACTTTTGTAGGGTCTCTCCGGGTTTTTGCTTGATGCGGCGCATGTCGCTTACGGCAGGCGGCCGGTCGCGAGTACCTTGGAAGTTGGCGATGAAGAGGGTGCGCATCTGGTCCCAGGAAGAGATCATGCCTGGAGCCAGATTCAGGAGCCAGGTGCGAGCTCCTTCCTTGAGCGCCATGGGAAACCAGTTCGCCATGACCTTCTCGTCCCCACTGGCAGCTTCGATGCCTAGCTCATAGAGCTGGAGGAACTCTGCAGGGTCGGTCGTGCCGTCGTAACGAGGAGGCAGGTCTGGCTTGAACTAGCCGGGCCATGCGACGCTACGCAGTTCGGTGGTGTAGGCACGGCAGCCTGCGGTGGTCACGGGAGGCTTTGGGTGAGGGAGAGCTTGGCCTTGCGGGTCCCCATGCGCTGCAGCTGGGAGCAGCGCGGGGTCTTGACGCGCGGGAGCAGGAGCAAGGTCGCGACGTGCCGGAGTAGGGAGCGCCTGGGCAGCTTCTTGCGGGCGAGGGACTTCTTGGCAGCTCTGCTGTTGTCGCGCCGGTCCCTGACGAAGCGGGTTCCTACCAGGGGCCGCGCGCCTTGGAGCCATGGCGTTTTCTTGAAGAGGAGGCGGCTGGTACGCCCCCGGAGCTTCGTTGCCCGCGCGGGACGGGGTGCGGCGCAGCGCAACGGACGGCGCGGGAGAGCCCCCTACGGTGCGGACGAGCTCGGCGACGCGGTCGAGCCACTCTTCGTAGACATCGTCGACAGGACGGTAGCGCAGGAGCTCGTTTGCCGCGATGAGCGCAGCTCGAGCCTCCAAGGGTGCGCGGAGCGCGCGGGACGAAGAACCAGCGGGTGAGAGCAACGGAGTAGCGGTACGGCCGTCTTGCCGCACGGACGGATGCTGAGACGAAGCTTGCTGCTCGTTCCCCGCTGGGCCGGTGGCGGCATTAACGGCGGGCGACGGGGAACGACGAGGACGCCCGCCGACGTGAGCCGTCTGGGCGACGCGGGAAGCGATGGCGGCGCGGCGCTTGGCGCGGGCCCGGCGTGCGTCCGACATGGACGCGACAGTCGGAGGAGAGCGGAGCGGTGGAAGACAAATTCCGGCGCACCCCTACCTGGCGCGCCAAATGTCGGATTTCGGGTTCCGGCAGACCCTTAAGGTTCGAACTCTGGGGTGCGTGCGGAGATTACGCCCTCTACCTCTCCGTCTCGCAAAGATCTAAACTACTGAAAGAACAACACAAATACACAGGGTTTATACTAGTTCGGGCCACCATTGTGGTGTAATACCCTACTCTAGTTTGTGGTGGGTGGATTGCCTCTTGGGCTGATGATGATGAACAGTACAAGGAAGAACAGCCTCGCGAGGGCCCGTTCTTGGCTGGGAGGATGAACTGCTAGGAGGAGTTCAGCCGCCCTTCTTTCTCTCTGTTTCCCTCTCCGGATTCTAGCTCGCTGGATCCCGAATCCTTTCTCTACCCTGGGGGTGGCTAGTCCTATTTATAGGCAAAGGCCCTGGGCCTCTTCCCAAATATTGAGCGGGAAGGGCGCCAACAGTTGGCCATTTTGAAGGGGAACATCTGGTACACTTATCCTGACTAAAGTCGGTCCTCGCCTGCCAAAGGCTCCGTGGTGACGCCGTCCTGGGCTCCACGGTGACCTCCTTCGCGCCGTTGGACTAGTCTTGGTCTCGTTGCACCGAAATGGATGCCTTTGCTTGATCCTCTCGCCTGCGCTTGCCCCCTTTCCACCAAAGAGGAAAGGAGGACACTGCGCGGGCTGGCGCCCTTGGTCGTCATGGCTTACGTCATGGGCACCTCGTGAGGTACCCCGCCTTGATCTCTCCGCGTCCTCGTGAGCCAGCCTGATGAGGCCGCGCCTGAGGAAGCTCTGCGTCGTCCGACCCGTGAGGCTTGTCCCCTCGCGAGGGTCTTGGGTCTTGTGTTTATGAAGATGGGCCATGCTGGGCCTCCTTTGAGCCACGCCGCAGGCCGCAGGCAGGCAAGTCTGGGGATCCCCGTTCCCAGAACGCCAAGAAACTCTGTGTCTCTTGTGTTGTTCTTCTCGTAGCTTAGATCCTTGCGAGGCAGAGGGGTACAGGTAGGTAGGAAGCGTAATCTCCGCGCGCACCCCAGAGTTCGAACCTTAAGGGTCTGCCGGAACCCGAAATCCGACATTTGGCGTGCCAGGTAGGGGTGCGCTAGAATCCGCCCTTCTACCGCTTTGTGTCCCGTCGCGTCGTCACCACCATGTCCGGCGACCAGGCGGGCAACTCAGATCCATGGGCGGCGTGGCCCGCCCGCGCAGAGCCGCTCGCCTCGGGTGACCCCGCGCCCCAGGCAGCTTGTGGTCCGCAGGGCGCTGCGGGCCGCGGGCGATGCGGACAGGCTTCGACAACCCTCAGACCGCGGCAAGCGCGATCGGCTGCAAGGGCCTCCAATCACGCCGCGACCACGACACCGTACACTGGCCGAGAGCAGGCAAACTCAAGGGCCGCGCTCACGGTGGCCCGAGAGCTGCTGCAGTGCAGGCTGCTGGAAGGCGGCCGCGACGTGCTGCTGGAGCAGGTTGCCGAGCTCCTGGGCTTTGCCGCCTCGGGGGCTCACCCCTTCTGCACCCAGCTCCCTTCTCAAGTCTGATGTCCCGAGACCGACGCTCCAGACGGCTTCCATGTTTTTCGTTGTTGTCATGTGTTTCGTTTGTTTGTTGCATTTCATCATCGCATCATACGCATTGCATTCACATGTTTTCTTAAAACTTGCATCCGTTCATAGTTGCCGCTTCTTCCTCGTCCCTGTTGACCTTTCACAAGACATACCACCTTCACAACCATGTCCGGAACTTACCCGAACCCGATCCGGATTGTCATGACCATTAGATCCGGATCACCCCCAAACATCTATAGAACATCTCCGTTTTATTATTCGGGCTACCTAACCTATTTATTTACGACCGCCCGATTATAATCGAACGGACTGGATTAGGCCCTACCTAGTCCCCTACCTATATAATCAGACCAAATCCCTAATTTCCAGGGATCCTCCCGAGCGCCGCCACTCTTCCTGTCTCCTCCTCATCGGGATCTTCCCCGATCCAAAATTCCCACCAACCAGAACCCTCCTGTGCTCCTTCCACCGCAACCTCCAGATTCCCCTCGTCCTCCACCTCGCTCGACCCAGCGCCTCCCTGCCCTCTCCCGCGCCTCCTCGCCCGACGACCAGCGCCACCCAACCAAATCATGGCCAGCCACAGCCGCCACTCCTCTCCTAGATCCCCTCCTCCTGGAGCTCAACCTCGCGCGGGCCTCCAACCTCCTCGTTGTCCCGAGCAGGAACGCTCGTCCTCGTCTCCTCTCGACCCCGAGCCAAGTCCTCTGCATCGCGAGCTCCTCCGCCTCCTGTAACCTCCCGAGCCTCGTCGGACTGCGCTCCCGCCGACGACCACCAGGTCGTCGAGCCCATCCGGATGTCGCCGCCGCTGCCCTTCCCCTGCCATGGCGCCTCGGCCTCCTCTGCTCCCGCACCTAAGGCCCCGAGCCCCTCCAGGTCGACCTGCTGCCGGCGACATCGACTTCCAGGCTGCCCCTCTGCTCCCCTCCGCCCTTCCCTTTTTCCTCTCCTTCTCTCTCTCTCTCGGCTCACATCTCTCTCTCCTTGTAGCTGCTGCAGCAAGGAGCCGCCATCACCAAGTTCTTGCCGGGCGCGGCGCCGTTGCCCGGATCCGATGCCGGACGACTCGAACCGCCCCGTTCCGGCCAGTTCCCACCGACCCCGTCGCCAGAACCTCCCCGGGCGTCGTCTTCTGCATCGCCATGACCTGCTGCTGCCTCTGTTGGTAACGAGCATCAGGAGCCCGCTCGTCCCGAGCGTTGACCACGCCTCCAGCGACCCCCAAGGCCCAGCGCGCCTCCTCACCCAGCCCGCACTGCCTCAGCCACCACCATCGACCTGGGCTAAAGCCCATGGGTGAGCGCCCACAACTCCTCCTTTCTGTTGGGTCGGCCAGATTCGGCCCATATCATGTTTTTTCCAGCACCTGCGAATTTGTGTATTATCCAGAGATTTACCTTTTTGTAGAATAGCCCCCCTAGATCATGCATTTAATAATTCACAAACCGTGCATCGGATTAAAATGTCTTAAATATGTAAATGCTTAGAAATTTTGTGTAGTTTACTAATATGTCACTTTCATCTATGTTTAAAATGTTTAAAACTACTGTTTGCATTAATTTGCATAAATAGCATGTTAAAATGATTTATTTCATAACTAAATAACCGTAGCTCGAATTTAAATAAACTTTATATGTAAATGGGGTAGAAAAATGCCTAGTTTAACATGGTGCACTTTATTTTGCTGTTTAACAATATTAAAATTGTGTTTAGGGCAGAACAATACCAAATTCATAATACACATATGAGGATTTTTTCGGACTTGTTGTTTGTTGTTCCGGCCTCATTTAAACTTGCCTAAATAGTTAGTTTTCATATGCTTCACCCCTTGCCATGTTTAATAACATTTAATATTGTTGGGTACATAACCGAGAGTAACTAAATAATTAAATGTGGTGTTTCGTCAATATGCAACCCGTTGCATATTGAGCTCCACTTAATCTTGTAGTGTTGTTTGTTGCATTTTGCCATGCCATGCCTCTTTAAACCGGACATGCATCATACTTGGTTGTGCATCATGCCATGTTTATGTGATGGTTTTTTACTATGTTGCTTGCTTCTTTCCGGGTTGCTTCTCTCGTTAGCTTCGGTTTCGTTCCGGAGTTGTGAGGATTCGTTCGACTACGTCCGTTTGTCTTCTTCATGGACTTGTTCTTCTTCCTTGCGGGATCACATGCAAGATGACCATACCCTCGAAATCACTTCTATCTTTGCTTGCTAGTTGCTCGCTCTTTTGCTATGCCGCGATACCTACCACTTGCTATATCATGTCTCCTATGTTGCCAGGTCAAGCATCTAACCATCCTTTCCTAGCAAACCGTTGTTTGGCTATGTTACCGCTTCTGCTCAGCCCCTCTTATAGCATTGCTAGTTGCAGGTGAAGTTGAAGTTTGTTCCATGTTGGAACATGGATTTGTTGGGATATCACAATATCTCTTATTTAATCAATGCATCTATATACTTGGTAAAGGGTGGAAGGCTCGACCTTATGCCTGGTGTTTTGTTCCACTCTTGCCGCCCTAGTTTCCGTCATACCGGTGTTATGTTCCTTGATTTTGCGTTCCTTACACGGTTGGGTGATTTATGGGACCCCCTTGATAGTTCGCTTTGAATAAGACTCCTCCAGCAAGGCCCAACCTTGGTCTTACCATTTGCCACCTAAGCCTTTTTCCCTTGGGTTTTCGCGAGCCCAAGGGTCATCTTTATTTTAACCCCCGGTCCAGTGCTCCTTCGAGTACTGGTCCAAACCGAGCGATGTCTGGCGCCCCCTGGGCAATCAGGGTCTATGCCAACCCGACGTCTGGCTCATCCGGTGTGCCCTGAGAACGAGATATGTGCAGCTCCTATCAGGATTTGTTGGCACATCCGGGCGGCTTTGCTGGTCTTGTTTTACCATTGTCGAAATTTCTTGTAGCCGGGATTCCGAGACTGATCGGGTCTTCCCGGTAGAAGGAATATCCTTCGTTGACCATGAGAGCTTATAATGGGCTAAGTTGGGACACCCCTGCAGGGTATTATCTTTCGAAAGCCGTGCCCATGGTTATGAGGCAGATGGGAATTTGTTAATGTCCGGTTGTAGAAAACCCGAAGTTGATCTTAATCAAAATACATCAACCGCTTGTGTAACCGTGATGGTCTCTTCTCGGCGGAGTCTGGGAAGTGAACACGGTGTTGGAGTTATGCTTGACGTAGGTTGTTCTAGGATCACTTCCTGATCATAGTTGTTCGACCGTGCTTTTGCCTCCTCTTCTCGCTCTCTTTTGCGTATGGTAGCCACTAGATATGCTAGTCGCTTGTTGCAGCTCCACCTCACTACCCTGTCCTTCCTTTAAGCTTAAATAGTCTTGATCTCGCGGGTGTGAGATTGCTGAGTCCCCTTGACTCACAGATACTTCCAAAACCAGTTTGCAGGTGTCGATGGAACCGTGCAGGTGACGCACCCGAGCTCAAGGAGGAGCTCGATGAAGATCTTGTTCATTGTGTTGTTTCATTGCAGTTGATCAGTAGTGGAGTCCAGTTGGGACAATCGGGGATCTGTGTAGCATTTGGGGTAGTCTTCTTTTATTTTGGTTCCGTAGTAGGACCTTGATTGTATCTGTTTGAAGTAATGCTTTACTCATGTATTGCGTGAAGTGGCGATTATAAGCCAACTATGTATCTCTTTCCCTTATGTATTACATGGGTTGTGTGAAGATTACCTCACTTGCGACATTGCTTTCAATGCGGTTATGCCTCTAAGTCATGCTTCGACACGTGGGAGATATAGCCGCATTGAGGGCGTTACAAGTTGGTAATCAGAGCCATCCCCGACTTAGGAGCCCCCTGCTTTATCGAATCGCTAACGTTGTTGAGTCTAGAACAAAAATGTTTTGAGTTTTAGGATTATATATATCAGAGAGTAGGATTCTTTTTACTCCTCAGTCCCTTCGTCGCTCTGGTGAGGTCTCCTGACATAGATGTTTTGACTTTCCTCTCCTCAAATTTCACTAAAAAAAATTTTAGGATCACGCGGGTATCTTGGAATTGTTCCGATGGTTTTGTGACGAGAACATTGTTCTTGGTGCCTCCTGACATTTAGGGGTTGTGGCAGTGTCCCAGGGAGTTGAGCTCCGAGGTGTTGTCGTCACAATTTTATCGTTGCAGTTCTGGAATACCTGAGTTTTGCCGACATCGAAAATCTCTTTTATGCAGTTGTTGGTGAGATCACCTCGACGCCACCCAGTACTGGGGCGGGAGTTCGGGAGTATTGCCATAACTCGTATAACGGATGCTTTTCGAAGGTTGAGGTAAACGATTTCCGAAGGTTTCTTGGTTATGTGTTGAAGGATGGATACAGCTGGATCTAGGTATTGTTAGTTTGGGTGATATATTTTGTGTCCCCTGTATCCCCAACACCTGATTGCATAACCAGAAAATTTCAGGAGTTTATAAGTGGGAATTCAAGTATCTCGTAGGATATCTTTCAAACACACACATGATACGATATGGGATCTATCATATGTTTGTTTCCGACTTATTTCCTAAGCCAATCCTTTGTTTTGTTTTGGTTTGTGGTATTCAAGTTGCTTCAATGTCAAGTGTTGATTCATACCTCCCCTAAGTGGTGTTCCCATACTCCGATGTGAATACTAATCCTTCATGATAATCGAGATTGTCATGTCAATCCTTTTCAACCGATGTTTTCTCTTCAAGTGGATCTGATCATTTTCAACATCCGCAAGATCAACTCTAAGTATTCTCAACGGTGTTTGTTTCATTCGTCCCAAGTTGTCTTTGTTTTCCCCGCCCTCCCACCCTCTTTCTTCAAGGACTCATATATCTTAATCAAGCATCCATTTTATTGATGTGAAGTCTCTTCATTCTTTTCCTCTATGTTCTTACTTGGTGAATCTCATGAAGATACTAAGGAAGCTTCAAGTCTATTATTCTTTGTTCTTTTCTTCTCCGGTGGACTCAAGTCAAGATTTCAGTGTGGATCGTATTCTTTTCCTCGTTTCAAATGTTTTCTCATGCCGGTGCACCTCTTAATCATCCACTTCTCGCTATTCAATTGTTCCGGAGTGCTGAAGATATCGCAGAACGCTCGTCTTTTCATTCAAGATCCGTTCAAGCTATCTCGAGGTTGTTATCTCATTCAAGCCATTTAATTCAACCGGCGTGTCTCTCTTTTAAATCGGTCAATGGTGTATCTTTTGAGTGGGCCCTAACCCACAGGTCTTTTCCCAGGATCTTACCTGACTCTCCTAATTTTCCCGGAGCTATTCCCAAATTCTTTTTCAAAGTTTGACGTAAGAATAAAGTATCATCAGTCATATTCCTTCTCCAAGATCGCTTTCAAATTCTTTCCATCGTTGGTTCAACCTTTCCAATTTTCATTCCGGAGTGCCTGAACAATTCATGCTGGTGTTTCTCATCGTCATTCTCAACATTTGAAGATCGAAGAAGAGTTTCTCTTAAATCTTGCTCCATTCTCTTCAAGATTCATGGTTCTAGCTTGATGCCATCCTCTTATAATTGTTTTCGATTGTGAGAACTCTTTTCACCCATCCAGAGCATTTCAGGAGCCTTTTCAGTTTGATTCTCCGGAGCCCATCATCTCAGAATTATTCATTCAAGCTTTCAGCTCTTGTTCTCCAAATCATACCAGTGCATCATTCAAGTATTATCTAATCAGCTCGGGATCTCTGTGTTCACTTGTATCTAAATTCACTCAAGTATCTTCGTTCGTTTTCAATTCTTACGGTGGTTTATTCAACATTCCTATTCCTTTATTATGGTATCATTTCATTTGTTCGTTCTAATCCTACCGGTGGTTCGTTCAAGACCTTCCCAAGTTTTTTCTAGCTCTCTTTAATCATTTTTTTCCAGTGAGAATAAGTAGTATGCCAAATCCGTTGCTCATCATCAATTTAAATTGGTGAAGGATGCGCATAACATAATTCTATTCTTGCTTCATCCAAGGGATTAATTTCTTCTTTCCGGAGTTGTTCATCATATTACATTTTCGGTTCGAGATGCTTCATCTTTTCTTCCGGAGTTCCAAGTTTTTCCGCATTATCTCATCGCGAAGCTCCATCTAAATCATTGCAAGGTTTCACCTTGTGTTCTCAACTTCTCTTCCTTTTATCATCCTTGTTTTACCTGAGTTTTTCATGGAGGCTCTACATGGTGGTTCGTCAAGGATTCTTTAATTTCTTCAATTGTTCTTCAAGATTTCTCTCGAAGTTATGATCCGCCAAGCTATACTTCAAAATAAACATGGTGCTCAACACATGTTTTGTTTTGAGGAGTTCAAGTATTATTCATCTTGCATTCCAAAGTGCAATTCTTTCTACAATATCTTTTGAGGTGGTGTTATGTCATTTTGACAGTTTCATTCATGCTTCATGATTCACATGTTGTCAAGAATGAGGTATTTTAAATCCATCAATCTCTTCATTGGAGTTATCTTGGGCTATATTTCACCTAAAGCTTTCCCTAAGGATTGTTGCTATTTATGGTGCTTATAAATGACCCAAGTTCTTCATTTGTCCTCCTGGTGAGATAAGTTTCTCGTCTCCTTGTTGATACCAATCCAATCTATTGTTTCCATTAGTGGCAGAATTTCACCTCATAATTTTGAGAAGTTTTCCATAAGCCCTCTACAAGCTTATTCTTTTCGCTGTTGGTTTTTCCAACAACTCCGTTCTAACCTTCTTGAAAGGGTGCTTTCCAAGATAATTTGTGGCAGAAGTTGGCATTTTCTTCTCCATTCCTTTATTCCAATGATCTATCTTCTATTCTTTCTTCTGGAGGCATGGTGATGTTGCTCTCTTCACTCATCGTCTTGAATTGTGAGGATCGTGTTCTTTTCTTGCTTATCCAGTTTACCGGAGTGTTGTGTCTATCATTCCTCTTTTAACCGGAGTCTCATCCAAGTGCTTTCATTTTGCCAAGTTCATATTCTATCCCTTCCATTTTCCAGCCGGAGCGTTATAGTAATTGATCCTTATCGTTCCTTGTACATCTCGTTTCAACCGGAGTGCTTGCATGTACTTCTCGTCCATTGTTCTCTTCATTCATAGCTTTGCAAACTCCAAGGTTCACATGGTGTTCCTTGTTTTTCTTATCTACCGGTATGCTTTCATATTCCTTTTGATCCGTTAAGCTCTTGTTTCATATTCTTCAACCTACAAAGGTTCTCGCAATGTTCCTTGTTACTCTTTGATAACGGAGTGTTTGTAATCTCGTCTTCTCCATTGTATTCTTTCTTTCACTTTGTTCAACCTCTCAAGGTTCATGGTTCACTCGTTTGTCGAAGAAGCAACTTTGTTTTACCTCTTCCTTTTTCGTTTCTCTCTGGTGCCATCCTTAGATCTCGGGACGAGATCCTCTCGTAGTGGTGGAGTGTTGTGACGCCCCGAGACCGACGCTCCAGACGACTTCCATGTTTTTCGTTGTTGTCATGTGTTTCGTTTGTTTGTTGCATTTCATCATCGCATCATACGCATTGCATTCACATGTTTTCTAAAAACTTGCATCCGTTCATAGTTGCTGCTTCTTCCTCATCCATGTTGACCTTTCACAAGACATACCACCTTCACAACCATGTCCGGAACTTACCCGAACCCGATCCGTATTGTCATGACCATTAGATCCGGATCACCCCCAAACATCTATAAAACATCTCCGTTTTATTATTCGGGCTACCTAACCTATTTATTTACGACCGCCCGATTATAATCGGACGGACCGGATTAGGCCCTACCTAGTTCCCTACCTATATAATCAGACCAAATCCCTAATTTCTAGGGATCCTCCCGAGCGCCGCCACTCTTCCTATCTCCTCCTCATCAGGATCTTCCCCGATCCAAAATTCCCACCAACCAGAACCCTCCCGTGCTCCTTCCACTGCAACCTCCAGATTCCCCTCGTCCTCCACCTCGCTCGACCCAGCGCCTCCCTGTCCTCTCCCTCGCCTCCTCGCCCGACGACCAGCGCCACCCAACCAAAGCATGGCCAGCCACAGCCGCCACTCCTCTCCTCGATCCCCTCCTCCTGGAGCTCAACCTCGCGCGGGCCTCGAACCTCCTCGTCGTCCCGAGCAGGAACGCTCGTCCTCGTCTCCTCTCGACCCCGAGCCAAGTCCTCTGCATCGCGAGCTCCTCCGCCTCCTGTAACCTCCCGAGCCTCGTCGGGCTGCGCTCCCGCCGACGACCAGCAGGTTGTCGAGCCCATCCGGATGTCGCCGCCGCTGCCCTTCCCCTGCCATGGCGCCTCGGCCTCCTCTGCTCCCGCACCTGAGGCCCCGAGCCCCTCCAGCTCGACCTGCTGCCGGCGACATCGACTTCCATGCCGCCCCTCTGCTCCCCTCCGCCCTTCCCTTTTTCCTCTCCTTCTCTCTCTCTCGCTCACATCTCTCTCTCCCTATAGCTGTTGTAGCAAGGAGCTGCCGTCGCCAAGTTCTTGCCAGGCGCGGCGCCGTTGCCCGGATCCGATGCCGGACGACTCGAACCGCCCCGTTCCGGCCAGTTCCCGCCGACCCCGTCGCCAGAACCTCCCCTGGCGCCGTCTTCTGCATCGCCATGACCTGCTGCTGCCTCTGTTGGTAACGAGCATCAGGAGCCCGCTCGTCCCGAGCGTTGACCACGCCTCCAGCGACCCCCAAGGCCCAGCGCGCCTCCTCACCCAGCCCGCACTGCCTCAGCCACCACCATTGACCTGGGCTAAAGCCCATGGGTGAGCGCCCACAACTCCTCCTCTCTGTTGGGCCGGCCAGATTCGGCCCATATCATTTTTTTTCCAGCGCCTGCGAATTTGTGTATTATCCAGAGATTTACCGTTTTGCAGAATAGCCCCCCTAGATCATGCATTTAATAATTCACAAACCATGCATCGGATTAAAATGTCTTAAATATGTAAATGCTTAGAAATTTTGTGTAGTTTACTAATATGCCACTTTCATCTATGTTTAAAATGTTTAAAACTACTGTTTGCATTAATTTGCATAAATAGCATGTTAAAATGATTTATTTCATAACTAAATAACCGTAGCTCGAATTTAAATAAACTTCATATGTAAATGGGGTAGAAAAATGCCTAGTTTAACATGGTGCACTTTATTTTGCTGTTTAACAATATTAAAATTGTGTTTAGGGCAGAACAGTACCAAATTCATAATACACATATGAGAAATTTTTCCGGACTTGTTGTTTGTTGTTTCGGCCTCATTTAAACTTGCCTAAATAGTTAGTTATCATATGCTTCACCCCTTGCCATGTTTAATAACATTTAATATTGTTGGGTACATAACCGAGAGTAACTAAATAATTAAATGTGGTGTTTCGTCAATATGCAACCTGTTGCATATTGAGCTCCACTTAATCTTGTAGTGTTGTTTGTTGCATTTTGCCATGCCATGCCTCTTTAAACCGGACATGCATCATACTTGGTTGTGCATCATGCCATGTTTATGTGATGGTTGTTTACTATGTTGCTTGCTTCTTTCCGGGTTGCTTCTCTCGTTAGCTTCGGTTTCGTTCCGGAGTTGTGAGGATTCGTTCGACTACGTCCGTTTGTCTTCTTCATGGACTTGTTCTTCTTCCTTGCGGGATCACAGGCAAGATGACCATACCCTTGAAATCACTTCTATCTTTGCTTGCTAGTTGCTCGCTCTTTTGCTATGCCGCGATACCTACCACTTGCTATATCATGTCTCCTATGTTGCCATGTCAAGCCTCTAACCATCCTTTCCTAGCAAACCGTTGTTTGGCTATGTTACCGCTTTTGCTCAGCCCCTCTTATAGCGTTGCTAGTTGCAGGTGAAGTTGAAGTTTGTTCCATGTTGGAACATGGATTTGTTGGGATATCACAATATCTCTTATTTAATTAATCCATCTATATACTTGGTAAAGGGTGGAAGGCTCGGCCTTATGCCTGGTGTTTTGTTCCACTCTTGCCGCCCTAGTTTCCTTCATACCGGTGTTATGTTCCTTGATTTTGCGTTCCTTACACGGTTGGGTGATTTATGGGACCCCCTTGATAGTTCGCTTTGAATAAGACTCCTCCAGCAAGGCCCAACCTTGGTTTTACCATTTGCCACCTAAGCCTTTTTCCCTTGGGTTTTCGCGAGCCCAAGGGTCATCTTTATTTTAACCCCCGGTCTAGTGCTCCTTCGAGTGCTGGTCCAAATCGAGCGATGTCCGGCGCCCCCTGGGCAATCAGGGTCTATGCCAACCCGACGTCTGGCTCATCCGGTGTGCCCTGAGAACGAGATATGTGCAGCTCCTATCGGGATTTGTCGGCACATCCGGGCGGCTTTGCTGGTCTTGTTTTACCATTCTCGAAATGTCTTGTAGCCGGGATTCCGAGACTGATCGGGTCTTCCCGGTAGAAGGAATATCCTTCGTTGACCGTGAGAGCTTATAATGGGCTAAGTTGGGACACCCCTGCAGGGTATTATCTTTCGAAAGCCGTGCCCGCGGTTATGAGGCAGATGAGAAGTTGTTAATGTCCGGTTGTAGAAAACCCGAAGTTGATCTTAATTAAAATACATCAACCGCGTGTGTAACCTTGATGGTCTCTTCTCGGCGGAGTCCGGGAAGTGAACACAGTGTTGGAGTTATGCTTGACGTAGGTTGTTCTAGGATCACTTCTTGATCATAGCTATTCGACCGTGCTTTTGCCTCCTCTTCTCGCTCTCTTTTGTGTATGGTAGCCACTAGATATGCTAGTCGCTTGCTGCAGCTCCACCTCACTACCCTGTCCTACCTTTAAGCTTAAATAGTCTTGATCTCGCGGGTGTGAGATTGCTGAGTCCCCGTGACTCACAGATACTTCCAAAACCAGTTTGCAGGTGTCGATGAAACCGTGCAGGTGACGCACCCAAGCTCAAGGAGGAGCTCGATGAAGATCTTGTTCATTGTGTTGTTTCATTGCAGTTGATCAGTAGTGGAGCCCAGTTGGGACGATCGGGGATCTGTGTAGCATTTGGGGTAGTCTTCTTTTATTTTGGTTCCGTAGTAGGACCTTGATTGTATCTGTTTGAAGTAATGCTTTACTCATGTATTGCGTGAAGTGGCGATTGTAAGCCAACTATTTATCTCTTTCCCTTATGTACTACATGGGTTGTGTGAAGATTACCTCACTTGCGACATTGCTTTCAATGCGGTTATGCCTCTAAGTCATGCTTCGACACGTGGGAGATATAGCCGCATCGAGGGCGTTACATCAAGCCCAGGGCGGCACGTGCGGGGGCTCTGCGCGCGCCCGTGGGCTCCAAGGCTACTCCAACGCCAATGAAGCTGTCGGCACCGGATCAGCGGCGGCGCTGTCCTCGCCCCCGGTCCACAAAGAAGAGGGACTCGACACGGCCCACGGTCCCGGTGGGCGGCCGCGCTACCACCCCACGGCGAGCGCGTCAAGCGGAGCTGCGTGGGACGCGGAGCACTACGGCGTGGCCTTCGGGATGACGGCGCCAGAAGAATATGTTCCCCACATGATGGATCAAGGGCACCCTCACGAGGGCGAACAAGGCTCGCTCCTCAGACCAAGCTGGGGGGATGAGGCACCAGAAGCTGAACTCTTCCAGGAACCCAGGGACGGCCCCACCGGCCATGCTGGAGGCAACGATTATCGGGTACCGCCACTTCCTCAGGAGCAGGCATACGCTAATCATTGATCGCAGGAGGTGCAGGTCGCCGCAGCGAGCAGATGCCCCGCTCCCACAGTCTCCTACCCCTCGGGAGGAGGGCGCAGGGGGTTGCAGGAGAGGGTCGGAGATCTGACATCACCACCGCGGCATTCGGAGCACGGCGTTCTCAGGAGGTAGGCCCTCCGCTAGGGAGGTGCCTCAGGGCCTGCCCCTGGCGGAGGACCCGTGGTCGTCGGGGGAACCGCTGGCGACCGCTCTACCCCATCGGTGGTGTCCTGGTTTCCGGTCGTCGTCGATGGCACTAGAGTGTGGCGCAAGGCGGGGCCCTCGTCTGGTGATATGAAGCAAGGCCGGTACCTGTGAAGAAGGCCCAGTGCCTGTGAAGCGCGCCGCCCCGTGACACTCTCACGTAATAATGAGTGGGGCTGTACACGCCCCGGAGTCTCAGGGGTGCGGCCTGAGGCCCTAGGGCTCCCTCCCACGCCCAGTGGCAGCACTTAGCTCCGCGCTGGTGAGAAGACGTCCAAGACTAGATTAGGTGCCGCACGCGGCCTTTTGTCTGCTTTCATTGCTTTTCCCTTTGGTTGTAATTTTTCCTCCGCTGGATTTAAGTTGGATTCGAATTTGAAATTTGCGTGTGTTCGGGGAAGGGGTGCTTAGTCTCGTTCGAGCCGTTTCTCGCGTTTTGATTACCACTTCGCCTCAGCTGCCTCCCCTCGCGAGCCGGGTCAGGCCTAGCTTGCGCGCAGCCCTGACTGCCGTGCCGCGTCCTCTCGAGAGGATTTCCAATGCCTGTGAAGATTATCCTTTTTGGAAAAGGCCCAGAGCCTGTGAAGAAGGCAAATGCCTGTGAAGATCATCCTTTTTGGAAAAGGCCCGGAGCCTGTGAAGAAGGCAAATGCCTGTGAAGATTATCCTTTTTGGAAAAGGCCCGGAGCTTGTGAAGAAGGCCAACACCTGTGAAGCTCGCCGCCACCAACACTCTCACATCCTACGGATTCGATAGAGAACACTCGAGACACCACAGCCTCCCGCAGGTTACCTCGGGGCCCGCGTGAAACAAAGGTAAACTAGCCAACCGCCAGGCGTGGACGCACGGGCAGTGCAACGTCTACTAATACGATGAACACAAGTTTTACATGAGGGGCTCCCCCTCCCAAAATGCTCTCACAATCGTCAGGCCAAAACCTGAGTTCTTTTCATGCAGGGTAAGGAAACAGGGACAATACATAATCAGTCGGATAAATCCCCCAATGCGTCCTTAGGAGCACCTCCCGAACCATAGCTGGCATCACTAGACTCGCCCTCGCTGTCTCCGTCGCTGCCATCGGCGCCAGGGCCGTTCACCATGCCGCCCTCGTCAGCAGCCACGATCACGTCGTCATTGTCCGAAGCAAAGGCCCTGACAAGAGCATCCACATTGTCTTCCACCCAGTGCACCAGGTCGTCTCAGACGGCCTGGTGGACTGGGGCGATGGCGGCGTCAAAGTCGAAGTGGGGATCCATGTTCCGGAGATGGCTGAAGACATGGGAAAAGGCGCGCCCGAGCAGGACGCGGCTCCTCTCCTCCACCAACCTGTCGGCCCTGACTGATCGCGCCTCCAGCTGCGTCACCACGGCGGTGAAGAACTGAAGATTGCCGGCATAATTGATTTCTTGTGGCTCGCCCACAGCCGCCTCGCAGATGTTGCCCAAGGCTGTGTTGGCTCTCTCCCGGAGCATGGAGAGCATGGGGCCGTGCTCATGCTCCAGGACCTGCCGCTGACGTATCTCATCCGCATTCTGGCGTGCAACGGCCTCAGCCTCCTCCACCCGCTGGCGAAGACGGAGCACCTCGACCCGGGAGGTGGTTGACTCCCCTTGCGCTGCCTCAAGCGTGACCCGAAGAGCATCAGCCCGCCGCGTCGGTTCATCCAGCTTGGTCCTCAGGGCTGCGGTCCTACCTTCAGCCTCGACCCAGATCAACCCCAACCTCCCCTCGAACTCGCGCTCGAGGTCTTGGCGTGCCATCGCCACCCGACGTCCAACCTCCCCTAGGACACGAGCTTCCCGTGCAGCGACATCATCCTCCGCCTGCGTTACCAAGCGCTCCCTCATCTCCAGCCGCTCGTACTCGTGGGTGCGCTCGGCGGCTTCCAGCGTCAACGCCTCCTCACGCTTCTGGAGCTCTGCTGGGTCACCAGAGGCCACCTTCATCGACGCGAAGGCTGCCTCGCGCAGCTCCGCCTGCTCCTCCAGTGAGTGGCACCAGGCCAGGAGCTCCCGAGCCCGCTCCTCCGCCACCTCTCGCCGTCGGTTGGCTTCCCGGGCCTCCTCAGCGGCCTGAGATCGGGCCTCCCGGGAAGCCTCCAATGACGCCTTCGCCTCTTCATCATCAAGATCTTGCTGATGACGCGAAAGGGCAATGGCACCCTCCAGCGCACGCCTCTCTGCGGCCAGGCGCAGGCCCTCAGCCTCGAGGCGCGCGTCCTCGTCAGTGAGCTCCTCCCCAAGCAGAATCACCGCGTTAGCCGCCCTACGAAGGAATCCTTGGCGACGAGCTTGGCGTTCCCGGGCGCGCTTGAGCATGTCTTCCTCACCGTCGTCTGCCCCAAGCAAGCACCGAGGACCACAAATCAGCGCTCCCCCTCCAGGCAGGGGGCTGGGGGCTGGCGCCCTCGCGACGGCCGGGCGCGCCACGCCAGAAGCCCGGCCTGGAGCCAGCCCGTCTCCGGATGAAGGGTGCAGGGATCGCCTCAGCCAGTCACAGTTCACGACCAGACGAGAAGCCCACGGCAGGCTGGCTATGCCATGAGAAGGCCCGCGAGGAAGGATCGCGGGGTACGCAGGACTCCGATGCACCTTGGGACGATTCACCCCGCCGATCGCCCTCACCATGAGGGCTGAGCTGCTTGGAGCACCTGAGAACGGCGGGGGAGGCGAATCCAAGGGGGACGGCACCTCAGCCTCCTCCGCGAGCTTGGCCGGAAGGGGCCTGCAGAGCAAGGATCAATAAAAGCAACGGGAGGATCGGGAGCTGGAAAGGGAGAAAGCTTACTCATTAGTGGCGAAGTACTTCCTATGCTTCAGCAGGCGACAAGGGTAGTTGTCACCCAGGGCCTCCCTTTTCCTCCGGAGGGCCTCAAAGTCCACGCGGAAGCGGCCCAAGAGAAGGGCGCAGGGATCAACCTGCGACGAAGATGGAGTGTAGAGGCGATCCGCGTCAAGAGCGCCTGCCTGACGCGTGCTGCCAATCGCCTCGCCAGGAAGCATAGCCGGGGCCTCAGGAGCCTCAGCCCCAGGCGCTGGGGGAGGCAGCTCGCCACCCTCAGCTTCAGCAGCACCGGCCCCGGGAGCTGCTCCTTCATGGGCATTACCCGGCGCTGTCACCTCACCGGGAGCCCCCTCGGCCTCTGGCGCCTCATGCCTCCCTGCTCCGCCACTTGAGGAAGAGTCGCCTTGGCCGACTGGAAGGGCAGTCACCACCACTGGGTTCTCGCGAGGTCCCTGGAGGCCGGCGGGGCGCAGCCCCCACTCATCGAAGACAAGCATCTGCTTCACAAAATCATCCCTGTTCTGGCAGAGGTACAACAGGGCCCCTCCCCGCTGCATGCTACCCGGGTTGGGGTCACCAGTCAGGATCAAGAGCACTGTCCTCAGCACCTCAGGCGTCAGATCCGCTTCCTGGAGCCTCATACGATCACCACGCCCACTGAAGGTCCACATCCTGCGGGAGTGGCGTTCGAGAGGAGCAATGCGACGTAGCAGGAACTCCTTCACCACCTTGGGCGCGGTCATGCCGATCGACTTCAAGAACGCGAAGCGGTGCCAGACGAAGGCAAGCCGGGGGCTCTCAAGCGGCTCCTGGCCCCAGCCCGAATTGGGGACAGCAGGCGAGGTTGGCTTTGACAGCAGGGGGCTGGGCACCCTGACATCGACGTACAACCACCGCTCACGGAACCCTGCCGAAGGTGATGGAAGCCCGAAGTCGATCCCTGAGGCCGCTGTCTCAGACGCGGCGACGAAGCTCACACACGTCGAGCATAGGGTAGGGTCGGCAAGGCGCAGAGAGAAGAAGTGGCGCAGCATGGCGACCGAAGGAAGGATGCCCATCATTGCCTCACAAACAAAAGCGAAGGCCGAAAGAAGGGTGATGGATTCAGGACCCAGATGCATCATGTGGATCTGGTAGTGGGATAGCACGGCCCTGAAGAAATCGGAAAATGGGGGAACCAGACCCGCCCACAGGGCATTAGCAAAATAATGGACCTCGGTGATTATCCTATCAGTGGGGAAGTAAGACGTGGGCCAGGCTGTCGTCCTCCCGCACTCGTTGAAGATACTGGCCAGAGCCGAGCTGACCTTGCCCAGGCCCTCTCGATTGAGTATGATCGACCAGCCGACGGCAGGGGCCACCAGCGGCGGCGAGCGAGGCGGAGGCGTGGTTTTCTTCCCTTCTTCGTCGGTGCCATGGCGATGGGAAGGGGGAGAGAAGGTTCGAGATTGGGCTGAAAACAGGAGCTGGAGTTCGAGCAGAGGAAGGACGGAGGGCGCACGAATGAAAGGAAGGGAGCCGCTGTGTACAACTACGAGTCTGCCTAGCATGGCGCGAAATAAGGGGGCGTGGGGGAACAATGCCGCCCACGTCCAATCAACCGCCACACGGCGCCCAAGGCCGCAGGCTGTTAGGGCCCGCGGCGCTTCGCCCTTGCCCTTCCGCCTCCCTGCACGGCCAAGTCCGGGTGCGCCTTGGGCCCGGGGGACTACTGTCAGCGTTCTAGGAACGGGGGTCCCCAGACTTCCCTGCCTGCGGCCCGTGGCGTGGCTCAAAGGGGGCCCAGCACGGCCCATCTTCATCAACACAGACCCAAGACCCTCGCGAGGGGCCAAGCCTCGCGGGGCGGACGACACGGAGCTTCCTCAGGCACGGACTCATCAGGCTGGCTCGCGAGGAGACGGAGAGATCAAGGCGGGGTACCTCACGAGGTGCCCATGACGTAAGCCATGATGACCAAAGGCGCCAGGCGGGCGCAGCCCGCGCAGTGTCCTCCCTTTCCTCTTTGGTGCAAAGGGAGCAAGCGCAGGCAGAAGGATCAAGCAAAGGCACCCATTTCGGTGCAATGAGACCAAGACCAGCTCCGCGACAAGGAGGAAGTCATTGTGGAGCCCAAGCCAGCGTCACCACCAGCGCCTTTGGCAGGCGAGGACAACCTTTAGTCAGGATAAGTGTACCCGAGCCGATTGTTGGCGCCCTTCCCGCTCAATATTTGGGAAGAGGCCCAGGGCCTTTGCCTATAAATAGGACTAGCCACCCCCAGGGTAGAGGACCTTGGCGTCTAGACATCTAGCAACCCGGCAATCAGTTAGATAGGCAGCAGATAGAGAAAGAGAGAGAAGGGCGATTGAACTCCTCCTAGCAGTTCATCCCCCCAGCCAAGAACATACCCTCGCGAGGCTGTTCTTCCTTGTATTGTTCATCATCATCAGCCCAAGAGGCAATCCACCACACCACACTGGAGTAGGGTATTACACCACATCGGTGGCCCGAACCAGTATAAACTCTATGTCTCTTGTGTTGTTCTTCTTGTAGCTTAGATCCTTGCGAGACGGAGGGGTACAGGTAGGTAGGAAGCATAATCTACGCGCGCACCCCAGAGTTCGAACCTTAAGGGTCTGCCGGAACCCGAAATCCGACAACTTTGGTGCACGGGAGCATGTGCTTGTAGTTCAAATTTGAATTATGCACATTAAATGACCAGAAACTCAATTAATGTATAAAAAAGGCCAAACGAGCTCGGAATAATTCCAAAATTTAACAGGGCACTCATATAGTTCTATGTTGCCTCTATAAAGAAAATCTGGGGGGAGGCATCGTATATTGTTTCGCACACAAAGCTATAAAGAAATAAAGAAATTAGCATACCTATTTAGTTCTTGGGTTCTTGTTATTTATGCCACTAGTTGTGTATCACTACTCAGTTTTGCCATTAGAAGTTACAATTACTCAAAAAATGCCATCGATCCATGAGATGCCTACTCAAAAATGCAATTAGATATCTAAAAATGCCATCATTAAGTTAGATGTTTGCTCAGAAATGCCATTAGACATTGTTATTTTCATGTCAAACCCGTTGACCATGTTACATGATAAAGATAAGCCGATTCTCACAATGATATGTTAATGGTGTCCAGCACAACACACCCCTCAAATAAAACTAAGCACCCTGGAATTCTTTGACAAAACTAAGCACCCTGAAATTCTTTGACAACTGAACTGCTGGCTATATGATGTTGGCCATATATATTGTACGTATATAATGTGAAGAAACGAGTGGTAGTACTATACCAACTAAAAGATGAAATGTACGAAATATAACGAGAAGAAACATAACATAGTTCTGCTGGGGGCTCAGCACAACACACCCCTCAAATAAAACTAAGCACACCATAAATTAAACTAAGCAACTAATCCCGTAGACACTGCATTAGAACCACCATGAGCAATGACACTGCCACCTTACTCGGAGTCCTTTTCCATGTCCTCGACTTTGTCCTTGTCCCTCTTCCTCTTGGGCGATACTTCTTTGCTTGAACCGCACACTTGGCTCTTGCTCTTCATCCATCTGTCGGGGCGGACGGGCTGTCCCCCGCGGGCACCTATGGGGCCGGAGCCCCTTTCGTTGTCCGGAGGGGGGCGGAGGGAGCGCGGAGAGCAGATCGAAGCGAGCACACGGGCGGTTTACCCAGGTTCGGGCCGCGATGGACGCGTAAAACCCTACTCCTGCTTAGTTGTATTGAACTGGGGAGCTCGGGAGCTTGGGGAGCTAGCTGCACCGAGCGTATGGCTGTCTGGGTCCCGATTCTCCGAACCCCGGAACCCCCTCTACGTCGCACACGGGCCTCCTTTTATAGCGCAAAGGGGTCACCGACAGGTGTCAACGTAGGAGAAAGGGGTAAAAGTGTAAAAGGGGTGGTAGCTGTAATAGTGCGGGAACGGTGGCGCTACAGTGCGGCACAGTGTTATCATACCTACTTCTGACGGTAGGGGACAAGGGCATTAAATGCCCGTCACGGTCGCTCGGACAGCACCGAGGCGGACCGTTAGGTGCGCCACCGCTCGCCACGATGGCGGCTGCATGCCGCCGCATGCCCCAGGCTGCGCGGTGCCTCGCCACGTGCCCTCGGGGGGAAGCCCCGGAGCGACGCGTGGCGGGCGAGCTGGAGCGCAGTCTTGAGGTGGCGATCTTGCCGCGGCAAGTGGCTTGCCGCGGGGGTCGTCTTCCTGTGCCTGATAGCGTGCCAGCTATCAGGCCTTGCCGGGGCGCTTGGCGCGCCACGGCGGGCTTCTCTTGTGATGCCTGGGTTCGGCCTTCCCGACAAGCTCCTCTTGTCGGGGGCTCGATCTTCTGTCTCGTTATACTTTGTTCTTGGATGGCCTTTCATGGGCACAGTCGTCCCGGCAAGCTCCTCTTGCCGGGGTCTTGTCTTCTCGGCCCGGCAAGCTCCTCTTGCCGGGGGCCTTGTCTTCTTGACCCGGCAAGCTCCTCTTGCCGGGGGCCTTGTCTTGAATGCTTGGTCTTCTCTTGGCGCTTCCGGGGCGGGCCTTGCCGCAGGGTGCTACAACTGCCCGTGCACAAGTCTGGGGTACTAAGGTACCCCTACTTTAGTACACCGACAGGAGCCCCCGGGCCTGGGCCACACACGGTGCCGAGCGTCGTTGGGCCAGGCCCTAACAGTGCACGGGCACGTGTGGCCTTGGTCGCGCTGCTCCTTAACTCCGCATCCGCCGCGCCTTCCCCAGGCGGCGCGCGCTTACCGCGGCGTCGTGGGGGCGGGGCGTGCGAGGTGAGCGTGACGTGGGTGGCGTGCGCGGGGCTGAACCGCGCAGGCGCGCGTCACGTCGCTCACGACCTCTCGATTCGGAGAGGCGAAGCGTCCCCCCCCCTCTCCCTCTTATAGCGGAGGAAAGTAGGGGCGGTTCGCCTTTCCCTCGGTCACTACCCCTCTAAAACCTCTGCCACCTCCTCCTCTCAGAGGCAGCAGCGGTTTGTTCTTGGGGCGCCCGTCGTCGTCAGCTCCGGCGATCTCCCTCCCCAGCCTCCGCCATGGCCCCGAAGAGCGATAAGGCGAAGGGGAAGGCTGCGAAATCGGCCGGGGCGCTACAGCTTGAAGTGCTTCGGAAGGAGACGGCGACGTTCCCTCCCCAGCTCGGTGCGGTGGAGCTGAGGGACAAGTACTCCCTTTTCTGGTCGACGAAGACGCGAGCGCATCCGCGCACGCGGGTGCTCCCCGCCGAAGCCCAGAAGCAGTACCCGACCGGGTATCCTTTCTTCGTCGTATTCTTCTACTGCGGGCTCTGCCCGCCGTACTCGGAGTTCTTCTCTGAAATCATGAGCACCTATGGCCTCCACCTCCTCGACTTTACCCCCAACGCCGTCCTCACAATGGCGGTCTTTACGCACCTTTGCGAGAACTTCGTCGGGATTCGTCCCAACGTGGCCCTCTTCCGGCACTTCTTTGTCCCTCGGGTGGAAAAAGGGGAGCCGCTGTCCGGTGGGATCGCCTGGGTTTCCCGGTCCGGCCAGAAGGGGGCCTACTTGGGCGGGGATCTCCGCGGCAGGTGGGAGGAGTGGAGGGCGGAATGGTGCTTGATTGTCGAGGATCGTCCGCAGCCGTTCACCGCCGTGCGCCGAACTCCGGTGGTGCGCGGCGACGACTGGAGCGAGGTGTCCTCGGACGACGCCAAATTGAAGATCGCCGTCACCCGGATCCTGCGCCTCAGGTTCGCCGGACTCACCGTCGGCGCCGTCGGCGCGGATTTCCTTCGCCGTCGCATCGCTCCCCTGCAGGAGAGGAGGAAGCCGGCTTGGGAGTTCCGGAACGCGGCGGACATCATGAGGCTGCGTCCGGGCCTCAATTTTAACTTCACCGTGCTGGAGCACGACGCGATGTTGAAGGAGTTGTTCAAGCACGACCCTGACCACCCGGAGTGGTTCCGGCTGCCGCCGGGCGTCGTTCCCTTGTGCAACAACTCGTCGCTCAGCCATATCCTTGCGATGATGCCGTTGTGCGACTCGCGCGGGGTCAATGCGACCTGGCGGGAGCCGCCGGATGATGTCGTGCGGGCCTTCTTCGACGGCCTGGAGGAGGAGCCAGTCGACCCTGCCGAGAAGGATGGCCTCACCCGAGCCACCACCGCGGCGGAGCTAGCTTACATTGCCTCCAGGATGGAGGAGGCGGCGGCCGCCGCGGCTGCGGGCGAAGCTGGGTTCACCGTGGCCGAGGCGGAGGCGGCGGAGGCGGAGAGCCTCGCCGACCCGATGGAACTTGTCGACCAGGGGGAACCGGCCGGGCTCGGCGGCGAGGACGAGCCCGCCCCAGACGCGAGCGGCTTGCCGGAGGTCGGCGTTGCCTTCCTGCAGCCTCCGGGCGGCTCGTCGCAGGCGGAGCCCCCGGCCCGGCCGAGGAGGCGCCTCCGCAGGGCCGGGTCGGCGGCGGGAGCGGGGTCCCCGCGGGCTGGGGCTTCGGTTGCCGCCGCGCCCCGTGCCGCGGCGTCGACGGGGGCGGAGTCATCTTCAGCCCCCGCCAAGCGGCCTCGGGAGCCCACTCCCCCGCCTCCCCGTGCCAGGGCCGAGCCGGTTTTCGACTATTCAGCGCTCAGCTCCGACGACGAGGAGGACGGAGAGTAAGTTCCCCATGGAGCTCATATCTTTTTTTTTTCCTTGATGGTTCGTCCTGTTCGACAGCTCATTCGCTCTTCCTTTGACCCGGTCCCCTTCTCAGGACCCTGGCTCAGAGGAGAGCGAAGAGATCGAGGATCCCGTGGGTCATCCTTGATGACGAATCTCCCCCGGCAAGCGAGGTCGTGTCGGAGGCGCCCTTACCGGACCCGGCAAGGGGTCCTCAGGGCGGCTCGCAGCGCAGCCCCCAGCGTGAGCACATGACTCGTCCTTGCTGCTTGGCGCGTACGCGAGCCCTCCCTCTTCTTGTTGCTTGAT
This sequence comes from Aegilops umbellulata, assembly GCA_032464435.1. Taxonomy (NCBI): domain Eukaryota; kingdom Viridiplantae; phylum Streptophyta; class Magnoliopsida; order Poales; family Poaceae; genus Aegilops; species Aegilops umbellulata. Next base: position 227,595,002 of record CP136056.1, on the reverse strand, counting down.
GCGAAGTTGTTGCTTTTGGGCAGGAGCGGAGCAGCTCCGGCGGGCGCGTCCAGAGGGCGCCTCCGCCGTGCCGACCGAGTCCGCTACCCCGCCAAGGGAGAGATCCTCGGCAAGGGAGGACCTTCCGACAGGGGACGCGGCCGACGGTCCCCCGGCCGCGGCGAGCGCAGCGCCCGCCTCGGATCCGACGAAGGCTGAGGCCGTTGTCGAGGAGGGCGCGCGTGGCGACGCCGACGACGTCGCCGGTGCCCAGGAGGCGGACGACGCGGATGTCCCCGTGGGCGACGGGGAGGCCGAGGAGCAGCAGAGGCTTGCCGCCGCGGAGCTACCCGCGCGGGAAGGCGAGCTGGTGCTGGAAACGGCCAGCCTCGCCGACCACGAGGAGGAGGCTGCCGCACGCGAGCGGGCGCTCAGCGGAGACCTGAAGAAGGCGCGGGACGCTGCCGCAGCCGCTGAGATCACCAAGAAGGGGCTGGAGGCGAAGGTGGCGCAGCTCGATTCTGACCTCAAGGCGAAGGACGAGGAGCTCGCCGCGCTCCGGCTGGAGCGCGAGAAGGGTGCGCTCACCCTTGGTGAGCTTCAGGGTCGCTTCGCCGAGAAGATCCGGGAGCTTGACGCCGCCAAGAACTCCAACTCCACTCTGGAACTGAAATTGGAGGCGCTCGGCAAAGCGCTGGACAGCGCTAAGGAGAAGGAGGCGGCCTTACGGAAAGAGGTCGACGGCAGCGAGGAGCTGCTGAGGCGCGCCGCCGCTTCTCAGAACACCTTCAGGGATACAGTGGAGCGGTGGACCGAGGGCCTCGTCGACATCGCCGCCACCATCGACAAGGAGCTGACGCTGCTGGGGATCGAGGGCCACCAGTCTCTCGCCGACAAGGACGCCGCGCCCAGCGCCAAGCTCACTTCCTTCTTCCAAGGGGTGGCGCAGGCGCTCCAGCACCTCCGAATGTCGCTCCCGAAGGAGCGGGCCGACGAGATGCGGGGGGCCATCTCCGGGGCCCTCGAGAGGGTGCTGGCGAAGATCGTTTTCCGCAATCCCGACATCAGGCTTACCAACGTCCTCAGGCCCTTGCCGGAGAACGCAGACCTGACGGGGATCCAGGCCCTCATCGCCCCTATCGTCAAGAAGGCGGCCGGGGTCAAGAGGATCGAGGGTGACCGCGTAGATTAGGCCCGCCCGCCCTTTTCTTTTATCTCCCTTTCCCTGCCGCTGTCAAATATGCCACGGAAACGGCTGGTTAGGGCAGCAGTAAGGCATTTTGTAATATAACTTTTCATCTTAAGCTATGCATCGCGCTGTTATCCCCTCTACTTGACCGGCGCCTTGTTTGTTTCCGCCCTACGCTTTCGGGGACTTGCCGGCGTAGGCCTCCGCCTTGCCACGGGCGCCGAGCGCGGGGCGTCAGCGACCCGCTGGCGGGGCTACCACCGGCAAGAAACCCGGCCGCGGCTGGTTGCCGCTCACTCAGATTGTTGAGCAGGCTCAAAGCAAAGCAAACGCTGCGACTGCGGTCGCAGCACGCTTGGGGTGCCGGGCAAGCTCGAAACAAAGTGAGGACGCTACTCGGGGTGTAGCACACTCGAGTCGTTGAGCGGACTCGAAACGGAACGAGGGCGCAACCAGTCTCGTGCCGGTCCTTCCGCGCTCAGGCCTCTCAACCAAGGCTCGGTCGTTCGAGGGAGACAACTCTTAAAAATCAATGGAGCAATTGCTCGAGCTTCGGCAACTTATCTTCTCTTATTGCTTGCCGCCCGGTGGGGTAAAACCTCCTTGGGCAGCATCCGGCCCATCCTGGGGGTAGGTGAGGGCGCAGGGCCTCACGACCCTCCGGAGCTAGGCGTAGCTATGCTTGGGGATCCGCGCCCCTCTCTGCGCCAAGGATCACATGCGACCGCGGCAAGACTTGGGCAGAGAGGATGGTTGGCGGAAACAGGTTCCGGCAACCGCGCTGGCGAAACTCCTCCCATGGTTGGCGTCGACTCGTTTGGATCTTGGCGGACGAAGCGCGCCGAAGAACGAGGTCGCCTTTCTTCGCGGCTTCCGGCGCTAACCGCTGCGGCTACGGGAGCGGCGCAGGGTTCACTGGAGGCGAGCGGTTCGCCCAGCGGCCGGAAGGCGGTCCTCCTCGAGGAGCAGCTGCTTCTTGCCCGAACTCTGCGCGGGCGGATACTCAAGGAGGGCCGCACACGAGCCCGTGGGGAGGAATGCCAAAGCTCGTCGGGAACCCCCGCTTCAACTGGACAGATCCTCGGATCCGCAGGAGCGGACTGTTCCCCGGCGTTCAGACCGCTGGTCTGCTCGCCGGAGCAAGGCTCACCGGGGACACCTGCTTCGACTGGACGGATCCTGGAATCCGCAGGAGCGGGCTGTCCCCGGCGTCTTGTCGCCGCCCCCTACCTGGCGCGCCAAAGATGTCGGGGCGGACGGGCTGTCCCCCGCGGGCACCTATGGGGCCGGAGCCCCTTTCGTTGTCCGGAGGGGGGCGGAGGGAGCGCGGAGAGCAGATCGAAGCGAGCACACGGGCGGTTTCCCCAGGTTCGGGCCGCGATGGACGCGTAAAACCCTACTCCTGCTTAGTTGTATTGAACTGGGGAGCTCGGGAGCTTGGGGAGCTAGCTGCACCGAGCGTATGGCTGTCTGGGTCCCGATTCTCCGAACCCCGGAACCCCCTCTACGTCGCACACGGGCCTCCTTTTATAGCGCAAAGGGGTCACCGACAGGTGTCAACGTAGGAGAAAGGGGTAAAAGTGTAAAAGGGGTGGTAGCTGTAATAGTGCGGGAACGGTGGCGCTACAGTGCGGCACAGTGTTATCATACCTACTTCTGACGGTAGGGGACAAGGGCATTAAATGCCCGTCACGGTCGCTCGGACAGCACCGAGGCGGACCGTTAGGTGCGCCACCGCTCGCCACGATGGCGGCTGCATGCCGCCGCATGCCCCAGGCTGCGCGGTGCCTCGCCACGTGCCCTCGGGGGGAAGCCCCGGAGCGACGCGTGGCGGGCGAGCTGGAGCGCAGTCTTGAGGTGGCGATCTTGCCGCGGCAAGTGGCTTGCCGCGGGGGTCGTCTTCCTGTGCCTGATAGCGTGCCAGCTATCAGGCCTTGCCGGGGCGCTTGGCGCGCCACGGCGGGCTTCTCTTGTGATGCCTGGGTTCGGCCTTCCCGACAAGCTCCTCTTGTCGGGGGCTCGATCTTCTGTCTCGTTATACTTTGTTCTTGGATGGCCTTTCATGGGCACAGTCGTCCCGGCAAGCTCCTCTTGCCGGGGTCTTGTCTTCTCGGCCCGGCAAGCTCCTCTTGCCGGGGGCCTTGTCTTCTTGACCCGGCAAGCTCCTCTTGCCGGGGGCCTTGTCTTGAATGCTTGGTCTTCTCTTGGCGCTTCCGGGGCGGGCCTTGCCGCAGGGTGCTACAACTGCCCGTGCACAAGTCTGGGGTACTAAGGTACCCCTACTTTAGTACACCGACACCATCCCGTGTAGATATTGAAACAAAGGTAGCCATCCATTGCAGTGTAGTGGATGTGGTCTATATCTCGTACAGTCCACTGCCATGCATGATGAAACGTGTGCGGAGGTTTCTTCAGTTCACTGTACGAAGGATGAACCATGGCTCCTGCCAGGGTCAGCATTGAAGGCTGATCAAGGGAGGGCACCAGCCCTTCCTTCTAGAGGTCGAAGGGGTCGCCTACAACGAGGCCTATCCGGCCCAGGATTTCCTTGTCGTTCCTAAATTCTACAGTAACGAATTTGACCCAGCCACCCTTGAGGAACATCTTAAATTCCTCGCACTCAACATCGACCTGGCATATGTGGTAGACCAAGCATAAGTCATGCACACAAACCTGGATCACGACGGGCTTCTTCTTTTCTGCCTCCTTTAGATTCTTCTCGCTTCCCAGGACTGTGGTGTACTCAACATCTAGCCCAGCGACCCACTCATCATTTGAGTTTTCGAACATGCGTTTGAAGCGAGCAAGGCATTCTTTCACCATTGCGGAAGAACGGGTGTAGATGACGTCGAACTCATCGCCGGTGATGGTTCTAACCTTGTACTCACCGCTGATCATGGAGATTTGGGACGCCATGGATTTGGGAGGAGGGTTAGGATTAGTGGAACGGTTGTAATGTGAAAGGACGGGACGACTAGGAGCGGTTTATCGATTGTAAAAATGTCGAGTGGGGGGGCACGTGTGAATGGCAGGGTAGTGGCTTGCCTGGTGGATAAATGGATTCATGCACAGTACTATGGGGGCCCAATTAGATGTCACGTCTACTCGACGCCCAATTAAATGGCTTTCTATGTCATGTCAAGCGTCGGGAAATTTACAGGTGATACGAAGCTTTCCATTCTCCCATGATACGGGCTTCCGAGAGCCCTTGGATCTGAGATCGTACGGTTTCATGGCGTGATTCTAGACCTATGGGTGAATATCCTTTCCTGGAGGGTTATTCTGCAAATTTTTCAGCAACTTAGCATGCGACCGTTCGATCTCAGATCCAAGGGCTGCCAGCATCCCGTATCATGGTCGCGCCTACCACGACCGTCGCCTCGCTGGCGTGGTCGCGCCCTTCGAGATTTAACACGGTGCATTAGGCTATCTGATGTTGGCATGTCATACATAGTCATCACTTAGTCCCCAATGCATTAGATGAGGTGCTATGGGCATTAAATGGCTTAGCAACTCAAGTCCCCAATGCATAGGTGCTTAGTTTTTTGTTGCTAAGTTTGCTTCATCTAGGTACACGCGCTTATCACTCCTTCTTCCTGGGGTCACCAAACTAGTCTCTCTCTTCTTAATTAACTTGCCACATTAGACTTTATGCCTATGTGGCAGGCTTAGCACCTATAGGATCAAGTACAATAGTGGGCTATAAGCCCGCTTTACATGGCATTTTTGCATATGTGGGGGAAAGAGGCAAGGAAAAAGTGGAGGAGTGGGCTCTTAAGTAAGAGCCAGCCTCTACATGGTGGAGCATCGGGAGAGGCACCTGTATGGAGGTGGTCAGGAATCGGGAGACTCCCGCCGGTCGTAGCGCCGTAGTTAAAATGATAATGGCAAGTCAAATCACCGGGCCCCACCTGTCCAGCAGTAACTCACTGTCAAATCACACAACCCTACATTTGCAGCAGCCTACTCCCTCATCTTCTCGCGTCTCTGTCGAACCGACTAGGCGGAACTACCCCGCCTACCGCGCGGGAAAACCCCCGCCCTCGACTTTTAAATAGTACAGTATACTAATTTTGTATCCATGGATTGCGCCATGGAGCAAAGCCTCAATAAAACGGTGGTACACATGTACAGAGTATACAGCACGCCCTTCGCGTTCGCGTCGCACCCCAGACGGTCGGTCTAGCTCGCCGCTCTCCGAATGGAACGCGCGTCATATTGCGTTTGCACACACATGTGGGAACATAATTAAGAACCGACCATAGGCACACTCCCCGGCCCTGCAAGTCGGGTGAGTTAACAGAAGAGAAAGACGAGCGATAGTACTACTAGAGAAGTGTTGTAGGAGTACATACGCTGGTACCTGGACGATCCCTGCAAGACACGAAAGATCAGTTCGTCCATGCATGTGACTAGACTCCAGCGTACACGTCTGGATTGGTTATCGTCTACATATCATGCACGCTGTGTTGTACAGGGATGTAGTTCTGGTGAGAAATCTAAAAAAAGGTTTCTTGTCATCTCGCGAAATTAGGTGTCATGTGCTTCAGATCACTGCGAGGGTTAAACAGCGACAACTAAGTTGGGCTAGTCATTGGGGGCACATGCACGAAGACTACTCGGCTGCCATCGACGGACCCCTTTTCTACGAGTTTATCTTTAATTTGAGCTTTGATCCTCGTCTAGTTAGTTCGTCGGGATTCATCTTGTCTTCTTTGGGCAGTGAGGTTATGATTTCCTGTCCTGTGGCATTTTTCGTGTTATATGTTATAATCTGGTGGTTCAGATCAAATGACGACAACTGCGCCTCCGGGGCACGTGCATGAAGACTTCTCGACAGTCATTGCCGAGCTCAAGCCGGCTCCAGCCGGTAGACAAAAGAAAACTAGTACTCCACTATATAGGAAGGAGCCTCCGCGCTTGCTTGCTAGTATTTCTCTCTTCACACTGTCTCGTCCTCTCCAGATCTAAACACGACAGTGGTGGCCACACTCTCTATCTACTCACCGTTGGTCACAGATCCAGCCGGATCATCTCTACCGGGGAAGGTGAGAAGGTGCAACGTTCACGCGGTCATCCTCGGTGACGGATCTTACCCATTGCCGGCGCGTCCCGATCAGCATGCCTTGCCGTTCTCTCCTAAGCATCGCTGGCGAGGGAGGGCCTCCCACCCCTTCTTCCTCGCTGCCGTAGTGTGGACAGATCCCGGCGACCCTCAGGTATAACTTCCTTCGAAACCAGCCTTGCTCTACTTCCTGAGCTCCTGACATCGCTGCATTTGTATCTTTTACTATATCTCAGGCCCCCTCGTAGATAGGATCGATCGGCTGTTCAAAAACCACCTGATTTTTTACTGTTAAGAGGTAAAACTAGTTCATGCACTCGAATCTAGTAGTACTTGATTCAAACAAGTAAGAAAGGGGGTGGGGGTGGGGAAGATTTGTTACCTGAATCTAGGACTTGGTCGAAAGAGGAAATAATGGGGGTGAAAAGTAGCAGAGACTGGCTATCCAGCTGGTCTCTATGTCTAATAGAGAAATAAAGGGAATGCAGTACAAACTCAATATAAACCCGATCTATTGGTTGAAAAAGGAAAGAAAGTGGGGACCGGGGGACAAGTCAACAGAGTAAGTCCAGCACTAGATTTGCTAGCCTCACACAGTATAAGGTGGCTATATACCGAACAAAAATGGGACCAACCCAGATATCCTCTTCTGATGTTTGTTGCCTCGAGCCGCTCTTATGTAATGCCACTGGTAAAATGTAGCAGTCGCACTATTAAAAGTAAGGACACGTTAAACTAATGTTGTTTTCAATGTAATGCCTCCAGTAATATGAATCAATGGCACTATTTTTCATGTCCTGCTAAATTTCCCATTAAGAAAAGTTGCTTCTTTTTGTTAGAGATGCAACTGTCCTGGTCCGCCTACTCTCCCGTGCCCAAATACCGACTCTGTAGAAACTATTAATGTAATGTTGCTGGTAAAATGAAGCAATGGCACCATTAAAGTAATGTCGTATTTAACGGTTGTCATAGTTAATCCTAATGCCCACACTAATATCTAGCAATGCTGCTAGAAATTGCTACTGTGCTTGTACGATTGCCATTCAGATAAGGAACATGCTTTTTTTCATTTGATGCATGTTTCATCACTTGCTAGTCACCCTCCTTTCCACCTTTTTTGTGCAAACAGAAATATACATTTCACGCTTGAGCTTAGTTGAACTGCACAAATGAGATCCAAATTATAGTTGAACATTTGGACTAATGAAGTAATAATTATGTTGCAACTAATGAACTAGTCTATTCTAAGCTCAAGCGTGAAGTTCAACTAAGCTCAATTTGAGTGACTGGTTCTATTCTCTCTTCCCTTTATTTACAGTTTGTCTTCGTGAAGTCATTGCCTGCTTGCCATACCTGTTTGACTTCATTGCTTGACTACTATTGCTGTTTGGCCTCATACTATCTTCCACCTTGATCCTTACTACCTAGTTGCCATTAGTCATCGTACACTCACATTATTGCATACTTGACTATGGCTTGCCTTGTGTAGTTTATCTTCCGCTGCATATCAATAGGTTCATTTCTAATGTTTGTCTTCAAAACTTTTATGTTTTGAAGACTTTCATAAAAATCGCCTATTCACCCCCCCTCTAGTCGATAACAAGCACTTTCAATTGGTATCAGAGCAAGGTACTCCCTTGTTCTATGTGATTCGGTTTAACCACCTGGAGTTTTAGCTATGTCGACTGCAGGGATAATCAAAGTCTCCGCTGCTTGCCCCGTGTTCGATGGAACTGAATATCCCTACTGGAAGAATAAGATGCGCATGCATCTTGAAGCCATTGATGTCGACCTCTGGTATGTCGTCAAGAACGGCGTTCCCAAGACTGGTGAAGGTGTCACCCCTACTGATGTCAAGAAGTTCATTCAACTGGACTCTACTGCCAAGAACATCATCTGTGGTCATCTGACCAAAGGACAGTATGGCCGTGTGAGTGCTCTAGAGACGTCAAAGCTAGTCTGGGACTGGCTATCCAAGGTCAACGAAGGCGTCTCAACCCAGAGAGATCAAAGGATCAGTGTTCTTCACAACCTCTTGAACCGCTTCAAGAGAAACGACAATGAGAATGTCCAGCTCATGTTTGATCGCCTCACTGACATCACAAATGAGCTTCGTGCTCTCGGCGCCACTGAGATTACCAAGCATGAAATTGTCAAGACGCTACTGAGATCACTTGACAGCTCCTTTGACACCCTTGCCCTCATGATACAAGAACGTCCCGACTTCAAGACACTCGATCCGTCTGATATACTTGAGAGGCACAGCACACATGAGTTCCAGCTATCTGAGAAAAGAGATATATATGGTCCCAACTATGGCCGAACTCGCGCTTTGAAGGCAAAAGTTGTTTCCTCATCTGAAGAAGAATCTGACTGCAGTTCTGATGATCCCGAAGACATTGGAAAGGAACTTGCTATGCTTGTGAAGAAGTTCCAGAAGTTCACTAAGAAGAAAGGCTTCAGAAAGTCTTCACGATCCAGCTCAAGAAATGATGAAGCTTCTACTCATGACTACAAGAAGAGAACATGTCACAAGTGCAAGAAACCTGGACACTACATCTCTGAGTGTCCACTGTGGGACAACGAGAAGAAGAAGAAGAAGAGCAAGGAATATGATTCTGATGACAAGAAAAAGAAGAAATCTTCAAAGTCTTCTTCCAAGTCCTCATCAAAGTCTTCATCTCACAAGAAGAGCTCATCTGGCAAGGCTCGTGCTTTTGTTGGGAAGGAAATGGATTCAGAGGAGGAGTCTGCTTCTGAGGAGGCGGAGGTGGAGTCTGAGGAGGAGTCTGACCCTGGTGTTGCAAGTTTGTCTCTAGCCACTGCCTATGTTGCCAAGTCCATTTTCAACACTGAAGACAATGACTTCCACGCCAATGCTGAAGCTGATGATAAGGATGACCCTACTCCCACCTACTGCTTCATGGCACGTGATGCCAAGGTAAAATCACGCGATGCTTACTTTCAAACATCTAGTGAAGATGACTCTAATTGTGAATCCAAGCCTAGCTACTAAACACTTGCTAAAATTGCAACTGAACAACAAAAGGCTATGGAACATACTCAAAAACTGTTAGACAAAAGCGATGACCTGTTGGACGCGGAAATGACTCGTTCACAGTCCTTAGTTGAAGACATAAAAAATCTTCATGCTAAGTACCAAGAACTTGAAAGTCGTCATGATACGCTCACAACCACTCATGAAAAGCTCTCCTATGATTATCTCCAAAGGAAGCAAGAGCTTGAGAAGTTGAGAGCGGCTCATGAAGATCTTCAAAAAGAGAATGAGTCACTACGCGCTCAACAGATCAGTCCCGCTCAGGATGGATTTGAACCACCATGTCTAAAATGCCTTGAGCGTGATAACGCTACCTCTGTTGCTGGATGTTCCACTACTGCTGCTGTTGCATTGTCTTCAACTACTGATGTGGTAACTAACCCCTCTGCGGAGGATACCACTACTATTGCTGATGAAAATGCTAGGTTGAAGACATTACTTGAAACAGGGATGTATAAAAGCCTGAAAGGGCATCAGACACTTTGCGATGTCCTCAAAAAGCAGATTCTGAACCGAAACCCTAGGAAAGAGGGTGTTGGGTTCGAGAGGAAAATGAATGTTGATGGTTCCTACTGGAAGCCTGAGCAGTATCCCAAAACCACATGGGTTGCTACAAAGGGACCTTCAGTGGATCCATCCACCTTATTTGGCTTTACCTGTGCTAACCCTGTCATCATTGATGAATCCTTCGATGCAAACTATACTGTTCAAGAATCAGAATAGTGAAGTGTTTGCCAGATATATTGGTACTAACTGCAGGAATGGGCCACCTATGAAGAAGATCTGGGTACCCAAAAGCTGTCTTGAGAAGCTTCCAGTGAATGTCATCATGACACCACCTGGGACGAAGACAAATCCCAGACCTAAGGCTTCATATGGTCCAAAGGCTTCATACAGACAGAGGACTCACCTGAGTCACCCTAACGCCAATGTTTTGTAGGGAAACCGTACTCAAACCTATGAATATGAGCGTGTATCCTCAAACCGCTATGTTCATAAAACTAAGAACTTTCCTGCTTATTCATATGAGTATCATTCATCTCCTGCAAGGCTATTTGCTAGGGCTCCAAAGTCGAAGTTCTCAGATGCTGCACTTAGACTCATTGCTTCTAAGCCACCCCTGAAGATGGGGTGGTTAAGAAGAATTAACTTTCTTTTGCAGGGAAAGGTCTCCAGCCAAAAATCAAAGGCGTCTGATGCTATTGCTGGGGACCTAAAATATCTTGTAGGGCGCAAGATCAAATGCCCAAATGGTCTCACTATGTATTTTGTTCCTGAATCGCTTGCCATTCATCCTATCAGTCCTAGTCTTGATCTGAGCTTCCATAATCCTCTTGCCCATCAAATGTTTATGCTTCACAATACTCTTGGTGAAGCCTATCCTCCTAACTGTAAAGCAGAGTATGACACCTCGTGCTTCAGAATGGATTATGGACAGCGGATGCACTAATCATATGACTGGTGATCAAAGTCTTCTCATGGACTCAACCTTACGTCCATCTGATAAGAGTCACATCACATTTGCTGACACTGGTAAAAGCAAGGTATTGGGTCTAGGTAGAGTTGCAATCTCAAGGGATCAGCACATGGATAAAGTGATGCTTGTTGAATCCCTTGGCTTCAACTTAATGTCTGTCTCAATGCTTTGCGACCTGAACATGGTTGTAATATTTGGAAAGTATCGTTGCCTTGTACTAATGGAATCTAACAAATCTCTAGTCTTTGAAGCATACAGGAAAGATGATCTGTACATGGTAGATTTCTCAGCAGGTCCACAGCTTGCAAGATGTCTTCTTACAAAAGCTTCAGAATGCTGGCTATGGCATCGGAGGCTGGGGCATGCTGGGATGAGGAAGTTACATACGCTCGTCAAGAAGAAGCATGTCATTGGCATTGAATGTGTCAAGTTCAAGAAAGATCATTTGTGCGGTGCCTGCGAAGCTGGAAAGATGACTGGGGCCAAGCATCCCTCGAAGACAATCATGACTACGTCTCAACCCTTCGAGCTGCTACACATGGACTTATTTGGCCCTACTCACTAATCTACCCTCACTACGACTGCATGTCTCTATGGCTTCGTCATCGTTGATGATTACTCAAGATACACATGGGTGCACATAATTCTCTACAAGACTGAAGTGCAAGATGTTTTCAGACGTTTTGCCAATCAAGGCATGAACAATTATGGAGTCAAGATCAAGCATATCAGAAGTGACAACGGCACTGAGTTCAAGAACACCGGACTTGATCTTTATCTGGATACAATGGGAATCACTCATGAGTTTTCTGCTCCTTACACACCTCAGCAAAATGGCATCGTAGAGCGCAAGAACAGAGCCCTCATTGGGATGGCTCGGACGATGCTGGACGAATACAAAACACCAAGAAAGTTCTGGCCTAAAGCTATTGATACAACATGCCACGTCATCAACCGTGTTTATATCCATAAGCTTCTAAACAAAACATCCTATGAGCTCCTCACTGGCAAGAAGCCAAATGTAAGCTACTTCAGAGTATCTGGAGCACGGTGCTGGATCAAGGATCCCCATCACAAGTCAAAATTTGCACCAAAAGCTCACGAAGGCTTCATGCTCGGTTACGGAAAGGATTCACACTCTTACAGAGTCTTCAACCTCTATCTCAATAAAATCGTCAAAACTGTAGATGTGCGGTTTGATGAAACCAATGGTTCACAAACAGAGCTCCTGCCAAGTAATCTTGAAGAAGCTCCACCCAGCGAGTCTATCAAGCTAATGGGAACTGGTGAAATCATGCCTGCTGAAGCACGGCCTGAAGAGGAACTTATCATTTATGCACCCAACCAATCTGAAGACAATGCTCAGCCTGAAGACAATCCTCCCAATGATGACAATGATCAGCAAGAACAAATTCTTTGCCCAGCTCATCCTCGTGTTGCAAGTGAAGTGCAAATTGAGAAGATAATTGATAGCATCAATGCACCTGGTCCACTTACTCATTCAAGAGCAACGCAGTTAGCAAATTTTTGTGGGCACTTTTCTTTTGTGTCAATATCAGAACCGAAGAAAGTTGCTGGAGCCTTTATGAACCTGAATGGATTCAAGCAATGCAAGAAGAGCTTCAACAGTTCAAGCTGAACAATGTTTGGGAACTTGTCAAGCGTCCTGACCCTCGCAAGCATAACATCATTGGAACAAAATGGATATATCGAAACAAGCAAGATGAGCATCGCCAAGTCGTCAGAAACAAAGCACGTCTCACTGCACAAGGATATACTCAAGTTGAGGGGATTGACTTCGATGAAATATTTGCCCCTGTGGCTAGACTTGAAGCTATTCGCATATTGCTAGCCTATGCTAACCACAACAATATCCTGCTATATCAAATGGATGTGAAGAGTGCATTTCTCAATGGCAAGATTGAAGAAGAAGTATACGTTGCACAACCACCTGGCTTTGAAGATCCAAAACATCCTGATATGGTGTACAAACTAAACAAAGCACTGTATGGCCTCAAACAAGCTCCTCGCGCTTGGTATGATACAACCAAAGACTTCCTGAAGAGCAAAGGCTTCAAAACTGGATCCCTCGATCCTACACTCTTCACGAAGACATATGATGGTGAACTGTTTGTGTGCCAAATCTATGTGGATGACATTATCTTCGGCTGCACCAACCAGAAGTACAGTGATGAGTTTGGATACATGATGCAAGAGCAATATCAGATGTCCATGATGGGTGAGCTGAAGTTCTTCCTTGGTCTTCAAATTCGTCAGCAAAGGAATGGCATCTTCATATCTCAAGAGAAATACCTCAAAGATTGCTTGAAGAAGTTTGGAATGCAAGATTGTACAGGTTACACGATGCCAATGCCAGCCAAACATCATCTGGGTCCCGACGAAAATGGTAAAGAGTTCGATCAATAGGTATACCGCTCCATGATTGGTTCTTTACTTTACCTATGTACATCTAGGCTAGATATTATGCTTAGTGTTTGCATGTGTGCTCGATTCCAAGCGGCACCAAAGGAATTGCATCACCTAGCTATGAAGCGAATTCTTCGATATTTGGCTCACACCCCAACACTAGGATTATGGTATCCAAAGGGCTCAGAGTTTGATCTGGTTGGATTTTTGGATGCTGATTATGCTGGTGACAAGGTGGATCGCAAGTCTATATCAGGCACATGTCACTTTCTCCGACGATCACTTGTCCGTTGGTCTTCAAAGAAGCAGAACTGCGTGTCACTCTCATCTGTTGGTCTTCAAAGAAGCACGAGCATTGTTGCTGGATCTTGTTGTGCTCAGCTTCTATGGATGAAGCAAACTCTCAAGGACTATGGCATCAATCTGAAACAAGTACCTCTCTTCTGCGACAACGAAAGCGCCATCAAGATTGCCAACAACCCAGTCCAGCACTCGAAGACAAAGCACATTGAAATTCGTCATCACTTTCTCAGAGATCATGTCATGAAGAAAGATATTGATATCATTCACGTCAACACTGAAGAGCAATTGGCAGATATCTTCACAAAGCCCTTGGATGAGAAAAGGTTTTGCAAGTTACGGTGTGAGCTAAATATCTTGGAATCCTCAAATGTCCTGTGATCAGGCACACATCCTAACACTTATGCATGTTGATGACTTAGATGTGCAACACACGAAGTAAAGTATATCTTCAATCAATGAAGACTTACATTCTGAGTGTGAATATATTAACGTGTAATTTGACTTCGGAGCGCCACAATAATTGTGCGTCGTGTCTGTGTCTAATACTTCCTATACGGTGGGTAACGCCACCACCAAACTTTTCTGTTTGAAGTGTTTCACTCATGACGTTGAATTTGAATGTCTTCGCATTCGGTTTGTCTTCAAATTCACTTTATCTTCATGATTATATTCACTATGTTGATTCGACTGTTGTTTGATATATATATATATATATATATATATACTAGTGTTCTGTCCTCTACAACATTCACTTATAGCTATGTTTTCTTGTTGAATCTTTTGAACTAAGTGAATGTGATCAGACCCTAATCTGTCTATGCTTCCTATCTCAAACTCTATCTGTCCAAATCATATGCATTCTATTGAAACTGTCGAATGTCTTCTCTGCGTCCTTGTCAGCAGAAGATACAGAGACAAACATTAGATCTATTTTAAATGTGTCATCCTTATTGCCTGAAATCCAGAGAAGCCGGAACGTCTATCCGACAAACCTGGCGGGCGTGGGAACGTGGGACAACTCTATGTATGTTGCATGCTTTCCACGTGCCCGTCAGATGTGAACCGCCAGGGGCACCTGCGTAATTGCGCTGTGCCGCCCACTTCCTTATAAATACTTGTCCCCTGCGGTAAAAGAAACTTCTTCCACCTCTCCACCTCATGAAAACCCTAGCGCCACCGCTAGCTCTCGACGACGCCGGCGACGAAGCACTTAGCTGCCGCGACTTCTTCGACGCCGTCCTCACGCCGGCCGCAGACATCGTCCTCTCCGCCGCCGCCGTAGGTGTCCTCCATCGCCAAGTTAGGGCACGGTGGATTGAACTGCTCGGTCTCCTACTCTTCCCATCTAGCAGTTCTTCGTGTGGTAAATAAAACTCTCTTTTTACCATCTTTTTGATCTTCAAAGATTCATCCTGTCTACCAAAATAGGTTTCTGCCTATACAAGTTAGATCCATTCTGTCTGCATCTCATACTGCCTAGCATATTCACTTAAGCTTCATAACAAGTTAGATTCCTCACTTGTACCTATTCGCGGATTCGTACAAATCTGGAACCAACTCTCAACATATAAGTGAATGTCTTCGCATCATGAGGTCAATGTCTTCAAACTGATTTATCTTCAAAATCTTCTGAGAATGCATATGACCTCTTCCCCTTCCCTCGCATCTCTAATGCTATCACAGGTACATGTCCGTGGGAGAATCCCTTGGTTCTCATAGTCTGCATTCGTTTGCAGAATTTTTAAAGCATCACATTAATTCTCCCGAAGCCAGTTCATGTTTGTCCAGCAAGAGGAAGCCTTTGAAGCCTTTGAACGTATTGAAACCATTCAGTTTGAAGTTTATGGCTACAGAAAAATCAGCAAGGAAGGGTGGAAGACAACGCCGTGGCAACACATCAAAAGATTTGCCACCAGATCTAGCAGCTCAGTACAAAACTGATCCAGAGGAAACATACAATGATAGGAAAACCCGAATCCAATGGATTCGAAGATATTGGGCTGAGGAATGGTTCAAGTACCGCTTCGTGACCAAGGAATACGCTGAGAAGAATGTGATAAAGTGTCCTTGGGGAGATATCACTTACAGAGGTCTTCAACCCAAGAGCAAAGCTGAAGCTATTGCACAAAGGTTCTACCCGTGCATGGTCAGAGGACCACAGCCAGCCAATGCCGACCCCACTTCTCTCTTGTGGTGTCGCGATGACGACCTTTTCAAACGCAACTTTAAATTTGCTAAGGCATCAGCAAAAGAGAACAAGAAGTTACTGGGTTTGAACTTCAACCCTGGCCCATCTGCTCCAAGGGAGGATGGCACTCGTGAAGCTGATCAAAATGAGATTGGCCCCTTCTATGATTTTCAAGGTCTCCTCACCTACATTGCAGTCCAAGGAGCTGCTGTTGGGGACGCTTCTGAAGAGGCTGACACAGATGAAGCACCTCCTGCCCCAAAGCCCCAGAAGCAGAAGAAGGCTAAGGCGTCAAAATCAACTGCATCACCAAAAGCTTCGCACTTGAAGCCACTGGCCACTGCACCTCCTGAAGACAGTGTGCAGTATGAAGATTTGTCACGCATCTCCAAGAAGACGGAGAAGAAGAAGAAACTTGTCAAGCGTACTGATCAGGCACTGACCCCTGCTGCTATTCTGCGTGAAGAGCACATTGATCTGTCTAGTGATGAAGATCTTGCAGATGATGCCCTTGAGCAAATGATCAAGAGCAAGGAAGAAGCAGAGATCTTCAATGATTTGCCTCTCTTTGATGTGGCAATCATTCACAACTTCATTGATGAGTGGTTTGACTCACCAAATCTCAGCTTTGACGATCTGCAACTTCCCATTGGCCTCAGCGTCTCCTTCAATGGAGCCATTGCTTCAGAGCTTGCTCTCGCTCAACGATCGTTGAGCTGAAGCACAAGATCGACCATGAGAAAGCCCAATTCAAGAAGCATGTGGCTAAGCTCAGCGTGCAAGATGTCAAGAACTTCAAGATCATGCTGCACGAGCTCAAGGAATCCTTTCTCAAGAAGCGTGAAGAAGCCAAAGGTTCTCGAGAGCGCATGAAGAACCTGGCTGACAAGTGTGTGCAAGCCTACAATGAGGCTGAGAAGCGCAAGGCTCTTGGTCGTCCTGACATCGACCCAAGAATGGCTGCCAAGAAGAAGAAGCCTTCGACTGACCAAACTGCTCCTTCAAGGCAGGAAGAGCCGTGCATTGTCTTCCCAACTAGCATGACCGGCTCGAAGCCAAAGGTCAGATCAACCGCTTCTGAGCTAAAGAAGACGAGAGCTGCTGAGGCTGAAGCCAGAAAACGGAAAAATCCTGAAGCCTCTGACGCTGCTCCCACTAAGAAGAAGCGCAGAACCAAAAAGGATAGGGCTGCTCCCTCAGAGCCCTTAGTTGTTGAACCAATTTCAATGGTCCCTCCTACATCTGATCATCAAGAACAAAGGATGATAGTTCATGAGCCTGCTTCCACAGAGGCTCATGAAGCTGAAGACATTCCAGCAGTTTACCCCAACGCTGCTGAAGACATTGGTCACCACGACAATGTTGAAGATGATGAAGTCCTTCCTCAGATCGAACACAACCTGGTATCATCGCCTGTTCTCACGAACATCGAACTCATCGGCATTGGTCGTCCTCTGACGCCAATTGCACAGGATGCTTCGTGGGCTGATCACCCACAACAACAAGACACCCCAAGTTCTCCCCAACGTCAAGCTACCCCATCTGTGCAAAATGAAGATGATGACTTTGAGGCCCAGCCAACTCCATCTCCAAAGGCGTCGCCAGCGTTACGCAGGCTTCACAAAGGACCAAGGCCTCAAGTCACCACGTCGAGCGTTCCAGAAGGAGAAGTGCCTCCACAATCTGTTGCACGTCAAGTGTTTCCAGATGCCACTCCCACTGTGAATGTCTCTGAGTCTGAAGCCAAAGGTGTTGAAGACATTCCGGCTGCATCAGCCGATGAAAAACAAGAAGAAGAACGTGTCCCAACTCCTCCCATTGAAGAAGAAGTGGTTCCTGAAGTGAACCTGCCAGTGCCCGACCCTCCAGCTCTTCAAGTGGAGGTTGAAAATCTTCAGACTGCCACCACCAACACCAATGAAGCCAATGACGTTGTCATGGC
This sequence comes from Aegilops umbellulata, assembly GCA_032464435.1. NCBI lineage: Eukaryota > Viridiplantae > Streptophyta > Magnoliopsida > Poales > Poaceae > Aegilops > Aegilops umbellulata. The sequence goes on along the minus strand of CP136056.1, from coordinate 227,577,374 downwards.
TGACGCAAATGTGGAGCCTGCACCGACAAATGTGCCAGAAGCCAGTGCTGCATCTGCACCTGAAGCCAATGTTGACGCCTCTGCTCCTGTTCCGCCACCAAGGCCACACACTATCGAGCAAGCTTTCAACTATGGTCAGCTCATTTCTGTCAAATGGCCTGTTCTGACTCCTCCGCCTGCTGCTGCTAGTCCTCAGTTTGAGTACCATGTTGAGCACAAGCCACGGGTTCAGAAGCCAAAGCCCAGGTTGCCAAGGTTTCCAGGTACTGCATCAGCACCAGGATCTTTCAATATCAATGGCTTCAAGGCACACAATACCTTCTTTGACAGTGCAAAGAACCCTTACTCAAGAGCAAGGATATCTTCTGATCGGTTCTGGAGCTATCAGCAGCGAAGCTATTACTCATGCATTCTGTACAATCAAGGTCGCATTTTCCCACATATGCGTCTTGATGCCGAAGCCATCACTGGTCTGCCCTGTCTGGAAGAGGCTTTGGACTACTTCAGAGAGTCCGGCCTGCTGTAGTTTGTCACCGATAAGGAGCACTGGAATGAAGAGTTACTGCTCCAATTCTATGCCACTCTCCATATTCGTGGCTACTACAAAGATACAAAGACATGGGTTCTTGAGTGGATGTCCGGAAATGTTCATCATGAAGCCAAAGCCATTGATGTCATTTAACTTACAGGCCTGCCCTCAGCAGATGATCTTTATGAACCTGGCTGTCAGCTTCACAATGATGCTATGGAGAGCATCTTCCACAAGCCTGAACCCAATATGAGTCAGATGCTCAGCATGATGAAGCCATTGCCTCCTGATGCTGAATACCCAAAGGCGTTCTTTGTTGAAGACCTTGAGTATCTGCCCCGCACCATCTATCATATAGTCAGGCGAACTCTTTGGCCTATCAAAGGACACTCTCCTCATGCCAAGCTGGAAGGCGCAATGAAGACTTTGGTTTTCCATATTCTTCATGGCAAACGCTTCAATGCACAAGATTTCTTTATACGCCAACTTGCTGCATCAGGATCTGACATCTTTGGTCTGAAGTTCTATGCTCCCTGGATCAGGCGACTGATCAAGCTTGACTCTGCCTTCAACTATCAACCCTCTGCACGCAATCATATCATATTTATGCCAGATGTTGATTTGTCTGTTGAAGCCATATACCCAGAGACTGCAAAGGAGCCTCTTAGTCTTCAGAATGCTGACCATCAAAGCTTCACTCAAAATGATGAAGGAGTTCAAGCTATCGCTCGAGTCTACCCTTTGGCTGGGATTACTCGCATGCCTCATCGTGCGCAAACAGAAGCCACTGAGAGCACAATTGCCCAAAGGCCTAAGAAGTGCTCCCGCCTTCTCAATGACCGAGAGCTTCTGGTTGCCCTTCATCAGAAACAAGATAAGCATCATGACTGGCTTAAGCGCCAAATGCAAAGCCTCTTGGTGGACAACAATCGCATTCGCAATCTTGCCACCAAGAATGCCTTTGTCACACATGAAACGTGTCGGCGATCATGGAAGAGTTTGACACTGCTCAGTGCTGAAGCAGATCTTCAAGATGATGGCTTCGCTGAAAAATTCAAGTTCGACTCCACACCTCCGCGGAATGCTTCGCAATCTTGCCACCAAGAATGCCTTTGTCACGCATGAAACGTGTCGGTGATCATGGAAGAGTTTGACACTGCTCAGTGCTGAAGCAGATCTTCAAGATGATGGCTTCGCTGAAAAATTCAAGTTTGACTCCACTCCTCCGCGGAATGTTGTTCTACGTCACACTCCATCTCTTGAAGACTCTGAATATTCCTCTTCTGCTGCGACTGTAAATGCCAAAGTGATTGATGAAGAAGACGATGCTACTTCACCAACCCCTTCTGCAAGAATCGACACTGCACCAAGCTCGTCTGCACCGCCAAACGACAACACCAACCCTGCTGCTTCACCTACTCCTCATGGGGACGTGTAGATGCTCTATGTCTTCCAACCTTTTTGGTCATTACTGACAAAAGGGGGAGAAGCATATGAGTTTGATAGTCTTCAAGGGGGTTCATATGGGCGGTTGCTTTATATTTTGCCTAGTGTTTACAACTCTCGCGTTTTAATACATTTGGTTCTTTGAGTTGTAACACTTAAACTTGATGGTCGTCTGCTACTTATTTGATATTCTGTGATGTGATGATAAATTCCGCATGTGTGATGATAACTTCCGCACTTAGGTCATTCTGCAGACGTCCATTTTTCATTATGCATGTCATAATCTTCGTTATATTTTATCATGCATGATGAATTGTCGTCATAAGTTGAAGAGGATCTCCACAAGTACAACCTGCCATATGCATTTGCATTCCAAAAGCAAATTACTTATATGCACATCTTCAGGGGGAGCCTTTGAAACTTATGAAGACAATCCTCTACCCTTTACAATTTCACATACTTTATCCCCGTTGAAAACTTCAACCAGTTTGTCATCAATCACCAAAAAGGGGGAGATTGTAAGTGCATCTAGTGACACCCCTAGTTGGTTTTGGAGTATTGACGACAGATTTGGTTGAGGGACTAATGTGTTTGTGAGAATTGCAGGATAACACAGGTAGTGTCCCTCCTTGATTCGGTTTACCTACCGGAGATGACCCCTAAAAATGTGTGAAGACATTGAAGACAATGGTGGTATATGAAGATCTTCATATTGAAGACTATGACATGAGAAGACATTCTGTGAAGACTATGGAGCGCGAAGACTTAGTTGTTTCGTTGTTTTCCTTTTCTTCTTTGTTGAGTCATAGGAACCACCGTACTATTAAGTGGGGTCCAAGTGAATACAGTCAGAGTGACTGAAGTGATGCTCAACCCAAATCCTATGTCTTCGAGCGAAGACAATGAGAGCAAATCTTATCCAGAGCTGGATAAGTCAGCTTTGCTTGTAGCCCAAGTAAAGTTGCTGCGTGTGTTTGAAATCTGACCGTTGGAACACGTGTCAGTTCCTTAGTGACCCAGGGTCATTTCGGACATATCAGGTCGGGTTGCCTAGTGGCTATAAATAGCCCACCCCTACACCATAAATTGGTGGCTGCTCAGAGTTAGTGCACGGCTTTTGTCGTTTGAGAGCAACCCACCTCGAAGCCTTTGAGAGAGAAAAATCCTTGCGAGGACAAAGCCCAAACACCTAGAGCCAAAGAGTGTTAGGCATCACTAAAGTCTTTCTGTCTGTGTGACCTGAAGACTTATTACACTTGAGAACTGTGAATCCTCCAGCCGGTTAGGCGTCGCATTCTGAGCATCCAAGAGCCATTATGGATCACCGGTGAACGAAGTCTGTGAAGGTTTGGAAGTCTACCTTGAAGACTTACCAGAGTGATTGGGCGAGGACTGTGTGTCCTTAGCTCAAGGGGAATAAGGTGAAGACACGGTCTTTTGAGTTGAATCTCAGCCTCCCTAACCAGATGTACAGTTGTCACAGCAACTGAAACTGGTCAAACAAATCATGTGTCTTCATCGAGTGACTGGTTCTATTCTCTCTTCCCTTTACTTACAGTTTGTCTTCGTGAAGTCATTGCCTGCTTGCCATACCTGTTTGACTTCATTGCTTGACTACTATTGCTGTTTGGCTTCATACTATCTTCCACCCTGATCCTTACTACCTAGTTGCCATTAGTCATCGTACACTCACATTATTGCATACTTGACTATGGCTTGCCTTGTGTAGTTTATCTTCCGCTACATATCAATAGGTTCATTTCTAATGTTTGTCTTCGAAACTTTTATGTTTTGAAGACTTTCATAAAAATCGCCTATTCACCCCCCCTCTAGTCGATAACAAGCACTTTCAAAGGGCCGGCGCGCTGTGACTGGATCAAAATCAAAATCAATTTACCCTTCAATTAAGAAAGCGACCCCACATTAACTAGTCTCCCTTTTATTCTGGGCCATAATTGACCGTGATTTTCGCAAATAAAATATATGTTATACATTGCAAAAATAATATAATTTGAAAGTACATTCAGATACGAACCAAACGATACAATTTTTGGTGACATGCATTCACATTTTGCTTGTCAAATACAGTACGTGGTCAAACTTTGACCCAAAATGCGCAAAACAAAAAAAATACTTCCAAGACCAGCGCCGCTCTTCCGCTCTTCTCCTCTTAAACCACCACCGCTCCTCTGTTGTTCCAATCTAAATCTAGCGCCGCTACTCTCCTCTTCCATTTCAAAACCACCGCCCCTCCTCTCCTGTTCCAATCCAAAACCAGCATCGCTCCTCTCCCATTCTAATACAAAACCAGCGCTGCTCCTCCCCTCTTCCATTCAAAAACCACCGCCGGCGAGTGAAGGTGCTATGGAGAAGTAGATCGATGGAGGAGTACAACTGATACATGAGGATCGCAGACGGCGACCCTGTGAAGGTAGCTAGGATGTTGGTGATACAGTCTTGGTTTGACAACAAGGACCAACTAGCAGCGACGACAACATCCATGGCCAAATATCTGCAACAGAGCGAAAAGGCGGCGATACTCCCATAGGGAGTCACGCGGGAGTACATAGAGCTGCTCCTTTGGGCCATGGAGCAAACAGATTCACCGAATCCGATCGTGAGGGAGTGGTGGTGGGAGTATCAATCCCAAATGGAGCATCCACCAGAGATTGAATGATCGAGCATCTACATGGTGCCATTTGTGAGGGTGTTGTGCCAGAGCGATCCGATGGAGTCTTCGTCGACTGAATCCAACTGCAAGAGGAGAAAAACAGTTGGCCTGACGACGCTTCCCCGCCATCCTCTCACTCGCCGTTCACATCGTCTCACGGGGCGGCTGTCTACCGCCGAGGAATAGGAGGGACTGCCCCCCCCCCCCGCCCCAACCCAATAGTCGGGCAGGTTGTGAATTGTCAGGAGGAGCTTAGGGTTGTTAGTATTTGCATGTTGTGAATTGTGTTTTGTGTTGTGTATTTTGAGAGTACTTTCAGATATGAATGTCTTTTGAATTTCCGATTTGTAGTATTGAGCATATGAAGTACTTTATGAATTCTAGAGATCTATTTTTAGCACTTAAAAAATGTAGTTTCATAGGAGTATAAAAGTGCAGACAGTGTGATTCTCAGAGAAGAAACTGCAAGTTTCAGTTTCATATAAGAAACTCCAAGTTCAGTTTTAGATAAGAAACTGCAACTTTCAGACGCAGAGCATTTATATTATCACGGCCTTTTCAAACAGTGTTAACATCATGTTGGAAGTTTTATTCATGATCGAAACTAGAACTACCAGCCAGTTAACATCATGCTGATCAACATTCATGCATAGCACATCTTCATATGATGCACAGTCAAAAAGATATGCTATTTTCAAAATGCCCACACAATGTCGAGTGTGCGAAAAACAGAGAAAATGAGGGACAAAGTTTTGGCAAGTGTTGGACGTGGGGTGGGTAGATAAATGGGACCCACATGTCAATAAAGGCAGAGGCAAAAATTTGGAGATATTTTCTCTGCATAGGTGGAATCGAACCCAGGTGGAACAGATGTCGGGTAGTGTCACTCGGCCACTAGGCTAGTTCAGTTGTTTCGTTACCAATAAGGCACTTCCTCAGGTGGTCGGATCTCCTCCTGCGCCTTTGTGCGCTCGCCGCGACGCTGCTGTCTGCCGTTGTGAACATGTTAAACAAACTTGAGGAATCTGGAGAGGACTGTACGTGGAGAGGCGCACAGTCGGGACCCACCAGGTCTATGGCCGTACGCAAGCAAGTGCCTCATCGAAAAAATACTTCCTCCTAATGCTATACTGACGTTGGGGCCCACGGGTTTGTCAACATAGTTGCATTTTTTTAGGTGCTTCAACGTAGTTTTCTATAGGAGATAAATTCACAACGAAGCCGGGGAGCTGGCAGGTATCATTTATTATCACTGGGGCAGCAAGTATCAGCTGGGTTTTGGGCTGCCCCGTCTAGGCTTTCTTTTTTAACATGCGCAACCCACGACCTCGGATGGGAGGTCCATAGGCCTGTTTGTATTTTCTCGAGGGCCGTCATGTATCGACCGGCCTATGGACCTCCCATCTGAGGTTTTATTTTTCTTGAAACATCGGCAGCCCAATTTATGTATGTTTTTGAAGAAAATGTAGAGGTATGTTCTATTTTTCTATATAAGAATAGGAATGCCTGGTCCAACTTATGTTTCCCTTCTAACTATATTATATATATTTAAATTATTTTTATGTTATTATATATTATTGTTATTGTCATCGTATATTTAACAGATACTTACATATGTAAGAAAACAATATCCCACATCTTATTAACTTATAAAAATAATTTCTTAACAATAAAATCCTGGATTTTTTTGGCAACGAAAATCCTGGTGATTGTGTACAAAAGCTTGGTAAGATTTAAGGACCAATGTAATAATAAATCACTTATTATTTAAATAAATAAATATAAAACAAAATGCTCAGCCCTTGTTTATTTTTTGATAACATTGCTGCGCCCACCCCAACATTATAATTAGAATCAGCCCAGCGAAATCGTGTATTTAGAGAAAGTGCAAATGGCCTGTAATTTTTTTAGGAAAAACATAAATGGGCCGCATGGATGCTACATTATTTGTTCACCCGGCCCAGCTAATGGACTGTAATTCAAAAAAAAGAACAAAATTGACTGTAAATTCTACCCCGCAAAAAAAGACTGTAAATTCTGAAAAAATGGGTTGAATACGTGCCACATTTTTGGAGGCTGAAATGTGGGCCAATAGGTCGAAGCCAATGCAAGTTGTTGTCAACTTAGTCAACAAATGATTCTGACATCATTAGCCGTTGGATTTACATCCAATGACCGACATCCATCTTCAATCTCTCGTCTTCTTCCTCCAGCGCCGCCGGGACCACTTGCTCCCGCCTCCTGCTGCTAGCACCTCTGATTAGCACGCTTCGCTGTGAAGCGCTACTCCACCGTTGGCCATGCCATCCCTCCACACCTCCTGTTCTTCTCCACCGACTGCCGAACCACACCACACCAGAACCAGTTAACCCTTGTACACTTCTCCGTCTGCGACTCTACTCCCGCGTCTTCCCATCTCCGGCTCGTTGCTGTCCGGGGCCTCGCCGTCGTCCACCACCTGGGATGCACTTGGCACGGAGTGGTCAACATGGTCAATGAATGACACCATTGGAAGTATACTGTGCGTGGAGAGGCTGACAGCTGGGTCCACGGCCGTACGCAAGGAAATGCCTCCTTATTACGCGCAAAATAATGATTCCTCCACCTGACAGCTGGGACCCACCAGAAGGGCCTTTGTATTTCGCGAAAAAAATGTTCCCGCCGCTGACAGGTCGAACCCACCAGCTATATCTTCTCACGCAAGGAAGTGCCTCCTTATTACGCACAAAAAAATGAATACCCCCTGCTAGCTGGGACCCACAATAGTGGGAGGCTGACTTGTGGGCCAACTAAGTTGACGGGGACGGAGGGCTTTGTCAACTTAGTCAATATGAACGATTCTAGCTCCAGTGACCGTACGATGTCCATCCAACGGCCATAGTGCTTCTTCAACCTCTGGTCTTCTTGCTCCAGCCGCCCAAACCAGCGTCGGTCGTGCCTCGTGCTCCTGCCTCCCATGGCCGACTGCGATGCCGCGGAGGCCTCACCGCACCCTACTACTCCCACCGCTGGCTAGGCCATCCCTCTACTCACCCACTCCCCCTGTTATTCTGCGGCGACGGCAGCCTCACACCGCAGCGAACCAGTGAACCCTCATACTCCTCTACGTGTGGGCATCCACTGCCGCGTCTTCCCCGGCTCCGCGTCGTCCCCTTCGTAGGCCTCAACATCGTCCACCGCCCTGGTGCTCTTGGTGCGGCATGGTCAACGTGGTCAAGGAACAGCTTCCATCAGATGTGGACTGTACGTGGAGAGGCCGACAGCTGGGTCCACGGTCGCAGCAAGGAAGTGCCTCCTTATTACACGGAAAATAATGATTCCTCCACCTCACAGTAGGGACCCACCGGACGGGCCACCGTATTTCGTGAAAAAAATGTTTCCCCCTGACTGCTGGGACCTACCAGCGACATCTCCGCATGCAAGGAAGTGCGTCCGGGCAAAAAAAAATGATTCGCCCCCCTGACTGCTGGGACCCACCAGCTACATCTTCGTACACAAGGAAGTGCGTGACAGTCGAGACCCACCTGGTCGAAGCGTACGTAGTGTTGTCATTCTGGTCGCGAACATGTATGTACATACTGGTCGATGTAGAGGCGCGCATGTGTCGTAGTAGAGGCGCGCACGTAGCATGTACACGTACGTACAGCGGCGAGGGTGCAAGAAAGTAAATATGGCCACATACGTACATACGGGTGGGGTCTCGAACGCCTACTCGCGCATACGTACGGCCATGGCTCGTGTACATGGCTGAATCGGAACGGGGAAACTGCATCGTCGTCGTGTTCATGGGGTGCCAACCGGCTGGGTCGGAACAAAATGCGTCGTCGTGTTCAACGGGAGGGCTTGGACGGAACAACCAATGGAAACGAGGCCTCGCGTACCGCAGAACGGAGGAAACGGCCTTGTGTTCGACCGGCCACGGTCGAAGCGGGATCCTGTTCATCCGGAGGGGTCTGGCGTACCACAAAACGGAGGAAACGGACCTCCTATGGTTGAAAGGGGGGTCCTGTTGATCGGGAGGGGTGTGGCGTATCGCAAAACAGAGGAAACGGACTTGTGTTGGAGCGCTACAGTCGAAACGGGGGTCCTGTTCATCGAGAGGGGTGTGGCGTACCGCAAAACGGGACTCCATGAGGTACTGTTCATCTCCACCTTCGACCCCCTCCAGCCTCCACGGGCTACTGTTCATCCTTCGTCGACCTCCTCCAGCCTCCACCTGCGACTATTCATCCACGGGCTCATGTTCATCCAGCCTCCACCGCGCGCTACTCCACCGGCTACTGTCCAACCAGCCCTCTCCACGGGCTCCTGTTCAACCACCCCTCCACGGGCTACTATTCATCCAGCCCTCCACCCTCTACTATTCATCCATCCCTCCACGGGGTGGTCCTGTTCATCCAGCCCTCCACGGGGTCCCGTTCATCCAGCCCCAACCAGCTCGATTGATCGGGGTCCTGTTCATCCAAAGGCAACACCACGGGGTCCTGTTCATCCACCCCCACCGGGAACTGTTCATCCAAACCCCCCCAGCAACGCTCACTGTTCATCCAGAGGCAGCATCGATCGGCTTCAGTTAGCAGCAGTAGCAAAGGAATCGCTCGATCAGGTTCAGTTAACAGCCATCATCGATCGCTCGGGTTCAGTAATGCGTAGCCTGCAGTGCAATCGCTCGGGTTCAGTTAGAGCCCAACGCCTCGCACCCACGCGCGTGCGTGTACGAGAGAAACGCACATCGCTCGGCCCCGACCACCCACCGTAACCGGGAACACCCCGATATTTTCCTCGCCCTCGCTTCTACCATGGTTTTTTCCTGTGTGGACGACCCAAAGAATGTCATGCAGCTGCGTCTCCGTCCTGCCCAGGACGAAAAGCCCATTTTCTGTCATGATTTTTTGTCATAGAAGTAGGAGCCCGCCACATCTATGATGATACCGGGTTTTTTCTCAATTATCGTCATAGAAGTGTCATAAGTATGACAAATTTTTTCTTTCGGCCAAAAATGTCACATATGTGTCTTTTTTTATAGTGATGCAGGCTACTGATACAACAGTTCCGTGACAGCCAGCTGAGTGATAAGAGTCCGAACAATGATGATGATGAAGATAAGAATGATACATACCCCACCATCAACGCGACTTTGGTGATCTTTGCAGATGTTGAGAGCAAAAGCCGATTGAAAGTCATTAATTAGAAAGTGAACATGGCTATGCCAGCAACGAAGAAGTTCCTCAACTGGTCGAAGACCCCCATCGCTTTTGATCAGTCAGATCACCCTACTTACATAGCCAGCCCTGGGCGGCAGGCACTGGTGGTTGATCCTGTTGTGGGGGGCAATCGGTTGCACATGGTCCTCATGGACGGTGGAAGCAGACTGAACATACTCTATGTTGAGACCCTAAAGGGAATGGGCATCCCGATGTCCCAACTAAGTGAGAGCATCATCTAGTTCCACGGAGTGATCCCTAGAAAAAAAAGCAAAGTCACTCGGACAGATCGCCTGGATATGGTCTTTGGGGATGAAGAGAACTTCCGAAAGGAAAGGCTGACCTTCGAAGTGGTAGACTTCCGCAGCGCCTATCATGCTATTCTCGGTCGTCCAGCTTACGCCTGCTTCATGGCCCACCCATGTTATGTGTACCTCAAGTTGAAGATGCCTGACCCTAAAGGTGTGATCACTGTCTCCAGCAATAGGCAACGCGCCGAAGAATGTTTGCAGCAAGGTTCGAAGATTGCTGATGAATAGATGGCTATGGTAGAATTGGAAGGGTACAAGAAAAATGTTGATCCGAGTGATTTGCTGCGCTCCAAGAAACCGGCTGCAGAATCTGCTTTTCAGTTGGCCGACGAGACGAAGCCGATGCACATTCACCCGGAAGATCCCAATGCTGCACCCACCAACATTTCAACAACACTCGACAGCAAATAGGAGGCCGCACTCATCCAGTTCGTCCATGAGAACTTGGACATCTTTGCATGGAAGCCATCCGACATGCCAGGTGTACCCATGGGGCTGGCTAAGCACCGTCTGCGAGTCGACCTGAAGGCCAAGCTGGTGAAGGAACACCTTCATTGTTCGGCCACAGAAAAGAGGAAGGCAATTGGCGAGGAAATAGCTCGGCTTCTCGTAGCCGAGTTCATCCGAGAAGTATACCACTCTGAGTGGCTCGCCAATGTCGTCATGGTTCCGAGGAAAGACAAGTCTCTCCATATGTGCATTGATTTCAAGAACATTAATTGGGTCTGCCCTAAGGATCATTTCCCGCTTCCCCATATTGACCAGATAGTGGATTCCACTATGGGGTGTGAGCGTTTGTCTTTTTTGGATGCATACTCTGAGTACCACCATATACGACTGTATGAGCCATACGAAATAAAAAGGGCTTTCATCACCCCTTTCAGGTGTTTCTGTTATATCACCATGCCATTTGGTATCAAGAATGCATGCGCAACTTTGATGCGCATGGTTCAGAAGTATTTGCACATGCAGATCAGTTGGAACATCGAGGCATACATGGATGATATTGTGGTCAAGTCTAGAAAAGGTTTCGACCTACTAGCTGACCTCACTAAGACTTCCGCAAATTTGTGAAGGTACGAATTCAAGCCGAATCCAGCGAAGTGCACCTTTGCAGTACCGGGGGCAAATTACTCAGATTCCTTGTTTCTGAACATGGAATAGATGCCAACCCCAAGAAAATTGGTGCGATAGTTCGAATGAAGCGCCCTGAGCACCTGCACGATGTACAGAAGCTCACATGTTGCCTTGTAAATTCATCTCTCATCTCAGCGAGAAGGCACTGCCCTTGTGCCGCCTGATGAAGAAGTCTGATTCATCCGAGTGGACTCCCGAAGCCCAAGAAGTGTTTGTTGAATTCAAAGCCCTGCTTTCCACACAGCCAATGCTTGTTGCTCCCAACAGCAAAGAACCACTACTTTTATACATTGCAGCCACTGGTCAACTTGTCAGCAGAGTCCTCATAGTGGAGCGGGAAGAAGAGGGCAAGGCTTACGAAGTTCAGCGTCCAGTCTATTACATTTCTGAAGTTCTGACTCCATCCAAGCAGAGATATCCCCATTACCAGAAGCTTGTCTATGGTATTTACCTGACGCTGAAGAAAGTATCCCATTATTTCCAAGAGCACATAGTATCAGTCATTAGTGATGCCCTGTTGTATGAGATCATGAACAATTAGGACGCAACTGGTCGAGTGGTGAAATGGGCTATTGAGCTCCTACCGCCGGACATCAAATTCGAAGCAAAAAAGGCAATCATGTCCCAAGCGTTGGCAGATTTCTTGGCCGAATGGACAGAGCAACAACAGCCGACTCAGAGTCACCCGGAGCATTGGACCATGTTCTTTGATGGTTCCATGATGCTGAACGGTTCAGGTGCCAAGGTGGTCTTAGTGTGTCCAAAAGGTGACCGACTCAGCTATGTCTTACCGATCCACTTTGATTCCTCCAACAATGAGGCCAAGTATGAAGCACTCCTTTATGGGTTACGTATGGCCATCCCACTCGGCGTCCGTCGCTTGATGGTATATGGTGACTCGGACCCCGTGGTGAGTCAAGTGATGAAAGAATGGCACATCAGAAGCCCTGCCATGATAGGATACTACAACTTAGTGAGGAAGCTGGAGAAGAAATTTGAAGGTTTGGAACTTCACCACATCCCTCGGATCAAGAACCAAGCTACTGACGATTTGGCAAAGATTGGATCCACTCGAAAACCCATTCCCAGCAATGTATTCCTCGAAAACCCTCATTCCCCGGTGTCAAGGAACACCCCTTCACTGAAGATCCCTTGTAGGTGGTCGGTCCCTCCGACCCGACAAAAATCAAGGTCCCCATAGTTATTGACCTAGTCATGGAGATTCTGGCAATCACACCCGACTGGACTATGCCGTACATTGCATACTTGCTCAGGCAAGAGCTTCCAGAGGATGAAGTTGCGGCACGTCAGGTTGTTCGCAGGCCCAAAGCTTTCACTATGATGGGCGACTAGCTATATAGGAAAAGCGTCACCGGTGTGGCTCAACGCCGCATTTCCCCAGAAGCCAGAAGAAGGTTGAGTGATCCTGGAAGAGATTCACTCGGGAACTTGTGGGCACCACACGTCCTCTCAAGCAATCGTGGCTAAAGCTTACCGACCGGTTTTTACTGGCCACGCGCCAATGAAGCTGCCCAAGGGATAGTCCATCATTGCACATGTTGTCAGTTCTATGCAAACTTGCTACACGAACCCGGGTCTGCTTTGAAGACTATCCCAGTCGTCTAGCCATTTGTAGCTTGGGGACATGACATGGTGGGGCCCCTCAGAATTGGAGCGAGTGCGTTCACTCATTTGCTTGTTCTAGTCGACAAGTTCACTAAGTGGATCGAAGCCAAGCCCATCAAGAAGCTGGATTCTCGGACAACCATCAAGTTTATGAAAGAGTTGGTCTTCAGATACGGAGTCCCCCACAACATCATTATCGTGAATGGCTCAAACTTTGACTCAGAAGAGTTCAGAGCATTCTGTGCCACCTAAGGCACTCGAGTAGATTACTCATCTATCACACACCCGTAGTCAAAACGGTCAGGCTAAGAGCGCGAATGACCCGATTCGTCAAGGGTTGAAGCCACGCCTCATGCGCGATTTGGAACATGCGACCGGAGCTTGGTTCACCGAGCTACCATTGGTTCTGTGGGGAGTAAGGCTATTTTACCGATTTGGAACATGCGACCGGAGCCTGGTTCACCGAGCTACCATCAAGTTTATAAAGATGACCCTGAACCGGTCTACCAATCGCATTCCCTTCTTCATGGTGTATGGAGCCGAGGCTATTTTACCGAGTGATCTACTCCACAATTCACCTCGAATGGGTCTATACTCCAAAGTAGAAGTTGAACAAGAACGACATGATGCCGTTGATCTCCTTGATGAAGAAAGGGAGATGACCCTTATTCGGCTAGCCACATACTAGCAAGACCTGTGGTGTTTTCATGACAGACAAATCAGAGGTCGCGCCTTTCAGGAGGGGGACCTTGTGCTCTGAGTGGATCAGCAGAGACCGCATAAGCTTGCTCCTGCGTGGGAAGGTTCTTTCGTTGTTTCTAAAGTTCTGCATAATGGAGCCTACCATCTTTACAACCTCACGAAGAAAGTTAACGAGCCCCGCGCTTGGAATGTCGACCTACTTCGGCGATTCTATACCTGATGTTGAGATTCCAAGATGTAATAAAAGCACTCAAGTGAATTTGATGTATAAAAAGCATGACTTTTCCAGTACTTCATTGGGTTCACTTGTATGTGTTTACCAACTTAAAACCCATAGTGGGTCGGCTTAGCTGAGAACCAGCTTTCGCCTAAGTTAAAAAACTACTCCAAGTGACGAGCGTTCCTCTCACTCGGGGACTTAGCTGCGAACAAGCTTTCGCCTAAGTTAAAAAATCTACTCCGAGTGATGAGTGTTCCTCTCATTGGGAGGCTTAGCTACGAACCAGCTTTCGACTAAGTTACAAAACTACTACGAGTGAAGAGTGTTCCTCTCACTCGGGGGCTTAGTTGCGAACTAGCTTTCGCCTAAGTTAAAAAGAAACTACTCCAAGTGATGAGCGTTCCTATCACTCGGAGGCTTAGCTGCGAACCAGCTTTTGCCAAAGTTAAAAAACTACTCTGAGTGACGAGCATTCCTCTCACTTGGGGGCTTAGCAACAAACCAGCTTTTGCCTAAGTTAACCTACTCCGAGTGATGAGCGCTCCTCTCACTCGGAGGCTTAGCTGCGAACCACCTTTCACCTAAGTTAAAAAAATACTCCGAGTGACGAGCGTTCGTCTCACTCGGAGGCTTAGGTGTGAACCAGCTTTCACCTAAGTTAAAAACCTACTTCGAGTGACGAGTGTTCCTCTCACTCAGGGGATTAGCTGCGAACTAGCTTTTGCCTAAGTTCAAGAACTACTCCGAGTGATGAGCGTTCCTCTCACTCGGGGGCTTAGGTGTGAACCAGCTTTCTCCTAAGTTAAAAAACTACTCCGAGTGACCAGCGTTGCTCTCACTCAGAGGCTTAGCTGCAAACCAGCTTTCGCCTAAGTTAAAAACCTACTCCGAGTGACGAGTGTTCCTCTCACTCGAGGGCTTAGCTATAATCCAGCTTTCTCCTAAGTTAAAAAACTACTCCGAGTGACGAGCATTCCTCTCACTCGGGGGCTTAGGTGCGAACAACTTTTGCCTAAGTTAAAAACTACTCCAAGTGACGAACGTTCCTCTCACTCGAGGGCTTAGTTGCGAACCACCTTTTGCCTAAGTTAAAGAACTACTACGAGTGACGAGCACTCTTCTCACTCGGAAGATTAGCTGTGAACCAATTTTTGCCTAAATTTTCAGACATTCAAAAAACTCAAAGGAAAACATTCGGATAGCTCCATAAGTTCAAAAGCAAGTGCGAGTACTCAGGCCTAGAGCCCAAAAGAGTTTAACGAATACAAGTTCACTCAACATACCGAGGCAAATGGTAAAGCTTAATGTTTTTCTCACGCATCAGAGGAGCTGGCCGGCTCCATGAAGATGTCCAAGTCGATGCCATACGCAGTCGGACTGGCCACCTCGATCAACGTCTCCATGAAGTCCTCAAACTTGAGCTTCTGTGTGTTGGCGACCTGGAGAGACTTCAGTTTTTCCTCCTTGGCCTCTTTGCAATGGACTCGGACAAGGGAGATTGCCACGTCGACTCCACAGTGGGCGGCACACTTCTTGCATGCTTGCACTCAGTGCGGGATCTCGTTAAGACAGGCCATCATCGTCTCCAGGTTATTCTGGAGAGTGTCTTCCAGGCACAACTCCTTGTCAATCCTCCCCATTGTGCCTCGCAGGCGAATGATGTACCCAGAGCATCATCGAGGCGAGCTTCGAGCCTCAGGATGCCCAGAGCTGCCTTGTCCCTGATGAGTGACCTGGTAGGGTTCAAGTCCCTCTCGATCCTATCACTTTCTAGCTCGAAGTTGCGACAGTATTCTGCAAACCGAACCAAGACCCTAATCAGTTTGTCCAGAGTTCAGTTGGAGATAAGAGAGAGTTCGCCCGGAAGTAAAGTTCACTCTGATATACCTGCGAGCTTAGTATACATCTCCTCTGTGAAGTCTTTATGTATTTCTCCACGGAGTCCCTCTTCTGAGTAAGCTCGATGATCTTCTCGCCCAGAGTTTTCTTCTCTTGCTTGAAGGCACTCGCCTGGGTCTTGAGCATGTCATCCCGTTTGGCTAGTCGCTTGTTGAGCTCAGCAATCTCCACCTTCTCCTCCTCAGCAGCTACCCTCACTGCCTTGTTCTCTTCCTCAAGTTTTGCAACTGAGGCTATCTTTTCTTGGCTGGCCTTGGTCTTCTCCTTCGCCACCTTCTGCGCTCCTGCCAGTTCATTGTCCTTGTCGGCAAGTGCCTGCTTCATAGTTTCTAAAGAAATAGAAGTCCTGAGCCGCACTTGGAGTCGATGGTTTTCACCACACACATCTGCTCGAATGAAGTCACTTGGTTGAAAGAAAGGAAAAAGTGAAAGCAGGACACTCGATTGCTGAAACATACCACCGATGGTCTTTACTTCCGCATGTGCATGGGCCGTGTTCCTCCTCTCCACCTATAGATCCACTCGGAGTTGGTTCATCTCCTTCTCTAGTTATGCATACTAGGCCCCGAGCTCACAAGTTTTCTGATGCAAAGGAAGAGGAAACTAGTCAATCGACAATAAGAATACACAGAGTGTATGAAGATCAAAACTCCTGGAAGGAATAAGTTAGACCAACAATCCTGGAACAAGCTTGACCAGTACCAAATCCTAAGGTACCACCTGACCTCCGAGTTAGGGAGGAACAAGCTTGACCAATACCAAATCCTGAGGTACCACCAGACCTCTGAGTCAGGGAGGAACAAGCTTGACCAGTACCAAATCCTAAGGTACCCTCTGACCTCCGAGTCAGGGAGGAACAAGCTCAATCAGTACCAGATCCTGAGATGTCCTCAGAAAGAGTCACAAGCACAAACCACCCGGTCAGCCGAGAAGATACCAGTTCTATCATACTTCCGCCGACTGCCCGCAATCGACGGACACCCAATGGGTGCACTCAGCGTGCCCCACTGGAGAGTGACTCATGTTAAAGATCTAAAAAAGAGGGTACTTTCTTGTATGATTCTATCAGACTCCCACCGATTATAAGTAATTGACGGTTGTTGAGGGAGTCCTGGATTAGGGGGTGTCCGGATGGCCGGACTATACCTTCAGCGGGACTCCTGGACTATGAAGATACAAGATTGAAGACTTCGTCCCGTGTCCGGATGGGACTTTCCTTGGCGTGGAAGGCAAGCTTGGCGATGCAGATATTTAGATCTCCTACCATTGTAACCGACTTTGTGTTACCCTAACCCTCTCCGGTGTCTATATAAATCGGAGGGTTTTAGTCCGTAGGACAACACAACATACACCAATCATACCATAGGCTAGCTTCTAGGGTTTAGCCTCCTTGATCTCGTGGTAGATCTACTCTTGTACTACCCATATCACTAATATTAATCAAGCAGGACGTAGGGTTTTACCTCCATCGAGAGGGCCCGAACCTGGGTAAAACTTCGTGTCCCTTGTCTCCTGTTACCATCCACCTAGGCGCACAGTTCGGGACCCCCTACCCGAGATCCGCCGGTTTTGACACCGACATTGGTGCTTTCATTGAGAGTTCCTCTGTGCCGTCGCTTTTAGGCCCGATGGCTCCTTCGAACATCAACAACGATGCAGTCCAGGGTGAGACTTTTCTCCCTGGACAGATCTTCGTCTTCGGCGGCTTCGCACTGCGGGCCAATTCGCTTGGCCATCTGGAGCAGATCGAAAGCTACGCCCCTGGCCATCAGGTCAGATTTGGAAGTTTAAACTACACGGCTGACATCCGCAGGGACTTGATCTTCGACGGATTCGAGCCACAGCCGAGCGCGCCGCACTGTCTCGATGGACATGATCTAGCTCTGCTGCCGAACAGTGCCCTGGAGGCCGCACACGCATCGGTTCCGACCCTTAATTCGGAGCCCACTGCGCCTATCAAGGATGAATGGTTGGACGCCGCCTCGAGGGCTGCGATCTCAAAGGTGATCAAGCCGAATACCAGCCCCGCACTCCGCAAGGCCTGTGACTCCAAGAGGCCAGATTCCTCTCCGAACTCTGAGCCCTCTGCACGCCTACCGATCAAATCCGATTGGGCGCCGATCATGGAGTTCACCGCCGCGGACATCTTTCAGCACTCGCCCTTCGGCGACATTCTGAAGTCACTAAAGTCTCTCTCTTTATCAGGAGAGCCCTCCCTGTAACCGTTTGGGACTCGCCTTTAATCGAGAAAACGTGCTAACAGGCACGATTGGTGAAAGCACAAGTGCTCCCCAGGTGGTTTTGGTAATTAATGTCAACATATCTCTTGTTGGACTAATACTTTTATCTAGTATATTTCAGATAAGTTCAACAATGGAGTGGCATGGACTAAAGGTTGTGGGAACTCCTTCAAGATGCTAAGGACAAAGGATTGGCTAAAGCTTCAAGCTCAAGACTCTTCATTTTACACATTTAGTGATCCAAGATCACATTGAGTCCATAGGAAAAGCCAATACTATCAAGGAGGGATGAGGTGTTGCTTAATGAGCCTTTTGCTCCATGTGCTTGATGATATGCTCCAAAACCCTCAGCTACTTTCCCACTTCCACATATGACCTAAACCCAAAGTCAAACTCGGACCTACCGATTCTTTCTATCCGGCGCCACCGAGTTTCACATGTCATAAGCCACTGCCAAACCCTAGCAAATCGGTTTTACCGATAGGGATCTCGGTCTCACCGAGATGGGATTTCAATCTCACTGTGTATGTCCATTGTCAAAACCGGTCCCACCGAGTTTAGGCAATCGGTACTACCGAGATTACAATGCAAACTCTCTGGTTAACTCATTACCAAAATCGGTTCAACCGAGTTTAGTAATCGGTCCCACCGAGTTTGCCTGACCAACTCTCTCGTTAGCTTATTACCAAAATCGGTCTCACCGAGTTTGTGTAATCGGTCTCACCGAGATTACGTTATGCCCTATCCCTAACCATATCGGTGCTACCGAGTTGCATGTCAGTCCCGCCGAAAATCTCTAATGGTCACTAGGTTTACGATTTCGGTCCGACCGAGTTTGTTGATTCGGTCCCACCGAGATTGGTAAATTGTGTGTAACGGTTGAATTTTGTGTGGAGGCTATATATACCCCTCCACCTCCTCTTCATTCGTGGAGAGAGCCATCAGAACACATCTACGCTTCCAACTCATATGTTCTGAGAAAGAACTTCCTACCCTTGTGTTGAGGCCAAGATATTCCATTCCTACCATATGAATCTTGATCTCTAGCCTTCCCCAAGTTGCTTTCCACTCAAATCTTCTTTCCACCAAATCCAAATCCTGTGAGAGAGAGTTGAGTGTTGGGGAGACTATCATTTGAAGCACAAGAGCAAGGAGTTCATCATCAAGACACCATTTGTTACTTCTTGGAGAGTGGTGTCTCCTAGATTGGCTAGGTGTCACTTGGGAGCCTCCGACAAGATTGTGGAGTTAAACCAACGAGTTTGTAAGGGCAAGGAGATCGCCTACTTCATGAAGATCTACCGCTAGTGAGGCAAGTCCTTCGTGGGCGATGGCCATGGTGGGATAGACAAGGTTGCTTCTTCGTGGACCCTTCGTGGGTGGAGCCCTTCGTGGACTCACGCAACCATTACCCTTCGTGGGTTGAAGTCTCCATCAACGTGGATGTAGGATAGCACCACCTATCCGAACCATGGGAAAAACATCCGTGTTTCCAATTGCATTTGAATTCTCCAAACCCTTCCCTTTACATTCTTGCAAGTTGCATGGTTTACATTCCTCTGCTCATATACTCTTTGCTTGCTTGCTTGATATGTATTGTGTATGTTGAAATTGTGCCTAAAACTCCACTCAAACCAAAAAGCTTAAAAATTGCAACTTTGACACTGAGTGTCTAATCACCCCCCCTCTAGACACACCTACTTCTAGATCCTACAAGTGGTATCAGAGCATTGGTCTCCATTGCCTTGGTTTAATCACCATTGGAGGAAGATGGATGTGTCTACTTTAGGGAGTCTTAGACATAGAGTGCCTATTCTTGATGGAGAGTATTTTCATGAGTGGGAAAATGAGATGCTTGTGATTTTCAATCAATATCATTTGAACAAGTATATTGCTAGTCCTTGTGCACCTCATGTTGATCCTATGCATCCCACCCTAGATGAAGATATTGACATGATTCGCAATCTTAGAACCGTTGAGCTCATCATTAGAGGATTGCCCAAAAACTTGATTGATAGTTTACCTACTCTTAATTGTGCCTATACTATATGGAAATTTCTTGAGGAACGATTCCTCGATTATTCCTTGAAAAATTTGGATGAAATTCTCCATAAATCTATTGCCTTGAGTAAAATGAACTCTAGTGATCCTAGTTTTGGTGATTGTCTATTTAAGCTTACTAATCTCATGCATGCTAAAGGAAATGTTGGAATCATTGGTGATACCATATCCGAATCTATAAGAATTCATAAAAGTGACCACTTTGATGATTATTTATCTAATGAATCACTCTCTCTAGGAAATAATGAAACACAAGATCATGTTGAACATGGATACTACGATGAGAATGATGATAGTGACCTTGATCTTCATGATGCAATGAGACACTTTGGTCTTATGGCTAATCTTCGAGGATATGCGTCAGGAGGAAAGGAATGGGTTCTCGACAGTGGATGTACTGATCGTATGACCGGAGATGAAGAGATGTTCCGTGAGCTTGCTGAAAATGACGGCCCTTGAAAATATGTCACCTTTGGTGATAATTCAAAGGGTAAGGTGGTTGGCCTTGGTAAGTTGGCCATCTCACACGATAGCTCCATTCAAAATGTCATGCTCGTTGAATCTCTTGGCTACAACTTACTTTCGGTATCTAGACTTGCTGATTTCGGTTTGAATGTCCTATTTACTGAGGTAGATTGCCAAGTGTTTCGTCGAGACAATCATAAAATGGTTTTTACCAGTATACGTAGAGGTGACCTTTACATTGTCGATTTCTCTAAAAAGGCACAACCTAAAACTTGATTTGTTGGTTGTGGCATAGACGACTAGGTCACGTTGGCATGAGAAACCTTGACAAGCTTATTAAAGGAAATCATATCCTTGGAGTTAACGATGTCATATTTGATAAGGATAGACTTTGTAGTGCTTGTCAAGCAGGTAAACAGGTTGGAGGAAGGCATCCCATGAAGAACATCATGACCATAAGGAGGCCACTTGAGCTACTTCATATGGATCTTTTTGGTCCCAATGCCTACAAGAGTCTCGGTGGAAATTCTTTTGGTCTAGTTATAGTTGATGATTTTTCAAGATTTACGTGGGTGTTCTTTCTTGATGATAAATCGCAGGTCCAAAAGATCTTCAAAAATTTCGCTAGGAAGGCCCAAAATCAGTTTGACGTGAAGATCAAGAAGGTTCGGAGTGACAACGGAACGGAGTTCAAGAACGCAAATGTGGACACCTTTCTTGATGAAGAAGGGATTTCACACGAGTTCTCGGCTACGTACACACCTCAACAAAATGGAGTTGTTGAGAGAAAGAACCGGACGCTCATCGAAATGGCGAGAACGATGCTTGGTGAGTACAAGACGCCAAAGCACTTTTGGGCAGAAGCGGTTGAGATGGCTTGTCATGCAACAAATCGCTTGTATCTTCACAATCTACTCGGCAAGACGGCATACGAGCTCCTCACCGGTAACAAACCCCAAGTTGGATACTTTCGAGTATTCGGCTCAAAGTGCTACATTCTTGATAAGCATCGTCGTTCAAAGTTTGCTCCTAAATCTCATGAAGGTTTCCTACTTGGTTATGGCTCAAACTCTCACACTTACCGTGTCTACAACAATTTCACCCAAAAGGTTGAAGAAACAGTAGATGTGAAGTTTGATGAATCTAATGGCTCGCAAGTAGAGCAATTGCCAATTGATGTAGGAGACAAAGACCCTTCAGAAGCAATCCAAGACTTGTCTATCGGCAAAATTCGTCCAACAGAGGTACAGGAGAATACCTCGTCCGTCCAAGTGGAAGCTTCTACTTCACAACAAGGTGAACCAAGAATTGACACGGAAGCATCCACAAGTGGGACACACCAAGATGAAGAAAACGAGGAAATACATCAAGATGAACAACAACAACCTCCTTCTCCACCACGACAAGAGAACGACAGCGTCAACAATGGAGAAGACCAAGAAGAAGAACAAGATGAATAAGATGTTCAACGAAGACCCAAGCAAAAGCTTTCACGAGTTCGAGCAAGAATTGTCAAAGATCATCCCGTTGAGCAAATCTACAATGATATTCAAACCGGGAGAATCACTCGCTCTAAAACTCGTTTAGCTAACTTTTGTGAAAACTATTCATTCATCTCTAGCATTGAACCTATGAAGGTTGAAGAAGCATTGGAAGATCCGGATTGGATAAACGCTATGCATGAAGAGGTACACAACTTTGAGAGAAACCAAGTTTGGACATTGGTTGAGAAGCCCGACAACAACCACAACATCATTGGTACCAAATGGGTGTTTCACAACAAGCAAGATGAAGATGGACAAGTGGTTCGCAACAAAGCACGTCTCGTCGCCCAAGGGTACACACAAGTCGAAGGTATGGACTATGGTGAGACATATGCTCCCGTTGCTAGACTCGAGTCCATTCGCATCTTATTTGCCTATGCTAATCACCATAATATCACTTTGTACCAAATGGACATTAAAAGTGCTTTTCTAAATGGTGAAATAGAGGAGGAAGTTTATGTCAAACAACCTCCCGGCTTTGTCAATCCTAAGAAACCTAATCATGTTTACAAACTTCACAAAGCCCTTTATGGTCTTAAACAAGCTCCTAGAGCATGGTATAAATGCTTGACCAAGTTCCTTATTGCAAGTGGTTTTGAAATTGGAAAAATTGATTCCACACTTTTTACTAAAAGGGTTAATGGAGAACTATTTTTATGCCAAATTTATGTTGATGATATCATATTTGGATCAACTAACCCTCTTTTTAGTGAAAAGTTTGGAAAGCTTATGTCGGAGAAGTTTGAGATGTCTATGATGAGTGAACTCAAATTCTTTCTCGGTTTGCAAATCAAGCAAACTAAGGAAGGTACATTTGTCTCTCAAACAAAGTACACCAAAGACTTATTCAAGAAGTTCAATATGCAAGAATGCAAAGGTATGCCTACACCCATGCCTACTAGTGGACATAATGATTTGACCAAAGATAGTTTGTAAGGGCAAGGAGATCGCCTACTTCGTGAAGATCTACCGCTAGTGAGGCAAGTCCTTCATGGGAGATGACCATGGTGGGATAGACAAGGTTGCTTCTTCATGGACCCTTCGTGGGTGGAGCCCTCCGTGGACTCGCGCAACTGTTACCCTTCGTGGGTTGAAGTCTCCATCAACGTGGATGTAGGATAGCACCACCTATCCGAACCACGGGAAAAACATCTGTGTCTCCAATTGCGTTTGAATTCTCCAAACCCTTCCCTTTACATTCTTGCAAGTTGCATGCTTTACATTCCGCTGCTCATATACTCTTTGCTTGCTTGCTTGATATGTATTGTGTATGTTGAAATTGTGCCTAAAACTCCACTCAAACCGAAAAGCTTAAAAATTGCAACTTTGGCACTGTGTGTCTAATCACCCCCCTCTAGACACACCTACTTCTAGATCCTACAATTGGGTTACCCACGTCCGTATTGATGAGAATCCCGTAAATGAGGGACACGATCTCTGCTTTGACAAGACGTGCCAAGGAAACCGCCTCGCAAAATGCGCTGAGGCGGGGGAGTAAAAACGATTCGAATAAAGGCTTGGCCGTAGTGTGATGTCACGCTACGGAATACGTTAGCAGACTAGATTTGTGTAAATATTATTCTCTCTATGGCAATATGTGGAAACTTATTTTGCAGAGTCGGACACTATCCTTAGTGTTAACAATCTTTTATGAAGTACTTGGAGGAGGAACCTGCCTTGCAATGCCGAAGACAATCTGCGCGCCGGACTCGTCGTCATTGAAGCCTGGTTCAGGGGCTACTGAGGGAGTCCTGGATTAGGGGGTGTCCGGATGGTCGGACTATACCTTCAGCCGGACTCCTGGACTATGAAGATACAAGATTTAAGACTTCGTCCCGTGTCCGGATGGGACTTTCATTGGCGTGGAAGGCAAGCTTGGCGATGTGGATATTTAGGTCTCCTACCATTGTAACCGACTTTGTGTAAGCCTAACCCTCTCTGGTGTCTATATAAACCGGAGGGTTTTAGTCCGTAGGACAACACAACATACAACAATCATACCATAGGCTAGCTTCTAGGGTTTAGCCTCCTTGATCTTGTGGTAGATCTACTCTTGTACTACCCATATCATCAATATTAATCAAGCAGGACGTAGGGTTTTACCTCCATCGAGAGAGCCCGAACCTGGGTAAAACTTCGTGTCCCTTGTCTCCTGTTACCATCCGCCTGGACGCACAGTTCGGGAACCCCTACCCGAGATCCGCCGGTTTTGACACTGACAGTAGTCACTGGGGCTATACCTAGTGGGTGGACTTAGCGTCCCCCCACTATAATATTATACACTCAGACGGTCTGCCTAATCTGAGTGACGACAAACATACACAAAAATAAAGGAAGAGGAAATTTAGAAACACAATAAGCTCTAAGACTCCCGCTGATTACTAACATTCAACGACAGTCTCGGGGACTACACACTATGGGTGCACTCAGCGTGCCCCCACAGGACAGACACCCTCAATGGGTATACCAAAAGCAGGAAAAAATCAATCAGACAGCAACTTACGATGGCACTTACTCGAACATTCGCTTGGAGAGCTGCATTAGCGTCATACGCCACCTTGCTAGTGTTTCTCACCTCCTTCAGATGCTGGATCATCAGCTCGCCCTGGATCATCGCTTCTTCGTTGGCTCCAGTATGGTCCTCTGGCACATGATGCAGATTGAATATGTTGAGAGGAGGTGCCAACACTGGAGTTGAAGTAGTCGACGCTAGAGGCAGAGAAGTTGACACAGTCACGACGGGATCAGCACCAGACCGAGAAGGGTCACCCTGCCCCTGGGGCACAATCATGTCAGGCAGAGGTGGGGCGCGAGGTGCTTTGCTTGGCATCGCTTTATGAGCAGTGGCACATGTAGTAGCCAGAGTTTTGCTCCCCTTCTTGGCGTCTTTCATGGCGATTCTTCATTGTCGTCCGCAATGTGAATGATATCCACAGGCGCTGCATCCACTTGACATTGTCAATTCAGTTAACAGTCCAATCGAACAATGAAACTGAGCCGATAGGAAACCATCTATACCTTTCTGGGAAGTAGCCGCATCCGTCGTATCTACATCAGCGCGGTCCCCGTCAATCTGCATGGGTGACGTTGTCGAGGTGGCAACCCTGGTACACAATTTCATTCGGTAAGCAAAGGCAGGAAGTTCACAGTGGTAGAAGAGAGAAGTACGACACTCACATCGAGGTGACAGGCACGACGACCTTGATCTTGGGTAGAGCCTTCTGACGTTTAGGCGAGGTGATCTTGAGCTGCTTGGCGGTCTTCTCAGTTGGCTCGGGCATTGACATCCGAGTGTGCTTCGGGTTTGTCGGTGTTCTGGGAACGGGGGTCCCCAGACTTCCCTGCCTGTGGCCTGGGGCGTGGCTCAAAAGGGGGCCCAGCACGGCCCATCTTCATCAACACAGATCCAAGACCCTCATGAGGGGCCGAGGCTCGCGGGGCGGACGACACGGAGCTTCCTCAGGCACGGCCTCATCAGGCTGGCTCACGAGGAGGCAAAGAGATCAAGGTGGGGTACCTCACGAGGTGCCCGTGATGCAAGCCATGACGACCAAGGGCGCCAGGCGGGCGCCAGCCGTGCAGTGTCCTCCCTTTCCTCTTTGGTGCAAAGGGAGCAAGCGCAGGCGGGAGTATCAAGCAAAGGCACCCATTTCGGTGCAAAGAGACCAAGACCAGCCCCGCGACAAGGAAGGAGTCATTGTGGATCCCAAGCCAGCGTCACCACCAGAGCCTTTGGCAGGCGAGGACCAACTTTAGTCAGGATAAGTGTACCATATGTTCCCCTTCAAAATGGCCAACTGTTGGCGCCCTTCTCGCTCAATATTTGGGAAGAGGCCCAGGGCCTTTGCCTATAAATAGGACTAGCCACCCCCAGGGTAGGAGGGATCGATCGGCAATTAGATCAGAGAGAGAGAGAGAAGGGCGACTGAACTCCTCCTAGTAGTTCATCGCCCCGGCCAAGAGCAGACCCTCGCGAGGCTGTTCTTCCTTGTATTGTTCATCATCATCAACCCAAGAGGCAATCCACCACACCACACTGGAGTAGGGTATTACACCACAATGGTGGCCCGAACCAGTATAAACCCTATGTCTCTTGTGCTGTGTTTTCCATAGCTTAGATCTTTGCGAGGTGGAGGGGTGCAGGTAGGTAGAAGGCGTAATCTCCGCGCGCACCCCAGAGTTCGAACCTCAAGGGTCTGCCGGAACCCGAAATCCGACATTTGGCGCGCCATGTAGGGGTGCGCCGGAGTTTTCCCTTCCGCCACCGCCACGACCTGCCTCGTGATGAGTAGCACGTCGCCCGCTCCGGCCGCCGGCGCCAGCGCGGGGGCCAGGGGGCTCTGAGCCCTGGCCCCAGCCCTGCAACGGGCACGGTGGCCGGACAAGTTCAAGCTGACGACGCCGCCGCGCTACAACGGCCCAGCTGATCCGCTGGCCTTCTTGCTGGCGTACGAGGAGGCCATCCTCGAAGCTGGAGGTGATGATAGGGTCATGGCCAACTGGCTCCCCATGGCCCTCACCGGCGCTCCGCGCGCATGGCTGCTCCACCTGCCGGCAGCCTCCGTGGCCTCTTGGGAAGAGCTCCGCGGCCTGTTCCTCGCCCACCACACTGCACCAACACCTCCGGTCGTCGCGGCCCTCCTGGGCGGCTCGCAGGCGCCGCCTACAAGTCACCATGTCAAGCCGTTCATCCGCCGGGCCAACGCCGCTTCCACGCGCCAGGGGGCTCTCCCGGACCGGGTGGCACCCAAGGCCGGCCTGACCTTTAGCTCGGAGGCCCACCCCTCCAACTCGGCCTCCTCGGGCGCGCTCCCCATGCTGTGCACCCCCACCATCTGCCAGGTGGTCGTCACCAGAACCCTCATCGATGGCGGCGCGGGCCTCAGCATGCTCTCGGTTGAGGCCTTCAACCTCCTCTGCATACCCCTGGAACGGCTGCAACCCAGCCGGCCCTTCTTAGGCGTTGGGGGCGGGTCATCCAGCTCCTTGGGACAGATCCGTCTCCCAGTGACTTTCGGCACCTACGACAACTTCCGCACGGAGCTGGTCAACTTCGACATCGCCCCCATCAGCCTCCCCTACAACGCCATCCTCGGCTATCCAGCGCTGGCCCAGTTCATGGCTGCGATACACCCGGCGTACAACCTCATGAAGATGCCTGGGAGCGGTGGTGTCCTCACTGTGCACGGGGACACCGGGGACGCGCTACGAGTGCTCAAGCTTGCCTTCAAGACGGAGGCATCGGCACAGCCCGCCGACTCGGAGACCCCCGAGCCCAAGGGGGCTGCACCTGCCAAGAAGAAACAGTTGTTCACCCAAGACAAGGCAGAAACCAAGCAGATACCCGTCGATGAGGACGGGTCCACCAACGCCACTTTCACCATAGGCGCCAACCTCGAGCCCGAGCAGGAGGAGGCCCTGGTCAAGTTCCTGCGCGCGAACAAGAAGGTGTTCGCTTGGGAGCCCGACCAGTTGGCGGGGATCCCTAGGAGCATAATCGAGCATCACCTCAACGTGTGCCCCAACATGCACCCTGTGAAGTAGAAGGCAAGGCAGCAGTCCACAGAAAAGCAGGCCTTCATCGTCCAAGAGACCCGCAAACTAGAGGCCGCTGGGGTCATTCGCGAGGTCCGATAACCGGATTGGCTGGCCAACCCTGTCGTTGTGCCAAAGAAAGGGGGAAGGAGCGTATGTGCGTCGACTTCACCAACCTCAACAAGGCATGAGGGGCTCCCCCGCATCGACCAGATCGTTGATTCCACCGCAGAATGCGACCTGTTGTGCTTCTTGGATGCCTTCTCTGGGTATCACCAGATCAAGATGGCGGTAGAAGACGTCGAGAAGACAGCCTTCCTAACCCCGTGTCGGGTGTACTGCTACACATGCATGCCATTCGGGCAACCTTTCAGCGGCTGATGCACATCACCTTGGGCCCACAGCTTGGGAAGAACATTGAAGCTTACGTCGATGACATTGTGGTGAAGTCTCGGGAGGCCAAGACCCTGATACAAGACCTGGAAGAAACCTTCGCGAGCTTTGACGCAGTGAGCCTCCGGCTCAACCCAGAGAAGTGTGTGTTCGGAGTCCCCTCGGGCAAGCTCTTGGGTTTCCTCGTGTCCCACCGAGGCATCGAGGCTAACCCGGAAAAGGTCAAGGCGGTCGAGGACATGAGCCCGCCGAAGACCCTCAGAGAAATGCAGAAGCTCACTGGGCGTGTGACCACGCTAGGGCGTTGCATCTCCAAGCTGGGGGAGCGAGCGCTGCCTTTCTTCCAGCTAATGAAGAAGAAGGGGCCCTTTGAATGGACTGAAGAGGCCGACAAGGCATTCCAAGATCTCAAGAGTTACCTGACCAACCCTCCAGTCATGGTGGCTCCGCGCCCTCAAGAACCCCTGGTGCTTTACCTCGCCGCCACTCCCTACTCCGCCAGCGCCGCCCAGGTGGCGGTTAGGGAGGAGCGTTGAGTTAAAACCACGGTAGCAGCCCGGGACAAGGCAAAACAGGAACAAGGAAGGCCCGTAGAAACCGCCACCGCGGCTAGGGAGGGTCAGCCGCCGCAGGGGAGTGCACCGAAGCCGGAAGGGGCCCCTCACCCAGATGGCCAGCCTTCGGAGGCCTCATTGCCTCAGGAGGCGCCGTGGTCTTCGGAGGGCGTCGCTATCGGCGTTCTGGGAACGGGGGTCCCCAGACTTGCCTGCCTGCGGCCCGTGGCGTGGCTCAAAGGGGGCCCAGCATGGCCCATCTTCATCAACACAGACCCAAGACCCTTGCGAGGGGCCAAGCCTCATGGGGCGGACGACACGGAGCTTCCTCAGGCATGGCCTCATCAGGCTGGCTCGCGAGGAGGCGGAGAGATCAAGGCCGGGTACCTCATGAGCTGCCCACGACGCAAGCCATGACGACCAAAGGCGCCAGGCAGGCGCAGCCCGCGTAGTGTCCTCCCTTTCCTATTTGGTGCAAAGGGAGCAAGTGTAGGCAGAAGGATCAAGCAAAGGCACCCATTTTGGCGCAACAGGACCAAGACCAGCTCCGCGACAAGGAAAAGTCACTATGGAGCCCCAGCCAGCGTCATCACCAGAGCCTTTGGCAGGCGAAGACCAACTTTAGTCAGGATAAGTGTACCAGATGTTCCCCTTCAAAATGGCCAATTGTTGGCGCCCTTCCCGCTCAATATTTGGAAAGAGGCCCAGGGCCTTTTCCTATAAATAGGACTAGCCACCCCCAGGGGGAAAGGGATCTGGGCATCTAGCAACCCGGCAATCAGTTAGATAGGCATAGGCAGCAGACAGAGAAAAAGGAGAAGGGCGATTGAACTCCTCCTAGCAGTTCATCCCCCCTGCCAAGAACAGACCATCGCGAGGCTGTTCTTCCTTGTATTGTTCATCACCATCAGCCCAAGAGGCAATCCACCACACCACACTGTAGTAGGGTATTACACCATATCGGTGGCCCGGACCAGTATAAACTTTGTGTCTCTTGTGTTGTTCTTCTCGTAGCTTAGATCCTTGTGAGGCGGAGGGGTACAGGTAGGTAGGAAGCGTAATCTCCACGCGCACCCCAGAGTTCGAACCTTAAGGGTCTGCCGGAACCCGAAATCCGACATTTGGCGCGCCAGGTAGGGGTCCACCGGAATCCACCTTCTACCACTTCGTGCCCCGCCGCATCGTCATCACCATGTCCGGCGACCAGGCGGGCAACCCAGATCCATGGGCGGCATGGCCCGCCCGCACATAGCCGCTAGCCTAGGGCGACCCCGCGCCCCAGGCAGCTCGTGGTCTGCAGGGCGCGGCGGGCCGCGGGCGACGCAGACAGGCTTCGACAACCCTCACACCGTGGCAGGCGTGATCGGCAGCAAGGGCCTCCAATCACGCCGCGACCACGACACCGTACACTCGCCGAGAGCAGGCAAACTCGAGGGCCACGCTCACGGTGGCCCGAGAGCTGCTACAGTGCAGGCTGCTGGAAGGCGGCCGTGACGTGCTGCTGGAAGGCGGCCGTGACGTGCTGCTGGAGCGGGTTGCCGAGCTCCTGGGCTTCGCCGCCTCGGGGGCTCACCTCTTCTGCACCCAGCTCCCGTCTCAAGCCCAGGGCGGCACGCGCGGGGGCTCCGCGCGCGCCCGCGGGCTCCAAGGCTACTCTAACGCCAATGAAGCTATCGGCACCGGATCAGCGACGACGCTGCCCCCGCCCCCGGTCCGCGAAGAAGAGGGACTCGGCGCGGCCCACGGTCCCGGTGGGCGGCCGCGCTACCACCCCACGGCGGGTGCGTCAAGCAGAGCTGCATGGGACGCGGAGCACTATGGCGTGGCCTTCGCGATGACGGCGCCGGAGGAATACGTGCCCCACATAATGGATCAAGGGCACCCTCACGAGGGCGAACAAGGCTCGCTCCTCAGCCCAAGCTGGGGGGATGAGGCACCAGAAGCTGAACTCTTCCAGGAACCCAGGGACGGCCCCACCGGCCACGCTGGGGGCAACGATTATCGGGTACGGCTACTTCCTCAGGAGCAGGCATACGCTAATCATGGATCGCAGGAGGTGTAGGTCGCCACAGCGAGCTGCTGCCCCGCTCTCACAGTCTCCTACCCCTCGGGAGGAGGGCGCAGGGGTTCCAGGAGAGGGGCAGAGATCCGACATCACCACCGCGGCGTTCGGAGCTCGCCGCACCGTGACACTCTCACGTAATAATGAGTGGGGTTGTACACGCCCCGGAGTCTCAGGGGTGCCGGCCTCATGCCCTGGGGCTCCCTCCCATGCCCAGTGGCAGCACTTAGCTCCGCGCTGGTGAGAAGACGTCCAAGACTAGATTAGGTGCCGGACGCGACCTTTTGTCTGCTTTCATTGCTTTTCCCTTTGGTTGTAGTTTTCCCCTGCTGGATTTAAGTTGGATTCGAATTTGAAATTTGCGTGTGTTCGGGGAAGGGGTGCTTAGTCTCGTTCGAGCCGTTTCTTGCGTTTCGATTACCACTTCGCCTCATCTGCCTCCCCTCGCGAGCCCCTCGTGAGCCGGGTAGGCCTAGCTTGCGTGCAGCCCAGACTGCCGCGCCACGTCCTCTCGGGAGGATTTCCAATGCTTGTGAAGATTATCCTTTTTGGAAAAGGCCTGGAGCCTGTGAAGAAGGCAAATGCCTATGAAGATTATCCTTTTTGGAAAAGGCCCGGAGCCTGTGAAGAAGGCGAATGCCTGTGAAGATTATCCCTTTTTTGGAAAAGGCCCGGAGCCTGTGAAGAAGGCGAATGCCTGTGAAGATTATCCTTTTTGGAAAAGGCCCGGAGCCTATGAAGAAGGCAAATGCCTGTGAAGATTATCCCTTTTTGGAAAAGGCCCGGAGCCTGTGAAGAAGGCCAACGCCTATGAAGCTCGCCGCCCCCGACACTCTCGCATCCTACGGATTCGATTAGAGAACACTCGAGACGCCACAGCCTCCCGCAGGTTACCTTGGGGCCCGCACGAAACAAAGGTAAACTAGCCAACCACCAGGCGCGGACGCACGGGCACTACAATGTCTACTAATACGATGAACACAAGTTTTACATGAGGGGCTCCCCCTCCCAAAATGCTCTCACAATCGTCAGGCCAAAACCTGAGTTCTATTCATGCGGGGTAAAGAAATAGGGACAATGCATAATCAGCCGGGTAAATCCCCCAATGCGTCCTCAGGAGCACCTCCCGAACCATAGCTGGCGTCGCTAGACTCGCCATCGCTGTCTGCGTTGCCGCCAGCGGCGTCAGGGCCGTTCACCATGCTGCCCTCGTCAGCAGCCACGATCACGTCGTCGTTGTCTGAAGCAAAGGCCCTGACAAGAGCATCCACATTGTCTTCCACCCAGTGCGCCAGGTCGTCCCGGGCGGCCTAGGGGACTGGGGCGATGGCGGCGTCGAAGTCGAAGTGGGGATCCATGTTCCGGAGATGGCTGAAGACACGGGAAAAGGCGCGCCCGAGCAGGGCGCGGCTCCTCTCCTCCACCAACCTGTTGGCCCTGACTGACCGCGCCTCCAGCTGCGTCACCACGGCGGTGAAGAACTGAAGATTGTCGGCGTAATTGATTGCGTGCGGCTCGCCAACAGCCGCCTCGCAGATGTTGCCCAAGGCTGTGTTGGCTTTCTCCCGGAGCGTGGAGAGCATGGGGCCGTGCTCATGCTCCAGGACCTGCCGCTGACGTATCTTATCCGCATTCTGGCGTGCGACGGCCTCAGCCTCCTCCACCCGCTGGCGAAGACGGAGCACCTCGGCCCGGGAGGTGGTTGACTCCCCTTGCGCTACCTCAAGCGCGGCCCGAAGAGCATCGGCCTGCCGCGTCGCTTCATCTAGCTTAGGCCTCAGGGCTGCGGTCCTACCATCATCCTCGACCCGGATCAACCCCAACCTCCCCTCGAACTCGCGCTCGAGGTCTTGGCGCGCCATCGCCACCCGACGTCCAACCTCCTCTAGGACATGGGCTTCCCGTGCAGCGACATCATCCTCCAGCCACTCGTCACCAAGCGCTCCCTCGTCTCCAGCCACTTGTACTCGCGGGTGTGCTCGGCGGCTTCCAGCGTCAATGCCTCCTCACGCTTCTGGAGCTCTGCTAGGTCACCTGAGGCCAGCTTCATCGACGCGAGAGCTGCCTCGCGCAGCTCCGCCTGCTCCTCCAGTGAGTGGCACCAGGCAGGGAGCTCCCGAGCCCGCTCGTCCGCCGCCTCTCGTCATCCGTTGGCTTCCCGGGCCTCCTCAGCGGCCTGAGATCGGGCCTCCCGAGAGGCCTCCAATGACGCCTTCGCCACTTCATCATCAAGATCACGCTGATGATGCGCAAGGGCAATGGCGCCCTCCAGCGCGCGCCTCTCTGCGGCCAGGCGTAGGCCCTCAGCCTCGAGGCGCGCATCCTCGTCAGTGAGCTCCTCCCCAAGCAGACTCACCGCGTCACCCGCCCTACGAAGGAATCCTTGGCGATGAGCACGGTGTTCCCGGGCGCGCTCGAGCACGTCTTCCTCACCGCCGTCTACCCCAAGCAAGCGTCGGGGACCACAAATCAGCGCTCCCCCTCCAGGCAGGGGGCTGGGGGCTGGCGCCCTCGCGACGGTCGGGCGCACCACGCCAGAAGCCCGGCCTGGAGCCAGCCTGTCGGCGTTCTGGGAACGGGGTCCCCAGACTTGCCTGCCTGCGGCCTGCGGCGTGGCTCAAAGGAGGCCCAACACGGCACGTCTTCATCAACACAAGACCCAAGACCCTCGCGAGGGGCTAAGCCTCGCGGGGCGGACGACACGGTGCTTCCTTAGGCGCGGCCTCGTTAGGCTGGCTCACGAGGAGGCAGAGAGATCAAGGCAGGGTACCTCGCGAGGTGCCCATGACGCAAGCCATGACGACCAAGGGTGCCAGGCGGGCGCCAGACCGCGCAGTGTCCTCCCTTTCCTCTTTGGTGCAAAGGGGGCAAGCGCAGGCGAGAGGATCAAGCAAAGGCATCCATTTCGGTGCAACAAGACTAAGACCAGTCCAACGGTGGGAAGGAGGTCATCGTGGAGCCCAGAACGGCGTCACCACAGGGCCTTTGGCAGGCGGGGACCAACTTTAGTCAGGATAAGTGTACTGTATGTTCCCCTTCAAATTGGCCAATTGTTGGCGCTCTTCCCGCTCAATATTTGGGACGAGGCCCCGGGCCTTTGCCTATAAATAGGACTAGCCACCCCCAGGGTAGAGGCATCTGGTATCTAGAATCCGAGCAAGGAGAGAGAGAGAGAGAGAGAGAGAGAGAGAGAGAGAGAGAGAGAGAGAGAGAGAAGGGCGGCTGAACTCCCCTAGGAGTTCATCGTCCCAGCTAGAACACGCCCTCGCGAGGCTGTTCTCCCTTGTACTGTTCATCATCATCAGCCCAAGAGGCAATCCACCCACCACAAACTAGAGTAGGGTATTACACCACAATGGTGGCCCGAACTAGTATAAACTCTCCGTCCCTTGTGTTGTTCCTCCAGTAGTTAGATCCTTGCGAGACGGAGAGGTAGAGGGCAGAATCTCCGCGCGCACCCCAGAGTTCGAACCTTAAGGGTCTGCCGGAACCCGAAATCTGACATTTGGCGCGCCAGGTAGGGGTGCGCCGGAGTCCACCTCTCTACCGCTCCGTGTCCCATCGCACCGTCATCACTATGTCCGGCGACCAGGGGGCGACCAAGATCCATGGGCGGCGTGGCCCGCCTGCGCGGAACCGCCCGCCTCGGGCGGCCCCGCGCCCTGGTAGCACGCGGTCCGCAGGGCGCTGCGGGCCGCGGGCGGCGCGGACAGGCTTCAGCAACCCTTACGCCGCGGCAAGCGCGGTCGGCAGCAAGGGCCTCCAATCATGTCGCGGCCACGACACCATACACCCGCCGGGAGCAAGCGAACTCGAGGGCCGCACTCACGGTGGCCCGAGAGCTGCTGCAGTGTAGGCTGCTGGAAGGCGGCCGCGACGTGCTGCTAGAGCGGGTCGCCGAACTCCTGGGCTTTGCTGCTTCGGGGACTCACCCCTTCTGCATCCAGCTTCCGTCTCAAGCCAGGGGCGGCTCGCGTGGGGGCCCCGCGCGCTCCCGCGGTCCTCTGGGCTACCCCGGCACCAGCGAATCCGTCGGCGCCGGATTGGTAGTGGCGCTACCCCCGCCCCCGGCGCGTGAGGGAGAAGGACTCGGTGCAGCCCACGGCGCCAGCGGGCAGTCGCACTACCACACCGCGGTGGGCACGTCGAGCAGCGCCGCATGGCGCATGGAGCACTACAGCACAGCCTTCGGGGTAGCGGCGCCAGAAGAATACATGCCACACATGATGGACCAAGGGCACGCTCACAAGGGCGAACAAGGCTTGCTGCTCAGCCCAAGCTGGGGAGACGAGACACCAGAAGACGAGCTCTTCCGGGAGCCCCGGGACGGCTCCGCCCGCCACGCCGGAGGCGACAATTATCGGGTACCACTAATTCCTCAGGAGCGGGCATATGCTAGTCATGGATCGCAGGAGGTGCAGGTCGCCGCAGCAAGTATCTGCCCCACTCCCACAGTCTCCTACCCATCGGGAGGGGGCGCAGGGGGCTGCAGGAGAGGGGCAGGGACCCCACATCACCACCGCGGCGTCCGGAGCAAGGCGTTCTCAAGAGGTAGGCCCTCCACTGGGGAGGCGCCCGAGGGCCTGCCCCTGGCGGAGGGCCCGTGGTCGTGGGGGGAACCGCTGGCGACCGCTCTACCCCACCGGAGGCGTCCTGGTTTCCGGTCATCGTTGGTGGCAGTAGAGTGTGGCGCAAGGCGGGGCCCTCGTCTGGCGATATGAAGCAAGGCCGGTACCTGTGAAGAAGGCCCAGTGCCTGTGAAGCTCGCCGCCCCGTGACACTCTCACGTAATAATGAGTGGGGTTGTACACTCCCCGGAGTCTCAGGGGTGCCGGCCTCAGGCCCTGGGGCTCCCTCCCACGCCTAGTGGACAGCACTTAGCTTCGCGCTGGTGAGAAAACGTCCAAGACTAGATTAGGTGCCGGACGCGGCCTTTTGTCTGCTTTTATTGCCTTCTTCTCTTGGTTGTAACTTTTTCCCTGATGGATTTAAGTTGGATTATAATTTGAGATTTGCGTGCGTTCAGGGAAGGGGTGCTTAGTCTCGTTCGAGCTATTTCTTGCGCTCTGGTTACCGCTTCACCACAGCTGTCTCCCCTCGCGAGCCCCTCGCGAGTCGGGCCGGGCCAGGCTCGTGCGCAGCTCAGACTGCTGTTATCTCTCCTTCTCGAGAGGACTTTCCGGTACCTGCGGAGGATGTCCCTTTGGGAAAAGGCCCGGAGCCTCTGAAGAAGGCGAATGCCTGTGAAGCTATCACGTTTATGAAAAGGTCCGGAGCCTGTGAAGAAGGTGAATGCCTGTGAAGCTATCGCGTTTATGAAAAGGCCCGGAGCCTGTGAAGAAGGCGAACGTCTGTGAAGCTATCGCGTTTATGAAAAGGCCCGGAGCCTGTGAAGAAGGCGAATGCCTGTGAAGCTATTGCGTTTATGAAAAGGCCCGGAGCCTGTGAAGAAGGCGAATGCCTGTGAAGCTATCGCGTTTATGAAAAGGCCCGGAGCCTGTGAAGAAGGCGAATGCCTGTGAAGCTACCGCGTTTATGAAAAGGCCCGGAGCCTGTGAAGAAGGCAAACGCCTGTGAAGCTATCGCGTTTATGAAAAGGCCCGGAGCCTGTGAAGAAGGCGAATGCCTGTGAAGCTATCGCGTTTATGAAAAGGCCCGGAGCCTGTGAAGAAGGCGAATGCCTGTGAAGCTATCCCGTTTATGAAAAGGCCAGGAGCCTGTGAAGAAGGTGAATGCCTGTGAAGCTATCACGTTTATGAAAAGGCCCGGAGCCTGTGAAGAGGGCCAGCGCATGTGAAGCCCCTCGCTAACAGCACCTACACGTCCTACGATTTCAACTAGAGAACACTCAGGACACCACGTCCTCCAACGAGCTGCCTCGGGGCCTGCGCGAAACAAAGGTAAACCAACCAGCCGCCAGGCGCGGATGCTCGCACAATATAATAGCTGCTAATATGATCTACACAAGTTTTACATGAGGGGCTTCCCCTCCCAAAATGCTCTCATGACCATTAGGCCAAACACCTGAGTTCTATCCATGCAGGGCGAAAAGACAGAAGCAACACACAGTCAGTCTGACAAATCCCCCAAGGCATCCTCGGGAGCACCTCCCGAGCCGCCGCTGGTATCGCTGGACTCGCCACCGCTACCTGCATCGTCGCCAGCGGCGTCAGGGCCATCCACCACACCGCCTTCCTTGGCAGCCACGATCACGTCGTCGTTATCCGAAGCGAAGGCCTTGACAAGAGCGTCCACGTTGTTTTCCACCCAGTCCGCCAGGTCGCCTCGGACGGCCTGGGGGACTGGGGCGATGACGGCGTCAAAGTCAAAGTGGGGATCCATGTTCTGAAGATGGCTGAAGACACGGGAAAAGGCGCGCCCGAGCAGGGCACGGCTCCTCTCCTCCACCAACCTGTCAGCCCTGGCCGACCGCGCCTCCAGCTGCGTCACCACGGCGGTGAAGAACTGCAGGTTGCCAGCATAGTTGACCGTGTGCGGCTCGCCGACAGCCGCCTCGCAGACGTTGCCCAAGGCTGCGTTGGTCCTCTCCCTGAGCGTAGCCAGCATGGGGCCATGCACGTGCTCCAGGACCTGCCGCTGGCGTATCTCATCAGCGTTCTGGCGCTTGACGGCCTCGGCCTCTTCCACCCGCTGACGAAGACGGAGCACCTCGGCCTGGAGAGCACCCGACTCCTTTTGCGCTGCCTCAAGGGCGGCCCAGGAAGCGTCGGCTCGCCGCGTCGCCTCATCCCGTTGGGCCCTCAGGGCTGCGGTTCTCCCCTCAGCCTCAACCCGGATCAACTCCAGCTTCCTCTCGAACTCGCGGTCGAGGCCTTGGCGCGCTGTCGCCACCCGACGACCAACCTCCTCCAGCACACGTGCCTCCCGTGCAGCGACTTCATCTTCCGCCTGCGTCACCAGGCGCTCCCTCGTCTCCAGCCGCTCGTACTCGCGGGTAAGTTCAGCGGCTTCCAGCGTCAACGCCTCCTCACGTCTCTGGAGCTCAGCTGGGTCGCCACAGGCCACCCTCATCGACGCAAGGGCTGCCTCGCGCAGTTCCACTAGCTCCTCTAATGAGTGGCATCGGGCCAGGAGCTCCCGAGCCCGCTCCTCCGCTGCTTCTCGCCGTCGGTCGGCTCCCAGGGCCTCCTCAGCGGCCTGGGATCGGGCCGCCCGAGAGGCCTCCAGCGCCACCTTCGCCTCTTCACCATCAAGGTCACGCTGATGGCGCGCGAGGGCAATGGCGACCTCCAGCTCGCGTCGCCCAGCAGCCAGGCGCAGGACCTCAGCCTCCAGACGTGCGTCCTCACGGGCGAGCTCCTCCCCAAGCAGGTCCACTGCGTCGGTTGCCCTTCGGAGGAACTCTTGGCGACGAGCACGACGCTCCCGAGCGCGTTCAAGCACGTCTTCCGCACCGTCATCCGCCCCGAGCAGGCGCCGGAGGCCGCAAATCATCACTCCCCCTCCGGGCAGGGGGTTGGGGGCTGGCGCCCTCACGACGGCCGGGCGCGCCGTACCAGAAGCCCGGCCTGAGGCCAGCCCGTCTTCAGGAGAAGGGAGGAGGGGGCGCCTCAGCCAGTCGTAGCCCGCGGCCAGGCGGGGAGCCCATGGCAGGCCGGCCGTGTCGAGCGAGGGCTCGCGAAGGAAGATCGCAGGAAGAGAAGGGTTGCAGGGCACCTCGGGACGGTCCGCCCCTTCACTCGTCCTCACCACAAGAGCAGTGCTGCTCGGAACGCTCTGGGATGATGGGGGAGGTGAAGCCAAAGGAGGCGGCACCTCAGCGGCTCCCACGATATCGGCAGGAAGAGGCCTGCAGAGCAAGGATCAGTAGACGCAACAAGGGGATCAGGAGCCAGGAAAGGAGAAGGCTTACTCGTCGGCAGCGAAGTACTTTCGGCGCTTCAGCAAGGCGCAAAGAGAAGAAGTGGCGCAGCAAGGCAACGGAAGGAGGGATGCCCATCATCGCCTCGCAAACAAAGGCGAAGACCGAAAGGAGGGTGATGGATTCAGGACCCAGATGCATCATATGGATCTGATAATGAGAGAGGACGGCCTTGAAGAAATCAGAAAAGGGGGGAACCAGACCCGCCCACAAGGCATCAGCGAAATAATGGACCTCAATGATTATCCTGTTAGTGCGGAAGTGAGACGTAGACCAGGCCGTCGTTCTCCCACACTCGTTGAAGGGGTGGCCAGAGCCGGGCTGAGCTTATCCAGGCACTCTCGATTGAGTATGATCGATCTGCCGACGGCGGGGTTCACCGACGGCGGCGAGCGGGATGGAGTCATGGGTTTCTTCCCTTTCTCCTTCTTCGTCGGAGCCATGGCGATGGAAACGAGGGGGGAGATGTGAGATGGGATTGGAGACAAGAGTCGGAGTCCAAAGGGAGGAAGAACAGGAGACGGTCAAGCAACAAGAAGGGGAGCGGCTATGTACAACTGCGAGTCCACATAGCAAGGCGCAAAATAAGGAAGCATGGGGGAACAGTGCCGCCCACGTCCAATCAAACCCCCACGCGGCGCCCAAGGCCGCAGGCTGTTAGGGCCCGGGGCGCTTCACCCTTGACCTTTCGCCTCTCGGCACGGCCAAGTCCGGGCGTGCTTTGGGCCCGGGGGCTACTGTCGGCGTTCTGGGAACGGGGGTCCCCAGACTTGCCTACCTGCGGCATGGCTCAAAGGAGGCCCAGCACGGCCCGTCTTCATCAACACAAGACCCAAGACCCTCGCGAGGGGAAAAGCCTCGCGGGGCGGACGACACGGTGCTTCCTCAGGCGCGGCCTCGTCAGGCTGGCTCACGTTGAGGTGGAGAGATCAAGGCAGGGTACCTCGCGAGGTGCCCATGACGCAAGCCATGACGACCAAGGGTGCCAGGCGGGCGCCAGACCGCGCAGTGTTCTCCCTTTCCTCTTTGGTGCAAAGGGGGCAAGCGCAGGCGAGAGGATCAACCAAAGGCATCCATTTCGGTGCAACAAGACTAAGACCAGTCCAACGGTGGGAAGAAGGTCATCGTGGAGCCCAGAACGGCGTCACCACAGGGCCTTTGGCAGGCGAGGACCAACTTTAGTCAGGATAAGTGTACTGTATGTTCCCCTTCAAATTGGCCAATTGTTGGCGCCCTTCCCGCTCAATATTTGGGACGAGGCCCAGGGCCTTTGCCTATAAATAGGACTAGCCACCCCCAGGGTAGAGGCATCTGGTATCCAGAATCCGAGCAAGGAGAGAGAGAGAGAGAGAAGGGCAGCTGAACTCCCCTAGCAGTTCATCGTCCCAACTAGAACACGCCCTCTGGAGGCTGTTCTCCCTTGTACTGTTCATCATCATCAGCCCAAGAGGCAATCCACCCACCACAAACTAGAGTAGGGTATTACACCACAATGGTGGCCCGAACTAGTATAAACTCTGCGTCCCTTGTGTTGTTCCTCCAGTAGTTAGATTCTTGCGAGACGGAGAGGTAGAGGGCAGAATCTCCGCGCGCACCCCAAAGTTCGAACCTTAAGGGTCTGCCGGAACCCGAAATCCGACATAGCCCGTCTCCGGATAAAGGGCGCAGGGATCGCCTCAACCAGTAGCAGTTCACGACCAGACAAGAGGCCCACGGCAGGCTGGCTATGCCACTAGAAGGCCCGCGAAGAAAGATCGCGGGGTGCGCAGGACCCCGATGCACTTCGGGACGATTCGCCCCGCCGATCGCCCTCACCACCAGGGCTGTGCTTCTTGGAGCACCTGAGAACGGCGGGGGGGAAGCCAAGGGGGACGGCACCTCAGCCTCCTCCGCGAGCTCGGCCGGAACGGGCCTGCAGAGCAAGGATCAGTAAAAGCAACGGGAGGATCGGGAGCTGGAAAAGGAGAAGGCTTACTCATCAGTGGAGAAGTACCTTCTACGCTTCAGCAGGCGACAAGGGTAGTTGTCGCCCAGGGCCTCCCTTTTCCTCCGGAGGGCCTCAAAGCCCACATGTCAGTGGCCCAAGAGAAGAGCGCAGGGATTCACCTGCGACGAAGACGGAGCGTCGAGGCGATCCGCGTTAGGAGCGCCTGCCTGACGCGTGCTGCCAATCGCCTCGCCAGGAAGCACAGCTGGAGCCTCAGGAGCCTCAGCCCCAGGTGCTGGGGGCGGCTGCTCGCCACCCTCAGCCTCAGCAGCACCGACCCCGGGAGCTGCCCCTTCATGGGCATCACCCGGAGCTGTCACCCTACCGGGAGCTCCCTCGGCCTCTGGCGCCCCATGCCTCCCTACCCTGCCACTTGAGGAAGAGTCGTCTTGGCCGACTGGAAGGGCAGTCACCACCACTGGGTTCTCGCGAGGCCCCTGGAGGCCGGCGGGGTGCAGCCCCCACTCATCGAAGACAGGCATCTGCTTCACAAAATCGTCCCTGTTCTGGCAGAGGTACAGCAGGGCCCCTCCCCGTTGGATGCTACCCGGGTTGGGGTCACCAGTCAGGGTCAAGAGCACTGTCCTCAGCACCTCAGGCATCAGATCCTCTTCCTGGAGCCTCATACGATCACCACGCCCACTGAAGGCCCACATCCTGCGGGAGTGGCGTTGGAGAGGAGCAATGCGGCGTAACAGGAACTCCTTCACCACCTTGGGCGCTGTCACGCCGATCGACTTCAAGAACGTGAAGCGGTGCTAGACGAAGGCGAGCCGGGGGCTCTCGAGCGTCTCCTGGCCCCAGCACGAATTGGGGACAACAGGCGAAGTTGGCATCGACAGCAGGGGGCTGGGCACCCCAACATCGACGTACAGTCACCGCTCGCGGAACCCCGCCGAAGGCAATGGAAGCCCGAAGTCGATCCCTGAGGCCGCTGTCTCAGATGCGGCGACGAAGCTCACACACGCCGAGCATTGGGTAGGGTCGACAAGGCGCAGAGAGAAGAAGTGGCGCAGCAGGGCGACCGAAGGAAGGATGCCCGTCATTGCCTCGCAAACAAAAGCGAAGACCGAAAGAAGGGTGATGGATTCAGGACCCAGATGCATCATGTGGATCTGGTAGTGGGATAGCACAACCCTGAAGAAATCGGAAAAGGGGGGAACCAGACCCGCCCACAGGGCATCAGCAAAATAATGGACCTCGGTGATTATCCTATCAGTGGGGAAGTGAGACGTGGGCCAGGCCGTCGTCCTCCCGCACTCGTTGAAGATAGTGGCCAGAGCCGAGCTGACCTTGCCCATGCCCTCTCGATTGAGTATGATCGACCGGCCGACGGCGGGGGCCACCGCCTCGGCGAGCGAGGCGGAGGCGTGGGTTTCTTCCCTCTTCCCTTCTTCGTCGGAGCCATGGCGATGGGAAGGGGGAGAGAAGGTTCGAGATTGGGCTGAAAACAGGAGCTGGAGTTCAAGCGGAGGAAGGACGGAGGGCGCACGAACGAAAGGAAGGGAGCGGCTGTGTACAACTACGAGTCCGCCTAGCATGGCGTGGAATAAGGGGGCATGGGGGAACAGTGCCGCCCACGTCCAATCAACTGCCACGCGGCTCCTGAGGCCGCAGGCTGTTAGGGCCCGCGGCGCTTTGCCCTTGCTCTTCCGCCTCCCTGCACGGCCAAGTCCGGGCGTGCCTTGGGCCCGGGGGCTACTGTCGGCGTTCTGGGAATGGGGGTCCCTAGACTTGCCTGCCTGCGGCCCGTGGCATGGCTCAAAGGGGGCCCAGCACGACCCATCTTCATCAATACAGACCCAAGACCCTTGCGAGGGGCCAAGCCTCACGGGGCGGATAACACGGAGCTCCCTCAGGCACGGCCTCATTAGGCTGGCTCGCGAGGAGGCGGAGAGATCAAGGCAGGGTACCTCACTAGGTGCCCATGACGCAAGCCATGACGACCAAAGGCGCCAGGCGGGCGCAGCCCGCGCAGTGTCCTACCTTTCCTCTTTGGTGCAAAGGGAGCAAGCGCAGGCAGAAGGATCAAGCAAAGGCACCCATTTCGATGCACCAAGACCAAGACCAGCTCCGCGACAAGGAGGAAGTCACTGTGGAGCCCCAGCCAGCGTCATCACCAGAGCCTTTAGCAGGCGAAGACCAACTTTAGTCAGGATAAGTGTACCAGATGTTCCCCTTCAAAATGGCCAATTGTTGGCGCCCTTCCCGCTCAATAT
This sequence comes from Aegilops umbellulata, assembly GCA_032464435.1. Lineage (NCBI taxonomy): Eukaryota > Viridiplantae > Streptophyta > Magnoliopsida > Poales > Poaceae > Aegilops > Aegilops umbellulata. The sequence continues at coordinate 227,534,687 of CP136056.1, read as the reverse complement.
TTGGAAAGAGGCCCAGGGCCTTTTCCTATAAATAGGACTAGCCACCACTAGGGGGAAGGGGATCTGGGCATCTAGCAACCCGGCAATCAGTTAGATAGGCATAGGCAGCAGACAGAGAAAAAGGAGAAGGGCGATTGAACTCCTCCTAGCAGTTCATCCCGCCTGCCAAGAACAGACCCTCGCGAGGTTGTTCTTCCTTGTATTGTTCATCACCATCAGCCCAAGAGGCAATCCACCACACCACACTGGAGTAGGGTATTACACCATATCGGTGGCCAGAACCAGTATAAACTCTGTGTCTCTTGTGTTGTTCTTCTCGTAGCTTAGATCCTTGCGAGGCGGAGGGGTACAGGTAGGTAGGAAGCGTAATCTCCGCGCGCACCCCAGAGTTCGAACCTTAAGGGTCTGCCGGAACCCGAAATCCGACAGTCGCCAGCGCTGACGCACCCAACCTCGTTGAGCACCCAATATACTTCATCAGCACGGTGTTGCGGGACGCGAGGGCACGGTACCCCATGCCTCAGAAGCTCCTCCTCGCGCTGCTGGTGGCCTCGCGTAAGCTGCGGCACTACTTTCAGGGTCACCCCATCAAGGTCGTCTCGTCATACCCCCTGGAGAGAATGCTCAGGAGCCCTAACTCGGCTGGGAGGGTCGCTGAGTGGAACATAGAACTGCAAGCATTCCAGCTCGAATTCAGCACAACCAGAGTCGTCAAGGGAGCAGCAGTCGGCGTTCTGGGAACGGGGGTCCCCAGACTTGCCTACCTGCGGCCTGCGGCGTGGCTCAAAGGGGGGCCCAGCACCGCCCATCTTCGTCAACACAAACCCAAGACCCTCGCGAGGGGCCAAGCCTCGCGGGGCGGACGACGTGGAGCTTCCTCAGGCGCAGCCTCATCAGGCTGGCTCACGAGGAGGCGGAGAGATCAAGGCGGGGTACCTCACGAGGAGCCCATGACGCAAGCCATGACGACCAAAGGCGTCGGGCGGGCGCCAGCCCGTGCAGTGTCCTCCCTTTCCTCTTTGGTGCAAAGGGAGCAAGCGCAGGCAAGAGGATCAGGCAAAGGCATCCATTTCGGTGCAACGAGACCAAGACCAGCTCCGTGACAAGGAAGAAGTCACTGTGGAGCCCAAGCCAGCGTCATCACCAGAAACTTTGGCAGGCGAGGACCAACTTTAGTCAGGATAAGTGTACCCGATGTTCCCCTTCAAAATGGCCAATTGTTGGCGCCCTTCCCGCTCAATATTTGGGAAGAGGCCCAGGGCCTTTGCCTATAAATAGGACTAGCCACCCCCAGGGTAGAGGCAATTGGAACGGGCTAGGATCCAGAGAATCAGTGAGAGAGAGAGAGAAGGGCGATTGAACTCCTCCTAGTAGTTCATCCCCCAGACCAAGAACAGACCCTCGCGAGGGTGTTCTACCTTGTAGTGTTCATCTTCATCAGCCCAAGAGGCAATCCACCACACCACACTGGAGTAGGGTATTACACCGCATCGGTGGCCTGAACCAGTATAAACTCTGTGTCTCTTGTGCTGTTCTTTCAGTTTTTTAGATCTTTGCGAGACGGAGAGGTAGATAGCGTAATCTCCGTGCGCACCCCAGAGTTCGAACCTTACGGGTCTGCCGGAGCCCAAAATCCGACATTTGGCGCGCCAGGTAGTGGTGCGCCGGAATTTGTCTTCCGCCGCTCCGCTCTCCTCCGACCGTCGCATCCATGTCCGACGCTCGTCGGGCCCGCGCCGAGTGCCGGCCGCCATCGCTTCCCGCGTCGCCCAGACGGCACCCGTCGGCGGGCGTACTCGTCGTTCCCCGTCACCCGCCGCCAACGCCGCCACCGGCCCGGCGGGGAACGAGCAGCAAGCGACTTCTCAACATTCGTCCATGCGGCAAGACGGCCGCACCGCTACACCAACACCCCCGGTCGTCGCGGCCCTCCTGGGCGGCTCGCATGCACCGCCCACAAGTCGCCACGTCAAGCCATTTGTTTGCTAGGTCAGCCCCGTTTCCGCGCGGCAGGGGGCTCCCGCGGACCGGGCGGCACACAAGGCCGGCCTGACCTTCAGCTCGGAGGACCACCCCTCCAACTCGGCTAGCTCGGGCGCGCTCCCCATGTTGTGCACCCCCACCATCTGCCAGGTGGCCGTCACCAGAGCTCTCATCGATGGTGGCGCGGGCCTCGGCGTGCTTTCGGTTGAGGTCTTCGATCTCCTCCGCATACCCCTGGAACGGCTGCAACCCAGCCGGCCCTTCTCATGCGTTGGGGGTAGATCATCCAGCTCCTTGGGACAGATCCGGCTCCCAGTAACCTTTGGCACCTACGACAACGTCCGCACGGAGATGGTCGACTTCGACATTGCCCCCATCGGCCTCCCCTACAACGCCATCCTCGGCTACCCAGCGCTGGCCCAGTTTATGGCTGCCACACACCGGGCGTACAACCTGATGAAGATGCCCGGGAGCAGTGATGTCCTCACCGTGCAAGGGGACACCGGGGACGCGCTGCGGGTGCTCAAGCTCGCCTTCAAAACGGCGGCATCGGCACAGCCCGCCGACTCAGGGACCCCCGAGCCCAAGGGGGCTGCGTCCACCAAGAAGAAGCAGTTGTTCACCCAGGACAGGGCAGAAACCAAGCAGATACCTGTCGACGAGGACGGGTCCTCCAGTGCCACTTTCACCATAGGCGCCAACCTCGAGCCCAAGCAGGAGGAGGCCCTAATCAGGTTCCTGCGCGCAAACAAGAATATATTCGCTTGGGAGCCTGATCAGGTGGCAGGTATCCCCAGGAGCGTAATCGAGCATCACCTCAATGTGTGCCCAAACATGCGCCCCGTGAAGCAGAAGGCAAGGCGGCAGTCCACAGAAAAGCAGACCTTCATCATCCAAGAAACACGCAAGCTGGAAGCCGCTGGGGTCATTCGCGAGGTCCGATACCCAGATTGGTTGGCCAACCCTGTCGTTGTGCCCAAGAAGGGAGGAAAGGAGCGCATGTGTGTCGACTTCACCAACCTCAACAAGGCATGTCCACAAGATCCGTTCCCACTCCCCCGCATCGACCAGATCGTCGATTCCACCGCAGAGTGTGACCTACTATGTTTCCTGGATGCCTTCTCCGAGTATCACCAGATCAAGATGGCGGTGGAAGACGTCGAGAAGACAGCCTTCCTAACCCCGTGCGGGGTGTACTGCTACACGTGCATGCCATTTGGGCTGCGTAACGCGGGGGCGACTTTTCAGCGGCTGATGCACATCACCTTGGGCCCGTAGCTCTGGAAGAATGTCGAAGCTTACGTTGATGACATCGTGGTGAAGTCTCGGGAGGCCAAGACCCTGATACAAGACCTGGAGGAAACCTTCGCGAGCCTTGACACAGTGAACCTGCGGCTCAACCCAGAGAAGTGTGTGTTCGGGGTCCCTCAGGCAAGCTCTTGGGTTTCCTCATATCTCATCGAGGCATCGAGGCTAACCCGGAGAAGGTCAAGGCGGTCGAGGACATGAGCCCGCCAAAGACCGTCAGAGAAATGTAGAAGCTCACTGGACGCGTGACCGCGCTAGGGCGCTTCATCTCCAGACTAGGGGAGCGCGCGCTGCCTTTCTTCCAGCTAATGAAGAAAAAGGGGCCCTTTGAATGGACTGAAGAGGCAGACAAGGCGTTTCGAGATCTCAAGAGATACCTGACCAGTCCCCCAGTTATGGTAGCTCCGCACACTCAAGAGCCCCTGGTGCTCTACCTCGCCACCACTCCCTACTCTGCCAGCGCAGCCCTGGTGGCAGTTAGGGAGGAGCGCCAAATCAGAAACACAGTAATAGCCCGAGACAAGGCAAAGCAGGAACAAGGAAGGCCCACAGAAACCGCTACCACGGTTGAGGAAGATCAGCCGCCAAAGAGTGCGCGGGAAGCAGAAGAGGCCACTCACCTGGATGGTCTGCCACCAGAAGCCTCGTCACCTCGCGAGGCGCCCTTGTCTCTGGAGGGCGCCGCGAGCATTAATGCCCTCAGCCTTGTTGAGCACCCAGTATACTTCGTCATCACGGTGTTACGGGACGCAAGGGCCCGGTACCCCATGCCTCAGAAGCTCCTCCTCGCGCTACTAGTGGCCTCATGCAAGCTGCGGCACTATTTCCAGGGTCACCCCATCAAGGTCGTCTCGTCATATCCCTTGGAGAGAGTGCTAAGGAGCCCTAACTCAGCCGGAAGGGTCGCTGAGTGGAACATAGAACTGCAGGCGTTTCAACTCGAGTTCAGCACAACCCGGGTTATCAAGGGAGCAGCATTGGCAGATTTCATGGCAGAATGGACGGAGGCCCCAGGCCTCAAGGACGACGAGGATCGGTCCCTCTCCCCAGGGAGCGAGGCGCCAGAAGGATGGGTCATGTACTTCGATGGGGCATTCTCCAGGCACGGCGCAGGGGCTGGGGCGGTGCTGGTGTCGCCCACCCAGGACAAGCTCTACTACGCTGTGCAGCTCTGTTTCCAGCAGGGAGAAAAGGTCTCCAACAACATAGCGGAGTACGAAGGTTTGATAGCGGGCTTGAAGGCCGCAGCCGCCCTGGGGGTGAAGCGCCTCACCATCAAGGGAGATTCGCAGCTCCTTGTCAATTTCTCCAACAATGTATACGAGCCAAAAGACGAGCACATGGAGGCCTACATAGCGGAGCTTCGCAGGATGGAGAAGCAGTTCTAGGGGCTGGAGCTAAAGCACGTGCCCCGTGGCACCAACCAGGAGGCTGATAACATCGCCAGGCGGGTGTCCAGGCGGTTGCCTCAGGAGCCTGGCGTCTTCGAGGAGCGGCTCTTCAAGCCCTCGGCCCTGCCGTCATTGCCAAACACGGCTCAGCCATGAGAGGAACTTCCCCAGTCACCTGCCTCGGGAGCCCCGGTCTGCGGCCCAGGTTCAGGAGCACGCCCGCTCCTGACGATGGAACCATAGGAGGAGTGCTGGATCATGGAGCTCCGGAGTTATCTGACACAAGGGACCATACCGGAGAAGGAGGAGGAAGCGGAGCGTGTGGCACGGCAGGCCACGACGTACTGCATCAGGGATGGAGAGCTCTACCGGAGGCGACCGAACGATGTATCCTTGCGCTGTATCTCCAGGGAGCAAGGAAAGGAACTGCTGGAGGACATACACGGCGGAGACTGTGGACACCATTCGTCATCACGGACCCTTGTTGGTAAGGCATTCTGCAGTGGGTTCTACTAGCCCACCGCACTCAACGACGTTATTGAACTGGTGAAGGCTTGTGAGGCCTGCCAATTTCATGCCAAGCAGATCCATCAGCCGGCAGGAGGCCTGCAGACTATGCCCCCTTCATGGTCTTTCGTAGTCCGGGGGCTGGACATCCTGGGTCCGTTTCCTCGGGCGCCAGGGGGCTACCGATACCTCTACGTTACCGTGGACAAATTCACCAAGTGGGCAGAGGTAGAGGCCGTCCGCACCATTCCCGCGGGCTCCGCTGTCAAGTTCATCAGGGGCATCGTGAGCCGGTTCGGGGTGCCGAACCGCATCATTACAGACAACGGTTCGCAGTTCACCAGTAACCTCTTCAAAACATACTGTGCTAACCTTGGAACGCAGATATGCTACGCTTCGGTGGCGCACCCGCGAAGCAATAGCCAGGCCGAACGAGCCAACTCGGAGGTCCTGAGGGGCCTCAAGACCAGGACGTTCAAGAAGAAGCTGGAGGCCTCCGGCAAAGGTTGGTACGATGAGCTTCAGTCCGTGTTGTAGTCCATCCGCACAACCGCGACCAAGCCGACTGGAGAGACCCCGTTCTTCCTGGTCTACGGAGCCGAAGCAGTCCTCCCTCACGAGGTTAGGCGTCGCTCCGCACGGGTCCTGGCGTTCGACGAGGCGCAGCAGGACGCCATGCGTGGGATGGACCTCGTGCTGGGGGAGGAACGCCGCCGAGAAGCCGCGCTACGAGCGGCGAGGTACCAACAGGCACTACGACGATATCACTGCCGCAACATCCGCCCCAGGGCTCTCGAGGTAGGAGACCTCGTGCTCAGGCGGGTTCTCTCCAGGGAGGGGCTGCACCAGCTCTCTCCCATGTGGGAGGGCCCGTTCAAGGTTGTTCATGTTTCCAGGCCTGGCTCCGCATGCTTGGAGACTCAGGAGGGGGAGCCGATCCCGAACGCATGGAACATCCAGCACCTCCGCAGGTTCTACCCCTAGAAGGCCCAGAGCCTATGAAGAAGGCGAACTCCTGTGAAGATTATCCTTTTTCGAGAAGGCCCAGAGCCTGTGAAGAAGGGGAACGCCTGTGAAGATTATCCTTTTTGGAGAAGGCCCAGAGCCTGTGAAGAAGGCGAATGCCTGTGAAGATTATCCTTTTTGGAGAAGGCCCAGAGCCTGTGAAGAAGGCGAACGCATGTGAAGATTATCCTTTTTGGAGAAGGCCCAGAGCTTGTGAAGAAGGCGAACGCCTGTGAAGATTATCCTTTTTGGAGAAGGCCGAGAGCCTGTGAAGAAGGCGAACGCCTGTGAAGATTATCCTTTTGGAAAAGGCCCAGAGCCTGTGAAGAAGGCGAGTGCCTGTGAAGCTGTCGCGTCTTGGAAAATGCCCGGAGCCTGTGAAGAGGGCAAATGCCCATGAAGCTCGTTTCCCCTAAGAAGAAAGGACGGGCGCCTGTGAAGAAGGCCAGCGCCTGTGAAGCTCGCCGCCCGTGACACTCTCACATAATAATGAGTTGGGGCTGTACACGCCCCGGAGTCTCAGGAGCGCCGGCCTCAGGCCCTGGGGCTCCCTCCCACGCCCAGTGGCAGCACTTAGCTCCGCGCTGGTGAGAAGACGTTGAAGACTAGATTAGGTGCCGGATGCGGCTTTTTCATTTGCTTTCCGCAATTGGCTTGTTTATTCGCATTTGAAGTCTTATTGAAACTATTACTGTCGTTGGTTTGTGGTTCGCCGATTTTTACTCCCTCGCTTTGATTTCTCTTATGCAAGGCCTCGCGAGGGAGGATAGCCGAGCGCCCTCGCGAGTGTTCCTGTTCTAGTCGTTCGAAGGTTTCACGACCTGGGCCCGTTACAGGAGCACCCCTCCAGTCCGTGCCCCTCGGGTACCGAGACACACACACAGGGCCTGGGTCGGTCGCCCCCCTATGGCTGGGGTCGGGAACTATCTATGTACAGACACAGAGCCAAAGGGCACGAGAATGGAACCAAGGTAATGGTTAACAACAATAACCCCGAACACGCCCCCGCGGGGCTCAACGCAGTTGTTCTCTTTTACGCAGGAAACCAAAGGAAAAGAAAGGACAAGTCTGGCGTGGCTCGCCTCACACCAGCCTGCGGAGGAGACTCGAGCTGTCTCCGGGGCTCAAGCAGACTCCCTCTCGCGCTTCACCGTGGCGCGACGGCGGGCGGACGTACTGCCGCCTCCCAAGCAAGCGCGACGGCGAGGGGGCTGACTGCGACCACCGCTGGAAGAGTCGCTCGAAGAAGAGTCGATGAAGCTTGCGGAGCCTTGAGCGCCGCCAACCACACGGGCGCTGTCTCCTCCATCGTCGTCGGGGCTGGGTCCCCAACCGCGGTCGTCGTCCTCAGGGAAACACCCTGCGCGGCGACCATCTTCCCCAAACACCCTCACGTAGAGGGTGGCATCACCGTCAAACCTAAAGTGCAGAGTGCACCGGCGCCCCAGGCCGCGAGCACGGGCAAACACCTGCCAACCACGAGTCCAGGCCAAGCTCCCAGTGGCGGAGACCTCCATTGCAGCCCATGAGGCCCGGCTGCAGCAGCTATCCGCCTGGAGCCAGAGGCCGCCCGGGGCGCCGGCCGGGAGCTCACCAAGGAGGAAGCGAGGGAGTTGGAGTCGGGCGCTAGTCGGCTCTGCCGACCATACAACGAACTCTGGCAGCACCTCCGCAGCGCGAAAGCGCGACCTGGGAGAGCGCGCAACGAAAGCGCGTCCCCCGACCGCGGCAGCTCGCCCGTCACCATGCTGAGAACCATCTCCACGGCCGCGGGAGGCTGTCGTGGCGGCCACGGGATGCTTCCGAGGGCGCCCTCGGCCGCGCTTGGGCGGAGGAGAGGCAGGCTCAACCTGGCGGGCCTTCCCCTTCTCTGCAGCCGAGAACCTCCTCGACGGAGCCATGGAGAAAAAGGAGAAGCAAGGAGAGATGGGCTAGAAGGGCACGCACAGTGCCGTACTTATAACCGGCGAAGGCCAACCGTCGGCCTCCACGATCACTGGTAATCATGACACGATCTGCATGCAGGGACTTGTCCAATCCGCGCGATCACCAAGGAGTTGTGGGGAAGCGGAGACGCCCACGTCCCATCAACCGCCATGCGGCACCCAAGGCCGCAGGCTGTTAGGGCCCGCGGCGCTTCGCCCTTGCCCTTTCGCCTCTCGGCGCGGCCAAGTCCGGGCGCGCCTTGGGCCCGGGGGCTAGTGTCGACGTTCTGGGAACGGGGGTCCCCAGACTTGCCTGCCTGCGGCCTGCGGCATGGCTCAAAGGGGGGCCCATCACGGCCCATCTTCGTCAACACAAACCCAAGACCCTCGCGAGGGGCCAAGCATCGCGGGGCGGACGACGTGGAGCTTCCTCAGGCGCAGCCTCATCAAGCTGGCTCACGAGGAGGCGGAGAGATCAAGGCGGGGTACCTCACGAGGAGCCCATGACGCAAGCCATGACGACCAAAGGCGTCGGGCGGGCGCCAGCCCGTGCAGTGTCCTCCCTTTCCTCTTTGGTGCAAAGGGAGCAAGCGCAGGCAAGAGGATCAAGCAAAGGCATCCATTTCGGTGCAACGAGACCAAGACCAGCTCCGCATCAAGGAAGAAGTCACTGTGGAGCCCAAGCCAGCGTCATCACCAGAACCTTTGGCAGGCGAGGACCAACTTTAGTCAGGATAAGTGTACCCGATGTTCCCCTTCAAAATGGCCAATTGTTGGCGCCCTTCCCGCTCAATATTTGGGAAGAGGCCCAGGGCCTTTGCCTATAAATAGGACTAGCCACCCCCAGGGTAGAGGCAATTGGAACGGGCTAGGATCCAGAGAATCAGTAAGAGAGAGAGAGAGAGAGAGAGAGAGAGAGAGAGAGAGAGAGAGAAGGGCGATTGAACTCCTCCTAGCAGTTCATCCCCCAGACCAAGAACAGACCCTCGCGAGGCTTTTCTACCTTGTAGTGTTCATCATCATCAGCCCAAGAGGCAATCCACCACACCACATTGGAGTAGGGTATTACACAGCATCGGTGGCCTAAACCAGTATAAACCCTGTGTCTCTTGTGTTGTTCTTTCAGTTTTTTAGATCTTTGCGAGACGGAGAGGTAGAGGGTGTAATCTCCCCGCGCACCCCAGAGTTCGAACCTTAAGGGTCTACCGGAGCCCGAAATCCGATAGCAGCCTTAGCAGATTTTGTGGCAGAATGGATGGAGGCACCATGCCTCAAGGCCGACGAGGATCGATCCCTCTCCCCGGGAAGCGAAGCGCTGGAAGGCTGGGTCATGTACTTCGATGGGACGCTCTCTAGGCATGGCGCTGGGGCTGGGGCGGTGCTTATATCGCCCACTCAGGACAAGCTCTACTACGCTGTACAGCTCTGTTTCTAGCAAGGTGAGAAGGTCTCCAACAACATAGCGGAGTATGAAGGTCTGATAGCAGGCTTGAAGGTTGCGGCTGCCCTGGGGGTGAAACGCCTCACCATCAAGGGCGACTCGCAGCTCCTTGTCAATTTCTCCAACAAGGAGTACGAGCCGAGGGATGAGCACATGGAAGCCTACCTTGCAGAGGCCCGCAGGATGGAGAAACAGTTTTGGGGGTTGGAGTTGCAGCATGTGCCCCGTGGCACCAATCAAGAGGCCGACAACATCGCCAGGCGAGCATCAAGACGGTTACCTCAGGAGCCTGGCGTCTTCGAGGAACGGCTCTTCAAGCCCTCAGCCCTGCCGTCATTGTCAAACACGGCTCAGCCTCGGGAGGAGCTCCCCCAGCCGCCAGCCTCGGGAGCCCCGGTCTGTGGCCCGGCCTCAGGAGCACGCCTGCTCCTGACGATGGAGCCTCAGGAGGGGTGCTAGATCACGGAGCTCCGGAGTTACTTAATGCAAGGGACCCTGCTGGAGAAGGAGGAGGAAGCGGAGCGCGTGGCACGGCAGGCCACGGCATACTCCATCAAGTTGGGAGAGCTCTATCGGAAGCGACCAAACGATGTATCCCTGCGCTGCATCTCTAGGGAGCAAGGAAGGGAACTGTTGGAAGATATACATGGTGGGGACTGCGTGCATCATTCATCATCACGGACCCTCATCGGCAAGGCATTCCGCAGTGGGTTTTATTGGCCCACCGCACTCAACGACGCCGTCGAACTGGTGAAGGCTTGCGAGGCCTGCCAGTTCCACGCCAAGCAAATCCATCAGCCGGCAGGAGGCCTGCAGACTATACCCCTCTCATGGCCATTTGCAGTTTGGGGGCTGGACATCCTGGGCCTGTTTCCTCGAGCGCCAGGGGGCTACCACTACCTCTACGTCACCGTGGACAAGTTCACCAAGTGCGCTGAAGTGGAGGCTGTCCGCACCATCCCCGCCGGTTCCGCGGTCAAGTTCACCAGGGGCATCGTGAGCCGGTTCGGGGTGCCGAACCGCATCATCACAGACAATGGTTCACAGTTCACCAGTATCCTCTTCAAAACATACTGTGCTAACCTTGGAACGCAGATATGCTACGCTTCGGTGGCGCACCCCCGAAGCAACGGCCAGGACGAGCAGGCCAATGCAGAGGTCCTGAGGGGCCTCAAGACCAGGACGTTCAAGAAGAAGCTGGAGGCCTGCGGCAGAGGTTGGTACGATGAGCTTCAGTCCATGTTGTGGTCCATCCGCACCACCGCGACCAAGCCGGCAGGAGAGACCCCTTTCTTCCTGGTCTACGGAGCTGAAGCGGTCCTCCCTCACCAGGTCAGAAGTCGCTCCGCACGGGTCTTGGCGTTCGACGAGGCGCAGCAGGACGCCATGCGCGGGATGGACCTCATGCTGGAGGAGGAACGCCGCCGAGAAGCCGCCCTGCGAGCAGCGAGGTACCAACAAGCACTGCGGCGACATTACTGCCGCAACATCCGCCCCAGAACCCTCGAGGTAGGGGACCTCGTGCTCAGGCGGGTTCTCTCCAGGGAGGGACTGCACAAGCTCTCTCCCATGTGGGAGGGCCCGTTCAAGGTTGTTCATGTTTCCACGGCTGGCTCCGCGCGCTTGGAGACTCAGGAGGGAGTGCCGATCCAAAACGCATGGAACATCCAGCACCTCCGGAGGTTCTACCCCTAAAAAGGACCAGAGCCTGTGAAGAAGGTGACTACCTCTGAAGATTATCCTTTTTTGGAAAAGGCCTAGAGCCTATGAAGAAGGCGACTGCCTATGAAGATTATCCCTTTTTGGAAAAGGCCCGGAGCCTGTGAAGAAGGCGACTGGCTGTGACGATTATCCTTTTTTGGAAAAGGCCCGGAGCCTGTGAAGAAGGCGACTGCCTGTGAAGATTATCCTTTTTTGGAAAAGGCCCAGAGCCTGTGAAGAGGGCGAACGCCTATGAAGCCGTCGCGTTTTGGAAAAGGCCCAGAGCCTGTGAAGAGGGCAAATGCCCGTGAAGCTCGCTTCTCCCGAGAAAGGCCCGGAGCCTGTGAAGAAGGCCAACGCCTGTGAAGCTCGCCGCCCGTGACACTTTCACGTAATAATGAGTTGGGGCTGTACATGCCCCGGAGTCTCGTGAGCACCGGCCTCCGGCCCCGGGGCTCCCTCCCATGCCCAGTGGCAGCACTTAGCTCCGCGCTGGTGAGAAGACGTCAAAGACTAGATTAGGTGCCGGACGCGGCTTTTTCATTTCCTTTCCGCAGTTGGGTTGTTCGTTTGCTTTCCACGGTTGGTTTGTTCATTTTGCTTTACGAAGTTTGATTGAAGCTCTTACAGACCCTGACTTATGGTTCTTCGCCTTTTCACTCTCCTGACTCGATTTCTCTTGTGCAAAGCCTCGCGAGGGGGGGGGGCAGCCGAGCGCCCTCGCGAGTGTTTCTGTCCTAGTCGCTCAAAGGCTCCGCGACCTAGGCCCATTACAGGAGCACCCCTCCGGTCCGTGCCCCACGGGCACCGCGACACGAACACAGGGCCTGGGTCGGTCGCCCCCCCACTACAGCGGGAGCCGAGAACTATCCACTCGCGGGCGCGCAGCCAGAAAGCACGATAACGAAAGCAAAGCGATGACTAACAGCAATAACCCAAAACACGCCCCCGCGTGGCTCCACGCTATTGTCTTTTTTACGCAGGAAAAAGGAAAAGGAAGAGCAAATCGGGCGCAGCTCGCCCCACACCGGCCTGCAGGGAAGACTCGAGCCGCCTCTGGGGCTCAAGCAGACTCCCTCTCGCGCTTTACCGAGGCGCGACGGCGGGCAGACGCGCCACCATCTTCCAAGCAGGCGCGACGGTGTGGGGGCTGGCCGCGGCCACTGCTAGAAGAGTAGCTGCCTGAAGAAGAACCGGAGAAGCTTGGGGAACCCTGCGCGCCGCCGACCACGCGAGCGCTGTCCTCTCCGTCGTCACCGGGGCTGGGTCCCCGGCCGCGGTCGTCGTCCTCAGGGCAGCACCCTGCGCGGCGACCATCTTCCCCAAATACCCTCACGTAGAGGGTAGCATCGCCGTCAAACTTGAAGTGCAGGGTGCACCGACGGCTCAGGCCACGCGCGCGGGCAAACGTCTGCCAACCATGGGTCAAGGCCAGGCTCCCGGATGAGGAGACGTCCAGTGAAGCCCACGAGGCCCGGCTGCAGCAGCCGTCTGCCTGAAGCCAGAGGCCGCCCGGGGCGCCAGCCGGGAGTTCGCCGAGGAGGAAGCGAGGGAGTTGAAGCCGAGCGCTGGTCGGCTCCGCCGACCACACGACGAACTCCAGCAGCACCTCCACAGCGTGGAAGCGCGGCCTAGGGAGACACGCGACCAAGGCGCGCCCCCCGACCGCGGCTGTCCGCCCGACGCCGTGCTGGAAACCATCTCCGCGGCCGCGGGGAGCTGCCGTGGTGGCCACAGGATGTTTGCGGGGGCGCCCACGTCCACGCTTGGGTAGGGGAGAGGCGGGCTCAACCTGGTGAGCCTTCCCCTTCTCTGCGGCCGAGAACCTCCTCGACGGAGCCATTGCAGCAAGACGGAGTAAGTACCGGGAAGAAGGAGAAACAAGAAGAGATGGACTGGAAGGGCACGTGCCGTTCCGTATTTATGGTTGGCGAAGGCCAACCGCCGACCCCCACGATCGCAGGTAATCATGACGCGCTTCGCATGAAGGGACTTGTCCAATCCGCGCAGTTGTTGAGGCATCATGGGGAAGTGGAGACGCCCATGCCCAATCAACCGCCACGCGGCGCCCAAGGCCGCAGGCTGTTAGGGCCCGCGGCGCTTCGCCCTTGCCCTTTCGCCTTGCTGCACGGCCAAGCCCGGGCGCGCCTTGGGCCCGGGGGCTACTGTCGGCGTTCTGGGAATAGGGGTCCCTAGACTTGCCTGCCTGCGGCCTGTGGCGTGGCTCAAAAGGGGCCCAGCACGGCCCATCTTCATCAACACATACCCAAGACCCTCGTGAGGGGCTGAGCCTCGCGGGGCGGACGACACGGAGCTTCCTCAGGCACGGCCTCATCAGGTTGGCTCACGAGGAGGCGGAGAGATCAAGGCGGGGTACCTCACGAGGTGCCCTTGATGCAAGCCATGACGATCAAGGGCGCCAGGCGGGCGCCAGCCGTGCAGTGTCCTCCCTTTCCTCTTTGGTGCAAACGGAGAAAGCGCAGGCGGGAGTATCAAGCAAAGGCACCCATTTCGGTGCAACGAGACCAAGACCAGCCCCTCGACAAGGAAGGAGTCATTGTGGAGCCCAAGCCAGCGTCACCACCAGAGCCTTTGGCAGGCGAGGACCAACTTTAGTCAGGATAAGTGTACCATATGTTCCCCTTCAAAATGGTCAACTGTTGGCGCCCTTCCCGCTCAATATATGGGAAGAGGCCCATGGCCTTTGCCTATAAATAGGACTAGCCACCCCCAGGGTAGGGGGGTCAATCGGCAATCAGATAAGAGAGAGAGAGAGAGAGAGAGAGAGAGAGAGAAGGGCGACTGAACTCCTCCTAGCAGTTCCCTCGCGAGGCTGTTCTTCCTTGTATTGTTCATCATCATCAGCCCAAGAGGTAATCCACCACACCACACTGGAGTAGGATATTACACCACAACGGTGGCCCGAACCAGTATAAACCCTGTGTCTCTTGTGCCGTGTTTTCCATAGCTTAGATCTTTGCGAGGCGGAGGGGTGCAGGTAGGTAGAAGGCGTAATCTCCGTGCATACCCCAGAGTTCGAACCTCAAGGGTCTGCCGGAACCCGAAATCCGATAGGGTTCCTAGCGCTCGAGGCTGCGGTCTTGCTCTGGCAAGCACTTGGATCCTGGATCTACTTAGAGTGGCGTTCAGTACGTGCCCGTGTAGACAGGGAAGACTCAACCTCGTCACTCCCTTCTGAGTCGTCGCTGCCGTCGTTGTTGCCCTCTGTGTTGCTGTCGTCGACGCTTCCGCGGTCACTCTTCACATTCCCAGCGAGTTGTCCGCTATTTTTCACGGGCGAAATCATCTTCGGAAACTCCTTCCAAGCGCAAAGATCAAAACTAGTCAATTCATTCGGATGATCAGAGCAAAAATAATTCACTCGGAAATATGTGTCACACCTCTGTTGGCTGGTGTGAGTCATCGAAGAGCAGGATCCGTCTCAACCCCCGAGGGTTGTCGCAGGCTCCGGTGATGCACCTGAGCCATTTCTCTACGGTCTCTTCATCGACGTCCTCAGGGTGCACTTGGGTGGGGTCATTTGTCCCAGTGTACCACCACATGGGATGAGCCTGCTCCTGCAGCAGTTGCATCCGCTGACTGAGGAAAACCTCCAGCAGATCCAGACCCATGACTCTGCTCTGAATTAGTTTGACTACAACAACCACCATGATTCCCACCTTAGTCTCTTCTTCCTTGTCCACCGTCAGCGATGGAGGAGTGCAAACCCTCTCAGAAGTGTAAGGAGGAAGACCACTCGACGAACCGTCAAAGGGGATATCATTACAGTAAAACCAGGTCGATTGCCAATCCCTAGCAGACTCAGGAAAGGTCATGGTGGGGAACACACTCCTACCCCTCATCTGGATACCTAAGCCACCAAACTGTTGGGTCACATGGGTCCTCTCCCCCTCCGGGCTAGCCTTCTTAACCAACTGAGAACGACACATGAAGATATGCTTGAACAATCCCCAGTGCAGCTGGCAGCCTAAAAGTTCTCACATATGGAAATGAACGCGGCAAGGTACGCTATAGCATTCAGGGGGAGATGATGGAGTTGAGCACCGAAAAAGTTCAGAAAGCCACAGAGGAAAGGATGAGATGGCATGGACAAACCTCTCCCCACATGGGTGATGAGGAGCACACGCTCTCCAGGGCGCAACGCAGGCTCGATCTCCCCTCCTCCGGTAGCCTCTAGGTCCTGTCGTGCACCAGCCCATCGATGACGAGCCCGTCGATGTCTTCTGCCATGGTCATCGGCGGGAGCTAGTAGCCTTGGATCCAGCCACACGGAGGCACGACCCTGGAACTCGATGCCT
This sequence comes from Aegilops umbellulata, assembly GCA_032464435.1. Classification (NCBI taxonomy): domain Eukaryota; kingdom Viridiplantae; phylum Streptophyta; class Magnoliopsida; order Poales; family Poaceae; genus Aegilops; species Aegilops umbellulata. The sequence continues at coordinate 227,519,107 of CP136056.1, read as the reverse complement.
TTTTCGCCTTCTTCACGCGCTCCATCTTCATCATCCTGTCCTTCACCATCTCTGTAGAGCTCGTCGGCGCCGAGCAGGTTCGTGCAGAGTAGAGGCAGAGGTGAAGGTGGGAAGACTGGAGGGTATGGGGAAAAGAAGATCTGGTTCTCTCTCTTTCTCGACCGCATCAGACTTCTATACCACCGGCCTCTCTGTCCACAGATCCATGCCGTTGGCTCCTAGGCCCCCTGATCTCCCTCAAATCCCTCCGACGGAAATTATGCAATATATGGGAAAAAGAGGGGTGAAAATTGAGGAGTCACACCCCACTTTCCCACTCACCGTGTTGTAACCGTTTGTGCGCGTACATCTCTGATTTCAAATCCCGTGAAATCCGGGATCCCGCAATCCGATTGCTCGCCTTTTGAAATCCTTCCAAAATGCTCGGGTCTGGACCGACACCCGATACGTAGATATCCCGATTCACTAGGGCATTGCATAGTCCAGAATCAGTCGAGGCAACTCACGAGAATACAATCGACGAACGATCCTAGAAAGTTCATAAGCGCCCCCGTAGCGCTCAACTCACTCAGAAGTTTGTCTTGTCTCGCTTCGCTTAACCTCGGCCGATTCGCGGGCTAATGACGAGGATATGTACTAGGTATAGGGTCATTGGCCGGACCTACAGACCCTACCCAAGGACACCGTTCACTGCATACTGGGCCCCTGGGTCAAGTAAACGTTCATAAGTACTGCAACCTGATTATCACTCGAAAGATAGCAACCACTCGGAGTCTAACAGCTTACTCGACCGAATCATCTCACTCGAAGTACCTGACTCCACTCGGACAGAGAAGACCAGGTGCCTCCCCAAGACCGCAATGGTCAGGATATGCGTCCATCCTCATCAAATGTAATTAATATAGACATTACCAGTAATTGTCTCACTTAATACCTCCTTTTAACCCTTGGTTATGGTAGCATTCATCAGGGCTCAGGCGCACTCTATATAAGCCACTCCCAGCTCCATAACAAGGGTTCGCAATCTCTTGTAAACTACACATTCCAGTCAATCAAGCTCGTGAGCACCGAGACATAGGGCTATTACCTCCTCCGCGATGGGCTTGAACTCGTAAATCCAAGTGTAACAACTAGTCGTAGCTAGACTCTGCCCTCTAATTCGTGCCCCTATACACTATTATCAGACCTATACACATGACATGGATCACGATCATTACCTTCACTGAGTTGCAATAGAAGAAGAACGTGTCTATGTAGATCATACTTGGAGTCACTCAAACCGTGGATGAACGATCCCTCAAACAACCCATGATTAGTCCCTCAAATAGAACACCGAAAGCATGACCTCTCTAGTTGGTTGCAAGCGTGTAGCCTTCACGGTTCGGCAATGCTTCACCGTCCAAAGCTAATCATTGCCGAAGAATTAGATGGAGGATATTAAAACCACACAGGGCTTCTAATTATGAGGACATGAGGATTATACTAGCTCTAATTAGTCAACTAGGACTAACTAGAACTAGAACTAGAACTAGAAGAACTAGAGGAGGTTCCAAAACTTTTGTGTCCAATAGAGAAAAAAAACCCTAGTATATATAGGTTAGAGGAGGAGGAGGAGGAGGGGCAGCCACCAAGGAAGGAATGCCCCTCCTTGGGGCACCGTCCACGCGGGAGGGGTAGGACTCCTTCCCAAGTCCAATTTGGCCCCCTCATATGGACAGGGGGGCACTTCCTTATGGCCCTTCGTGACCCATAATTCCCTCCACCTCTTGGCCTTTTTATGCCCGTTGATATTTAAATTAAATATTAATTTTTTCAAATACTTCTAGACCATCACACACACACACACGCATATATATATAGGACAAATTTTATCTACCACCAGTGGTAGTTACCACCACTTGCTTTTGGTATGTTGTATGTAGTATCTGTCAAAACCAAGAGTATGTACATGTAGTATGTAGTATATAACGATGTTTAGGTAATATATATATACTACTTTTAAGGTAGTATGTATCATATTTTAAGCATACTCTTTTCTGCGTACAAATATATACGTATTTCATAAATATAACAAAAACTATGGGCTCATATGCAATTTTTTCATGTAATTTGCGTTGAAATATCTTAAATATAGTATAAGAACATATTTAGAATGATAAAATAGTATATATAATACCACATGGTAGTATATGAGACATGTGGGGTAACTACCACTAGGTGGTAGGATGTATTTTCCCTATATATATATATTAAACTGTTAAAAGTTTGTTAACGGCAAGCTATGGTAGACACAGTTTTACACACAGACACAGTTTTACACACACACACACGCACGCACACGCACACGCGCACGCGCGCGCGCGCGCACACACACACATATATATATATATATATATAGACACACACACGGCTGCGTTAAACTAAGCCTGAGCGCAGAATCCTAATTCTACGCTCCGGCCAGGAAACGACGCGCATGTATGACCAAGCAAACCAGTTCCTGTTCCACTTGGTCGTAATACCTTCGCTAATGCCAGTAAAAAAGGTCCAACCAGTTATGGCCAATTGCCCGAGTGCTCTTTGCCTCATTAACTGTCCACTGGCCCACACATCTTTCTTATGCATGTCAAATCAATCGTTACACCAGATTTATTTATAGTAATACAAAATGAATGATTTACATGGTTCTGCATGGTAAGTTGGAAACAATAATAACATGGTAACCAGTAGTAAAACTACTTTTGGTTCTCATGCAAAGTCTTTGTACACTTTGGTCACACCATTACATTTTTTACTCTGGAGACATCAGTACTACTTAAACTATCATAATTATTAGGAATTATTTTACATAAATAGGAGAAATTACTAAAATTATTTTATGCCAAGTGACTAGTTCTTATCCTGTTATGATACAAAAATGTTACCAAACCATAGAAAAATAGAATGACTACATCGTATATTTCACAAAAGATCATCTCTTCAAGCTATTAATGATAGTAAATAAGGAGGCTTACATGGTAATGGGAATGAAATGCTTTACCAATTCCATGCATCCACTTCATGGTCTGTATCGTTAATGGGTTGCCACACCCCACTCCTATCATAAAATAATTTGAATAAATAGTAAGTTAAAATTACAAATATGTTGCTTCTATGCTTAGAAATAGACTCTCCAATAATCTGCTGGTTGTATATTGGTATTATAGTTACGATCATGTACAATGCATCATAGTAAAAAATAAAGAGAAAATGAAGATTGGTGTTTAATCTCGTAAAAGAGTACACTGCCAATGGTAAAGATGATTCCCTGCGATTAAAACTGGACACAAGCATCATGGCTAAGGAATTATGAATGAATTACTATAGCTGGCTCATGGCGTTACCATTTGATGATAATTGAACAAGACGTTCGCTGCTGAATGGCCATAAATGGAGTTAGTATATAGCTACTCGGTACATAGTAGTAATTTCATTACCATTTGGTTTATTATTTTTACACAATATCTGTCCGGTAATGTATAGCCTTCCATTACTATTGTTCCCCTTAATTACAGTACTTCATTACTACATTCCATTAATTTATTACTACATGCACGGGAGGAGGGGCAATGCGCATGTGGTCGTAATCTCATTAAATCATTACGACGTAGTTCCCATTGGAAATGGAGGTGACCACACAATGAGATGGTACGCGGGCGCACGTAACTGATTGGGTTTGGCGGCCGGAGCGTACGATACCTTATAATACGCTCTGGCTTAGTTTAGCATGTGTGTGTGTCGGTAATACACAATATATAAACATCTCCGGAAACATTTTCCACCCATATATAATATATCGGTAATACACAATATTACCCGATATTCACCGAAACTCTTCTGGTGACCATGAAACGCTTCTGGATCCTCTCGAAACTATTCTGAATATTAATGAAACAATTCCAAAAATATATTCTCTTCACTCACGTCCTACTAACACTTAGCGGATCATGATTGCCATAAGCTTGTGACCCGGTAGGTTCGGTAACTCATAGACATGACCGAAACCCTTCGCTCAATCACCAATAGCAGGACCGTGGACGTCCATATCGATCCCTATGAGCACAAGAATGATATTTGAGTGAAACTTTGGTTATCATGTGATCTTCCCTTTGCTTTGTGATATTTCACAAAACCGGGGATGCATCAGTATCCTCTTGAGCCATCACTATGCTCATTAGACCGAAATCCTCCTTACCAGTTTTGTTCTTCTTTCTCGTTATTGTGTTCCAGCATCCCCATGACGAAGTCACCTATGTTTGGCCGGACGATGGTTGATGCATCACACCAAGAGGGCCCTATGAATATCTCTTCATCGTGTGAGGAGCAAATCCCATTATTGAGCTATCCGGTGTCAGGACCCCGATCCTAAGTCACACCGATCCAGCATGTAACACATCATATCACTTTGCGGCCTCACGCACGGTATTCCCACGGGTGCCACCTTACCTGGCCCGGGACCGTTTGCGTCTTTTGGCTCACGTATATGATAGTGTCGCTAGCATCTATATGACAAAGAACTCGGGCCGACATGGCTAGTCGTGAACCCAAAGCGGCACTAACTCATGGGGACAGGCATACATGAATCAACCTCGAGCATGTCGGTCAACAGCGTGTGAATCCGGGCTGTAACACTGGGCTAACAGGACTCCGGATGTCACCGCGTGACATTTCCCCGAAGGGACAGACACAGGAACGAAGTGAAGCACATGCCGGCCAGTCAAATGTCCTGAGCAGTAGTGCTGGGCTAGCAGGACTCCGGTGAGCCGGGCTGTAGCGGACTACTATGGCTCATGGAAGCACTAGACTACATTTCCCCATAAGAGAGGCTGCCAAGGATAAACAACTGGATTGTCGGATCCCACACATACCAAGAATTTCAATCATACAGACAATATGCTCGATATATGTAAATACAACATGGCATCACAACAAGACTCTACGACTCAAGTATTTATTCATTAGGCTCCGAGGAGCGAGATATTACAAACATGGGTCTCATGACCCAATATTCAGAGCATACAAGTCAAACACATGCGGAAGCTTAACATGTCTGAGTACAGACATCTACAAATGAAAAAGGCTGAGAAGCCTGACTATCTACCAGATCCTGCCGAGGGCACAAGATCGTAGCTGAGGTATCAAGCTAAACGTCGAAGTCCAAGCGGTACTACTAGCGAGACTGACGTCTCTCTGCAAAACATAAAATAGGCAAACATGAGTACAAATGTACCCAGCAAGACTTACATCAGAACTAGCTACATATGCATCGGTATCAATAAAGGGGTGTGGAGTTTAACTGCAGCAAGCCAGCTTTGACTCGGTGGCTATCCGGAACTACGACTGCAAGTAACTCTTTTGAGGTGGCGCACACGAGTCCACATATTCACCATATCAATACACCACTATGGATCCGCTCCCGTCTTCCTACGAGAACGCCATCCATAGCACTCACACTTATCTTGCGCATTTTAGAATATCCACTTTCACTTGTCTATGAACTATGCAAGGGGTCCAAGTTTCCATATCCGAGGAATCCGGCTATTCGAATAGATAATGATAACCCTACAGGGGTGTACTTCTTCACACACGCTCTTGCCACTTACCACCATGTACACGTCATGTACCTCGACAACCTTCAAGCGGAAGCCTGGCGAGGGAGTCGGCCACGACCTGACTAACCACACAAGTCTCTAGTCCAGGTTTATCGCCTATTTGGGTTCCATCCGCAAGGAGATCCGGCCGGGGTGTCACTCACGGCCCCAAACGATGTGTGCAGGGTTCCCAAGCCCACCTCGACAGATGGATCTACGCTTGGTACACCGTGCCACTGTGCCTAGTCTGTCCCAAGCTCACCTGTACCGGGTGCCACTTGGTAGACTACTAACACTACCTACAAACACCAGAAACTCGTTGCAACTCCTGGACAGAGATCAAGTTGATTAATAAGTCGAGAGGGCTTGGAGCGCCCGGAGCCCAATCTGTGGTAGTAACTGTTCATGGATCACAAACACAGAACTTAGTTCCTGAGGACGGCTGCAATGAGACAACCCACCATGTACTCCTACATGGCCTCTCACCGCTACCTTTACCAAATCGTGTTCACACACTTAGCTCTCAACAGTAGGACATGTTTACCACATTCCAATTCATTCCCGATGAATCAGACCTGACACAACTCTAAGAAATAGCAGGCATGACAACAAGCATGAATGAGTAGGCACATCAGGGCTCAAACAACTCCTACTCATGCTAGTGGGTTTCATCTATTTACTGTGGCAATGACAGGTCATGCAGAGGATAAGGGGTTCAACTACCGCAGCATGTAACAGTTGAATCATTGTTGTCCTAATGCAGTAAAAGAGAGCAGGAGCGAGAGAGTGGGATTGTATCGGAATGAACAAGGGGGGTTTTGCTTGCCTGTCACTTCTGAAGATAGTATAGTTCTTCATCGGTGTCATCGTTCTTGTCGTCAATACCACGTCTATCGAGAGGGGACAAATACCGGCAACAAGAGGAAACACAATCAATGCAATGCACAATATGATGCATGATCATGACATGGTAAAATGAGTGTGTTGGGCTAATGCAACTACAACCAGATGGGTTTGAGCTATTTTGAACCAAAGATTCAAAGTTCAAACTCATTTGTGATCTTAAATAGTGCCTTATCATGTTTTGCACTAAACAGCAAGTTAACTTGTTTAAACATGCATGAAAATTTTACAAATGGATATATTGGATTTTTCTGATCATTTTTCATATATAAATTATTTCATTCTGAGCTACCGTTGATTTTATATGATTTTTAGAAGTTTTGGGCATTTTCTGGAATTTCCTATATAAGAATAAATCCGGAAAAGGGCATTACTGCGCCAGCACTGCATCATGCTGACCTCAGCAGGTCAACAGGCGCCGGCCCAGGTCAACCTTGACCAGTGGGTCCCGCATGTCAGTGTAACAGTGTCAGCAGCAGAGGCTGACTAGTGGGGTCAGTCAACGCTGAGGTGGCAAGGTCAAACAGACTGGTGGGGCCACGGGCATTAGCTTAAATTAAATAGGGGATAACCCTGTGGTTAATTAACGGGTGGGGCCCGTCTGTCAATGACGCTAGGGGTTAACTAATCGGTGGTTAGTGCTAATTAAGCCTGGGCCACATCATCTAATCCGGCGACTAATCGCCGGCGGTAAGCAGACGCGGCGGCGCTCCTCGTCCGGCCATCTCCGGCGTCGGATGGATGAGCGGCTGGGCACGCTAGAAAGCCCGCGATGCGGCGCATCCAGTGGTGGCCGCCGTGTGTGCTGGGGCAGCGTATAGCGGCGACGGCGGCGAGTCGGGCGGCGGCCGGAGCTCAGAGCTCGCGGACGAGGGCGCTACGGCACGGGAATGAGCAGAACAAAGGGGGAGAACGGGCAGGAGCTCACGGTGAACTCGATGGCGTCGTCGGTGAGGTCGGGGAAGCACCGGAGAGACCGGAGCGGCGATGGGGATCTCCAGCATCCAGGGTTGAAGAAGACGACGGGGACAGCACTCGGGGGCGTCCGGTGGCACGTGGGTCGTCGGGGAGGAATAGGAGACGGTGGCGGATCTCTGGAACACGGTGGCGACGCTAGGCAGTGGCAGCGGCCGCGATGGACGGTGTCGGCGGCGACGAGCTCCGCTCGGTCGCGAGAAAGAGAGAGAGAGAGCAGAGAGGGGAGTGAGGTCCAGGGAGAGGAGGGGAAAGCGAGAGGGAGCGCTGGGCGTCTCCGTAGCGCGGTTCGAAGGCCGAGGAGGCTGCCACGGCGAAGCAGGAGGTGGCGTTGTCGGCCGCACGTGTGCAGGCACGCGGCTGCTTCTCCTCCTGGCAGGAGGAAGAAGACGGTGTTGCCCCTGTGGGCTGGGCCAGAACAGGAGTTGGGCCAGGCAGGCTGGACAGGTAAGTGGCCCAGGTAGTTTCCTCTCTCTCTCTCTCTGTTTTATTTTCTTCTGTTTATTTTTCTTTTACATTGCCACTATTTTCAAATTTAAACAAATTCAAAACAGTGCCAAATATCCTCTGAATAATTTATGTTGCTAGATGGACTTTTCCAACAACACATAAGACATTTCAAAGTTATTTGAAAATATATCCCATATATTATGAATATAATTCCAAATTCAAATACAATAATGATTTAAATTCAGTGCTAAAATAATTCCTTAAAAATGTTCAATATTTTTGGTTTGGATACAAACCCTTGCCAAAATTATCAAACATTAATGAAGGCCATTTTGGTTTCACTGAATGCAAGTTTAAGGGTTCTTGCCCTTTTTTTTATTTAAGTTTTTGAGGCTTCCACTTTCCTCAATTCCAAGTTTTAGAAATTTAGACATGATGCAAGAAAGATACAAACATTAGGCAACACCAGAAGCTAGGGATGTGACAAGACCACTTGTCAAACTTTCCGATGGACCCGTAAGTTGTCGTTATGATCGCCGTGTTACAGGTGACGTTTGAGAAACCCCAAAGCCTAACTTACCACAAGAAGTGACTACAATACTCTCATGGTCTAAGGAGCAAAATCACATGTTAACACTCCATGTTATTACAATTTATTACAGACAATATTAACTCAATTCATAACATAAAAGACCGGGTCAATTCAATATGACCGTTTTTATAACGTCTTAGTTGTTTTAGGACTATCGTTACAGTTAACGATATCCTATGATCCAGAAAACATGATCACCAACAACACTTGAGTTAGTCCCAGAGGCAAGACTAGGAACCTTCTATTTAACCGTTTATCGTTCCACATGTGCATATGAGTTTTCCACTGAATCACATATTCTAGGAGCATAATAGTTATAGCATATAATATAAACTCCATAATTACGAATATGGAAATATAGTAATACAAATATTATTGCCTCTAGGGCATATTTCCATCAGTCTCCCACTTGCACTAGAATCAATAATCTAGTTGCATGTTTGTTTAACACCCATGGCTATCATGTGTTATACATGCTTTGCTAGTGGTAGAGCCTTCATCACTGGATCTGACATTCTTAAAATCCCAATTTGTGTCGGTAATACCTGATTCTATTGTGTAATTCTTTTGTTACATTAATGGTAACACTATACCTTCATCTAGTCCATTCTATAGTAACACTATATCTCCACATAGTTCAGTTGCTATATCTTCATATAGTTAATATTCATTTTGGAACTACATTATCAATAAACCTTTTATTGATCCAGATAACACCTATCGAATAATTTCTTAAGTTTCGATCTGTATCATTTATAGATCCATAATTTATGTTCATTTTTTAAAATTATTTCAAAAATTATATCTCGCTAGATAATACATAGCATTCATGAAGTTGTCTTTGTGTAACCTTTACAACAAATATTTTGTGTAACTACTTACAACAATCTCTTCATCTCCTGCAAGGACAAGAAGCATAACCTTTTGTCCAATTGAGGTACTTAATCTTTAAATAATTACCCTAGTGAATTTCTCCAGGATTACAATGGTACTTACTGATACGTCTCCAATGTATCTATAACTTTTGATTGTTCCATGCTATTATATTATCTGTTTTGGATGTTTTATATGCATTAATATGCTATTTTATATTATTTTTGGGACTAACCTATTAACCTAGAGCCCAGTGCCAGTTCCTGTTTTTTTTGTTGTTTCAGAGTTTCGCAGAAAAGGAATACCAAATGGAGTCCAAACGGAATAAAACTTTCGCAATGATTTTTCTTGGACCAGAAGACATCCAGAGGACTTGGAGTGCAAGTCAGAGAAGCCACGAGGTGGCCACAAGGACGGAGGGCGCGCCCAGGAGGTAGGGCGCGCCCCCACCCTTGTGGGCCCCTCGTGACTCCACCGACCTAGTTTCTTCACCTATATATTCTCATTTATCCCAAAACCAACAGAGAGAGCCACAAAAACACTTTTCCACCGCCGCAACCTTCTATACCCTTGAGATCCCATATAGGGGCCTTTTTTGGCATCCTGCCGGAGGGGGATTCGATCATGGAAGTTTTCTACATCAACACCATCGCCCTTCGGATGAAGCGTGAGTAGTTTACCACAGACCTACGGGTCCATAGCTAGTAGCTAGATGGCTTCTTCTCTCTCTTTGATTCCCAATACCATGTTCTCCTTGATGTTCTTAGAGATCTATTGGATGTAATACTTTTTTGCGGTCGGTTTGCCGAGATGCGATGAATTGTGGATTTATGATCAGCTTATTTATGAATATTGTTTGAATCTTCTCTGAATTATTATACGCATGATTTGATATCTTTACAAGTCTCTTCAAACTATTGATTTGGTTTGGCCAACTAGATTGGTTTTTCTTGCAATGGGAGAACTGCTTAACTTTGGGTTCAATCTTGCGGTGTCCTTTCCCAGTGACAGTAGGGGCAGCAAGGCACGTATTGTGTTGTTTCCATTGAGGATAAAAACATGGGGTTTTTATCATATTGCTTGAGTTAATTCCTCTCATCATGTCATCTTGCTTAAAGCGTTACTCCGTTCTTTATGAACTTAATACTCTAGATACATGCTGGATAGCGGTCGATGTGTGAAGGAATAGTAGTAGATGCAGGCAGAAGTCGGTCTACTTGACACGGACGTGATGCCTATATTCATGATCATTGCCTTAGATATCTTCATAACTTTGCGCTCTTCTATCAATTGCTCGGCAGTAATTCTTTCACCCACCGTAATATTTTCTATCTTGAGAGAAGCCTCTAGTGAAACCTATGGCCCCCGGGTCTATTTTCCATCATAGAAATTTCCCATCTACAATTTTAGTTTCCGATCTACTCTTTTTGCAATCTTTTACTTTCCGTTCTATAAACCAAGAATTCCAAGAATATTTACTTTACCGTTTATCTATCTATATCAGATCTCACTTTTGCGAGTGACTGTGAAGGGATTGACAACCCCTTTATCGTGTTGGGTGCAAGTTGTCTGTTTGTTTGTGTAGGCATTCGATGACTTGTGCGTTGTCTCCTACTGGATTGATACCTTGGTTCTCAAACTGAGGGAAATACTTACTCTACTTTGCCGCATCACCCTTTCCTCTTCAAGGGAAAAACCAACACAAGCTCAAGAAGTAGAACTTACTACTAACGGTTAGTTCATATGAAAACATACGGCTTTGTACATTTATAGCACATATGATAAATTCAATCTCTAAAGTAAACTGAACTCTATTCATCAGCACATGCTCATCAACTATTGATTTATGCACGGTGTCATGCTATGTGGCATTTTGAGAAAACATTTTTTCCTTTTAAACTTCTTTAAAACTTTATCACAATACATATCTTAGTATAATCAGATGTATCAATCAATCGTTATAGATTTTCATTCGATAATTCTAAGTCCTTTTTAGAAACATGATTTTAATCTTTACCATCACAAGATCATACTAAGCTTATTTTCCCTTACAGTAAAAAATCATACATATTTAGGAGCAATTTTTATTGCTTTATGCACCGATGAAAACTTACTTGAAGGATCTTATTCAATCCGTAGGCATAGTGGACTCTCATGACATGATACTTGGTTTAAGGTTTTTGGATGCACAAGTCGTATCTCTACTTGGTGCGGATTTTTGGGTAGCAAAGATATTGGGCAAGCACCACATGTTGGAGGATCTATGACAATATAACTTCTGTGTGAATACAAGCAAACATAATTCATTATGTTCTCTTGCTTGTACAATGTCAACAATTTGACATAGAATACTCAATGGGGCCTCATAATCATAAAAGATGTAGAAGATAGTGTATTTGCATGTGAATCTTCTCTTCCCTTTTTTTCATGAATTGCATCATTGACCAATGCTATGTTTGTTAACCTTCAATAAATTTTACCACTTATACTTTTCCTTATGTAATGTCATTACTTTACATAAGATTAGCATTTGATATTTTTCATTATTTTCATTGCTAGGATTGAAACATAAAAGTAAAGAAGCAAAAACTCAAACTACTCTTTATTATATAACTCTCAACTCGATTACATAGATATGTAGATCACGAAACAAGCACTCGAAAATAGATCATACTAAACTTTTATTCAACAAAATCACGAAATGACCAAGGATCGAACTAAAAATAGGTAAAGATAATAAAAGTGATGGTTGAGGGTGTCCCGGACTAAGGGGTCACCGGGCTACTGGTCTATCTTTCGTGGGCCGGACATTTGGTCCACTCTTGGTCGACCGAGCTATACGCAACTCCGTGCTCAGGAAGGAAACCTCTGAACCGTTGGTGTATCCCCCAACTCAATATCGTAAAATTGGCATGTTTATCCCATGATGGTACTCGATCACATGTAACCCTAGGTACCCCTGGTGTCTATATAAACCAGAGGGTTTAGTCTGTAGAGGCAAGAACCATCTTCCTACTCATCTAGGGTTTAGTTCATCCGATCTCGTGGTAGATAAACTCTATAATCATCATACCAACATATTAATAAAATCAAGCAGGACGCATGGTTTTACCTCTTGGAGAGGGCCCGAACTTGGGCAAATACTCACTGTGTGTTCCTTGTTCCCTGTCGATCTAAGATCCACAGTTTGGGCCCCCCTACCTGAGATCCACCGGGTTTGACACTGACATTGGTGCTTTCATTGAGAGTTTCGCCATGGGATCGTCGAAGGATCGATGGCTCGCTTAGTTATAAGTGATGGCATCCGCACCGGGAACGTCTTTGTCCCCGGCTAGCTCTTCATGTTCGGCAGCATGCCAACTCAACCAGTCACCTTGATCAGATCGACAACTTCACCCCTGAGCAGGGAATTAGGTTCGGCAACCTAGAGTACGTCACTGACGCCCGGGGCGATCTGATTTTTACTGGGTTCTCAGCCTCACCTAAGGAACTCGCAAATCCTGAAGCTTCAACTTCGGACCTTCTTCTCTACCCCTTCTCTAGGTCGGTGTTTACCTCGGATCCAGCTTTGAGCTCAGAGCCGACCTCAGAGTTCGAGAACCAGGAGCCAGCCCTGGCCGAGCGTGCCCTTTGTGCTGGCACACCGGAGGTTAACTCCGAAAGATGTCATAAGATGAATCCGACCTACCTCTCATTGTTGAATGAGACATTAGATCGGATGCAGTCAATAAGCATTGCAGGTGGCCCGTCTTTGACCTATGATCGGATCGAATTGGAGGCAGGCCACAGGGAATTTTCCATCCCACCCACCACCCACTTAGTAGCAACTATCGAGGATTTAACCAATATGCTGGATTACGCCCCCAAGGAGGCCGAGGACATGGACGAGGATGTCGAAGTCATGACCTATACGATAGCCTCCCTAACCACTCCCAGCACGGGAAAGTGGACTGCCATTTCCACCTACTACTTCTACATGGTCGACACCCCCAAGGAGGACGGAGATGATCCCGTCAAGGAATCATCCAAACGCCGATGCCAGCGAAAGCGATCCAGTGGACATGGAAAGGGCAGGGAAGACAACTTGAATACAGATACAAACGACACCGGGGATGACGCTGCTCTGGACAACATGGAGGATCTTGGCGATAACGCCACCCCCGAACCACATCTTGCCGCTCCTGAAGGCTACGACGACCATGGAGAATCCGAGGACCACGGCGATCACGAGGTCCCCGGCGCCTTCGAGGATAGAAACTACCTCCCCTTTCCAAAGAAGAGGAGAGCCCCGACGCCTAGGATTTAATCGTCATTGAAGACCCGCTGGATCAAGAACGGTTCAAGTGGTAGCTTATAGGCACCGCCCGAAGCCTTAAGTGGAAGCAAAAGTAGTTGAAAGCTGAACATGATACCCTCAACGACAGCTGGACGAAAGTCCTAGAAGCCGAAGAGGGCTATGGCCATGAGCGACAAGACCAAAACGAAAGCTACCCACGACGATGTTTGCTCCCAGAATTCGACGACGAGGACCTTGAGCCCACACCCCCCAGATGCACTCAGGCACACTAGCCTGACCGCCCCCTCGAGGACGGGATAGGACAGCTGGAGAAGCTGAAAATCTGCCTGCACTCCCCCGTTTGAGAGGGAAGGAGCCAATGCATCCTGAGAATCCATACGACCTACGACATGACCTAACAGCCAGAGCAAGCAAAACAAGATCCTTCTACGGATCTAGAGGGCACACTCCCGCTGGACGGGATGGATATCAGGCCTGGCGTGACAGGAATGATAGAGCCCGGGAGCAACACCGTGCTCGTATGACAACCGATCTCCTATAATACGTGGTCGGGTCAAGGGTGCCGCACACCCAATGTGTTTCATAGACGAGGTGATGTAGCACCAATTCCCCGAAAGGTTTAAACCCGTAAACATAGAACAGTATGATGGGACAATAGACCCAGCCGTGTGGATCAAAGACTTCCTTCTCCACATTTCACATGGCCCGAGGAGACGACCTTCACGCCATCAAATATTTTCCACTGAAGCTTAAAGGCCAGGCCAGGCACTGGTTGAACAGCCTCCCCGAAAACTCCATCGAGGACTGGGAAGAGCTCGAGGATGCCTTCTGAGCTAACTTTCAAGGCACCAATGTTTGGCCTCCGGATACTTACAACTTGAGCCACGTTGTTCAACAACCCGAAGAATAAGACCGACAATTTTGGAATCGGTTCTTGACCAAGACAAACCAAATCGTCGACTATCCGGATGTTGAGGCAATTGCCACTTTCAGGCACAACATTCGAGATGTATGGCTCACTCGCAAGCTCGGCTAAGATAAGCCAAAAACAATGTCAGGCATTACCTCTCTCATGACCCACTTCTGCGCGTGCGAATATAGTTGGTTAGCTCATAGAAGCAACCACCCGGACGAACCCGATACCTCATAAGTCCGGGATGGGAATGGAAAACCACAGCGCAACAAGAACAAGCGCTGACACAACGGCGGTGAAGCCGATGATATGGCAATAAATGCCAGATTCGGCAACTCCAAATCAGGACCACAGAAGAAGCCCTCTAAGGGGAACCGGGATGGCCCGACCGTGCTAGATAAGATCCTGGATAGACCCTGCCAGATCCATGGCACCTCAGACAAGCCCGCCAACCACACCAACCGTAACTATTGGGTAATAAAACAGGCTGGCAAGCTTACAACCGAGGAACAAGGCAAGGGTCCCTGCAGTGAGGACGATGACGAGCCACGCGACCTGTACAATGGAGGCCAGAAACAATCCCCTCTCGAGGTAAAAACTGTGAACATGATCTATATCACACATATACCCAAGAAGGAGCGGAAGCGCGCACTTCAGGATGTCTATGCCGTAGAGCCGGTAGCCTCGAAATACAACCCATGGTCGGCCTGCCCAATCATCTTCGACCGTAGAGACCATCCGAATAGTATCTGTCATGGAGGAATGGCGTCTCTGGTGCTCGAATCCATCATGGACGGATACCACCTCACCAGAGTCATTTTGGACGGTGGTAGCAGCCTCAATCTGATTTACTCAGATACAGTGAGGAGGATGTGAATCAATCCATCAAGGATCAAACCTAGCAATACAACATTTAAGGGGGTAATCCCAGGCGTCGAGGCACGCTGCACGGGCACTGTCACCTTGGAAGTACTTTTTGGCTCGCCCGAAAATTTTTGCAGTGAAGACTTGATCTTCGACTTCGTCCCTTTTCGCGGCGTTTATCACACACTCCTCGACCATACAACATTCGCTCGCTTTAACACCATCCCCCACTATGCATATCTGAAGCTCAAGATGACAGGACCTAAGGGTGTCATTACCGTCAACGACAACACTGAGCGCTTGCTCGGAATTGAGGAGCACACTATGGCCCTGGCAGCCAAAATCGAGGGCAGTAAGGGGGCATAAAAAACCTAGTCCCACCCCAAGACGATGGACACGCACAAATGAGCCCGAGCTACGACCGCTTTTGGAGCCTTCCCGTGCTCACCGAAATAGGAATACGCTCCCCACAACATGGCCTTTCCAATCGCGAGATACGTACCTCGTGTGCACAATTTTGCACTTAAAATTCCATGGGTACTGATACGTCTCAATCGCATCTATAATTTATGAAGTATTCATGCCATCATATTATCATTCTTGGATACTTTACAATCAATTTATAGCAAGTTTATATCATTTTTGGGACTAACCTATTGACAGAGTGCCTAGTGCCAGTTGTTGTTTTTTGCTTGGTTTTTACATCGCAGGAAATCAATATCAAACGGAGTCCAAACACCGCGAAACTTTTTGAGGAGTTTTATGGAACAGAACACTTCCAATGGGCAAGAGCAGCACCTGGGGGGTGCCCTGAGGGGGGTACAACCCACCAGGGTTGTGCCCAGGCGCGCCCTTGTGGGTTGTGCCCACCTCGGTGGCCTCCTGCACCCCCTCTTTACCCTATAAATTACCAAATATTCCAAAAACCTTCGGGGTTAACCTAGATCAGAAGTTCCGCCGCCGCAGGCCTTTGTACCCACCGAAAACCAATCTAGACCATGTTCTGGCACTCCGCCGGAGGGGGGAATCATTACAGGTGGCCATCTTCATCATCCTGGCGGCCACCATGATGAGGAGGGAGTAGTCCACCCTCGGGGCTGAGGGTTTGTACCAGTAGCTATGTGTTTAATCTCTCTCTCTCTCTCTCTCTCGTGTTTTTGATATGTCACAATCTTGATGTATCACGGGCTTTGTTAATATAGGCGGATCATATGGTGTTTTCCCCTCTCTATCTTGTTGTGATGAATAGAGTTTTCCCCTTTGAGATTTTGTTTTATCGAATTGAATACTTTTATGGATTTGAGAGCCTTAATATATGTCTTGCATATGAATACCCGTGGTGACAATGGGGTATTATTTTGATTCACTTGATATATGTTTTGGCACTCAACTCGTGGATTTCCGAGGTGATATTGGGGTAATCTACGCATAGGGTTGATGCAAGTTCTTGTCTTTGTTTGACCAGTAGAAATCTTGGGGCACTCTTTGAGGTTCTTTGTGTTGGATTGAGTATTATGAATATGAAATTATTTGGTGTTATTTTAGTACGAACTCTTGGATAGATCGATCGAAAAGAATAGCTTCGAGGTGGTTTCGTACCCTACAAAAGATTTCTTCTTATGTTCCCCGCTAGATAGGATCTTTCGAGTGATTCTTCATCGCACGGTAAGGGATGGTTATATGATCAAATTATATTAGCATTGTTGAGAGATTATACTAGTGAAAGTACGAACCCTAGGCCTCATTTTCAAGCATTGCAATACCGCCTGTGCTCCGTTTTATCAATTTCTACCTTGCTGTTTTTATTGTTCTTATTACAAAAACAAATATCTACTATCCATATTACACTTGTATCACCATCTCTCGCCGAACTAGTGCACCTATACAAATTACCATTGTATTTGGTGTGTTGGGGACACAAGAGACATTTTATTATTTGGTTGAAGTGTTGTTCGAGAGATACCATCTTCATCCTACGCCTCCCACGGATCAATAAACCTTAGGTCATCCACTTGAGGGAAAATTGCTGCTGTCCTACAAAACTCTACGCTTCGAGGCCCAACACGTGTCTACAAGAATAAAGTTGTGTAATGGACATCAAGATCTTTTCTGGCGCCGTTGTCGGGGAGGTGAGTGCATGAAGGTGCTGGAATTTTGTCTATTTTGGGCCAGCCCAATAGCAGTTTCAGAAATTCCTAATAAATCCTAGAGGCCCACGCATCCCATTCGTGCAAGGCAAGAGGTGGAACTAAAGTTTAGTCCCATATTGCTAGTTGGGTGGGAGTTGGACCTCCTTCTAAGCGAGGATCTTTTCCCACATGTATGAGCATGAGTACAAGAGGGACATTCACGCACACTCATCCTCCGCCGCCCGCCTCACCATGCCACACCTCATCATGACGCGCCGCGAGTTGCGGGAATGAGCCGAGCCGATGTCTAAATTTTTGCTACGCACGACTGGTATATGAAAGATCACATGGAAGCTGAAAAGACATATCGATAGTGGAGACTGAATGCGAACGGTGCAACTTTTTGGCTGCTGGTTGTTCGCTTCGTCTTCGTATTTTCGTTTCACCCTCCGATGCTGCCCTCTGCTCTCTCTCCTATGCCTATAAAAGGGAGGTCGCTCCTCTCCAGAGATGCACGCCAGAACATCTTCCTCCTCTCGCCACCGGTTCCAATCTCTGAGCTACTGTTGTCTTCCTCATCCCGGCTTGCGGCATGCACCGCGAGTCGGCACAGTAGGCCTCCGAAACCACACCTCTTTGAGTCCTGTACGGGACAAGGGTGATAAGGTTTTTGGGGAGCGCTTCACGCGACTACTGACTTCTTCATCACGGACGCCCCAGACTCCGACAACTACTTCCCCGACGACGACTTCTTCCCCGACGTTGACAACCTCCTCAACGACATGGCTGGCGAGGACACCGAACCCAAGTCCAGTGCTACTGCTGCTGATGTCCCGTACGTGTTTTTGCTCTTTCTGTTAGAGGTCCTGCCACAATTCCTTGTTCTAGTTTTTGCCCTAGATATGTTAAGTTCTACTTCATATATGCAACTTGCTCTACTGTCTGCTCTAGATATGTTCGGTTCTACTTCATATTTGCAGATGTTATTTACCCTCTCTCTGTCAGATTTCATGACTTGCTTTATCTCTGCTATTTTAGTCATGCTTTATCTAGTATTTATGTTAATAAAATCATATGGTAAATTGCTCATATTTCCAACAATCCAAAAACCTTATCATAGGCAATTTACACCAAGTGGTTTTGCTACTTCCATGAGACCTCCTATGTTTTAGGGTATCCACTATAAGAGGTGGCACATGAGAGCAGTCTTATGCTTTCAAACCATGAGTTTCTATGACACCACTCTTGGCAAACCTGAAGGGGAGTATGATGCCCAACAGGAACAAGCTTTTCAGAAAATGGATACTCTGTTTAAGGCTGCTCTCTTGAGTGTTCTTGGTGAGAACATAGTTGATGCTTATGCGCCAATTGACAATGGAAAAGATATGTGGGACACACTCGAGGCCAAGTTTGGGGTCTTGGATGCCGGCACTGAGTTGTACATCATGGAACAATTCTATGACTACAAGATGACTGAAGAGCGCTCCATGGTTGAGCAAGCTCACCAGATACAGTCATTTGCTAGAAAACTTGAGCAATTCCATTGTATACTACCGGACAAGTTTGTTGCCGGAGGCATCATCACTAAGCTTCCTCCTTCGTGGAGGAACTTTGCTACCTTACTGAAGCATAAGAGGCAGGATTTTTCCATTTCGAATCTCATTGGTACTCTTGATGTGGAAGAAAAGGTGAGAGCAAAGGACACGCGTGCTCGAGGTATTGAGGCAGGATCTAGTTCCAATCTGGTACAGAAGAAAAACTTCCAGCCCCACAAGTTCAAGAACAAGGGCAAGTTTGATGGTGAAACAAAGTTTGATGGGAAGAACAAGGTTGTACGACACACCAACTTCAAGAACAAGAATGAAAGGAATAAAGGTGTTTTTCATGTGTGCGGAGATCTTGATCACTCGGCTCCTAGTTGGCCTAATCACTATGACAAGCGTCATCTTGGAAAAGGCGGCAAGACCGCTAATGTTGTCATTGGAGACACTGACATGAAGGATGCTGGGTATGGTATATTTCCCACTATTCTTTCAGTATGTCATTCTCCTGATTGGTTGTTTGACACGGGTGCTAATGTGCATGTATGCGGTGATATTTCCATGTTTTCGTCTTATCAGACCACAGGGACTTCCACCGTGCTGATGGGAAATAGTTCAAGTGCTTCTATTCGTGGGGTTGGCACGGTCGATCTGAAGTTTACTTCATGGAAGATCGTGCGGCTAAAGAACGTGCATTATGTCCCCTCTGCCAATAAAAACCTTGTTAGCGGATCTCTTATGTGTAGGGATGGCTACAAGCTTATATTTAGTCTAATAAATTTATAATATCCAAGTATGGAACCTTTATTGGTAAAGGCTATGAGTTAGGAGGCCTGTTTCTTTTATCCTTGTCACACATTTGCAATAAAGTTGTTAATCATGTTTGCAACAATAGTGAATCAAATGTGTGGCATTCACTTCTTTGTCATGTTAACTTTGGTTGCATGGTGCGACTAGCGAAGTTGAACTTAATCCCTAGTTTCACCATTGTCAAGGGATCTAAGTGTCAAGTGTGTGTGCAAGCTAGGCAACCTCGGAAGTCTCATATGACTGCGGAAACAAAAATCTTGCACCACTAGAGCTCATAAATTCAGATCTTTTTGAAATGAATGGTGTGTTACAAAAGGTGGAAAGAATTATTTTACGACGTTAATTCATGACTCCACTAGATACTACCATGTGTGTCTTCTGAAATCTAAGGATGAGGCTTTGAACTATTTTAAGATCTATAAAGCTGAAGCGGAATATTAAATTGATCAAAAGATCTAGAGGCTTAGGTCCGATCGTGGTGGAGAGTATTCCTCAAATGAATTTTATTCCTTTTGTGTGGAACATGGTATAATCCATGAGAGGACGCCTCCATATTCACCTCAGTTAAATGTGGTGGCCGAAATAAAGAACCGTACTCTAACTGACTTGGTTAACGCCAGGTTAGGCACATCGGGTCTCTCCAAGGCATGGTGGGGGGAGGCGATATTGACCGCATGTCATGTCCTAAACAAAGAGATAACATTCGAGGAATGGGATATGAAAAGGTTAAAACTCTCTTACCTACGAACTTGGGATTGTTTGGCGAAAATCAATGTGCCAATTCCAAAGAAGCGTAAACTTGGACAAAAAATGTGGATTGTGTTTTCCTAGGATATGCCTTTCATAGCATTGGCTGTAGATTCTTGGCCGTAAAATCTAAGGTACCTGACATGCATGTCGGTACGATCATGGAGTCAAATGATGCGACTTTATTTGAAGATATCTTTCCCATGAAGGATATGGCTACCTCATCTAATCATGAGATGTCTAGTTAATCGAACCAGGAACCAGTTACAATTACTGAACCTGCCATTTCGATGGAACACTTTGAAAATCCTGTGGAGGAGAACAATGAAGTTCCTACTAGGAGCAAGAGACAGAGGACTGCAAAGTCCTTCGGTGATGATTTTCTTGTCTATCTAATAGATGACACTCCCAGTTCTATTTCAGAGGCCAATGCATCTGAAGATGCTGACTACTGGATGGAAGCGGCCCGTAGTGAGATCGATTCCATTTTGGCAAATGAAACTTGGGAGATAACTGATCGTCCTTATGGGTGCAAACCTATAGGGTGCAAATGGGTATTCAAGAAGAAGCTTAGGCCTGATGGTACTATTGAGAAGTGTAAGGCACGACTCGTGGCCAAGGGTTATACCCAAAAGGAAGGTGAAGGCTTCTTTGAAACTTACTCACCTATGGCTCGACTGACCACTATTCGCGTACTACTTTCATTAGCTGCCTCACATGGTCTTCTCGTTCATCAAATGGATGTTAAGACTGCTTTCCTAAATGGAAAGTTGGAAGAGGAAATTTATATGGAACAACCAGATGGGTTTGTAGTAGATGGTCATGAAGGAAAAGTGTGCAAGTCGGTGAAGTCTTTGTATGGACTCAAGCAAGCACCCAAACAGTGGCATGAGAAATTTGAAAGAGCTTTAATAGGTGCAGGCTTTGTTATAAACGAAGCTAATAAATGTGTGTACTATAGCCATGGTGGGGGCGAGGGAGTTATCCTTTGCTTGTATGTTGATGACATACTGATTTTCGGAAAAAATCTGAATGTTATTAAGGAGGTTAAGGATTTCCTATCTCGTTGTTTTGAGGTGAAGGATTTTGGAGTGGTTGATGTCATTCTGAACATCAAGTTGTTGAGAGACGATGATGGTGGGATTACATTGCTTCAACCACACTATGTGGAAAAGATCTTGAGTTGCTTTGGCCATAGTGACTGCAAGCCCTCTCCAACACCATACGATGCTAGCATGCTGCTTCGAAAGAATCAAAGAATTGCTAGAGATCAATTGAAGTATTCTTAGATTATTGGCTCGCTTATGTATTTAGCCAGTGGTACGTGACCTGACATCTCTTTTGCTGTTAGCAAACTGCGCCGGTTTGTCTCAAAACCTGGAGATGTGCATTGGAAAGCTCTAGAGAGAGTTATGCATTACTTGAAAGGCACTGCGAGTTATGGAATTCACTACAGTGGGTACCCAAAGGTACTGGAAGGGTATAATGACTCAAACTGGATCCCAGATGCTGATGAGATAAAGGCCACGAGCGGATATGTATTCACTCATGGAGGTGGCACTGTTTCTTGGAAGTCTTGCAAGTAGACCATCTTAACAAGGTCAACAATGGAAGCATGTCGGCGTTCTGGGAACAGGGGTCCCCAGACTTGCCTACCTGCGGCCTGCGGCGTGTCTCGAATGGAGGCCCAGTACGGCCCATCTTCATCAACACGAGACTCAAGACCCTCGCGAGGGGCCAAGCCTCGCGGGGAGGACGACGCAACCCTTCCTCAGGCGCGGCCTCCTCAGGCTGGCTCATGAGGAGGCGGAGAGATCAAGGCAGGGTACCTCGCGAGGTGCCCATGACGCAAGCCATGACGACCAAGGGTGCCAGGAGGGTGCGAGACCGCGCAGTGTCCTCGCCTTCCTCTTTGATGCAAAGGGGGCAAGCGCAGGCGAGAGGATCAAGCAAAGGCATCCATTTCGGTGCAATGAGACCAAGACCAGTCCAACGGTGGGAATGAGCTCATCGTGGAGCCCAGAACGGCGTCACCACAGGGCCTTTGGCAGGCGAGGACCAACTTTGGTCAGGATAAGTGTATTGTATGTTCCCCTTCGAATTGGCCAATTGTTGGCGCCCTTCCCGCTCAATATTTGGGAAGATGCCCAAGGCCTTTGCCTATAAATAGGACTAGCCACCCCCAGGGTAGAGGCATCTGGTATCCAGAATCCGAGCAAGAAGAGAGAGAGAGAAGGGCGACCGAACTTCCCTAGCAGTTCATCGTCCTAGCCAGAAACAGGCCCTCGCGAGGCTGTTCTCCTTTGCATTGATCATCATCATCATCAACCCAAGAGGCAATCCATCCACCCACAGAACTAGAGTAGGGCATTACACCACAACGGTGGCCCGAACTAGTATAAACTCTGTGTTCTTTGTGTTGTTCTCTCGGTAGTTTAGATCCTGGTGAGACGAAGAGGTGGTGGGCGGAATCTCCACGCTCACCCCAGAGTTCGAACCTTAAGGGTCTGCCGGAACCCACGATCCGACATTTGGCGCGCTAGGTAGGGGTGCACCTGAATCTGTCTTCCACTGCTCCGTTCTCCTCCGACCGTCGCATCCATGTCTGACGCTCGTCGGGCCCGCGCCGAGCGCCGGGCCGCCATCGCTTCCCGCGTCGCCCAGACAGCCCCCGTCGGTGGGCGTCCTCGTCGTTCCCCGTCGCCCGCCGTCAACGCCGCCACTGGCCCGGCGGGGAACGAGCAACACGCGTCATCTCAGCACCCGTCCGTGCGGCGAGACGACCGCACCGCTACTCCGTCGCTCACGCCAGCTGGCCCTTGGAGGCTCGAGCTGCACTCATCGCGGCAAACGAGCTCCTGCGCTACCGTCCCATTGACGACGTCTACGAAGAGTGGCTCGACCGCGTCGCCGAGCTCGTCCGTGCCGCAGGGGGCTCTCCTGCACTGTCCGCTCCACTGCGCCGCACCCCGCCGCGTGCGGGCAATGAAGCTCCGGGGGCATACCAGCCACCTCCACTCCAAGAAGACGCCATGGCTCCAAGGCGCATGGCCCCTGGGCGTAACCCGCTCCATCAGGCGCCAGCCCAGCAAGAACGGAGCTGCCAAGAAGTCCCTCGACCGCAAGAGGCTGCCCGAGCGCTCCCTGCTCCGGCTCGCCGTGACCCTGCTCCAGCTCCGGCATGTCAAGACCCCGCACTGCTCCCAGCTACAGCGCAAGGGGGCCCGCAAGGCCAAGCTCTCCCTCAACCAAAGCCTCCCGTGGCCACCGCAGGCTGCCGCGCCTACACCACCGAGCTGCGTAGCGTCGCATGGCCTGGCAAGTTCAAGCCGGACCTGCCTCCTCGCTACGACGGCACGACCGATCCCGCCGAGTTCCTCCAGCTCTACGAGCTGGGCATCCAAGCTGCTAGCGGGGATGAAAAGTTCATGGCGAACTGGTTCCCCATGGCGCTGAAGGAAGGAGCTTGCACCTGGCTCCTGAATCTGGCTCCAGGCACGATCTCCTCCTGGGAGCAGATGCGCACCCGCTTCATCGCCAACTTCCAAGGTACTCGCGAACGGCCGCCCGCCGTGAGCGACATGCGCCACATCAAGCAGCAACCTGGGGAGACCCTACAAAAGTACATCCAGTGCTTCAACAGTGCGCGCCTCAAGATCCCCAAGGTGTCCGAGGAGGCCATCATCTCAGCCTTCTCCGATGGCGTGCGCGACGTCAAGATGAAGGAGGAGCTGGCGATGCATGAAGACCTCTGCACCTCCCTGGAACTGTTCAACTTGGCGACCAAGTGCGCCAGGGCTGAGGAGGGACGTCTCTCCCTCCTCGAGCTGCCCGCCGCAGATCCAGAAGAGAAGAAAGCCCAAGGCCAAGGACGTGAAGCGCAAGGGGGCTGCCGTACTCGCGGCAGAACCGGACACCAAGCAGGGCAAAGATCTGCCCGAATCCTTCAGGGGCAGCCGGTACTGTGTGTACCACGACCTCCACACCCACAACACCAACGAATGTCAAGAACTCCGCGCTGTGAGAGAAGGAAGGATCGGCCGTCGCCCTGACCGCGCCGACCGGGGCTACGGCCGAGGAGGAGGAAGAAACCCAGGACGCTGGGAAGATCGCGGCCCACGCCAGGGGTGGCGTGACCAACCTCGCGAGGACCGCTGGCGGGACCTGCCTCGCGAGGGGGACTGGAGGGATCAGCCTCGTGAGGACCGCCCTCATGGTAACGCGGGCCTCCCTCCACTACGGCCTCAGCCAAGGAGGAACGAAGACCGCCATCAAGACGAGGGGGCTGGGGGCTTCCAAGAATCGCGCGCAATCGCCTGCATCCTAGGCGGAGCTCAAGCCCCAGCCTCCCAACGCATCTTCAAGCAGTTTGCCCGTGAAGTCAATGCAGTCCTCCCCAAGCTCGAAGGTACGCGCCCCCTCAAGTGGTCGGCGTGCGCCATCACGTTCAGCTCAGCAGATCAGCTCAAGTGCGCGGCCACGGCCGGGGTCCTCCCGATGCTTTGCTCCCCAGTCATCAGCAACGTACTGGTCACCAGGACCCTCATTGATGGTGGAGCAGGGCTCAACGTCCTGTTCGTGGAAACATTCGACAACCTCCAAGTGACCTATGACCAGCTTCAGCCAACCAAGCCTTTCTCCGGAGTCACCGACGGCTCCACAATCCCGATCGGGCAGGTCCGCCTCCCTGTCACCTTCGGGGCCCGCAGCAACTACCGCACCGAGCTCATCGACTTTGACGTCGCTCACATCCGCCTGCCGTACAACGCCATCATCGGGTACCCAGCGCTGGCCAAGTTCATGGCCGTAACTCACCACGGCTACAATGTCCTCAAGATGCCAGGGAGTGGCGGCGTCATCACGGTGCCATGTGAAGAGAGGGATGCAGTGTGTTCCCTGGAGCGAGCCTTTCCTGCTCAAAGCCTATCTAGCGGAAGGTGCCACGATCTGCCGAAGGACGAGCATATGGAAGCCTATCCAGCAGCAGTCCGCAGGATGGAAAAACAGTTCTGGGGGATGGAACTGAAGCATGTGCCCCGTGGCACCAATCAGGAAGCCGACGACATAGCCGGGCGGGCATCCAGGCGATTGCCACAGGAACCAGGCATCTTCGAAGAGCGGCTCTTCAAACCCTCAGCACAGCCGACGTTGTTAAACGTCGCTCAGCCTCGAGAGGAGCTCCCTCGGCCGCCAGCCTCGGGAGCCCCGATCTGTGGACCGACCTCAGGAGCGCGTCTACTCCTGACGATGGAACCTCGGGAGGAGTGCTGGATCACAGAACTCTGGAGTTATTTAACACAAGGGACCCTACCGGAGAAGGAAGAGGAAGCGGAGCGTGTGGCGCGGCAGGCCACGACATACTGCCTCAGAGATGGAGAGCTCTACCGGAAGCGACCAAATGATGTGTCTCTGCGCTGCATCTCCCGGGAGCAAGGAAAGGAACTACTGGAGGACATACACGGCGGAGACTGCGGGCATCACTCATCATCATGAACCCTCGTCGGCAAGGCATTCCGTAGCGGGTTCTATTGGCCCACCGCGCTCAACGACGCAGTCGAGTTAGTAAAGGCTTGCGAGGCCTGCCAGTTTCATTCTAATAAGATCCATCAACCGGCGGTGGGTCTGCAGACTATACCCCTCTCATGGCCATTCGTAGTTTGGGGGTTGGATATTCTGGGTCCGTTCCCTCGGGCGCCAGGGGGCTACCGCTACCTCTACGTCGTCGTTGATAAGTTCACCAAGTGGGCAGAAGTGGAGGCCGTCTGTACCATCCCCGCTGGCTCCGCGGTCAAGTTCATCAGGGGTATCATGAGCCGGTTCGGGGTGCCGAACCGCATCATCACGGATAACGGTTCGCAGTTTACCAGTAATCTCTTCAAAACATACTGTGCTAACCTTGGGACGCAGATATGCTACGCTTCGGTGGCGCACCCGCGGAGCAATGGGCAGGCCGAACGGGCCAAGGCGGAGGTCCTGAGAGGCCTCAAGACCAGGACGTTCAAGAAGAAGCTGGAGGCTTGCGGCAGAGGTTGGTACGGTGAGCTGCAGTCCGTATTGTGGTCCATCCACACGACCGCGACCAAACCAACTGGGGAGACCCCGTTCTTCCTGGTCTATGGAGCTGAAGCAGTCCTCCCTCACGAGGTCAGGCGTCGCTCCGCACGGGTCCTAGCGTTCGACGAAGCACAGCAGGACGCCATGCGGGGGATGAACCTCGTGCTGGGGGAGGAACGCCGCCGGGAAGCCGCGTTGCGAGCGGTGAGGTACCAGCAGGCGCTGCGACGATATCATTGCCGCAACATCCACCCCAGGACCCTCGAGGTAGGAGACCTCGTGCTCAGACGGGTTCTCTCCAGGGAGGGGCTGCATAAGCTCTCTCCCATGTGGGAGGGCCCGTTCAAGGTTGTTCATGTTTCCAAGCCAGGCTCCGTGCGCTTGGAGACCAAAGAGGGGGAGCTGATACAGAATGCGTGGAACATCCAGCACCTCCGGAGGTTCTACCCCTAGAAGGCCCAGAGCCTGTGAAGAAGGCGAACGCCTGTGAAGACCTTCCCTTTTTGGAAAAGGCCTAGAGCCTGTGAAGAAGGCGAACGCCTGTGAAGACCTTCCCTTTTTGGAAAAGGCCCAGAGCCTGTGAAGAAGGCGAACGCCTGTGAAGACCTTCCCTTTTTGGAAAAGGCCCAGAGCCTGTGAAGAAGGCGAACGCCTGTGAAGACCTTCCCTTTTTGGAAAAGGCCTAGAGCCTGTGAAGAAGGCGAACGCCTGTGAAGACCTTCCCTTTTTGGAAAAGGCCCAGAGCCTGTGAAGAAGGTGAACGCCTGTGAAGACCTTCCCTTTTTGGAAAAGTCCCAGAGCCTGTGAAGAAGGCAAGTGCCTGTGAACCTGATCACCTCTAAGAAGAAAGGCCCGGAGCCTGCGAAGAAGGCCAATGCCTGTGAAGCTCGCCGCCCCGTGACACTCTCACGTAATAATGAGTGGGGTTGTACACGCCCCGGAGTGTCAGGAGCACCGGCCTCAGGCCCTGGGGCTCCCTCCCACGCCCAGTGGCAGCACTTAGCTCCGCGCTGGTGAGAAGACGTCGAAGACTAGATTAGGTGCCGGACGCGGCTTTTTATTTGCTTTCCGCAGTTGACGTGTTTATTTGCATCTGAAATCTTATCGAAACTATCGCCGTTGTCGATTTGTGGTTCGTTGATTTTCGCTCCCCGTTTTGATTTCTCTCATGAAAGGCCTCGCGAGGGATGGAACTCGAAGCTCCTCGTGAGCGTTTCCGCCCTATCCGCTTAAAGGTTTCACGGCCCGGGCCCTCTTCAGGAGCACCCCTCCAGTCCGTGCCCCTCGGGCACCGCAACACGCGCACAGGGCCTGGGTCGGTCGCCCCCCCGGCTGGGGCCGAAAACTACCTATGCGAGGGCAAATAGTTGAGAGGCGCAACAACAAAGTCAAGGTAATGGCTACAACGGCAATGATTCTAAAACACGCCCCCGCAGGGCTCCATGCAGTTGTTTTGTCTTACACAGGAAGCAAAAGGAAAAGGAAAAGGCGAGCCCGGCGTGGCCCGCCTTGCATCGTCCTGCAGAGGCGACGCAGGATGCCTCCGGGGCTCAGGCGGACTCCCTCTCGCGCTTCACCAGGGCGCGGTGACAGACGGATGAACAGCCACCCCCCAGGCAGGCGCGGCAGTGAGGGGGCTGGCTGCGGCCACCGCTGGAGGAGCCACCTGAAGAAGAGTTGATGGAGCCTGGGGAGCGCCGGGCGCCGCCATCGGAGCAGGCGCTGTCTCCTCCATCATCGTCGGAGCGAGGCCCCTGGCCACGGTCATCGCCCTCGGGGCAGCATCCTGCGCGGCGACCATCTTCCCCAAACACCCTCACATAGAGGGTGCCGTCGCCGTCGAACTTGAAGTGCAGGGTGCACCGCTGGCCCAGGCCGCGCGCGCGGGCAAACGTCTGCCAGCCGCGGGTCAGGGCCCCATTCCCGGAAGGGGAGACCTCAAGCGAAACCCAGGAGGCGCTGTTGCAGCAACCGTCAGCCTGAAGCCAGAAGCCGCACCGGGCGCTGGCCGGCAGCTCACCGATGAAGAAGCGAGGGAGATGGAGCCAGGTGTTGGTCAGGTCCGCCGACCACACAACAAACTCCGGCAGCACCTCCGCCAAGCGAAAGCACGGCCTGGGGGGCCGCGCAGTCACAGCCTGCCTTCCCTTGGCAGTCGAGCGCTCACCACCACACGGAGAACCATCCCTGTGGCTACGGGGAGCCGCAGCGGGGACCGCGGGATACTTGCGGGGACGACTCCGGCCGTGCTTGGCCGGGGGGGAGTCGGGCCCCGCCCGACTAGCCTTCCCCTTCTCCGCGGCTGAGAACCTCTTTGGAGCCATGCGAGCGGCGGGCGGCAAGAGAGAGGAAGAAGAAGAGAAGCAGGAAGGGGCGGACTGGTGGAGCTTACGCGGCCCCATACTTATAGCCGAAGAAGGCCAACCGTCGAGCACCACGATCGTAGGTAATAATGACCCATATCTACGCATGCAGGGACTAGTCAAGTCACACAGTTGCCAGAACATCGTGGGGAAGCGGAGACGCCCACGTCCTGTCAAACCGCCACGCAGCGCCCAAGGCCGCAGGCTATCAGGGCCCGCGGCGCTTCGCCCTTGCCCTTTCGCCTCTCGGCACGGCCAAGTCCGGACGCGCCTTGGGCCCGAGGGCTACTGTCGGTGTTCTAGGAACGGGGGTCCCCAGACTTGCCTGCCTGCGGCCTACGGCGTGGCTCGAATGGAGGCCCACTATGGCCCATCTTCATCAACACGAGACTCAAGACCCTCACGAGGGGCCAAGCCTCGCGGGAAGGACGACGCAGCGCTTCCTCAGGCGCGGCCTCCTCAGGCTGGCTCATGAGGAGGCGGAGAGATCAAGGCAGGGTACCTCGCGAGGTGCCCATGACACAAGCCGTGACGACCAAGGGTGCCAGGCGGGCACCAGACCGTGCAGTGTCCTCGCCTTCCTCTTTGATGCAAAGGGGGCAAGTGCAGGCGAGAGGATCAAGCAAAGGCATCCATTTCGGTGCAACGAGACCAAGACCAGTCCAACGGTGGGAATGAGCTCATCGTGGAGCCCAGAACGGCGTCACCACAGGGCCTTTGGCAGGCGAGGACCAACTTTGGTCAGGATAAGTGTACTGAATGCTCCCCTTCGAATTGGCCAATTGTTGGCGCCCTTCCCGCTCAGTATTTGGGAAGAGGCCCAAGGCCTTTGCCTATAAATAGGACTAGCCACCCCCAGGGTAGAGGCATCTGGTATCTAGAATCCGAGCAAGGAGAGAGAGAGAAGGGCGGCCGAACTTCCCTAGCAGTTCATCGTCCTAGACAAGAACAGGCCCTCGCGAAGCTGTTCTCCTTTGTATTGATCATCATCATCATCAGCCCAAGAGGCAATCCATCCACCCACAGAACTAGAGTAGGGCATTACACCACAACGGTGGCCCGAACTAGTATAAACTCTGTGTTCTTTGTGATGTTCTCTCAGTAGTTTAGATCCTGGTGAGACGGAGAGGTGGTGGGCGGAATCTCCGCGCGCACCCCAGAGTTCGAACCTTAAGGGTCTGCCGGAACCCACGATCCGACAAAGCAGAACTCACAACACTAGATACAGCTACGGGCGAAGCAGATTGGCTTTGTCGGCTCTTGAATGACTTGTCGGTAGTTGAGAAACCTATACCGGGTATCCTTATGAACTATGATAATAAAACTTAATCATGAAAGTGAGCAGCTCAAAGGTTAACGTGAAGTCATCAAGATACGTTCAGAGAAGGTTCAAGTTTGTCAGAAAAATGAAAAACTCCGGAGTTATTGCATTGGATCGTATCCAAACGTCTAAAATCTGGCAGACCCTTTTACTAAGGGTCTATCACGTAATTTGATAAATAATGCATCAAAGGAGATTGGTATGAGACCCACAATATGATTTGTTCATAGTGGTAACCTAGTCTATGTGACCAGAAATCCCGTGAATTGGATGTGGAGACAAGCTGTTTGTCAACTGAGAGGAGAGTATCCATGCTATTAAAAATACCAGTCGATGAAGATGCAATACTCTCCTAATCTGCATGGCAGGTTGATGTATATCTTAATGTGTTCTAAGTGGCTCATTGAAGCAGAGATGTTGCCCTGCATAACATCTTTTAAAGAACACACCTATATAAGTCTGATTATTAAACGTCGCCATCTATGAGAGTAGGGTGATCTCTAGTAAACTCATGAAAGGTCTCGGAGTATGACGCATAAGCTCCAACCACGAGGAAGACCCATGGTAGCCTAGTACCGGTCAAGGCTTTGTGTGAAGCTAGATTCGCAGAAAACTTGCAGTTCAAGGCCCAGTCCACTATTCAAGTTGCTTACTAGTGTAGCATAGAGTTCTAGGTGGAAGTTCAACTTAACAGTCTCCACTGCAATACCAGTATATAAAACAGTGTTTTGGAACCAAAGGCAAATTTTGTGTGCCTCTGGGATTTGGAGGGGGGTTGCTGGAATTTTGTCTATTTTGGGCCAGCCCAATAGCAGTTTTAGAAATTCCTAATAAATCCTAGAGGCCCATGCAGCCCGTTCGTGCAAGGTAAGAGGCGGAACTAAAGTTTAGTCCCATATTGCTAGTTTGGAAGGCTTTGTGCGAAGCTAGATTCGCAGAAAACTTGCAGTTCAAGGCCCAGTCCACTATTCAAGTTGCTTACTAGTGTAGCATAGAGTTCTAGGTGGAAGTTCAACTTAACAGTCTCCACTGCAATACCAGTATATAAAACAGTGTTTCGGAACCAAAGGCAAATTTTGTGTGCCTCTGGGATTTGGCGGGGGGTTGCTGGAATTTTGTCTATTTTGGGCCAGCCCAATAGCAGTTTTAGAAATTCCTAATAAATCCTAGAGGCCCATGCAGCCCATTCGTGCAAGGTAAGAGGTGGAACTAAAGTTTAGTCCCATATTGCTAGTTTGGTGGGAGTTGGACCTCCTTATAAGGGAGGATGTTTTCCCACATATATGAGCATGAGAACAAGAGGGGGATTCACACGCACTCTTCCTCCGTTGCCCGCCTCGCCATGCCACGCCTCGTCACGAGGCGCAGCGGGTTGCGGGAATGAGCGGAGCCGATGTCTAAATTTTTGCTACGCACGACTGGTATACGAAAGGTCACACAAAAGCTGAAAAGATTTTTCGATAGTGGAGACTGAATGCGAACGGTGCAAATTTTCGGCTGCCGGTTGTTTGCTTCGTCTTCGTCTTTTTGTTTCACCTTCCGACGCTACCCTCTCGCCTCTCTCTCTCTCTCTCTTGTGCCTATAAAAGGGAGGTCGCACCTCTCCAGAGATGCACACCAGAACTTCTTCCTCCTCTCGCCACCGGTTCCAATCTCTGAGCTACCATTGTCTTCCTCATCCCAGCTTGCGGCGTGCACTGCGAGTCGGGACAGTAGGCCTCCGAAACCGCACCTCTTTGAGTCATGTACGGGAGAAGGGTGATAAGATTTTTGGGGAGTGCTCCCCGCGACTACTGACTTCTTCATCACAGACGCCCGAACTCCAAGGAATACTTCCCCGACGACGACTTCTTCCCCGACATCGACAACCTCCTCGACCACATGGCTGGCGAGGATACCGATCCCAAGTCCAGTGCTACTACTGCCGCAGCTGTCGCGTACGTGTTCTTGCTCTTTCTGTTAGAGGTCCTGCCACAGTTCCTTGTTCTAGTGTTTTCCCTAGATATGTTAAGTTCTACTTCATATATGCAACTTGCTCTACTGTCTGCTCTAGATATGTTCGGTTCTACTTCATATTTGCGGATGTTATTTACCCTTTCTCTGTCAGATTGCATGACTTGCTTTATCTCTGCTATTTTAGTCATGCTTTATCTAATATTTCCGTTAATAAAATCATATGGTAAATTGCTCATATTTCCAACAGAAGGTATATCTTTAGATCTTGCAACTAAATCTTTTAGTTTCTTGTTTTATCACTAGTTTGGTTTATAAAAGAAAACTACGAAAAAAATGGAATTGAGGTTGCATCATATTATTCATCTTTATAATGTATTTCATGAAAATGATGGAAAGGAAAATTGTACTCAATTGATAGAAGAAGAATACAATAGAATGCTTGGTATAAATGATGAGCATGATTGCAATGTTGTTAGTATGAATTCTGTGAATATCCATGATGCTAATGATATGCAAAGCCATAAGCTTGGGGATTCTATGTTTGATGAAGATGATATTTTTAGTCCCCCAAGATTTGATGTGCAATTTTTTTATAATGATTGCATGCCTCCTATTTATGATGATTATAATGATGAAAGTGTATTTGGAGAGTTCATGACTTTATGTAGTGATGAATCCACCATTTTAGATGAGGCTTCAACTAACTATGATAACAAAGATGCTATGTATGATGATTATGGTGATGACATGTATGCTATAAAGAACAAAGATAACCATGAAACTTTCATCATGATTTTAATTTCCACTCTCATGATATTTATTTTGTTGAGTATTGCTCCCACTAGTATTGATGAGAAGAATTTTTCTTATGTGGACAGTAATAAAATTTCTATGCTTATGCATCATGAAAAGAATGCTTTATGTGATGGTTATATTGTTGAATTTCTTCATGATGCTACTGAAAATTATTATGAGGGAGGAACTTATACTTGTAGGAATTGCAATAATATCAAGTTTCCTCTCTATGTGTTGAAAGTTTTGAAGTTTTTTCTGACCTTGTTGAAAGTTTTGAAGTTATGCTTGTTTTGCCTTCCCATTTTAGTTGATTCTTGTTCCCATAAGTTATTTTCTCACAAAAATCCCTATGCATAGGAAGTGGGTTAGACTTAAATGTGCTAGTCATATGCTTCGTGATGCTCTCTTTGTGTTTAAATTATTATCTTTTATGTGAGCATCATTGAAATCATCATGCCTAGCTAAAAGGCATTAAAGAAAAACGCTTGTTGGGAGACAACCCAACACTTTTACCTACCGTTTCTATGTGTTCACATAATTAAGCTACTGTAGTAACCATGTTTTATAGGTTTTGTTTCAATAAAGTGCCAAGTAAAGCCTTTGGGATAGTGAGGATGATAGTTGACTTGAATCTGTACAAAAACAAAAACTTTTGCGTCCAGTGCAGAAATTTTTATATTTAACTGGAATGTGGAAAAATTATGAAATTTTTTATAGGTGATAGATATACAAATTCTCTATGTTGTCCTAATTTATCAGGATTTTTGGAGTAGCAGAAATATGCTTGGAGTACAGATTACTACAGACTGTTCTGTTTTTGACAGATTCTATTTTCAATGCATAGTTTGCTTGTTTTCTAGCTTCTATGGCCTATATTGCTCAATATAAATTGTGGAAATGATATGCTATAGTAGGCATTGCATGGAAACAATTATGAATCTGTCGGATTTCGGGTTCCGGCAGACCCTTGAGGTTCGAACACTGGGGTGCGCGCGGAGATTTCTCCTTCTACCTACTCGTACCCCTCTGCCTCGCAAAGGTCTACGTTATGGAAAACACAGCACAAGAGACACATGGTTTATACTGGTTCGGGCCACCGTTGTGGTGTAATACCCTACTCCAGTGTGGTGTGGTGGATTGCTTCTTGGGCAGGTGATGATGAACAATACAAGGAAGAGCAGCCTCGCGAGGGTCAGTTCTTGGTCGGGGCGATGAACTGCTAGGAGGAGTTCAGTCACCCATCTGTCTCTCTCTCTCCGATCTGATTGCCGATCGATCTCTCCTCCCAATTCTAATTGCCTCTACCCTGGGTGTGGCTAGTCCTATTTATAGGCAAAGGCCCTGGGCCTCTTCCCAAATATTGAGCGGGAAGGGCGCCAACAATTGGCATTTTGAAGGGGAACATATGGTACACTTATCCTGACTAAAGTTGGTCCTCGCCTGCCAAAGACTCTGGTGATGATGCTGGCTTGGGCTCCACAATGACTTCTTCCTTGTCGCGGGGCTGGTCTTGGTCTCGTTGCACCGAAATGGGTGCCTTTGCTTGATACTCCCGCCTGCGCTTGCTCCCTTTGCACCAAAGAGGAAAGGGAGGACACTGCGCGGGCTGGTGCCCGCCTGGCGCCCTTGGTCGTCATGGCTTGCGTCACGGGCACCTCCTGAGGTACCCCGCCTTGATCTCTCCACCTCCTCGTGAGCCAGCCTGATGAAGCCGTTCCTGAGGAAGCTCCATGTCGTCTGCCCCGCGGGGCTTGGCCCCTCGCGAGGGTCTTGGGCCTGTGTTGATGAAGATGGGCCGTGCTGGGGCCCCCTTTGAGCCACGCCGCAGGCCGCAGGCAGGCAAGTCTGGGGACCCCCGTTCCCAGAATGCCGACAGAATCTTGTCTTTTACAGTACCAAAGTGAAATGGTTTGCTCTTTATCATACTAACCGATCTCATGAAGTTCCGTTAAGTTTTGTGTGATTGAAGTTTTCATGTTTTGGGTAAGATGTCGATATGAGGAGAATAAAGAATGACAAGTCCCTAAGGTTGGGGATGCCCAAGGCACCCCAAGGTAATAATCAAGGAAGATCCAAGCAACTAAGCTTGGGGATGCCCCGGAAGGCATCCCCTCTTTCGTCTCCAACATTATCGTTAACCTCACTTGGAGTTGTGTTTTCATTCTCACATGATATAAGTTTTACTTGGACCGTCATTTTATTTTGTTAGGATTTACTTGGTGTTATTCAGAATAATATTTCGCATCTCTCTTTTCAATAAAAATATCAAGTATAGCCTTTGCCATTCTTATTTTGCAAGTCGACATGTTGATGTTTCAAAACAAAAGTTTATTGATGTTGCAAAAATTCCCTAAAAAAGTCACAATGTGATAAAATGTTGAAACTTTTTGCAAAATAATCTCTGATAAATTTTCTACAGTGTGGTAATTTTTCATAATTTTTGGAGTTTAAGAAGTATTGATACTCTTGCATTCTTTACAGACTGTACTGGTTTGGCAGATTGCTGTTATGTTTGCATATGTTTGCTTGTTTAATGATTCTATTTGAGGATAGGAGTATTAAATATGCAGAGGCATTTAGTATGAAATGTTGAATAATAATTTTAGTGATTTGCTATGGTAGAGAATGATAAGGTTTTTGCATTGGTTTATACTAACTTATCTCACGAGTTCTTGTTGAGTTTTGTGTGGATGAAGCTTTTGAGATTTAGGAAAACCGTGATATGAGAGGAATTAAGGAGACACAAAAGCTCAAGCTTGGGGATGCCTGTCGTGGGAGTGAGTCTGGCAGTAAGAGTAGGGTTACGTAGGAGGAGGCAAGGCCCTAGCTATGGCGAGGTTGTACACGCAAGTTTACGAGTTCAGGCCCATCTCGAAGGAGGTAACAACCCTACGTCTCGGTGCCTCGGAGGCTTGTTGACTGGGTTATGCATGAGAGTTATAGGGGGTGCGAACCCTTGTGCCAGAGGAGGGGTGGCTTGTATAGAGTGCGCCAAGCCCCTCCAGCCCTCAATTACACAGGGTTCAATGTGAGTTAATGATCTTTAAGACTACGGAGTGAACGCCTGGCCGTTGCCATACTAGGGCGACTGTACGTCTTCTGTGCACCGAGTGATACTTCGTATGGTCGAGTGTCTCTATTGTGGTCGAGTGGAATTGAGATATCCGAGTGGAATCTTCTGTCGAGTGGATTGCACTTCAAGGTGATTTCAGTCAGTGCCTTCTGTTGGACTTTGAATGTCTTTGATTCTACGGTAGTGTCCTTGGGTAGGGTGTATAGGTCAGGCCTAAGACCCTACCTTAGGTACATGTCATCATCATTAGCCCCCGAATGGATTGAGGTTTGAGTGAAAAAGGGTTGAAGTTGGTTCCGACTCGACTCAATGCTTCGGAGGCATTTCATCAAGGTTTTGAAAGCATACTGGTACTTTAACTCTGCATGAGTCGCCTCAATCAATTCTGGCTTCTCAGATCGTCGAGTGAATCATACTGTAAATCTTCAACTGAACTGTAACATGATATCTTCGATGCGATTGACTGCTCTGCGTTTTCCGGATCTCTTGGGACTCAAAATTTTGGAGAAGCGCGCGGGACGGGGCGTGGCGCAATAAATGGAACGAGTAGATAGGGACACCATGATCTTTGCGCCGCCTTTTACGCCACGTATCGAGTGAGCGCCTATTGCGGGATGCGATAGGATCGCTCGGGCCCACGGGTCAGCCACTCGGAAGAGGGCCCATAAAAAGCGTCGAGGCTGATGTGAGGCACTGTGCGCCTCATTCGATCCCCTTTCTCTCCACTTCTCCACCTCGTCTCCTCTGTCTCGCTGCGCCCTCGCATGTTCCTCTCGAGCTCCGCCACCATGGTGAAGGAGAAGACCGCGGGTATGGAGCGTGCAAAGAAGGCAGCAGCGAAGGGCAAGAAGGCGGCTTGGGGGTCGTCATCGCGGTCCGATTTGCCGCCTGGCTGGATCCAGGGGGACTATATTCGTTCCACCATCGTGAAGGAGGAATTGGAGAATCTCGCCCATGATGGCCAGAATGCTCACGGGTCCTGGAGGCTGTCGGAGGGGGAATCCGAGCCCCAGCCGCGCGAGGGTGAGAGC
Organism: Aegilops umbellulata; assembly: GCA_032464435.1. NCBI lineage: Eukaryota > Viridiplantae > Streptophyta > Magnoliopsida > Poales > Poaceae > Aegilops > Aegilops umbellulata. Next base: position 227,481,793 of record CP136056.1, on the reverse strand, counting down.
GTCCTCCTCACATCCCACGTCGAGCGAGGTTTTTCCCTTCCCCCGCATCCGTTCTTTCGGGGTTTTTTGAACTTTTTCGATGCTCAGATTCACCACTTCCCTCCCAACACAATCTCGTATCTTGCTGCGTTCATCTCATTGTGCGAAAACTTCCTGGGGTGCCAGCCACACTGGGGCCTATTCAAACACTTCTTCACTTGTCGTTCTCATACGTGAAGAAGGCTAACCCGAGTGATGAAAAGAAGCACGTGATCTAGATTTGTGGGGGGTTAGGGATTCGAACTAGGGGTAGAAGTACTTTTCCTCCCACGACCTTTCCCGAGTCAGTCAGAGGATGGCAGTCGACCTGGTTCTACTACAAAGACATCCCGACTCTTGGTCAGTCGACCGGCCTCCCCCCTTTCACTATGGGGAGACTCCGTCGGCCTTCTTCACTGATTGTAACCACAGAGAGAAAGGTGAGGTGTCCCTTCTAGTCGACGCGGTCGTTAACTTAGTCCGGGAGGGTCTGACCAACATGGATCTGTTGGAGGTGTTCCTCTGTTGACGCATCCAGCATCTCCAAGCTCGTGACCACCCGATGTGGATGTACTCGGGCACTGAAGACACAACTCAAATCCACCCGGAGGAGGTCTCTGAGGAAATTGTGGCTCAGTGGCTACAAAGCATCACTGGGAATAAAGACAACCCTCGCGGTGCCAGGAGGATTCTGCCATTCGGTGCCGAAAACGCTCCAGAAGAGGTCAGGAATGCTTTAGAAAGTGTTCTTTTTCAACATGCAACTGCTCTTGAATCCGGCTGATACTTATAGCTTGTGTCCTGCAGATTTTCACTAAGATGCACTCGATGACGAACGGGGAGCAGCACTAGGAGGGAGTGGAGAGCGATGGCGAATGCGTCGACTAGCAATATGAAGATGACAACAAAGAGGACAACGGGGAATCTGGAAGCAGTGAGGAAGTCGACTCGCCGCCCCGCTCTGAACGGCGTTCCAAGAAGTCGCAGGATCCGGCCGAAGGACATGGAAAAGGAGTTCCGCCGAGTGCGAACATTCTGAAGCGCACTCGGACGTCGACTCCAGTGCCGTCGGAGAAGGCCGCAAAGCAGCCCAAAGTTGCTCCATCAAATCCTCGGAAGGCCCTGCCCAGGATCAAGGTGGCTGTTCCCGTCGCTTCAGCGTAAGTGTTTCTTCTCTTTTTTTTGTTTCGATTGTGAACTCCTTTTCTTGTTTGACCAAGTGAAGTTTGGAACTTTCAGTGCTGCTACTTATGCAACATCTATGTACGTTGACGAGGAGCGGGATGACGCAGAAACTTCAGATGCGGCCACTTCTCGGGCAGGTATGACTCCATAGCAACATCACTTCTCTGTCAATTGATTTTCTCGTCGACTGAAATTTCACTGTCGAGTGTTTGCAGTACCAACAAATGTTATCCAGCTTCCTGACAATGATGATGATGAAGAAGTGCTTCAAAGGAATATAGGGAGGAGGATTTGGACTTTGAGCAGGAGGGTGCCCACCAGCAAAGTGCCTCACTCGGCATCTGAGCCAGTCGTTCAACAGCTTGGTCATCCAGTTCGGACTACTGTTTCCTTTGTTGATCCTTTGTCGACTGAACAGCCTTCGGCATCAACTGCTCAGGCTTCTGGCTCGACTTTCCCAACTTCACCACCTCAGGATCCAACTCCACCAGCTCCGTCCTCAGCTCCATTTGTTCTGCATCTCGTCCCGGAGGACGAAACCGGGGCCACCAAGGAAGCTATGATCCAAGCGGGTCTGATGATGGATCGACTGAAGGAGGTGTACGACACCAGCAAGGCCGCCTATGATGCTAGCCCTGCCCTCCAAGCCAATGTCCGAGTAAGTGGGACTGTAAGTTGATTTCCGATTGGTTTTGGTTCGGTTTGACTCTTGTTCTGTTAGGATATGCTATCTGACAACTGCTGCTTTATGATTCATAAGATGTTGATCTGTTCCTTGCATCTGTTCACCCACTAGGTGTAGTTATGTAGCCATGTAGCTCTTTCACTCGAATTAGACAGGTCTTGTCGAGTGAGTTGTTGGTCCGGTGGGGGCACGCTGAGTGCACCAACTGGGTGTAGTCCCTGAGACCGCTGTTGATTGCTGGCAGTCGACGATGGTCTTAGAACAAATGTTTTTTTACTCCTTCCACTCAGCCTGGGTAGACTATGTCGAGTGGGAAATTGAACCAGTGGGGGCACGCTAAGTGCACCCACTGGGTGTAGTCCCCGAGACTGTTGTTGAATGTGCGATTTGGTAGCAGTCTTAGAACTCTTTTTGTTTTGGCCATTTGATCTTGCACACTTTCCACTCGGAAGTAACCGATCTTTGTTTCTGTCAACTGACTTATTTTTTTTGTTGATTGCAGAGAGCTTATGAACTTGGGACCAAGTACACTGATTTGGAGAAGAAGCAGATCCAACTCAATCTCGACCTGTAGTTAGCCAAGGAGAACCTGAAAAAATCCTAGGATGAAGTAGCTGTCATGGGAGGTAACAATTTGTTGACTGCTCGCCTTGTCATGTTTTTCTTTTCATCTTTTGAACCGAGTGATTCCACTTGAACAGATGTGCGTAATGAAAACCGTCAACTCCAAGCTCGTCTAAAGAATGTTATTTCTTTAGACAAAATGAAGCAGGCTCTGGAGCAGAAGGATCTTGATCTTGCAGCAGCGGAGAAGACGGCGCGTGAGAAGACTGAACTTGTTGACAGGAAGGTGGATTCAGTCGGAAAGTTGGAGGAGGAGAATGTCAAGCTGAAAACTGTTGTTGACAAGGCAAAGAAAGAGGTTGCACTACGGGAATCAGCTACTTTGCCATCTGCCAGCTCTTTGCCGTCTGCTAGCAGACGACAAAGAAGGTCTTTGCCATCAGCTACCAAAAAGCAGACGGCAAAGAAGTGACAGACGACAAAGTGGATGTTCTCACTCGAAAGAGGGACGAACTGGAAACTTATCTGGGTGGTCTTGCCAAGAAGATGTTCCTCATGCTTGAAGGTACTTTCCCTTATCCGACCGATTGCAAAAAACTTCTTCACCATGTTGCTGCCAATTCATTACTTTTTTGTGCGTGCAGAATTCTATCAGAACTTTGAGGAGGAAACTGGGCGGATCGAGACAGGACTGGACCCCATCAACTCTCCCGTCAAGGGCGAAGCTGCCATCAACGTGCTACGACTGGAATCTCGCCTTGACAGTGTCTTGGACTACGTTGCCCGACTGAAGGTCGCACTATCTCGGATCGAAAAGGAGTTATGGCCAGAGGATGTCCTTCTGAATGACCTCGAGTCTCTGATGACTCGACTTATTAAAAGGATCCCTGACCGAGTGCAGGCATGGAAGAAGTCAGCTGCTCGTTGTGGTGCTGATGTGGCTTTAGCGCTCGTCCGCGTTCATGGCAAGGACGCCAAGGAAGAGAAGCTGATGGCTCTCCAGGTGGCCAACACCAAGAAGCTTCAATTTCAATCTTTCATGGAGACCTTTATTGACGCAGCCACCCGTATTGCAGACGGCATCGACTTGGACTCTTTCATCGAGCCAGCAAGTCCTCCTCCTGCCGAGTTAAAAACTTGATAACTTGACTTTATTTGCCTCAGAATGCCGAGTTGTCTTGTAATCGTTAAACTCTTTCGGGCCTTATGTCCCAGTACTTCTGCTGGTGATTCTGAACCTTGCTGGATTTATCCGAACTCGGTTGTTTCTATTTGAATGCAGTTGCTTTGTCTCTATTGTCTTCAGAATTTTTGAATTAGGCAGATCTAGGATCGCAACTGAGTTCCCGAGTGAGAGGATAGCTCTTCACTCGGAAGAGACGTTGTACTTGTGGCGCAACTCAGAGTGCAACCGGATGTTCTACTTGTGACGCAGCTCAGAGTACAACCAGACGTTGTACTTGTGGCGCAGCTTAGAGTACAATCGGACGTTTGTACTTGTGGCGCAACTTAGAGTGCAACCAGACATTGTACTTGTGGTGCAGCTTGGAGTGCAACCGGACATTGTACTTCTGGCGCAGCTCAGAGTGAATCCAGACATTGTACTTGTGGCACAGCTCAGGATGCACCTCTTTGAAACTTAGGCGAGTACATGATCACAGCTAAGCCCTCGAGTGAGAGCGTTGCTCTTCACTCGGAGTATGTTTTGAAACTTAGACGGACCAAGTTCGCGGCTAAGCCTCTGAGTGAGAGGATTGCTCTTTACTCGGAGTATGTTTTGAAACTTAGGCGAGTACGGCGTCGCGGCTAAGCCCCCCGAGTGAGAGGATTTCTCTTTACTCGGAGTATGCTTTGAAACTTAAGTGAATCGGGTTCGCGGCTAAGCCCCCAAGTGAGAGGATTGCTCTTCACTCGGCATATTTTTTAACTTAGGCGAATCTGCTCCGCAGCTAAGCCCCCGAGTGAGAGGGTTTCTCTTCAATCGGAGTATGTTTTGAAACTTAGGCAAATCAGGTTCGCGGCTAAGCCCCTGAGTGAGAGGATTGCTCTTCACTTGGAGTATTTTTTCAACTTAGGCAAATCTGGTTCGTAGCTAAGCCCCTGAGTGAGAGGGTTGCTCTTCACTCGGAGTATATTTTGAAACTTAGGCGAACCGGGTTCGCGGCGAAGCCCCCGAGTGAGAGGATTGCTCTTCACTCGGAGTATTTTTTAACTTAGGCGAATCTGGTTCGTAGCTAAGCCCACGACTGAGAGGGTTGCTCTTCACTCGGAGTATGTGTTGAAACTTAGGCAAATCGGGTTTGCGGCTAAGCCCCCGAGTGAGAGGATTGCTCTTCACTTGGAGTATTTCTTAACTTAGGCGAATCTGGTTTGCAGCTAAGCCCCTGAGTGAGAGGGTTTCTCTTCACTCGGAGTATGTTTTGAAACTTAGGTGAATCGGGTTCGAGGCTAAGCCCCCGAGTGAGAGGGTTTCTCTTCACTCGGAGTGTGTTATGAAACTGAGGCGAATTGGGTTCACGGCTAAGCCCCCGAGTGAGAGGGTTTGTCGGATTTCGGGTTCCGGCTGACCCTTGAGGTTCGAACACTGGGGTGCACGCGGAGATTTCGCCTTCTACCTACCTGAACCCCACCACCTCACTAAGATCTAAGCTATGGAAAGAACAACACAAGAGACACAGGGTTTATATTAGTTCGGGCCACCGTTGTGCCTACTCCAGTTTTTGGTATGGTGGATTGCCTCTTGGGCTGATGATGATGAGCAATACAAAGAAGAACAGCCTCGCGAGGGTCTGTCCTTGGCTGGGGCGATGAACTGCTAGAAGGAGTTCAGGCACCCTTATCTATCTCTCTCTTCCTGATTCTCAATCTGCCTCTACCCCGGGGGTGGCTAGTCCTATTTATAGGCAAATGCCCTGGGCCTCTTCCCAAATATTGAGTGGGAAGGGCGCCAACAATTGGCCATTTTGAAGGGGAAGATCTGGTACACTTATCCTGGCTAAAGTTGGTCTTCGCCTGCCAAAGGCTCTGTTGGTGACGCTGGCTTGGGCTCCACAATGACTTCCTCCTTGCCGTTGGGCTGGTCTTGGTCTCGTTGCACCGAAACGGGTGCCTTTGCTTGATGCTCTCGCCTGCGCTTGCTCCCTTTGCACCAAAGAGGAAAGAAGGACACTGCATGGGCTGGCACCCGCCCGGCGCCCTTGGTCGTCATGTCTTGCGTCACAGGCACCTCGTGAGGTACCCCGCCTTGATCTCTCCGCCTCCTCGTGAGCCAGCCTGATGAGGTCGTGCCTGAGGAAGCTCCGTGTCGTCCGCCCTGCGAGGCTTGGCCCCTCGCGAGGGTCTTGGGTCTGTGTTGATGAAGATGGGCCGTGCTGGGCCCCCCTTTGAGCCACGCCGCAGGCTGCAGGCAGGCAAGTCTGGGGACCCCCGTTCCCAGAAAGCCGACAGTAGCCCCCGGGCCCAAGGCGCGCCCGGACTTGGCCGTGCAGTGAGGCAAAAGGGCAAGGGCGAAGCGCCGCGGGCCCTAACAGCCTACGGCCTTGGGCGCCGCGAGGCGGTTGATTGGACGTGGGCGTCTCCGCTTCCCCACGACGCCTCGGCAACTGCGCGGATTGGACAAGTCCCTGCATGCAAAGCGGGTCATGATTACCCGCGATCGTGGAGGTCGGCGGTTGGCCTTCACCGGCCATAAGTACGGAACGGCACGCGCCCTTCCAGTCCATCTCTTCTTGCTTCTCCTTCTTCCCGGTCCTTGCTCCGTCTTGCTGCGATGGCTCCGATCCGCCGGTTCTCGGCTGCAGAGAAGGGAAAGGCTCCCCGAGAGGAACCAGACCCGCTCCCGCTGAAGAAATGGCTCGCCCTCCGCCGCCGGGACGAGGGGGCCCATCAGGTGGTGTTGAGGCCCTGGGGCGAGCGGGCACCGCCGGGGTTCCTGCTTCCCTTGTACGCCCACGTAGAGGGCTCTGAAGGAGTCGATGACGATCGCCACGGGCAGCGCCGCCGTCGACGCCGACGGGTCACGAAGGTGTGGGTCGTCCCCCTGGGGTCCACACCGAGGGCTCCTCCCGAGAGTTCGTGCTCCACGCCGCCATGCCTCCTCAGTCTTGGATTCGCCTTCCTCCCTTCTTCGCCTCCATCATCCCGCAAGGAGAACTCCTGGAGCTTTGGCTGCAGCACGCCAGCTGCAGCACCCTCGCGACCGAGGCAGAGGTCGCGGTCGTTGCCCCGTGCGAGGTCTTCATGACTCGAGGCTGGGGCGAAATCGCCCGGGTTTGCAGGACAAGAGGCGCCTTCGTGATCCACTTGGAGTACGACGGTGCTTTGGTGATGTTCTTCAAGGTATTCGATGTGAACGGGCGCCGGATGGAGTGCTGCCCCGGGAGAGGTGGTCGGGACCCTTCTACGGCGAGGACTAGGCCCGCCGACCGCTCCCTTGGCGGATCCTCAGGCGGTGGAGGCGTCGGAGGATCCAGCGACTCCGGTGAGCTCTTCGCGACTCCGGAGATGAGCGACGGCAGCTACGAGCCCCCGAGCCGTCGCCGCTCCTGGAGCAGGGCGGGCTCGTCAGGCCGTCGTCGACTCTGATCTGGATGGGGTTGACGCCGGTGCTTGACGGACCACTGTTGATGATGGTGTCTTTTGCAGGGGCGCGTGTAGTTAGCGTCCCTTTAGGATCTGTTCCCCGCGAGGAACCAAAGACGCGCCCCGTGGGGGCTTGTAAGATGCCTGTGATCCTGTTTGTTAAGATAAAACTTGTCGTAAAATTGTGCGAGTTGCTCATTCCGTCTTAGCTCAGTTCTCCCTTTCAAACCTCACGAGGGCTTGGTGCTCTACGCCGACAGGTCCCAGTCCCGAGGTGGCTTCAGCCGTCGCTGGTATGCCAGGTCGCGATGCCGTGGTCAAGGCCAGGAGGTGAGCGACCCGGGGTCTGGTAAGAGCCCCTGAGTCGCGATGCTCAGGAGGTCCCCTTTGGCGCTCAAGCAGCCGTCATTCGGTGAGAAAGGAGAGCGGCGTCACTAACACGGGATTGCATTAGGTGCGGGGATGGTGCCACGGTAGTTGGTGCTTCCGGGTGGTGACTTATCTCGAGAATCAGGGACCGCTCCCTGGTGTGTCGCCGGGTCCGTGCATCGGCAAGCATGATGTTGCTCGGCGAGGTCCTGGCGTGTCTCTCCCCTCTCGCCTTTGCTCCCCTTTCTGCTCTACGTCCTCGGGTACCGGCCCTCGAGCGAGTCTCAGCCGTCGCTGGTATGCCAGGTCGAGATGCCGTGGACAAGGCCAAAGGGTGAGGGCTGGAGAGCCAGTAGGAGCCCTGAGTCGCGATGCTCAGGCACCCCCCTTTAACATGCAAGCGGTTCGCGCGGATGAGAGTGAAGGAGACACCGCAAGGGCCTCGCCTGATGCAGCTCCTTTAGGGGATCCTGTAGACCCATCATAGAAAGAACGGGGGGTTTCCGTGACAATTGACAGTCAGCCGTTGGTTGCTTCCGAGGGGCGATGAGGCACTGGAGGCTTGACGAGGCGGCGCCATGCGGGGCTGCCGCGGCCAGAGCTCAGCCACTCAGGTTTGTCGGCGTTGCAGGGACGGACCCATGCGCAAGCGTCGTGCCGTTTTGGGGGCAGCTCCGTCAGTTGGCGTCAGTTGAGCGGGCAACTAGATCAAACACATTAGCCGCGAAGGAGTGGATTCATTCAAATAGATGCTGGGAAGGTGGACGTCACTGGGTCAGGCCCGAGCGACTTGGGGATGATGCAGCCCGAGGGGCGCCCCCAACAAAGTAAGCTAACAACATGAAATAAAAGGGATGCATGCCGCAGGGACGAACCCACGTGGCCTGGGAATAATGCAGCCCTGGGGGGCGCTCCCAACTGGAAATGAAACTTGAAAGATGTCACCTGATGATGTTGAGGACGAAGGAGTGTTGGTGTAGCAGAGTCGGTGGGCTGCGGAAGCCGATCCTCACGAGCCCCCAGGCCCAGGGGCCTCGGGAGGCTCCGGAGGCACTGGTGGCTCCTCGCGGACCATCTCCATCTCCGCCAGGGCTGCGGACTGCCTGGCCTCTTAAGCCTCCATGATGCCCCTCATGAGACGCTCGTACGTGGCAGCCGCGTTCGGCGAGCCATAAGGCATGCGAACGTAGCTATGGGGTGGACCTTCGCAGCGCCCCACTCGCGAGGGCCAGAGGAGCTCCAGAGAGGGGACTCGATTGATCCCTGGTGTGTCGATGCAGACGCGCAGCCCACCATCCTCGCCTGGATGGGGAGCCACAGCTGGTAGGCGGCGGCCGCCTCTCATGACTCTTGACTCCTGTAGCTCCTGAATGGCCTTGCTGACGAACTCCTGAGGGTCTGGCCCCCATTGCCTTACTCCTTCTCGAGGGAAACGTGTCGGATTTCGGGTTCAGGCAGACCCTTGAGGTTCGAACTCTGGGGTGCGCGCGGAGACTTAGCCCTCTACCTCTCTGTCTCGCAAAGATCTAAACTACCGAAAGAACAACACAAGTGACACAAGGTTTATACTAGTTTGGGCCACGATTGCGGTGTAATACCCTACTCTAGTTTGTGGTGGGTGGATTGCCTCTTGGGATGATGAAGAAGAACAGTACAAGGAAGAACAGCCTCACGAGGGTCTGCTCTTAGCAAAGACGACGAATTGCTAGGAGGAGTTCGGCCGCCCTCCTCTCTCTCTCTCTCTCTCTCTTTGTTGCTTGATGATCTGATGATCTCCCCCCTTTACCCTGGGGGTGGCTAGTCCTATTTATAGGCAAAGGCCCTGGGCCTCTTCCCAAATATTGAGCGGGAAGGGCGCCAACAATTGTCCATTTTGAAGGGGAACATCTGGTACACTTATCCTGACTAAAGTTGGTCCTCGCCTGCCAAAGGCTCTGTGGTGACGCCGTTCTGGGCTCCACGATGACCTCCTTCCCACCGTTGGACTGGTCTTGGTCTCGTTGCACCGAAATGGATGCCTTTGCTTGATCCTCTCGCCTGCGCTTGCCCCCTTTGCACCAAAGAGGAAAGGGGGACACTACGCGGGCTGGCGCCCGCCTGGCACCTTCGGTCGTCATGGCTTGCGTCATGGGCACCTCGTGAGGTACCCCGCCTTGATCTCTCCGCCTCCTCGTGAGCCAGCCTGGCGAGGCCGCGTCTGAGGAAGCCCCGTGTCGTCCGCCCCGCGAGGCTTGGCCCCTCGCGAGGTTCTTGCACTACTGGAATCTGGGAATTTGCCATCAGCCGGCTCGTTGCCATCTACCAGCTGATGGCAAAGAACGTCTTTGCCATCTGCTTATAAAAAACAAATGACAAAGAACTGACAGACGACAAAGAACATGGTTGCCATCAGCCAATTCTTTGCCATCTGTCAGCAGATGGCAAATAATCTTTGCCATCTGCCAGCAGATGGCAAAGAGGTTGGCAAATCATGTGGGCGTCAATAGTGTAACGGTGTACCAGCCCCACCTCTTTGCCATCTGCCAGCAGACGGCAAATATTTTTTGCAATCTGCTGGCAGATGGCAAAGAGATGGGGTTATTTTTTTCCAGATAAAAAAACTGTGGGGTTATCCCTTCCCTCTCTCCCCTCCTCTCCCTCTCTCCCCTCCTCTCCCATGCATCTGCACGCATCTCACCAGCCGCCGCCCCACCACCCCGCTGCCCCGCCACCACACTACCCCGCCGCCGCCCCACCACCCCACCACCCCGCCGCCCGCAGAGGCCCCCCTTTCCCTAGCGTGCGTGCGGTCCCCCGCGGCGACCTCTCCACTCGCTGTCGCCGTCCTCGGCCACTCGCCGTCCCGACCTCTCCACTCGCCTCCTCTGGCCAGCCAACCATAGTGGCATCGTTCCTCTGACACGCGGAGGGGCTCTGCTGCGGCGGCGTGAGGTCGAGGGTGGCGGATCTCGCGGGGCTCGAGATGGGCAGGCCCAGCGCCGGCCCCGCGGGGCTCTTCCGGTGCCCACGCTACGGCCACGTGCGCGCCACCGCCTCAGGTGCGTCCGTCGCCGTCTCGTCACCCGATTCAGGGGTACAGAAGCGTGGTTGTGCAATCTGGGGTTTGGTTGTTAGGGATGATGTAAGCTCCAGCAACAACCTACCAATCGCCGTCTGTGAATGTTTCGCAGGGGGGATGTGACGGAGGGTCATGCCTGCTGCGCCGGCCAGCAATTTCGTTGTGAATTCCGTTTTGGGGAAACAGGCATTGCATTCACGCTGTCTATCTAGTACTAGACTACTAGTACCAAGCTGTAGTTGTCCTGGGTTGTGTGGTTGTCAGCGGACTTTTCATGCTTATTGTCTGTCTCAGATTCAGCTTCTTCTGCTGTACCACCGTGTGGGAATGTCCATGTTGCATATGCATAGTAGGCTCCGAATTGTACAGGATGCTGGTAAAGAGCTGTCCCCGTTTTGCTCTCCACCATGCGCTGCAAACATTCATATGATTGTGCACATCCTGCTTGCGGTTAGCTGTACATATACCATGACAGTGTATTGTCACTGGAATTTTTGGACCGTTTAACTGTATCAGCTTATCTAGACTCCTTTGCTATCTTATCCAGCTGACCCAGAGGATATTCCATCTAACAAGCTTCAAGTTAAATCATCTGGGAGTGTTCTGCCGTACGTTGGCGTTGCTTGCTTGGGGGCAATTCTGTTTGGCTACCATCTTGGGTATGTTTTTTCTTTTCACTCTACTTTAGCGTAGAAAAATTTCCCACATGCATTGCAAGGGGTTAAAGCGCAATTTCCTAGTCTAAATGTTAACTGACGTATACCAGTGTCTAGCAAAACTGAATATCTCAAATCGCGATGCCAAAGTCATCTGTGTTGCTTCAGTTATATGGCTCGAGCTGGCCAAACCTAAAAACTTCAGTGAATAGTCAAAATACATCTAGATTACTTGATTTTTTTGCTAACTGTGCGTATGGGTAAATCTGCAAGATGATGCAAAAAATTGCTTGCAGATAGTCTGTGTGCATGTGGATAGACATGCATGTTGTATGTTTATATCAATTTTGCAATATTAACAATTGTTCACATGCTTCTAAGTAGCGTTTCAGTGAAGATTCAAAGTACATCTAAATTACTTTGTGTTGCCCATCCTATTACTTGATTTCTTTTGCTAACTGTGTGTATGAGTAAATCTGCAAGATGATGCAATTGCTTGCAAATAGTCTGTATGTGTACAAACATGCATGTTGAATGTTTACATTAATTTTGCAATATAGATATTTGTTCAGATTCTTCTAAGCAGTGCTCTAGCAGAACGGTGCTTCCCTTTCCTTACTGTTGTTGCTAAATATTTATTTTTGTGACATATGAGGACTGAATAGCATCAGGCCAACGACCTCACCCTGGGAGTCCACTTCTTCACGGTCACGACATCTGCCTTGAAAAATTATCTGGAGGTAATTTATTTGGTTCCCTCCATTGGATGTAGATGCCCTATTTTGTGTTGTTAGTTGTATGCAGTTCATGCAAACGTCCTGAAGCAATGTAAGGTTTCTTTTTGTGAAGTTCATCGTGCTTATGGTATAATATTTAGCCATACAATTTCTACTAGGACCCTTCATCCTGTACGCATTTTCTTTCCCTACTTTTCGTACAGCAAACCAATGGATCAACTAACCACAAGCTTAGCATGTGGTATACCGCATAATTATCTAGCTTGATACTCCCTCTGTAAATAAATATAACAAAATAAGCTTAGTACAACGCCTTCTAACCATGCAGTTGAAGTTCCCACTAAATGCTATTGTTATGTACACAGACGAGAAGTTTGGTTGAGAAAGAGGAGCATGCTTCCTGCCTTTCATCCAATATTATACTCCCTCCATCCCAAAATAAGTGACTCAACTTTGTACTAATCTTAGTGCAAAGTTAGTACAAAGTCGAGTCACTTATTTTGGGACAGAGGGAGTATGTTTCTATTTCCTATGTGGAACTAACAGTTCACGTTTCTAGCTTCTATACTACTTTATTTTAGACAAAAAGCTTCTGTAAACGCCATGCTGATATACTTGTGATAGGTGCTTCATGTGCTACCACATTAATAGGGTGATTTCAATAAAAGTTCCAGAATTTATATTCTTCCACATTTAGCCAATATTCAGTAACAGAGTTCTATTTTTGTTTACGAACCAGTTCATTCGTCGCAAGGAAAAAAATACACTTGCTGCCCGGGACCAAAGCCATAACATATCAAGTTACTTGGTCGGAAGAAATTGTCAAGGGTCGCAGCTTACATATGATTGGGAGTGGCGATCTTAGTCTATCTCACCTGAGTTACATGATATAAAAAAATTAGTAAAGATGTACGACAACTTACTCCAGAATTTTGCATCTCAACTATGTGTCAATTTGCCTTATTATCATATACTTTTGTTGAGACGGTCTTACTATTATACTTTGTAGTGCTTATAATTCATGAGTTATAGATTCTGAGATGTACTAGTGTTGATGTGACCAAGGATGTCCAGTTTTACTTGATATTCAGTACTGCAACTTGAAAGCTTCTTCAACATCCGTCTGCTTATTTCATTTTTGTGGAATTAAATAATAATAATAATAATAATAAAGAATTTTTTTTAAGACATATAAGTGGTGGAAAATATATCATATTGCACTAAATATTTGCATCTGTTCGCGTACGGATCATTAGAAAAAAATACATCAAACCTTATACAGGTTAGTTGCAACCAAATGACATCCTAAAGTGTGTATTCAAACTTTAGTTATCTCTGACCAATAATTAACAAAAGTTGTTTTCATTTGCTAGGTCAAAATAGAACTTCAAACTACATTTACTTTCTAAAGTATTACTAATATGTACATAAAAAAAGTGACCCATGCTGCACCTACAACACTACATCCATATCCAAAACTAAAACAACAATTTGTTTTACAAGGGTGAACCTTAACCTATTTCATCCTACCGGTGACCACGAACAATATTTGAAATATTCAGTATAATTTTTGATAGCATATGTTCAACATAGGATATAGTTGCAATACTTATATATTTAGTGTGTTATAAAACTAGCCCGTGCGGACGCACGGGTTGACGACTAAATCATGCACGCAATGTTCCTTTCATTAGTAACCAATGTGACTGACTCGTCAAAACCAAATGTGCAGTCCATGTGTGAGAAGAACGGCCAGACCCCTCCGTCGATGCCAGTCATTGCTCCGATGGGCACGGTGAGTTTCATTTGAACGGTCATTAGTTACTAGTCTTCACATTTGAGTTGCATCATGCTAACGATACATTGGAAATAATCTTTGGTGCAGCGTAAATCCCGACAAGCATCGACCGATCCTTCTCCGTGTGCCACTGGCGCGACCGGTCCTACACCTACACCTACACCTCCGTGATGACGGTAAGTTTCCCAAGTGTTTTGCTTAATAGAGTTTTGTTGTGATGCCATGTTGTATCTACACATATCGTGTATAATGTGTGTATGTTTGAAATGCATTGTATGTGTGGGATTCGACACCTAGTCGTGTGCCTTTGGTAGCCTTCCATACAGGGAAATGCCTCCTAGTGCTTCCACTAAGCCATGGTAGTTTGCTACTGCTCCGGAACACATGGATTGACCGGCATGTGTCCTTCTTTGCTCCTGTGTCTATCCCTACGGGGAAATGTCACGCGGTGTATCACCGAATTCCTTGTAGCTTGCTACGACTTGGTTGCACTCGCTGATGACCGACACGTGCATTGCTGCGTCATGTATGCCTGTCCGTGTATGTTTGTGCCACCTTGGTTCTATGACTAGTCATGTCGGCCCGGGTTCTCTGCCATATGGATACTAGCAACATAATCATATACTTAGCATTTTTTCCTCCAAAATGACTCAATATGCTTAGCTAGCTCAAAAATGGCATAATAAGCTTAATTAGCTCCAAAATGACATATTTAACCTAGGATAGCTCTAAAATGACCTATACTTAGCATTTTTCCTCCAAAATGACTTAATATGCTTAGCTAGCTTAAAAATGATATATTTAACCTAGGATAGCTCTAAAATGACCTATACTTAGCATCTTTTCCTCCAAAATGACTTAATATGCTTAACTAGCTCTAAAATGACATAATATGCTTAAGAAATGACATATTTTAGCTCCTAAATGACTTCATATGCTTAGCTAGATCCAAAATGACATAATGACCTTACTTAGCTCCAAAATGACCTATTTTACAGATATAAGTTGCACCATAATAATCTTCACATTTTAGTTGCATCATAATAATTTTCTTCTTCTAGTCTTCTTCTTCTTCTAACTTTCTTCTTTCCCATTTTACAGATTTGCTTAAGATCACAAAAGCTTGGGTTGATGGAGCGCTTGTATTTAGTTTTTGTTTTGACCTTGTGAAACTTGCTACCTATGGATGAAACTGTGTAATATTGATGAAACTATGTATATGTACGGATGAAACTTGCTACTATTGGTAACATGTGTTGGATATATATATGTGTTCATGACTATTAGTAGTATGTGTTGAATATCCTATATTGGTCATATAAATATATTTGTGTTTGATTTTCTGTGAAAATGAATTGATATAAGAAAAAATTAAATTAAATGGGGCAATATAGGCACTTTGCCATCAGCTGGCAGATGGCAAAGAGGCCACGTGTCATCTACATGTAAAATTTGGGCTGGCCTATTTGGGCTCTTTGCCATATGCCAGAGGATGGCAAAGCTCTTTGCCATCAGCTGGCAGACGGCAAAGCATGCAGCCTTTGCCATCTGCTGGCAGATGGCAAAGAGCCTGCAGCCTTTGCCATCTGCTGGCTGACGACAAAGTATGCCGTTAGCCTTCTAACGGGCTAACCCCGTTAAGAGGCTTTGCCATCTGCCAGCTGATGGCAAAGCCACAGGCTCTTTGCCATCAGCCAGCAGATGGCAAAGAAGCCTTTGCCGATAGGATTTCAGACAAACTGTTTGCCATCTGCTGGCTGATGGCAAAGCCTTTGCCATCCGCCGACCATTCCTTTGCCATCTGCCATGGCAGATGGCAAAGTGCCAGATTCCAGTAATGTTAAGTCTCGTGTTGATGAAGATGGGCCGTGCTGGGCCCCCTTTAAGCCACGCCGCAGGCAGGCAAGTCTGGGGACCCCCGTTCCTAGAACGCCGACAGTAGCCCCCGGGCCCAAGGCGCGCCCCGGCTTGGCCGTGCTGAGAAGCGAAAGGGCAAGGGCGAAGCGCCGCGGGCCCTAATAGCCTGCGGCCTTGGGCGCCGCGTGGCGGTTGATTGGACGTGGGCGGCACTGTTCCCCCACGCCCCCTTATTTTGCGCCTTGCTAGGCGGACTTGTAGTTGTACACAGCCGCTCCCCTTCCTGTCGCTCGAGCATCCTCTGGTCTTTCTCCCTTCGAACGCTAGATTTCGCTCCCAATCCAATCTCGAATCTTCCCTCTCCTCCCCACCGCCATGGCTCCGACGAAGAAGGAGAGAGGGAAGAAGCCCATGCCTCCGTCTTGCTCGCCGCCATCGGTGGCCCCCGCCGTCGGCCGGTCGATCATACTCAATCGAGAGTGCCTGGGCAAGCTCAGCTCGACTCTGGCCACCATCTTCAACGAGTGTGGGAGGACGACGGCATGGCCTACGTCTCACTTCCCTACTGACAGGATAATCACTGAGGTCCATTATTTTGCTGATGCCTTGTGGGTGGGTCAGGTTCCCCCCTTTTCTGATTTCTTCAAGGCCGTCCTCTCCCATTACCAGATTCATATGATGCATCTCGGTCCTGAATCCATCACCCTTCTTTCGGTCTTCCCTTTTGTTTGCGAGGCAATGATGGGCATCTCTCCTTCCTTCGCCTTGCTGCACCACTTCTTCTCTCTGCGCCTCACCGATCCTACCCAATGCTCGGCGTGCGTGAACTTCATCGCCGCGCCCGAGACTGCGTCCTCGGGGATCAACTTCACGCTTCCTTCGCCTTCGGCCGGGTTCCGTGAGCGGTGGCTATATGTTGATGTCGGGGTGCCCAGCCCCCTGCTATCGAAGCCAACCTCGCTTGCTGTCCCTAATTCGGGCTGGGGCCAGGAGACGCTCGAGAGCCCCCGGCTTGCTTTTGTCTGGCACCGCTTCGCGTGCTTGAAGTCGATCGGTGTGACAGCGCCCAAGGTGGTGAAGGAGTTCTTGTCGTGCCGCATTGCCCCTCTCCAGCGCCACTGCCGCCGAATGTGGGCCTTCAGTGGGCATGATGATCGCATGAGGCTCCAGGAAGAAGACCTGACGCCTGAGGCGCTGAGGACTATGCTCTTGATCCTGACTGGTGACCCCAACCCGGGCAGCATCCAGTGAGGAGGGGCCCTGCTGTACCTCTGCCAGAACAGGGATGACTTTGTGAAGCAGATGCCTATCTTTGATGAATGGGGACTGTGCCCTGATGGCCTCCAGGGACCTCGCGAGAACCCAGTGGTGGTGACTGCTCTCCCAGTCGGCCAAGGCGACTCTTCCTCAAGTGGCGGAGCAGGGAGGCATGAGGCGCCAGAGGCCGAGTGGGCTCCTGATGAGGCGGCAACGCCGGGTGATGCTCTCGAGGGAGCAGCTCCCGGGACCCGTGCCGCTGAGGCTGAGGGTGGCGAGCAGCCATTCCCGGCACCTGGGGCTGAGGCCCCTGAGGCCCCGATCGCGTCTTCTGGCGAGCCGATTGGCAGCACGCGTCAGGCAGGCGCCCCTGACGCGAACCGCTTCGATGCCCCATCTTCGTCGCGGGCTGATCCTTGTGCTCTTCTCTTGGGCCGCTTCCGTGTGGACTTTGAGGCCCTCCGGAGGAAAAGGGAGGCCCTGGGCGATGACTTCACTTGTCGCTTGCTAAAGTGCAGGAAGTACTTCGCCACTGACGAGTAAGTCTTCTCCTTTCCTAGCTTCTGATTCTCTTGTTGCTGTTACTGACCCTTGCTCCGCAGGCCTCTTCCGGCCGAGCTCGGGGAAGTTGCTGAGGTGCCGCCTCCTTTGGCTTCGCCTCCTCCACCATTCCCAAGCGCTCTGAGCAGCACTGCTCTTGTGGTAAGGGCGACTGACAGGGTGGACCGTCCCGAGGCGCACCGCGGCCCTTTACTCCCCATGATTTTCCTTCGCGGGCCCTCTCAACATATAGCCATCCTGCCATGGGCTTCTCGTCTGGTCGTGGACTGCGACTGGTTGAGGCGCCCCCTGCGCCCCTCATCTGGAGATGGGCTGGCTCCAGGCCGGGCTTCTGGCGTGGCGCGCCCGGCCGTCGCGAGGGTGCCAGCCCCCAGCCCCTTGCCCGTAGGGGGAGCGATGATTCGTGGCCCCCGGCGCTTGCTTGGGGCAGATGATGGTGTGGAAGATGTGCTCAAGCTCGCTCGGGAGCGCCGTGCTCGTCGCCAAGGGTTTCTCCAAAGGGCGACTGGCGCGGTGGACCTGCTTGGGGAGGAACTTGCTGATGAAGACACGCGCCTGGAGGCCGAGGGCCTGCGCCTGGCCGCAGGGAGGCGCGAGCTGGAGGCCGCCATCGCCCTCGCGCTCCAGTAGCGTGATCTCGATGACGCAGAGGCGAAGGCGTTGCTAGAGGCCTCTCGGGTGGCCCGATCCCAGGCTGCCGAGGAGGCCCGAGGGGCTGACCGACGGCGAGAGGCTGCGGAGGAGCGGGCTCGTGAGCTCCTGGCCTGGTGCCACTCACTGGAAGAGCAAATGGAGCTGCGCGAGGCAGCCCTCGCGTCGATGAAGGTGGCTTCTGGCAACCCAACCAAGCTCCAGAAGCGCGAAGAGGCGTTGACGTTGGAAGCCGCCGAACACGCTCGCGAGTACGAGCGGCTGGAGATGAGGGAGCGCTTGGTGACGCAGGCGGAAGACGATGTCGCTGCACGGGAAGCCCGTGTCCTGGAGGAGGTTGGTCGCCGGGTGGCGATGGCGC
This sequence comes from Aegilops umbellulata, assembly GCA_032464435.1. Lineage (NCBI taxonomy): Eukaryota > Viridiplantae > Streptophyta > Magnoliopsida > Poales > Poaceae > Aegilops > Aegilops umbellulata. Next base: position 227,463,455 of record CP136056.1, on the reverse strand, counting down.
GCCAAGACCTCGAGCGCGAGTTTGAGGGGAAGCTGGAGTTGATCCGGGTCGAGGCTGAGGGGAGGACCGCAGCCTTGAGGGCCAAGCGGGAGGAGGCGACGCGGCAGGCCGATGCTTCCCGGGCCGCCCTTGAGGCAGCGCAAGGGAAGTTAGCTGCCTCCCAGGCCGAGGTGCTCCGTCTCCGCCAACGGGTGGAGGGTGCTGAGGCCGTTGCGCGCCAGAACGCTGATGAGATATGCCAGCGGCAGGTCTCCGAGGCGCACCACGGCCCTTTACTCCCCGCGATTTTCCTGCGTGGGCCCTCTCAAGGTATAGCCATCCTGCCATGGGCTTCTCGTCTGGTCGTGGACTGCGACTGGTTGAGGCGCCCCCTGCGCCCCTCATCTGGAGACGGGCTGGCTCCAGGCGGGCAACTGGCGCGGCGCGCCCGGCCGTCGCGAGGGCGCCAGCCCCCAGCCCCTTGCCCGGAGGGGGAGCGATGATTCGTGGCCCCCGGCGCTTGCTTGGGGCAGATGATGGTGTGGAAGATGTGCTCAAGCGCGCTCGGTAGCGTCGTGCTCGTCGCCAAGGGTTTCTCCAAAGGGCGACTGGCGCGGTGGACCTGCTTGGGGAGGAACTTGCTGATGAAGACACGCGCCTGGAGGCCGAGGGCCTGCGCCTGGCCGTAGGGAGGCGCGAGCTTGAGGCCGCCATCGCCCTCGCGCGCCAGCAGCGTGATCTCGATGACGCAGAGGCGAAGGCGTTGCTAGAGGCCTCTCGGGTGGCCCGATCCCAGGCTGCCGAGCAGGCCCGAGGGGCTGACTGACGGCAAGAGGCTACGGAGGAGCGGGCTCGTGAGCTCCTGGACTGGTGCCACTCACTGGAAGAGCAAATGGAGCTGCGCGAGGCGGCCCTCGCGTCGATGAAGGTGGCTTCTGGCAACCCAACCAAGCTCCAGAAGCGCGAAGAGGCGTTGACTTGGAAGCCGCCGAACGCGCTCGCGAGTACGAGCGGCTGGAGATGAGGGAGCGCTTGGTGACGCAGGCGGAAGACGATGTCGCTGCACGGGAAGCCCGTGTCCTGGAGGAGGTTGGTCGCTGGGTGGCGATGGCGCGCCAAGACCTCGAGCGCGAGTTCGAGGGGAAGCTGGAGTTGATCCGGGTCGAGGCTGAGGGGAGGTTCGCAGCCTTGAGGGCCAGGCGGGAGGAGGCGACGCGGCGGGCCGATGCTTCCCGGGCCGCCCTTGAGGCAGCGCAAGGGGAGTTAGCTGCCTCCCAGGCCGAGGTGCTCCGTCTCCGCCAACGGGTGGAGGGTGCTGAGGCCGTTGCGCGCCAGAACGCTGATGAGATATGCCAGCGGCAGGTCTCGGAGCACGTGCACGGCCCCATTCTCGCCACGCTCCGGAAGAGGGCTAACACAGCCTTGGTCAACATCTGCGAGGTGGCTGTTGGAGAGCCGTACACAATCAACTATGCCGGCAACCTTCAGTTCTTCACCGCCGTGGTGACGTAGCTGGAGGCACGGTCAGTCAGGGCCGACAGGTTGGTGGAGGAGAGGAGCCGCGCCCTGCTCGGGCGCGCCTTCTCCCGTGTCTTCAGCCATCTCCGGAACATGGATCCCCACTTCAACTTTGACGCCGCTATCGCCCCAGTCCCCTAGGCCGTCCGAGACGACCTGGCGCACTGGGTGGAGGACAACGTGGACGCTCTTGTCAGGGCCTTCGCTTCGGACCACGACGACGTGATCGTGGCGGCTGACGAGGGCGGCGTGGTGAACGGCCCTGGTGCCGCTAGTGGCGACGCAGACAGCGACGCCAGCGACGGCTCGGGAGGTGCTCCTGAGGACGCATTGGGGGATTTGTCTGACTGAGTATGCATCGCTCATGTCTTTTTTACCTTGCATGAATAGAACTCAGGTTTTTGACCTGATGGCTGTGAGAGCATTTTGGAAGGGGGAGCCCCCTTATGTAAAACCTTGGTTCATCGTATTAGCAGCTATTACGTAGCGCGAGCGCCCGCGCCCAGTGGTGGGCTAGTTTACCTTTGTTTCGCGCAGGCCCCGAGGCAGCCCGTGGGAGGACGCGATGTCTTGGAGGACGCGGGGAGCTTCACAGGCATTGGCCTTCTTCACAGGCTCCGGGCCTTTTCCTAAACGCGATAGCTTCACAGGCATTTGCCTTCTTCACAGGCTCCGGGCCTTTTCCTAAACGGGATAGCTTCACAGGCATTTGCCTTCTTCACAGGCTCCGGGCCTTTTCCTTAAAAGGACAACCTCTGCAGGCACCGAAAAAATCCTCTCGAGGGGGGCGACAGCGGCAGTTCGGGTTGCGCACGAGCTAGGCCCAGCCCGACTCGCGAGGGGCTCACGAGGGGAGGCAGCTGTGGTGAAGCGGTAACCAGAACGCGAGAAATGGCTCGAACGAGACTAAGCACCCCTTCCCCGAACACACGCAAATCCCAAATTCGAATCCAACTCAAATCCAACGGCGAAAAGTTACAATCAAGGGAAAAGGCAATGAAAGCAAACAAAAGGCCGCGTCCGGCACCTAATCTAGTCTTGGACGTCTTGTCACCAGTGCGGAGCTAAGTGCTGTCCACTGGGCGTGGGAGGGAGCCCCAGGGCCTGAGGCCGGCACCCCTGAGACTCCGGGGCGTGTACAGCCCCACTCATTATTATGTGAGAGTGTCACGGGGCGGCGAGCTTCACATGCACTGGGCCTTCTTCACAGGTACCGGCCTTGCTTCATATCGCCAGACGAGGGCCCCGCCTTGCGCCACACTCTAGTGCCACCAACGACTACCGGAAACGAGGACGCCGCCGGTGGGGTAGAGCGGTCGCCAGCGGTTCCCCCGACGACCACTGGTCCTCCGCCAGGGGCAGGCCCTTAGGCTCCTCCCTAGCGGAGGGCCTACCTCCTGAGAACGCCTTGCTCCGAACGCTGCGGTGGTGACGTCGGATCTCTGCCCCTCTCCTGCAGCCCCCTGCGCCCTCCTCCCGAGGGGTAGGAGACTGCGGGAACGGGGCAGCTGCTTGCCGTGGCGACCTGCACCTCTTGCGACTCATGGTTAGCGTACGCCTGCTCTTGAGGAATTAGTGGTACCCGATAATTGCCGCCTCCAGTGTGGCCGGTGGAACCATCTCAGGGCTCCTAGAAGGGCTCAGCTTCTGGTGTCTCGTTTCCCCAGCTCGGGCTGAGGAGCGAGCCTTGTTCGCCCTCGTGAGCGTGCCCTTGGTCCATAGTGTGGGGCACGTATTCTTCTGGCGCCGCCACTCCGAAGGCTACGCCGTAGTGCTCCGTGTGCCATGCAGCTCTACTTGATGTGCCCGCCGTGGGGTGGTAATGCGGCTGCCCGCTTGCGCTGTGGGCTGCATGGAGTCCCTCTCCTTCACGCGCCGGGGGCGGGGGTAGCGCCACCGTCAGTCCGGTGCCGACGGCTTCACTGGTGTTGGAGTAGCCTTGGGGCCCGCGGGCGCGCGCGGGGCCCCCGCGCGTGCCGCCCTGGGCTTGGGACCGGAGCTGGGTGCAAAAGGGGTGAGCCCCCGAAGCGGCAAAGCCCAGGAGCTCGGCAACCCGCTCTAGCAGCACGTTGCGGCCGACTTCCGTAGCCTACACTGTAGCAGCTCTCGGGCCACCGTGAGCGCGGCCCTCGAGTTTGCTTGCTCTCGGCGGGTGTACGGTGTCGTGGTTGCGGCGTGATTGGAGGCCCTTGCTGCCGGCCGCGCTTGCCGTGGTGTGAGAGTTGTTGAAGCCTGTCTGCGCCGCCCTCGGTCCGCAGCGCCCTGCGGACCACGGGCTGCCTGGGGCACGGGGTCGCCTGAGGCGAGCGGCTCTGCGCGGGCAGGCCACGCTGCCCATGGATCTTGGTCGCCCGCCTGGTCGCCGAACATGGTGATGACGATGTGACGAGACGCGAAGTGGTAGAAAGGTGGATTCCGGCGCACCCCTACCTGGCGCGCCAAATGTCGGATTTCGGGTTCCGGCAAACCCTTGAGGTTCGAACTCTGGGGTGCGCGCGGAAACTTCGCCCTCTACCTCTCCGTCTCGCAAAGATCTAAACTACCGAAAGAACAGCACAAGTGACACAAGGTTTATACTAGTTTGGGCCACCATTGTGGTGTAATGCCCTACTCTAGTTTGTGGTGGCTGGATTGCCTCTTGGGCTGATGATGATGAACAGTACAAGGGAGAAGAGCCTCGCGAGTGCATGTTCTAGCTGGGACGATGAACTGCTAGGGGAGTTCAGCCGCCCTTCTCTCTCTCTCTCTCTCTCTCTCTCTCTCTCTCTCTCTCTCTGTCTCTCTCTCTCTCTCCTTGCTCGGATTCTGGATACCAGATGCCTCTACCCTGGGGGTGGCTAGTCCTATTTATAGGCAAAGGCCCTGGGCCTCTTTCCAAAGACGACGTATTGCTAGGAGGAGTTCGGCCGCCCTTCTCTCTCTCTCTCTCTCTCTCTCTCTCTTTGTTGCTTGATTATCTGATGATCTCCCCCCCTTTATCCTGGGGGTGGCTAGTCCTATTTATAGGCAAAGGCCCTGGGCCTCTTCCCAAATATTGAGCGGGAAGGGCGCCAACAATTGGCCATTTTGATGGGGAACATCTGGTACACTTATCCTAACTAAAGTTGGTCCTCGCCTACCAAAGGCTCTGTGGTGACGCCGTTCTGGGCTCCACGATGACCTCCTTCCCACCGTTGGACTGGTCTTGGTCTCGTTGCACCGAAATGGATGCCTTTGCTTGATCCTCTCGCCTGCGCTTGCCCCCTTTGCACCAAAGAGGAAAGGGGGACACTGCGCGGGTTGGCGCCCGCCTGGCACCTTCGGTCGTCATGGCTTGCGTCATGGGCACCTCGTGAGGTACCCCGTCTTGATCTCTCCGCCTCCTCGTGAGCCAGCCTGGCGAGGCCACGTCTAAGGAAGCTCCGTGTCATCCGCCCCGCGAGGCTTGGCCCCTCGCGAGGGTCTTGAGTCTCGTGTTGATGAAGATGGGCCGTGTTGGGCCCCCTTTAAGCCACGCCGCAGGCCGCAGGCAGGCAAGTCTGGGGACCCCAGTTCCCAGAACGCCGACAAAACGTGCTTCGAAACACGCCTCCATGTGGTGCCCAAGCGCCTCCCTCGTGACCTTAGCCAGGTCGATAGCCCTCCAGGGGAGAGCCCCCGAGCCCTGCCTGAGGAGGGCGCCGGGCGCGCTTTCCTATGAGGTGGAAGGAGGTTCCCCCTGGGCAGGCGCGTGCCCTGAGGGGCCTGCCTCCTGAGGGACCGGGCCGGACGATGTCTTCTTCTTCTTGGGGGTGGTCTCGGGAAGCCTCCTGCTTCCTCGATCCGGGTCTTCCAGGGATGCGGCCTGAAAGGCTCGTTCCAGGGAACACACCGCGTCCTTCTCTTCACAGGGCACCGTGATGACTCCGCCACTTCCTGGCATCTTGAGGACGTTGTAGCCGTGGTGAGTTATGGCCATGAACTTGGCCAGCGCTGGGTACCCAAGGATGGCGTTGTACGGCAGGCGAATGTGAGCGACGTCAAAGTCGATGAGCTCGGTGCGGTAGTTGTCGCGTGTTCCGAAGTTGACTGGGCGGCGGACCTGCCCAATCGGGACCGTGGAGCCGTCGGTGACTCCGGAGAAAGGCTTGGTTGGATGAAGCTGGTTGTAGGGCACTTGGAGATTGTTGAATGTTTCCACGGATAGGACGTTGAGCCCTCCCCCGCCATCGATGAGGGTCCTCATGACCACCACGTTGCTGATGATTGGGGAACAAAGCATCGGGAGGACTCCGGCTGTGGCCGCACACTTGATCTGATCCGCTGAGTTGAATGTGATGGCGCAGGCCGACCACTTGAGTGGGCGCATGGCTTCGAGCTTGGGGAAGACTGCATTTACTTCGCGGGCGAACTGCTTGAAGATGCGTTGAGAGGCTGGGGCTTGAGTCCCGCCCAGGATGCAGGCAATCACGCGCGGCTCCTGGAGGCCCCCAGCCCCCTCGTCATGATGGCGGTCCTCGTTTCTCCTTGGCTGTGGCGGCAGCGGAGGGATGCCTGCGTTGCCTTGCGGGCGATCCTCGCGAGGCTGATCCCTCCAGTCTCTCTCGCGAGGCGGGTCTTGCCAGCGGTCCTCGCGAGGTCGATCGCGCCACCCTTGGCGCGGGCCGTGGTCTTCCCAGCTTCCTGCGTTCCTTCCTCCTCCTCGACCGTAGCCCCGGTCACCGCGGTCGGGACGACGGCCGATCCTTCCTTCTCGCATGGCTCGGAGCTCTTGACATTCGTAGGTGTTGTGGGTGTGGAGGTCATGTTACACACAGTAGCGACTGCCCTTGGAAGACTCGGGATGATCCCTGCCCCGCTTGGTGTCTGGTTCTGCCGCGAGCACGGCAGCCCCCTTGCGCTTCACATCCTTGGCCTTGAGCTTCATCTCTTCTGGGTCTGCGGCAGGCAGCTCGAGGAGGGAGAGGCGCCCTTCCTCAGCCCTGGCGCACTTGGTCGCCAAGTTGAACAGCTCCAAGGAAGTACACAGGTCCTCATGCACCGCCAGCTGCTTCTTCATCTTGACGTCGCGCACGCCGTCGGAGAAGGCTTAGATGATGGCCTCCTCGGTCACCTTGGGAATCTTGAGGCATGCATTGTTGAAGCGCTGGATGTACTTCTGCAAGGTCTGTTCGGGTTGTTGCTTGATGCGGCGCATGTCGCTCATGGCGGGTGGCCGGTCGCGAGTACCTTGGAAGTTGGCGATGAAGTGGGTGCGCATCTGGTCCCAGGAGGAGATCGTGCCTAGAGCCAGGTTGAGGAGCCAGGTGCAGGCCCCGTCCTTGAGCGCCATGGGAAACCGGTTCGCCATGACCTTCTCGTCTACGTTGGCAGCTTCGATGCCCAGCTCGTAGAGCTGGAGGAACTCCGCAGGGTCGGCCGTGCCGTCGTAACGAGGAGGCAGGTCTGGCTTGAACTTGCCGGGCCACGTGACGCTGCGTAGCTCGGTGGTGAAGGCACGGCAGCCTGCTGTGGCCATGGGAGGCCTTGGGTGACGGAGAGCTTGGTCTTGCAGGTCCCCACGCGCTGCAGCTGGGAGCAGCGCGGGGTCTTGACGTGCGGGAGCAGGAGCATAGTCGCGACGTGCTGGAGCAAGGAGCGCCCGGGCAGCTTCTTGTGGGCAAGGGACTTCTTGGCAGCTCTGCTCTTGCTGCGCTGGCACCTGACGGAACGGGTTCCGCCCAGGGGCCACGCGCCTTGGAGCCGGGGCGCCTTCTTGAGGAGGAGGCGGCTGGTGCGCCCCCAGAGCTTCGTCACCCACGGGGGGCGGGGGGCGGTGCAGTCGAAAGGACGGCGCAGGAGAGCCCCAAGTGGCGCGGACGAGCTCGGTGACGTGGTCGAGCCATTCTTCATAGACGTCTTCGACGGGACGGTAGCGCAGGAGCTCGTTTGCCGCGATGAGCGCAGCTCGAGCCTCCATGGGTGCGCGGAGCACACGGGGCGAAGAACCAGCTGGGGTGAGCGAGGGAGTAGCAGTGCGGCCGTCTTGCCGCACGGACGGATGCTGAGACGATGCTTGCTGCTCGTTCCCCGCCGGGACGGTGGCGGCGTTGGCCGCAGGTGACGGGGAACGGCGAGGACGCCCGCCGACAGGAGCCGTCCGGGCGACGCGGGAAGCGAGAGCGGCTCGGCGCTCTGCGCGGGCCCGACGAGCGTCAGACATGGACGCGATGGTCGGAGAAGGACGGGGCAGTGGAAGACGAATTCCGGCGCACCTCTACCTGGCGCGCCAAATGTCGGATTTCGGGTTCCGGCTGACCCTTGAGGTTCGAACACTGGGGTGCGTGCGGAGATTTCGCCTTCTACCTACCTGAACCCCACCGCCTCGCTAAGATCTAAGCTATGGAAAGAACAACACAAGAGACACATGGTTTATACTGGTTCGGGCCACCGTTGTGCCTACTCCAGTTTGTGGTGTGGTGGATTGCCTCTTGGGCTGATGATGATGAGAAATACAAAGAAGAACATCCTCATGAGGGTCCGTTCTTGGCTGGGGCGATGAACAGCTAGAAGGAGTTCAGGCACCCTTCTCTATCTCTCTCTTCCTGATTCTCGATCTGCCTCTACCCCGGGGGTGGCTAGTCCTATTTATAGGCAAAGGCCCTGGGCCTCTTCCCAAATATTGAGCGGGAAGGGTGCCAACAATTGGCCATTTTGAAGAGGAACATCTGGTACACTTATCCTGACTAAAGTTGTTCTTTGCCTGCCAAAGGCTCTGGTGGTGACGCTGGCTTGGGCTCCATAATGACTTCCTCCTTGCCGTTGTGCTGGTCTTGGTCTCGTTGCACCGAAACGGGTGCCTTCGCTTGATGCTCTCGCCTGCGCTTGCTCCCTTCGCACCAAAGAGGAAAGAAGGACACTGCGCGGGCTGGCGCCCGCCTGACGCCCTTGGTCGTCATGGCTTGCATCACGGGCACCTCGTGAGGTACCCTGCCTTGATCTCTCCGCCTCCTCGTGAGCCAGCCTGATGAGGCCGTGCCTGAGGAAGCTCCGTGTCGTCCGCCCCGCGAGGCTTGGCCCCTCACGAGGGTCTTGGGTCTGTGTTGATGAAGATGGGTCGTGCTGGCCCCCCCTTTGAGCCATGCCGCAGGCCGCAGGCAGGCAAGTATGGGGACCCCAGTTCCCAGAACGCCGACAGGGTTGCTCTTCACTCGGAGTGTGTTTTGAAACTTAGGCGAATCGGGTTCACGGCTAAGCCCCTAAGTGAGAGGGTTGCTCTTCACTTGGAGTGTGTTTTGAAACTTAGGCGAATCAGGTTCGCGGCTAAGCCCCTGGTGAGAGGATTGCTCTTCACTCGGGGTATGTTTTGGAACATAGGCAAATCAGGGTCGCAGCTAAGCCATCGACTGGGGGATTTGGACACACATGTTTATGCAGAAACAATCATTGGGATACTGGAAAAATCATGTATTTGATAAACAATCTGAAGGACTTATTACAACTCGACGATCCGAGTGTTTAGGTATAAAAGCGGCGGAGCAGATCCGCGTTCCAGGAGAGCGGGTCGTCTTGCTTCTTGGCTACATTGTAAATGTGATACGCCCCATTGTGGAGCACCTTGGTGATGATGAAGGGTCCTTCCCATGTAGGGGCAAGATTGTGAGGCCTCTGCTGATGCACTTGGAGCACAAGGTCTCCTTCCTGAAATGCTTGACCTTTGACATTCTGGGCATGGAATCGACGGAGGTCTTGCTGATAAATTGTCGACCAGATCAACGCCATCTCTCTTTCTTCCTCCAGAAGGTCGACGGCATCTTGTCGTGCTTGCTATGCTTTGGTCTCTGAGAAAAGTTCTACTTGAGGAGCATTGTGCAGCAAATCGCTCGGAAGCACGGCTTCAGCCCCGTATACCATGAAGAAAGGGGTTCGACTAGTTGTCCGGTTGGGAGTTGTCCTTAATCCCCATAGAACAGACGGTAACTCGGTCACCCAAGCTCCAGCTGCATACTTGAGGTAGCGCATCAATCGGGGTTTCAACCCTTGGAGGACCATTCACTCTTTCAGCTTGCCCATTCGGCTGCTGGTGCGCAACAGATGCGTAGTCGACTCGAGTGCCTTGGGAAGCAAAGTTTGCTCTAAACTCATCAGAATCAAAGTTTGAGCCGTTGTCCGTAATGATGTTGTGCGTAAGTCTGTACCAGAACACCAATTCTTTGATGAAGCTAATGGTCGTGCTTGAGTCCAAGTTCTTGATAGGTTTTGCTTCAATCCACTTAGTGAACTTGTCGACTTCCAAGAGCAAATGAGTGAATCCGCTTCTACCGGTTCTCAAGGGTCCAACCATGTCCAGTCCCAACGCAGCAAATGGGCAGACGAGAGGAATAGTCTTCAAAGCTGATGCAGGTTTGTGAGACATGTTCGAGTAAAAACTGGCAGCCTTCACATTTGTCAACAATATCCTTTGCCCTCTCATTCGCCCGTGGCCACTAGAATTCAGCTCGGTATGCTTTAGCCACGATGGTCCGAGAGGACGCATGGTGACCACAGGTCCCCGAGTGAATCTTGTTTAAGATCAGTCGACCTTCTTCTAGAGAGAAACATCGCTGAGCTATGCCAGTTACACTATCTCTAAAAAGTTGTCCGCTTATAACTGTAAAGGCTTTGGATCTGCGGACGATCTAACGAGCCTCATCCTCATCCTCTGGAAGATCCTACCTGAGCAGATATGCAATGTATGGTATTGTCCAATCGGGGGTGATTACCGAAACTTCCATGATCAGGTCGACAATCGCTGACACTTCAACTTCAGTCGAATTGGTTGAACTTATTGGTTGTGGGGGCTCCTTTGTAAAGGGGTCTTCTTGCACTAGCGGGGTGTGGAGGTGCTCCAAGAACACATTACTAGGATGCTTCCGAGTGGAACCTATCTTCGCTAGATCATCAGCTACTTGATTCTTGAGTCTGGGTATGTGGTGGAGCTCCAACCCTTCAAACTTCTTTTCTAATTTTCTCACTGTGTTCCAGTAGCTAGTCATAGCAGGGCTTCTGATGTCCCACTCCTTCATCACCTGATTGACCACCAAATCTGAGTCGCCATAAACCATCAGGCGATGGACGTCGAGTGAGATGGCCATACGTAACCCATACATAAGTGCTTCATACTCATCTTCATTGTTGGAGGAATCAAAGTGAATTTGGAGAACATAACTGAGTTTGTCGCCCCTTGGGGACACCAGGACCACTCCAGCACCAGATCCGTTCAACATCTCGGATCCATCAAAGAACATAGTCCAGTATTTCGAGTGAACTTGAGTCGGCTGCTGCTGTTCAATCCACTCGGCCAGGAAATCTGCAATTGCTTGAGACTTGATCGCCTTCTAGGCTTCATACTTGACGTCCAGAGTAAGAGGCTCAATCACCCACTTGGCCACTTGACCGGTTGCATCTCGATTGTTCAAAATTTCAAACAATGGAGTGTCGCTGACAACCGTAATCGAGTGGTCTCGAAAGTAATGTGCAACTTTCTTCTTAGTCAAGTAGATTCCGTATACAAGCTTCTGGTAATGTGGGTACCTTTGCTTGGACGGGGTCCAGACTTCAGAAACATAATACATCGGGGGTTGAACTTTATACACTTTGCCTTCCTCTTCCTGCTCGACTATGAGCACTGTGCTAACGACTTGTCCAGTGACTGCAATATATAACAAAAGAGGTTCTTTGCTGACTGGGGCAGCGAGCACCGGCTGGGTGGAAAGCAGGGCTTTGAGCTCTACAAATGCCGCTTCAACTTCAGGAGTCCACTCGAATGTATCAGACTTCTTCATCAGTCGGTAAAGAGGTAGTGCCTTTTCACTGAGACGAGAAATGAACCGACTCAATGCAGCCAAACAACCCGTAAGCTTCTGTACATCATGCACGCATACATGGCATTTCATTCGGAGAATTGCTCCAATCTTCTCTGGGTTAGCATCGATCCCTCGTTTGGAAACAAGAAAACCGAGTAACTTTCCTCCTGGGACTATGAATATGCACTTGGATGGATTAAGCTTGATGTCATATCTTCTCAGATTTGCAAAGGTTTCAGCGAGGTTAGTCAACAAGTCAGAACTCTTGCATGACTTGACCATGATATCGTCCATGTATGCTTCCATGTTCCGACTGATTTGAGTGAATCATGCGCATGAACATGTCGCCACCATTCTTGAGGCCAAAAGGCATGGTGATCTAGCAAAAACACCCGAAAGGGGTGACGAAGGCCATTTTTATTCCATCGAGTCCGTACAAACGGATCCTTACCTGGAATATGCATCCAAAAAGGATAAGCGCTCGCACCCCACAGTCGAGTAGACAATCCATGGATGTGGGGCAGAGGAAAATGATCTTTTGGACAGGCCCGAGTGATATGCTTGAAATCTATACACATACAAAGTGAATCATCTTTCTTGGGGACCATGACAACATTGGCGAGCCACTTGGAGTGGTATATCTCACGAATGAACTTAGCTAACAGGAGCCTAGCCACTTCCCCGCCAATTGCTTTCCTTTTCTCCACGGTGGACCGACGAGATGTTCCTTGATAGGTCTCGCTTTTGGGTCGACACGCAAACGCTGCTCAGCCAGCCCCCTGGGTACACCTGGCATGTCAGAAGGCTTCCATGCAAAGATGTCCCAGTTCTCACAGAGGAACTGGATGAGCGCTTCTTCCTATTTGTTGCCGAGTGTCGTTGAAATGTGAGTCGGAGTAGCAGAGGGATCTTTTGAGTGAATGTGGACTGGCTTTGTATCGCCAGCCGACTGAAATGCTGATTCTGAAGCAGGTTTCTTAGCTCGCAACAAATCACTCGGGTCGGTGTTTTTCTTGTACTCTTCCAGCTCCACTGTTGCCATCTGCTCGTCAGCAATCTTGGCGCCTTTCTGGAGGCATTCCTCTGCTCTCTGGCGATTCCCCATGACTGTGATCACACCTCCGGGTCCAAGCATCTTCAACTTAAGATACACGTAACACGGGTGAGCCATGCAACGAGCATACGCGGGTCTGCCCAGAATAGCATGATAGGCACTATGAAAATCCACTACTTCAAATGTCAACTTCTCCTTGCGGTAATTCTTGGAATCACCGAAAACCACATCAAGAGCGATCTATCCAAGTGACTCTGCCTTCTTTCCTCGGATGACCCCATGGAACCGCATGTTGCTCTCACTGAGCTTGGACATTAGAATGCCCATCCCTTAAAGGGTCTCAGCATATAGAATGTTTAGTCCACTAACACGATTCATGAGAACCTTAGTCAGTCGGGTGCGCCCAACGACTGGGTCGACCAATAATGCTTGCCGCTATGGGGCAGCAACGTGCGTTGGATGATTGGACTGGTCGAATGTGATGGGAGTCTTCGACCACATCAAGTACGTCGTAGTTGCCGGAGCAACCATGTTCACTTCTCTTTTGATAACCTTCGGACGACTTTTCTCTCAATGTCAGCAAAAATCACCAAAGTAGCATTTACATTGGGGTAACCATCATCTTCTTCTTTCTCTTCCTCCTTATCAAAGTCCTTCTCCGGGGGCAGACCCTCTCGGAACTGCTGAATCAGGAGCCGACACTGTTGAGTGGTATGTTTGGGTAGAATCAGGTTAACCTCATCGTCCTTTTTGTGTGTATGTGATACGGTAAATCCAGGACGTCGTTCCTGACTGATCTTTCACCTTTTTGGGAACCCACGACCCCTTAGGTTTTCCTTTGAACTTTCCTTGATTCAGTACTGCAACCTCAACAGGACCTATAGTTTCGACTTTACGCTTCTGTTTCTGACTGGTGTTTCCACCTCCGGTGTCCTAGTCTACTGCTTTCCCTTTACCATTACAGAGTCGGTCTTCTTCTTCACCATTTGCATACCGAGTGGCTATTTCCATCATTCGGCCCAGAGACATGTCTCCGGATCGTCCAAACTTCAGGATGAGCTCTCTGTATCGGACGCCCTCTTTGAAGGCGCAAACTGTCTGGTGGTCCGACACATTTTCCACCACATGGTGAAGGGTAGTCCATCTCTGGGTGAAATCTCTCAAAGTTTCATTCGGCTTCTGAACACAAAGTTGCAGTTCAGTCAGCCCAGCAGGTCACTTGCACGTGCCATCGAATGTCGTGATGAACACTCGGGCCAAATCCTCCCAACAAAGATTACTCCCAGGGGCCAACTGATTCAACCATGCTCTGGCCGAACCTTCAAGCATTAGGGGGAGGTGCTTCATAGCCATGTTGTCGTTGCCCCCGCCAATCTAAACTGCCACTCAGTAATCCTCTAGCCAAGTATCTGGCTTCGACTCACCGGTAAACTTGTTTACTCCGACGACCAAGCTGAAGTTGGGAGGGATCTCAGCGGCCCTGATGGCCCTGCTGAAACACTCGGGCCCTGAAAAAAATTCTCTATTACTGACTGGACGATATCTTCCCTGACCGTCCCTGTGTGCTCTGCCTCTGTCAACCAGACCCTGAACCAGAACTGACCTTGCATCAAATCCGGGCTCTCTGGGTCGACTGGGGCTCTCCGCTCGTCACCATACGGGCGCCTCTCATCATACCCACGGGGCACGTACGACCTGCCTATCGGAGGAGGCGTAGGCACTCGATGGCGGTAATCACGAGGATCAAACTGCCCGTGGCCCCGACCAAGGTACTGATCTTGGCTGTAACCTCGATCTTCACACCGCAGAGACGATCTTGGGCTATGCGTCAACTGAACTGTGTCTGCAACCACGGATCTGCTATGGATTCTGTTGCGCGACTGAGAAACAACTGAGTTCTGATCACTCGCCGCTCGGATCTGCAGCAAACCTCTACCAAGTTTTGAATGAGACGACTGAATTGACTATGCTATACGTGATGCCGCTGCAAGATTTTGAACCGGAGTGCGGTAAACCTGAGGTTGAGGCGGAAATAGTTGTTGTGGCCGTCGACTGGATTCGGGGATCTGCTGACGGGCGCGTTCGCCGAATGAGTGTTGGAGATTCTCCAGACGCGTGCGCTCAGCCAAGGTGGCCAGGTGCGCAACCTCCAAGGCCAGAGCCTCAGAGGTCTCCCCCACAATGGGGGTCTAGAGCGCCTCCACGTTGCGGCGATGCAGCTCTTCCCACTACTCCGAAGTGAGGGCTTGGGGATTATATTCATCATGAACATACGACGGCCTGTCACCATCACCGCCGCCTCCACGACGGAATCCAGGCGGGCTGCAGCGAGAGTTGACCATGAGGAGTTTTGCCGCAAGTTCGTTGCTTCCGCACTCGAAAAGGGTGTCCGCGGAACCAGTCGACAGATCGAATGGTCCGTAGAGAGATCGTCGGGCTCGATTGCGGCGACTTGAGAGGTGGTCGACTGGCGAACCACCGAATGCCTCACCCACCGCTGGAACCGTGATCGACCGGGTCACTTGTGACGACGTACAGCGGGGAGAGCCGATGCTGCGGGAGCCGACCGATACTGGGTCGACGGTTGCCGTAGGAGGACGCCACAAGCGCTCGCGTGGGAGTGCGCCGCCCCGTGGATGGGAAGGGCCTCGACGTCAAGGGGGGCTTCTTGGAGCCAGGAAGAGTCGTCAGCGATGAAGACGACCACACCGAGACGGATCTCGCGGCCCAAAGCCAAACCACCGTCGGAAACCATGTTGACGGAGATCGGAAAAATCTGCAACCTCATCGGAAGTCGCTAAGACACCGGCCCCACGATGGGCGCCAACTGTCATGGGAGTGAGTCTGACAGTAAGAGTAGGGGGTACGTAGGAGGAGGCAAGGCCCTAGCTACGGCGAGGTTGTACACGCAAGTTTATGAGTTCAGGCCCCTCTTGAAGGAGGTAACAACCCTATGTCTTGGTGCCTCGGAGGCTTGTCAACTGGATTATGCGTGAGAGTTACAGGGGGTTCGAACCCTTGAGCTATAGGAGGGGGGTGGCTTATATAGAGTGAGCCAAGCCCTTTGTCGGTGTCAAAACCGGCGGATCTCGGTTCGGGGGTCCCGAACTGTGCGTCTAAGGCGGATGGTAACAGGAGGCGGGGGACACGATGTTTACCTAGGTTCGGGCCCTCTCGATGGAGGTAATACCCTACTTCCTGCTTGATTGATCCTGATGATAAGAGTATTACAAGAGTTAATCTACCACGAGATTTTAGAGGCTAAACCCTAGAAGCTAGCCTATGGTATGATAGTTCTTGTCCTACAGACTAAACCCTCCGATTTATATAGACACCGGAGGGGGCTAGGGTTACACAGAGTCGGTTACAAGGAAGGAGATCTGCATATCCGTATTGCCAAGCTTGCCTTCCACGCCAAGGAGAGTCCCATCCGGACACGGGACGAAGTCGTCAATCTTGTATCTTCATAGTCCAACAGTCCGGCCAAAGGATATAGTCCGGCTATCCGGATACCCCCTAATCCAGGACTCCCTCAGTAGCCCCTGAACCAGGATTCAATGACGATGAGTCCGGCGCGCAGATTTGTCTTCGGCATTGCAAGGCTGGTTCTTCCCCCGAATACTCCATAGAAGATTTTGAACACAAAGATAGTGTCCGGCTCTGCAAAACAAATTCCACATACCACCGTAGAGAGAATAATATTTCCACAAATCTAATCTGCTCACACGTTAGGTAGCATGACATCATCCCCCGGCCCGGTCATTGTTCGAACCGTTTTTCCCAACCAGCACTACACATATCGCGAGGCGGTTTTCTTGGCACGTCTTGTCGAATCAGAGAACGTGTCCCCTTATCACGGGATTCTCATCAATACGGGCGTGGGTAACCCAACCGCGCCATCGATTACGGCGCTTGGGGAATATGTGATTTTACCAGGTAAGTGGGGAGGCGCATCGCCTCTTCCGTCCTTATAAAGGAACAAGGATTCCCCCTTTTTACCCACGCCTTCTTCCCTTTTGCTTATCCATTCTCGCGCACTCGAGCTCCAGCGCCGAAGTTCGCGTCTTTCTCCTAAAACCACTCGAAGCATGTCCGGAGCAGGAGGCAAGTGGATGCTCTCCTCCATTACGGAGGAGAACATCACCAAGCTACGGGAAGCCGGATATCTTTCCGCGAACATCGCGCACCGGCTGCCGGATGCGGGGCAGATCATCCCTACGCCCAAACCTATGAGAGGGTAGTTTTCCTTACCCACTTTGTCCGCGGACTGGGGTTTCCCCTCCACCCGTTTGTCCGCGGGCTCATGTTCTACTACGGGCTGGATTTTCACGATCTGGCCCCCAATTTCATCCTCAACATCTCGGCGTTTATCGTCGTGTGCAAGGCATTCCTCCGCATCAGACCCCATTTCGGCCTGTGGCTGAAGACCTTCAATGTCAAACCGAAGGTGGTGGTCGGCCAGTAAGCGGAGTGCGGAGGCGCCATGGTGGGCAAAATGCCTAATGTCACCTGGCTCGAAGGCTCCTATGTGGAGACCATAAAGGGGTGGCAATCGGGGTGGTTCTACATCACCGAGCCACGCGACACCAACTGGGTGGCGGCCCTCGAAATCCGATCCGGAATCCCCACGCGGCTCACCTCCTGGAAAGAGAGGGTGTGTCCTGGGGCTCATTGGTGGAGCTGACCGGACTCCAGACATGCATCCGGAACATGATGAGAAAGAAAATCAAGCTCATCAATGTAGTCCAGGTCATCCTCTTCCGCCGGATCCTCCCGTGCTAACAACGGGCATTCAATTTGTGGGAGTTTGACCTAGCCAAACACCAGACGCTGCACGAGCTCTACGACACATTGCACAAGGACGTCTGGTAGGTGCTGTTCAAGGGCGCCGAGGTACCTCCTCCCCTTACCGAGGACAGCGGGCTCTGCGCAAAACGCCACGCCAATTTGGTAAGTGTCCTATTTCTCATAGGGTGTCTATTTTCCTCAGTTTAATCATGTGCGGGATCTAAGACTTTTTGCCACTAACAGGACTGGGTAGAGACGGCGGAGCTGGTCAATTGCCCAGCCCCCCTGCCCAAGGATCCAGCAGATGCTCTCCTGACGGCGATGCTGGTCCCGGCGCCTTACGAGGTGCCAGCGAAGAAGGCCAAGAAGAAGGAAGAGGAAAGTTCTCCCCTCCAGCCGGGGGAGACAAGAAAAGGAAGGCCTCCCCAACCGGGGAGGCCGAATGGTCCAAGAAGGGAAGGACCCTCCTTCCGAACTGCTCCACGACTGCCGCCTATAGTGACGATGAGTGGTTGCCCAGGGAAAATCCCATGGCGAAGTCATAAGTATCTGTATACCATAGTAATTCATAGTATGCTTATATTGCACTGCTTCTTCTTACGCCGAATATGATTATGCAGTCCGTCCCGAGCCTGTATCGACGTATCTTCGTCGGACGGTTCTTTGGACTCGTCGGATATGAATAGTGATTCACTTCCGACCGCCTCCACCCCTTGCCCTACGGACAACGCCGAGTTGTTGTCTCAGAAGGCACCAAGCCGAGGGGAGGTAGTCCTGGGGGCGCCTCGAGGCGACCTTCCGGACCTTGGGCGTAAAGGGAGCAAGACTCCCACGGGCTCCAAGTTCAGCCCTCGGCCGAACACTGCGCCGGAACCTCCAGTGGTTCCGGACTCCGGCAGGCGACCCCCCATTAAGAGGGGCAAGCCGCCCGTGCCGGTGACCTCGGTCCATCCAGAGGTACCGGACAACTTGCTGGAAGCGCTTCGTGGAACTTCCATCGACGAAGAGCACCACACTATCATGAGTGTGGTGATCGAGAAGGTTCGGTCCGCCAAGAGTGGACTAATTGAAGCTTGTGCTAGCCTCCTAACAGGCTTTGAGGTGAGTTGAAAATATAGGAAAATATTACCGCATAGACAGTAGCCCCTGATGCTCTGTTTGGCGTTCACGAAGAAAGGCCGAATAGAGGATCAAATCATGACTTGGGAGTTTAATCAAAGTATGTCTATGTGCATATGCAGGCATCACTGCTGACCGCTGCCGCATGCACTGCGGAGGTCGTTGCACTGAAGCAGGACCTTGAGCATTCCAAGGAAGAGCTCGGCCTTGCCAAGAGGCAGGTTGCGGAGAGCAAAGGTAATCAATACCTTGTCCATATATATTAAAAATAAAGTTGGTTGTAAAATAATAGGATCATCATGAATTTGCCAGGGGCCACGGCCGAAGTGGTGACCCTCAAGAAGGCGCTGTCCGAGGCCGAAACAAAGCGGCCAAGGAGCGCACTGAGCGAGAAGAGCAAGAAGCCCGGGTAGGCGATCTGTAGCAAGAACTCGAGGCTCTCGCCAAAAAGCACGTGTGATGCCCCCGATTCAATCGTACACTAATCATGCATGGAAATGTGTACGATCAAGATCAGGGACTCACGGGAAGATATCACAACACAACTCTACAAATAAAATAAGTCATACAAGCATCATAATACAAGACAGGGGCCTCGAGGGCTCGAATACAAGTGCTCGATCATAGACGAGTCAGCGGAAGCAACAATATCTGAGTACAGACATAAGTTAAACAAGGTTGCCATAAGATGGCTAGCACAAACTGGGATACAGATCGAAAGAGGCGCAGGCCTCCTGCCTGGGATCCTCCTAACTACTCCTGGTCAACATCAGCGGGCTGCACGTAGTAGTAGGTACCTCCAGTGTAGAAGGAGTCGTCGTCGACGGTGGCGTCTGGATCCTGGGCTCCATCGTCTGGTCGCAGCAATCGAGTAGAGAAATGGGGGAAAGGGGAAACAAGGCAACCGTGAGTACTCATCCAAAGTACTCGCAAGCAAGGAGCTACACTACATATGCATGGATATATCTGTAAGGGGCCATATCAGTGGAGTGAACTGCAGAATGCCAGAATAAGAGGGGGATAGCTAATCCCGTCGAAGACTACGCTTCTGGCAGCCTCCGTCTTGCAGCATAAAGAAGAGAGTAGACTGAAGTCCTCCAAGTAGCATCGCATAGCATAATTCTACCCGGCGATCCCCTCCTCATGCAGAGCGATCACCGGGTTGTATCTGGCACTTGGAAGGGTGTGTTTTATTAAGTATCCGGTTCTAGTTGTCATAAGGTCAAGGTACAACTCCAAGTCGTCCTGTTACCGAAGATCACGGCTATTCAAATAGATTAACTTCCCTACAGGGGTGCACCACATAACCCAACACGCTTGATCCCATTTGGCCGGACACACATTCCTGAGTCATGCCCGGCCTCGAAAGATCAACATGTCGCAGCCCCACCTAGGCACAACAGAGAGGTCAGCACGCCGGTCTAAACCTAAGCGCACAGGGGTCTAGGCCCATCGCCTTGAGCACACCTGCATGTTGCGTGGGCGGCCGGAAGCAGACCTAGCCTAGTGGCGTTCCAGTCCAATCCGGCGCGCGCCGCTCAGTCGCTGACGACACGAAGTGCTTCGGCTGATACCACGACGTCGAGTGCCCATAACTGTTCACGCGTAGTTGGTTAGTGCGTATAGACCAAATGGCCAGACTCAGATCAAATACCAAGATCTCGTTAAGCGTGTTAAGTATCCGCGAACGCCGACCAGGGCCAGGCCTACCTCTCTCCTAGGTGGCCCCAACCTGCCCTGTCACTCCGCCATAAAGATCCATTCGCGGGTACTCCTACGAGCCGACCCGTCTTTGGTCACCACATGTATCATGTATAAGTATAGCATATACCCGTGATCACCTCCTGAGTGATCACAGCCTGATAGTATAGCACAACAGACGGACAAGAATGTAGGGCCACTGACGAACACTAGCACCCTATACTAAGCAGTAGGATAGTAGGTAAGGGTAACAACTGTAGCAACAATGACAGGCTATGCATCAGAATAGGATTAACGGAAAACTGTAACATGCTACACTACTCTAATGCAAGCGGTATAGAGTAGAGTAGGCGATATCTGGTGATCAAGGGGGGGGCCTTGCCTGGTTGCTCTGGCAAGAGAGAGGGGTCATCAACTCCGTAGTCATACTGGGTAGCAGCGGCGTCGGTCTCGGTGTCTAGCGAGAGAAGAGGGGGAAGAAACAATAAATACTTAACCAAACTGTAACGCCCTCGATGCGGCTATATCTCCCACGTGTCGAAGCACGACTTAGAGGCATAACCGCATTGAAAGCAATGTCGCAAGTGAGGTAATCTTCACACAACCCATGTAATACATAAGGGAAAGAGATACATAGTTGGCTTACAATCGCCACTTCACACAAATACATGAATAAAACATTACATCATACAGTTACAATCAGGGCCCGACTATGGAGCCAAAATAAAATAAGAAACCCCAAAAGCAACAAAGGTCCCCGATCGACCCCAACTGGGCTCCACTACTGATCGACTAGAACGAAACAACATAAAGGATAGGATCTTCGTCAAGCTCCTCCTGGAGCTCGGGTGTGTCACCTGCACGGTCTCATCGGCACCTGCAAACTGGTTTTGGAAGTATCTGTGAGTCACGGGGACTCAGCAATCTCACACCCGCGAGATCAAGACTATTTAAGCTTAAAGGTAGGGTAAAAGGTATGAGGTGGAGCTGCAGCAAGCGACTAGCATATATGGTGGCTAACATACGCAAATGAGAGCGAGAAGAGAAAGGCAAAGCACGGTCGAACAACTATGATCAATAAGTGATCCTGAACTACTTACGTCAGACATAACTCCAACAACCGTGTTCACTTCCCGGACCCCGCCGAGAACAGACCATCACGGTTACACACACGGTTGGTGTATTTTAGTTAAGATCAACTTCAGGTTTTCTACAACCGGACATTAACAAATTCCCATCTGCCACATAACCGCGGGCACGGCTTTCGAAAGTTCAAACCCTGCAGGGGTGTCCCAACTTAGCCCATTATAAGCTCTCGCGATCAAAGAAGGATATTCCTTCTCCCCGGGAAGACCCGATCAGTCTCGGAATCCCGGCTACAAGACATTTCGACAGCAATAAAACAAGTCCAGCAAAGCCGCCCGATGCGCCGACATCCTGATAGGAGCTGCACATATCTCGTTCTCAGGGCAACACCGGATGAGACAGGCTACGAGTAAAACCAGGCCTCGAGTTTCCCCGCGGTGGCCCCGCAGGCGGCTCGGTTCAGACCAACACTTAGACAAGCATTGGCCCGGGGGGGCTGAATAAAGATGACCCTCGGGTTAGCTACTCCAAAGGGAAAGGTATAGGTGGTATGCAAATGGTAACACCAATGTTGGGCCTTGCTGGAAAAGTCTTATTCAAAGCGAACTGTCCAGGGGGTCCCATAAATCACCCGACCGCGTTAGGGACGCAAAATCCGGGAACATAACACCGATATGACGGAAACTAGGGCGGCAAGAGTGGAACAAAACACCAGGCATAAGGCCGAGCCTTCCACCCTTCACCAAGTATATAGATGCATTAATTAAATAAGATATATTGTGATATCCCAACAAGTAAACATGTTCCAACAAGGAACAACATCTCCATGTTCCAACAAGGAACAAACTTCATGCATCTATAGCGTTGTTAGTTGCAGGTGAAGATGAAGTTTGTTCCTTGTTGGAACATGGAGATGTTGTGGAACATGTTTACTTGTTGGGATATCATAATATATCTTATTTAATTAATGCATCTATATACTTGGTGAAGGGTGGAAGGCTCGGCCTTATGCCTGGTGTTTTGTTCCACTCCTGCCGCCCTAGTTTCCGTCATATCGGTGTTATGTTCCCGGATTTTGCGTCCCTAACGCGGTCGGGTGATTTATGGGACCCCCTGGACAGTTCGCTTTGAATAAGACTTTTCCAGCAAGGCCCAACATTGGTGTTACCATTTGCATACCACCTATACCTTTCCCTTGGGAGTAGCTAACCCGAGGGTCATCTTTATTCAGCCCCCCCGGGCCAATGCTTGTCTAAGTGTTGGTCCGAACCGAGCCGCCTACGGGGCCACCGCGGGGAAACTCGAGGCCTGGTTTTACTCGTAGCCTGTCTCATTCGGTGTTGCCCTGAGAACGAGATATGTGCAGCTCCTATCAGGATGTCGGCGCATCGGGCGGCTTTGCTGGACTTGTTTTATTGCTGTCGAAATGTCTTCTAGCCGGGATTCCGAGACTGATCGGGTCTTCCCGGGGAGAAGGAATATCCTTCGTTGATCGCGAGAGCTTATAATGGGCTAAGTTGGGACACCCCTGCAGGGTTTGAACTTTCGAAAGCCATGCCCGCGGTTATGTGGCAAATGGGAATTTGTTAATGTCCGGTTGTAGAAAACCTGAAGTTGATCTTAATTAAAATACACCAACCGCGTGTGTAACCGTGATGGTCTCTTCTCGGCGGGGTCCGGGAAGTGAACACGGTTGTTGGAGTTATGTCTGACGTAAGGAGTTCAGGATCACTTATTGATCATAGTTGTTTGACCGTGCTTTGCCTTTCTCTTCTCGCTCTCATTTGCGTATGTTAGCCACCATATATGCTAGTCGCTTGCTGCAGCTCCACCTCATACCTTTTACCCTAACTTTAAGCTTAAATAGTCTTGATCTCGCGGGTGTGAGATTGCTGAGTCCCCGTGACTCACAGATACTTCCAAAACCAGTTTGCAGGTGCCGATGAGACCGTGCAGGTGACACACCCGAGCTCCAGGAGGAGTTGACGAAGATCCTATCCTTTATGTTGTTTCGTTCTAGTCGATCAGTAGTGGAGCCCAGTTGGGGTCGATCGGGGACCTTTGTCGCTTTTGGGGTTTCTTCTTTTATTTTGGCTCCGTAGTCGGGCCCTGATTGTAACTGTATGATGTAATGTTTTATTCATGTATTTGTGTGAAGTGGCTATTGTAAGCCAACTATGTATCTCTTTCCCTTATGTATTACATGGGTTGTGTGAAGATTACCTCACTTGCGACATTGCTTTCAATGCGGTTATGCCTCTAAGTCGTGCTTCGACACGTGGGAGATATAGCCGCATCGAGGGCATTACACAAACAGATGCATAGCGACGCATGACATGACAAGTATCGGTGCTAGGGGTGCCCTAACGCAGTATGTGGTGATGCCGGTGAAGGGGGGAGACAACCGGGAAAGTATCCCTGGTGTTTCGCGTTTTCGGGCAAAGAAACCGGAGAGGGAAAGTTGCAAGTTTGATATGTTAGGGGTGTGTGGCGGACGAACGGGCTGCGTATCCGGGTTCGTCTCGTCCTTCTGAGCAACTTTGATGTTGAAAATAATTTAATCCGAGTTACGGATTAAAAGATATGATTTTCTAAAGATTTAATTAATTTCTGGAATTTAATTAATTATTTCAATTAATTCGAAAATGGATTTATGACATCAGCATGATGTCATGCTGATGTCAGCAGTCACCAGGGGTTGACTGGGTCAAACTGACGCGTGGGTCTAGTGGGACCCACCTGTCATACTCTGTTTGGTTAATTAGGGTTTTGTTAAACTAATTACTATTTAATTAAACTAACTAGTTAATTAGATTAATTAAACAGGATTAATTAACTTAATTAATTAATAATTAATTTTATTTACTTATTTATTATTATTATTATTTTTATTCTTTTTTTTACGTTCTGGAGGGAGGGGCTTAACGAGCACTAGGTTTCGGGCGCAAGGGCACGGCCACGAGCGCCCGATGGAACGAGCACGACCGCTAGCCTCGGGCGAGACCAGCGGCGCGACGGGGGCCGGTCCAGCTGGCGGCGGTGAGGCGGGCTGGGCGAGGCGGGGCGCTGGACCGGGCGATGGCGACGAGTCCGGCGAGGGACGGAGCCCCAAGGCGGCAAGCAGCGGGGGCCGAGGCGGAACGCGGCGGCTTGGCGATGGAGTCGGGTGGAGGCGACGAGGACACGGGCACGCACGCGCGGCAACCGGGGCGGTGCGGAGCGCGAGCCGCAGCAGGGTGCGGCCAGGTACGCGGCAGCTGCGGTCGCCGGTGGCAGCAGTACGGGAGGAGAAGCAGGGGCGGCCGCAGGCATCGCCGGGTGTGGCGTGGACGCGTCGAGACAAGGCGCGGGCGAGCTCAGCCGAAGCGCGGGGCTACGGACACGCGCGGGCGGCGCGTGCAGGGCTCAGCCAGGCACGGCCGGAGCGTAGCAGGGGCGCGGTGAGGTCGCGGTGAATCAGTACGGCACGGGCGCGTTCGATCTGTAGGGAAGAGAGGAATGGAGGACGGCGGCTCAGATCGAGGAGCAGGGACGGGGCAGCGTGCTCGGGGAAGGTTGGGGGGACGACGTGGATGACTTGCAACAGGGAAGCACACCAGTGTGGGAGCTCCTGGCGCCGGCGCGGTCCAGTGGCGGGGAGGGGGCGACGACGATTGGCGGCGACCTCCGATGGGATCGGGGGTTTGCCCCGATCCAGATCCAATCGAGGGAGTGGGGCGGAGAGTGGGCGAGTGGGCGACGGGGGTGGTTAGGGTTTCGGGGGTAATGGATAAGGGGAGGGGGTGGCCGGCCGGCTGGGCCTGGTGGGTGAATTGGGCCGGCCCGTTGGGTCTGTTGGCCCGGGGGGGTCTTTCTCCCTTTGCTTGTTTTCTGTTTGTTTCTTTCTTTTATTTATTTTTTTCTTTTCTGTTTAATTTAGTTTTAGGGCATTTAGGCATTTTGTAAAATTGTGTCCTCTACACCATAAATACCAGTGCAATATTTGGCATCCACCGAACATTTTGTTTTAATATTTGAAAACTTTTGTCGCTTGACTTATTTAGGATTTAGATTCGAAATGGTTTGAACTAACGAAAGCTTAGCAACAGTAATCAAAAGATGTCATGGCATCATTAGGAGAGTTTTACTGTAGCCTAATTATCCGGGCATTACAAATCTCCTCCACTACAAGAAATCTCGTCCCGAGATTTAGGAGGTAGAAGGAAACAACGCTGGGTATTCATCACGCAGGAGATCATCGCGTTCCCAAGTAGCTTCGTCTTTAGAGTGATTCGACCACTGAACCTTGAGGAACTTGATCGCCTTCTGACATGTGCGGCATTCAGCTTGGTCAAGAATGCGGACCGGATGCTCTTTATAGGAGAGGTCCTGTTGCAATTCGATCACTTCATGGTCCACTGCTCGGATTGGGTCCTTGAAGCAGCGTCGAAGTTGCGACACGTGGAACACATCATGAACCTGAGAAAGGTTTGACGGAAGCTCCAGTTGATATGCCACTTTTCCACGCCTCTCGAGAATAGTGAAAGGACCAATATAGCGGGGAGCTAGCTTTCCTTTGATCCTGAAGCGGTGTGCACCCTTCATCGGTGTAACTCGAAGATAAGCCTTTTCGCCAGGTTGATAGACCATGTCTTTATGACGACGGTCATAATTACTCTTTTGGCGTGACTGAGCAGTCTTGAGATTCTGGCGAATAATGCGGACTTGTTCTTCGGCATGTTGGATAATATCCGGACCAAAGAGTGGACGTTCCCTAGTTTCTAACCAGTTCAGAGGGGTTCGACACTTCCGTCCATATAACACTTCGAACGGGGCCATCTTCAGACTAGCTTGATAGCTATTATTATAAGAGAACTCAGCATACGAGAGAGATTCCTCCCACTTCTTGCTGAATGAAATAACACAAGCTCGAAGCATGTCTTCGAGAACTTGGTTGACACGTTCAACTTGCGCTTGTGACTGCAGGTGAAACGCAGTACTGAAAGACAAGTGAGTCCCCATAGCTTCTTGGAAACTTGCCCAGAATCTTGAAGTGAATAAGCTGCCACGGTCCAAACTTATAACCAGTGGAATACCGTGAAGTGAAACAATTCTGGACATGTAGAGAGTTGTAAGCTGACTAGCAGTGATCGTTTCTTTGACCGCCAGAAAATGGCAACTTTAGAAAGCCGGTCAATGACGATAAGAATAGCATCATTACCTTTCTGCGATTTGGGAAAACCAGTGACGAAGTCCATTTCAACATGGTCCCATTTCCATTCAGGAATAGAGATAGGTTGCAGAGTTCCAGCAGGCCTTTGATGTTCTGCTTTTATACGACAGCAAACGTCACACTCGGCAACATAGTGAACAATGTCTTGCTTCATGTTAGACCACCAGAATCTTTGATGAATGTCCTGGTACATCTTTGTACTACCAGGATGGATACATAGGGGTGTATCATGAGCTTCTTTCATAACTTTCTGAGTCATATCTAGGTCTTTCTCCTTATACAGCACCACTAGGCGGCCTTTGAAGTACAAGGCGCCATCATCAGCAATAGTGAAGAATGAGGGCTTCCCTTCTTTGAGGTAGTGCTTAATCTTGTGGGCTTCAGAGCATATCCCTGTATTGTCTTGATGGAGCTCACGAGATCGGGTTCGACAGCCAGGGTATAGAGGGAACCCTGGGAAACAACACAGAGATTCATCTTGCGAAACTCCTTAGGAGGGGGAGCGAGTGCACCAGGAGGAACAATATGGAGGTTCAGCTTTCTGAATTCTTCCACAAGCGAGGGCTGAACTTTATGAACCTGGAGGTGGTTGCAGTAAGACTTGCGGCTTAAGGCATCAGCCATTACATTAGCCTTGCCTGGTGTATAGGAAATACCCAAGTCAAAGTCTGCTACAGTCTCCATCCATCTCTGCTGACGGAGGTTCAGGTCTGGCTAAGTAAACAGATACTTCAGACTTTGGTGGTCAGTGAAGATCTCGCAACGATTACCGAGAAGGTAATGTCGCCACTGCTTCAGTGCATGGATGACAGCAGCAAGCTCGATGTCGTGAACTGGGTAGTTCTCTTTGTGAGGGCACAATTGACGAGAGGCATAAGCAATCACTCTGCGCTCTTGCATTAGGACACAGCCTAATCCTTGACGGGAAGTGTCGCAATAAATGACGAAGTCCTTCTTAGTATCAGGTGGAGCTAGGGCTGGGGCAGAAGTCAACTTGTCCTTGAGTGTCTGGAAGCTTTCCTGACATTTGTCTGTCCATTGGAACTTGACGCCCTTATGCAACAAGTTAGTCAGAGGCCTGGCAATCTTGGAGAAGTTCTCGACGAATCGACGGCAATAGCTGGCGAGACCGAGAAAACTTCTGACTTGCTTGACATTCTTCGGAGGAGTCCAGTCAAGAATAGCCTGAACTCGTTCAGGGTTAACGGCAATACCATCCTTAGAGATGACATGTCCAAGATAGGTTACTTTGGGAAGCCAGAATTCACATTTGGAGAACTTGGCGTATAGCTGATGCTCTCGTAGCTTTTCCAGCACAAGACGAAGATGTTCAGCATGTTCTTCTTCATTCTTGGAAAATACCAGGATATCATCCAGATAAACCACGACGAACTTGTTGAGGTAATCCATGAATATATAGTTCATTAGGCGAGAGAAGGTGGCTGGAGCATTGGTTAAGCCGAATGACATGACAGTGTACTCGTATGAACCATATCGAGTCACAAAGGCGGTCTTTGGGATATCCTCTTCACGAACACGGATCTGGTGGTAACCCAACCTCAAGTCGAGTTTAGAGAACACTGATGAACCAGCCAATTGATCATACATATCATTGATCCGAGGAAGAGGATACTTGTTCTGAATGGTAGCTTGGTCTATAGGACGGTAGTCTTGTACCAATCGGTTTGTCCCATCCTTCTTCTTGACAAAGAGAGAAGGTGCTCCCCAAGGAGAGCAACTTGGGCGAATGAAACCATTTTGAAGAGACTTGTCGATTTCCTCCTTAAGCTCAAGGAGTTCATGCGGCGGCATCTTGTAGGGTCGCTCGGCAATAGGAGTGGTGCCTGGTTTCAAGTCGATGACGAATTTGACAGCCCTAGCGGGGGGAATCCCTGGAAGTTCTTGAGGAAAGACGTTGAGGAAATCACGCACGACAGGAATGTTTTCAATGCCCTCGAGTGGTGCGGCGTTCAATGCATTCAAGGCATAGAGCCTTGCCTCGGCATTCTGAACCAGATGAGCATTGTAGCTTATTATTTCATCGGAAGGGTGTAGCAGATGGACGGTCTTGGTTGCGCAAACGATAGAAGCAATATGCGCTTTTAACCAATTCATTCCCAGAATGAGATCAATGCTACAGGACTTTAGTATGATGGGAGAGACAAGGAATTCCAGTCCTTCGATTTCTACGGGAACGTTGTTACAAACCATGGAGGTTCGACATTGGCCCGCAGGGGTGTGCACTAATAGTGAAGTGTTCATGTCCTCACATTTAATGTCGTGCAGGCATGCAAAATCTTCTGACATGAATGAATGCGATGCACCTGTATGAAATAAAACGGATGCTGGTACTGAATTTACGAGGAGTGTACCCATCACGGTAGCAGGCTGGTCTTGAGCTTCGTTCAGATCAACGTGGTTGGCATGAACACGACCATAGGACTTGGCATTGTTGTTGCAGTTCTGGTTGCTTCCACGGCCAGTTGCTGGAAGGGCCAGTTGATTCTGGTTCTGGTTGCATTCCCTAGCATGGTGCCCTGGTTGTCCACACCTGAAGCACAAACCATTATAGGGAGTGGGGACAGGAGCTCCGGGTGGTGGAGCTAGAAGTTTTGGCTGCCTAGTTGGAGCAGTAGGCAGACAAGGTGCAACATAGGACTGCCTTGGGGCAGGTGCATTCGGCTGGTACATGCTGTTGGGATTCCATATCTTGCACTTCTGCGAGGACGGGCCCGAAGATGAGCCCGTGTCACGGTTGCGCCTGTGAGAGCTCTGGTATTCCTGTAGACCAGTTTCGACATTGATGGCCTTGTTCACCAAGGTGGCAAAATCATCAAAGTCATGCACTAGAAGTGCGAGCTTGATGTCAGCTTGAAGGCCATCACGGAACTTCTCATGCCGGCGTGCATGAGTTGCAATGTCTTCTTCAGCATAGCGAGACAAGTCCAGAAACTCCCGCTGATAAGCTTCAACAGTTTTGTTGCCCTGGGTGAGGTTGCGGAACTCACGCTTCTTCTGGTCCATGACTCTCTAAGGAATGAAGCGGGCACGGAAAGCAGCTTGGAAGTCTGGCCAGGTGATGAGGGTTCCAACTGGTAGAGTACGCCTGTGGCTGTCCAACCATTGAGCCGCGGGTCCCTTCAGAAAGAAGGAAGCAAAGGTGACATAGCTGGCAGGGGATACATTAGCAGACTCCATCTCATAGGTGATGTCACGGAGCCAGTCATCAGCATCCAGAGGCTGAGTTGAGCTGCGGTACATAGTTGGGTTCAGTCGCATGAAATCATGCAGAGTTACTAGGGCTGGCTGCTGGTTCATATTGGGGCGAGGAAACTGAGCCATCATGTTCTCCATGAACTCGCAATTCATCTCAAGCTGTTGGATCATACCAGCCATGTACTCGGGTGGTGGTGGGAAGTTGCCACCACAACCATGACCACCTGGTCTAACCATCCTGCTAATATATAACAGGGGTAGTTCAGCATTGAGAAATTTGTAAAGACAAGAATCATTCATGATGAAACAGGCATAATGAAAGCAGCACGATAGATACCACATAATAGTCGGCATATCTTACAAAAGAGATCATGCATAGAGTTCGGTACACAAAGTTCAGTACATAGACTAAGACATCATAGGCGGCACGCAGGCTCGCGGCGAATGCATCTAACACTAATAAGCAAGTCTACATCAGTCCCACGCGACACTGCAGAGGTAACTGTAGCCTGAAAGCTGGTAGTGTGGCAACTGGTACACCACGTTGGCAACCTGGGGCCCGCGGGTACTCTGGTGCTGAACCCGACGCTCAGGCGGCAAAAGAGGACAAAGTGCGGGAGAGTAGCCTCCCACCTCTGGCCAACCGACACCCTGGGGCATCACGGTCCTGGCTGGGTAGATAGCAGAACGTGGCAGCTCCCCAGATCCGACAAAGGGGTGCAACGTCGTCAGAGCACGGTAGAGGTGCTGAGGAGTGGTGTACAACTCGTGGCGAAGAGCTCGGTTAGCTCGATCCAGCCCATCCGCATGCAGAACCAGGTTCTGATGGTAGAAGGGCTCTCGGGTGACAGTGGAGTAGGCAGCAGTGTAGTAGCCCTCCGCACCAACATCAGATGCGATAGCGATGTGCCTGAAGGGGGAGGTGTCCAACTCCCGGTACTCCCAACGAAGACGTGTTAGAGCAGCATAGGCAGCATCGTGAACTACCATATCGATGGTCACTCCAACACCATAAGCGGTGTGCAGCACAGTAGTGGAGTCATACTCCCGAGAGTAGAGGTGGACGATGGCACGGTACTACTCCTGGTTAAAGTCCTGGTACTCCTCGGAGAAGGTGTACTCGGGGTGCCAGCGATAACCCAGATAGGTCATCATCTCAGCTAGCACGGCCGGTGATCCCGAGGCACCAATGGCCGTCGTGTGGCGCACGACCTGCCTCGTGGGTTCCATCTGAAAGCAAAGATGTTTCAAAGGAGTCAAATGACAGTGTGGAAATTGTTCAAAACACTATACTAAGGAATAACTATGGCTTTTATCCAACTGTGTGGTGAATGTCGTCACAGTACCCTAGTGTTAGAGTTAGTAAATTTGTTTAACCCGAGTAGAAGAGAGTTCAGAGTCCTAGAGTAAAGGTCGAGGAGTAAAAGATCCTAGTACCACCCGATGGAGACGTGGGCCCGTAAGGCACACAACCAAGTTAGTAAAAGTTTTTGCAATGTCTAGACTCGACTTCGGCCAACGAGTGTGGAAGGGGGATTCCTACAGGCAGTCGGCTCTTATACCAACTTGTGACGCCCCCGATTCAATCGTACACTAATCATGCACGCAAATGTGTACGATCAAGATCAGGGACTCACGGGAAGATATCACAACACAACTCTACAAATAAAATAAGTCACACAAGCATCATAATACAAGCCAGGGGCCTCGAGGGCTCGAATACAAGTGCTCGATCATAGACGAGTCAACGGAAGCAACAATATCTGAGTACAGACATAAGTTAAACAAGGTTTCCATAAGATGGATAGCACAAACTGGGATACAACCGAAAGAGGCGCAGGCCTCCTGCCTGGGATCCTCCTAACTACTCCTGGTCGTCGTCAGCGGGCTGCACCTAGTAGTAGGCACCTCTTGTGTAGAAGGAGTCATCGTCGACGGTGGCGTCTGGATCCTGGGCTCCATTGTCTGGTCGCAGCAATCGAGTAGAGAAATGGGGGAAAGGGGAAACAAGGCAACCGTGAGTACTCATCCAAAGTACTCGCAAGCAAGGAGCTACACTACATATGCATGGATATATGTGTACGGGGCCATATCAGTGGACTGAACTACAGAATGCCAGAACAAGAGGGGGATAGCTAATCCTGTCGAAGACTACACTTCTGGCAGCCTCCGTCTTGCAGCATAAAGAAGAGAGTAGACTAAAGTCCTCCAAGTAGCATCACATAGCATAATTCTACCCGGCGATCCCCTCCTCGATGCCTTGTTAGAGAGCGATCACCGGGTTGTATCTGGCACTTGGAAGGGTGTGTTTTATTAAGTATCCGGTTCTAGTTGTCATAAGGTCAAGGTACAACTCCAAGTCGTCATGTTACCGAAGATCACGGCTATTCGAATAGATTAACTTCCCTGCAGGGGTGCACCACATAACCCAACACGCTTGATCCCATTTGGCCGGACACACTTTCCTGGGTCATGCCCGGCCTTGGAAGATCAACACGTCGCAGCCTCACCTAGGCACAACGGAGAGGTCAGCACGCCGGTCTAAACCTAAGCGCACAGGGGTCTGGGCCCATCGCCCTGAGCACACCTGCACGTTGCGTGGGCGGCCGGAAGCAGACCTAGCCTTGTGGCGTTCCAGTCCAATCCGGTGAGCGCCGCTCAGTCGCTGACGTCAGGAAGTGCTTCGGTTGATACCACGTCGTCGAGTGCCCATAACTCTTCTCGCGACGTTGGTTAGTGCGTATAAACCAAATGGCCAGACTCAGATCAAATACCAAGATCTCATTAAGCGTGTTAAGTATCCGCGAACGCCGACCAGGGTCAGGCCCACCTCTCTCCTAGGTTGCCCCAACCTGCCTTGTCGCTCCGCCATAAAGATCCACTCGCGGGTACTCCTACGAGCCGACCCATCTTTGGTCACCACATGTATCATGTATAAGTATAGCATATACCCGTGATCACCTCCCGAGTGATCACAGCCCGATAGTATAGCACAGCAGACGGACAAGAATGTAGGGCCACTGATGAACTCTAGCACCCTATACTAAGCAGTAGGATAGAAGTGTTGGAAATATGCCCTAGAGGCAATAATAAATTGATTATTATTATATTTCCTTGTTCATGATAATCGTTTATTATCCATGCTAGAATTGTATTGATAGGAAACTCAGATACATGTGTGGATACATAGACAACACCATGTCCCTAGTAAGCCTCTAGTTGACTAGCTCGTTGATCAATAGATGGTTACGGTTTCCTGACCATGGACATTGGATGTCGTTGATAACGGGATCACATCATTAGGAGAATGATGTGATGGGCAAGACCCAATCCTAAGCCTAGCACAAGATCATGTAGTTCGTATGCTAAAGCTTTTCTAATGTCAAGTATCATTTCCTTAGACCATGAGATTGTGCAACTCCCGGATACCGTAGGAGTGCTTTGGGTGTGCCAAACGTCACAACGTAACCGGGTGGCTATAAAGGTACACTACAGGTATCTCCGAAAGTGTCTGTTGGGTTGGCACGAATCGAGACTGGGATTTGTCACTCCGTGTGACGGAGAGGTATCTCTGGGCCCACTCGGTAGGACATCATCATAATGTGCACAATGTGATCAAGGAGTTGATCACGGGATGATGTGTTGCGGAACAAGTAAAAGAGACTTGCCGGTAACGAGATTGAACAAGGTATCGGGATACCGACGATCGAATCTCGGGCAAGTATCGTATCGATAGACAAAGGGAATTGTATACGGGATTGATTAAGTCCTTGACATCGTGGTTCATCCGATGAGATCATCGTGGAACATGTGGGAGCCAACATGGGTATCCAGATCCCGCTGTTGGTTATTGACCGGAGAACGTCTCGGTCATGTCTGCGTGACTCCCGAACCCGTAGGGTCTACACACTTAAGGTTCGATGACGCAAGGGTTATAAAGGAAGTTTGTATGTGGTTACCGAATGTTGTTCGGAGTCCCGGATGAGATCCCGGACGTCACGAGGAGTTCCGGAATGGTCCAGAGGTAAAGATTTATATATGGGAAGTCCTGTTTTGGTCACCGAAAGGGTTTCGGGTTTTATCGGTAACGTACCGAGACCACCAGGAGGGTCCCGGGGGTCCACCAAGTGGGACCACCGGCCCCGGAGGGCTGCATGGGCCACATGTGGGAGGGGACCAGCCCCATGTGGGCTGGTGCGCGCCCCACAAGTGCCCAAGGCGCCTAGGGTTTGGGGGAACCCTAGAAGGGGGCGCCCCCCCTTGCCTTGGGGGGCAAGCCACCCCCTCCTGGCCGCCGCCCCCTCCTCAGATGGGATCTGAGGGGGCCGGCCCCCCTCTCCCTTGCCCCTATATATATGAAGGGGGTGGGAGGGCAACCGCACCATTGTGCTGGCGCAGCCCTCCCCCTCTCCCAAGTTCTTCTCCTCTCCCGCGGTGCTTGGCGAAGCCCTGCAGGATTGCCACGCTCCTCCACCACCACCACACCGTTGTGTTGCTGCTGGATGGAGTCTTCCTCAACCTCTCCCTCTCTCCTTGCTGGATCAAGGCATGGGAGACGTCACCGGGCTGTACGTGTGTTGAACGCGGAGGTGCCGTCCGTTCGGCACTAGGATCATCGGTGATTTGGATCACGACGAGTACGACTCCATCAACCCCGTTCACTTGGACGCTTCCGCTTAGCGATCTACAAGGGTATGTAGATGCACTCTCCTCCCCTCGTTGCTGGTTTATCCATAGATAGATCTTGGTGACACGTAGGAAAATTTTGAATTTCTGCTACGTTCCCCAACAGTGGTATCAGAGCTAGGTCTATTGCGTAGATTCCATGCACGAGTAGAACACAAAGTAGTTGTGGGCGTTGATTTTGTTCAATATGCTTACCGTTACTAGTCAATCTTGATTCGGAGGCATTGTGGGATGAAGCGGCCCGGACCGACCTTACACGTACACTTACGTGAGACAGGTTCCACCGACTGACATGCACTAGTTGCATAAGGTGGATAGCGGGTGCCAGTCTCTCCCACTTTAGTCGGATCGGATTCGATGAAAAGGGTCCTTATGAAGGGTAAATAGCAATTGACATATCACGTTGTGGTTTTGTGTAGGTAAGAAACGTTCTTGCTAGAAACCCATAGCAGCCACGTAAAACATGCAAACAACAATTAGAGGACGTCTAACTTGTTTTTGCAGGGTATGCCATGTGATGTGATATGGCCAGAGGATGTGATGTATGATATATGTGATGTATGAGATGATCATGTTCTTGTAATAGGAATCACGACTTGCATGTCGATGAGTATGACAACCGGCAGGAGCCATAGGAGTTGTCTTTAATTTATTTATGACCTGCGTGTCAACATAAACGTCATGTAATTACTTTACTTTATTGCTAACCATTAGCCATAGTAGTAGAAGTAATAGTTGACGAGACAACTTCACGGAGATCATGATGATGAAGATCATGGTGTCATGCCGGTGACGATGATGATCATGGAGCCCCAAAGATGGAGATCGAAAGGAGCAAAGTGATGATGGCCATATCATGTCACTATTTGATTGCATGTGATGTGTATCATGTTTTTGCATATTCTTTGCTTAGAACGACGGTAGTAAATAAGATGATCCCTCATTAAAATTTCAAGAAAGTGTTCCCCCTAACTGTGCACCGTTGCGAAAGTTCGTCGTTTCGAAGCACCACGTGATGATCGGGTGTGATAGATTCTTACGTTCGAATACAACGGGTGTTGACGAGCCTAGCATGTACAGACATGGCCTCGGAACACATGCAAACATTTAGGTTGACTTTACGAGCCTAGCATGTACAGACATGGCCTCGGAACACAAGAGACCGAAAGGTCGAGCATGAGTCGTATGGTAGATACGATCAACATGAAGATGTTCACCGATGATGACTAGTTCGTCTCACGTGATGATCGGACACGGCCTAGTTGACTCGGATCATGTAACCACTTAGATGACGAAAGGGATGTCTAGCTGAGTGGGAGTTCATAAGATGAACTTAATTATCCTAAACATAGTCAAAAGATCTTTGCAAATTATGTCGTAAGCTCGCGCTTTAGTTCTACTGTTTTAGATATGTTCCTAGAGAAAATATAGTTGAAAGTTGATAGTAGCAATTATGCGGACACTAGAAGGCTTGTGTCCTTAATGCACCGCTCGGTGTGCTGGACCTCGAACGTGGTCTGTGGATGTTGCGAACATCTGACATACACGCTTTGATGACTACATGATAGTTCGGTAATGATAAATGGTTTAGAATTGAGGCACCGAAGACATTTTTGAAATGGCGCGGAACATATGAGATGTTTCGAGGGCTGAAATTGGGATTTCAGGCTCGTGCCCACGTCAAGAGGTATAAGACCTCCGGCGATTTTCTTGGCCTGCAAACTAAGGGAGAAAAGCTCAATCGTTGAGCTTGTGCTCAGATTGTCTGAGTACAACAATCACTTGAAACGAGTGGGAGTTGATCTTCCAGATAAGATAGTGATGTTTCTCCAAAGTCATTGCCACCAAGCTGCTAGAGCTTCGTAATGAACTATAACATATCAGGGATAGATATGATGATCCTTGAAATATTCGCGATGTTTGACACCGCGAAAGTAGAAATCAAGAAGGAGCATCAATTGTTGATGGTTAGTCAAACCACTAGTTTCAAGAAGGGCAAGGGCAAGAAGGGATACTTCATGGAACGGCAAATCAGCTGCTGCTCTAGTGGAGAAACCCAAGGTTGAACCCAAACCCGAGACTTAGTGCTTCTGTAATAAGGGGAACATCCACTAGAGCAGAATTACCCTAGATATTCGGTAGATGAGAAGGCTGTCAATAGAAGTATATTGGATATACATTATGTGAATGTGTACTTTAATAGTACTCCTAGTAGCATCAGGGTATTAGATACCGGTTCGGTTGCTAAGTGTTAGTAACTCGAAATAAAAGCTACGGAATAAATGGAGACTTGCTAAAGGTGAGCTGACGAGATGTGTTGGAAGTGTTTCCAAGGTTGATGTGATCAAGCATCGCACGCTCCCTCTACCATCGAGATTGGTGTTAAACCTAAATAATTGTTATTTGGTGTTTGCGTTGAGCATAGACATGATTGGATTATGTCTATCGCAATACGGTTATTCATTTAAGGAGAATAATGGTTACTCTATTTATTTGAATAATACCTTCAATGGTCTTGCACCTAAAATGAATGGTTTATTGAATCTCGATCATAGTGATACACATGTTCATGCCAAAAGATATAAGATAGTAATGATAGTACCACCTACTTGTGGCACTGCCATGTAAGTCATATTGGTATAAAACGCATGAAGAAGCTCCATGTTGATGGATCTTTGGACTCACTCATTTATGAAAAGATTGAGACATGTGAAACATGTCTATTGGTATATACGCATGAAGAAACTCCATGCAGATGGACCGTTTGGACTCACTTGATTTTGAATCGCTTGAGACATGCAGATCATACCACATGGGCAAGATGACTGGAAGCTTCGGTTTCCGTAAAATGGAACAAGAAAGCAACTTGTTGGAAGTAACACATTTTGATGTGTGCAGTCCAATGAGTGTTGAGGCACGCAGTGGATATCATTATGCTCGTACTTCCCAGATGATTTGAGTAGATACTGAGCATATTTACTTGATGAAACACAAGACTGAATTATTGAATGGCTCAAGTAATTTCAGAATGAAGTTGAATATTGTCGTGACAA
Organism: Aegilops umbellulata; assembly: GCA_032464435.1. NCBI lineage: Eukaryota > Viridiplantae > Streptophyta > Magnoliopsida > Poales > Poaceae > Aegilops > Aegilops umbellulata. The sequence continues at coordinate 227,426,261 of CP136056.1, read as the reverse complement.
GAGGATAAAATATCTATGATATGATCATAGAGATGAATACCTGAGTTGCGAGTTTGGTACACAATTGAGACATTGTGGAAATTGTTTCACAGCTAATACCGTCTGGAACACCATAGTATGATGGTGTGTCCGAACATCATAGTTGCACGCTATTAGATATGGAGCATACCATGATGTCTCTTATCGAATTACCACGATAGTTTATGGGATAGGCATTAGAGACAACCGCATTCACTTTAAATAGGGCACCACGTAATTCCGATGAGATGACACCGTATGAACTATGGTTTAGAGAAACCTAAGCTGTCATTTCTTAAAAGTTTGGGGCTGCGACGCTTATATGAAAAAGTTTTAGGCTGATAAGCTCGAACCCAAAGCGGATAAAAGCATATTCATAGGACACCCAAAATAGTTGGGTATACCTCCTGTCTCAGATCCGAAAGCAATAGGGATTGTTTCTAGAATCGGGTCCTTTCTCGAGGAAAAGTTTCTCTCGGAAGAATTGAGTGGGAGGATGGTGGAGACTTGATGAGGTTATGGAACCGTCACATCAACTAGTGTGTAGCAGGGCACAGGAGTTGTTCCTATGGCACCTACACCAATTGAAGTGGAAGCTTATGATAGTGATCATGAGACTTCGGATCAAGTCACTCCCAAACCTCGTAGGACGACAAGGATGTGTACTGCTTCAGAGTGGTACGTAATCCTGTCTTGGAAGTTATGTTGCTAGACAACAATGAACCTACAAGCTATGGAGAAGCGATGGTGGGCCTGGATTCCAAGAATGGCTCGAGGCCATAAAATCCGAGAGAGAATCCATATATGAAAACAAAGTGTAGACTTTGGAAGAACTACTTGATGGTCGTGAGGCTGTTGAGTACAGATGGATTTTAAAAGGAAGACGGACAATGATGGTAAGTATCACCATTAGTAAAGCTCGACTTGTCATTAAGATGTTTTCCGACAAGTTCAAGGAGTTGACTGCGATGAGACTTTCTCACTCGTAGCGATGCTAAGAGTCTGTTGGAATTATGTTAGCGATTGCTGCATTATTTATGAAGTCGTGCAGATAGGATGTCAAAACAACATTTCCTCGACGATTTTCTTGAGGAAAGGTTGAATGTGATACAACCAGAAGATTTTTGTCAATCCTGAAAGATGCTAACAAGTATGCCAAGCTCCAGCAATCCTTCTAAGGACTGGAGTAAGCATCTCGGAGTTGGAATGTACGCTTTGATGAGATGATCAAAGATTTGGGTTTATACAAAGTTTATGAGAAACTTGTATTTCCAAAGAAGTGAGTGGGAGCACTATAGAATTTCTGATGAGTATATGTTGTTGACATATTGTTTATCAGAAATGATGTAGAATTTCTGGAAGGCATATAGGGTTGTTTGAAAAGTGTTTTTCAATGGAAAACCTGGATTAAGCTACTTGAACATTGAGCATCAAGATCTATAAGGATAGATCAAAATCGCTTAATAGTACTTTCAAACGAACACATACCATGACAAGATTTTGAAGGAGTTCAAAAATAGATCAGCAAAGGAGTTCTCGGCTGTGTTACAAGGTGTGAGTATTGATCAAGACTCAAGACATGACCACGGCAGAATAGAAAGGACGAAGGTCGTCCCCTATGCTTTAGTCGTAGGCTCTAAAGTATGCTATGTTATGTATCGCACCTGAAGTGTGCCAAACCATGAGTCAGTCAAGGGGTACAAGTGTGATCTAGAAATGGATCACAGGACAACGGTCAAAGTTATCCTTAGTAACTAGTGGACTAAGGAATTTTCTCAATTATGGAAGTGGTAAAAGAGTTCGTCGTAAAGGGTTACGCCGATGCAAGCTTTGACACTAATCCAGATTATTCTGAGTAGTAAACTGGATTCGTATAGTAGAACAGTTATTTGGAATAGCACCAAATAGAGCGTGGTAACTGCATCTAGGAGATGACATAGATATTTGTAAAGCACACACGGATCTGAAAGGATCAGACCTGTTGACTATAACCTCTCTCACAAGCATAACATGATCAAACCCAGAACTCTTGGGTGTTAGTCACATAGGGATGTGACCTTGAGTGTTAATCACATATCGATATGAACTAGATTATTGACTCTAGTGCAAGTGGGAGACTGTTGGAAATATGCCCTAGAGGCAATAATAAATTGATTATTATTATATTTCCTTGTTCATGATAATCGTTTATTATTCATGCTAGAATTGTATTGATAGGAAACTCAGATACATGTGTGGATACATAGACAACACCATGTCCGTAGTAAGCCTCTAGTTGACTAGCTCGTTGATCAATAGATGGTTACGGTTTCCTGACCATGGACACTGGATGTCCTTGATAACGGGATCACATCATTAGGAGAATGATGTGATGGACAAGACCCAATCCTAAGCCTAGCACAAGATCATGTAGTTCGTATGCTAAAGCTTTTCTAATGTCAAGTATCGTTTCCTTAGACCATGAGATTGTGCAACTCCCGGATACCGTAGGAGTGCTTTGGGTGTGCCAAACGTCACAACATAACTGGGTGGCTATAAAGGTACACTACAGGTATCTCCGAAAGTGTCTGTTGGGTTGGCACGAATCGAGACTGGGATTTGTCACTCCGTGTGACGGAGAGGTATCTCTGGGCCCACTCGGTAGGACATCATCATAATGTGCACAATGTGATCAAGGAGTTGATCACGGGATGATGTGTTGCGGAACGAGTAAAAGAGACTTGCCGGTAACGAGATTGAACAAGGTATCGGGATACCGACGATCGAATCTCGGGCAAGTATCGTACCGATAGACAAAGTGAAATGTATACGGGATTGATTAAGTCCTTGACATCGTGGTTCATCCGATGAGATCATCGTGGAACATGTGGGAGCCAACATGGGTATCCAGATCCCGCTGTTGGTTATTGACCGGAGAACATCTCGGTCATGTCTGCGTGACTCCCGAACCCGTAGGGTCTACACACTTAAGGTTCGATGACGCAAGGGTTATAAAGGAAGTTTGTATGTGGTTACCGAATGTTGTTCGGAGTCCCGTATGAGATCCCGGACGTCACGAGAAGTTCCGGAATGGTCCGGAGGTAAAGATTTATATATGGGAAGTCCTGTTTTGGTCACCGAAAGGGTTTCGGGTTTTATCAGTAACGTACCGGGACCACGAGGAGGGTCCCGGGGGTCCACTAAGTGGGACCACCGGCCCCGGAGGGCTGCATGGGCCACATGTGGGAGGGGACCAGCCCCAGGTGGGCTGGTGCGCGCCCCACAAGGGCCCAAGGCGCCTAGGGTTTGGGGGAACCCTAGAAGGGGGGCGCCCCCCTTGCCTTGGGGCGCAAGCCACCCCCTCCTGGCCGCCGTCCCCTCCTCAGATGGGATCTGAGGGGGCCGGCCCCCCTCTCCCTTGCCCCTATATATATGAAGGGGGTGGGAGGGCAACCACACCATTGTGCTGGCGCAGCCCTCCCCCTCTCCCAAGTTCTTCTCCTCTCCCGCGGTGCTTGGCGAAGCCCTGCAGGATTGCCACGCTCCTCCACCACCACCACGCCATTGTGTTGCTGCTGGATGGAGTCTTCCTCAACCTCTCCCTCTCTCCTTGCTGGATCAAGGCATGGGAGACGTCACCAGGCTGTACGTGTGTTGAACGCAGAGGTGCCGTCCGTTCGGCACTAGGATCATCGGTGATTTGGATCACGACGAGTACGACTCCATCAACCCCGTTCACTTGAACGCTTCCGCTTAGCGATCTACAAGGGTATGTAGATGCACTCTCCTTCCTCTTGTTGCTGGTTTGTCCATAGATAGATCTTGGTGACACGTAGGAAAATTTTGAATTTCTGCTACGTTCCCCAACAGTGGTATCAGAGCTAGGTCTATTGCGTAGATTCCATGCACGAGTAGAACACAAAGTAGTTGTGGGCGTTGATTTTGTTCAATATGCTTACCGTTACTAGTCAATCTTGATTCGGCGGCATTGTGGGATGAAGCGGCCCGGACCGACCTTACACGTACACTTACGTGAGACAGGTTCCACCGACTGACATGCACTAGTTGCATAAGGTGGCTAGCGGGTGCCAGTCTCTCCCACTTTAGTCGGATCGGATTCGATGAAAAGGGTCCTTATGAAGGGTAAATAGCAATTGACATATCACGTTGTGGTTTTACGTAGGTAAGAAACGTTCTTGCTAGAAACCCATAGCAGCCACGTAAAACATGCAAACAACAATTAGAGGACGTCTAACTTGTTTTTGCAGGGTATGCCATGTGATGTGATATGGCCAGAGGATGTGATGTATGATATATGTGATGTATGAGATGATCATGTTCTTGTAATAGGAATCACGACTTGCATGTCGATGAGTATGACAACCGGCAGGAGCCATAGGAGTTGTCTTTAATTTATTTATGACCTGCGTGTCAACATAAACGTCATGTAATTACTTTACTTTATTGCTAACCGTTAGCCATAGTAGTAGAAGTAATAGTTCATGAGACAACTTCACGGAGATCATGATGATGAAGATCATGGTGTCATGCCGGTGACGATGATGATCATGGAGCCCCGAAGATGGAGATCGAAAGGAGCAAAGTGATGATGGCCATATCATGTCACTATTTGATTGCATGTGATGTGTATCATGTTTTTGCATCTTATTTGCTTAGAACGACGGTAGTAAATAAGATGATCCCTCATTAAAATTTCAAGAAAGTGTTCCCCCTAACTGTGCACCGTTGCGAAAGTTCGTCGTTTCGAAGCACCACGTGATGATCGGGTGTGATAGATTCTTACGTTCGAATACAACGGGTGTTGACGAGCCTAGCATGTACAGACATGGCCTCGGAACACATGCAAACACTTAGGTTGACTTGACGAGCCTAGCATGTACAGACATGGCCTCGGAACACAAGAGACCGAAAGGTCGAGCATGAGTCGTATGGTAGATACGATCAACATGAAGATGTTCACCGATGATGACTAGTCCGTCTCACGTGATGATCGGACACGGCCTAGTTGACTCGGATCATGTAATCACTTAGATGACGAAAGGGATGTCTAGCTGAGTGGGAGTTCATAAGATGAACTTAATTATCCTGAACATAGTCAAAAGATCTTTGCAAATTATGTCGTAAGCTCGCGCTTTAGTTCTACTGTTTTAGATATGTTCCTAGAGAAAATATAGTTGAAAGTTGATAGTAGCAATTATGCGGACAGTAGAAGGCTTGTGTCCTTAATGCACCGCTCGGTGTGCTGGACCTTGAACGTGGTCTGTGGATGTTGCGAACATCTGACATACACGCTTTGATGACTACATGATAGTTCGGTAATGATAAATGGTTTAGAATTGAGGCACGGAAGACATTTTTGAAATGGCGCGGAACATATGAGATGTTTCGAGGGCTGAAATTGGGATTCCAGGCTCGTGCCCACGTCAAGAGGTATAAGACCTCCGACGATTTTCTTGGCCTGCAAACTAAGGGAGAAAAGCTCAATCGTTGAGCTTGTGCTCAGATTGTCTGAGTACAACAATCACTTGAATCGAGTGGGAGTTGATCTTCCAGATAAGATAGTGATGTTTCTCCAAAGTCATTGCCACCAAGCTGCTAGAGCTTCGTAATGAACTATAACATATCAGGGATAGATATGATAATCCTTGAAATATTCGCGATGTTTGACACCGCGAAAGTAGAAATAAAGAAGGAGCATCAATTGTTGATGGTTAGTGAAACCACTAGTTTCAAGAAGGGCAAGGGCAAGAAGGGATACTTCATGAAACGGCAAATCAGCTGCTGCTCTAGTGGAGAAACCCAAGGTTGAACCCAAACCTGAGACTTAGTGCTTCTGTAATAAGGGGAACAACCACTAGAGCAGAATTACCCTAGATATTTGGTAGATGAGAAGGCTGTCGATAGAAGTATATTGGATATACATTATGTGAATGTGTACTTTAATAGTACTCCTAGTAGCATCAGGGTATTAGATACCGGTTCGGTTGCTAAGTGTTAGTAACTCGAAATAAAAGCTACGGAATAAATGGAGACTAGCTAAAGGTGAGCTGACGAGATGTGTTGGAAGTGTTTCCAAGGTTGATGTGATCAAGCATCGCACGCTCCCTCTACCATCGAGATTGGTGTTAAACCTAAATAATTGTTATTTGGTGTTTGCGTTGAGCATAGACATGATTGGATTATGTCTATCGCAATACGGTTATTCATTTAAGGAGAATAATGGTTACTCTATTTATTTGAATAATACCTTCAATGGTCTTGCACCTAAAATGAATGGTTTATTGAATCTTGATCATAGTGATACACATGTTCATGCCAAAAGATATAAGATAGTAATGATAGTACCACCTACTTGTGGCACTGCCATGTATGTCATATTGGTATAAAACGCATGAAGAAGCTCCATGTTGATGGATCTTTGGACTTACTCATTTATGAAAAGATTGAGACATGTGAACCATGTCTATTGGTATATACGCATGAAGAAACTCCATGCAGATGGACCGTTTGGACTCACTTGATTTTGAATCGCTTGAGACATGCAGATCATACCACATGGGCAAGATAACTGGAAGCTTCGGTTTCAGTAAAATGGAACAAGAAAGCAACTTGTTGGAAGTAACACATATTGATGTGTGCAGTCCAATGAGTGCTGAGGCACGCAGTGGATATCATTATGCTCTTACTTCCCAGATGATTTGAGTAGATACTGAGCATATTTACTTGATGAAACACAAGAATGAATTATTGAATGGCTCAAGTAATTTCAGAATGAAGTTGAATATCGTCGTGACAAGAGGATAAAATATCTATGATATGATCATAGAGATGAATATCTGAGTTGCGAGTTTGGTACACAATTGAGACATTGTGGAAATTGTTTCACAACTAATACCGTCTGGAACACCATAGTATGATGGTGTGTCCGAACATCATAGTTGCACCCTATTAGATATGGAGCATACCATGATGTCTCTTATCGAATTACCCCGATAGTTTATGGGATAGGCATTAGATACAACCGCATTCACTTTAAATAGGGCACCACGTAATTCCGATGAGATGACACCGTATGAACTATGGTTTAGAGAAACCTAAGCTGTCATTTCTTAAAAGTTTGGGGCTGCGACGCTTATATGAAAAAGTTTCAGGCTGATAAGCTCGAACCCAAAGAGGATAAATGCATCTTCATAGGACACCCAAAATAGTTGGGTATACCTCCTGTCTCAGATCCGAAAGCAATAGGGATTGTTTCTAGAATCGGGTCCTTTCTCGAGGAAAAGTTTCTCTCGGAAGAATTGAGTGGGAGGATGGTGGAGACTTTATGAGGTTATGGAACCGTCACTTCAACTAGTGTGTAGCAGGGCACAGTAGTTGTTCCTATGGCACCTACACCAATTGAAGTGGAAGCTTATGATAGTGATCATGAGACTTCGGATCAAGTCACTCCCAAACCTCGTAGGACGACAAGGATGTGTACTGCTTCAGAGTGGTACGTAATCCTGTCTTGGAAGTCATGTTGCTAGACAACAATGAACCTACAAGCTATGGAGAAGCGATGGTGGGCCCGGATTCCAAGAATGGCTCGAGGCCATAAAATCCGAGAGAGAATCCATATATGAAAACAAAGTGTAGACTTTGGAAGAACTACTTGATGGTCGTGAGGCTGTTGAGTACAGATGGATTTTAAAAGGAAGACGGACAATGATGGTAAGTATCACCATTAAGAAAGCTCGACTTGTCATTAAGATGTTTTCCGACAAGTTCAAGGAGTTGACTGCGATGAGACTTTCTCACTCGTAGCGATGCTAAGAGTCTGTTGGAATTATGTTAGCGATTGCTGCATTATTTATGAAGTCGTGCAGATAGGATGTCAAAACATCGTTTCCTCGACGATTTTCTTGAGGAAAGGTTGTATGTGATACAACCAGAAGATTTTTGTCAATCCTGAAAGATGCTAACAAGTATGCAAAGCTCCAACAATCCTTCTAAGGACTGGAGTAAGCATCTCGGAGTTGGAATGTACGCTTTGATGAGATGATCAAAGATTTGGGTTTATACAAAGTTTATGAGAAACTTGTATTTCCAAAGAAGTGAGTGGGAGCACTATAGAATTTCTGATGAGTATATGTTGTTGACATATTGTTTATCGGAAATGATGTAGAATTTCTGGAAGGCATATAGGGTTGTTTGAAAAGTGTTTTTCAATGGAAAACCTGGATTAAGCTACTTGAACATTGAGCATCAAGATCTATAAGGATAGATCAAAATCGCTTAATAGTACTTTCAAACGATAACATACCATGACAAGATTTTGAAGGAGTTCAAAAATAGATCAGCAAAGAAGGAGTTCTCGGCTGTGTTACAAGGTGTGAGTATTGAGCAAGACTCAAGACATGACCACGGCAGAATAGAAAGGACGAAGGTCGTCCCCTATGCTTTAGTCGTAGGCTCTAAAGTATGCTATGTTATGTACCGCACCTGAAGTGTGCCAAACCATGAGTCAGTCAAGGGGTACAAGTGTTATCTAGAAATGGATCACAGGACAACGGTCAAAGTTATCCTTAGTAACTAGTGGACTAAGGAATTTTCTCAATTATGGAAGTGGTAAAAGAGTTGTTCGTAAGGGGTTACGCCGATGCAAGCTTTGATACTAATCCAGATTATTCTGAGTAGTAAACTGGATTCGTATAGTAGAACAGTTATTTGGAATAGCACCAAATAGAGCGTGGTAACTGCATCTAGGAGATGACATAGATATTTGTAAAGCACACACGGATCTGAAAGGATCAGACCCGTTGACTATAACCTCTCTCACAAGCATAACATGATCAAACCTAGAACTCTTGGGTGTTAGTCACATAGGGATGTGACCTTGAGTGTTAATCACATATCGATGTGAACTAGATTATTGACTCTAGTGCAAGTGGGAGACTGTTGGAAATATGCCCTAGAGGCAATAATAAATTGATTATTATTATATTTCCTTGTTCATGATAATCGTTTATTATCCATGATAGAATTGTATTCATAGGAAACTCAGATACATGTGTGGATACATAGACAACACCATGTCCCTAGTAAGCCTCTAGTTGACTAGCTCGTTGATCAATAGATGGTTACGGTTTCCTGACCATGGGCATTGGATGTCCTTGATAACGGGATCACATCATTAGGAGAATGATGTGATGGACAAGACCCAATCCTAAGCCTAGCACAAGATCATGTAGTTCGTATGCTAAAGCTTTTCTAATGTCAAGTATCGTTTCCTTAGACCATGAGATTGTGCAACTCCCGGATACCATAGGAGTGCTTTGGGTGTGCCAAACGTCACAACGTAACTGGGTGGCTATAAAGGTACACTATAGATATCTCCGAAAGTGTCTGTTGGGTTGGCACGAATCGAGACTGGGATTTGTCACTCCGTGTGACGGAGAGGTATCTCTGGGCCCACTCGGTAGGACATCATCATAATGTGCACAATGTGATCAAGGAGTTGATCACGGGATGATGTGTTGCGGAACGAGTAAAAGAGACTTGCCGGTAACGAGATTAAAAAAGGTATCGGGATACCGACGATCGAATCTCGGGCAAGTATCGTACCGATAGACAAAGGGAATTGTATACGGGATTGATTAAGTCCTTGACATCGTGGTTCATCCGATGAGATCATCGTGGAACATGTGGGAGCCCACATGGGTATCCAGATCCCGCTGTTGGTTATTGACCGGAGAACGTCTCGGTCATGTCTGCGTGACTCCCGAACCCGTAGGGTCTACACACTTAAGGTTTGATGACGCAAGGGATATAAAGGAAGTTTGTATGTGGTTACCGAATGTTGTTCGGAGTCCCGGATGAGATCCCGGACGTCACGAGGAGTTCCGGAATGGTCCGGAGGTAAAGATTTATATATGGGAAGTCCTATTTTGGTCACCGAAAGGGTTTCGGGTTTTATCGGTAACGTACCGGGTCCACCAGGAGGGTCCCGGGGGTCCACCAAGTGGGACCACCGGCCCCGGAGGGCTGCATGGGCCACATGTGGGAGGGGACCAGCCCCAGGTGGGCTGGTGCGCGCCCCACAAGGGCCCAAGGCGCCTAGGGTTTGGGGGAACCCTAGAAGGGGGGCGCCCCCCTTGCCTTGGGGGGCAAGCCACCCCCTCCTGGCCGCCGCCCCCTCCTTAGATGGGATATGAGGGGGCCGGCCCCCCTCTCCCTTGCCCCTATATATATGAAGGGGGTGGGAGGGCAACCGCACCATTGTGCTGGCGCAGCCCTCCCCCTCTCCCAAGTTCTTCTCCTCTCCCGCGGTGCTTGGCGAAGCCCTGCAGGATTGCCACGCTCCTCCACCACCACCACGCTGTTGTGTTGCTGCTGGATGGAGTCTTCCTCAGCCTCTCCCTCTCTCCTTGCTGGATCAAGGCATGGGAGACGTCACCGGGCTGTACGTGTGTTGAACGTGGAGGTGCCGTCCGTTCGGCACTAGGATCATCGGTGATTTGGATCACGATGAGTACGACTCCATCAACCCCGTTCACTTGAACGCTTCCGCTTAGCGATCTACAAGGATATGTAGATGCACTCTCCTTCCCCTGGTTGCTGGTTTCTCCATAGATAGATCTTGGTGACACGTAGGAAAATTTTGAATTTCTGCTACGTTCCCCAACAAGAAGGTATGGGTATAACTGTAGCAACCATGACAGGCTATGCATCAGAATAGGATTAACGGAAAGCAGAATGCAAGTAGTATCGAGTAGAGTAGGCGATATCTGGTGATCAAGGGGGGGCTTGCCTGGTTGCTCTGGCAAGAGAGAGGGGTCGTCAACTCCGTAGTCATACTGGGTAGCAGCGGCGTCAGTCTCGGTGTTTAGCGAGAGAAGAGGGGGAAGAAATAATAAATACTTAAGCAAACAGATGCATAGCGATGCATGACATGACAAGTATCGGTGCTAGGGGTGCCCTAACGCGGTATGTGGTGATGCCGGTGAAGGGGGGAGACAACCGGGAAAGTATCCCCGGTGTTTCTCGTTTTCGGGCAAAGAAGCCGGAGGGGGAAAGTTACGAGTTTGATATGTTAGGGGTGCGCAGCAGACGAACGGGCTGTGTATTCGGGTTTGTCTTGTCGTTCTGAGCAACTTTCATGTTGAAAATAATTTAATCCGAGTTACAGATTAAAAGATATGATTTTCTAAAGATTTAATTAATTTCTGGAATTTAATTAATTATTTCAGTTAATTCGAAAATGGATTTATGACATCAGCATGATGTCATGCTGATGTCAGCAGTCACCATGGGTTGACTGGGTCAAACTGACGCGTGGGTCTAGTGGGACCCACCTGTCATACTCTGTTTGGTTAATTAGGGTTTAGTTAAACTAGTTACTGTTTAATTAAACTAACTAGTTAATTAGATTAATTAAACAGGATTAATTAACTTAATTAATTCATTAATTAATTAATAATTAATTTTATTTACTTATTTTTTATTAATATTTTTATTCTTTTTTTTACGTTCTGGAGGCATGGGGCCCCTTTGTCATAGGCAGGGGGCTTAACGGGCACTGGGTTTCGGGCGCAAGGGGACGGCCACGAGTGCCCGGTGGAACGAGCACGGCCGCTGGCCTCGGGCGAGACCAGCGGCGCGGCGGGGGCCGGTCCAGTCGGCGGCAGTGAGGCAGGCTGGGCGAGGCGGGGCGCCGGACCGGGCGATGGCGACGAGTCCGGCGAGGGACGGAGCCCCATGGCGGCAAGCAGCGGGGGCCGAGGCGGAACGCGGCGGCTTGGTGATGGAGGCGGGTGGAGGCGACGAGGACACGGGCACGCACGTGCGGCGGCAAGCGGGGCAGTGCAGAGCGCGAGCCGCAGCAGGGTGCGGCCAGGGACGCGGCAGCTGCGGCCGCCGGTGGCAGCAGTGCAGGAGGAGAAGCAGGGGCGGCCGCGGGCATCGCCGGGTGTCGCGTGGACGCGTCCAGACAAGGCGCGGGCGAGCTCAGCCGAAGCGCGGGGCTGCGGACACGCGCGGGCGGCGCGTGCAGGGCTCAGCCAGGCACGGCCGGAGCGCAATAGGGGCGCGGTGAGGTCGCGGTGAATCGGTACGACACGGGCGCGTTCGATCTGTAGGGAAGAGAGGAATGGAGGACGGTGGCTAACATCGAGGAGCAGGGACGGGGCAGCGTGCTCGGGGAAGGTTGTGGGGACGACGTGGACGACTTGCAACGGGGAAGCAGACTGGTGTGGGAGCTCCTGGCGCTGGCGCGGTCCAGTGGCGGGGAGGGGGCGACGGCGATGGGCGGCGACCTCCGATGGGATCGGGGGTTTGCCCCGATCCAGATCCAATCGAGGGAGTGGGGGAGAGTGGGTGAGTGGGCGACAGGGGTGGTTAGGGTTTCGGGGGTAATGGATAAGGGGAGGGGGGTGGCCGGCCGGCTGGGCCTGGTGGGTGAATTGGGCCGGCCCGTTATGTCTGTTGGCCCGGGGGGGTCTTTCTCCCTTTGCTTGTTTTATGTTTGTTTCTTTCTTTTATATATTTTTTTTCTTTTCTGTTTTATTTAGTTTTAGGGCATTTAGGCATTTTGTAAAATTGTGTCCTCTACACCATAAATACCAGTGCAATATTTGGCATCCACCGAACATTTTTGTTTTAATATTTGAAAACTTTTGTCGCTTGACTTATTTAGGATCTAGATTCAAAACGGTTTGAACTAACGAAAGCTTAGCAACAGTAATCAAAAGATGTCATGGCATCATTAGGAGAGTTTTACTGTAGCCTAATTATCTGGGCGTTACAGCACGAGTCCTTGGAGCTTGACTCTAGGAGGCGAGAGTCCGAGCTTGCAAAGGTGCTCGAAAGCGCACAGAAAGCCAAGGCTGAATCCCACAAGGCCCTCTAGGAGATTGATGTAGTGAAGAAGATACTAGCGGGTAAGGCAGTCATTATGCAAAGCAAGCATGTGAGGGAAACTTTACTTTTAATTATCTGAGTTCGGAGCTCTCCAGGAGTGCTCGCAGATCTTCCCCATAGTGTGCTGGATGCCGCGGAGTTTTACCGAGCTGAGGAGGGGAGCTCGAGGGAGAAGTTGTTCTGGTCTCAGTATACTGGGACCGAACACCCGATGCCCTTGAGCGACAGGCTGAAGCAACTGGTCGAGCTTCACAAGGCCGCCGAATAGGCCATGAAGGGTCGCATAGTCCGGCTGTGGCCTGGCGTGCCCCTGCCTAACAACTACTTCAGCCTGGTGAGGCGGCTTGTGGAAGCCTGCCCACGGCTTGAAGTCATAAAGCGGTCCGTCTGCATCGAGGGTGCGCATAGGGCTTTTTCCCAGGCGAAGGTACACTGGGCGAAGCTGGACGCCGTGAAGCTGGTGAAGGAGGGGCCACTGGAGGGCAAGGAGCATCGCCGCCCCGAAATGTATTATGACAGTGTCCTAAAGGGTTCTCTCCTTGTGGCGGAGGAGTGTGCTAGAGATGTAATTTTTGAATGAACATGCTCATGTGATCCTCTAATGTGAAACAAGTTCATTTGCGCTATGCAACGCTTTTTGAATTTAAAATATTACCTTCTGTGCGGCCGTTTATAAAATCTGAGAGTTGGCCAGTCGTCGGCTTCTTCCCCCATGTAACTAGTACAGGGCCCCAATTTTGGGTCCTACGAGGGAGGTGTTCAGCACAACAAACCAAGCAATCGGACTATAAAGCTTTATCACTCTCACTTAGCCATAGAAGTCTACAATTTTAAAATTTGGCAAAGCCCCTAGTATTCGAAAGGCCAAATTTGGGGCGCTATATACGCCTAAGTCGGGCAAGGCCGACTCCTCGCCCGAAGCGGAAAAAGTCTTTAAGGACTTGAGACCTCTCGAACAGCGACCAGCTCTCGCCTTATCATGACAGTCAGTTTTCGGCTTTCTCTACTGAGGTGCTCGTCCGGAAGAACCGGGACGCAATTGCAGTAGTTCTCCCAGCGCTACCTTAGCCGATATAGCGGAACGTAAGGTACCAAAACATGGGAGCCGGGCGAACCCAACTATTGACCCAAGACATGATTCGGAGCTGATGCATATAATGCTATAAGTTCGAGGTGCCGCACTGTCGAAAGTGTTCGGACTTCTCACGCCGTATTCTGGAGCATACAAAAAAGCCCCTGGTGTAATGACCGTACCAAAATGTATGGGTGCAAGTTGTCGTAAATAGACATATAATAGAAAAGGATGGAAAATGTGATAATAAACTAATGCTATGCATTGTTATTGAGATGATACGTCGGAGCGTACTGATACAAGTAGTGCAATAAGTAGAAAAATAGGAATATTTGACATGTCCTATCCAAGGGCAAGCTGCGTATGGGTGTTTTAAAAAACATTGGTGTGTCGAGTGTTAGTAGAGACCACCTGGCGGTTCCCTTGTACATCTTAGCTTCTTGCCTTCTTGGTTGTTCCTTCCCATAATGTTTCCGGCTATTATACTGCCGGAAAGGGCTTCCAGAGAGTAAGGTCCTAAAAGAGAAGAAGTGATAAAGGTATGCAGTCCCTAGGGCGGCTAAACCGTATTGTGGGACGTACCCTGATCGTGCCCCCGCCCATGCCCATGGTATTTTTTAGTGCGTAATTATGTACGCGTGGCACAGATTTTGTCGCTTGACTGGGACCAGGACGGGGTTTGAGTTGCTAGGCGAGCTCTGAACGTGTCAGACGATCCTGTTGCAGGTTACTCCGGACTCGCTTGACGATGTCCGGGGGCTGTATCGCCGAATTGGTGGTTTGCCTTAAGAGGTTGCTTTGCACTTCTGCTGCGAGGGCCGCAGTATGCTCCTCCGTGCGGAGCGAGCGTTCTGTGTTTCCATTGACTGTGATGACCCCTAGGTCCTGGCATCTTGATCTTGAGGTATGTGTAATGCGGTACCGCATTGAATTTTGCAAATGCGGTTCTCTCGAGCAGGGCGTGATAGCCACTGCGAAACGGGACGATATCGAAGAGTAACTCCTCGCTTCGGAAGTTGTCCGGAGATCCTAAGACCACTTCCAGCGTGATTGAGCCCGTGCAATGGGCCTCTACACCTGGAATGACACCCTTAAAGGTGGTTTTGGTGGGTTTGATCCTCGAGGGATCTATACCATTTTGCGCATTGTATCCTGATAGAGCAGGTTCAAGCTGCTGCCGCCATCCATACGGACTCGGGTGAGGTGAAATCCGTCGATGATGGGGTTGAGGACCAATGCGGCGGATCTGCCGTGACGGATACTGGTGAGGTGGTCCCTGCGGTTGAAGGTGATCGGGCAAGAGGACCATGGGTTGAACTTTGGGGCGACGGGCTCCATCGCATAGACGTCCCTTAGTGCACGCTTCCGTTCCCTCTTGGGAATTTGGGTTGCGTATATCATGTTCACAGTCTTAACTTGCGGGGGGAACCTCTTCTGTCCTTCCATGTTCGACGGCCTGGGCTCCTCCTCATCATCACTATGCAGCCCCTTGTCCTTATTTTCGGCATTTAACTTGCCGGCCTGCTTGAACACCCAGCATTCTCTGTTGGTGTGATTGGCTGGCTTATCGGGGGTGACATGGATTTGACACAAGCGATCGAGTATGCGGTCCAAACTGGATGGGCCCGGAGTGCTTCTTTTGAATGGCTTTTTCTGCTGACCGGATCTAGAGCCTCTGAATCCGGCATTGACTAACGTATCTTCGGCGTTATCTCCGTTGTTGCGGCGCTTTTGTCTGTTACGACGTGGTCTGCCGTTGGCATCTTTAGTATCTGAAGTGCCCGGATTCTGTGATGTGTTGTTGCTGCGAGCAAGCCAGCTGTCTTCGCCCGCGCAAAAGCGGGTCATGAGTGTCGTGAGGGCTACCATCGACTTCGGCCTTTCCTGGCCGAGGTGCTAGGCGAGCCACTCGTCATGGATGTTATGCTTCAATGCCTCTAAGGCCTTTGCGTCCGGACGGTCAAGTATTTGGTTTTTCTTATTTAGGAACCGTGTCCAGAATTACCTGGCTGATTCCCCTAGCTGCTGAGTTATATGGCTCAAGTCATCGGCATCCGGCGGTCACACATAAGTGCCTTGGAAGTTGTAGAGGAATGCATCTTCCAAATCCTCCCAACTGCCAACGGAGTCTGCTAGCAAGTTGTTCAGCCAGTGCCGAGC
Organism: Aegilops umbellulata; assembly: GCA_032464435.1. Lineage (NCBI taxonomy): Eukaryota > Viridiplantae > Streptophyta > Magnoliopsida > Poales > Poaceae > Aegilops > Aegilops umbellulata. Next base: position 227,410,114 of record CP136056.1, on the reverse strand, counting down.
CGGTCCTTTGAGTTTTAGTGGGAGGTCTTGATGGTATGTAGATCATCACCGCGAGCCATGTGGATGTGGAGGAGGAAATCCTCAATCCATACCGCGGGATCTGTTGTACCATCGTATGATTCGATGTTTATGGGTTTAAAACCCTCTGGGAATTCATGATCCATAACTTCATCAGTGAAGCATAGGGGGTGTGCGGCGCCTCTGTGCCGGGCTATATCACGACGCAGTTCGCATGAGTCTTGTCTGGTGTATTCGGCCCGGCCGGGTTTACTTTTAGTGTATCCGGCGTGACGGTCATCGTCGCATGTTGGTGCACGCCCCCATGACCCGTATGTCGATCTTGCATGTTTTGCCCTTCTTTCTAATACGTCTCGTAGGTCGCGCGTGTTGCCCCGCATCTTGGTATTTTTGTTTGAGTGGTGGCGGGGTGCAGGCTGAACTTCAGGCAGAAATGCCTCTCTGTCTCGGCCACGAGGTGGCCGGTCTGCTGCATCATACGCTGGTGATGTAGGTTTCAATGCTTCCTCCTCGAGTCGGGGTAGCAACCTGCGCTTTGGGTAACTCTTGGAGGGGCATTTGAGTTCGTATTCCTCAGCCGCCAGGACTTCTGTCCATCTGTCTGCTAGCAAATCTTGATCAGCTCAAAGCTGTTGTTGCTTTTTCTTCAGGCTATTTGTTGTGGCAATAAGCCGGCACTTGAAGCGCTCCTGCTCGATGGGATCCTCAGGTATGATAAATTCTTCATCGCCGAGGCTCACCTTGTCTTCGGAGAGAGGCATGTAATTGTCATCCTCCGTTTCTCCCTCTGCTGCCTATTCTGGAGGGCTAGCTTGTTCACCCTCCCGATCTAAATCGTGCTGGAGGGGATTGTTGTCTTCGGCACTATCCGGAGTGTTATTGTCTCTGGTACCGGTATCACTGCTTTTGCTATGGCGGGACTTAGAGCGGCGCCGCTGACGTTGCTGCTTGGGCTGCTTCTTGGAGGAGTCATCTTCCGCCGTCTTGTCGCCATTGCCTTCTTTCGGGTATCCACCATGTATATATATCATATGATGAGGTGGCGGTCCAGTGCCCTGTGGGCAGTGGTTCCTGTTTGTCTCCTGCATCATCGTCCATACTGTCGATGTCTTCGGAGTCGAAGTTGAGCATGTCAGTTAAATCGTCGACAGTGGCTACTAAGTGGGTGGTGGGTGGGGAGTGAATTTCTTCATCGTCCGCCTCCCATTCTAGCCGGACATAGTTTGGCCAAGGTTCTCCTGACAAGGAGAGAGACTTTAATGAATTTCGCATGTCGCCGAAAGGCGAGTGCTGAAAGATATCCGCGGAGGTAAACTCCATGATCGGCGCCAAGCGGATTCGACAGGCACGGACGCAGGCGGCTCTGAGTCCGTGGCCGGAGATGAATCCCATGATTCGGCAGCATGGCTCTCGTAAGGGGTGAAGTCAGTATCTGGCTCGATCGCCACTGAGAGTGCGGCCTCCATGGCGGGGTCTACCACCTCGTCCTCGGATGGCGCGACTTGCTCCCGATGAAGGGACGGAGCGGTTGCAGGTGTGATCTCCCGAACACTATCTGACGGCAGAGATAGATCATGCTCGTCGTGATTGTGCGGTGCACCTGGCATGGGCTCGAATCCGTTGAAGATCAAGTCTTCGCGGATGTCGGAGGTGTAGTTCAAGTTTCCAAACCTGACCTGATGGCCATGGGCGTAGCTCTCGATCTACTCTACATGGCCAAGCGAGTTGGCCCGCATTGCGAAGCCGCCGAATACGAAGATTTGTTCGGGGAGGAAAACCTCACCCCAGACCGCATCGTTATAGATGATCGAAGGGGCCATCAAGACTTACGGTGACGACACAGTGAAACTCTCAATGAAAGCACCAATGTCGGTATCAAAACCGGCGGATCTCGGGTAGGGGGTCCCGAACTGTGCATCTAAGGCGGGTGGTAATAGGAGGCGGGGGACACGATGTTTACCCAGGTTCGGGCTCTCTCGATGGAGGTAATACCCTACTTCCTACTTGATTGATCTTGATGATATGAGTATTACAAGAGTTGATCTACCACAAGATTGTAGAGGCTAAACCCTAGAAGCTAGCCTATGGTGTGATTGTTCTTGTCCTACGGACTAAACCCTCCATTTATATAGACACCGGAGGGGGCTAGGGTTACACGGAGTCGGTTACAAGGAAGGAGATCTACATATCCGTATTGCCAAGCTTGCCTTCCACGCCAAGGAGAGTCCCATCCGTACACAGGACAAAGTCTTCAATCTTGTATCTTCATAGTCCAATAGTCTGGCCAAAGGATATAGTCCGGTTGTCCGGATACCCCCTAATCCAGGACTCCCTCACCCTTCAACCCTTAGTTACACAGGGTTCAATGTGAGTTAAGACAGGGGCATTACTGGTAACACGTGCTATAAATGACTATTAATGATCTTTAAGACTACGGAGTGAATACCTGATCGTTGCCATACTTGGGTGACTGTAGGTCTTCTGTGCACCGAGTGATACTTTATATGGTTGAATGTCTCTACTGTGGTCGAGTGGAATCTTCTGTTGAGTGGATTGCACTTCAAGGTGATTTCAGTCGGTGCCTTCTGTTGGACTTTGAATGTTTTTGACTCTAGGGCAGTGTCCTTGGGTAGGGTGTATAGGTCAGGCCTATGACCCTACCCTAGGTACATGTCATCGTCAATTCCCAAGGCATCCCAAGATAATATTTCAAGAAGCCTCAAGCATCTAAGCTTGGGGATGCCCCTATAGGCATCCCTGCTACCTCTTGAGCAATGCGTTGGTTTTCCCTTGAAGAGGAAAGGGTGATGCAGCAAAGTAGCGTAAGTATTTCCCTTAGTTTTTGAGAACCAAGGTATCAATCCAGTAGGAGGCCACGCGCAAGTCCCTCGCACCTACACAAACAAATAAATCCTCTCAACCAACGCAATAAAGGGGTTGTCAATCCCTTCTCGGTCACTTACGGAGAGTGAGATCTGATAGATATGATAGGATAATATTTTTGGTATTTTATGATAAAGATGCAAAGTAAAGTAGAAGCAAAATAAAAGGGAACAGAAATATCTTGTTGAAGGGAGATTAATATGATGGAAAATAGACCCGGGGGCCATAGGTTTCACTAATGGCTTCTCTCAAGAGCATAAGTATTTATGGTGGGTGAACAAATTACTGTTGAGCAATTGACAGAATTGAGCATAGTTATGAGAATATCTAGGTATGATCATGTATATAGGCATCACGTCCGAGACAAGTAGACCGACTACTTCCTGCATCTACTACTATTACTCCACACATTGACTGATATCTAGCATGCATCAAGAGTATAAAGTTCATAAGAACAGAGTAACACTTTAAGCAAGATGACATGATGTAGAGGGATAAATTCATGCAATATGATATAAAACCCACCTTGTTATCCTTGATGGCAACAATACTATACGTGCCTTGCTGCCCCTACTGTCACTGGGAAAGGACACCACAAGATTGAACCCAAAGCTAAGCACTTCTCCCATTGCAAGAAAGATCAATATAGTAGGCCAAACCAAACTGGAAATTCAAAGAGACTTGCAAAGATAACAAATCATACATAAAAGAATTCAGAAGATTCAAATATTCTTCATAGATAAACTTGATCATAAACCCACAATTCATCGATCTCAACAAACACACCGCAAAATAAGATTACATCGAATAGATCTCCACAAGAGAGGGGGAGAACATTGTATTGAGATCCAAAAAGAGAGAGGAATCCATCTAGCTAATAACTATGGACCCGAAGATCTGAGGTAAACTACTCATACATCATCAGAGAGGCTATGGTGTTGATGTAGAAGCCCTCCATGATCGATGCCCCCTCCAGCAGAGCTCCGGAACAGGCCCCAAGATGGGATCTCACGGGTACATAAGGTTGCGGCGGTGGAATTAGGTTTTTGGCTCCGTATCTGGTAGTTTGGGGGTACGTAGGTATATATAGGAGGAAGGAGTATGTCGGTGGAGCAACATGGGGCCCACGAGGGTGGAGGGCGCGTCTGGGGGGGGGGGGTAGGCGCGCCCCTACCTCGTGGCTTCCTGGTAGCTTTCTTGACGTAGGGTCCAAGTCCTCTGGTCATGTTCGTTCCGAAAATCACGTTCCCGAAGGTTTCATTCCGTTTGGACTCCGTTTGATATTCTTTTTCTGCGGAACTCTGAAATAGGCAAAAACAGCAATTCTGGGCTGGGCCTCCGGTTAATAGGTTAGTCCCAAAAATAATATAAAAGTGAATAATAAAGCCCAATAATGTCCAAAACAGAATATAATATAACATGGAGCAATAAAAAATTATAGATACGTTGGAGACGTATCAAGCATCCCCAAGCTTAATTCCTGCTCGTCCTCAAGTAGGTAAATGATAAAAACAGAAATTTTGATGTGGAATGCTACTTGGCATAATTTCAATGTAATTTTCCTTAATTGTGGTATGAATATTTAGATCCAAAAGATTCAAGATAAAAGTTCAATATTGACATAGAAATAATAATACTTCAAGCATACTAACTAAGAAATTATGTCCTCTCAAAATAACATGGCCAAAGAAAGTTCATCCCTACAAAATCATATAGTTTAGTCATGCTCCATTTTCGTCACACAAGAATGCTCTCATCATGCACAACCCCGATGACAAGACAAGAAATTGTTTCATACTTTAGTAATCTCAAACTTTTTCAACCTTCACGCAATACATGAGCGTGAGCCATGGATATAGCACTATAGGTGGAATAGAATATGATGATGGGGGTTATGTGGAGAAGACAAAAAGGAGAAAGTCTCACATCAACAAGGCTAATCAATGAGCTATGGACATGCCCAACGATTGATGTTAATGCAAGGAGTAGGGATTGCCATGCAACGGATGCACTAGAGTTATAAATATATGAAATCTCAACAAAAGAAACTAAGTGGGTGTGCATCCAACTTGGTTGCTCACGAAGACATAGGGCACTTGAGGAGGCCCATTGTTAGAATATACAAGCCAAGTTCTATAATGAAAAATTCCCACTAGTATATGAAAGTGACAAAACAAGAGACTCTCTATCATGAAGATTATGGTGCTACTTTGAAGCACAAGTGTGGTAAAAGGATAGTAACATTGTCCCTTCTCTCTTTTTCTCTCATTTTTTGGTCCTTTTCCTTTTTTATGGCCTTTCATTTTTTTCCTCACTTGGGACAATGCTCTAGAAAATGATGATCATCACACTTCTATTTATTTACAACTAAATGATTACAACTCGATACTAGAACAGAGTATGACTCTATATGAATGCCTCCGACGGTGTACCGGGATATGCAATGAACCAAGAGTGACATGAGTGAAAGAATTAGGAACGGTGGCTTGGACACAAATACTATGTCAACTACATGATCATGCAAAGCAATATGACAATGATGAACGTGTCATGATAAACGGAACGGTGGAAAGTTGCATGTCAATATATCTCGGAATGGCTATGGAAATGCCATAATAGGTTGCTATGGTGGCTGTTTTGAGGAAGATATAAGGAGGTTTATGTGTGAAAGAGCGTATCATATCACGAGGTTTGGATGCACCGGCGAAGTTTGCACCAACTCTCAATGTGAGAAAGGGCAATGCACGGTACCGAAGAGGCTAGCAATGATGGAAAGGTGAGACTGCGTATAATCCATGGACTCAACATTAGTCATAAAGAACTCACATCCTTATTGCAAAAATCTACAAGTTATCAAAAACCAAGCACTACGCGCATGCTCCTAGGGGGATAGATTGGTAGGAAAAGACCACCGCTCGTCCCCGACCGCCACTCATAAGGAGGACAATCAAAGAACACCTCATGTTTCAAATTTGTTACATAATGTTTACCATGTGTGCATGCTACGGGACTTGCAAACTTCAACACAAGTTTCTCAAACTCACAACTACTCAACTAGCACAACTTTGATATCACTACCTCCATGTCTCGAAACAATCATCAAGCATCAAACTTCTCTTAGTATTCAAAACACTCATAAGAAAGTTTTTTACTAATCTTGAATACCTGGCATATTAGGATTATTTAAGCAAATTACCATGCTATTTAAGACTGTCAAAATAATCTAAGTGAAGCATGAGAGATCAATAGTTTCTATAAAACAAATCCACACCGTGCTCTAAAAGATATAAGTGAAGTACTAGAGCAAAAACTATGTAACTCAAAAGATATAAGTGAAGCACATAGAGTATAATAATTTCCGAATCATGTGTGTGTCTCTCAAAAGGTGTGTAAAGAAAATATGATTGTGGTAAACTAAAAAGCAAAGACTCAAATCATACAAGACGCTCCAAGCAAAACACATATCACGTGGTGAATAAAAATATAGCTCCAAGTAAAGTTACCGATGGAAGTAGACGAAAGAGGGGATGCCTTCCGGGGCATCTCCAAGCTTAGGCTTTTTGGTGTTCTTAGGTTATCTTGGGGGTGCCATGGGCATACCCAAGCTTAGGCTCTTTCCACTCCTTGTTCCATAATCCATCAAATCTTTTACCCAAAACATGAAAACTTCACAACACAAAACTTAACAGAAAATCTCATGAGCTCCGTTAGCGAAAGAAAACAAAAGACCACTTCAAGGTACTGTAATAAACTCATTCTTTATTTATATTGGTGTTAAACCTACTGTATTCCAACTTCTCTAGGGTTTATAAACTATTTTACTAGCCATAGATTCATCAAAATAAGCAAACAACACACGAAAAACAGAATCTGTCAAAAACAGAACAGTCTGTAGTAATCTGTAACTAACGCAAACTTCTGGAACTCCAAAACATCAGCCATAATAGTACGGCCTATACAATTTATTTATTGATCAGTAGCAATTGGAATCAATATTTTATCACATTCTCGTGATTTTTAACAATTATTTTCGTGAACAGAAAGTTTCTGGAATGTTCTGCAAGATCAAATAACTATCATCCAAGAAGATCCTATAGGTTTAATTTGGCACAAACACTAATTAAAACATAAAAAGACATATAACCAGAGGCTATATCAGATATTTATTCCTAAACATAAGCAAAAATCAAAAAACTAAAAATAAAATTGGGTTGCCTCCCAACAAGCACTATCGTTTAATGCCCTTAGCTAGGCATTGATAATTTTAATGATGCTCGCAAGAAAGACAAGAATTGAAGCACAAAGAAAGCATCATAAAACAGGTGAAAAACATATTTAAGTCTAACATACTTCCTATGCATAGGCATCTTATAGGCAAACAAATTATCAAGGCAAGCAAATACTAGCATATGCAAGGAACAAGTGAGAAACAATAGCAATCTCAACATAACGAGAGGTAATTTAGTAACATGAAAATTTCTCCTACCATATTTTCCCTCTCATAATAATTACATGTGGGATCATATTCAAATTCAACAAAATAGCTATCACATAACATATTCTCAACACGATCCACATGCATGCGAAGTTGACACTCTTCCAAAATAGTTGGATTAACATTAACTAAAGTCATGACCTCTCCAAACCCACTTTTATCAAAAATATCATAAGATTGAACATTCTACAAATATGTGGGATCTATAGTTGACACTCTTCCAAACCCACTTTCAATAATATTGCAAACACTATTATCAATCTCATATTCATCATGGGGAGTAAGTAAAATTTCAAGATCGTAAGAAGAATCACCCCAATCATGATCATTGCAACAAGTAGTAGACATAGCAAAAGTAGCATCCCCAAGCTTACGGTTTTGCATATTATTAGCACATTTGACATCAAGAGAATTTATAGTAACATCATTGCAATCATGCTTTTCATCGAAGGAACTACCAAGTATGGGTGCAATAGCAACGATCTCATGTTTAACATAAGGAACTATAGCAAATTCATCTTCATAAATATTGGCATCATGGCCACAAGAATAGCAAGCATCATGTTCATCAAGGGATATTTCAATCAAATCATCGGAATCATCATTATCTATAGATTCATGCATATCATTATTTACTTCCAAAGCAATAGTCATTCTCTCAATAAATTCTTTGACATATTCATTATGAGCATAGTTTTCATAGCAATATTTAAGTATGTCATTTTTTTCTGATTCGTAGAGAGTAATATCATACTTTTCAATAAAGAAGCAACTTCATAAGCACCATTAAAAGCAACAAACTCTTCAATTTGTTCGATATCATAGTAACTATAAACACCCTTTGCATAAGAAGATAAGATTTCATTTCATTAAACTCACATAGGTAGGGAAGGTGTTTTTTAGGGTTCTTAGAGCAACAAGTAAAATCATGAATTTCACAAAGATTCCAAGCATAACACAACAATCTGTTTATTTGATTCCATAAGAGTTTCCCTTTTTTAGACAAACGGTGACGCACAAAATGAGCATGCTCATCTAAAGATTTCCCATCAACTAGGCTAGTTGGGGTTTCAGCATGAGCGCACAAGGATCGAAGATGATCCAAGTAGAACACTTTAAGTGGATCCATATCAATAGATTTTTAGCAAGCAAAGACGCAAGCAAAAAGAAGGCACATGGTAACAAAAGCAAACAAAAGAACGAACGGAAGAAGGGCGAATAAAACGGCAAGGGTGAAGTGGGGGAGAGGAAAACGAGAGGCAAATGGCAAATAATGTAATGCGGGAGATAAGGGTTTGTGATGGGTACTTTGTATGTTGACTTTTGCGTAGACCTCCCCGGCAACGGCGCCAGAAATCCTTCTTGCTACCTCTTGAGCACTGCGTTGGTTTTCCCATGAAGACGAAAGGGTGATGCAGCAAAGTAGCGTAAGTATTTCCCTCAGTTTTTGAGAACCAAGGTATCAATCCAGTAGGAGGCCACGCGCAAGTCCCTCGCACCAACAAAACAAATAAATCCTCGCAACCAACGCAATAAACGGGTTGTCAATCCCTTCACGGTCACTTACGAGAGTGAGATCTGATAGATATGATAGGATAATACTTTTGGTATTTTTATGATAAATATGCAAAGTAAAGTAGAAGTAAAATAAAAGGGAACGGAAATAGCTTGTTGAAGGGAGATTAATATGATGGAAAATAGACCCGGGGGCCATAGGTTTCACTAGTGGCTTCTCTTAAGAGCATAAGTATTTATGGTGGGTGAACAAATTACTGTTGAGCAATTGACTGAATTGAGCATAGTTATGAGAATATCTAGGTATGATCATGTATATAGGCATCACGTCCGAGACAAGTAGACCGACTACTGCCTGCATCTACTACTATTGCTCCACACATTGACCGCTATCCAGCATGCATCTAGATTATTAAGTTCATAAGAACAGGGTAATGCTTTAAGCAAGATGACATGGTGTAGAGGGATAAATTCATGCAATATGATATAAACCCCACCTTGTTATCCTTGATGGCAACAATACAATACGTGCCTTGCTGCCGCTACTGTCACTGAGAAAGGACACCGCAAGATTGAACCCAAAGCTAAGCACTTCTCCCATTGCAAGAAAGATCAATCTAGTAGGCCAAACCAAACTGATAATTCGAAGAGACTTGCAAAGATAACCAATCATACATAAAAGAATTCAGAAGATTCAAATATTGTTCATAGATAAACTTGATCATGAACCCACAATTCATCGCTCTCAACAAACACACCGCAAAAGAAGATTACATTGAATAGATCTCCATAAGAGAGGGGGAGAACATTGCATTGAGATCCAAAAAGAGAGAGGAAGCCATCTAGCTAATAATTATGGACACGAAGGTCTGAGGTAAACTACTCACACATCATCGGAGAGGCTATGGTGTTGATGTAGAAGCCCTCCGTGATCGATGCCCCCTCCAGCGGAGCTCCAGAACAGGCCCCAAGATGGGATCTCACGGGTACAGAAGGTTGCGGCGGTGGAATTAGGTTTTTGGCTCCGTATCTGGTAGTTTGGGGTACGTAGGTATATATAGGAGGAAGGAGTACGTCGGTGGAGCAACGTGGGGCCCACGAGGGTGGAGGGCGTGCCTTGGGGGGGCGTAGGCGCGCCCCCTACCTCGTGGCTTCCTGGTAGCTTTCTTGACGTAGGGTCCAAGTCCTCTGGATCATGTTCGTTCTAAAAATCATGTTCCCGAAGGTTTCATTCCGTTTGGACTCTGTTTGATATTCTTTTTCTGCGAAACACTGAAATAGGCAAAAAAACAACAATTCTGGGCTGGGCCTCCGGTTAATAGGTTAGTACCAAAAATAATATAAAAGTGAATACTAAAGCCCAATAGTGTCCAAAACAGAAGATAATATAGCATGGAGCAATCAAAAATTATAGATACGTTGGAGACGTATCAATCCCACCTTTCTTCTTCAACAATTATCGGTTGGTATCGGTTGAGCCTAAGTTTTTGCTTCTTCACATGATGTATGATATTCTTGGAATGTCATTTTATTTTGTTTTTCTTGCTGTTTTAATAAAATACTTATACCTGAAAGTTTTAAATAAGAGAGAATCCTCAAATAGCTACCCGTTTACTTAACTACTCGTTTGATCTTCACTTATATATTTTGGAGTAGCTTGTCATTTACTCTTGTGCTTCCCTAATATCCTATGAGTAAATAGTTGAATAAATTGAATTTCATGAAGTTGAAATTATATGTTCATATCATGCCTAGTAATAGCTTCACATTGGGTTTAGAAAGTGAAATCTTTTGAAGTTTGGCAATCACAATATTGGTCATACAAGCAATTCATGAATGATTACTAGAAGGAAGAGAACTTTCACATGCAAATACACTATCTTCAAAATCTTTTGTGATTGCGAGCCCCCATCAAAATATTGTATGCCAAAATTGTTGATGTTGGACAAGGAAGACAACGTAATGGTTTATGTTTGTTCATATTCACATAGAAGTTATATTGTCATAGATCCTTCAACATGTGGTGCTTGCCCCCCAGCTTTGCTAGCCAAAAGTTCCGCACCAAGTAGAGATACTACGTGTAAATCCAAAAAACCCTTAAACCCAAATCTTATCTTCAAGAGTCCACCATACCTACCTAAGGATTGGGTAAGATCCTTCAAGTAAGTTGTCATCCGTGCAATAAGGCAATAAAAATTGCTTCTATAAGTGTTAGATAATTTAGTGTAAGAAAATTGAGCGTTGTACGAACTTGTGATGGCAAAGAATAAAAGTGATAGACTGCATAATAAAGTTTGCTATCATAAGGGGCAATATAACGTGACATTCTTTTGCACTAATTGGTTGAGCATACAAAAAAATAAGCGCATGGCAACCTCTGATTCCCTCTGCAAAGGGCCTATCTTTTACTTTTATGTATTTACTTTGATGCAAGAGTCAAAGTTTTTCTCTCTATTCCTTTTTATTTTCTCTTTTGGCAAGCATCATGTGGTGAGGAAAGATCTAGGCGCATATATCCAGTTGGATATGGGTAGCATCAGTTATTATTGTTCACATCACCCTTGAGGTGAATACGTTGGGAGGCGAAATAATAAGCCCCTATCTTTCCATGTGTCCATTTGAAATGTTTTGCTCATGTGTATGCGGTGAGTGTTAGCAATCATATAAGACTATATGATGGTTGAGTATGTGGAGCTCTTACTTAATCTCTGTTGAATAAGTTGAATTGCGATTGCTTGGTGACTGAGAACATAGGTTGTTGAGTTTCAAGAGAATTCATTGTTTGAACCTTAACATGTGAATTGGTTGCTACTTTAACATGAGAAATTTTATGAGAAAGAATTGAGGTTATGATGCTAGGAAAAGTGATTGAAATTGTCACTGATCCAACTTGTGCACTTTGCTAGCATTCACACTTCATAAATTATATCTTTTATCATTTACCTACTCGAGGATGAGTAGGAATTAAGCTTGGGGATGCTGATACTTCTCCAACATATCTATAATTTATGAAGTATTCATGCTGTTATATTATCATTCTTGGATGTTTTACAATCATTTTATAGCAACTTTATATCATTTTTTGGGGCTAACCTACTGACCCAGTGCCTAGTGCCAGTTGCTGTTTTTTGCTTGTTTTTTACATCGCAGGAAATCAATATCAAACGAAGTCCAAACACCGCAAAACTTTTTTAGGATTTTTTATGGACCAGAACACTTCCAATGGGCCAGAGCAGCACCTGGGGGGTGCCCCAAGTGGGGCACAACCCACCAGGGCGCTTGGGGGCCTAGGCGCACCCAAGTGGGTTGTGCCCACCTCGGTTGCCTCCAGCAACCCCTCTTTACCCTATAAATTCCCAAATATTCTGAAAACCCTCGGGGTTAACCTAGATCAGAAGTTCCACCGCCACAGGCCTCTGTAGCCACCGAAAACCAATCTGGGCCCCATTCCGGCACTCCATTAGAGGGGGAATCATCACTGGTGGCCATCTTCAACATCCCAACGACCACCACGGTGAGGAGGGAGTAGTCCACCCTTGGGGCTGAGGGTTTGTACCAGTAGCTATGCGTTTAATCTCTCTCTTTCTATCGTTCTTGAGATGTCACGATCTTGATGTATCATGAGCTTTGTTAATATAGTCGGATCATATGGTGGTTTCCCCTCTCTATCTTGTTGTGATGAATTGAGTTTTCCTCTTTGACATTTCATTTTATCAGAGTGAATACTTTTACGGATTTGAGAGCACTTGATATATGTCTTGCATGTGAACACCCATGGTGACAATGGGGTATTATTTTGATTCACTTGATATATGTTTTGGCACTCAACTCGCGGATTCCCGAGGTGACATTGGGGTAATCTACATGGGGTTGATGCATGTTCTTGTCTTTGTTTGTCCGGTAGAAATCTTGGGGAACTCTTTGAGGTTCTTTGTGTTGAATTGAGTATTATGAATCTGAAATTATTTGGTGTTATTTTAGTACGAACTCTTGGATAGATCGATCGGAAAGAATAGCTTCGTGGTGGTTTCGTACCCTACAAACGATTTCTTCTTATGTTCCCCGCTAGATAGGAACTTTGGAGTGATTCTTCATCACACGCTGAGGGATGGTTATATGATCCAATTATATTATTATTGTTGAGAGATTGCACTAGTGAAAGTACGGACCCTAGGCCTCATTTTCAAGCATTGCACTAGTGAAAGTATGGATCCGTTTTATCAGTTGATACCTTGACGGTCACTTGCAAGAGTGAGATCTAATAGAGATGGATATAAAAGACAAGTAAAAGGCAAAATAAAGTAAATATAAATAAATTGCAGCAAGGTATTTTTGGGTTTTGGTTTTATATATCTGAAAATATATGATGGAAAATAGACCCGGGGCCATAGGTTTCACTAGAGGCTTCTCTCTTGAAGAAAGCATACGATGGGTAAACAAATTACTGTCGAGCAATTGATAGAAAAGCAAAAAGTTATGATGATATCTAAGGCAATGATCATGAATATAGGCATCACGATTGTGACAAGTAGACCGACTCCTGCTTGCATCTACTACTATTACTCCACACATCGACCAACTCCTGCCTACATCTAGAGTATTAAGTTCATAAGAACAGAGTAACGCCTTAAGAAAAATGACATGATGTAGAGGCATAAACTCAAGAAATATGATATAAACCCCATTTTTTAATCCTTAATGGGAAAAATACAATACGTTCCTCGCTACCCCTACTGTCAATAGGTGAGGAGACCGCAAGATTGAACCCATCACAAAGCACCTCTCCCATTGCAAGAAAAATCAATCTATTTGGCCAAACCAATCGATTGATCGCAGAGAAATACAAAGATACCTTAATTATGCATAAAAGAGTTTAGAAAAGACTCGAATAATATTCATAGATAATCTGATCATAAATCCACAATTCATCGGATCTCAACAAACGCACCGCAAAAGAAGATTACATCGAATAGATCTCCAACAACATCGAGAAGAAAATAGTATTGAAGATCAAAGAGAGAGAAGAAGCCATCTAGCTACTAGCTATGGACCCTTAGGTCCGTAGTAAACTACTCACACATCATCGAAGGGCATCAAGGTTGGTGTATAGGCCCTCCGTGATCGAATCCCCCCCCCCCCCCGCGGAGTGCCAGAAAAGACCGCAAGATGGGATCTCACGAGAACAGAAGCTTGCGGCGGCGGAAAAGTATTTTTGGTGTGCCCTCTGACGTAAGGGGAATATTTGGGAACTTATAGTACTGGAGTTAGGGATAGGGGAGCCCGAGGGGCTCACAAGCCTAGGGGCGCCCCCCTGGGGCATGCCCCTAGGGCCTGTGGCCTCCTCATGGGTCTTCTGGCCTCCTCCCGAAGCTTCCTAGGTGTCTTGTTGTCCATGAAAAATCGTCAAACATTTCATTCCATTTGGACTTCGTTTGGTATTGATTTCCTATAGAAGACAAAAACAAGGAAAAACAACAACTAACAATGGGCACTAGGCAAGTCCCAAAAATAATATAAATAACATATTATGCATATAAAACATCCAAAACAGATAATATAATAGCATGGAACGATAACTAAAAAATTATAGATATGTTGGAGACGTACCAAGCATCCCCAAGCTTAAGTCATGCTCGCCCTCGAGTAGGTAAATGATAATACATAATTTTCGATGTGGAATGCTACCTAACATATTTATCAATGCAATTCTTCTTATTGTGGCATGAATTTTTAGATCCATAAGATTCAAAACAAAAGTTTAATATTGATATAAAAATAATAATACTTCAAGCATACTAATAAAGCAGTCATGTCTTCTCAAAATATCATGGCTAAAGGAAGTTATCCCTACAAAATCATAAAGTCTTGTCATGCTCTATCTTCATCACACAAAGTATTTATCATGCACAACCCCGATGACAAGCCAAGCAATTGTTTCATACTTTTAATGTTCTCAAGATTTTTCAACTTTCACGCAATACATGAGCGTGAGCCATGGGATATAGCAGTGTAGGTGGAATAGAATATGGTGGAGGTTGCGAGGAGAAGACAAAAAGGGAGAAAGTCTCACATCAACTAGGCAAATTAAAGGGCTATGGAGATGCCCATCAATTGATATCAATGCAAGTGAGTAGGGATTGCCATGCAACGGAAGCACTAGAGCTATAAGTGTATGAAAGCTCAAAACAAAACTAAGTGGGTGTGCATACTACTTACTTGCTCACGAAGACCTAGGGAAATTTCAGGAAGCCCATCATTGGAATATGCAACCCAAGTTCTATAATGAAAAGTTCCCACTAGTATATGATAGTGAAAAAAATAGGAGACTCTCTATCATGAAGAACATGGTGCTATTTTTGAATCACAATTATAGAAAAGGATAGTAACATTGCCCCTTCTCTCTTTTTCTCTCATTTTTTCTCATTTTGTTTTTTTTCTTTTGGGCTATTTGGCCTCTTTTTTATTTTTTTATTGGCTCTTTGGCTCTCTTTTATTTTAAGTCCGGAGCCTCATCTCTACCTGTGGGAGAATCATAGCCTCCATCATCCTTTCCTCATATGGGACAATGCTCTAATAATGATGATCACGACACTTTTATTTACTTACAACTCAAGAATTACAACGCGATATTAGAACAAGGATATGACTCTATATGAATGACTCCGGCGGTGTACCAGGATGTGCGATGATCTAGCGTGACATGTATAAAAAATATGAACGATGGACAAGCCACAAATACTATGCCAACTACATGCAAAGCAATGTGACAATGATGGTGCGTGTCATAATAAACAGGATAGTGGAAGTTGCATGGCAATATATCTCGGAATGGCTATGGAAATGCCATAATAGGTAGGTATGGTGGCTGTTTTGAGGAAGGGTATATGGTGGGTTTAATGCACCAGTGAAAGTTGCGCGATACTAGAGAGGCTAGCAATGGTGGAAGGGTGAGAGTGCGTATAATCCATGGACTCAACATTAGTCATAAAGAACTCACATACTTATTGCAAAAAATTAATATCCATCGAAGCAAGTACTAATACGCATGATCCTAGGGGGATAGATTGGTAGGAAAAGACCATCGCTTGTCCCCGACCGCCACTCATAAGGAAGAAAATAAAAAATAAATCATGCTCTAACTTCATCGCATAACGAGACTGTCGGTGTACTAAAGTAGGGGTACCTTAGTACCCCGAACTTGTGCACGGGCAGTAGTAGCCTCCCGCGGCAAGGCCTGCCGGGGGAGCAACAAGAGTCTCCACGGCCCTTTCCGGGCCGGACGAAGGCCAAGTGATCGAGCCTAGAAGACCAAGCCCCGGCAAGAGGAGCTTGCCGGGTCGAGAAGGCAAGGTCCGGCAAGAGGAGCTTGCCGGGCCAAGGCGACAAGGCCCCGGCAAGAGGAGCTTGCCGGGACGACTGAGCCGAAGCACCAAGACCCCGGCGGGAGGAGCTCGCCGGGACGGCCAAGCCAAGGCACCCCAAGAGAAGCCCGCCGCGGCGCGCCGCGCGCCCCGGCAAGGCCTGGCGAGCGGCAAGCTCCCAGGTGCGGCAAGGCAACTACCGCGGCAAGCCACTTGCCGCGGCAAACCACCATATCAGGCCCGCGCTCCAGCTCACCTGCCCCCGCGTCGCTCTGGGGCTTCCCCGGAGGCACGTGGCGGGACGCCGCGCAACCTAAGACGCGCGGTGGCATGCGACGTTGGCAGAGTCGCCCCCGTGGCGAGCGGAGGCGCTCCTAACGGTCCGCCTCGGCACTGTTCACGCGATCCAGACGGGCATTTAATGCCCTTGTTCCCCGCCGTCAGAGTTAGGTGCGATAGCACTGTGCGGCCACTATTCACACAATTCCTTGCCATTTTTGCCCTCACCTGCGTCGCTCCCTGTGGGAAACCCCTTGGAATATAAAAGGAGGCCCATGCGCACGTAGAGAGGGGATCGGACCCAAGAAGCCCTCGCCTACGTCCAGCTCCAGCCTACTGTAGCTTCTTGCGCTCCAGAGCAAGAACCCGAATCAACCAGACATGCAGCAGTAGGGTTTTACGCATCCATGCGGCACGAAGCTGGGTAAAATCATTGTGTGTGTGTCGCCTCGATCTGCTCTTTGTGCATCCTCCGCCCCCGCCGAACCGACAAGGGGCTCCGTCCCCATAGGTGCTCGTGGAGGCCAGATATCCCCCGACCTCCTTGGCGCGCCAGGTAGGGGGTGCGTCTAGGTTGTGCGAACCAGATTCGGCGACCGCAAGCAAGCTCAGGTATGGCCAGGTACCTTTCCGCTCCAGCCCGCGGGGCGGAGGCATTCCTCCTCACGGACCCGTGCACGGCCCTCCTCGAGTACCCACTCGCGCAGAGTCCGGGCAAGAGCAGCTGCTCCTTGAGGAGGACCGCCTTCCGGCCGCTGAGCGAGTCTCTCGCTTCCAGCAAACTCTGCGCCGCTCCCATAGCCGCAGAAGTTAGCACCGGAAGTTGCGGGAAAGGCGACCTCGTTCTTCGGCGAGCCCAGGCCGCCAAGATCCAAACGAGTCGACGCCGACCGTGGGAGGGGCCTTGCCCGCGCGGCGGTCGGAACCGTTCCGTCGGCCATCCTCTCTGTCCAAGTCTTGCCGCAGTTGCATGTAATCCTTGGTACAAAGGCGGGCGCAGATCCCGAGCATAGCTTATGTGCCCCACACGTCTTGTCGATTTCGCGCCTCTCCGCTTGGCACGGGCATCATTCGACACGATTGTGCAGCATTCGTCTCCGGCAAGCGGTGGCAGGCTGTCAGGCCCCGAGCCTGGGCTGGGCGTCGCCCGAGGAAGCTGCGCCTTGCCGGACGGCAAACGACAAAGAAGCTAAGTTGCCAAAGTTTGAACGACTAAGCTCCTTTTTATTCTTAAATTATCTTCCTCGAACGACCGAGCTTCGTATGGGAAACCTGTGCGCGGAGGGGCCGGCTCGTGGCTGGTTGCGCCCTTATTTCGTTTCGAGCCCCGCTCAACGACTTAAGTGTGCTACATCCCGAGTAGCGTCCTTACTTGTTTCGAGCTCGCTCGGCAGCTTGAGTGTGCCGCGACTGCAGTCGCCACGCCTACCGCGCCCCGAGCCTGCTCAACATTTAAGTGAGTTGCGCCAGCCGCGGCAAGGTTTCTTGCCGGTGGGAGCCCCGTCAGCGGGTTGCTGACGTCCCGCACCCAGCACCCGTGGCAAGGCGGAGACTTTCGCCGACAAGTTCCCGTGAGCGTAGGGCGCGAACGTACGAAGCATAAAGTCAAACGAGGGAGATAACAGCGCAATGAACTGCCTAAGATAAAAAGTTATATTACAAAATAACTTGTCGCTGCTCTAATCAGCTGTTTCTGTGGCATGCTCGGCAGCAACGAGAGAAGAAAAGAAAGAGGTGGGCGGCCTAATCTGCGCGGTTGCCCTCGACCCGCCTAATCCCCGCCACCCTTTCCACGATGGGGGTGACGAGGGCCCTGATCTCCGTCAGGTCAGCATCTTCCGGCAAGTGCCTGAGGACGTTGGTGAGCTTGATGGAGGGGTTGCGGAAGACGATCTTCACCAACACCCTCCCGAGGGCCCCGGAGACGGCCTCCCGCGTCTCCTCGGCCAGCTGTGCTGGGATCGATTCCCGGAGGTGCCGGAGCACCCCCACCAAGCCCTTGAAGAAGGAAGTGAGCTTGGCGCTCGGCGGGACGTCCTCGCCGGAGGGGTACTCGTGGCCCTCCACCCCCAGCAGCTTCAGCTCCTGGTCGATGGTGGAGGCGATGTCGACGAGGCCTTCCGTCCACCGCTCCACTGTCTCTCGGAAGGCGTTCTGGGTAATGGCGGCGCTCCTCAACAGCTCCTCGTTGCCAGCAACCTCCTTCCGCAAGGCCGCCTCCTGCTCCTTGGCGCTCTCCAGCGCCTTGGCCAGGGTGTCCAGCTTCAGCTCGAGGACAGCCTTGGAGTCCTTGGCGGCGTCGAGCTCCTGGATCTTCTCGGCGAAGCGGCACTGCAGCTCGCCAAGGGAGTGAGCGCCCTTCTCGCGCTCCAGTTTGAGCGCGGCAAGCTCCTCGCCGCTCGCCTTGAGGTCGCTGACGAGCTGCGCCACCTTCGCCTCCAGCTCCCCCTTGGCGACCTCGGCGGCCGCGGCGGCACCTGCGCTTTCTGCAGGTCCCCGCCAAGTGCCTTCTCGCGCGCGGCAACCTCCTCCTCGTGGCTGGCGAGGCTGGCCCTCTGCTGCACCAGCTCGCTTTCCCGCGCGGATAGCTCCGCAGTGGCAAGCCTCTGCTGCTCTTTAGGCTCTGCCTTCTCGAGGAGGAAGGCCGTCCGCGCCTCGTCGAGCAGCCTACGCTCCTCCGCCAAGGACCGGAGAGCCTCCTGGTTGAGCTCCCGGAGCTCCCCGGCGCGCTTCTCCATGTCCGCGCCGGCCTTCGCGACGAGGGCCTCCTGGCGCTCCACCTTGGCCTGCCGGGCGCGGTAGAGCGACACAAGCTTCCGGAGCAGCCGCTCTTCCTCGGGCTCGCCGCTGTCGGTGCTTGGCGCGTCGACCACTGTCAGCCCGACGGAGGCGAGCACTTCTCCGTCCAAGGCCTCCTCCTCGACCGGCGCCCTGGAGCTAGGCTCCCAGGGAAGCCTGATGTAGACGCCATCGCCGGCCCGCAGGTAGGCGCCTGCCGGGGGCTCCTCGGGGTCCGACACGGTGGCAGCAGCAGGGTCACCGGGCTGCGGAGTGCTTGACGCCTCGGCCTCCCCGGGGCCGTCGGCACGGTCACCGGCCCCTCGCCGCCTGTTGCCGCGGCGCCCTCGGCGGCTTCGGCCTCCCCGCCGCCCGCGGGGTCGTCGGTGCCCTCCGCCTCCTCGATGACGACGACGTCATCGGCATTGCCACGCGCGCCCTCCTCGACGACGACCTCGGTCTCCATCGGGTCCGCGGTGGGCGGGTCTGATGGACGGAAGAGGGGAGAAGAGTCAGCTGAATAGCCGACAAAGAGGCTCATAAGAAAAGATAGCCAGGGGAAGTTTTCCGTGCAGGGGGACTTACCGGTGGCAGGGTCCGTGGCCGCGACCTCCGCTGCCGGGGGATCGCTGGCCGCATCCCTCGCCGGAGATCCCTCCTTTGCCGGAGAGGTTTTCCTTGCCGGGAGCTCCTCCCTTGCCGGGGAGATCTCCCCTGCCGGGGGCTCCTCCCTTGCCGGAGATTTCTCCCTAGGCGGGGTGGTCGAAGCGGACGGCGCGGCGAGAGTGCCCCCCGGGGTCGCCTGCCGGGGCTGCTCTGCTCCTACCCAACGACGACAACAACAGCCACATGTTAGCGAAGAAAAGGGAAGCTCGCGCGCGCGCCAAACGGCAAGAGCTAGCCGTGCCCTCACCCTGGGGGCTGCGCTGTGGGCTGCCCTGCGGGCCCGTCGCCAGGTCCTGCAAGGTCGTCTTCGGCACCTCCCCGGTTGCCGGAGGAGATTCGCCCTCGAGGACGACCAGCGGGATCTTGGCCCTCTTCGCCCTCCTCTGGGCCAGCGTCCTGAAAAGGGAACGGTTTCGGGGGGGATGAATGGGCTGCGAAACAAGGCGAAGCAACAGAAATCAAGAAGATACAAGCTCTACCAGGAACTTACTCTCCGTCCTCCTCTTCATCGTCGGAGCTGAGCGCGGAGTAATCAAAAACCGGCTTGCTCCAGGCGCGAGGAGACAGGGGAGTGGGTTCCCGGGACCGCTTGGCGGGGGCGGTGGATGACCCCGCCCCCGTTGCCGCCGCGGAATGAGGAGCGGCAGGAGCAGAAGCCGTGGCCCATGAGGACCCCGCTCCCGCTGCTTCAGAGGCGCGCGTCACCCGGGGTTGCGGTTGCTGGTCGGCCTGCCACACCACCTCTCCGGCCCTGCGGAGACGCCTCCTCGGCTGGGCAGGGGGCTCCGCCTGCGACGAGCTGCCCTGGAGATGCGAGGAGGGCGCGTCCGCCTCCGGCAAGCCACCCGCGTCCTGGGCGGGCTCGCCCGCACCACCGTGCCCAGCTGGCTCCTCCGCGCCGGCGAGCCAAATCTGGTCGGCGAGGCTCTCCGCCTCCGCCGCGTCTGCCTCGGCCAGGGTGAAGCCGGACTCGCCCGCGGCCGCGGCGGCCGCCGCCTCCTCCATCCTGGAGGCGATGTAGGCCAGCTCCTCGGGGGTGGTGTCCCGCGTGAGGCACCTCTTCTCGTCGGGGTCGACCGGCACCTCCTCCAAATTGTCGAAGAAGGCCTGCACGACGTCGTCCGCCGGCTCCTGCCAGGTCGCGTCGATCCCGTGCGAGTCGCACAGCGGCATCATCGCGAGGATGCGGCTGAGCGCCGAGTTGTTGCACAAGGGGACGACGCCCGGCGGCAACCTGAACCATTCTGGGTGCTCGGAATCGTGCTTGAACAGCTCCTTCAACACTCCGTCGAGCTCCAGAACGGTGAAGTTGTAGTTGAGGCCCGTGCGCAGCCTCATGATGTCCGCCGCGTTTTGGAATTCCCAAGCCGGTTTCCCCCTCTCCTGCAGGGGGCGATACGCCGGCGAAGGAAATCCGCGCCGACGGCGCCGACGGTGAGCCCGGCAAACCTGAGGTGCAGGATGCGGGTGGCGGCAATCTTCAGCTTGGCGTCGTCCGGGGCCAGGTCGCTCCAATCGCGGCCGCGCACCACTGGAGTTCGCCGCACGACGGTGAACGGAGGTGGATTCTCCTCGACAATCAGGCACCACTCGGCCCTCCACTCCTCCCATCTGCCACGGAGTTCCCCCTCCAAGTAGGCCTCTTTCTTGCCGGTCCTGGAGATCCAAGCGACTCCGCCGGACAGCGGCTCTCCTTTCTCCACCCGGGGAGTAAAGAAGTGCCGGAAGAGGGCTACGTTGGGGCGGACTCCGACAAAGTTCTCGCAAAGGTGTGCGAAAACCGCCATTGTCAGAACGGCGTTGGGGGTGAAGTCGAGGAGGTGGAGGTTGTAGGTGTGCATGATGTCGCAGAAGAACTCAGAAAAAGGCGGGCAGAGCCCGCAGAGGAAGAACACGGCGAAGAAAGGGTACCCGGTCGGGTACAACTTCTGGGCGATGGCGGGAAGAACTCGTGTGCACGGGTGCGCTCGCGTCGCCGTCGACCAGAAGAAGAGATATTCGTTCTTCAGCCTCAGTGCGTCGAGCTGAGGAGGGAACGTCGCCGTCTCCTTCCGGAGCGCTTCCAGCCGCAGCGCCTCAGCTGACTTCACGGCCTTCCCCTTCGCCTTGTCGCTCTTCGGGGCCATGGACGAAACGGGGAGGGGGAGTTGTCGGTGTTGGCGGCGCCGGGGACTGCGAGAGCGAATCGCTGCTTTCTCTAGCAAGGAGGAGGCGGCGGAGATTTTCGAGGAACAGCAATCGGCGGAATGGCGAGCTGCCCCTATTCCCCTCCGCTTATAAAGGGGGGAAGGAGCGGGGGCGGACGCTCCGCCATCCCAGATGAAGAGATCGTGCACGACGTGACGCATGCCTGCGTGCCTCAATCCCGCGCACGCCACCCATGTCACGCACGCCTCGCACGCCTCGCCCCCCCACGACGCCGCGATAAGCGCGCGCCCCTTGGGGAGGGCGCGACGAGCGCGGAGTTAAGGAGCAGCGCAACCCAGGCCACGCATGCCCGTACACTGTTAGGGCCTGGCCCAACAACGCTCGGCACCGTGTATGGCCCAGACCCGGGGGCTCCTGTCGGTGTACTAAAGTAGGGGTACCTTAGTACCCCGAACTTGTGCACGGGCAGTAGTAGCCTCCCGCGGCAAGGCCTGCCGGGGGAGCAACAAGAGTCTCCACGGCCCTTTCCGGGCCGGACGAAGGCCAAGTGATCGAGCCTAGAAGACCAAGCCCCGGCAAGAGGAGCTTGCCGGGTCGAGAAGGCAAGGTCCGGCAAGAGGAGCTTGCCGGGCCAAGGCGACAAGGCCCCGGCAAGAGGAGCTTGCCGGGACGACTAAGCCGAAGCACCAAGACCCCGGCGGGAGGAGCTCGCAGGGACGGCCAAGCCAAGGCAACCCAAGAGAAGCCCGCCGCGGCGCGCCGCGCACCCCGGCAAGGCCTGGCGAGCGGCAAGCTCCCAGGTGCGGCAAGGCAACTACCGCGGCAAGCCACTTGCCGCGGCAAACCACCATATCAGGCCCGCGCTCCAGCTCACCTGCCCACGCGTCGCTCTGGGGCTTCCCCGAAGGCACGTGGCGGGACGCCGCGTAACCTGAGACGCACGGTGGCATGCGACGTTGGCAGAGTCGCCCCCGTGGCGAGCGGAGGCGCTCCTAACGGTCCGCCTCGGCACTGTTCAGGCGATCCAGACGGGCATTTAATGCCCTTGTCCCCCGCCGTCAGAGTTAGGTGCGATAGCACTGTGCGGCCACTATTCACACAATTCCTTGCCATTTTTACCCTCACCTGCGTCGCTCCCTGTGGGAAACCCCTTGGCATATAAAAGGAGGCCCATGCGCACGTAGAGAGGGGATCGGACCCAAGAGGCCCTCGCCTACATCCAGCTCCAGCCTACTGTAGCTTCTTGCGCTCCAGAGCAAGAACCCGAATCAACCAGACATGCAGCAGTAGGGTTTTACGCATCCATGCGGCCCGAAGCTGGGTAAAATCGTTGTGTGTGTGTCGCCTCGATCTGCTCTTTGTGCATCCTCCGCCCCCGCCGAACCGACAAGGGGCTCCGTCCCCATAGGTGCTCGTGGAGGCCAGATATCCCCCGACAGAGACCATACGTGCATGCTTCGGGAATCACAAACTTTAACACAAATATTTCTACTAATCCACAATTAGACTCTAGCATGACTCTAATATCACCATATTTATATCTCAAAACAAATGCAACAAATCAAACTTCTCAGATATTCAATGCTCTTTTATGAACGTTTTTATTATATCCCTCTTGGATGCCCATCATATTAGGACTAAATTCATAACTTAAGAAAATTGCTATACTATTTTAAGACTCTCAAAATAATATAAGTGAATCATGAGAGTTCATCAATTTCTACAAAATAAAACCACCACCATGCTCTAAAAAGGTATAAGTGAAGCACTAGAGCAACTACCTAGCTCAAAAGATATAAGTGAAGCACATAGAGTAATCTAATAAATTCACGATTAATGTGTGTCCCTCTCAAAAGGTGTGTACAACAAGGATGATTGTGGCAAACTAAAAATCAAACACTCATATAATACAAGACGCTCCAAGCAAACCACATATCAAGTGGTGAATAAAAATATAGCCTCAAGTAAATTTACCGATGGATTGAAGACGAAAGAGGGGATGCCTTCCGGGGCATCCCCAAGATTAGATGCTTGGTTGTCCCTTAATGTTACCTTGTGGTGCCTTGGGAATCCCCAAGATTAGGCTCTTGCCACTCCTTATTCCATAGTCCATCAAATCTTTACCCCAAACTTGAAAACTTCACAACACTCAACATAAAACTCGTAAGATCCGTTAGTATAATAAACAAAATCACCACTCTAGGTACTGTTGTGAACTCATTCTAAATTTATATTGGTGTTATATCTACTATATTCCAAATTCTCCATGGTTCATACCACCCAATACTTGTAACATCCCAAAATTCTAAATTTTGGAATGTTATAATAAATCGATAGATTTGACCGACTGTTTGATTTGTTGTGTGATTGATTGAGTGAAATTCGAAACTTTTTGAAAGTTAAATGAGAGGGAATAAAAGGACTTTCCCAAACTTTCATTTTTGCTTTTATGATCTTCGTGAATTCAAATTATTTTCAAATACAAAATCCTAGAGAGAAGATGACATGACTTCTTCCATTTAAATAAATGAAAAGGGTGTTTGAAAAATATTTGAATTCCAATTGAAAATATTTCCAATTTGAAACTTTATGCAACTCAATGATTTTCACGAGCGAAGATAATATGACTTCTTCAAAATATATGAAATATGAGTTGGGAGTTTCAAAGAATTAAATTCAAAGTTCTTTTGAATTTATTTTCAATTTGGAGTTATTTGACTTTTATTCAATTTATTTTTCTCCAAAAATAAAATACATGGAAAATAGGGTAACATGATTCCCTACAATAGAAAATTGGAGAGAAATAAATGTGAATTCATTTTGGTATTTTTAAAATGATTTTTGTTGGATTTTAATAGGGCAGTAGCACTCTTTGAATTATCTGAATTTGTGTGGATTTTATTTAATGCTAGAAAAATGTTCATGTCGTAGAAAATCTTTTTCTGAATATTTTGGTATATTATATGCCTATGTAAAGTTTAATTTTGCCTTTATTTTATTTTATTTTGTTGTTTTTTTCTGGAAAATGTTTTATTAAAAAAAAACCTCCCCGCCGACTGGGCCGGCCCAGCTTCCAGGCCAGGCCACAGGCCCAGCCCACCTCCGCGCCCGTCCCCGAGCTCCCGCGAACT
The DNA here is from genome assembly GCA_032464435.1 of Aegilops umbellulata. Taxonomy (NCBI): domain Eukaryota; kingdom Viridiplantae; phylum Streptophyta; class Magnoliopsida; order Poales; family Poaceae; genus Aegilops; species Aegilops umbellulata. The sequence continues at coordinate 227,384,840 of CP136056.1, read as the reverse complement.
CCGCCCGCCGCACGACTCCGAGCGACGCCACCTCCTGCCCCCTCGCCCACGCCACGGAGCCGCCCTGCCCCCATATAAGCGCCGCCCCGGGCCCCTCTCTCTCTCCTCGCCGCCCCGCGCCGCATCTCGCCGCCCCGCCGCATCTCGCCGCCCCGCGCCGCATCTCGCCGCACCGCCGCATCTCGCCGCCCGCGCCGCCGCACTCTGCCGCCCGCTGCCGCGCCGCGCGCCGCACCCCGCCGCTCGCCGCACCCCGCCGCTCGCGCTGCCTCTGCTGGCATGCGCCGCCCCGGAGCCGCCGTCCTGCCTCGCCCCACTCGCCGAAGCCGCGCCGCCCTCGCCGGAGCTCGAACAGATCTGCCGCCGCCGGTTTTATTTCGCGAACCGGTATAACTACCGAAACCCGCCACGGTTTTTTTTCTAGTTTCGCTTTTGTTTTTAGATCGGTTTAATTATTCAAATTAGTTTAATTAGTGGACGTTCGTCCATTAGTACTGGTAGTGAGCGATTTTCATTCATTAGCGTTCGGTAACGAACGTTCGTAATTTAGTATTTTTCTTTTTCTGTTTTAATTTCGGCCAGGGACTAATTTGTGAATATTTTTTTCCAAATCAGCCCCTGGTCTTCAAACGACCACATCTTTTTACTCGTTAGTCCAAATCCAATGAAACCAACGCCCACTTCTTCGTTATGATCCCCTCTGTCCAGTAATCCAACTCAAACATGTTTTTGAAAATTTAAACTTTGAATTAGATTAGATTTGTATTCAAACTTCGTTTGATCATAACTTGAGTTTCGTAGCTCCGTTTGAGTTGATTCTTTTTACAAATTATAGCTCTTGACCTAAACTTTCTGATCAGGCCAAATTCACATAATTTTGGTACTGTTAGAAATTGTTTTATGTTGCAAGAGCTATTTGCTTGGTTTTGGTGTTTTCTGAATCGTCTACTTCGTTCTTTCTGATCTTTTGAGTGATTGCTTATGTGTGGTTACTATTGCTTGCTTACGATAGATTGACCGGAGTGTGACAAGTAGAACTATCAAGTGTGTTGAGTGCAAATCATCTTCATCAACATTGCAGGCAAGTTCACACTTTGATCATATCCCTTTCATACCCAGTTTTTATGCATTAATTTCATCCTCAAACATTGCACGATTAGGATCTAATTAAATTGTGGGATGGGAAGTAGTTGAGGTAGTACCTATTACCTGTATTATTATGAAACCTTTGGGAGTTACTTCTACGTTTGCTTATTATGCCATGCTATGCTAGTATACGTGGATTGGGTGAGTGATATCCATGACAGATGTGAGTTTGTTAATTTTAATGGTTTACTTAAGGTGGCAACTTAAATACACATATGGGTGGATTGAGGCACCTGGTTTCTATCAGGACTGCCTGTTTCTTTTTGGACCGCCACCCAGGCTCAAAGGGATCATGAGATTATTCAAACTAGAAACTTCCGTGTGCAGCCACAAGCCATTATGGGCTCTGGCATAGTTGACTAAGTCATGCGAACTCTTACAGTGGTAGACTAGCTGATGTAGGGGATGTAGGTTGGTACGATCTATCACGACGTAAGGTGCTAGTGCTTCCGAAAGACTATGTCTCGGTCATCCGTTTCTCAAACACCATGTAGTGCGAGAATCCAAACGGAGGCGATCGAGTCTTGTGGGGAAAAGTGCGCAAACCTCTGCAGAGTGTACAAACTAATCATGATTAGCCGTGTACCCGGTTATGGACATCTTGAGTATCTAGTACTTGGATTTTCCTGTTGATCTCATCACGTTACTTAAATAATTTGTTTGGTTTTAATGATGATACTTAATTGGGATTGAGAGTGCTGTCAGCCATTCTTAATGTTTAACAACCACCATGATAGTTAAATAAATTTTATTCCTATGCAGTAGGGAAAAATTGGCTTTTCGCAAAAACATTATAACCTTAGAGCTTTTCCACCAGCCATATATGCATGTAGTGATAGCCATTGTTCATCATTTTCTCTATGGTGTGAAATTGCCAGTACATTCAATGTACTGACCCGTTTCGGGCTGCAACGTCTCATGTTGCAGGTTTCTTACGACGAGTAAGTGATACGTTAGGGTTATGATTTCTACACTCAACTTTGCCGTTGGTGTTGATGGGAACCCACAACCTTGTTGCTTTCGCTATATGGATTGAGGTAATAGTATTTACGTTACTTTATACATGTGATTTACCTCTGTTATAAATCCTTCGAGTACTGTGTGTGTCAGCATACCGATCCAGGGATGACACTTAAGCACAGAGACTTGATCCATTCGGGTCGGGTCACTACAAGATGGTATCAGAGCACATGTTGACTATAGGACGTGACCCTAGAAACTGGCAAGCCCATAGGAAAGATTTTTCTCTACTACTTCATTTTCAAAAAGATCTTTTACCTCTCCTCTCTTCTGAGCTTATTTAAATATCCCCTTTTAGTGAGACCATACCCCTTTCCCTTTTATACCATTCGAAGATTTGACGGATGAGACCACTCCAAGAAGGATAAGATATCGGACAACTAAGACCATTCGGAATGGAGAGAATTTTACCATACATTATGATAATGGAAACTACAACGGTTGAAGACTCTGAAGACTAGGAGAACTTGAAGGCTCGGAAGGATTTCTAGATTTGCATCACCTAGGAAGGCTACCCTTATGGAACTTGGCAGACTATGGAAGTTGCCAATACCCGAGATCAAGGTGTGTTGGAGAAAGACCGGAACATGGAGCATAAAAACACAAAGTTTTGTCAAGAAAACCCTAAGACAGGAGATATCAACTATGGAGAGATACCTCATGGAAATGACAAGAGAAGAAACACGGCTATCCATGATGTTGTCGCCCGCTTATGCTATTGTCACCGTACTGAGTTAAGCATGCATGTGCATGGAAGGATTGGATGGTAGAAAGTTGATGAAGCACTTATCAGCAAGATGAAGTTTTAACTTTAGCTGGTGCATCACCAGGATCTGGAATGTTACATTAACAAGTTAAGATGGACCAACAAGAAGCCGTATTTGACGAGAAAGCATTTCGTGAAGAACTTAGGACCAAGAAGCTAAAGTAGCCAAGCTAGAGGAGCAAAACCTTGAGACATCTAAAGATTCGTCATAAAGGATCATGGTCCATGTCGAGGTTGATGAAACCCAGAAGTTTGGAATGCAACTCCAGGAATATTAAAGGATGTCATGAGAGACTCCACGTCAACAGAGTTGATCTGGCAAAAGAACTTGAGAAAGACAAGAATGACTGGAAGAAGCCATTGGAGGCATGAACAAGATTTGAGGAGTTTGATGACTTTGACGATTTATTGACCTTATAAGACCAAACCCCTGTTATATATTTGCGTTAGATGCGACGATTGTGAGCTATCGATTGTTTGATGTTTTTCCGACAGCCACAATAAAGTCCGTATTTTAAAAACCTTTGTTTGTATTGTGTGCATCTCTCTTGATCTCTCTTATCTCACCCCAAAACCCATGGACCCCATAGAGGAGGAATGGAGATGAACCCATATTTTTCTGGACTGATGAGTCAATTGGAGACTGACCGATGGATTCAGAACATGGAGGATCAAATGGAGAATAACCCTATAGCTGGAAAGGATATGGCCCAGCATGCTCTTCAATGCTTTGAAAGAGGTGCTGCTACTTGGTGGAGGATGTACCAAACCATCAATGGATGGCAAGGAGTAACCACTTGGAAAGAATTTAAGTTGACTTTGCTAAAGTCTCAGTTTGTGTCCCAGAAATTGAAGCCTTATGGAAAGGATATGAAGAAAACTTGTGCATGCAAGCTTTGTGGAGAAATAGGACACAACCATAAAGAACACAAGGATGAATGCCCTAATTGTGAAGGAAGTCACCCAGCTGAAGAATGCCCAACTAGGAAGATCACTTGTTTCTTGTGTGAAGGGACTACCCACTACTCTGCACAGTGTCACATTTACCCCATGGTACAAAGAACCGTCCAGCAGAAAGAAGAAACAATGAAAGGAGCCCTAACGGGAATTTTAAAAGAACCTGCGATGAAGGAAGAGGTGGAGGACACACCCAAAGGGGAACCAATTAAACCCTACACTAAGTCTTGCTATTCATGTGGAGAAGAAGGACACATCTCCCAGAATTGTATGGAGGGGGATCTAGTAGAATTCCCGACGGAGGAAATAGAATATGAACCACAGGAAATAGAAGCTCTGATTGGAATGGAAAAGTCCAGAAAGAGAAGTAGATTGGATTACAGGAAGGATCTGAGTCATGTCACCTGCTATAGGTGCAAGGAGTCAGGGCACTACCTTCGCAATTGCCCAAAAAGGAAGCCAAGGACCCAAGGAGACTATATAATCACAAGGAAACCTCGAAACTTGTCAGAAGTAATATGTTTCCATTGTAATGAGGCAGGGCCCTTTGCCAGAAATTGTCTGAAGGAGAAGGAGACTGGTGATAAATAGTTGAGTTTTTAACAGAAGAAATATAGTAGTAGCAATGAGAACGTTTTCCTTTATATTGAGGTGTTGAGTTGAGGCATGCAATGGAAAAACAGGAGAATGTAATAATTGTGAATCAATGAAGTTAGCAGTGTTGGTGCTGATCTAGATTTTTGAGTTACTCTATGAGGAAAGATGTTGACCATTTTTCGAGGATATGGGAAATATGTTCTATGGAATATCGGAGCATTTTAAGGGTAGTAGTACCCTGTAAGAACCGTTGACCCCTGGAAAAGATAAGGATACTCCACTGAGTGGGTTTAGGACAAAATGAATACTAGTTTTGTCTCGATATGTGTGATAGCCCAAGAGTGTGTGGGATGAAGTTGGAGACGTCAGTTGTTTGGACCAAATGTGATCAAGGAATCAGAAGAAAAAGATAAGTTGATTCGAGATAGACTAAAGGTAGCTCAGTCCAGGCTGAAGAGTTATGCAGACTAAAAAACTCAAGGAGGTAGTCTATGAAATTGGAGACAGAGCATGTCTTCGTGTGTCCCCTCTGCGAGGAGTTAAACGATTTGGAGTTAAGGTAAAGATAGCCCCGAGATTTGTAGGACCATACCGAGTTTTGGAGCGTAAGAGAGAAGTGGCCTACAAGTTGGAGTTACCCGAAGGACTGTCAGGAGTTCATGATGTGTTTCACGTTTCCCCATTGAAGAAGTGCCATGCAGAGATGGCCAATATCCCCTAGTAAGGACGCTTGACCTTGGAAAGGATAATGATATTCCACGAAGTGGAATATGGATTTCATAGTATAAATTTTATCTTGGTATGTGGGATATTCCACAAGGATGAAGAGATGAATTACTATTTGACATAAAGAAGGTATGATGTTGGAAATATGGATCAATGGAAATTCCATGATGAGTCTGATTAATCCTGTCCTAGTATGGTGCTAATAGAAGGAAGGAAGACAGTACAATTGGATGGATTTTAAGTATGCTAGGAAGCTGGAAGTTGGATGTTGGATATTGGAATAACGATCAGTTGCCCCGATGATAAGTTCAAGGTTTGCAAGTGATGAGATGGTCCATAACCCACAGGCCCCAGGATCTGCCAAGAAGCAAGCACACTCTTGCTGAAGGAAAAACCCTGGAAGAAGCTACGATTTTATCGATAGACGATCTTATAGGAGTTTACGCAAAACCTGAGGGTTGGGAAGGAACGATAGATGTTTGTTTGGCTTGCAGAATCTATGGATTTATCCGAACTTGGTTCGTCGACAAGAGAAATTCTGCAATGCTTGTGAGGATGACCAAGTGTTAGAATGCGAGATTCGCTAACCCGTATACAAGGTAATGATTTGGGTGCGGGATTGATTGATCACCATACCGACTTACTCTTATTATTCGCCTTGCTATGTGGGATGGTAAATCTGAGTGACTTACCTATAGTAGAGAGGCGACGATATTAAACCTTGTTTGAACCTTAGATTGGTATAGCAATTTTCCCCTTGTACAAGGCACCTGTTGCCAACCGTAGGTTATACGGTGAGGATCAACCAGACCCATTTCCTGCAGGAGAAACCATAAATTGTTGACCACCATGAGATATCGATAGTTGTTTAGTTTTGGCGCCAGACCTGTCAGCTAAGAAGACCCAATCTCGGAATAACATTACCAAGAGGAAAGGACAAAAGGATTGACTAAAAGGTTATGCCGCTACCGGAAGAGCCCAGAGAAGGAATTTTCCCGAGATCTAAGAAGATCGACACTGTCAACAATAAGGATGGAGTATATGAGTTTTGATGGAACCGTAACCATGTTTCTAAGGGTGGTAGCACCCGAGACCCCGGAGCTGATCGATGGATTTTCAGAAGACCCCCAAACCTAACCTATTTCTTTCTAGCCTCTCCGAATCTCGAGGACGAGATTCATTTTAAGGGTGGTAGGTTTGTAACATCCCAAAATTCTAAATTTTGGAATGTTATAATAAATAGATAGATTTGACCGACTGTTTGATTTGTTGTGTGATTGATTGAGTGAAATTCGAAACTTTTTGAAAGTTAAATGAGAGGGAATAAAAGGACTTTCCCAAACTTTCATTTTTGCTTTTATGATCTTTGTGAGTTCAAATTATTTTCAAATACAAAACCCTAGAGAGAAGATGACATGACTTCTTCCATTTAAATAAATGAAAAGGGTGTTTGAAAAATATTTGAATTCCAATTGAAAATATTTCCAATTTGAAACTTTATGCAACTCAATGATTTTTACGGAAGAAGATAATATGACTTCTTCAAAATATATGAAATATGAGTTGGGAGTTTCAAAGAATTAAATTCAAAGTTCTTTTGAATTTATTTTCAATTTGGAGTTATTTGAGTTTTATTCAATTTATTTTTCTCCAAAAAAAATACATGGAAAATAGGGTAACATGATTCCCTACAATAGAAAATTGGAGAGAAATAAATTTGAATTCATTTTGGTATTTTTAAAATGATTTTTATCGGATTTTAATAGGGCAGTAGCACTCTTTGAATTATCTGAATTTGTGTGGATTTTATTTAATGCTAGAAAAATGTTCATGTCGTAGAAAATCGTTTTCTGAAAATTTTGATATATTATATGCCTATGTAAAGTTTTATTTTGCCTTTATTTTATTTTATTTTGTTGTTTTTTTCTCGAAAATGTTTTATTAAAAAAACCCTCCCCGCCGAGTGGGCCGGCCCAGCTCCCAGGCCAGGCCCCAGGCCCAGCCCACCTCCGCGCCCGTCCCCAAGCCCCCGCGGACTCCGCCCGCCGCACGACTCCGAGCGTCGCCCGCCTCCTGCCCCCTCGCCCACGCCACAGAGCCGCCCCGCCCCCATATAAGCGCCGCCCCGGGCCCCTCTCTCTCTCCTCGCCGCCCTGCGCCGCATCTCGCCGCCGCGCCGCATCTCGCCGCACCGCCGCATCTCCCCGCCCGCGCCGCCGCACTCCGCCGCCCGCTGCCGCGCCGCGCGCCGCACCCCGCCGCTCGCGCTGCCTCTGTTGGCCTGCGCCGCCCCGGAGCCGCCATCCTGCCTCGCCCCGCTCGCCGGAGTCGCGCCGCCCTCGCCGGAGCTCGAACAGATCTGCCGTCGCCGGTTTTATTTCGCAAACCGGTATAACTGCCGAAACCCGCCTCGGTTTTTTTCTAGTTTCGGTTTTCTTTTTAGATCGGTTTAATTATTCAGATTAGTTTAATTAGTGGACGTTCGTCCATTAGTACTGGTAGCGAACGATTTTCGTTCGTTAGCGTTCGGTAACGAATGTTCGTAATTTAGTATTTCTCTTTTTTTGTTTTAATTTCGGTCAGGGACTGATTTGTGAATATTTTCTTTACAAATCAGCCCCTGGTCTCCAAACGACCACATCTTTTTACTCGTTAGTCCAAATCATACGAAACCAACGCCCACTTCTTCATTATGATCCCCTGTGTCCAGTAATCCAACTCAAACATGTTTTTGAAAATTTAAAATTTGAATTAGATTAGATTTGTATTCAAACTTCGTTTGATCATAACTTGAGTTTCGTAGCTCCGTTTGAGTTTATTCTTTTTGCAAATTAAAGCTCTTGACCTAAACTTTCTGATAAGGCTAAATTCACATAATTTTGGTACTGTTAGAAATTGTTTTATGTTGCAAGAGCTATTTGCTTGGTTTTGGTGTTTTCCGAATCGTCTACTTCGTTCTTTCTGATCTTTTGAGTGATTGCTTATGTGTGGTTACTATTGCTTGCTTACAATAGATTGACCGGAGTGTGACGAGTAGAACTAACAAGTGTGTTGAGTGCGAATCATCTTCATCAACATTGCAGGCAAGTTCACACTTTGATCATATCCCTTTCATACCCAGTTTTTATGCATTAGTTTCATCCTCAAACATTGCATGATTAGGATCTAATTAAATTGTAGGATGGGAAGTAGTTGAGGTAGTACCTATTACCTGTATTATTATGAAACCTTTGGGAGTTACTTCTACGTTTGCTTATTATGCCATGCTATGCTAGTAGACGTGGATTGGGTGAGTGATATCCATGACAGATGTGAGTTTGTTGATTTTAATGGTTTACTTAAGGTGGCAACTTAAATACACATCTGGGTGGATTGAGGCACCTGGTTTCTATCAGGACTGCCTGTTTCTTTTTGGACCACCACCCAGGCTCAAAGGGATCATGATATTATTCAAACTAGAAACTTCCGTGTGCAGCCACAAGCCATTTGGGCTCTGGCATAGTTGACTAAGTCGTGCGAACTCTTACAGTGGTAGACTAGCTGATGTAGGGGATGTAGGTCGGTACGGTCTATCATGACGTAAGGTGCTAGCGCTTCCGAAAGACTATGTCTCGGTCATCCATTTCTCAAACACCATGTAGTGCGAGAATCCAAACGGAGGCGATTGAGTCTTGTGGGGAAAAGTGCGCAAACCTCTGCAAAGTGTACAAACTAATCATGATTAGCCGTGTCCCCGGTTATGGACATCTTGAGTATCTAGTACTTGCATTTTCCTGTTGATCTCATCACGTTACTTAAATAATTTGTTGGGTTTTAATGATGATACTTAATTGGGATTGAGAATGCTATCAACCATTCTCAATGTTTAACAACCACCATGATAGTTAAATAAATTTTATTCCTATGCAGTAGGGAAAAATTGGCTTTTCGCAAAAACATTATAACCTTAGAGCTTTTCCACCAGCCATATATGCATGTAGTGATAGCCATTGTTCATCATTTTCTCTATGGTGTGAAATTGCCAGTACATTCAATGTACTGACCCGTTTCGGGCTGCAACGTCTCATGTTGCAGGTTTCTTATGACGAGTAAGTGATACGTTAGGGTTATGATTTCTACACTCAACTTTGCCGTTGGTGTTGATGGGAATCCACAACCTTGTTGCTTCCGCTATATGGATTGAGGTAATAGTATTTACGTTACTTTATACATGTGACTTACCTCTGTTATAAATCCTTCGAGTACTGTGTGTGTCAGCATACCGATCCAGGGATGACACTTAAGCACAGAGACTTGATCCATTCGGGTCGGGTCCTACAATACTACCCATAGATTCATCAAAATAAGCAAATAACACAAAGAAAACAGAATCTGTCAAAAAAAGAACAGTCTGTAGTAATCTGGAAATTTTGTATACTTCTGTAACTCCAAAAATTCTGAAAGATTAGGACAATCTAGAAAATTTGTAAATCAATCTTGTGTAACACATTCATATCAAAATCGCGCTTCTGTGATTTTCTGAAATTCCAGTAATGAGCGCAAAAGTTTTTGTTTTCCAGCAAGATCAAATCAACTATCACCATAGACCATCCCAAAGGTCTTACTTGGCACAAACACTAATTGAAACACTAAAACACAATTACTATAGAAGTAATATTGTGTTTTTATTCAAGAACATAAGAGAAAACAAAAAAACACAAAATAATTGGGTTGCCTCCCAACAAGTGCTATTGTTTAATGCCCCTAGCTGGGCATATTGCATAGATCTAGGTATTGTCATCTTTCTTCTTAATTTCCATGAGAGTGCTTTTGCCAGGAGGTTTTTTTGAATATAACATGAAACACGTCATCCATAGAAATTTTAGCATTATCAAGTTGACCCTCGGCATATCCCCTTTGATTACCAGCTACAATCCAAGAATATTGTTGGTTAACATAGTTAAAAACTTGTTCGATCATGTCTAAAACAGGAATTGCCTTTGTAAGGCTCTCATCAAAGATTTCATTATTGCCAAGAAAAGTTCTTAAAACATAATCACTATTGTAGAGGATCTCATCTATTACTTGTTTCTCACGGTTCATACCATAAAAATCAAAGATCTCCCTAGCTTCGCGTACTATATGATCAAACTCATTCATAAGGACAAGGGTAGCTATTTTCTTAGCTTTAGGGTCCATTATCATAGGTAGCTCATAAAACAATCTTTGCAAGGTGGGGTGTGTGCGAATAAATCTTTTTTTTCAAGTTTATGAACAAGAGCTGAAATAGCATCTGCATAAGTTTTAGTTCTTTTAAGTATGGGAACATCATCACAAGGCAGAGTCCCAAGTCCCAAGACAATTAAAGAATTCTTGAATGGTTTCTTTTCCTATAACATTCCCTTGTCCCAAGACAAAAGTTTTAGCATCTAGGTTAGCAGAACGTCCAATTTTAGGAGTTCCACCTTCATCTGTGTCTGCCATACCAAAATCACTCATGATAATAGGTACAAAGCAAGCGATCTAGCACACAAGCAAACAAAAAGCGAACGAAAAGACGAATGGAAAGAAGACTAATAAAAAGGCAAATACGTTTGTGTTTTTTGAAAACATTTTAGAAGCGGGGGAGAGGAAAATGAGAGGTAAATGACAAATAATGTAATGCAAGATATGATAGTTCATGATAGGTACTTGGTAGGCTTGATGTAGAACCTCCCCGGCAACGGCGCCAGAAATTCTTCCTGCTACTTCTTGAGCCTGCGTTGATTTTTTCCTTGAAGAGGAAATGGTGATTCAACAAAGTAGAGATCAGTATTTCCCTTAGTTAAGAATCAATGTATCAATCCAGTAGCAGGCACAAGCAAGTCCCCATTGTATGCACCTACACAAACTAACAAACACTTGCACTCAACGCAAAAAAGGGGTTGTCAATCCCTTCATGGTCACTTGCAAGAGTGAGATCTAATAGAGATAGATATAAAAGACAAGTAAAAGGCAAAATAAAGTAAATATAAATAAATTACAGCAAGGTATTTTGGGGTTTTTGGTTCTATAGATATGAAAATATATGATGGAAAATAGACCCGGGGGCCATAGGTTTCATTAGAGGCTTCTCTCTTGAAGAAAGCATACGGTGGGTAAACAAATCACTGTTGAGCAATTCATAGAAAAGCGCAAAGTTATGACGATATCGAAGGCAATGATCATGAATATATGCATTACATCCATGACAAGTAGACCGACTACTGCCTAAATCTATGATCATGAATATATGCATCACGTCCATGACAAGTAGACCAACTCCTGCATGCATCTATGACCATGAATATAGGCATCACGTCCGTGACAAGTAGACTGACTCCTGCCTGCATCTAGTAGTATTACTCCACACATCGTCTGAATCCTTCCTGCATCTAGAGTATTAAGTTCATAAGAACAGAGTTACGCCTTAAGCAAGATGACATGATGTAGAGGGATAAACTCAAGCAATATGATATAAACCCCATCTTTTTATACTTAATGGCAACAATACAATACGTGCCTCACTACCCCTACTATAACTGGGCGAGGACACCATAAGATTGAACCCATCACAAAGCATCTCTCCCATTGCAAGTGATGGAGTCCTGGATTAGGGGGTATCCGGACAGCCTGACTATATCCTTTGGCCGGACTGTTGGACTATGAAGATACAATATTGAAGACTTTGTCCCGTGTTCGGATGGGACTCTCCTTGGCGTGGAAGGCAAGCTTGGCAATACGGATATGTAGATCTACTTCCTTGTAGCCGACTCTGTGTAACCCTAGCCCCCTTCGGTGTCTATATAAACCGGAGGGTTTAGTCCGTAGGACTGGAACAATCATACCATAGGCTAGCTTCTAGGGTTTAGCCTCTACGATCTCGTGGTAGATCAACTCTTGTAATACTCATATCATCAAGATAAATCAAGCAGGAAGTAGGGTATTACCTCCATCGAGAGGGCCCGAATCTGGGTAAACATCGTGTCCCCCGCCTCCTGTTACCATCCGCCTTAGACACACAGTTCGGGACCCCCTACCCGAGATCCACCGGTTTTGACACCGACATTGGTGTTTCATTGAGAGTTCCACTGTGCCGTCACCGTAAGGCTTGATGGCCCTTCAGTCATCTATAACGATGCGGTCCAGGGTGAGGTTTTCCTCCCCAGACAAATCTTCGTATTCGGCGGCTTCGCACCGCGGGGCAACTCGCTTGGCCATCTGAGCAGATCGAGAGCTACGCCCCTGGCCATCAGGTCAGGTTTGGAAAATTGAACTACACCGCCGACATCCGCGGAGACTTGATCTTCGACGGGTTCGAGCCCATGCCAGGTGCGCCGCACAATCACGACGAGCATGATTTAGCTCTGCCGTCGGACAGTGTTCGGGAGATCACACCTGCAAGTCGCGCCATCTGAGGACGAGGGGGTAGACCCCGCCATGGAGGCCACACTCTTAGTGGCGATAGAGCCGGATACTGACTTCACCCCTTACGAGAGCCGTGCTTCCGAATCACGGGATTCATCTCCGGCCATGGACTCCGAGCCGCCTGCGTCGGCGCCTGTCGAATCCGATTGGGCGCCGATCATGGAGTTTACCTCTGCGGATATCTTTCAGCACTCGCCTTTCGGTGACATGCTAAATTCATTAAAGTCTCTCTCCATGTCAGGAGAACCTTGGCCGAACTATGTCCGGCTAGAATGGGAGGCGGACGATGAAGAAATTCACTCCCCACCCACCACCCACTTAGTAAGCACTGTCGACGATTTAACCCACATGCTCGACTTCGACTCCGAAGACATCGACGGTATGGACGACGATGCAGGAGACAAACAGGAACCACTACCCACAGGGCATTGGACCGCCACCTCATCATATGATATATACATGGTGCATACCCCCAAAGAAGGCAATGGCGACAAGACGGCGGAAGATGACTCCTCCAAGAAGCAGCCCAAGCAGCGACGTCAGCGGCGCTGCTCTAAGTCCTGCCATAGCAAAAGCAACGATACCGGCAAAAGAGACAATAACACTCCGTACAGTGCGGAAGCCAACAGTCCCCTCCAGCGCGATTTAGATCGAGAGGGTGAACAAGCTAGCCCTCTAGAACAGGCAGCAGAGGGAGAAACAGAGGATGGCAATTACATGCCTCTCTCCAAAGATGAGGTGAGCCTCGGCGATGAAGAATTTATCGTCCCTGAGGATCCCATCGAGCATGAGCGCTTCAAGTGCCGGCTTATTGCCACATCAAATAGCCTGAAGAAAAAGCAACAACAGCTTCGAGCTGATCAAGATTTGCTAGCAGACAGATGGACAGAAGTCCTGGCGGCCGAGGAATACGAACTCAAATGCCCCTCCAAGAGTTACCCAAAGCACAGGTTGCTACCCAGACTCAAGGAGGAAGCATTGAAACCTACATCACCAGTGTATGATGCAGCGGACCGGCCACCTCGTGGCCGAGACAGAGAGGCGTTTCAGCCTGAAGTTCAGCCTGCACCCCGCCGCCACTCAAAAAAAAATACCAAGACCCGGGGCAACACGCGCGACCTACGAGACGTATTAGAAAGCAGGGCAAAACATGCAAGATCGATATACAGGTCACGGGGGCACGCACCAACGCGCGATGATGACTGTCACGACGGATACACTAAAAGTAAACCCGGCCGGGCCGAATACACCAGACAAGACTCAGGCGAACTGCAGCATGATATAGCCCGGCACACAGGCGCCGCACACCCCCTATGCTTCACTAATGAAGTTATGGATCATGAATTCCCAGAGGGTTTTAAACCCGTAAACATCGAATCATATGATGGTACAACAGATCCCGCAGTATGGATTGAGGATTTCCTCCTCCACATCCACATGGCTCGCGGTGATGATATACATGCCATCAAGTACCTCCCACTAAAACTCAAAGGACCAGCTCGGCACTGGCTGAACAGCTTGCCAGCAGACTCCGTTGGCAGTTGGGAGGATTTGTAAGATCCATTCCTCGACAACTTCCAAGGCACTTATGTGCGACCGCCGGATGCTGACGACTTGAGACATATAACTTAGCAGCCAGGGGAATCATCCAGGAAATTCTGGACAAGGTTCCTAAATAAGAAAAACCAAATAGTCGACTGTCCGGACGCAGAGGCCTTAGCGGCATTCAAGCATAACATCCATGACAAGTGGCTCGCTCGGCACCTCGGCCCGGAAAGGCCGAAGTCGATGGCAGCCCTCATACACTCATGACCCGCTTTTGCGCAGGCGAAGACAGCTGGCTTGCTCGCAGCAACAACACATCACGGAATCCGGGCACTTCAGATACTAAAGATGCCAACGGCAGACCACGTCGTAACAGACACAAGCGCCGCAACAACGGCGATAACACCGAAGATACGACAGTCAATGCCGGATTCAGAGGCTCTAGATCCGGTCAGCGGAAAAATCCATTCAAAAGAAGCACTTCGGGCCCGTCCAGCTTGGACCGCATACTCGATCGCTCGTGTCAAATCCATGGCACCCCCGATAAGCCAGCCAATCACACCAACAGAGAATGCTGGGTGTTCAAGCAGGCCGGCAAGTTAAATGCCGAAAACAAGGACAAGGGGCGCATAGTGATGATGAGGAGGAGCCCAGGCCGCCGAACATGGAAGGACAGAAGAGGTTCCCCCCGCAAGTTAAGGCGGTGAACATGATATACGCAACCCACATTCCCAAGAGGGAACGGAAACATGCACTAAGGGACATATATGAGATGGAGCCCGTCGCCCCAAAGTTCAACCCATGGCCCTCTTGCCCGATCACCTTCGACCGCAGGGACCACCCCACCAGTATCCATCATGGCGGATCCGCCGCATTGGTCCTAGACCCCATCATCGACGGATTTCACCTCACCCGAGTCCTTACGGACGGCGGCAGCAGCCTGAACCTGCTCTATCAGGATACAGTGCGCAAAATGGGTATAGATCCCTCGAGGATCAAACCCACCAAGACCACCTTTAAGGTCGTCATTCCAGGTGTAGAGGCCCATTGCACGGGCTCAATCATGCTGGAAGTGGTCTTCGGATCTCCGGACAACTTCCGAAGCGAGGAGTTACTCTTGGATATCGTCCCGTTTCGCAGTGGCTATCACGCACTGCTCGGGCGAACCGCATTTGGAAAATTCAATGCGGTACCGCATGACGCATACCGCAAGCTCAAGATGCCAGGACCTAAGGGGGTCATCACAGTCAATGGAAACACAGAACGCTCGCTTCGCACGGAGGAGCATACTGCGGCCCTCGTAGCAGAAGCACAAAGCAGCCTCTTAAGGCAAACCGCCAATTCGGCGACACAGCCCCCGAACACCGTCAAGCGAGTCTGGAGTAACCTGCAACAGGATCGTCTGGCACATTCAGAGCTCGCCTAGCAACTCAGCCCCCGTCATGGTCCCAGTCAAGCGACGAAATATGTGCCACGCGTACATAATTACGCACTAAAAATACCATGGGCATAGGCGGGGGTACGATCACGGCACGTCCCACAATACGGCTTAGCCGCCCTAGGGGCTGCATACCTTGATCACTTCTTCTCTTTTAGGACCTTACTCTCTGGAAGCCCTTTCTGGCAGTATAATAGCC
Organism: Aegilops umbellulata; assembly: GCA_032464435.1. NCBI lineage: Eukaryota > Viridiplantae > Streptophyta > Magnoliopsida > Poales > Poaceae > Aegilops > Aegilops umbellulata. Next base: position 227,369,021 of record CP136056.1, on the reverse strand, counting down.
GGACACATCATGGGAAGGAACAACCAAGAAGGCAAGAAGCTAAGACGTACAAGGGAACCGCCAGGTGGTCTCTACTAACAATCAACACACCAATTTTTTTAAAACACCCATACGCAGCTTGCCCTTGGATAGGACATGTCAAATAGTCCTATTTTTCTGCTTATTGCACTACTTGTATCAGTACGCTCTGACGTATCATCTCAATAACAATGCATAGCATTAGTCTATTATCGCATTTTCCATCCTTCTCTATTATATGTCTATTTACGACAACTTGCACCCGTACATTCTGGTATGGTCAGTACGCCAGGGGCTTTTTTGTATGCCCCAGAATACGGCGTGAGAAGTCTGAACACTTTCGACAGTGCGGCACCCCGAACTTATAGCATTATATGCATCAGCTCCGAATCATGTCTTGGGTCAATAGTTGGGTTTGCCCGGCTCCCATGTTTTGGTACCTTACGTTCCGCTATATCGGCTAAGGTAGCGCTGGGAGAACTACTACGATTGTTTCCCAGTTCTTCCGGACGAGCACCTCAGTAGAGAAAGCCGAAAACTGACTATCATGATAAGCCGAGAGTTGGTCGCTGTTTGAGAGGTCTCAAGTCCTTAAAGAATTTTTCCGCTTCGGGCGAGGAGTCGGCCTTGCCCGACTTAGGCGTATATAGCACCCCAAATTCGGCCTTCCGAATACTAGGGGCTTCGCCAAAATTTAAAATTGTAGACTTCTATGGCTAAGTGAGAGTGATAAAGCCTTATAGTCTGATTGCCTGGTTCGTTGTTGTCGGGGAGACTGATCCACGAGCACCTATGGGGACCGAGCCCCTTTCAGTTCAGCGGGTGGCAGAGGTCGCACGAAGAGCGGATCGAGGCGGGGCACACGAGCAGTTTACCCAGCTTCGGAGCTCTCGGGAGAGATAATACTCCTACTGCTGCTTTGTGGTTTGTATTGAGTTCTTGCTCGGGAGCGCTGAGTGTTACAGTACGCACCAGCAGCTAACGAGACCGAGCGTGAGTGTTCTACTGTCCCCTTCCCTACGTTGTGCATGGGCCTCCTTTTATATGCTCAAGGGGTCTCCAACAGGTGGCAACGTAGACAAGGGTAAAAATGGAAAGGTGCTGCGGTTGGTACAACTACCTGTACAGTGTATCCTACCTAACCCTGACGGCAGGGGACAAGGGCATTAAATGCCCGTATGCGTCGTCCAAACAGTGCAGAAAGGGACCGTCAGGGACGCCACCATTCGCCATGATGGCGATCTTGTCAGCGCCGTTTGCCATCGCGTACCCCTGGCTGCACAGCCTCCCGCCACGTACGCTTGGGATAGTCCCTGAGCGACACGTTGGTGAATGTGCTGGAGCGTGAGTACGGAGTGGTAGCCTGCCGCGGCAAAGTGCCTTGCCGCGGTCGTTGTCTTGTTGCGTCCGGAAGCTTGCCGCTTGCCGGGCCTCGCCGGGACGCGTGGGGCATCGCGGTAAGTACCTTGAGATGCCTTGGTTGGCCTTCCCGGCAAGCTCCTCTTGCCGGGGTCTTGTGCCTTGAGTGGCCTTCCCGGCAAGCTCCTCTTGCCGGGGCCTTGTCTTCTTGGCTTGAATACTTTGTTCTTGAATGGCTTAAAAGGAACCACAGAGGGCCTTGCCGCGGGGTGCTGCGACTGCCCGTGCACAAGTTAGGGATACTAGGGTACCCCTACTCTAGTACACCGACAGGAGCCCCCGGGCCTGGGCCATACACGGTGCCAAGAGCTGTTGGGCCAGGCCCAAAACAGGGCACGGGACACGCGGCCTGGGTCATGCCGTATCTTATTCCGCATCCACCGCGCCCTCCTTGAGCGGCACGCGTAGATTGTGGCATCGTGGGAGAGATCATGAGTGGCTTCTTTATTCGGGAAAACGGAACGTCCGCCCCCTCCCCCCTTATAAGCAGGGGAAACAGGGGTAGTTCGTCCATCTGCCCGTTGTTATTCCGTCCTTGAAAATCTTCGCCACTTCCCTTCTTCCCAAAGCCGAAAGAGAGCAGCGCTCCGCCCCCTATTGCCACCAACACCACCAACGCCGTCGACCTCCCTCACCACTTCCGCCATGGCTCCGAAAGCCGATAAGGAGAAGGTCGTGAAGTCGGCCGAAGCGCAGCGGCTCACGGCGCTGCGAAAGGAGCGGGCCATCTCCCCCCCCCCCAAGCTCACCGCGGGGGATCTGAGGGAGTACTACTACCTCTTCTGGTCGACGGAGACGCGGGCGCACCCGTGCACGAAGGTACTCCCAGCCGCCGCTTGGGAAACAGCTCCCACTGGGTACCCTTTCTTCGCCTTGTTCTTCTACTGCGGGCTCTGCCCGCCCTTCTCTGAATTCTTCTGTGATGTCATGAACACCTACGGGCTCCGCCTCCTTGACTTCACCCCCAATGCTGTCCTGACCATGGCAGTTTTTGCACATCTCTGCGAAAACTTTGTCGGAATCCATCCAAACGTAGCCCTTTTCCGCCACTTCTTTTCGCCTCGAGTTGAGAAAGGAGAGCCTTTATCTGGCGGAATCGCCTGGATCTCAAAAGCCGGCAAGAAGGATGCTTATCTGGATGGAGAGTTCTGCAGCAAGTGGGAGGAGTGGAGGGCGGACTGGTGCTGGATTGTCGAGGAGAACCCGCAGCCGTTTACCGCCCGGCGCCAAACTCCAGTAGTGCGCGACAGTGATTGGAGTAGCTTGGCCCCGGAAGACGACAGACTGAAGATTGCCGTCGCCCGGATCCAACGCCTCAGGCTTGCCGGGCTTACTGTAGGAGCGGTAGGCGCAGATTTCCTTCGCCACCGCATCGCCCCCCTGCAGGAGAGGAGGAGACCCGCCTGGGAGTTCAAGAACGCGGCGGATATCATGAGGCTGCGGCCGGGCCTCAACTTCAACTTCACTGTCCTGGAGCTCAACGCGATGCTCTAGGAGCTGTTAAAGTACGACCCTCAGCATCCCGAAGTGTTCAGGTTGCCGAGGGGCGTCGTTCCGCTGTGCAACAACTCCTCGCTCGACCGCATCCGTGCAATGATGCCGCTGTGCGACTCGCGTGGAATTGACCCAGCCTGGATAGAGCCTGCAGATGACGTCGTGCAGGCGTTCTTCGATGGCTTGGTAGAAGTGTCGATCCGTGCCGATGAGCAGAGGGGCCTCACCCGGGACACCACCGAGGAGGAGATCAAGCGCATCACCACTAGGCTGGAAGAGGCGGCGGCAGCTGCAGCCGCGGGCGAGTTTGAATTCACCGTGGAGGAGGCAGAGGCAGCAGAGGCGGCAAGCCTTGCCGAGCGAGAGGGGCTTGTCGGCGAGGAAGAGCCTGCCGGGCATGACACCGAGCCGAGCGGGCCCGCCGAGGATACGAGCGGCTCGTTGGAGATCGGCTCCTCTTCCTCTTCGTCTTCGGGCAGCTTGCCGCAAGCAGAGCCCCCGGCTCCACAAGCAGAGCCCCCGGCTCCACCAATAAGGCGTCTTCGCAAGGCTGGGGACGTAGCAGAGCGGCGGACGAGTCAACCCCCGCTGCGCCGCACGACACGCTCCACTGCGGCAAGTTCTGTTGCCGCGGAAGCACCTCACGCTGCAGCGGCAACTGGAGCGGGGTCCTCCCGGTCCGCCGCTCCAGCTCCCGCCAAGCGGCCAAGGGATCCTACTCCTCCGCCTCCTCGCGCCGGAGGTGGGCCAGACTTTGACTTCTCCATGCTCAGCTCCAACGAGGAAGAAGAAGAGTAAGATTCTTGTTGTACTTGTATGTCTTCAATACTGGCTGTCTTGTCTTGTATCTCATTTGCTTTACTCTGAACTTATTCCTTTTTAGGACTCTGGCCCAGAGAGAGGCAAAGAGAGCCAAGGTCCCGGTGATTGTCATCGAGGACGATCCCACCGTGTCAGCAGGGGGTGCGCCCGAGACAAACTCGCCGGACCCGGCAACTGTTCTTCAGAGCAGCCCCCTGCGCAGCCCCCAGCGTAAGTGTATGGTTTGCTTCCCGCTGTTAGGCGCGCATGGATACTCTTTGTTTGCTGATATCTGACTGTTGGCTTGTGTAGGAGCAGAGCAGCCCCACCTGGAGCGTCCGGAGGCCGCCCCTGACACGCCATCTGCTTCGACTACGCCGCCAAGGGAGAGTCCTCCGGCAAGGGACAAGCCTCCGACAAGGGAGAGCTCTCCGGCAAGGGAGAAGTCTCCGGCAAGGGACAGTACCAGCGACCCCCCGGCAGCGGAGATCCCAACTGCCGAGCCTGGTACAGGTACTTCTTGCTTCTAAACTTCCCTTGGGTTCTTCTTCGTTTGATCTTCTTTTTGGATATCTGCTTGACTTTTCTTCCTTTTTCGGCCGTCAGATCCATCTACTACGGAGCCGATGGAGACCAAGGTTGCTGTCGATGATGCCGCCGCCACTGAAGAAGCGGCCGTCGCTGATGATCCCGCCGGCGAAGAGGCCGCCAAGGCTGCCGCCGCAGCAGCTGACGAGGGGTCTGGCGATCGCACTGACGGCCCTGAGGCCGCATGAGCATTAGGCGCTACGCCGACCGTCGACCCTTCCGCCGCTGCCGCAGCGTCGGGCTCCGAAGGGCCCCAGCCAGGCGTCTACTTGAAAGCCGGCGATGGCATCTTCATCAACCTCCCCTGGGCGTCAACGTCCAGGGTGCCGGTCGAAGGAGAAAGCTTTGACGTGGAGCTGCTCGCCTCCGCTGGGCTGACGCTGGTCGACGCGCCAAGCAGCAGCACCGACGAGCCTGAGGAGGAGCGGCTGCTGCGGAAGCTGTTGTCACTCTACCGCGCTCGGCAAACCAAGCTGGAATCCCGCGAAGCGCTTGCCGCGAAGGCAGGAGCCGACATTGAGAAGCGCGCGGCGGAGCACCGAGGCATCAACCAGGCAGCTCTCCGGTCCCTGGCGGAGGAGCAGGAGCAGCTCGAGGAGGCGCAGAAGGCCTTCCTCCTCGAGAAGGCTGACGTCTAGGAGCAGCAGCGGCTTGCCGCTGAGAAGCTGTCGGCGCAGGAGGGTGAACTGGCGCAGCGGAAGGTCAACCTCGATAGCCACGAGGAGGAGCTTGCCGCGCGTGAGCGAACACCTGGCGGAGCTATGAAGCAAGCGGAGGATGCTGCCACAGCCGCCGAGGCCGCCAAGAAGGAGCTGGAGATGAAGGTGGCGCAGCTGGAGGCCGACCTCAAGGCGAGTGGCGAGGAGCTCGTCGCGCTCAAGCGTGAGCAGGAGAAGGACGTCTAGAGCTTCGCAGAGCTTCAGGTCCGTCTCTCCGAGAAGGGCAAGGAGCTCAGCGCCGCCAAGGACTCCAACGCATATCTTGAGTTGAAGCTAACCACTTTGACCAAGACGCTGGATGGCGCCAGGGAGCAGGAGGCGGCCTTGAAGAAGGAGATCCAGGCCGACAAGGCGCTGCTGGAGAGTGTTGCCGCCACCCAGAACGCTTTTAGAGAAACCCTGGAGCAGTGGACGGAAGGTCTTGTGAATGCTGCCGCCGACATTGACATGGAGCTGGCGCAGCTGGGGATGGAGGATCTCGGGTATCCCTCCGACGAGAACCTCCAATCCAGCGCCAAGCTCACCTTGTTCTTTAAAGGCGTGGCGACGGCCCTTCAGCGACTCCGGGAGAGGATCCCAAAGCAGATGGCCAACGAGTCGCGCAAGATCTGCGCGGGAGCTCTTCAAAAAGTGTTGGTCAAGGTGGCCTTCCGCAACCCGGGTCTCAACCTCACCAACGTCCTCAGATCCCTGCCGGCGGAAGCTGATCTGGAGGCGCTCAAGGACCTTGTCGCACCCATTGTGGACAAGGTGAGCAGGATCAAGAGGGTTGAGGGCGATCGCGTGGACTAGGCCGCCCGTTTCCTTCTTTTCTTGTCGCTGCTGATCATGTTATGAAAACAGTCTATTAGAGCCGCGACAAGCTATTTTGTAATATAACTCTTATTTTGGGTAGTGATTGCAATGTTATTTCCTTTACTTGATTCCTTCCTTTGTATGTTTTTGCCCTACGCTTTTAGGGAACTTGCCGGCGCAAGCACCGTTGCCGCGAGCGCTGAGTGCGGGACGTCAGCAGCCTGCTGGCAGTCCCGTTGCCGACAAGAAACCTTGTCGCAATTAGTCGCAGCTCACTTAAGTTGTTGAGCGAACTCGAAACAAAGTAAGGGCGCGACTCTAGTCGCAGCACACTTAAACTGTTGTGCGAACTCGAAACAAAGTAAGGGCGCAACTAGCCACGAGCCGGTTCCTTCGCGCACAGGTTTTCCATACAAAGCATGGTCGTTTAAGGAAGATAACTTAAAAATTAAAAACATCTGATTGCTCAAACTTTGGCAACTTAGCTTTTCTGTCATTTGCTTTCCGGCAAGACGGAACTTTCTTGAATGACGACTGGTCCATACCATTATCTTCTCCTCCCCCCCCCCCCGACAAACTTGTGGGCGAGGGAACCTTCCTTTCCTTGAGAAAAAAGAGAGAAGAGAAAATAAAGACATGGAGCCTTATGGCTCGTTATTGCTTACCGGGGGTTGGCGCTGCACAAAGTGTCAGATAACTCATGCAAAAAATAAAAGGCATGAAATTGACAAGGTGTGCGGAGCACATGAGCTTTATTTATGCACAGGGTCTACGCCTGGCTTTGTACAAAGGATTATATGCAACAGCGGCAAGACGTGTACAAAAGATGGTTGCCGGAGCAGGGTCCGGCAACCGCGCCTTACGGGTAAAACTTACGAAGATGCTCAATGTTCCAGGATTTGCTCACCGGAATGCCATCTTCAGTCTCAAAGCGGACAGCACCAGGCCTAGTGACTCGTTTCACCCGGTAAGGGCCTTCCCACTTCGGCGTCAACTTGTTGGAATTCTTGGCGGACTGAACGCGCCGAAGAACAAGGTTGCCCTCCTCGAGACTTCTGGCGTTAAATTTGCGGCTATGGTAGCGGCACAAAGCTTGCTTGTAGCGAGCAGCTCGTACAGCAGCCTGAAGATGGTCTTCCTCAAGGAGCAGCGAGTCATCTTGTCGCAGCTGCTCTTGCTCAAGTTCATCATAAGTGAGCACTCGAGGTGACCCGTATACGAGTTCCGTGGGGAGAACTGCCTCTGCTCCGTAGACTAGAGCGAAAGGTGTCTGGCCAGTGGCTCGATTTGGCGTCGTCCTGATCGACCAAAGAACCACTGGCAGCTCCTCAATCCAGTTTCTTCCGCACTTGTGCAGCCTGTCGAAAGTCCTGGTCTTGAGCCCACGCAGCACTTCAGCATTTGCCCTCTCCGCTTGACCGTTGCTTCTGGGGTGAGCGACAGAAGCGAAGCAGGCCTTGGTGCCAAGATCTTGGACGTACTGCATGAAGGTGCGGCTCGTGAATTGCGTACCGTTGTCGGTGATGATCCTGTTAGGGATCCCAAAGCGGCAAACAATCGACCTGAAGAACCTGACTGCTGACTGTGCTGTCACCTTTTTCACTGCTTCCACTTCCGGCCACTTTGTGAACTTGTCGATTGCGACGTACAAGTACTCAAAGCCCCCGACTGCTCGGGGGAAGGGGCCGAGGATGTCGAGCCCCCAGACCGAAAATGGCCAGGATAAAGGGATCGTCTGGAGAGCTTGAGCTGGCTGGTGTATCTGCTTGGAATGAAACTGGCACGCTTCACACTTGGTTACTTGTGCAGTCGTATCCTGGAGGGCTGTCGGCCAAAAGAAACCTTGCCGGAAAGCTTTGCCGGCAAGTGCTCTTGCGCCAATGTGGTGACCACATATGCCTCCATGTATCTCTGCCAACAGCTTTTGTCCGTCTTCCTGGTGAATACACTTCAATTTCACCCCGTTGAGTCTTCTTCTATACAGTGTGTTGTCGACAAACTGGTACATACTAGACTGCCAGGCTACTCTTTCCGCTTCTTCTTGCTCTTCGGGAAGTTCTCCTGTCTGAAGGAAACGGACAATCTGTTGTGCCCATGCTGGAGCTTGTGGCTCGACAACAAGGACTAAAGGCACATCTGCTGCTGTGGGAACATCCGCTTCTACGGCGAGAAACTACGGCTCAGCCGGAGCTTGACGTTCCCCGGCAAGCTTGCCGGAGCAAAACTTGTCAGGAGCGCCTGCTTCAACGGAACAAACCCTAGGGTTTGCCGGAGCAGACTGCTCCCCAGCACTCTTGGTGTTGATCTTGGGGACCTTCTTGGCGGCGGCTTCGGGAAGCTCTGCCGGAAAATAGTCACCAGGAATTAGCTTCCTCTTCTTGCTCTGTCCAGTTGATGGCATCATAGACGGTTGAGTCAGCTTGAGCACAAAGATCCTTGGTTCCACAGGTAACTTAAGTGTTGCGCACTTTGACAGGCCATCGGCAATGTCGTTCTGAGCTCTTGGAACATGTTCCATCTGTAGGCCGACAAAGTGCTCTTCTAGCTTCCTCACTTCATCAACGTAGGCTTCCATCAACGGACTCTGATAACTCTTATTCACTTGGCGGACGACAAGCTGCGAGTCACCCCTGACGATGAGCTTCTTGATCCCAAGGTCTGCCGCGATCCTAAGACTGGCAAGCAAACCTTCATACTCTGCAGTATTGTTTGTTGCTTGTTCCTTGGGAAAGTGCATCTGGACTATGTACTTGAGGTGCTCTCCGGTGGGCGCGATAAGCAGCACGCCAGCACCGGCGCCTTGCAGCGAGAAGGCACCATCAAAGTACATCAGCCACTCTTTGCTTGCTTCGTTGACGGGGATGCTCGTTTCTGGGATTTCTTCGTCGGGTGTTGGCGTCCACTCTGCTATGAATTCTGCCAATGCTCTGCTTTGGATAGTTGAAGTGCTCTCAAACTTGAGGCCAAAGCTTGACAGTTCCAGTGCCCACTCAACAATCCTGCCTGTTGCTTCTGGATTCTGCAGTATCCTCTTCAGCGGAAAACGAGGGACAACTGTTATCTCATGTGCTTGGAAGTAATGGCGCAGCTTTCTTGAGGCCATGAGAAGGCCGAAAAGCAATTTCTGCACACCAGAGTACCTTGACCTAGCCCCCTGCAGAAGGGAACTGACAAAGTAGACTGGGCACTGCACCATTTTCTTCTGTATCTCCTCGGGCGCCTGCGCAGATCCATCTTTGCCGGGACCAGAGCTTGTCGGGGAAGCCCCCTGCTTGTCGCTGGATGCGCTCGCCGTGGTCGCTGGCTCATCATTTGTCTCCCTCTCCGCTACTAACGCAGCACTAACCACTTGATTGGTTGCCGCCAGATACAGCAGCAACTTCTCTTGTGGCTTAGGTGCGACAAGTATTGGAGTGGAGGACAGGTATCTCTTCAAGTCCTGCAGCGCAGCCTCCGCTTCCGGAGTCCATTTCATTGGACCTGCCTTTGGCTCGCTCAGCAGACTTAGGGATAAACATGCTGAGAGCCGCCACGCAGCCGGCAAGTCTCCGTACATCCTTGACGCGCTTCGGTGCTTCAATCTGCTCAATGGCCTTGATCTTGTCGGGATTGGCTTCAATTCCCCGCTGAGTCACGAAGAACCCGAGAAGCTTGCCGGAAGGGACTCCAAACACACACTTCTCGGGGTTGAGCTTGAGGCTGATCTTGTGTAGATTTGCAAAAGTCTCTTCTAAATCTTGAATCAGAGTTGTCCTGTCTTTGCTCTTGACCACTATGTCATCCATGTAGGCCTCCACATTTCTGTGGATTTGTGGCTCAAAAGCGGTATGGACTACCCTTGCGAATGTTGAACCAGCATTCTTTAATCCGAAAGGCATTCGTATGAAACAGTACGTGCCACATGGAGTGATGAATGCAGTCTTTTCCTCATCCTCTTCTGCCATGAAGATCTGATGGTATCCTGAGTACGCGTCAAGAAATGAAAGCAAGTCAAATCCGGCCGTGGAGTCAACAATCTGCTCAATGCGCGGCAAGGGAAATGGGTCTTTGGGACAAGCTTTGTTAACATCGGTAAAGTCGATACAGAGCCTCCATTTCCCGTTTGCCTTGCGCACGACTACAGGATTGGCCAACCACGTAGGATGAAGCACTCCTCTGACAAGGCCTGCAGCTTCCAACTTCTTGATCTCTTCTGTGATGAATTCTTGGCGCTCCACTGCTTGCTTTCTGACTTTCTGCTTGACGGGTCGCGCATGAGGACAGACGGCGAGGTGGTGCTCAATTACTTTCCTGGGAACACCGGGGATGTCAGACGGTTGCCATGCAAACACATCGACGTTCGCCCGCAGGAAAGCAATGAGCATGCTTTCCTATTTAGGGTCAAGAGTGGCACTAATGGTGAAAGTACCACCAGTGCCATCCTCCTTGGCGAACACCTTCTTGGTCGCTGGCGGAGCTGCCATTGTCTTCTTACACTTGCCGGTGGAGGTTGATGGCGCGTCCTCGACGGTAGCGCAGCACTCCGAGGAGGTGCGCTTGCCGGAGTGGGCATCAGAACTCTTGCCGAACTTGGTCTTCTTCTTCCCCCCGGGAGCTTCAGCGGCAAGTGACTTGCAATCTGTTGCGGCTGCTGCTTCCCGGTAGATTTTTTCGGCGCAGATAAGAGCATCCTTCTTGTCGCCAGGGACAGAGATGACACTTATCGGGCCTGGCATCTTCAGCATGTTATACGCATAGTGAGAGGCCGCCATGAACTTGGCGAGCGCTGGACGGCCGAGGATCCCATTGTAAGGCAATGGAATATCGGCAATGTTAAAAGTGATCCTCTCAGTTCTGAAGTTCAACTCGCTGCCAAATGTCACCGGCAACGTAATTTTCCCCTTCGGCTTGCTCCTTCCCGGGTTGATCCCTTGGAATGTCCCGGTCTCTTCGAGCTCGCTGTCAGGGACCTGGAGTTTCCTGAGCACAGCGGAGGAGATCAGGTTCAAGCCGGCCCCACCATCAACTAGCATCTTAGTGACCTTGAAGTTGCGGATAGTTGGTGAGACCAACATCAGCAAGCACCCGACTGCAGTTGTGCGATCAGGGCGATCCTCAATATCAAAGATGATAGGCGTGCTGGACCATTTCAGAAGCTTGCGTGACTCGACGGGTGGTTCTGCCGCATTGACTTCCCGCACCCATTGCTTGAGTTGGCGGTGTGAAGTATGCAGAGAAGCACCACCGTCAACGCACAAGACCTCTGTGGCTTTCTGGAACTCCTGCTCACTGGTCTCGGCATCGTCCATGTCTTCGTCGTCGTTGTCATCTTCATCCTTGTCGCGGCCGTGCGGAGGTCTGTCTCCTTGCCGCTGCTTGGCCTTGCCGCGGCATCCTCCCCGGTCAGGGCGCTTCGTACCGGATCCTCCAGCACCTCCTTGGGCTTTCTCCTTGTCGCGTCGCTCGTATTCGGCCTTCTGCAACTCGACAAGCTGCTCGGCCTTCTTGTAGCTCTGGAGGTCATGGCCCTTGGTGCGGTGGATCTTGCAGTACTGTTTGTTGGTGCCGTCCTGCTTGTCGGCGATCGCCACAGCCTGGCAGTTGGCGCATGCGGCAACCTCCTTGCCGGAGCTACCAGCTTTGGCGTTCTTGGCGCCACCTTCATTGCCGGACTGCTCAACAACTAGCACATCTTTGCCTTTCTTCTTCCTGTTGTTCCGCCGCTGGCTTTTCTTTGCCGGGGCAGCATCCTCGCTGTCAGATCCTCCTGCTCCTGTATCCTCTCCGGGGAGTTTCCTCCCTTCCTCAGCATGTGCACACCTGTCGGCCAGGGCATACAGCTCGCTGACGTCTCTGATCTTGCACATCGCCATCTCCTCCCGCATCCTGCGGTTACGCACGTTCTGATGGAACGCGCTGATGACTGCGGCAGGGTGGACATCTGGGATGTTGCGTTGCACATGGCTAAATCTCTGGATGTACTTGCGCAGGGGCTCTCCTTCCTTCTGGGCAAGCAGATGAAGATCACTCTCCTGGCCATGAGGTTTGTGGCCGCCTATAAAGGCGCCGACAAACTGATGGCATAGGTCTGCCCAGGAAGATATGGAGTTGTCCGGCAAGTGCATGAGCCAGGACCTGACGTTGGGCTTGAGCACCAGCGGGAAGTAGTTGGCTAGGATCTTGCCGTCCCGCCCCCTAGCAGCTTGCACCGCGATGGTGTAGATGCTGAGGAACTCCGACGGATGCAACTTGCCGTCGTACTTCTCGGGTACGTCTGGCTTGAAATTCTTCGTGCTGGGCCACTGGACTTGCCGCAGCTCACGGGTAAACGCAGGGCAACCTACCACGTACGGTAGGTCGCCTGGTTCCCCTGGCGCATGCATGTCGACAGTGGGCCCAGCGCGCTGGTCTGACTGACGCCGCGCTTCTCTTCGGCGCTCGATGCGAGTACGAGCGTCTTCTTGCTGTCGTTCGTGAAGAACTTGGCGTTGATCGCGACGAGCTCGTGGATCCGATGACGCGGTGGAGTCGCTGTCGAGGTGGATCCGGTGAGGTGGCGATCTTGGCCTTCACGGCAGAGAGTGCACGTTGGTTGCACCCCCACCAATTTTGTCGCCATCGGCCCGCGCCTGGCTGGCTCGCCGCGACTGCGATGTACTCGGCTGCCGCGGAGTGTCGCCGTTGGCAAAGCCGATGAGACTCTGAATGGTGGCCCTCCAGTCGTCGATCTCGTCCGCCGTTGGAGGGTAATCTAGGAGCAGTTGGGCTCGTGCCAAAGCTTCTGCTGGAGTGGCGGGTAGCGGTGGCGAACGGTGTGTGGAGCGGGATATGCTCGAACTTCTAACTATGTTAGAAGGAGCAGTATCCCGTCCGGGCGACCGTGCCTCGCTCGTGCCAGCATGTTGGCGTGCATGCTGGCCTTGAGCATCCCGAGATCCACCAGCTCGATCCGGGTCCAACGAGCGTATGGTACCATGAGTACCATGACGCTGCCGGTTCCGCGCCTCCTGAGATGAGCGCGATGGATGTACGGACGCCAAGGTCTGCGTAGCCTTGTCCTTGGACATGGCGGCACCGTGAGCTCCCTCACCGACGCCCGTTCTTCCGCCGGCGTCTTCCCCACCAGCCGTTTGCTCCGGCGGTGGTGGGTTTGTCGCGGACGGAGCAGCCGCCTCCGAAGCCTTCTTCTTCGGCGGCATGTCGATGAAGATGATGAAGATCTAGCTCGTGTGAACGCCGGATCAGGTTCACACGACCTCGACGCCCCTACCTGGCGCGCCAAAGATGTCGGGGAGACTGATCCATGAGCACCTATGGCGACCGAGCCCCTTTCGGTTCGGCGGGGGGCGGAGGTCGCACGAAGAGCGGATCGAGGCGGGGCACACGAGCAGTTTACCCAGCTTCGGAGCTCTCCGGAGGGATAATACTCCTACTCCTGCTTTGTGGTTTGTATTGAGTTCTTGCTCGGGAGCGCTGAGTGTTACAGTACGCACCAGTAGCTAACGAGACCGAGCGTGAGTGTTCTACTGTCCCCCCTCCCTATGTTGTGCATGGGCCTCCTTTTATATGCTCAAGGGGTCTCCAACAGGTGGCAACGTAGACAAGGGTAAAAATGGAAAGGTGCTGCGGTTGGTACAACTACCTGTACAGTGTATCCTACCTAACCCTGACGGCAGGGGACAAGGGCATTAAATGCCCGTCTGCGTCGTCCAAACAGTGCAGAAAGGGACCGTCAGAGACGCCACCCTTCGCCACGATGGCGATCTTGTCAGCGCCGTTTGCCATCGCGTACCCCTGGCTGCACAGCCTCCCGCCACGTACGCTTGGGATAGTCCCTGAGCGACACGTTGGTGGATGTGCTGGAGTGTGGGTACGGAGTGGTAGCCTGCCGCGGTCGTTGTCTTGTCGCGTCCGGAAGCTTGCCGCTTGTCGGGCCTCGCCGGGACGCGTGGGGCGTCGCGGTAAGTACCTTGAGATGCCTTGGTTGGCCTTCCCGGCAAGCTCCTCTTGCCGGGGTCTTGTGCCTTGAGTGGCCTTCCCGGCAAGCTCCTCTTGCCGGGGCCTTGTCTTTTTGGCTTGAATACTTTGTTCTTGAATGGCTCAAAAGGAACCACAGAGGGCCTTGGCGGTCACCCGACAAGCCTTGCCGCGGGGTGCTGCGACTGCCCGTGCACAAGTTCGGGATACTAGGGTACCCCTACTCTAGTACACCGACAGTTGTGCTGAACACCTCCCTCGAAGGACCCAAAATTGGGGTAAAGAGTGCTCAGGTTTACCCCGAACACCCCAGTACTAGTTACATGGGGGCAGAAGCCAACGACTGGCCAACTCTCAGATTTTATAAACGGCCGCACAGAAGGTAATATTTTAAATTCAAAAAACGTTGCATAGCGCAAATGAACTTGTTTCACATTACAGGATCACATGAGCATGTTCATTCAAAAATTACATCTCTAGCACACTCCTCCGCCACAGGGTGGGAACCCTTCAGGACACTGTCATAATACATTTCGGGGTAGCAATGCTCCTTGCCCTCCGGCGGCCCCTCCTTCACCAGCTTCACGGTATCCAGCTTCGCCCAGTGTACCTTCGCCTAGGCAAAAGCCCTGCGCGCACCCTCGATGCAGACATACCGCTTTATGACTTCAAGCCGTGGGCAGGCATCCACAAGGCGCCTCACCAGGCTGAAGTAGCTATTAGGCAGGGGCTCGCCAGGCCACAGCCGGACTATGAGACCCTTAATGGCCTGTTCGGCGGCCTTGTGAAGCTCGACCAGTTGCTTCAGCTGGTCGCTCAAGGGCATTGGGTGTTCAGTCCCAGTATACTGAGATCATAACAACTTCTCCGTTGAGCTCCCCTCCTCAGCTCAGTAAAACTCCACGGCATCCAACACACTGCGGCGAAGATCTGCGAGCACTCCTGGAGAGCTCCAAACTCGGGTAAGTAAAAGGAAAGTTTCCCTCACATGCTTGCTTTGCATAATGAATGCCTTACCCGCTGCTATCTTCTTCACCGCATCAATCTCCTGGAGGGCCTTGTGGGTTTCAGCCTTGGCGTTCTGTGCGCTTTCGAGCGCCTTCGCAAGCTCGGACTCTCGCGTCTTAGAGTCAAGCTCCAAGGACTCGTGCTTTTTGGCGAGACCTCGAGTTCTTGCTGCACCTCGCCTACCTGGGCTTCTTGCTCTTCTCGCTCAGTGTGCTTCTTGGCCGCTTTGTTTTCAGCCTCGGACAACGCCTTCTTGAGGGTCGCCACTTCGGTCGTGGCCCCTGGCAAATTCATGATGATCCTATTATTTTACAACCAACTTTATTTTTAATATATATGGACAAGGTATTGCTTACCTTTGCTCTCCTCGACCTACCTCTTGGCAAGGCCGAGCTCTTCCTTGGACCGCTCAAGGTCCTGCTTCAGTGCAGCGACCTCCGTAGTGTGTGCGGCGGCGGTCAGCAGCGATGCCTGCATATGCACATAGACATATTCTGATTAAACTCCTGAGTCATGATTTGATCCTCTATTCAGCCTTTCTTAGCAAACGCCAAACAGAGCATCAGGGGCTACTGTCTATGCGGTGATATTTTCCTATATTTTCAACTCACCTCAAAGCCTGTTAGGAGGCTAGCACAAGCTTCAGTTAGTCCGCTCTTCGCGGACCGAACCTTCTCGATCATTGCACTCATGATAGTGTGGTGCTCTTCGTCGATGGAAGCGCCACGAAGCGCTTCCAGCAAGTTGTCCGGTACCTCTGGATGGACAGAGGTCACCGGCACGGGCGGCTTGCCCCTCTTAACAGGGGGTCACTTGCCGGAGTCTGGAACCACTGGAGGTTCCGGCATAGTGTTCGGCCGAGGGCCGAACTTGGAGCCCGTGGGAGTCTTGCTCCCTTTTTTTTGAATAATTACTGTGAGGCAAAGCCCCACGGACCTTTATTAATAATCAAACAACTGTAAAAAAAAAGAACATAAGGAGTATATACAAGAGCTAATAAACTAGCCTACAAAGCTAAGTTACAAGACTATAGCTACCTACCTGGACTAATTAGACTAAAGCATGTATCGAAGCTTTAAGCTTGACGCTGGTATCATCCTTGAGCCTATGAGTTAGGAGTGAAAGATCATGTACAAAGTTAGACCGCGAAGCAGCAAAAGTAGCTCTCTCCCCTGTAAAGTTTCTGCCATTCCCGAGGATCCAAATGTTCCAGGCTGCCGTCAGCATTACTTCAAAGAAAAAAGGATGCCTGAAGCTTGATCTAGCATGTTGGATACATTGCTGAATATCCGGCCCTCTTGACCAGTCAATAGAAAGGTAATTCCAAACCCTCCGACTGAAATTACAGTTGAAGAACAAATGCAGCCTATCCTCATATGAAAATACATGACAGATAACACAAAGATTATCATCCAGGGGGATCTCCAGTGCCTGCAGATCAGAAGGTCCTTGGTGTTAAGCCTGTCAAAGAAAAGTAACCAGCCAAAAACTTTGATCTTCAAGGTGCATCTGCTTTTCCACAACCATTTACATGGTTGAATTCTGGGCAAATGTGAGTGCATCAGGGTGTAGAAACTCTTGGCTGAGAAGGTACCAGATATGCCTGGCCAAACCCAAACATCTGGTATGTTGGTGTCCCTGTTCAAGGCCATGATCCAATCTTGTAGCACTTGCTACTCCTGAGCAGCCTCATGAGACAATGGTAAGAAGAACATTGAAAAAATATCCTGCGATATGAGGAATTCATGCACTGAAACCTTGTCATTGTTAACAAAGGAAAATAATCTTGGCAATATCCAACATAAAGGTCTAGAAGAGCCACCAATAAACCAAGCATCAGTCCAAAATAGAGCAGAGTCACCCATGTTGATGTTCACTAAGGCAATAACTGTGTATGCATCATGGAGCTTGAGGATATCTCTCCACCAAAAGGAGCCCAATGGGGTTGTAGCGTGTGGAACACCATCAGCATAATAACTGTTCTAGATGAGGGACACCCAGGGTATGCCAGCCTTATTATAAAATTTATGCAAATGCTTGAGAAGAAGTCCCTTGTTTTGAATGTTTAAGTTGATCACCCAAGACCTCCTTTGTCTTTTGGCCGACAGACTAAATCCCAAGCAGCCAAAGATTGCTTGGGAGCATCAGAACTCCCCCTCCAGAGGCATTGTCTGAAGATTCTATCCAACTGCTTGATAATACCAGGTGGGATTTGCAAACTACAAAGAAAGTAGATTGGCATAGAAGTCAGGGCAGAAGTTAGGAGCTGCAAACGAGATCCTTGGTTGAGCATGCATGAACTAGCAGTCAGACGCCTCTCCAAAGTGTCCACTAAAGGCATGAGATCAACAATCCTGGGTTAGTGGTTCCTAGGGGCAACCCTAAATAAGTAAAAGGGAGTTGGCCAATCCTGCAGCCCAACACAGCAGCTAACCTAGTTGCTTCACCTTCCTCAAGGTTTAGTGGGATCATTGAGGACTTTGCAAAATTGACCTTGAGCCCAGTAGATTGTTGAAAGGCAAGCATCATGTTCTTGAGAGCTACCAGCTCCTCATCTCTGGCTGACAGAAAGATTACAGTATCATCCTCATACTGTATAATAGGAAACTCCTGGTCATGGGTGGGGATTGGGAGTGATAAGATACCCTGGGCCAACATTTGATTGACCACAGATTGTAAAAGGTTAGCTGCAATTACAAATAGAAGAGGTGACAAAGGATCCCCTTGTCTGACCCCACATTTGCACTTGAACTACTTGCCAGGAATGCCATTGAGCAACACAGAAGAAGACGCTGTAGAAAGGATATCTTTGACCCAACCAATCCATTTATCATCAAAACCTTTGTGTTTGAGCATCAACAGAATAACCTCATGATTAAATATATCGAAAGCCTTGGCAAAATCCAATTTCAGAATAACAATAGGCCTCTTGGACTGTTTACATTGGTGTATATACTCAAAACTCCAAGCCAGACAGTCCCGGATTGGTCTACCCTTG
Organism: Aegilops umbellulata; assembly: GCA_032464435.1. Classification (NCBI taxonomy): domain Eukaryota; kingdom Viridiplantae; phylum Streptophyta; class Magnoliopsida; order Poales; family Poaceae; genus Aegilops; species Aegilops umbellulata. The sequence goes on along the minus strand of CP136056.1, from coordinate 227,351,225 downwards.
AGAAAGCCATACTGGTTCTTATGGATGCAATTCAAAATCACCCTTTGCAACGTATTAGCCAACAACTTGGTGAGAAACTTCAAGAAGGTGTTGGTAAGAGAAATAGGCCTAAAATCATTCGGCCCCTCAGGAGATATCATCTTAGGGATGAGTGTAATGAGAGACCCATTAATGTTTTCCAGAGAAAGTTTCCCTTCATAAAAATATTTGATCAAGCTTAAGAAATCTTTCTCGATGATCGGCCAACAACGCTTGACAAACATGCCATTAAAACCATCAGGCCCTGGTGCCCGATTGGTTGGCAGCTCCTACAAAACCTTTTTTATCTCAGCATCAGAGAAGGGAAGCGACGATTCCTCCAAACCAGGGACAGGCTGGATGAGTGTGCCCAAATCATAGCCCATCGAAATGTCCTGGGCCTGGCCCATTCGGTTTTTGAAAGAAGCCCAATGGATTCCTGCCATTTGATCATGATGTGAAATTGGATCATCCATCCCCGGGGTTTTCAGACTAACTATAGAGTTTCTCCTCGTGCGCTCAGATGCCATGGCATGGAAAAATTTGGAGTTCTCCTCACCCACCTTGATATACCTGATCATACACCTCTGCTTCCAATAGATACAGTGGAGTTTCAACAAATGCTCATAATGAAGCTTGACAATTTTCCGGAAATTGAACTCAGTTCTAACCAGTGGTCGTAACTCCTGCAACTTATCAAAATAGAGAATAACCTTGCTGCAATCCACAATTAACTTCTTAAGGTAAGTGAGGTTTTTACTCCAAACTCTTAAGTCATACCTGAGACGTTTAAATTTCCTGGTTAAAACTGCAGATGCAGATAGGTCAGAAAACACAGGGGCCTCCCATGATTTCTTGACACACTCCATAAACCCAGGCATTTCCACCCAAAAATTTTCAAACCTAAAAACCTTGGACTTGGGGATTTTAGTATCAATTGAAACCACACATGGCACGTGATCCGATGCAGTTTTTGCCAAAGGAAAGACAAATGTATTACGGTAGTGAGAGATCCAATCGGAGGTTGTGAAGAACCAATCGAGCTGTTCCAGGAGAGGGATTTGCTGCATATTGGACCAAGTAAAGCTTCTACCCTTTATTGGCAGTTCCAGAAGCCCAAGATGACCAATAATTACATGAAAGAGAAAGATGTCATTTATATCACCTCCTGGCAGATTTCTGTTATCTAGAGAGCGGATGAAGTTAAAATCACCAAGGAGCAACCAATTCTCATCCAAAGGGATAGTTAGGTGATATAACCAATTCACAAAATCGTCTCTAGGTTGGCCCTCACACGGCCCATACACTGAAACCAGAGTCCATCGTTCTGAGTTATGATCAGACTTGAAAGAAACAACAACACTGAAGCGCTGGACCTCCACTAGGTGCCCCTCAAAGACAGAAGAATTCCAAATGACCAAAATTCCACCAGAAGCACCCACAGAAGGAGAGAAAGCAAACTGATCAAAACGCCTAGGGCAGAAAGAACGTATCTTCCTAATGTCAAACTGCTCACACTTAGTTTCCTGTAAACAAATTATGGAGCAGTGGCTCTCCTCGATCTTAGCTCTAATATCACGCTGGCGAGCATCAGAATTCAGACCACGTACGTTCCAACACAACACATTCCAATTACGGAACGATGTAGTCTCCACAAATAACTAACATAATACGATAGAAACGAACTGAGCTGCTTAACAGTTCAGCTATAAGTTCCGCAGAGTAACACACAGCCACATCAGACAAGTTTAGAGCAACATGAAACAAAAGAAAACCAAAAGAACAAACGACCAGATGTTTCGTTGGTCCCAGCAAAGAACTCTGTAAATCACTCATCATGAGAACCCTCGTCTTGTGGAGCTTGTTGAGGAGGAGCCATAAGCTTCTCCAGCGATAAGTCGCTCGGAGCGATGCCAAGTGAAGCACCGATTGCGTGCATTGTAGCGATCGGCATCGGAGGTGGAAGAGGAGCTTGGCCTGCATCCGCGTCGATCTTGAACTTCTTGGCCTTGGGGCGACGGAGGGGAGTAGGCTTCACCGGAATTGCAGAGGTGGGCTTCATGCCAGTCCTTTTCGCACAGCTGCGTGACATCCGTCTGACAGAAAAATTAGTCAACTCTTCAATGATCTGAACATCATGCTAGGAGCGACGAGTTCGCCGTGGTCTCTTCCCCAAGGGCGAGGGGGTGACAGATGTGAACAGAAACTCATCCTGGGAATGATCCATTGCTTGAGAGGCAGGGTCCTGCGAGCCATCTTGTATCTCTTGAAGGACAACAGAGGAACGTGGCTGTGTGTAGAAATCAGGTTTGTAGTCAGCCAGGGAATGCCAGCGTTGCTCCAAAAGAGGCGAGCTCAACTTAACAGGTAAGGGCGGCAAGCATAGACCTGGCAGAAAGGCTAGAATATTCTTTATTAAGAACTCTGGCATCAAGGACTTGAAGGACCTTTCCCAAATCATTGTTGGTGGTAGCAACGGCCCATAGAACACCCTGACAATACCCAGATTGATAGGATCGAGCGGCCCCGCAGGATGAACCTGGACCAAAGGATGCTGAACCTCTTTCATGTCAGCATCATCATCAGAGTTCATGGAAGGATTGAGGATCATGGAGTTTTGGTCCTGTACGATTGGGTCCTGTACTGGTTCTTGGGCGGGCTGGTTGGCTTCCTCCCAAGGCCCCCAACCACCATCGTTGTTCAAATTCTATCCCCATCCTTGCACGTCATTGTGTCCTTGATCATGACCAGGGGCACCGCATCCCAACCCAAAGCAGGGTAGGGTGGCATGGCCCAGAACGGCTGAGGAGGAGCATTGGCGCCTGGCATAGGATGTGGGTTGCCATCTAGGGGCATAGGGTCCTCATCTGCTGGAATCATAGCCTCAGCAAAGTCACCATCCAGGATATAGCAGCCAGCCGTCCAAGAAACTAGTGTACCGCCCCAATTAGCAAATTCCCTGAAAGCAACCGAGTGTGGAACCAGCGCGTTGTCAGGGAACGAAGCACGAACCAAAGACCCGGCTTTCCGACGATCTATACTATTCCAGTAGGGGAACTGACCAAAGGTACTAGCCATATCCGCAATGCACTGTGTATTACGATAATCCAGAGGTATGCCAATAAACATCAACCAACCCTGTCTGTGTCCATGTAGAGCTCTGAAACCCTCTCCCTGGTTATGCAAAATAAATCTAACAAAGAACTCCTGACCATCCTCATCTAGACCCAAAGGAAAATGCGGATGCAAAGTGAAAGAAGCACGGACCACATGATCTTCCATCTCGAATAGACCAACTCCTTGAAACTAGGTTTGAGCAGAGAGGACAGGAACATGCATAGTCTGAACTGAGAAGTTAAGCACCTGCTGCCGACGAGCACCAACCAGATGAGTCGGGGGCAGGCTCAACGATTGCCACCATGTACTGCTCGTGCGCTTGGGGGGGGAGTGATCGCCGGAGTGTAGTAGGTGTGCGGCAGACGATCCGCACCACCATCCACAATGTTGAAGCCAGGCGGGATGAAGCGGAAAGGATTGATCTCATACACCACCATTGGCGAAGGCGGAGAAGGATCAGAGCTTGATGCTGCTTGATGATATGTGGTTTGCAGCGGCGGGCGTGGCAATGGCGATGACGACAGAGTAGCAGGAGGTGGGGTTTTCTGCTGGGGAGGCGTTTGTTCTTGGGAAACCGAAGAGGCAGGGGACGCAGAGTAAATTTCCTTCCTCTCATGATTTCCAAAGCTAGGTGACGGGACTTTGGGCACCCAAAGGGATATGTCAGGAGCGTGACTGGTGCAATCTTTTTTAATATGACCAGAACGAAAACAATTTATGCACCGTATCAGGTTCGTGCAGGTCTTTGACGTGTGGCGCATGCCCAAACAATTCTGGCAGTCCCAATAAGTTGCAGCTAGATCCTCAATCATCTCATGAAAACTCTGGAGATCATCGACAATATCTTTTGGAGAGGGAAACTGTATCGTCGGCGAAGATGGGCTATCAAGTTCATCATCTGATAGGCAAATGGGCTGGGCAGTGGAGCCCAGGGCCGTGACAAGGCCCAAGGATGCAACAGAAGGCAATACAGGCGAATCTAAACTTATCGTGGCATGTAACAACGGACCGCCCGAAAATCCGGGCGTGTCGCATGCATGGGATAAACCCTGCGGGGATGGCGGTAATGTTCAGAACTGAATGAGTGGGCACACCGGCGGCGAAGATGCCGACGACAGAGAAGAAAGAGCTACCGGCGAAGATGCCGACGACGTAGAAGAAATAGCTTCATGCATAGAGACCACGTAGCCTGCCTCCTGGACAGCTGTGACCTCATCAAACGTAGGCCCATAATTATAACCTTTTCTAGCCGGGTATTGCATGAATGTGGCAAATTGAATATGCTTGGAATGATTAGATCTAGCTGATTGAGAACGGAGAGAAGATCTCCTCGGGGCATGTTGCATGGCTTCCAAACCTAACCTAGCTCTCCTCTTAGAGGGAATGATCAAAGTCCACTCTTGATCACATTCAGATTGCCATAACCTAAATTCTTTTTCCCAATCTGGGCCACCATGACCCCAAAGATGAAAGTAATATTTGAATTGCGGGTAGACAAATCTCCTTTGATGCAAGATAAAAAAACCCAACTTCTTTGCATGAAACATTGAAAGAGGAAACACGATCATGAAGTTGAGATACCTTGAGTGCAGAACAATATCCACCAATGGCTGATTCAAGTGCCAAGCCCACATTGTCCTCGTCGAAACGGAAAGAGTGTCGTGCAAATGAAGCCATCATGACAAAGTGGCCAGATCGATCCGTAGGATGGACCGTGCGGTGAAACAAGCGGCCGATCTCATGCGCCATGCTCATCCCTGCAGAGAAATCCAAACCTAGGGATATGGAAGCATCTACCGCCATCGAGATGACAACCAAAAGAGGGAGGAGACGATACCGAACACGATGGCCGGATTGGATGAGTGATCCCACGATCAGACGTGGAGATCGCCGACGGGGAGTGGGCTAGGGTTTTAGGGTGGCGGCGGGCGGGCGGGTGGGTGGGTGGACGTCATTTCCCTTGGTCGCAGGTGATGCTAGTTCACCGTATCCTTCGTCTTGCTTTAGTCTTGCTCACTTTACGCCCAAGGTCCGGAAGGTCGCCTCGAGGCGCCCCCAGGACTACCTCCCCTCGGCTTGGTGCCTTCTGAGACAACACCTCGGTGTTGTCCGTAGGGCAAGCGGTGGAGGCGGTCGGAAGTGAATCACTATTCATATCCGACGAGTCCAAAGAACTGTCCGACGAAGATACGTCGATACGGGCTCGGGACGGACTGCATAATCATAATTGGCGTAAGAAGAAGCAGTGCAATATAAGCATACTATGAATTACTATGGTATCCGGATACTTACGACTTCACCAGGGGCTTGTCCCTGGGCAACCACTCGTCGTCACTATAGGCGGCGGTCGTGGAGCAGTCCGGAAGGAGGGTCCTTCCCTTCTTGGACCCTTCGGCCTCCCCGGTTGGGGCGGCCTTCCTTTTCTTGTCTCCCCCGACTGGGGGGGAGAACTTTCCTCTTCCTCCTCCTCGTCTTCGTGGGAGGAGTGCGCCTTGGAGTGTTTGGACGATGAGTCCGACACAACCTTGCGCCGGAGACCCTGTCGGGTCCTCGTGGCCTTCTTCTTGGCCTTCTTCGCCGGCAACTCGTAAGGCGCCGGGACCAGCATCACCATCAGGAGAGCATCTGCTGGATCCTTGGGCAGGGGGGCTGGGCAATCGACCAGCTCCGCCGTCTCTACCCAATCCTGTTAGTGGCATAAAGGCTTAGATCCCGCACATGATTAAACTGGGGAAAATAGACACGCTATGAGAAATAGGACACTTACCAGATAGGCGTGGCGCTTTGCGCAGAGCCCGCGGTCCTCGGTAAGGGGAGGAGGTACCTCGGCGCCCTTGAACAGCACCTTCCAGACGTCCTTGTGCGTCGTGTCGTAGAGCTCGTGCAGCGTCTGGTGCTTGGCTGGGTCAAACTCCCACAAATTGAATGCCCGTCGTTGACATGGGAGGATCCGGCAGGAGAGCATGACCTGGACTACATTGACGAGCTTGATTTTCTTGCTCGTCATGGTCCGGATGCATGTCTGGAGTCTGGTCAGTTCCACCGATGAGCCCCAGGACAGACCCTTCTCTTTCCAGGAGGTCAGCCGCGTGGGGATTCCGGATCAGAATTCGGGGGCCGCCACCCAGTTGGTGTCACGCGGCTCGGTGATGTAGAACCACCCCGATTGCCACCCCTTTATGGTCCCCACATAGGAGCCTTCGAGCCAGGTGACATTAGGCATTTTGACCACCATGGCACCTCCACACTCTGCTTGCTGGCCGACCACCACCTTCGGTTTGACATTGAAGGTCTTCAGCCACAGGCCGAAATGAGGCCTGATGCGGAGGAATGCCTCGCACACGACGATAAACACCGAGATGTTGAGGATGAAATTGGGGGCCAGATCGTGAAAATCCAGCCCGTAGTAGAACATGAGCCCGCGGACAAACGGGTGGAGGGAAACCCCAGTCCACGGACAAAGTGGGTAAGGAAGACTACCCTCTCACGGGGTTCGGGCGTAGGGATGATCTGCCCCGCATCCGGCAGCCGGTGCGCGATGTCCGCGGCCAGATATTCGGCTTCCCATAGCTTGGTGATGTTCTCCTCCATAACGGAGGAGACCATCCACTTTCCTCCCGCTCCGGACATGCTTGGAGTGGTTTGAGGAGAAAGACGCGAACTTGGGCGTTGGAGCTCGAGTGTGCGAGAATGGATAAGCAAGGGGGGAGAAGGCGTGGGTAAAAAGGGGGAATCCTTGTTCCTTTATAAGGACGAAAGAGGCGATGCGCCTCCCCACTTACCTGGTAAAATCGCTTATTCCCCAAGCGCCGTAATCGACGGCACGGTTGGGTTACCCACACCCGTATTGATGAGAATCCTATGATAAGGGGACATGATCTCTGCTGCGATAAGACGTGCCAAGAAAACCTACTCGCGATATGTGCAGTGCTTGTTGGGAAAAACGGTTCGAACAATGACCGGGCCGGGGGATGATGTCATGCTACCTAACATGTCAGCAGATTAGATTTGTGGAAATATTATTCTCTTTACGGTGGTATGTGGAATTTGTTTTGCAGAGCCGAACACTATCTTTGTGTTCAAAATCTTCTATGGAGTATTCGGGGGAAGAACCCGCCTTGCAATGCCGAAGACAAATTTGCGCGCCGGACTCATCGTCCTTGAAGCCTGGTTCAGGGGCTACTGAGGGAGTCCTGGATTAGGGGGTATCCGGACAGGCGGACTATATCCTTTGGCCGGACTGTTGGACTATGAAGATACAAGATTGAAGACTTCGTCCCGTGTCCGGATGGGACTCTCCTTGGCGTGGAAGGCAAGCTTGGAAATACGGATATGTAGATCTCCTTCCTTGTAACTGACTTTGTGTAACCCTAGCCACCTCCGGTGACTATAAACCGGAGGATTTAGTCCGTAGGACAAGAACTATCATACCATAGGCTAGCTTCTAGGGTTTAGCCTCTACGATCTCATGGTAGATCAACTCTTGTAATACTCATATCATCAAGATCAATCAAGTAGGTAGTAGGGTATTACCTCCATCGACAGGGCCCGAACCTGGGTAAACGTCGTGTTCCCCGCCTCCTGTTACCATCCGCCTTAGACGCACAGTTCGGGACCCCCTACCCGAGACCCGCCGGTTTTGACAACGACAGCAAGAAAAACCAATCTAGTTGGCCAAACCAAATCGATAGATCAGAGAGAAATACAAAGCTATCTTAATCATGCATAAAAGAGTTCAGAAAGACTCAAATAATATTCATAGATAATCTGATCATAAATCCACAATTCATCGGATCTCAACAAATGCACCGCAAGAGAATATTACATCGAATAGATCTCCAAGAACATCGAGGAGAACATTGCATTGAAGATCAAAGAGAGAGAAGAAGCCATCTAGCTACTAACTATGGACCCTTAGGTCCGTAGTAAACTACTCATGCATCATCGGAAGGGCAACAAGGTTGGTGTAGAAGCCCTCCATGATCGAATCCCCCTCTGGCGGAGCGCCGGAAAAGGCCCCAACGTGGGATCTCATGAGAACAGAAGCTTGCGGTGGCAGAAAAGTATTTTTGGTGTGCCCTATGACGTAAGGGGAATAGGAATTTATATTACTGGAGTTAGGGTTAGGAGAGCCACGAGGGGCCCACAAGCCTAGGGGCGCCCCTTGGGGCACGCCCCTATGGCTTGTGGCCTCCTTGTGGGTCTTCTGGCCTCTTCTTGAAGCTTCCTAGGTGTCTTGTTGTCCAAGAAAAATCGTCAAAAAGTTTCATTCTGTTTGGTATTGATTTTTTTGTAAAAGACAAAAACAAGGAGAAAACAGCAACTGGCACTGGCACTAGGTCAATAGGTTAGTCCCAAAAATAATATAAAATAGCATATTAATGCATATAAAACATCCAAAACAGATAATAGAATAACATGGAATGATACAAAATAATAGATACATTGGAGACGTATCAGCTCGCCTGGTTAAGTACCTTGATGGAGAAAGCCGAAAACTGACTGTCATAATAAGCGAGAACTGGTCAGCGATCCGATCACAAGTGTCAAACTAAAAATCGATGGAGGTTATTCCATGCCATACGAAGGGTTTGCAGTCACAGAAACCAAGTGATGGTGGTATTAACCCTAGCACAGCTGAATAACACGAAACAGTGGGGGCTAGTCACTAGCTCCCACAGTCAAGCTCCTAACCGCATAGTCCGATTGCCTCGTTTCTCCTACACATTACTGCCTCCGGGCACCGAGACATCGGCTAAGGGGTTAAAGTGTTAGGGAAGAAACTGTCTTTGCAGTATCTACAAGGGGGTCATAGCCGACAACTGGTGACTCGGTTTAAAATGGCCGCACAAGAGTCAAAATAAGTAAATAGAGCATCTTACACCATGCCAACTAGTTGCATCATAAAGCACAAAAGGTTTCAACTTGCTTGAATAAACGACAGTACATTCACTCATAAGTTACACCCTTAGAGCACTAGGCCCCTATCACCTGAGCACATTCCATCATAATGGGAAAAGATTGCTCAGGGCGCCTGTGCTCCTTCCCAGGAGGCGGGGGTCCAGTGGCCGTCTCCGCCGGCTTGATCTTCGACTAGTGCACTATGGTCTTGCCGAAATCCATCCAAGCTCCCTCGATGCATAGGGAGCACTTCCAGACATCAATCCGGGGTGTGGCGTCACACAACTTCTACAACAAGCCAAAGTAGCTCCTCGGCAGCGGCTCTGAGGGCCACAACTTGACATAGAGGTCTTTCATGGCCGGCTCTGCCATCCGGTGCAATTCCATCAGCTGCTTCAGCTGGTTGTTGAGGAGGGGAGGGCGCTCACTCGGGTGCCTGAAATTGCGCCCAAAACAGCCTACACCTGGTATTACCCTGATACGTCTCCAACGTATCTATAATTTTTTATTGTTCCATGCTATATTATATTCTGTTTTAGACATTAATGGGCTTTATTATACTCTTTTATATTATTTTTGGGACTAACCTATTAACCGGAGGCCCAGCCCCGAATTGGTATTTTTTGCCTATTTCAGATTTTCGCAGAAAAAGAATATCAAACGGAGTCCAAACGGAATGAAACCTTTGGGAACGTGACTTTTGGAACGAACGTGATCCAGAGGACTTGGACCCTACGTCAAGACATCAACCAGGAGGGCACGCGGTAGGGGGCACGCCCACCACCCCCAGGCGCGCCCTCCACCCTCGTGGGCCCTATGTTGCTCCACCGACGTACTACTTGCTCCTATATATACCTACGTACCACCAAACTACCAGATACGGAGCCAAAAACCTAATTCCACCGCCGCAACCTTCTGTACCCGTGAGATCCCATCTTGGGGCCTGTTCCGGAGCTCCGCCGGAGGGGGCATCGATCATAGAGGGCTTCTACATCAACACCATAGCCTCTCCGATGATGTGTGAGTAGTTTACCTCAGACCTTCGGGTCCATAGTCGTTAGCTAGATGGCTTCTTCTCTCTTTTTGGATCTCAATACAATGTTCTCCCCCTCTCTCGTGGAGATCTATTCGATGTAATCTTCTTTTGCGATGTGTTTGTTGAGACCGATGAATTGTGGGTTTATGATCAAGTTTATCTATGAAAAATATTTGAATCTCCTCTGAATTCTTTTATGTATGATTGGTTATCTTTGCAAGTCTCTTCGAATTATCAGTTTGGTTTGGCCTACTAGATTGATCTTTCTTGCAATGGGAGAAATGCTTAGCTTTGGGTTCAATCTTGTGGTGTCCTTTCCCAGTGACAGTACGGGCAGCAAGGCACGTATTGTATTGTTGCCATCGAGGATAACAAGATGGGGTTTATATCATATTGCATGAGTTTATCCCTCTACATCATGTCATCTTACTTAAGGCGTTACTCTGTTCTTATGAACTTAATACTCTAGATGCATGCTGGATAACGGTCGATATGTGGAGTAATAGTAGCAGATGCAGGCAGGAGTCGGTCTACTTGTCTCGGACTTGATGCATATATACACGATCATACCTAGATATTCTAATAACTATGCTCAATTCTGTCAATTGCTCAACTGTAATTTATTCACCCACCGTAATACTTATGCTCTTGAGAGAAGCCACTAGTGAAACCTATGGCCCCCCGGGTCTATTTTCCATCATATTAATCTTCCAACACTTAGTTATTTTTATTGCCTTTTATTTTACTTTGCATCTTTATCATAAAAATACCAAAAATATTATCTTATCATATCTATCAGATCTCACTCTCGTAAGTGACCGTGTAGGGATTGACAACCCCTTATCGCGTTGGTTGCGAGAATTTATTTGTTTGTGTAGGTGCGAGGGACTCGTGCATGGTCGCCTACTGGATTGATACATTGGTTCTCAAAAACTAAGGGAAATACTTAAGTTGGTTTACTGCATCACCCTTTCCTCTTCAAGGGAAAACGAACTTAGTGCTCAAGAGGTAGCAAGAAGGATTTGTGGCGCCGTTGCTGGGGAGGTAGGCGCGAAAATTCTACACACCAAGTACCCATCACAAACTCTTAGCATTACATTATTTGCCATTTGCCTCTCGTTTTCCTCTCCCCCACTTCACCTTTGCCGTTTTCTTCGCCTTTCTTCTGTTCGTCTTTTTGTTTGCCTTGATGTCTTACTTGGCTCGTTTGCTCATTTGGTTGGAATAGTTCTGTATTTATTGCTAAACAGAGAACCTAAGATCTCTGGATCCTCATCCGCTTGCCAATCTTTTTAAGAGATCCAATTATGATGAACCAATGCCTGGTGATTTGGGTGCACTATATTATCTTTATAAGGTTTTGATTGAAGTTCGTGAATCTTAAAATTGTGAAGAAGTACTTTATGAAGTGATTCACGATAGATCTTTGAATAAAAAGCATGATTGCAATGATTTTACTATAAATTATCTTGATGTCAGTTGTGCTAATAATATGCAAAACCCTAAGCTTGGGGATGCTAGTTTTGCTATGTCTACTACTTGTTGCAATGATCATGATTGGGGTGATTCTTCTTATGATCTTGAAAATTTATTTGAGCCCCATTATGAATATGAGATTGACAATAATGTTCGCAATAATATTGAAAGTGGGTTTGGAAGAGTACCACCTTCAGATCCCACATATTTTGAGTATGATCAATCTTATGATATTTTTGATAAAAGTGGGTTTGGAGAGGTCATGACTTTAATTAATGTTAATCCCACTATTTTGGAAGAGTGTCAACTTTGCATGCATGTGGATCATGTTGAGAATATGTTATGTGATAGCTATTTTGTTGAATTTGTTTATGATCCTACATGTAATTATTATGAGAAAGGAAAATATGGTTGTAGAAATTTTTATCCTACTAAATTACCTCTCGTCATGTTGAGATTACTATTGTCTCTTTCTTCTTCCTTGCATATGCTAATTTTTGATTGCTTTGATAATTTTTTCTTATAAAATACCTATGCATAGGAAGTATGTTAGACTTAGATGTGTTTGTCACATGCTATATGATGCTCCTTTTGTGCTTCAATTCTTGTCTTTCATGTGAGCATCATTGAAATTATCAATGCCTAGCTAGCTAAAAGGCTTTAAAGAAAAACGCTTGTTGGGAGATAACCCAATATATTTCCTTTCTGTTTTTGAATAAATATTTGATCTAGCCACTGGTTAGATGTCTTTTTATGTTTTAATTAGCGTTTGTGCCAAGTTTAACCTATAGGATCTTCTTGGATAATAGTTATTTGATCTTACTGTAAATTCCAAAAACTTTCTGTTCACGAAAATAATTGTTACAAATCACCAGAACGTGATAAATTATTGATTACAATTGCGTCTGATCAATAAAAAAATTGTCTAGGTCTTTCTATTTTGGTAGTTTTTTTGGAGTTCCATAAGTTTGCGTTCGTTATAGATTACTACAGACTGTTCTGTTTTTGACAGATTCTGTTTTTCGTGTGTTGTTTGCTTATTTTGATGAATCTATGGCTAGTAATAGTTTATAAACCATAGAGAAGTTGGAATACAGTAAGTTTAACACAAATATAAATAAAGAATGAGTTCATTACAGTACCTTGAAGTGGTATTTTGTTTTCTTTCGCTAACGGAGCTCACGAGATTTTCTGCTGAGTTTTGTGTTGTGAAGTTTTCAAGTTTTGGGTGAAAGATTTGATGGATTATGGAACAAGGAGTGGCAAAAGCCTAAGCTTGGGGATTCCCATGTCACCCCAAGATAATCTAAGGACACCTAAAAGCCAAAGCTTGGGGATGCCCCGGAAGGCATCCCCTCTTTCGTCAACTTCCATCGGTAACTTTACTTGGAGCTATATTTTTATTCACCACATGATATGTGTTTTGCTTGGAGCGTCTTGTATTTTTTGAGTATATATTTTTTAGTTTACCACAATCATCCTTGGTGTACACACCTTTTGAGAGAGTCACACTTGATTCAGAATTTATTAGAATACTCTATGTGCTTCACTTAAATTTTTTGAGCTATATAGTTTTGCTCTAGTGCTTCACTCATATATTTTAGAGCACGATGGTGGATTTGTTTTATAGAAACTATTGATCTCTCATGCTTCACTTAGATTATTTTGAGGATCTTAAAATAGAATGGCAATTTGATTTAATTAATATCATGAGAAATTTGATGCTTGATAATTGTTTTGAGATATGAAGGTGGTAATATCATAGTTGTGCTAGTTGAGTAATTGTGGAATTGAAAAATACATGTGTTGGAGTTTGTGATGCTCGTAGCATGCACGTATGGTGAACCGTTATGTAACAAAGTCGGAGCATGAGGTATTTGTTGATTGTCTTCCTTTGTGTGGCGGTCAGGATCACGCGATGGTTAACTCCTACCAACCCTTCCCCTAGGAGCATGCGTAGTAGTACTTTACTTCGAGGGCTAATAATTTTTTGCAATAAGTATATGAGTTCTTTATGACTAATGTGAGTCCATGAATTATATGCACACTTACCTTTCCGCAATTTTCTAGCCTCTTCGGTACCATGCATTGCCCTTTCTCACCTTTAGAGTTGGTGCAAACTTCGCCGGTGCATCCAAACCCCGTGATATGATATGCTCTATCACATATAAACCTCCTTATATCTTCCTCAAAACAGCCACCATACCTACCTATCATGGCATTTCCATAGCCATTTCGAGATATATTGCCATGCAACTTTCCACCGTTTTGTTTATCATGACACGCTCCATTATTGTCATATTGCTTTGCATGATCATGTAGTTGACATTGTATTTGTGGCAAAGCCACCGTTCATAATTCTTTCATACATGTCACTCTTTATTCATTGCATATCCCGGTACACCGCCGGAGGCATTCATATAGAGTCATATTTTGTTCTAAGTATTGAGTTGTAATTCATGAGTTGTAAGTAAATAAAAGTGTGATGATCATCATTATTAGAGCATTGTCCCAAGTGAGGAAAGGATGATGGAGACTATGATTCCCCCACAAGTCGGGATGAGACTCCGAACTAAATAGAAAGAAAGAGGCCATAAAAAAGAAGAAAGAGAAAAGGCCCAAATAAAAAATGAGAGAAAAAGAGAGAAGGGGCAATGTTACTATCCTTTTACCACACTTGTGCTTCAAAGTAGCACCGTGATCTTCATAATAGAGAGTCTCTCATTTTGTCACTTTCATATACTAGTGGGAAATTTCATTATAGAACTTGGCTTGTATATTCCAATGATGGGCTTCCTCAAATGCTCGAGGTCTTCGTGAGCAAGCAAGTTGGATGCACACCCACTTAGTTTCTTTTTTTAGCTTTCATACACTTATAGCTCTAGTGCATCTGTTGCATGGGAATCCCTACTCCTCGCATTAACATCAATTGATGGGCATCTCCATAGCCCGTTGATTAGCCTCGTTGATGTGAGACGTTCTCCTTTTTTTTGTCTTCCCACATAACCCCTACCATTATACCTTATTCCACCATAGTGCTATATCCATGGCTTGAACTCATGTATTGCGTAAGAGTTGAAAAGGCTGAAGCGCGTTAAAAGTATGAACCAATTGCTTGGCTAAAACCGGGGTCGTACATGATATGAATATTTTGTGTGGGGAAAATGGAGCATAGCCAGACTATATGATTTTGTAGGGATAACTTGCTTTGGTTATGTTATTTTGATAAGACATAATTGCTTAGTTAGTATGCTTGAAGTATTATTGTTTTTATGCCAACATTAAACTTTTATCTTGAATCATATCAAATCTGAACATCTATGCCACAATAAGAAGAATTATATTGAAATTATGCTAAGTAGAACTCCACATCAAAAATTCTGTTTTTATCATTTACCTACTCGAGGACGAGCAGGAATTAAGCTTGGGGATGCTTGATACGTCTCCAATGTATCTATAATTTTTATTGTTCCATGCCATATTATATTCTGTTTTCGGCATTAGTGGGCTTTATTATACACTTTTATATTATTTTTGGGACTAGCCTATTAACCGGAGGCCCAACCCATAATTGCTGTTTTTTTCCTATTTCAGAGTTTCGCAGAAAAAGAATATAAAATGGAGTCCAAACACAATGAAACCTTCGGGAACGTGATTTTCGGGACGAACGTGATCCAGAGGACTTGGACCCTATGTCAAGACATCAACCAGGAGGGCACGAGGTTGGGGGCGCGCCTACCCCCCCCCCCCAGGCGCGCCCTCCACCCTCGTGGGCCCCACGTTGCTCCACCGACGTACTCTTGCTTCCTATATATACCTACGTACCCCCAAACTACCAGATACGGAGCCAAAAACTTAATTCCACCACTGCAACCTTCTGTACCCATGAGATCCCATCTTGGGACCTGTTCCGGAGCTTCACCGGAGGGGCATCGGTCACGGAGGGCTTCTACATCAACACCATAGCCTCTCCGATGATGTGTGAGTAGTTTACCTCAGACCTTCGGGTCCATAGTCGTTAGCTAGATGGCTTCTTCTCTCTTTTTGGATCTCAATACAATGTTCTCCCCCTCTCTCGTGGAGATCTATTCGATGTAATCTTCTTTTGCGATGTGTTTGTTGAGACCGATGAATTGTGGGTTTATGATCAAGTTTATCTATGAAAAATATTTGAATCTCCTCTGAATTCTTTTATGTATGATTGGTTATCTTTGCAAGTCTCTTCGAATTATCAGTTTGGTTTGGCCTACTAGATTGATCTTTCTTGCAATGGGAGAAGTGCTTAGCTTTGGGTTCAATCTTGCGGTGTCCTTTCCCAGTGACAGTAGGGGCATCAAGGCGCATATTGTATTGTTGCCATCGAGGATACCAAAATGGGGTTTATATCATATTGCATGATTTTATCCCTCTACATCATGTCATCTTACTTAAGGCGTTACTCTGTTCTTATGAACTTAATATTCTAGATGCATGCTGTATAACGGTCGATGTGTGGAGTAATAGTAGTAGATGCAGGCAGGAGTCGGTCTCCTTGTCTCGGACGTGATGCCTATATACATAATCATACCTAGATATTCTCATAAATATGCTCAATTCTGTTAATTGCTCAACAGTAATTTGTTCACCCACCGTAATACTTATGCTCTTGAGAGAAGCCACTAGTAAAACCTATGCCCCCCGGGTCTATTTTCCATCATATTAATCTTCCAACACTTAGTTAATTTTATTGCCTTTTATTTTACTTTGCATCTTTATCATAAAAATACCAAAAATATTATCTTATCATATCTATCAGATCTCACTCTCGTAAGTGACCGTGTAGGGATTGACAACCCCTTATCGCATTGGTTGAGAGGATTTATTTGTTTGTGTAGGTGCGAGGGACTCGTGCGTGGTCTCCTACTGGATTGATACCTTGGTTCTAAAAAACTGAGGGAAATACTTACGCTGCTTTACTGCATCACCCTTTCCTCTTCAAGGGAAAACCAACATAGTGCTTAAGAGGCAGCATGCCCTCCTGGGACGAGAATTACCTCACCGCATATGTCGCTCTCCTCAGGAGATCCACGAAAGCGCCTAGGGAACACCATACTCGCGTGAGCAAAGCGAACCTGTTACCTCCAAAGATACTTTGCAGTAAGTATGGCTTACCATCTGCAATCAGCCGAACTTGGCGGAGTTCTTCTTGGTGGCATCACGCCTCCACCCGGGCCTCCTTGATTGCCAACCTCAACAAGGTCAGCACGGAGGCCCGATCCTTACTTTCTTGCTCAAGGGCCTCACATTTTGTGACAGCATCCTTGAGCTCTTGTTGCACCTCCGCCACCCTGGCCTCATACTATTTGCTGACGGTCTTCACCACTGCTAGTTTGGTTGTTGTCTGTTCGACAGCCGCCTTCTGCTGCGCAGCCTTTTGTTGAGCCTTCCTCAGCTTAGCCTTGAGGGTTTAGACCTCAGCGGTGACAACTACAACAATATTAATTGCACCCCGTCCAGATTAAACTCTAGAAAACTTCATCAAACACAAGGCTATTGTAATGAGCACAGTTCGAACTTACCTTGTGCCTCGTCGAATCGCTTGTTAATCCAATCGAGCTCGAAATCGGAGCTCTTGAACTTTTGATTGAGCTTAGCCCATTCCTCGGCTCAGGCAGCCACCGCCGAAGACAATGCACTGGTACGCGTCGGTGCTATACAAACGGTTTTTAACCCCTTTTAGTGACAGCATTTGGAACCGTCGCCTAGTGAGTGACGGGGTGTCGGTGTACTAAAGTAGGGGTACCTTAATACCCCGAACTTGTGCACGGGCAGTCGTAGCACCCCGCGGCGAGGCTTGCCAGGCGACCACCAAAACTCTCCGTGGTCCCTTTTTGGGCCATCCAGGAACAAAGTATTTGAGCCAAGGCCCCGGCAGGAGGAGCTTGCCGAGAAGGCCACCCAAAGAGAGCAAGGCCCCGGCAAGAGGAGCTTGCCGGGACGGCCGCTCGAAGCACAAGGCCCCGGCAAGAGGAGCTTGCTGGGAAGGCCGACCAAGGCACGACAAGAGACTTGCTGCGACGCGCCACGCGTCCCGGCAAGGACCGGTGAGCAACAAGCTCCCGGGCGCGACAAGGCATCGACCGCGGCAAGGCGCTTGCCACGACAAGTCACCACCCCGCGCCTGTGTTCTAGCTCATCCACCCACGCGTCGCTCTGGGGCCGTTCCAGGCGTACGTGGCGAGAGGCTGCGCCGCCAGGGGCATGCGGTGGCGAAGCGACGCTGACAGGGTAGCCGTCGTGGCAAACGGTGGCGCTCCTGACGGCCCCTTTTCTGCACTGTTTGGGCGACCTAGACGGGCATTTAATGCCCTTGTCCCCTGCCGTCAGAGTTAGGTATGATAGCACTGTGCAAACAGCTGTACCCAACACAGCGTTTTCCAGTTTTACCCCCGCCTACGTTGCCACCTGTGGGTAACCCCTTGTGCATATAAAAGCAGGCCCCGTGCGCAACGTGAGGGGGGAGGGGGAGGAAGCAGACCACTCACGCTCGGTCTGATTAGTTGCCTGAGTGTATGGTAGCACTCAGCGCTCCCAAGAACACAATACAAACCACAAAGCAGCAGTAGGGTTTTACGCATCCGTGCGGCCCGAAGCTGGGTAAATCCCCTTGTGTGCATCGCCTCGATCCGCTCTTCAGGCGACCTCCGCCCCCCGCCGAACCAGAAAGGGGCTCGGTCCCCATAGGTGTTCGTGGAGGCAGATTTCCCCCGACATCTTTGGCGCGCCAGGTAGGGGGCGTTGAAGTTGTGTGAACCTGATCCGGCGTCTGCACAGGCTAGATCTCCATCATCATCATCGACATGCCACCGAAGAAGAAGGCTCCGGAGGTGGCTGGTCCGTCCGCGTCGAACCCACCGCCCCTGGAGCAAACGGGTGGTGGGACGGCACCGGCGGCGGAACGGGCGTCGCCGAACCAGCTCATGGTGCCACGGCGTCCGAACATGCACCGCGCCCCTCTCAGGAGGCACGGGACTAGCAGCGTCTTGGCACGCACGGTACCATACGCTCGCTGGACCCAGATCGAGCTGGCGGATCCCAGGGTGCTCAAGGCCAACATACACACCAACGTGTTGGCGCGAGCGTGGCGCGACTGCCTGGTCCGGGTGTTGCTCCTTCTAACATAGTTAGAAGTTCGAGCACATCCTGCTCCACGCGCCGCTCGCCACCGCTGCCCGCCACTCCAGCAGAAGCTCTAGCATGAGCTCAACTGCTCCTAGACTACCCTCCAACGGCGGACAAGCTCGACGACTGGAGGGCCACGATACAGAGTCTCATCGGCTTCGCTAACGGCGACACCCCGCGGCAGCACAGTGCGTCGCAGCCGCAGCTGGTCGGCCAGGCAAGAACCGATGGCGCCAAGACCGGTGGGGGTGCGACCACCGTGCATTCTCCGCCCCAAAGGCCAAGATCACCGACTCGCCGGAGCCATCACGACAACGACTCCACCGCGTCGTCAAATCCGCGAACACGTCGCGATCAACGTCACGTTCTTCACGAACGAGAGCAAGAGGACGCTCGTACGCGCATCGAGCGTCGGAGAGAAGCGCGGCGTCAATCGGACCAGCGCGCTGGGCCCTCTATCGACATGCATGCGCCGGGGGGACCAGGCGACCTGCCGTACGCGGTAGGCTGCCCTGCGTTCACCCGTGAGCTGCGGCAAGTCCAGTGGCCCAGCACGAAGAACTTCAAGCCAGACGTATCAGAGAAGTACGACGGCAAGTCGCATCCGTCGGAGTTCCTCAGCATCTACACCATTGCAGTGCAGGCTGCTGGAGGGCGAGACGACAAGATCCTTGCCAACTACTTCCCGCTGGTACTCAAATCCAACGTCAGATCCTGGCTCATGCACTTGCCGGATAACTCCATAACCTCTTGGACAGACTTGTGCCACCAGTTTGTTGGCGCCTTTACGGGCGGCCACAAACCCCATGGCCAAGCGAGCGACCTTCACCTGCTCGTCCAGAAGGAAGGGGAATCCTTGCGCAAGTTCATCCAGAGATTCAGCCGCGTGCACTACAACATCCCAGACGTCCACCCTGCCGCGGTCATCAGCGCGTTCCATCAGAACATGCGTAACCGCAGGATGCGGGAGGAGATGGCGATGTGCAAGATCAAAGACGTCAGCAAGCTATATGCCCTGGACGACAAGTGTGCACGCGCTGAGGAAGGAAGGAAACTCCCCGGAGAGAACACTGGGGCAGGAGAATCTGACAGTGAGGATACCGCCCCAGCAAGGAAGAACCGGCGGCGGAGCAACAGGAAGAAGAAGAGCCAAGAAGTACTGGTTGTTGAGCAGTCCGGCGATGAAGGCGCTGCCAAGAAGGCCCAGGCTGGTAGCTCCGGCAAGGAGGTTGCCGGATGCGCCAACTGCCAGGCTGTGGCGGTCGCCGACAAGTGGGACGGCACCAACAAGCAGTACTGCAAGATCCACCGCACCAAGGGCCATGACCTCTAGAGCTGCAAGCAGGTCGAGCGGCTCGTCGAGCTGCAAAAGGCCGAGTACGAGCGGCGCGACATGGAGAGAGCCCGGGGAGGTGGCCGAGGATCAGGCACGAAGCGCCCCGGCCAGGGAGGACGCCGCGACAAGGACAAGCAGCGGCAAGCGGACAGACCTCCCCGCGGCCGCGACAAGAACGAAGACGACGATGAAGACGAAGACATGGATGATGTCGGGACCAGTGAGCAGGAGTTTCAGAAAGCCACAGAGGTCCTGTGCGTAGACGGTGGTGCTTCTCTGCATACTTCTCACCGCCAGCTCAAGCAGGGGCGCGAGAAGTCAATGCAGCGGAACCACCCGTCGAGTCGCGCATGCCTCTGAAATGGTTCAGCACGCCTATCATCTTTGATATTGAGGACCACCCTGACCGCACAACTGTGATCGGGTGCTTGCCGATGTTGGTCTCACCAACAGTCCGCAACCTCAAGGTCACTAAGATGCTAGTCGACGGCGGGGCCGGCTTGAACCTGATCTCCTCATCTGTACTCCAGAAACTCCAAGTCCCTGACAGCGAGCTCGAAGAGACCGGCACGTTCCAAGGAATCAACCCGGGAAGGAGCAAGCCGAAGGGGAAGATAACGTTGCAAGTGACATTTGGCAGCGAGCTGAACTTCAGGACAGAGAGGATCACTTTTGACGTTGCCGATTTTCCATTGCCCTACAATGGAATTCTCGGCCGTCTAGCGCTCGCCGAGTTCATGGCGGCCTCTCACTACGCATACAACATGCTCAAGATGCCAGGCCCGATAAGCGTCATCTCTGTTGTAACGCCCTCGATGCGGCTATATCTCCCACGTGTCGAAGCACGACTTAGAGACATAACCGCATTGAAAGCAATGTCGCAAGTGAGGTAATCTTCACACAACCCATGTAATACATAAAGGGAAAGAGATACATAGTTGGCTTATAGTCGCCACTTCACACAATACATAAATAAACATTCATCATCCAGATTACACTCAAGGTCCGACTACAGAACCAAAATGAAAGAGGACTACCCCAAATGCTACACAGATCCCCGATCACCCCAACTGAGCTCCACTACTGATCATCAGGAAAAGACACATAATAACGACCACGTTCCTCGTCAAACTCCCACGTGAGCTCGGTCGCGTCATCTGCACTGGCATCGTTGGCACCTGCAACTGTATTGGTAGAATCTGTGAGTCATGGGGACTCAGCAATCTCACACCCGCGAGATCAAGACTATTTAAGCTTAAAGGTAGATTAGGGTTGTGAGGTGGAGCTGCAGCAAGCGACTAGCATATATGGTGGCTAACAACGCAAAAGAGAGCGAGAAGAGAAGCAAAGCACGGTCGTGAAGCTAGAAGTGATCAAGAAGTGATCCTAGAACAACCTACGTCAAACATAACTCCAACACCGTGTTCACTTCCCGGACCCCGCCGAGAAGAGACCATCACGGTTACACACGCGGTTGATGTGTTTTAATTAAGGTCAACTTCGGGTTTTCTACAACCGGATATCAACAAATTCCCATCTGCCTCATAACCGCGGGCACGGCTTTTGAAAGATAATACCCTGCAGGGGTGTCCCAACTTAGCCCATTATAAGCTCTGAAGGTCAACGAAGGATATTCCTTCTACCGGGAAGACCCGATCAGTCTCGGAATCCCGGACTACAAGACATTTCGGCAGTAATAAAACAAGTCCAGCAAAACCGCCCGATTGTGCCGACAAATCCTGATAGGAGCTGCACATATCTCGGTCTCAGGGCACATCCGGATGAGACAAGCTACGAGTAAAACCAGGCCTCGAGTTTCCCCGTGGTGGCCCCGCAGGCTGCTCGTTTCGGACCAACACTCGAAGGAGTACTGGCCCGGGGGGGCTAAAAATAAAGATGACCCTCGGGCTCGCGAAAACCCAGGGGAAAAAGGTGTAGGTGGTAGGCAAATGGTAAAACCAATGTTGGGCCTTGCTGGAAGAGTCTTATTCAAAGCGAACTGTTAAGGGGGTCCCATAAATCACCCAACCGTGTAAGGAACGCAAAATCAAGGAACATAACACCGGTATGACGGAAACTAGGGTGGCAAGAGTGGAACAAAACACCAGGCATAAGGCCGAGCCTTCCACCCTTTACCAAGTATATAGATGCATTAATATAGTAAGAGGTATTGTGATATCCCAACAAGTAAACATGTTCCACCAAGGAACAACATGTCCATGTTCCAACAAGGAACAAACTTCATCTCCACCTGCAACTAGCAACGCTATAAGAGGGGCTGAGCAAAGCGGTAACATAGCCAATCAACGGTTTGCTAGGACATGGATCGTTAGAGGTTTGACATGGCAATATGGGTGGCATGATATAACAAGTGGTAGGTATCGCAGCATAGGCATATCAAAAGAGCGAGCATCTAGCAAGCAAAGATAGAAGTGATTTCGAGGGTATGGTCATCTTGTCTGCAAGGTTCTCAGAGTTGTCGAAAGCTTGATCCTCGAAAGCGTTCTCAACAGGTTCCTCGTTCACGTACTCGTCTCCCAGCTCTACCCAAAACAAGAGCACAAGCAAAAGGAACAACTATCAACCACGATGCAATGCGCAAGCAACATGATGCAAAACATGGCATGATATGCGAGATGTGATATGCAATGCATATGCGTGCTCCGGAAGGGAAAAGATGAACAAGGCATAATCTTGGCAAACCAAGTACGCCGCTGGAAAGATGAGGTGATTTCGGTTGAAATCGATATAAAGATCACCGGAATCGGATGCACGGTTTGCAAATGACAAGCAAAACAAGAATGACAAGATTCTGCCATTAACAGCATGACGCTACTTAGCAAGCAACAAGAAATTAAGCTACTGCACCCAAACATATCAACAAGTCATATGACAGTGAACTACTCAAGATGCTTGACAAAAGATGGACACTGAGCTATGGCTAAATCACGCCATAACAGGTTCAAACAAGCATGGCAAAAGTGCAAAAGATAACAGGTTCACAGACTTAATGAAAATAACAACATGCCAGAAATTAACATCAGGATGACATGTTTAGAGCAATCAAAGAACATGCTACAAGAACAGGACATAGCAAAGTAAGGCATGGCATAAATCTACCCAAAGCACTTAACAAAAGTCTTTTACTGACCATGAGCCAAAAATGATCAGAAAATATAATAACACCCATGTCAAATAAGCAAGTTTGATTACAGGTTTCAGACTTAGCAGAAAACTGGACATGTCAAAAACAGATAACAAGTAGGCATGTTTACGAGCTCGATGCACTCACTACAGAGCATTGAATGATAAAATAAGCATACATACATCAAGAAGACATGGCATAGAAGCTGTACATGGCAATAATAACATCATAGCATGCAAGGATCAACTACACCAAGCTGGCAAAATAGAATAACATGTAAACGATCTGCCAGTAACATTTTATAGCAAAAGTAGAGCTCGATTTACTCAAGCTATGGCACTCCATAATTACAAACAAAGGCATGGATGGATATAGAAAATCCATATGCTCAAAACACTCTTAATGATCATGCTCAAAAGAGGCATAGATCTCTCGGAAACAACATGAACACATGGCATAAAAATAACAGCAGAATATGACAGTGAAAATACCAAGTCTCTGAACTCAGCAACATTATATACCCTAGTTTGCATGCTTGTGCTAGTCACCACAAAGATCACAAAAATACATGACATACACCCCTGGAAAGATAGCATGGCATATTTCAAAACACATGTAGGACTCAACCTCATAGGGTGCACACATCAATCATGGCAAAAATGACAAAAGTGCATGTTCTGAAACAGAACTGAAACTAACATCACATAGCCCTCTTCTAACAGCATTTAGGGCACCAAGATGAGCTCAAATGAAAATGACGCAATGGAATGAAATGATATACTCATCAAGACGAACAATTTGACATATTATGCGCACGAAACGGAGCTACGGATGCAGAGATATGATGCGATGAACATGCGATGATTATGCAAAAGTTATGGGACTTTGAGGAAACTGAGAGGGGGAAGAAAGTCAACCCCGAGCCTCGCCGGATCTGGATCGGGCGCGCTCGCCGGAGCTCGTCGGAGGGAGGCCGGAGGAGGCGAGGGAGAGGTACCCCGACGCGGATCCGGGCGGATCCCGCTGGATCCGGGTGCGGCCGACGACGGGGGACGGCGGCGCGGCGCGGGAGGGCGCCGGCGGACGGGCGGCGGAAGCGGCGGCGCGGTGGCGCGTCTGGCCGGCGACGGGGAGGCGGTGGCTGCGGGCGCACGGGCGGCGGAAGCGGCCGGCGCAGTGGCGCGTCTGGCCGGCGACGGGGAGGCGACGGCTGCGGGCGCACGGGCGCGAGGCAGCGCGCAGGCCGGGAGGCGGCGCGCGGGCGGCGGGGAGATGGGCTGGGGAGGGCCCGTGGCGGGCTCCCGCGGGCTTCGGCGGCGGAGCGCGGGGCAGGCGGCGGAGGGCCACGTGGCGCCCCGTGATTGGCCGGGCGCGGCGGCGGGATCTGTCCGGCGGCGGCCGGACGCGTCCGGGCGCGGAGAGGGAGAGGGGCTAGGGTTTTGGACCCGAAAATGGAGGAGGGGGCACATATTTATAGATAGGAGGAGCTAGGAGGCTCCAAATGGAGAGCGGTTTGCGGCCACACGATCGTGATCGAACGGCGATGGACATGGGAGTGACTTAAATGGGTTATTGGGCTGTTTTGAAGGGGTTTTGGGCTCCAACACACACGAGGCCTTCACGGTTACCCGGTTAACCGTTGGAGTATCAAACGACCTCCGAATGACCCGAAACTTGACAGGCGGTCTACCGGTGCTATACCAAGGCCGCTTGACAAACCTCGGTCCATTCCAAGAAGGTTTAACACCCGCTCACGTAAAAAGGTAAAAGAGGACGCCGGGGAACATAGGAGCGCCGGATTACAAAACGGTCAACGGGGAAAATGCTCGGATTCATGAGACAAACACGCATGCAAATGCGATGCACATGATGACATGATAAAAAATGCATGACAAGGACAAAATGCAACATGAAGGGAAACCCAACCACGGAGGGAATATTATATCACATTGCCGAAAATGGCAAGAGTTGGAGTTACAATTATGGCAAGTTACATCCGGGGTGTTACATCTGTCCCCGGCGACAAGAAGGATGCCCTTATCTGTGCCAACAAGATCTACCGGGAAGCAGCAGCCGCGACGGATCACAAGCCGCTTGCCGCTAAAGCTCCCGGAGGGAAGAAGAAGACCAAGCCCGGCAAGTGCTCTGGTGCCCACTCCGGCAAGCGCACCTCTTCGGAGTGCTACGCTACCGTCGAGGACGCGCCATCGAGCTCCACCGGCAAGAGTAAGAAGTCAATGGCAGCCTCGCCAACGACAAAGAAGGTGTCCGCCAAGGAGGACGGCACTGGTGGTACCTTCACCATCAGTGCCACTCTCGACCCCAAATAGGAAAGCACGCTCGTCGCTTTCCTGCGGGCGAATGTCGATGTGTTTGCCTGGCAACCATCTGACATCCCCGGCGTTCCCAGGAAAGTGGTTGAGCAACACCTCGCCGTCTGTCCCCATGCGTGGCCCGTCAAGCAGAGAGTCAGGAAGCAAGCGGTGGAGCGCCAAGAGTTCATCACATAAGAGATCAAGAAGTTGGAAGCGGCAGGCCTTGTCAGAGGCGTGCTCCATCCGACGTGGTTGGCCAATCCTGTTGTCGTGCGCAAAGCAAATGGGAAATGGAGGCTTTGCATCGACTTTACTGATGTTAATAAAGCTTGTCCCAAAGATCCCTTTCCCTTGCCGCGCATTGACCAGATTGTTGACTCCACGGCCGGATGTGACCTGCTTTCATTTCTTGACGCACACTCAGGGTACCATCAGATCTTCATGGCTGAAGAAGATGAGGAAAAGACCGCATTCCTCACTCCATGTGGCACGTACTGTTTCGTACGGATGCCTTTCGGTTTGAAGAATGCCGGTTCGACGTTTGCGAGGGTTGTCCATACCGCTTTTGAGCCGCAAATCCATAGAAATGTGGAAGCCTACATGGATGACATAGTGGTCAAAAGCAGGAACAGGGCAACCCTGATTCAAGATTTAGAATAGACCTTTGCGAACCTGCGCAGGATCAGCTTCAAGCTCGAGAAGTGCGTGTTTGGAGTCCCTTCCGGCAAGCTTCTCGGGTTCTTCGTGTCTCAGCGAGGAATCGAAGCCAATCCAGACAAAATCAAGGCCATCGAGTAGATTGAAGCACCAACACGCGTCAAGGATGTACGAAGGCTTGCCGGCTGCGTTGCGGCTCTCAGCAGGTTTATTTCCAAGTCTGCAGAACGTGCCCTGCCATTTTTCAAAGTTTTGAAAAAGGCGGGTCCAGTAAAATGGACTCCGGAAGCGGAGGCTGCGCTGCAGGACTTGAAGAAATACCTGTCCTCCGCTCCAATACTTGTCGCGCCTAAACCACAAGAGAAGTTGCTGCTGTACCTGGCGGCAACCAATCAAGTGGTTAGTGCTGCGTTAGTAGCGGAGAGGGAGGCAGATGATGAGCTAGCAACCGCGGCAAGCGCGTCCAGCGACAAGCAAGAGGCTTCCCCGACAAGCTCTGGCCCCGACAACGATGAATCTGCGCAGGAGCGAGTGGAGGTGCAGAAGAAGAGAATGGTGCAGCGCCCAGTTTACTTTGTCAGCTCCCTTCTGCAGGGGGCTACGTCAAGGTACTCTAGTGTGCAGAAATTGCTTTTCGGCCTTCTCATGGCCTCGAGAAAGCTGCGCCATTACTTCCAAGCACATGAGATTACAGTTGTCACCCGCTTTCCACTGAAGAGGATACTGCAGAATCCAGAAGCAACAGACAGGATTGTCGAGTGGGCACTGGAACTGTCAATTTTCGGTCTCAAATTCGAGAGCACTTCAACTATCCAAAGCAGAGCATTGGCGGAGTTCATAGCAGAGTGGACACCGACACCAGACGAAGAGATCCCAGAGACGAGCATCCCCGTCAAAGAAGCAAGCAAAGAGTGGTTGATGTATTTTGATGGTGCTTTCTCGCTGCAAGGCGCCGGTGCTGGTGCGATGCTTATCGCACCCACCGGAGAGCATCTCAAGTACATAGTCCAGATGCACTTCCCCAAGGAGCAAGGAACCAACAATACTTCAGAGTATGAAGGTTTGCTCGCCGGTCTCAGGATCGCGGCAGAACTTGGGATCAAGAAGCTCATTGTCAGGGGTGACTCGCAGCTTGTCGTCCGCCAAGTGAACAAAGATTACCAGAGTCCGTTGATGGAAGCATGCGTTGATGAAGTGAGGAAGCTAGAAGAGCGCTTTGACGGCCTGCAAATGGAACACGTTCCAAGAGCTGAGAACGACATCGCTGATGGCCTGTCAAAGTGCGCAGCACTTAAGTTACCTGTGGAACCAGGAACCTTTGTGCTCAAGCTGACTCAGCCATCCGTGACACCATCAACCGGACAGAGCAAGAAGAGGAAGTTGGTCTCCGGCGACTATCTTCCGGCAGAGCTCCCCGGAGCCTCCGCCAAGAAGGTCCCCAAGATCGACGCCAAGAGCGCTGAGGAGCCATCTGCTCCGGCAAACCCCAGGTTTTGTTCCGTAGAAGCAGGCACTCCCGACAAGTTTTGCCCCGACAAGCTTGCCGGGGAACGTCAAGCTCCGGCTGAGCCCCAGATCCTCACTGTAGAAGCGGACGTTCCCGCAGCAGCAGATGTGCCTTCAGTCCTTGTTGTCGAGCCACAGGCTCTAGCATGGGCGCAGCAGACTGTCCATTTCCTCCAGAATGGAGAACTTCCCGAAGAACAAGAAGAAGCGGAAAGAGTAGCCCGGCACTCGAGTATGTACCAGTTCGTCGACAACACGCTGTACAGAGAGGGCGCAACGGTGTGAAATTGAAGTGTATTTCCCGGGAAGACGGACAAAAGCTGTTGGCAGAGATACATGGAGGCATATGTGGTCACCACATTGGTGCTAGAGCACTTGCCGGCAAAGCGTTCCGGCAAGGTTTCTTCTGGCCGACAGCCCTCCAGGATGCAACTGCACAAGTAACCAAGTGTGAAGCGTGCCCGTTCCATTCCAAGCAGATACACCAGCCAGCTCAAGCTCTCCAGACGATCCCTTTATCCTGGCCGTTTTCGGTCTGGGGGCTCGACATCCTCGGCCCCTTCCCCCAAGCTGTCGGGGGCTTTGAGTACTTGTACGTCGCAATCGACAAGTTCACAAAGTGGCCGGAAGTGGAACCAGTGAGGAAGGTGACAGCACAGTCAGCAGTCAAGTTCTTCAGGTCAATTGTCTGCCGCTTCGGGATCCCCAACAGGATCATCACCGACAACGGTACGCAATTCATGAGCCGTGCCTTCAGGCAATACGTCCAAGATCTCGGCGCCAAGGTCTGCTTCGCTTCTGTTGCTCATCCCAGGAGCAACGGTCAAGCGGAGAGGGCCAATGCCGAAGTGCTGCGCGGGCTCAAGACCAGAACTTTCGACAGGCTGCACAAGTGCGGAAGAAACTGGATCGAGGAGCTGCCGGTGGCTCTTTGGTCGATCAGAACGACGCCAAATCGAGCCACTGGCCAGACACCATTTGCTCTAGTCTATGGAGCAGAAGCAGTTACCCCCACGGAACTCGTATACGGGTCACCTCGAGTGCTCGCTTATGATGAGCTTGAGCAAGAGCGGCTGCGTGAAGATGACGCGCTGCTCCTTGAGGAAGATCGTCTTCAGGCTGCTGTGCGAGCCTCTCGCTACCAGCAAGCTTTGCGTCGCTACCATAGCCGCAAAGTTAAAGCCAGAAGCTTCGAGGAAGGCGACCTTGTTCTTCGGCGCGCTCCGTCCGCCAAGAATCATAACAAGTTGACGCCGAAGTGGGAAGGCCCTTACCGGGTGAGACGAGTCACGAGGCCTGGTGCTGTCCGCCTTGAGACCGAAGATGGCACTCCGGTGAGCAACTCCTGGAATATTGAGCATCTTCGTAAGTTTTACCCGTAAGGCGCGGTTGTCGGACCCCGTCCGGCAACCACCCTTTTGTACAAGTCTTGCCGCTGTTGCATGTAATCCTTTGTACAAAGCCAGGCGCAGACCCTGAGCAGTAGTAAATGAAGCGCTGGCGCCCTAAGTTTTAGCATGCATGCTGAGTCGAGTCTCGTCCTTGGTTAGGGTTAATAGTGCCTAACAGCTGCTAACCCCTAGCTTAGAGGTCGGGTCTGCGTCCTTTTTTCCTGTTCTTTCGTTTCCTTTGGTTCGCAGGGTTTTGCATATCCTGGCCAGACTGCTTAAGGACGAAGAAGAAAAGAAGGGCGGACCAGCATCTGGTCCCCGGCAAACCAGTGTTGCCGGGGGCTGCAATTACAAAGATTCGCCCGCGGCAAGCCAAAGTTGCCGGGGGCTGCAATCCTAGATAAGTTTTTCATCCCTTATCATGCACTCTCTTATGGACTGAGGAATGCGAAAACATTGTTTCTTCCTAAAAAGCTGCCGTGCTCCCTTAACTCAGGGCCCCGGAGCGCGTTCCTGGGGCCAGTTTTGGTAGTAGCCGCGGCGGCAAAGGAACGAAATAAGGAGCCCGAACCCGCCTCATCCCTACCTCCGCCAAAGGCGTGAGGAAGGTCGAGTGGCGCGGGAAGACGGCAGGGCCTGTTGCCGGGCGAAGAAGTGTCTATCTTAACGATATAAAGAATTCGCTCCTTGTCATGGGTTTTAGCCGCGAGATAAATGGCCCGGCAAACATCCCCTTTTCATTAAAAACATTCCGCTCAGGTACAGTTCAGAGAGGATGAGAAACATGAGAGATGGGATTACAAGCTTTAAATGCAATTAAAGCCCGAAGGCTTACAAGTTAAAAAAAGATAAGGTGCCCGTAATCCCTTTCTTGTCTCTCTCCTCAGGAGGTAGGACAAGGAGGCGAAAGGGGCAAAAGGGGCGCCTAGACGAACTACGGGTGGCAGAAGACACCAACAGAACGCCCCGGGGACCGTCTGAAGGCTAGGTGGTGGTGGCGGCTCCGGAAGCAGGGCTCGACGGGGCGGCAGGACGTCAGCACGCTGTCGAGGGCACCTCACCCTCGTACTCCGACTTGACGGCCTTGCCGCCAGCCCTCTTCCTCTTCCGCAGCCTCGCCACGCCAGCCGCCAAGGAGACGACCCCGGGAAGCTCAAGGAGCCGGCGACATGGATGATGGGGTCGTCGGTGCCACGCGGAGCCGCGACTGATGCCTAGTCGGACCCGTCATCCCGACGACCGCTACCCTCGTCGTCGCTGTCGCTCCCCTCCTCGTCACTCTCGCTCGAGGAGGAGCCTTCGCTGTCGGAGGAGCTATCCAGGCAGCACCGGGCCCGGATCCCGAAGCACCCGAAGACCTTGACGGAGAGGAGATCGCCCTCCATCAACTTAAAATGGAGGGTGAACCCCTCCATCAAGCTGTGGATACGGGCGAACGTCTTCCACCCTCGACCAAGATACATCACGCCGGGGGCTGGGGACTCAACGTGGACCCGCATGTCGCTGATCCCGCAGCCCCTCATGCGCAGTCTTAGCGTCTCGGGTTGTTCCACCTCCATCACGCTTGCGAAGGGGGCCGGGAGGCGGAGGCGACGACGAGGCGCCCGGCGCAGCCTGACGAAGAACTCGCAGGGGTCATCCCCGATGTGGACTGCCGTGAGAAGGGGGGCCGCTGGCGGAGGCGAGGCCGGCGCGTCGCCCCGTCCGCCTCGTCCCTGAGCGCCACGGCCTCGTCCACGACCTCGCCCCCTCCCCCTTCCCCTTACGGTTTGCTCTGCCACCATGGGTGCAAGGGGAGGAGGGGCGCGTTGCCTAGCGGCGACCCTCGCCGCCACCGATGAAGGATCGGGGTTCCCTTTCTCCATAGCTAATGGAGAGAGGGGATCAGGAGCTGAAGAGAAGCAAAGATGAAGGAGTGTGGGTTTTCCTCGCCCCCCCTCTTGCTCTTTATAAAGGAGCAGGGTGGGGGCTCGGCCGCCCCGCTCAGCCAATCAAGACGCAGGGAGAGCAGGCGACTGGGACCAGCCTGCTGCCTCGGCCCGCGACGGCCCGGTTTCTTGCCTCCACCGTCCGCGGCCCCAGGTGCATGGAAGCCGCGTGGCTGGCGTGCAGGACCGAGGCGACGGATGAGGCGACCTCCCCTCGCCCCGTGATCGTGGGGAGCGGGCGCCTTGGAAACCATGCCTCGGCCCCGTCCAGCAAACGAGCCGCGCCTCCACGCCTCCCTCCACTTATGGAGATAGCGCGAACCGTCCCCCTTTAATGCGACGTGACGCATGCCTGCAGGGCTCAGCCCCGCGCACGCTGCCCACGTCACGCACGCCTCTCCCCACGATGCCGCGTTCGACGCATGCCATTCGGGGAGGGTGTGGTGGATACAGAAGAAGATGCAGCGTGACCCAGGCCGTGCGTGCCCGTGCACTGTTTTGGGCCTGGCCCAACAGCGCTCGGCACCGTGTATGGCCCAGGCCCGGGGGCTCCTGTCGGTGTACTAAAGTAGGGGTACCTTAATACCCCGAACTTGTGCACAGGCAGTCGTAGCACCCCGCGGCGAGGCTTGCCAGGCGACCGCCAAAACTCTCCGTGGTCCCTTTTTGGGCCATCCAGGAACAAAGTATTTGAGCCAAGGCCCCGACAGGAGGAGCTTGCCGGGAAGGCCACCCGAAGAGAGCAAGGCCCCGGCAAGAGGAGCTTGCCGGGACGGCCGCTCGAAGCACAAGGCCTTGGCAAGAGGAGCTTGCTGGGAAGGCCGACCAAGGCACGACAAGAGACTTGATGCGACGCGCCACGCGTCCCGGCAAGGACCGGTGAGCAACAAGCTCCCGGGCGCGACAAGGCATCGACCGCGGCAAGGCGCTTGCCGCGGCAAGTCACCACCCCGCGCCTGCGTTCTATCTCATCCACCCACGCGTCGCTCTGGGGCCGTTCCAGGCGTACGTGGCGAGAGGCTGCGCAGCCAGGGGCATGCGGTGGCGAAGCGACGCTGACAGGGTAGCCGTCGTGGCAAACGGTGGCGCTCCTGACGGCCCCTTTTCTGCACTGTTTGGGCGACCTAGACGGGCATTTAATGCCCTTGTCCCCTGCCGTCAGAGTTAGGTATGATAGCACTATGCAAACAGCTGTACCCAACACAGCGTTTTCCAGTTTTACCCCCGCCTACGTTGCCACCTGTGGGTAACCCCTTGCGCATATAAAAGGAGGCCCCGTGCGCAACGTGAGGGGGGAGGGGGAGGAAGCAGACCACTCACGCTCGGTCTGATTAGTTGCCTGAGTGTACGGTAGCACTCAGCGCTCCCAAGAACAGAATACAAACCACAAAGCAGCAGTAGGGTTTTACGCATCCGTGCGGCCCGAAGCTGGGTAAATCCCCTTGTGTGCATCGCCTCGATCCGCTCTTCGCGCGACCTCCGCCCCCCGCCGAACCAGAAAGGGGCTCGGTCCCCATAGTTGTTCGTGGAGGCAGATTTCCCCCGACACGGGGATAGGGGGTCCTTCCCAGATGACTCGAAAACCGTCGGGGATAGGGAGTCTTGATGCATACAGTTGTCCCTATATAACAGTTTCCGATATCTCGAATATCCCAAACGCTTCATCCTTGCTACTCGTTTGTGCTCGCATTGCCCTCGCAGCGGAGTTTTGTGGTTTTACCTAAAACCAGGCAGATTCCAGGCACGGGAGTTTTCTGGGCAGATTCCAGGCACGGGAGTTTTATGATGCCTGGCACATCACAAACAGTTCATGATTATAAACTGTGTACGATAGGTAGACAATCACACACAATTAGTTTTCCCGCACCGTATGTGATAGTGTCCGACATCACACACGCTTTGCAAACGGCAACTGTGTGCATTGTTACATACATTTCCTCTCCGTGAACCGTGTCGGATTATGATGTATATCGCACATGCTGTGCTTTATTAACCGTGTGCGTCGTAATGACCTGCACACCGTAATCTCGCCCTAATTTAATTGCTGCTATTTAAAATTGTACCTAATTTAAACTTGAAAGTAGGCTATAGCTTTATTCATATCCATCAGGTTCAAACAACAATGCATTATTCGATTCACATGTACATATGTTTAAGAATTACATAAGCACCAAATAAAGAATGATGAACCAGGGTTATATACTTGTACTATTACAGATGGTAAAGAAAGAGGTGACAAACATTCCGGTTGCTAAACAAGGTGAAGCGGAATGGCCCTATTGTGATCTCCTGGATGCAGAAGGCATGCAGGACTCTAGTCCAACCCCTTGTGATGGTCGGCCGCCAATCATGTAGTTTGAGAGGTAATCTTGATTAAACTGCTTCAAGATCCACTGCAAAAGAAAAAGATTCAGACATTGTCATCTAACACAACTCATTACGGGCAGTAAAAAGAAGGCTACATGGTTCTTACTTACCATCCTGCAGTTCACTGTTGTCTTGCATAAAGTGTAAACAAATAGTTTGATTGACATCTTTTGACCCATTTTAATAACAATCTTTATCAGTTTTCTCACTTGATACTGGTTCATGAATATCTCATTGCCCCATACGCAGAAAGGGTCGAAGTGTGGATCTTTGGCAATGATATATGTACCTAAAACCACCAAGTTAATATTAGAAGCTAAACAACAATTGTAAAATGATGTAGTACAACACTCCCTCCATCCCATTATATAAGATTCTATTACATTTATATCTAGACATCATCAGAACATTAAGGCAACACTCTTCCTTGTTGCTATGTAGCCTAGGATTGCATATTTAGTCATTCAGTACAATGCATGTTGCTATGTAGCCTCGGATATATTAAATATGGCCCTAGTTAACCTACTGATAAATGGGTTACAGATATATTCAGTGAAATGTCTGATTCGAGGGTTAATCCCTTATCAGCCCCCGGGCTATATGGTACCACCTACCGATATCCTGAACAGTGAGTACATATAAGCAATGCGATGAAATTAATCTCGATGGAAAACATCACTATTCTCAATATTGTCCTGTATGAGTACATATAAAGGCATGTTAAGCACAACAGGCTAAACATCGACCAAATATATCCATGGTAGACAACATAATCTACAAATGATAACTTCAGTGTGTAGGCTTAAGCACGCTAGTTAAGCAAAACAAGAAGTGGAAAGGTGTGTTAACTGCATCACACATAACATTTGAAACAAGCAAATAGTCATTCAAACTGGTATTGTGCAGGTCTAAAGTACACTAGTTATTGTTAAAAAAACGAAAAGGCATGTTAACTAAAATATCCTTAACAGCAACCAAATATCGTTATTCATAGTGGCATTGTTGAAATTTTTATTGATGAAATTGATCTGCACGGCAAATATTTGCACATACAGAGCATCACATTGTGAAGAACTGAAATAGACAAGGCATAAGGCCATCTCTAGCCGATCCTTTAAAAGTTAATGGACTAAAACCCTTAGTGGATATATATATACTCAAGCAATTTTTGGTTGTTTCTAGTTGATCCCCTCAACTTAACGTTGTAAACTTAAATTTGGTCAAGTTCAAAGCAGGTTCAACCGAAAGTAGCATGCATTCAAACATAAACATAGACAGTTTTGCATAACCAAACATAAAACATAATTTTAAACTAAGCTAAACTACTTTCGGTCGAAGTAGAGGTCGAGCCAATCCTTCCACGTTATGTACGGTGTGCCGCGAGCCGGGTCTGGGCCGGTGCCGTCGTCGGAGCCGTTGGGGAAGGCACTACTCTACTCGTCGATGTCGATCTCCTCATCCTCGGGGCCCACCTCAATGCCCTCCGTGCCGCCGTCACTGCCGCCTTCAACCTCGTCACCGGAGGAGAGCGTGATAACCTCGCCGCCGTCCTTGCCGCCTTAGACCTCATCATCGGAGGAGAGAGGGATAATGTGAGAACCCGAAATTTACTTCCGAATCCTCCTGTGTATATTTGTCAACCCCGGGATCATTGTTGACAACACAGCGAAATGATATCATTGCACAATACGTAAAATCATTACAAATTTGAATATCTCTTGCCATAAGGCATACATAGCAAAATATCACATGACATTTATTACAATCAGAAAACAGCGGAAAGTACAAATGCGTAGCGACTTCATCTTAGCCACAGGCAGTCGATGTAGTCCACATGACCTCACTTCTACGGATCGCCATAGTAGTCGTAGTCATCACCTTTGTCTTCATGAAACTCTGTTGTCAACAAAATTATTGCCATGAGTACATTATGTACTCAACATGCCTCCCACGGGGAAGGACCTAATAGCTACATGTGGCTTCAAAGGAAGGATGTATGGCTCATTTGCATAAAAGCTAATTTTGTTTGAAATAACATAGTACTTGGA
This sequence comes from Aegilops umbellulata, assembly GCA_032464435.1. NCBI lineage: Eukaryota > Viridiplantae > Streptophyta > Magnoliopsida > Poales > Poaceae > Aegilops > Aegilops umbellulata. The sequence goes on along the minus strand of CP136056.1, from coordinate 227,315,823 downwards.
TATAGAAGTTTTAGATGAAAACATGTTTTGTCTCCAGAATGACTTTCATCAAGTGAGGATCCTCTATCAACTCACACTCTTCATAGGTTCCAAGAATAGGGGCAAAGAGGGAATAAGAAAGACAGGTCCCGTATGTCAAGAAAGATTCATGTGTTGTCCATGACCGTGGACACGGCTATTCGAATAGTTTTAGACTCTACAGAGGTTGTACACTTTACCCACACGACACAATCTCGACTTGTTGCCACTAGCCGTCGCTAGCGTAGTACACCATTTGGTATACCGACAGGGAGATTGTGACGAGGTCTTTCATTAGACCAAACTTACTGTGCCAAGCCCACTAGGTTTCAACACGGAAGTAACCGCAGTTCACAGTCCGGGCCCCCATTTTGTGCCGAGGATACTCCTTGCAAGGCAGCTATCCCATCCGCGATACGGCGATGACGACAATAAGAGTGAACTAACTAATTAACCAAGCCAGTGCCCATATAGCATGTGGTTGTACTGTTATCACAATCTTCAAATCCAAGACTTATTAGGCCTCATGCGGCACGGACGACTGATTGCCCCCTTCAACCTGTGAAGGGCAGCTAATCACTCCTTCAATCCTTGATTCAGCTATCGCCCGCGCCAGTATTCAGATGGTAAGTTTCACCCAGAGTAGAAGAGGATAGAGAAGGTCAACAGGGCCAACAGGCTTAGCTCAGCGTTAAGTTTCAACTGTCAATGACTTAGAGGTCATTCAACAAAGAACCTATAGGGTGATAAGCATGGCTAAGCATTTCTACTCTACCGGAATCATATACTTCTACTCAGGTGTCAAGTAATTAGGCGACAAGCGGATCAAGGTAATGCGTCAATCGACACGCTAGCTACGGGAATTAAAGTAGCATGCACATAGTAACAATAAAACTCAATGCAATTTTGTAAACCATAGGATAAGTATGATCAAAGAAAGAGGCATGCCTTCGTTGTCGAGTCCTTCTTCGGTAACCTGTTTCTCTCCATGCCCAACATCGTTGTCACTCCCTACTCGTCGTAACGTTAGCAAAAGACAAAGAATAAATACCAAAGCAATAGAAAATCCAAATAACATCCAAAGAAATTAAGAGTGGATGGATAGCAAGATACTGATCAAGATAGAGATTCCCAAAAGGAGATAACATGACTGGAAGGTAAGTAGAGGACTCGATGAATTGACAGGGTTTAGTTGATGATGGATAATCAAGGCTTGCCAACAATACTAACATTTCAATACGAACTATGGTACTAACCACTAGTAGTACCCACTACACATCACACCTATCTATATAACAAAACAATGGCATCAACACACATGAAAAGGAAGTGTCCTATGCATTTAACTACACAAACCCAACATGACATGATAAACTTAAAAGTTAACCACAAATAAATATTTAGATAAAATATGATCACTCCATTGTACCAAACCATTTCATTTGTCAAACAATTAACAAGATACTATACAGCACATGGAACAAATGGATGCACATCTATCCTAGGCATGATATGATTAAGAGTAACAATCAACCGAGAATAAATATTTGGATGAATCCAAATACTTATAATGGTTAACAACAATTAAAGACTAAACATAAATCATAAAAACTATTAGCAAGCATATCTATAAAAAAGACAAACCAATACTATTTAAGGTAGAAACTAATTAAACAACTTAATAATAACACACATCTCACACAATACATGTGAGTATAGATTCACTAGATATCTAAGAAAATAACACAAGCATGACACATACGAGTGATCATGATAAGATACTAAACTAGAATCTGGTCTTACTACTAAAGAACAACTAATACTCAAGTAACCACTAGCAATAAGATTACCACTTCATGCTTACATAACAGATCAAACTATGCACACTAAGCATATGAGGAAGATACAACTCAACTAACATGAAAGGTAAACTATATTAAGCATGTGCTAAACTATCGCAACGAGACCCAACACTCCCGAGGCCACCATAAGTCCAATTGATCATCCATAAGAACGCACAAGAGAATAAGTACTCAATTATAGCACATAGACAAAACAAGACATGAAAGATCACTTGCATGAGTGACAACTAGACATATAACAATGCAACAACTAAATAAAGTAGATATGAAGAAGTCTAGGCATACAACAATGTAATAGTGAGGTAGACTAGATATAACGCTAAGCATGGATGATCATGACACAAGATGCCAAACTATGCTACCAGTAGAATACAACTTATAACTATGACATAACTTAGTTGATATCAACTAACATGACTATCAAGAATGGCATTAGCACACAACACTATCATGCTAGTTGTGACTTATAAGCAAAAGGAAACAAGCATACTAAACAAGTACACATCTAGGTCATGCCATCAATCACATCAAGCAATATACTATACTAGCATGAGTAACAAAATGACATGCACTTCTATTTGTTACAATCTACAATAGCAAAGACATACGATACATCACTAGGCATGATCTAATACATGAATTGCTATATATATGTTATACAACCTAGTTATACAATCACAACATTGTAGCATGGTATTGATCAACTAAGTAGGGATCCTTCTTAATTAAAATGTATGAAATCATAAACTACTAACATGTATCTCTAGCAAGTGAAGCCTAACCATATGTGTGATCATAAAGTACAAACTGTCCGTCATATAACACATGTGGAACATACAGTAGAACATGCATGACTTCGGAAAGTGCTAACAAGATATGACAACCAACTAAGGAGGCATAGCTACCATCCTAGGTAAATAAAACACCTAGGATAATTAACAAGATGTAATAAACTAAATCATTTGAAGCAAACATGAACTATAGCAATACAAATCTAAAATGTGACATGAAGCAACCAACCATGTAATCTTGGATAACAAACATCTAAGAAATGAAAACACTACACTGTGAAACACAATCCTCACACTCTACAAAAGTAATGATCTCCATGCACATAATATAAATGCAAAAAATACCTACAACAAGTAATATGACTATGGTCGATAACATACCTACTCATGACCACTAGTAATAAAACTAGGTAACACAAATAATTAAAATAAACATCACCTAGAGTATCGCATGATAGGATTTCAAAACGACAAGTGCACACACAACAAGGATGTAATCAATATACAAAATATACCTAAGGTATCTTCATGCTAGAGAATAAACTAAACTAAATAAAACATGAAGTATTCATGACTAGATAGATGAATAAAGCAACACCTAGAAAATTATAAAGAATTATAAGCATAGCGATCATTCACCAAATTTGTACGCATGCATACAATAAGTTTCAAACATTACCAAAATGATGATAAATAGATTACAATAAAGATGATCCAAATCTAATTAAAATAATAACACCCGACAAGCATGTACAACAATAATAATCCGTTACACCTATCAACTCCTACACATGGTAAGAATTTGCAAAGACCTGTACAAAGACATAACATAGGACTACACACGCAGCAAAGAAAAATACCATCAAGATCAAACTATATTTAACAATTTAAATAATCCTACAAATACATCTAATAAATTACATGACACTCTATAAAAAAATATATGAGATGATTAGCATGCACTCCTAACATTATGAAATATTTAGGAGTAGCTTCTACACATGTCATGAACATGCGATAAATAACATATTAACATAAAAGTTAACCGAACAAGAAACCCACTTCAATTTTACCCAAAACGACTATGATTAAATCCACCTCACAGACACCTATTACAACGACAATCTAAATATACCACTGAGTTCCTATGACCGAAACTATTAATTCATATGTTGACCTCAAGACCATCCGAGGAACAAAATAAAAAGATATGTCGTTGCCACCAATCGATCTTGGTTTCAGACACACACGGCCAATGATATAGATATGTTGAATCATGATGTCTGTGAGATAATACAAGTGACGTTGAGAAGGTGTGCTAGTGGAATTGGGTAGAGGCTCACCGAGTTTGATGGAACGGTATGACGAACTCGACGAACAGTGTATGCGGACATGCGGAATTCTTCGCGTGTGATCGACAAATCGAGTTATTTCTTCTCTGAATGGAGCTATGGCGTGTAGGAGTATCATCTGGTGCAAGGATTTGGATGGGGATGGCTTGTATCACCGGGATCGAGCACCGACGTCCATGGCCGCCATTTCTTTGGAGTGAGTTTTGGAGAAAACGAGGAACAGAGAAGGGAGGAGTTGATATGCGTCTGGAAGAGGAGCAAGAGGCGCCCATATATGTGCCTTGGGATTCTTAAATGGTTATAGATAGAGAGAGTTAGAGAAGGGGCAGATTCATGGCTGTAGGTTTGGTCTTCTCTGTACTGTTGTGCGTGGACGAGGAGAGGAAGCGCTTGGGGCCTGGCGCTAGAAGATAGGTAAGTGGAGAGGGAATTAAACGAGGGTGGAGCAGTTTCCTTTTTGTAATTATAGGTGATGGTTGTTTCTCTTCATATGTGTGTGTGAGTTGAGAACGTACAGAGAAAAGAGGAAGGAAAGGAGGCTTTCGCTAGCTCTAGGAGAGCTAGGCTAGTTCATTCAGCCCAAGTGGGAAGAGAGAAAAAGAATAATAAATGGGCTTAGCCCATTCGGTTGAAGAACAAACAAAAACAGAGGAGAGTAGTTGGGCTATGCCCATCGAAAAGAGAGATAATAGGACTGGAGTTCGACTCATAGTTTGAAAAAGGAAAATAAATGGATTCTCCCTTTTAGGAAAATCTAGAAAATGGACAAAAGCATGTCATGGTAAAATGTTTGTCCCATTTGGGGCAGGTTTGGGTATAAGCTTCTCACAAACCAGAGCTTCTCACAACAGGCCTGATGGTTTCGGTAGGGAATGAGCCACCTTTGGGGACGAAATGATATCCATTGCCTCTTATTGCTTTCAAAACTTTGCTACTGTCAACATAGAACAACAAGAGTGTTGTGTTAAGTTTCGCAATTTTTCGGGGCTCGTTTGGATATTTTTATACGTTAACTGGGATATCTATGCATTTTATGTGCATAATTCAAATTTTTGAAATACATGCACATGATCTAGTGCACATGAATTTGTTCAAAAGTCAAATTTGTGTCCTTGGGTGCATTCTTACGTCCCATGCAAGAAATGGGAATGAATTTCAAACACTAGGGCACTGTTGATTGCCGGCAAAACGTTGAGATAGCTGGTTTTTAAATTCTAGTAAATCCAAAACTCGTCTGAAATTCATGAAACTTGGCATGGTATCATGGAGCTGTTGGAAATATGCCCTAGAGGCAATAATAAATAGGTTATTATTATATTTCCTTGTTCATGATAATCGTTTATTATCCATGCTAGAATTGTATTGATAGGAAACTCAGATACATGTGTGGATACATAGACAACACCATGTCCCTAGTAAGCCTCTAGCTGACTAGCTCGTTGATCAATAGATGGTTACGGTTTCCTGACCATGGACATTGGATGTCATTGATAACGGGATCGCATCATTAGAAGAATGATGTGATGGACAAGACCCAATCCTAAGCCTAGAACAAGATCGTGTAGTTCGTATGCTAAAGCTTTTCTAATGTCAAGTATCATTTCCTTAGACCATGAGATTGTGCAACTCCCGGATACCGTAGGAATACTTTGGGTGTGCCAAACGTCACAACGTAACTGGGTGGCTATAAAGGTGCACTACGGGTATCTCTGAAAGTGTCTGTTGGGTTGGCACAAATCGAGACTGGGATTTGTCACTCCGTGTGACGGAGAGGTATCTCTGGGCCCACTCGGTAGGACATCATCATAATGTGCACAATGTGATCAAGGAGTTGATCACGGGATGATGTGTTACGGAACGAGTAAAGAGACTTGCCGGTAACGAGATTGAACACGGTGTCAAGATACCGACGATCGAATCTCGGGCAAGTACTATACCGCTAGACAAAGGGAATTGTATACGGGATTGATCGAATCCTCGACATCGTGGTTCATCCGATGAAATCATCGTGGAACATGTGGGAGCCAACATGGGTATCCAGATCCCGCTGTTGGTTATTGACCGGAGTACATCTCGGTCATGTCTGCATGCTTCCCGAACCCGTAGGGTCTACACACTTAAGGTTCGATGACGCCAGGGTTATAAAGGAAGTTCGTATGTGGTTACTGAATGTTGTTTGGAGTCCCGGATGAGATCCCGGACGTCACGAGGAGTTCCGCAATGGTCCGGAGGTAAAGATTTATATATGGGAAGTCCTGTTTTGGTCACTGAAAGAGTTTTGGGTTTTATCGATAACGTACCGGGACCACCAGGAGGGTCCCGGGGGTCCACCAAGTGGGACCACCGGCCCCGGAGGGCTGCATGGGTCACATGTGGGAGGGGACCAGCCCCAGGTGGGCTGGTGCGCCCCCCCACAAGGGCCCAAGGCGCCTAGGGTTTGGGGGGAACCCTAAAGGGGGGCGCCCCCTTGCCTTGGGGGGCAAGGCACCGCCCTAGGCCGCCGTCCCCTCCTCAGATTGGATCTGAGGGGGCCGGCCCCCCTCTCCCTTGCCCCTATATATATATGTGGGGGTGGGAGGGCAACAACACCAATGTGCTGGCGCAGCCCTCCCCCTCTCCCAAGTCCTTCTCCTCTCCCGCGGTGCTTGGCGAAGCCCTGCAGGATTGCCATGCTCCTCCACCACCACCACGCCGTTGTGCTGCTGCTGGACGGAGTCTTCCTCAACCTCTCCCTCTCTCCTTGCTGGATCAAGGCATGGGAGACGTCACCGGGCTGTACGTGTGTTGAATGCAGAGGTGCCGTCCGTTCGGTACTTGGTCATCGGTGATTTGGATCACGGCGAGTACGACTCCATCAACCCCGTTCACTTGAACGCTTCCGCTTAGCGATCTACAAGGGAATGTAGATGCACTCTTCTTCCCCTCGTTGCTAGTTTCTCCATAGATAGATCTTGGTGACACGTAGGAAAATTTTGAATTTCTGTTACGTTCCCCAACAGTGGCATCATGAGCTAGGTCTATTGCGTAGATTCTTTGCACAAGTAGAACACAAAGTAGTTGTGGGCGTTGATTTTGTTCAATATGCTTACCGTTACTAGTCAATCTTGATTCGACGGCATTGTGGGATGAAGCGGCCCGGACCGATCTTACACGTACACTTACGTGAGACAGGTTCCACCGACTGACATGCACTAGTTGCATAAGGTGGCTAGCGGGTGCCAGTCTCTCCCACTTTAGTCGGATCGGATTCGATGAAAACGGTCCTTATGAAGGGTAAATAGCAATTGATATATCACGTTGTGGTTTTGCGTAGGTAAGAAACGTTCTTGCTAGAAACCCATAGCAGCCACGTAAAACATGCAAACAACAATTAGAGGACGTGTAACTTGTTTTTGCAGGGTATGCCATGTGATGTGATATGGCCAAAAGGATGTGATGAATGATATATGTGATGTATGAGATTAATCATGTTCTTGTAATAGGAATCACGACTTGCATGTCGACGAGTATGACAACCGGCAGGATCCATAGGAGTTGTCTTTAATTTATTTATGACCTGCGTGTCAACATAAACGTCATGTAATTACTTTACTTTATTGCTAACCGTTAGCCATAGTAGTAGCAAAAATAGTTGATGTGACAACTTCATGAAGACACGATGATGGATATCATGGTGTCATGCCGGTGACGACGATGATCATGGAGCCCCGAAGATGGAGATCAAAAGGAGCAAAGTGATGATGGCCATATCATGTCACTATTTGATTGCATGTGATTTTTATCATGTTTTTGCATCTTATTTGCTTAGAACGACGGTAGTAAATAAGATGATCCCTCATTAAAATTTCAAGAAAGTGTTCCCCCTAACTGTGCACCATTGCGAAAGTTCGTCGTTTCGAAGCACCACGTGATGATCGGGTGTGATAGATTCTTACGTTCGAATACAACGGGTGTTGACGAGCCTAGCATGTACAGACATGGCCTCGGAACACATGCGAACACTTAGGTTGACTTGACGAGCCTAGCATGTACAGACATGGCCTCGGAACACAGAAGAACGAAAGGTCGAGCATGAGTCATATGGTAGATACGATCAACATGAAGATGTTCACCGATGATGACTAGTCCGTCTCACGTGATGATCGAACACGGCCTAGTTGACTCGGATCATGTAATCACTTAGATGACGAGAGGGATGTCTATCTGAGTGGGAGTTCATAAGATGAACTTAATTATCCTGAACATAGTCAAAAGATCTTTGCAAATTATGTCGTAAGCTCGCGCTTTAGTTCTCCTTTTTAGATATGTTCCTAGAGAAAATATAGTTGAAAGTTGATAGTAGCAATTATGCGGACAATAGAAGGCTTATGTCCTTAATGCACCGCTCGGTGTGCTGGACCTCGAACGTGGTCTGTGGATGTTGCGAACATCTGACATACACGTTCTGATGACTACATGATAGTTCGGTAATGATAAATGGTTTAGAATTGAGGCACCGAAGACATTTTTGAAATGGCGCGGAACATATGAGATGTTTCGAGGGCTGAAATTGGGATTTCAGGCTCGTGCCCACGTCAAGAGGTATAAGACCTCCGACGATTTTCTTGGCCTGCAAACTAAGGGAGAAAAGCTCAATCGTTGAGCTTGTGCTCAGATTGTCTGAGTACAACAATCACTTGAATCGAGTGGGAGTTGATCTTCCAGATAAGATAGTGATGTTTCTCCAAAGTCATTGCCACCAAGCTGCTAGAGCTTCGTAATGAACTATAACATATCAGGGATAGATATGATGATCCTTGAAATATTCGCGATGTTTGACACCGCGAAAGTAGAAATCAAGAAGGAGCATCAATTGTTGATGGTTAGTGAAACCACTAGTTTCAAGAAGGGCAAGGGCAAGAAGGGATACTTCATGAAACGGCAAATCAGTTGCTGCTCTAGTGGAGAAACCCAAGGTTGAACCCAGACCCGAGACTGAGTGCTTCTGTAATAAGGGGAACAACCACTAGAGCAGAATTACCCTAGATACTTGGTAGATGAGAAGGCTGTCGATAGAAGTATATTGGATATACATTATGTGAATGTGTACTTTAATAGTACTCCTAGTAGCATCAGGGTATTAGATACCGGTTCGGTTGCTAAGTGTTAGTAACTCGAAATAAAAGCTACGGAATAAACGGAGACTAGCTAAAGGTGAGCTGACGATATGTATTGGAAGTGTTTCCAAGGTTGATATGATCAAGCATCGCACGCTCCCTCTACCATCAAGATTGGTGTTAAACCTAAATAATTGTTATTTGGTGTTTGCGTTGAGCGTAGACATGATTGGATTATGTCTATCGCAATACGGTTATTCATCTAAGGAGAATAATGGTTACTCTATTTATTTGAATAATTCCTTCAATGGTCTTGCACCTAAAATGAATGGTTTATTGAATCTCGATCATAGTGATACACATGTTCATGCCAAAAGATATAAGATAGTAATGATAGTACCACCTACTTGTGGCACTTCCATGTAAGTCATATTGGTATAAAACGCATGAAGAAGCTCCATGTTGATGGATCTTTGGACTCACTCATTTATGAAAAGATTGAGACATGTGAACCATGTCTATTGGTATATATGCATGAAGAAACTCCATGCAGATGGACCGTTTGGACTCACTTGATTTTGAATCACTTGAGACATGCAGATCATACCACATGGGCAAGATGACTGGAAGCTTCGGTTTCAGTAAAATGGAACAAGAAAGCAACTTGTTGGAAGTAACACATTTTGATGTGTGCAGTCCAATGAGTGCTGAGGCACGCAGTGGATATCGTTATGCTCTTACTTCCCAGATGATTTGAGTAGATACTGAGCATATTTACTTCATGAAACACAAGACTGAATTATTGAATGGCTCAAGTAATTTCAGAATGAAGTTGAATATCGTCGTGACAAGAGGATAAAATATCTATGATATGATCATAGAGATGAATATCTGAGTTGCGAGTTTGGTACACAATTGAGACATTGTGGAAATTGTTTCACAACTAATACCGCCTGGAACACCATAGTATGATGGTGTGTCCGAACATCATTGTTGCACCCTATTAGATATGGAGCATACCATGATGTCTTTTATCGAATTACCACGATAGTTTATGGGATAGGCATTAGAGACAACCGCATTCACTTTAAATAGGGCACCACGTAATTCCGATGAGATGACACCGTATGAACTATGGTTTAGAGAAACCTAAGCTGTCATTTCTTAAAAGTTTGGGGCTGTGACGCTTATATGAAAAAGTTTTAGGCTGATAAGCTCGAACCCAAAGCGGATAAATGCATCTTCATAGGACACCCAAAATAGTTGGGTATACCTCCTGTCTAAGATCCAAAAGCAATAGGGATTGTTTCTAGAATCGGGTCCTTTCTCGAGGAAAAGTTTCTCTCGGAAGAATTGAGTGGGAGGATGGTGGAGACTTGATGAGGTTATGGAACCGTCACTTCAACTAGTGTGTAGCAGGGAACAGGAGTTGTTCCTATGGCACCTACACCAATTGAAGTGGAAGCTTATGATAGTGATCATGAGACTTCGGATCAAGTCACTCCCAAACCTCGTAGGACGACTAGGGTGCGTACTGCTTCAGAGTGGTACGTAATCCTGTCTTGGAAGTCATGTTGGTAGACAACAATGAACCTACAAGCTATGGAGAAGCGATGGTGGGACCGGATTCCGATGAATGGCTCGAGGCCATAAAATCCGAGAGAGGATCCATGTATGAAAACAAAGTGTAGACTTTGGCAGAACGGCTCAATGGTCGTAAGGCTGTTGAGTACAGATGGATTTTAAAAGGAAGACGGACAATGATGGTAAATGTCACCATTAAGAAAGCTTGACTTGTCATTAAGATGTTTTCCGACAAGTTCAAGGAGTTGACTGCGATGAGACTTTCTCACTCATAGCGATGCTAAGAGTCTGTTGGAATTATGTTAGCGATTACTGCATTATTTATGAAATTGTGCAGATAGGATGTCAAAACATTGTTTCCTCGATGATTTTCTTGAGGAAAGGTTGTATGTGATACAACCATAAGATTTTTGTCAATCCTGAAAGATGCTAACAAGTATGCAAAGCTCCAGCAATCCTTCTAAGGACTGGAGTAAGCATCTCGGAGTTGGAATGTACGCTTTGATGAGATGATCAAAGATTTGGGTTTATACAAAGTTTATGAGAAAATTGTATTTCCAAAGAAGTGAGTGGGAGCACTATAGAATTTCTGATGAGTGTATGTTGTTGACATATTGTTTATCGGAAATGATGTAGAATTTCTGGAAGGCATATAGGGTTGTTTGAAAAGTGCTTTTCAATGGAAAACCTGGATTAAGCTACTTGAACATTGAGCATCAAGATCTATAAGGATAGATCAAAATCGCTTAATAGTACTTTCAAACAAACACATACCACGACAAGATTTTGAAGGAGTTCAAAATAGATCAGCAAAGAAGGAGTTCTCGGCTGTGTTACAAGGTGTGAGTATTGAGCAAGACTCAAGACATGACCACGGCAGAATAGAGAGAAAGGACGAAGGTCGTCCCCTATGCTTTAGTCGTAGGCTCTAAAGTATGCTATGTTATGTACCGCACCTGAAGTGTGCCAAACCATGAGTCAGTCAAGGGGTACAAGTGTGATCTAGAAATGGATCACAGGACAACGGTCAAAGTTATCCTTAGTAACTAGTGGACTAAGGAATTTTCTCGATTATGGAGGTGGTAAAAGAGTTCGTCGTAAAGGGTTACGCCGATGCAAGCTTTGACACTAATCCAGATTATTCTGAGTAGTAAACTGGATTCGTATAGTAGAATAGTTATTTGGAATAGCTCCAAATAGAGCGTGGTAGCTGCATCTAGGATATGAGATAGATATTTGTAAAGCACACACGGATCTGAAAGATTCAGACCCGTTGACTAGTAACCTCTCTCACAAGCGAGATATGATCAAACCCCATGGGTGTTGGAATCATTGCAATCACATGGCGATGTGAACTAGATTATTGACTCTAGTGCAAGTGGGAGACTGTTGGAAATATTCCCTAGAGGCAATAATAAATAGGTTATTATTATATTTCCTTGTTCATGATAATCGTTTATTATCCATGCTAGAATTGTATTGATAGGAAACTCAGATACATGTGTGGATACATAGACAACACCATGTCCCTAGTAAGCCTCTAGCTGACTAGCTCGTTGATCAATAGATGGTTACGGTTTCCTGACCATGGACATTGGATGTCATTGATAACGGGATCGCATCATTAGAAGAATGATGTGATGGACAAGACCCAATCCTAAGCCTAGCACAAGATCGTGTAGTTCGTATGCTAAAGCTTTTCTAATGTCAAGTATCATTTCCTTAGACCATGAGATTGTGCAACTCCCGAATACCGTAGGAATACTTTGGGTGTGCCAAACGTCACAACGTAACTGGGTGGCTATAAAGGTGCACTACGGGTATCTCCGAAAGTGTCTGTTGGGTTGGCACAAATCGAGACTGGGATTTGTCACTCCGTGTGACGGAGAGGTATCTCTGGGCCCACTCGGTAGGACATCATCATAATGTGCACAATGTGATCAAGGAGTTCATCACGGGATGATGTGTTACGGAACGAGTAAAGAGACTTGCCGGTAACGAGATTGAACACGGTGTCAAGATACCGACGATCGAATCTCGGGCAAGTACTATACCTCTAGACAAAAGGAATTGTATACGGGATTGATCGAATCCTCGACATCGTGGTTCATCCGATGAAATCATCGTGGAACATGTGGGAGCCAACATGGGTATCCAGATCCCGCTGTTGGTTATTGACCGGAGTACATCTCGGTCATGTCTGCATGCTTCCCGAACCCGTAGGGTCTACACACTTAAGGTTCGATGACGCCAGGGTTATAAAGGAAGTTCGTATGTGGTTACCGAATGTTGTTGGGAGTCCCGGATGAGATCCCGGACGTCACGAGGAGTTCCGCAATGGTCCGGAGGTAAAGATTTATATATGGGAAGTCCTGTTTTGGTCACCGAAAGAGTTTTAGGTTTTATCGGTAACGTACCGGGACCACCAGGAGGGTCCCGGGGGTCCACCAAGTGGGACCACTGGCCCCGGAGGGCTGCATGGGCCACATGTGGGAGGGGACCAGCCCCAGGTGGGCTGGTGCCCCCCCACAAGGGCCCAAGGCACCTAGGGTTTGGGGGGAACCCTAAAGGGGGGCGCCCCTTGCCTTGGGGGGCAAGGCACCCCCCCTGGGCCGCCGCCCCCTCCTCAGATTGGATCTGAGGGGGCCGTCCCCCCTCTTCCTTGCCCCTATATATATGTGGGGGGTGGGAGGGCAACAACACCAATGTGCTGGCGCAGCCCTCCCCCTCTCCCAAGTCCTTCTCCTCTCCCGCGGTGCTTGGCGAAGCCCTGCAGGATTGCCACGCTCCTCCACCACCACCACGCCGTTGTGCTGCTGCTGGACGGAGTCTTCCTCAACCTCTCCCTCTCTCCTTGCTGGATCAAGGCATGGGAGACGTCACCGGGCTGTACGTGTGTTGAATGCGGAGGTGCCGTCCGTTCGGCACTTGGTCATCGGTGATTTGGATCACGGCGAGTCCGACTCCATCAACCCCGTTCACTTGAACGCTTCCGCTTACCCATCTACAAGGGTATGTAGATGCACTCTTCTTCCCCTCGTTGCTAGTTTCTCCATAGATAGATCTTGGTGACACGTAGGAAAATTTTGAATTTCTATTACGTTCCCCAATAGGAGCGGCATCAACATGTCTTGGTAATTTTTTTGTCCCATTTGGGGCAGGTTTGGGTATAAGCTTCTCACAAACTAGGGCTTCTCACAACAAGCCTGGTGGTTTCGGTCGGGAATGTGCCACCGTTGGGGACGAAACGATATCCATTGCCTCTTATTGCTTTCTAAATTTTGCTACTGTCAACATAGAACAACAGGAGTGCTGTGTTAAGTTTTGGAATTTTTCAGGGCTCGTTTGGATATTTTTATACATTAACTCGGTTATCTATGCATTTTATGTGCATAATTCAAATTTGAAATACATGCACATGCTCCAATGCATATATATTGGTTAAAAATTCAAATGTGTGTCCTTGGGTGCATTCTTACGTCCCATGCAAGAAATGGGAATGAATTTCAAACACTAGGGCACTGTTGATTGCCGGCAAAACGTTGAGATACCTGGTTTATAAATTCTAGTAAATCCAAAACTCGTCTAAAATTTATGAAACTTGGCATGGTTACATGGAGCGGCATCAACATGACGTGGTAATTTTTTGTCCCATTTGGGGCAGGTTTGGGTATAAGCTTCTCACAAACCATAACTTCTCGCAACTAGCCTGGTGGTTTCGGTAGGGAACGTGCCACCTTTGGGGACAAAACGATATCCGTTGCCCCTTATTGCTTTCATAAATTTTCTAGTGCCAACATAGAACAACAGAAGTGTTGTGTTAAGTTTTGGAATTTTTCGGGGCTCGTTTAGACATTTTTATACATTACTGGGTTTTCAAGGCATTTTATGTGCATAATTCAAATTTGAAATAATGCACATGCTCCAGTGCGTATAAATTGGTTGAAAAATCAAATATATGTCCTTGGGTGCATGCTTAATTTGGTCCCATGCAAGAAAGGGGAATAAATTTCAAACACCAGGGGCACTGTTGATTGCTGGCAAAACGTTGAGATACCTGGTTTTTAAATTCTAGTAAATCCAAGACTCGTCTAAAATTCATGAAACTTGGCATGGTATCATGGAGCGGCTCAACATGTCGTGGTAATTTTTTGGTCCGACTTGGGGCAGGTTTGGGTATAAGCTTCTCACAAACCAGGGCTTCTGACAACAAGCCTGGTGGTTTCGGTAGGGAATGTGCCATCGTTGGGGACGAAACGATATCCATTGCCTCTTATTGCTTTCTAAATTTTGCTACTGTGAACATAGAACAACAGGAGTGTTGTGTTAAGTTTTGGAATTTTTCAGGGCTCGTTTGGATATTTTTATACATGAACTGGGTTATCTATGCATTTTATGTGCATAATTCAAATTTGAAATACATGCACATGCTCCAGTGCATATATATTGGTTGAAAAGTCAAATTTGTGTCCTTGGGTGCATTCCTACGTCCCATGCAAGAAATGGGAATGAATTTCAAACACTAGGGCACTGTTGATTGCCGGCAAAACGTTGAGATACCTGGTTTATAAATTCTAGTAAATCCAAAACTCGTCTGAAATTCATGAAACTTGGCATTGTATCATGGAGCGGCATCAACATGTCGTGGTAATTTATTTGTCCCATTTGGGGCAGGTTTGGATATAAGCTTCTCATAAACCATAGCTTCTCACAACAAGCCTGCTGGTTTCGGTAGTGAACGTGCCACCTTTGGGGACGAAATGATATCCATTCCCTCTTATTGCTTTCATAAATTTTCTAGTGCCAACATAGAACAACAAAAGTGTTGTGTTAAGTTTTGGAATTTTTCGGGGCTCGTTTAGACATTTTTATACATTAACTGGGTTTTAAAGGCATTTTATGTGCATAATTCAAATTTGAAATAATGCACATGCTCCAGTGCATATATATTGGTTGAAAAGTCAAATGTGTGTGGGTGCATTCTTACGTCCCATGCAAGAAATGGGAATGAATTTCAAACACTAGGGCACTGTTGATTGCCGGCAAAACGTTGAGATACATGGTTTATAAATTCTAGTAAATCCAAAACTTGTCTGAAATTCATGAAACTTGGCATGGTTACATGGAGCGGCATCAACATGCCGTGGTAATTTTTTTGTCCCATTTGGGGCAGGTTTGGGTATAAGCTTCTCACAAACCATAACTTCTCACAACTAGCATGGTGGTTTCGGTAGGGAACGTGCCACCTTTGGGGACGAAACGATATCCGTTGCCTCTTATTGCTTTCAAAAATTTCTAGTGCCAACAAAGAACAACAGAAGTGTTGTATTCAGTTTTGGAATTTTTTGGGGCTCGTTTAGACATTTTTATACATTAACTGGGTTTTCAAGGCATTTTATGTGCATAATTCAAATTTGAAATAATGCACATGCTCCAGTGCGTATAAATTGGTTAAAAATCAAATATGTGTCCTTGCGTGCATGCTTAATTTGTTCCCATGCAAGAAAGGGGAATGAATTTCAAACACCAGGGCAGTGTTGATTGCCGGCAAAATGTTGAGATACCTGGTTTTTAAATTCTAGTAAATCCAAAACTCGTCTGAAATTCTTGAAACATGGAGTGGTATCATGGAGCGGCATCAACATGTCGTGGTAAATTTTTTGTCCCATTTGGGGCAGGTTTGGGTATAAGCTTCTCACAAACCCGAGCTTCTCACAACAAGCCTGGTGGTTTGGGTAGGGAGCGTGCCACCTTTGGGGACGAAACGATACCATTGCCTCTTATTGCTTTCAAAAAATTTCTAGTGTCAACGTAGAACAACTGGAGTGTTGTGTTAAGTTTTGGAATTTTTCTAGGCTCGTTTTGACATTTTTATACATTAACTGAGTTTTCTAGGCATTTTATGTGCATAATTCAAATTTAGAATACAAGCACATGCTCCAGTGAATATAAATTGGTTGAAAAAACAAATATGTGTCCTTGAGTGCATCCTTAATTAGGTCACATGCTAGAAATTTGAATGAATTTCAAACACCAGGACACTGTTGATTGCCGCCAAAATGTTGAGATGCCTGGTTTTTAAATTCTAGTAAATCAAAAACTCGTCCGAATTTTATGAAACTTGGCATTGTATCGTGGAGCGGCATCAACATGTCGTGCTAATTTTTTCCCATTTGGGGCTGGTTTGGGTATAAGCTTCTGACAAACCAGAGCTTCTCACAACAAGCCTGGTGGTTACCGTAGGGAACGTGCCACCTTTGGGGACGAAATGATATCCGTTGCATCTTATTGCTTTCAAAAAAATTCTAGTGTCAACATAGAACAAAAGGAGTGTTGTGTTATGTTTTGAAATTTTTCGGGGCTCGTTTGGAATTTTTATACATTAACTGGGTTTTCTAGGCATTTTTTGTGCATAATTCAAATTTGAAATACATGCACATGCTCCAGTGCATATAAATTTGTTGAAAAGTCAAATTTGTGTCCCTGGGTGCATTCTTACGTCCCATGCAAGAAATGGGAATGAATTTCAAACACTAGGGCACTGTTGATTGCCGGCAAAACGTTGAGATACCTAGTTTTAAAATTCTAGTAAATCCAAAACTCGTCTGAAATTCATAAAACTTGGCATGGTATCATGGAGCGGCATCAACATGTCGTGGTAATTTTTTGTCCCATTTTGGGCAGGTTTGGGTATAAGCTTCTCACAAACCAGGGCTTCTCACAACAAGCCTGGTGGTTTCGGTAGGGAATGTGCCACCGTTGGGGACGAAACGATATCCATTGCCTCTTATTGCTTTCTAAATTTTGCTACTGTCAACATAGAACAACAGGAGTGCTGTGTTAAGTTTTGGAATTTTTCAGGGCTCGTTTGGATATTTTTATACATTAACTCGGTTATCTATGCATTTTATGTGCACAATTCAAAGTTGAAATACATGCACATGCTCCAGTGCATATATATTGGTTGAAAAGTCAAATGCGTGTCCTTGGGTGCATTCTTACGTCCCATGCAAGAAATGGGAATGAATTTCAAACACTAGGGAACTGTTGATTCCCGGCAAAACGTTGAGATACCTGGTTTATAAATTCTAGTAAATCCAAAACTCGTCCGAAATTTATGAAACTTGGCATGGTTACATGGAGCGGCATCAACATGCCGTGGTAATTTTTTTGTCCCATTTGGGGCAGGTTTGGGTATAAGCTTCTCACAAACCATAACTTCTCACAACCAGCCTAGTGGTTTCGGTAGGGAACGTGCCACCTTTGGGGACGAAAAAACGATATCCATTGCCCCTTATTGCTTTCATAAATTTTCTAGTGCCAACATAGAACAACAGAAGTGATGTGTTAAGTTTTGGAATTTTAGGGGCTCATTTAGACATTTTTATACATTACTGGGTTTTCAAGGCATTTTATGTGCACAATTCAAATTTGAAATAATGCACATGCTCCAGTGCGTATAAATTGGTTGAAAAATCAAATATATGTCCTTGGGTGCATGCTTAATTTGGTCCCATGCAAGAAAGGGGAATAAATTTCAAACACCAGGGCACTGTTGAGTGCCGGCAAAACGTTGAGATACCTGGTTTTTAAATTCTAGTAAATCCAAAACTCGTCTGAAATTCATGAAACTTGGCATGGTATCATGGAGCGGCATCAACATGTCGTGGTAATTTTTTTGTCCCACTTGGGGCAGGTTTGGGTATAAGCTTCTCACAAACCAGGGCTTCTGACAACAAGCCTGGTGGTTTCGGTAGGGAATGTGCCACCGTTGGGGACGAAACGATATCCATTGCCTCTTATTGCTTTCTAAATTTTGCTACTGTCAACATAGAACAATAAGATTGTTGTGTTAAGTTTTGGAATTTTTCAGGGCTCGTTTGGATATTTTTATACATGAACTGGGTTATCTATGCATTTTATGTGCATAATTAAAATTTGAAATACATGCACATGCTCCAGTGCATATATATTGGTTGAAAAGTCAAATTTGTGTCCTTGGGTGCATTCTTACGTCCCATGCAAGAAATGGGAATGAATTTCAAACACTAGGGCACTGTTGATTGCCGGCAAAACGTTGAGATACCTAGCTTTTAAATTCTAGTAAACCCAAGACTCGTCTGAAATTCATGAAACTTGCCATGGTATCATGGAGCGGCAACAACATGCCGTGGTAAAAAATTTGTCCCGTTTGGGGCAGGTTTGGGTATAAGCTTCTCACAAACCATAACTTCTCACAACTAGCATGGTGGTTTCGGTAGGGAGCGTGCCACCTTTGGGGACAAAATGATATCCGTTGCCTCTTATTGCTTTCAAAAAATTTCTAGTGTCAACATAGAAAAACAAGAGTACTGTGTTATGTTTTCGAATTTTTCGGGTCTCGTTTGGACATTTTTAGACATTAACTGGGTTTACTAGGCATTTTATGTGCATAATTCAAATTTGAAATACATGCACATGCTCAAGTGCATATAAATTGGTTGAAAAATCAAATATGTGTCCTTGGGTGCATGCTTAATTAGGTCCCATGCAAGAATTGGGAATGAATTTCAAACACCAGGGCACTGTTGATTGCCGGAAATGTTGAGATACATGGTTTTTAAATTCTAGTAAATCCAAAACTCGTCTGAAATTCATGAAACTTGGCATGGTATCATGGAGCGGCATCAACATGTCGTGGTAAATTTTTTGTCACATTTGGGGCAGGTTTGGGTATAAGCTTCTCACAAACCAGAGCTTCTCACAACAAGCCTGGTGGTTTCGGTAGGGAACATGCCACCTTTGGGGACGAAACGATATCCGTTGCCTCTTATTGCTTTCATAAGTTTTCTAGTGTCAACATAGAACAACAGAAGTGTTGTGTTAAGTTTTGGAATTTTTCGGGGCTCGTTTCGACATTTTTATACATTAACTGGGTTTTCTAGGCATTTTATGTCCATAATTCAAATTTGAAATACATGCACATGCTCCAATTTCTATTAATTGGTTAAAAAATCAAATATGTGTCCTTGGGTGCATGCTTGATTAGGTCCCGTGCAAGAAATGGGAATGAATTTCAAACACCAGGGCACTGTTGATTGCCGGCAAAATGTTGAGATACCTGGTTTTAAATTCTAGTAAATCCAAAACTCGTCTGAAATTCATGAAACTTGGCATGGTATCATGGAGCGGCATCAACATGTCATGGTAAATTTTTTGTCCCATTTGGGGCAGGTTTGGGTATAAGCTTCTCACAAACCAGAGCTTCTAACAACAAGCCAGCTGGTTTTGGTAGGGAACGTGCAATCTTTGGGGACGAAACAATATCCGTTGCCTCTTATTGCTTTCAAAACGTTTCTAGTGTCAACATAGAACAACAAGAGTGTTGTGTTAAGTTTTGGAATTTTCGGGGCTCATTTGGATATTTTTATACATTAACTCGATTTTCTAGGCATTTTATGTGCATAATTCAAAGTTGAAATACATGCACATGCTCCAGTACATATAAATTGGTTGAAAAATTAAATATGTGTCCTTGGGTGCATGCTTAATTAGGCCCCATGCAATAAATGGGAATGAATTTGAAACACCAGGGCAGTGTTGATTGCCGGGAAAATGTTGAGATACCTAGTTTTTAAATTCTAGTAAATCGAAAACTCGTCTGAAATTCATGAAACTTGGCATGGTATCATGGAGCGGCATCAACATGCCGTGGTAAAATTTTTGTCCCATTTGGGGCAGGTTTGGGTATAAACTTCTCACAAACCAGAGCTACTAACAACAAGCCTGGTGGTTTCGGAAGGGAACATGCCACCTTTGGGGATGAAATGATATATGTTTCCTCTTAATGCTTTGAAAATATTTCTAGTGTCAACATAGAAGAACACGATTGTTGTGTTAAGTTTTGGAATTTTTCGTGCTCGTTTGGACATTTTTATACATTAACTGGGTTTTCTTGGAATTTTATGTGCATAATTATAATTTGAAATACATGCACATGCTCCAGTGCATATAAATTGGATCAAAAATAAAATATGTGTGCTTGGGTGTATGCTTAGGTCCCGTGCAAAAAATGGGAATGAATTTCAAACACCATGGCACTGTTGATTGCCGGCAAAACATTGAGATACCTGGCTTTTAAATTCTTGTAAATCCAAGAATCGTCTGAAATTCATGAAACTTGCCATGGTATCATGGAGCGACATCAACATGCCGTGGTAAAAAATTTGTCCTGTTTGGGGCAGGTTTTGGTATAAGCTTCTCACAAACCATAACTTCTCACAACTAGCATGGTGGTTTCGGTAGGGAGCGTGCCACCTTTGGGGACGAAATGATATCTGTTGCCTCTTATTGCTTTGAAAAAATTTCTAGTGTCAACATAGAACAGCAAGAGTATTGTGTTATGTTTTCGAATTTTTCGCGGCTCGTTTGGACATTTTTAGACATTAACTGGGTTTACTAGGCATTTTATGTGCATAATTCAAATTTGAAATACATGCACATGCTCAAGTGCATATAAATTGGTTGAAAAATCAAATATGTGTCCTTGGGTGCATGCTTAATTAGGTCCCATGGAAGAAATGGGAATGAATTTCAAACACCAGGCAGTGTTGATTGCCGGCAAAACGTTGAGATACCTGGTTTTTAAATTCTAGTAAATCCAACACTCGTCTGAAATTCATGAAACTTGGCATAGTATCATGGAGCGGCATGAACATGTCGTGGTCAAAATTTTGTCCCATTGGGGGCAGGTTTTGGTATGAACTTCTCACAAACCAGAGCTTCTCACAACGAGCCTGGTGGTTTCGGAAGGGAACGTGCCACCTTTGGGGCCGAAATGATATCTGTTGCCTCTTATTGCTTTCAACAAATTTCTAGTGTCAACATAGAACAACAGGAGTGTTGTGTTAAGTTTTGGAATTTTTCGGGGCTCGTTTGGACATTTTTATACATTAACTTGGTTTTCTAGGCATTTTTTGTGCATAATTCAAATTTGAAATATATGCACTTGCTCCAGTGCATATAAATTGGCTGAAAAAACAAATCTATGTCCTTGGGTGCATCCTCAATTAGGTCCCATGCAAGAAATGGGAATGAATTTCAAACACCGGGGCACTGTTGATTGCCTGCAAAACGTTGAGATACCTGGTTTTTAAATTCTAGTAAATCCAAAGCTCGTCTAAAATTCATGAAACTTGGCATGGTATCATGGAGCGGCATCAACATGCCGTGGTAAAATATTTGTCCCTTTTGGGGCAAGTTTGGGTATAAGCTTCTGACAAACCAGAGCTGCTCACAACAAGCCTGGTGGTTTCGGTAGGGAACATGCCACCTTTGGGGACGAAACGATATTCGTTGCCTATTATTGCTTTCACAATTTTTCAAGTGTCAACATAGAACAACAGGAGTGTGGTGTTAAGTTTTGGAATTTTTTGGGGCTCGCTTGGATATTTTTATACATTAACTGGGCTTTCTAGGCATTTTATGTGCAGAATTAAAATTTGAAATAAAAGCACATGCTCCGATGCATATAAATTGGTTGAAAAATCAAATATGTGTCCTTGGGTGTATACTTAGGTCCCATGCAAGAAATGGGAATGAATTCCAGACACCAAGGCACTGTTGATTGCCGGAAAAATGGTATACCTGGTTTTTAATTTCTAGTAAATCCAAAAATAGGTCCGGAATTCATGAAACTTGGCATGGTATCATGTAGGGCATCAATATGCCGTTGTAAATTTTTTGTCCCATTTGGGGAAGGTTTGGGTATAAGCTTCTCACAGACCAAAGCTTCTCAAGACAAGCCTGGTGGTTTCGGAATGGAACGTGCCACCTTTGGGGACGAAATGATATCTGTTGCCTCTTATTGCTTTCAACAAATTTCTAGTTTCAACATAGAACAACAGGAGTGCTGCGTTAAGTTTGGAATTTTTGGGGCTCGTTTGGACATTTTTATACATTAATTGGAGTTTCTAGGCGTTTTATGTGCATTATTCAAATTTGAGATACATGCACATGCTCCAGTGCATATAAATTGGTTGAAAAACTGAACATGTGTCCTTGGGTGTATGCTTAGGTCCCATGCAAGAAATGGGAATGAATTTATAAGACCAGGGCACTGTTGATTGCCGGAAAAACATTGAGATACCTGGTTTTTAAATTCTTGTAAATCCAAAAATAGGTCTGAAATCCATGAAACTTGGCATGGTATCATGGAGCGGCATCAACATGTCGTGGTAAATTTTTTGTCCCATTAGGGGCATGTTTGGGTATAAGCTTCTCACAAACCAGAGCTTCTCACAACAAGCCTGGTGGTTTCGGTAGGGAACGTGCCACCTTTGGGGACGAAACGATATCCGTTGCCTCCTATTGCTTTCAAAAAAATTCTAGTGTCAACATAGAACAACGGGAGTGTTGTGTTATGTTTTGGAATTTTTCAGGGCTTGTTTGGACTTTTTATACATCAACGGGGTTTTCTAGGCATTGTATGTGCATAATTAAAATTTGAAATACATGAACATGGTAAAGTGCATATAAATTGGTTGAAAAATCAAATATGTGTCCTTGGGTGCATGCTTAATTAGGTCCCATGCAAGAAATGGGAATGAATTTCAAACACCAGGGCACTGTTGATTGCTGGCAAAACGTTGGGATACCTGGTTTTTAAATTATAGTAAATCCAAAACTCGTCTAAAATTCATGAAAGTTGGCATGTTATCATGGAGCGGCATCAACATGTTGTGCTAAAACTTTTGTCCCATTTGGGGCAGGTTTGGGTATAAGCTTCTCACAAATCAGAGCTTCTCACAACAAGCCTGGTGGTTTCGGTAGGGACCGTGCAACCTTTGGGGACGAAACGATATACGTTGCCTCGTATTGCTTTCAAAAAAATTCTAGTGTCAACATAGAACAACAAGAGTGATGTGTTAAGTTTCGGCATTTTTGGGGCTCATTTGGACATTCTTATACTTAACTGGGTTTTCTAGGCATTTTATGTGCATAATTCATATTTGAAATACATGCACATGCTCGAGTGCATATAAATTGGTTGAAAATCAAATATTTATCCTTGGGTGCATTCTTAATTAGGTCCCATGCAAGAAATGGGAATAAATTTCAAACACCAGGGCACTGTTGATTGCCAGCAAAACGTTGAGATACCTTGTTTTTAAATTCTAGTAAATCCAAAACTCGTCTGAAATTCATGAAACTTGGCATGGTATCATGGAGCGGCATCAACATGTCGTGGTAATTTTTTTCTCCCATTTGGGGAAGGTTTGGGTATAACCTTCTCACAAACCAGAGCTTCTAACAACAAGCCTGCTGGTTTCGGTAGGGACCGTGCCACCTTTGGGGACGAAACGAAGTCCGTTGCCTCTTATTGCTTTCAAAAAATTTCTAGTGTCAACATAGAACAAGAAGAGTGTTGTGTTAAGTTTTGGAATTTTTCGAGGCTCGTTTGGACATTTTTATACATTAACTAGGTTCTCTAGGCATTTTATGTGCATAATTCAAATTTGAAATACATGCACATGCTCTAGTGCATATAAATTAGTTGACAAATAAAATATGTGTCCTTGGGTGTATGCTTATGTCCCATGCCAGCAATGGGAATGAAATACAAACACGAGGGCACTGTTGATTGCCGGCAAAACGTTGAGATACCTGGTTTACAAAACGTTGATGCAAGAAATGGGAATGAATTTCAAACACCAGGGCACACTACAAAAAAAATACACTTCCGTGATGATACGTGTTTGTCATAGTAGGTCACGTTTTGTGTCATGCATGTACATCCATGAAAAATTTATGATAGAATCAAGATAGTCATACTTGTGCTGTCATAGAAGTGTTCCATGACATTACCAAAATTATCATCATAGAAGTGTCCACTTCCATGACGATAAATCACGCGTCACAGAAGTGCTTTCGTCAAGGGTGACCGACACGTGGCATCCACTGTAACAGAACGTTGTTAAGCTATCGGGTCTGGTTTTGGATCCGATAACCCGTTAACAGCCCCGACCAATGGGGATTTTCCACGTGTAAAATCTTCATTGGCTAGAGGAAACACGTGTCGGCTCACCGATGGGATAGATGTCATCCACTCATTGGACCCAAAGCGCCTATGATACGCCGACATGTGGCTTGGCCCAACAGAGGCCCATTCCTGTGAAAAGGCCAGCCTGTTTGACTTGGTCAAAAGGTGGCGGGCCGGCCCACGGCAAGCCTGTTAACAGCCTATTCGCATATAGCCCATTTACAGCCCGCTATCCCAGGGCCCGTTTACGGCCTATCCGAATTAGGCCCAATAGCGTCATCTGGGCCGTCCAATATAATTCCAGCCCGTTTTAACTTCTGGCCCATGTATGGCCCATGACGTCTTTCAGCTCATATGAGGCCCTTAGTAACCCTCGGCCCCTTAACGGCCCATGGTGAAACTGGCCCGTAATGAACAGTGTATCACTTTATACACATTAACGGCACATTATTCCATTGGGCCGTTTCTAGCCCATGATATCTTTCGGCCTTCTCAGCGCCCATTTATTCTTGGGCTCATTTCCAGCATTCGGTTACTTACGGCCCGTTACTGTCATTTTCTGCTTGTGGGCCAAATTCAGCCCGTGGTTACAGTCGGCCCGTTAATACGTTGGGCCGTTTTCATGTCAAAAAAAACCCGTTGGACTGTTTTCATAGAGTAATCAAATACGGCCAATAAACGGCCCGTTATTGTCCGCGAATAGTATGGCCCATGATTGGCGAAATGACGATACACCCCGTAGAAGGCCCATGGATCCTACGGCCCGTAGAAGGCCCATGGATCCTACGGCCCGTATAGAAGGCCAATGGATCATACGACCCGCATGAGGCCCATGGTTACAACAGTCCGTGTGTTGCCATGATTATTTTGGCCTAGTTTCCAAAAATAGGTTATTGTGGCCACTAGAAAAACACAGAAAAATAACTGCAGTGACTACAAGCAAACAACTAAACAAGACAATAAGGAAATAAATAAGCAAGCAATTAACGCTAGACTATTACCGCTATTACACATATTACATCCAATGGGCATCAAAGTTCGCCACCAGTGCAAATATAGGGAACAAAGCAGCATATTACATACACTGGCCGTCAAAATTGGCCACCAGTGCAAATAAACGCGGCAGTAAAACAAGAACATAACTGAAAAAACTTCAGAAGAGCTCAAGAAACATGGTATCCACCATGATGGCAATAAGCTTAGCAAGCTTATTAGCTTTGTCATGTTTGGCGCTAAAATCCTCCAATGCTTGCTATTGCACCAGAAAGTATCCATCTGAATGCTCCAGGGACTTCCGCAGTCCTTCCGCTTCTTGTCGCAGCACAGCTGATCAATGTCTTTCAGCTTGTAGTTGAGACTCAAGAAACCGAACTGATTCAGACAGTGAGTTTGAATAGCTTGTGCAAGCGGTAGTGGCCAGTAACTCCAACACTAAATCAAGATAGGACTTTGGGGTTTGTCTCACTGTCTTCGAGATAGTCTTCCTTAGTTGTTTTATCAGCTTTGTTGGAGACCAACAAGGATGTGTCACTATCCTGAACCTTATCTGCATTACTTCCTTTACCATTGCTTAATAAGGCACCCTTCCCCAATATTCTGTCAGCATTCTAAAAGAAGAAACAAGCAGACACATAACAGTTTAGCATGTACCAGTATATGAAACTCATTTCGGTGAACTAGTTCATTAGTAAGGTGGACAAGATTAAACTTCCAAGTATTCTATTGCCAAGTACTAGTACATAATAAAAGCATCAAACAAACATATATCTATGTCCTATGGTCACTGTATTGTCTTGCCAAATCAAAATAGAGACACGGTTCAAATCATATCAGCTCAAGACAAAGTAGCAGTGAAAGAATACAAAGCGTGGGAAACTACACGACACAACAAGATTTCAGATGGGTACCATGGGTCTACATGTACAACAACACTATTGGCTCTGTTGTGATGCTAGTAATGTGCATGATATGATAAGTCAACTGTATACACAATTGAAATTGAAATCAATAGAGCTATTGATAAGAGCAAGCCTGTTAAAGAAACATGCATGAACATACCTGTTGTGCCATTGAAGTTTCGATTGGATCCTTCATTTCAAAAATAAGTTTGTATGAGTAAATACAGTGATACAAGAGCAAAGCAGTATGCACGATAGCAAATTAGCAATGGAATCTTAAATTAGAACAGTTGTTCTTCAGGTTTAGGCACTTGTTCTACATGAACAGAGTACAGTAAGATGCAAGAATATAGTACTTAAAATAGAAAAATGAGCTCATAGACCTTACCACATTCTTGGTTCGGGACCAATACAGAACAAGGCATTCCCAGTCATTGTCGGGGTGGACTGCGTCCCCCGCGAGCACCTATGGGGCCGGAGCCCCTTTCGTTGTCCGGTGAGGGGGGCGGAGGGAGCACGGAGAGCAGATCGAGGCGAGCACACGGGCGGTTTACCCAGGTTCGGGCCGCGATGGACGCGTAAAACCCTACTCCTGCTTGGTTGTATTGAACTGGGGAGCTCGGGAGCTTGGAGAGCTAGCTGCACTGAGCGTATGGCTGTCTGGATTCCCAATCTCCGGACCTCTGAACCCCCCTCTACGTTACACACGGGCCTCCTTTTATAGCGCAAAGGGGTCACCGACAGGTGTCAACGTAAGAGAAAGGGGTAAAAGTGTAAAAGGGGTGGTAGTTGTAACAGTGCGGGAACGGTGGCGCTACAGTGCGGCACAGTGTTATCATACCTACTTCTGACGGTAGGGGACAAGGGCATTAAATGCCCGTCACGGTCGCCCGGACAGCACCGAGGCGGACCGTTAGGTGCGCCACCGCTCGCCACGATGGTGGCTGCATGCCACCGCATACCCCAGGCTGCGCGGTGCCCCGCCACGTGCCCTTGGGGGAAGCCCCGGAGCGACGCGTGGGCGGGCGAGCTGGAGCGCAGTCCTGAGGTGCCGATTTGCCGCGGCAAGTGGCTTGCCGCGGGGGTCGTCTTCCTGTGCCTGATAGCTTGCCGGCTATCAGGCCTTGCCGGGGCGCATGGCGCGCCGTGGTGGGCTTCTCTTGTGGTGCCTGGGTTCGGCCTTCCCGACAAGCTCCTCTTGTCGGGGTCTCGATCTTCTGTCTCGTATACTTTGTTCTTGGATGGTATTACATGGGCTCAGTCGTCCCGGCAAGCTCCTCTTGCCGGGGTCTTGTCTTCTTGGCCCGGCAAGCTCCTCTTGCCGGGGTCTTGCCTTCTTGGCCCGGCAAGCTCCTCTTGCCGGGGGCCTCGTCTTTGAATGCTTGGTCTTCTCTTGGCGCTTCCTGGGCGGGCCTCGCCGCAGGGTGCTACAACTGCCCGTGCACAAGTCTGGGGTACTAAGGTACCCCTACTTTAGTACACCGACAGGAGCCCCCGGGCCTGGGCCACACACGGTGCCGAGCGTCGTTGGGCCAGGCCCTAACGGTGCACGGGCACGCGTGGCCTAGGTCGCGCTGCTCCTTAGCTCCGCACCCGTCGCACCTTCCCCAGGCGGCGCGCGCTTATCGCGGCGTCGTGGGGGCGAAACGCCCGTTCCCTCTTTAAGTGGAGGGAGGTGCGGAGGCGCGGCTCGATAAATGAACGGGGGTGAGGCGCGGCTTTCGAGGCGTCCGTTCCCCATAATCACGGGATGGGGAGAGGTCGTCCCACCCGTCGCCTCGGTTCTGCGCGCCCACCACGCGGTCCTCATGCACTCGGAGTCGCGGCGGCGGAGGCAGGGAGTCGGGCCGGCGCGGGTCGATGCAGTGGGTCGGCCCCAGTCGCCTGCCCTTCCTCCGCTTCTATTGGAGGAGCGAGGCGGCCGCGGTCCCACTCCGCCCCTTTATAAGGAGCGAAAGGGGGCGACGGAAATCCGCACTCCATCTCCTTCCTCCTTCTGCTTCTGGTTTCCTTCCCCTATCTGTGATGGAGGGGGGGAACCCTGGTTCTTCTTCGGTTGCCGCGAGGGTGTCTGCTAGGCAACGCGCCCCTCCTCCCCTTGCGCCCGCGGCGGCGGAGCCGGTCGTCAGGGGAAGAGGGAGAGGGCGAGGTCGCGGACGAGGTCGTGGACGGGGCCGAGGCGCTCGGGGCGGACGGATCGGTGCGCCGTCCTTGCCTCCGCCAGCGGCTCCGTTCCTTCCCGCGGTCCATCTCGGGGACGACCCCCGTGAGTTCATTATCAGGCTGCGCCGGGCGCCTCGTCGCCGCCTCCGGCTTCCCGCTCCATTCGCGAACGTGTTGGAGGTGGAGCAGCCTGAGACGCTAAACCTGCGCATGAGGGGCTGCGGGATCAGTGGGACGCGAGTCCACGTCGAGTCCCGAGCCCCCGGCGTGGTGTGTCTGGGCCGCGGGTGGAAGACGTTCGCCCGGATCCACAGCTTGACGGAGGGGTTCACCCTCCACTTTAAGCTAGTGGGGGAGGACCTCCTCTCCGTCAAGGCCTTCTGGGGCTTCGGCATCCGGGCCCGGTGCTGCGAAGGTAGCTCCTCCGACAGCGAAGGCTCCTCCTCGAGCGAGAGTGACGAGGAGGGGAGCGACAGCGACGACGAGGGGAGCAGCCGCCGGGATGACGGGTCCGACTAGGCGTCGGTCGCAGCTCCGTGTGGCACCGGCGGCCCCATCGTCCGCGCCGGGCCCCGTGAACTCCCCGGGGTCGTCTCCTTGGGCGACTGGCGTAGGGGGGGCTGCTGAGGAGGACAGAGGGCGGACGTCGAAGGCCGCGAAGTCGGAGTACGGGCCGACTTCGACAGCTGGCTGACGCTCCGGTGCCTCGTGTTCCAGATGCGCCCCAGACGCCGTCATCACCCATGCTCTCGGTGACGACCACCGGGGTCTTCTCTTCGGCCCGGCAAGCTCCTCTTGCCGGGGGCTTGATCTCCTCGGGCGGCCGGAGTGGCGAGGCTGGGGAAGAGGAAGAGGCTGGCGGCAAGGCCGCTGCCTCATCTTCCAGCTCTGCCTCCGGCGCCTCCGTCTTCTTCAGCCTCCGGAGACCCCCGGGCGGAGCCCCCGGATCTTCTCTTGGTGCCTTCTGCCACCCGTAGCTCATCTAGGTGCCCCTTTCGCCCTCTTCGCCTACTTGCCCTACCTCCTGAGGAGAGAGACAAGAAAGGGATTACGGGCACCTTATCTCTTTTCAGCTTGTAAGCCTTCGGGCCTTAGTTGCGTTTAAGCCTTGTAATCCCTCTTTTCATGTTTTTCATTCTCTCTGAACTGTACCTGAGTGGAATGTTTTTAATGAAAAGGGGATGTTTGCCGGATTATTTGTCTCGCGGGTGGAAACCGCGGTAAGGAACGAATCCTTTACATCGTTAAGATAGACAGTTTCTCGCCCGGCAACAGGCCCAGCCGCTCCCCCGCACTGCTCGACCTTTCTCACGCCCTTGGCGGAGGCGGGGAGCAGGCGGGTTCCGGCCCCTCGCTTCCCTCCCCCTTGCTGCCGCGGCTGCTATCGAAACGGGCCCCAGGAACGCGCTCTGGGGCTTGCCGCTAAGAGAGCACGGTAGCTTTTCAGGAGGAAAGGAGGCTTTCAAATTCCACGGTCCATAAGAGAATGCATGATGAGGGATGCAAAAACTTATCTGAGGTTGCAGCCCCCGGCGACTCTGGCTCGCCGGGGCGTCGGTGTTGGCTCGTCCTTCTCCTCTTCCTTGTCCTTGAGCGGCCCGGCAAGGACATTCAATTCCTGCGAGCCAAAGGGAAAGGACGGGAAAAAGACGCGGACTCGACCTCTAAGTTAGGGGTTAGCGACAGTTAGGAACTGACAACCCTAACCAAGGACGAGACTCTGACTCAGCATGCATGCTAAAATCTAGGGCGCCAGCGCTTTTTTATCTTCGGCCAGGGGCTTCGCCTGGCTTTGTACGAGGGCTTACATGCAACATCGGCAAGGCCTGCACAAACCGGTGGTTGCCGGAGCGGATCACGGCAACCGCGCCTTATGGGCGAAACTTGCGAAGATGCTCTATGTTCCCAGGAGTTGCTCACTGGTAGGCCCTCTTCGGTCTTGAGGCGGACAGCGCCGGTCCTCGCGACTCGTCTCACCCGATAAGGGCCTTCCTGCTTCGGCGTCGACTTGTTATAATTCTTGGCCGACTGAACGTGCCTAAGAACAAGGTCGCCTAACAGGGCAACTTTATCTGATGCCAGGGGCTTCGCCTGGCTTTGTACAAGGGGTTACATGCAGCAGCGGCAAGGCCTGTACAAACCGATGGTTGCCGGAGCGGATCACGGCAACCGCGCCTTATGGGCGAAACTTGCGAAGATGCTCTATGTTCCCAGGAGTTGCTCACTGGTAGGCCCTCTTCGGTCTTGAGGCGGACAGCGCCGGGCCTCGCGACTCGTCTCACCCGATAAGGGCCTTCCTGCTTCGGCGTCGACTTGTTATAATTCTTGGCCGACTGAACGTGCCTAAGAACAAGGTCGCCTAACAGGGCCACTTTATCTGGTGCCAGGGGCTTCGCCTGGCTTTGTACAAGGGGTTACATGCAACAGCGGCAAGGCCTGTACAAACCGATGGTTGCCGGAGCGGGTCACGGCAACCGCGCCTTATGGGTGAAACTTGCGAAGATGCTCTATGTTCCAGGAGTTGCTCACTGGTACGCCTTCTTCGGTCTCGAGGCGGACAGCGCCAGGCCTCGTGACTCGTCTCACCCGATAAGGTCCTTCCCACTTTGGCGTCAACTTGTTGGAATCCTTGGCCGACTGAGCGCGCCGAAGAACAAGGTCGCCCTCTTCGAGACTCCTGGCCTTGACCTTGCGGCTATGGTAGCGACGCAAGGCTTGCTGGTATCGAGCAGCTCGTACCGCAGCCTGGAGACGTCCTTCCTCAAGGAGCAGCGCGTCATCTTGGCGCCGCTGCTCTTGCTCGAGCTCGTCATAAGCGAGCACCCGAGGAGATCCGTATACGAGTTCCGTGGGGATAACTGCTTCCGCTCCATAGACTAGAGCAAAGGGTGTCTGTCCGGTGGCTCGACTCGGTGTCGTTCTGATTGACCAAAGAGCCGCCGGCAGCTCCTCAATCCAATTTCTTCCGCACTTGCGCAGCCTGTCGAAGGTCCTGGTCTTGAGTCCGCGCAGCACTTCAGCGTTGGCCCTTTCTGCTTGACCGTTGCTCCTGGGGTGAGCAACCGAAGCGAAACAGACCTTGGCGCCGAGATCCTGGGCGTATTGCATGAAGGCGCGACTTGTGAATTGTGTCCCGTTGTCGGTGATGATTCTGTTGGGGATTCCGAAACGGCAGACGATCGACCGGAAGAACTTGACTGCTGACTGTGCGGTCACCTTCCTCACTGGCTCCACTTCTGGCCACTTCATGAACTTGTCGATTGCAACGTACAAGTACTCGAAGCCCCCGACGGCTCGGGGAAAAGGGCCGAGGATATCGAGCCCCCAGACCGAGAAGGGCCAGGATAAAGGGATTGCTTGGAGAGCTTGAGCTGGCTGATGAATCTGTTTTGCATGGAACTGGCACGCTTCACACTTGGTTACTAGTGCAGTTGCATCTTGGAGGGCTTCTTGCCAGAAGAACCCTTGCCGGAAGGCTTTCCCGACAAGTGCTCTTGCGCCAATGTGATGGCCGCATATGCCTCCGTGTATTTCTGCCAACAGCTTCTGTCCGTCTTCCCTGGAGATGCACTTCAATCTGACACCGTTGAGTCTCCTTCTGTACAGCTCGTTGTCCACGAACTGGTACATACTTGACTGCCTGGTGATCTTCTCCATCTCTTCTGGGTCGTCGGGAAGTTCTCCAGTTTGCAGAAAACGGACGATCTGCTGCGCCCATGCCGGAGCCCGGGGCTCGACGGCAAGGACTAAAGGCATGAAGGCCGCTGCGGGGACCCCGGCTTCTACGGCAAGAACCTCTGGTTCCGCCGGAGCCGGTGATCCCCCGGCAAGCTTGCCGGGGCAAAGCTTGTCGGGAACCCCCGCTTCAACTGGACAGATCCTCGGATCCGCAGGAGTGGACTGTTCCTCAGCGTTCAGACTGCTGATCCGCTTGCCGGAGCAAGGCTTATCGGGGACACCTGCTTCGACTGGACGGATCCTGGGATCCGCAGGAGCGGGCTGTCCCTCGGCGTTCTGGTTGTTGATCTTGGGGACCTTGGCGGCGGTCTCAGGAAGGTCCGCCTGCAAGTAGTCGCCGGAGACCAACTTCCTTTTCTTGGACTGCCCAACTGATGGTGTAACGGATGGTTGAGTCAGCTTGAGTAAGAAGGTCCCTGGTTCCACAGGTAACTTCAACGAAGCACACTTCGAAAGGCCGTCTGCTATCTCATTCTGAGCTCTCGGGACGTGCTCCATTTGCAGCCCTTCAAAGTGTCCTTCCAGCTTTCTCACTTCATCTACATAAGCTTCCATCAGAGGGCTCTGGTAGCTCTTGTTGACTTGCCGGACCACCAGTTGAGAATCTCCCCGCACAATCAGCTTTCTGACGTCCTTGACGCGCTCTGGGGCTTCGATCTGCTCGATGGCTTTGATCTTGTCGGGATTAGCTTCAATCCCCCTCTGTGACACAAAGAACCCGAGAAGCTTGCCGGAGGGGACTCCGAAAACGCACTTCTCGGGGTTCAGCTTGAGCTGTATCTTGCGCAGGTTCTGAAATGTCTCTTCCAGATCTTGGACCAGGGTTTCCTTGCTCCTGCTCTTCACCACGATGTCATCCATGTAGGCCTCCACGTTCCTATGGATCTGTGGCTCGAAAGCAGTGTGCACTACCCTTGCAAACGTTGATCCCGCATTCTTCAGTCCAAACGGCATGCGTATGAAGCAATAGGTGTCGCACGGAGTGATAAATGCGGTCTTCTCTTCATCCTCTTTGGCCATAAAGACTTGGTGGTAGCCTGAATATGCATCAAGAAAAGAGAGTAGCTCACATCCGGCAGTGGAGTCAACAATCTGGTCAATGCGCGGCAAGGGAAATGGATCCTTGGGACATGCTTTATTCACATCGGTGAAGTCTATGCACAGTCTCCACTTCCCATTGGCTTTGCGCACGACGACCGGATTGGCCAGCCACGTTGGATGGATCACACCTCTCACTAGGCCTGCTGCCTCTAGCTTCTTGATTTCTTTGCTGATGAATTCTTGGCGCTCCACGGCTTGCTTTCTCACTTTCTGCTTGACGGGTCGCGCGTGAGGACAGACAGCGAGCTTGTGCTCAATCACCCTCCTGGGAACACCGGGGATGTCGGACGGTTGCCATGCAAACACGTCGACATTCGCCCGCAGGAAGGCAACGAGCGCGCTTTCCTATTTGCTGTCAAGCGTGGCACTGATGGTGAAGGTACCGCCAGTGCCGTCCTCCTTGGCGGACACCTTCTTGGTCGCCGGAGGAGCGGTCATTCCCTTCTTGTACTTGCCGGTGGAGCTCGATGGAACGTCCTCGACGGCGGCGCAGCACTCCGAAGAGGTGCGGTTGCCGGAGTGGGCCCCAGAGCACTTACCGGGCTTGGTCTTTGTCTTCTTCCCCCCGGGGGCTTCAGCGGCAAGTGTGTCCTTCTCTGCCGCGGCTGCTACATCCCGGTAGATCTTGTCGGCGCAGATAAGCGCGTCCTTTTTGTCGCCATGGACAGTGATGACGCTTATCGGCCCCGGCATCTTGAGTACGTTGTAGGCGTGGTGGGAAGCTGCCATGAACTTGGCGAGAGCGGGA
This sequence comes from Aegilops umbellulata, assembly GCA_032464435.1. Taxonomy (NCBI): domain Eukaryota; kingdom Viridiplantae; phylum Streptophyta; class Magnoliopsida; order Poales; family Poaceae; genus Aegilops; species Aegilops umbellulata. The sequence continues at coordinate 227,281,452 of CP136056.1, read as the reverse complement.
CGGCCGAGGATCCCATTGTATGGTAACGGGATATCAGCGACGTCGAACGTGATGCGCTCAGTCCTGAAGTTGAGCTCGCCGCCGAAGGTCACAGGCAGAGTAATCTTCCCCTTGGGCTTGCTCCTCCCCGGGTTGATTCCTTGGAAAGAACCGGTCTCTTCGAGCTCGCCGTCTGGGATCTGGAGTTTCTTGATCACAGCGGAGGAGATCAAGTTCAGCCCGGCCCCGCCATCTACCAACATTTTGGTGACCTTGAGGTTGCGGATGGTGGGTGAGACCAGCATCGGCAAGCACCCGACCGCGGTTGTGCGGTCGGGGTGATCCTCAAGATCGAAAATGATGGGCGTGCTGGACCATTTGAGGAGCCTGCGCGACTCCACGGGCGGCTCTGCTGCGTTCACCTCTCGCACCCACTGCTTAAGCTGGCGGTGGGAGGTGTGCAGAGAGGCGCCGCCGTCAACGCATAGGACCTCCGTGGCCTTCTGGAACTCCTGCTCGCTGTTATCTTCGTCTTCCACGTCTTCGTCGTCGTCTTCTTCATCCTCGTCGCGGCCCCGGGGAGGCCGATCGCCTTGCCGCTGCTTGGCCTTGCCGCGGCGTCCTCCCCGGCCGATGGGCGGCCGCTTCTTGCTTGGTTCGCCACCTCCACCCTGGGCCTTCCCCTTGTCGCGCCTCTCGTACTCAGCCTTCTGCTGCACGACGAGGTACTCGACGCTTTTGCAGTTGGAGAGATCGTGGCCCTTGGTGCGGTGGATCTTGCAGTATTGCTTGTCGGAGCCGTCCTGCTTGTCGGCTGCCGCCACGGGGGCAAGCTCCTTGCCGGAGCCGCCAGCCAGCGTTTGCTTGGCGGGAGCCTCCTTGCCGGACTCCTCGACGGCAAGCACCTCTTTCCTGTTCTTCCTCCCATTATTCCGCCGCTGGCTTCTCTTCGCCGGGGCGGGGTCGTCTCTGTCGCTTTCTCCTGCGCCAGCATCCTCCCCGGGGAGTTTCCTCCCCTCCTCCGCACGCGCGCACTTGTCAGCCAGGGCATATAGCTCGCTGACGTCCCGGATCTTGGTCATGGCCATCTCTTCACGCATGCGGCGGTTACGCACGTTCTGGTGGAACGCACTGATAACCGCGGCAGGGTGAACGTCGGGGATGTTGCGATGCACGCGGCTGAAGCGCTGGATGTACTTGCGCAGGGGTTCTCCTTCCTTCTGGGCTAGGATGTGGAGGTCGCTATCCTGGCCATGAGGTTTGTGGCCGCCTGTGAAGGCGCCAACAAACTGATGGCAAAGATCCGCCCAGGAAGAAATGGAGCCTTCCGGCAAGTGCATAAGCCACGAACGAACGTTCGGCTTAAGCACGAGCGGGAAGTAGTTCGCCAATATCCTCTCGTCGCGCCCCCCGGCAGCTTGCACAGCGATCGTGTAGATGCTGAGAAACTCCGAGGGGTGCGTCCTGCCGTCGTACTTCTCCGATACGTCGGGCTTGAAGTTCTTCGTGCTGGGCCACTGGACGCGCCGCAGCTCACGGGTGAACGCAGGGCAACCTGCCGCGTACGGTAAGTCACCTGGTTCACCGGGCGCGTGCGCGTCGACAGCGTTCCCAGCCCGCTGATCTGATTGCCGCCGAGTTTCTCGGCGGCGCTCAATCCTTGTTCGAGCGTCTTCTTGCTGCCGCTCGTCGAGGACTCGGCGCTGGTCCCGGCGAGTCCGCGGGTCTGACGACGCTGTAGAGCCGTCGTCGGCGTTGCTCCAGCGGGGCGGCGTCTTCTGCTTCTGCGCCGGGGAGTGCATGGTGGTTGCACCCCCGGCGGTCTTGTCGCCGTCGGCCTTCGTCTTCTCGACCTGCCGTGGCCGTGAGGCCGCCGGCTGCTGCGGCGTGTCGTTGTTGGCGAAGGCGATCAGGCTCTGGATGGTGGCCCTCCAGCCTTCGGCCTTGTCAGCCGCTGGAGGGTAGTCGAGGAGCAGTTGCGCTCTCGCGAGCGCTTCTGCCGGAGTGGAGGGGAGCGGGGGCGAGTGGCGCGAGGAGCGGGATACGCTCGGACTCCTAACAATGTTAGAAAGAGCGGGGTCCCTCCCCGGCGCCTTCGCCTTGCCCGTGTCCGGACGGGGGCCCGGGGCGTCCCGTGAACCTCCAGTTTGCCCTTGGTCCAGCAAGCGGATGCCACCTCCTGTGGCATGGCGCTGCTGGGTCGTCGTTTGTCGGAACGGCTGCGACGCGCCCTCGGAGGCCGAGGCTCGGTCGTCCGCCCTGTTCTTGGATTTGGTGGCGCCGCGAGTGTTTTCGCCGGTGGCCACCCCTCCGACGGCGTCTCCCCCACCCACCGTTGGCTCCGGTAGCGGTGGAAGAGACGCGGACGGGCCCGCGACCTCCGAAGCCTTCTTCTTCGGGGCCATGGTGTTGATGAAGCTAGCGAATTCGGAGAAGCTGACGAAGAGCGCGCTCGCGCGAACGCCGGATCTGATCCGCACAACCTCGACGCTCCCCCTACCTGGCGCGCCAAAGATGTCGGGGTGGACTGCGTCCCCCGCGAGCACCTATGGGGCCGGAGCCCCTTTCGTTGTCCGGTGAGGGGGGCGGAGGGAGCACGGAGAGCAGATCGAGGCGAGCACACGGGCGGTTTACCCAGGTTCGGGCCGCGATGGACGCGTAAAACCCTACTCCTGCTTGGTTGTATTGAACTGGGGAGCTCGGGAGCTTGGAGAGCTAGCTGCACCGAGCGTATGGCTGTCTGGATTCCCAATCTCCGGACCTCTGAACCCCCCTCTACGTTACACACGGGCCTCCTTTTATAGCGCAAAGGGGTCACCGACAGGTGTCAACGTAAGAGAAAGGGGTAAAAGTGTAAAAGGGGTGGTAGTTGTAACAGTGCGGGAACGGTGGCGCTACAGTGCGGCACAGTGTTATCATACCTACTTCTGACGGTAGGGGACAAGGGCATTAAATGCCCTTCACGGTCGCCCGGACAGCACCGAGGCGGACCGTTAGGTGCGCCACCGCTCGCCACGATGGTGGCTGCATGCCACCGCATACCCCAGGCTCCGCGGTGCCCCGCCACGTGCCCTTGGGGGAAGCCCCGGAGCGACGCGTGGGCGGGCGAGCTGGAGCGCAGTCCTGAGGTGGCGATTTGCCGCGGCAAGTGGCTTGCCGCGGGGGTCGTCTTCTTGTGCCTGATAGCTTGCCGGCTATCAGGCCTTGCCGGGGCGCATGGCGCGCCGTGGTGGGCTTCTCTTGTGGTGCCTGGGTTCGGCCTTCCCGACAAGCTCCTCTTGTCGGGGTCTCGATCTTCTGTCTCGTATACTTTGTTCTTGGATGGTATTACATGGGCTCAGTCGTCCCGGCAAGCTCCTCTTGCCGGGGTCTTGTCTTCTTGGCCCGGCAAGCTCCTCTTGCCGGGGTCTTGCCTTCTTGGCCCGGCAAGCTCCTCTTGCCGGGGGCCTCGTCTTTGAATGCTTGGTCTTCTCTTGGCGCTTCCTGGGCGGGCCTCGCCGCAGGGTGCTACAACTGCCCGTGCACAAGTCTGGGGTACTAAGGTACCCCTACTTTAGTACACCGACAGTCATCGTCCAGTAAATGTGTCTCAGGAGAACGTAAGGGAATTTGATGAGTTTCTTTGCTGGTGAAGTATGTTTTCTTCAGGTAATTCCGATACTCCCACCAAGCATTCTTGAAGACAGCAGAGGTATTAGCACAGGTTACCTCATCCTGAGTTTCCAAATCGGTCCTTCTCTATAGAGAAAAATGGGAAAAATTGTTGTATTATAACCATCATGGAGGTAGGATGTATGGGACAAAGCAAAGTAATTGCCATGAATAACATTACTTACACATAACTCCTGGACAAACACCTGCAACTGGCATTTTCCTTCATATTCAATATAATATTTCCAAGATGGTAAGATACGCACATACGATTAATCAACATCAAATGCTATAGATGCTAAACTACGACTAGCTGGTTGTGCTTCCTCCACAGGAATAGGCGTACTAACTGGTGGAGTTGGGGTTCGCCGTGGTAGTACTGGCCCTTTGGGCACTGGAGCTGCCTTACTAGCTGCTCTTGTTTGGGAGCTCTGTGGTGGAGATGGTGCTGTGTCAATAGGAACTGGGTTACTATCTGCTGGGGTTGGGGTTAGATTGGGTGAAGCTGGTTCTCTGTCCATCGCAGTAGGGGTACAATCTGCGAGAGTTTGGATTATGTGTGGTAGGGCTGGTTCTCGTGCATGTACAACCGGGGTGCTATCTCCACCAAGAGGTAGCACTATTTTATTTGAAGACCGTGTTTTTAGTCCGCTAGATGCTGGCATCACCCGCTCCAATTCAAGTGGCTAATAAACAGGAAACATAGTTGAATGTACAGACATTGTATGAGAGATAGATGCAATAGATAGTGTGGAAAAAAGAGGGCATGAAATAGTTGACATGTATATTGTTTAACTAAAACGAATAGCATGACATAATTTCACATATATGATGTCTATCTAAACTGGATAGCATAGCATAACATAATTCAAAGATATGATGAATAACTAAACAAGATCGCATGACATAATTCACCTACATGTTATCTAAGTAATCAGGATCGCATCATTTAATTCACATATGTGATTTATATGCTAAACAGAGGGCATTAGATATGATGTCTGAACTAAGAACATGGTGTTGAATATTGTGTATATGATGTCTAATCTATGCAATGCAAGACACCATATGCATGATATGAGCAGTATAACCGTGCCAGGTTAGAGCATACACCTCGGTGGGGGAATAGGACTAGTCATCTGTCTCTAAATCCATCTCTGAGGAGCTATCGAGACCCAACAAGAGATCTGCTTCGACAGGTAGCACTGTCTGCGCTGAAGGCCTTGTTTTCACTCCAGATTTTTCAATCTCCCACCCAAATTGGCTGATTCACAGGAAGAGTAGTTTAATGTACAAACATTGTCGACAAATGGAAATGTAATGAAGAAAAGGATGGGCAAGATATCATTCAAATATATGATGCCTGGTTAAACAAGATGGCATTGCACATTTCACGTATATTATGGCTGGCTAAAAGACATGAGACTGCACAATTCCCATATATGATACAGAAACTAAACAGGTGGCATTACAGAACATGTCTAAACTAAGCAGATGACATATATGATGTCAAAAGTAGGCACTGCAAGGCAACATATGCATGATATGACTGACATCATCATGCCAAGGTAGAGAAAACACCTTGGGGGTAAATTGGAGTGGTCAGCAGCGTCTGAATCCGCCTCAGAACAGATATCTTCCTCTGGATTACAATCTGGAGAGGAGTGGGGAGGGTTTGCCATTGAACCCACCATGGAGAGATGTCTGCATGACATTGTATTGCCGCACAAAACTCTTCTCTTTTTCTCTACATGTTCAACATGATAGTGTACAATATCTGACATGCATACAAAAAAATATGGTGAGATTATGTAAGGAGAGCATGCAGAAATTTAGATTGATGGTAACAACCAGTGGATGGATCCAAAAATAATGATAGCAGGCTAATGATTGCTTTAATTTAATAAAAAGACAGATGATGATTGCTTTACTATTTGCTTCCCACCGAAGATGAACAACATAGGCATACCCTAGGTGAACCAGATATTAGACAAAGATACTATTCATTGCTTCCTCTATATGTGCCTCACAACTAATTTAGAACTCAAGTTTGAACATTAATTTGGACCTGACTTGGAGTCCAAGAGGTGAACAGTACGATAGAGTAGTAGGCAATTTCAAGCAATGCATAACATAAGCAGAAACAAAAGAGTGCGACCTCTCTTGTGGACCCGTGTAATCCTTAGGTTCATCTCCTGAGTCGATGATGGTGTTGCCGTTGCGATGGGTGCCGGTGGTAGAGAAGGAGATCTAAGGCGGCGAAAGACGGTCATGAGTCGTGATGTCTGGTTTGGTGGATGTTTCTGTCGATGGAGCAGCTCAGTTGAGGTGGACGACGTCGCGGCAGGAGCAGGACAAACCACATAAAGTTCCCTTCGACACCTACCTATAACTAAAGTAATTCTGTAAGGGCTCATTTGGCTTGCATGATTCTAAAAACGCAGGGATAGGAAAAACATCGGAATATGATAGGAATGCACATGGTAAACAGAGCATTTGTAAACACAGGATTTGTTTCAACTTGAGTGTTTGGTTTACAGGAATTGGAAGAGCATAGGAATGCAAAGAAACATGGCCAAAATAAAGTGAAACCATATGAAAGCGTGTATAGTTAGAATGTTATTCTGCCACTAATGCACTTGGTCTTGTTTTCATGCATAGGATTTTGAAAAGTAGGTCCAGGTGGATGTTTTGCTTCATTCCTTTCAACAAAATGCATGAATAATTGAATAGTAGAGTGCCATTGGAAAATTCCCTATTGCTATGTTTTTCCGTCGAACCAAAATATCCCTAATGGATCGACATGAATGTATAGTAATAAGTGATGCAACAAGTGTACAACCTCTTTGCCATAGCCGTGTCGACCTCAGCATCATTGGGTTGGTCGCTGAAGCAGTTGAGGCAGAGGTGGCTGTCGGAGGTGCGGAGGAAGATCTGAGGAATCTGTAGACGGCGTCTAGGGCACTGCTCTGTTGTGATGGATTGTTTTGTCGCTGGAGGAGCCCCGGTGAGCCGTAAGACGTCAAGGCTGAAGCAGCACAAGACAGACATCGTCAATAATAAGTGGGATTATAATAGCATCTCCAATACATGATGTAAAATAGATGTAAAATTTACATCACCAAAAACCACTTGACTACAACAGATGAGGTAAAAATTGTTGACTCTGAACTTAACTATCAAAACTGAAATTTACTGCGGAATCTGAATGTTACTGTCGAAACTGAATGCAATGGTAGCAGAGAGGCACTTGACATGTAGTTTAGGGAGGGCCTGTAGTTCATCTTCAACCTGCACCCCCTGAGCCGCCAGCCGCCACCAGCCGAACCGCCGGCCCCAGCGTCGCCTCGCCGCCCCGAAACAACTCCCCACCACCGGTCCGCCGCCGCCCCGGCCAGCCCTATAGGCCCACCGCCCCCACCCTGAACCCTAAGATAGATAGTGGGGTACCTCTCCGGCGAGCCCCCGTCCCCATTGCAGATGGTTCTTCCTTAACTCCGGCGAGCCCCCCACCCCCTGAAAATTGACTGACCCAAAAGTCGATTCAGTCGACTGAAGTGTAGCTAAATCAGAGCAGAGCAATAGCAGGAGCGAGGGTGAGAGCAGCAGCAGCACGAGCGAGCGAGCGAGCGAGAGCCGGAGTAGCAGCAGCTAGGCAAGCGAGCGATCGAGCGGGAGCCGGAGCAACAACAGTTGGGCGAGTGAGCGATCGAGCGAGAGCCGGAGCAGCAGCAGCAGCACGAGCGAGCGAGCGAGAGCCGGAGCAGCGGCAGCAGATCCGGCTGGTATGGACGCCACCGCCAAAGGGGCCTTGCACTAGGGGAGAGCCACCATAGAGATGTCGCCCGCGGCGCCGGCTTCAAGGTAGCCGCTCCATGGGGGTGCGGGATGGAGCACCGTCGGCGCCAGGAGGTCAAGCTAAGGAGAAGGTGCGATGAGATGAGTGTACAACCTATTTGGTGGCACCGAGTAGGCCCCGGCTTCGTCCGAGGAGTCGGTGAGGATGCTGCGGTTCCGGTGGAGCAGGTTAAGGCGGTGCTATGGGGATGGAGCAGCCACGATAGACGAGGCGATCGTCGAAGCAACTCCTTGGAGGTGGAGGACGGGGCAGCTGAACCGGTAGGACGACGAGATGGACGACGGATCCTCATCCGGGGAGGTGGACGAGAGACGTCGAGCTATTGCGGTGGATGATTTCGTCAGGGAAGAGGCTCCGGCTGGGCAGCGGTGAGGTGGCGGACGAAGGAGGGTGGGTTCCGTGGCTGGAGCAGAGAGGTTATGGCGGCCTGGGATTTTGAATGGCAAAAAGGATGCGATGGGAGGGGGTGAACCATGGCTTAGGGATGTGCTTGTCCAAAATGTAGGGTGTGTTACAAAAGTACCCCGCATCGATTTGAACTAGTGGCCCTTTTGGCTCAGGGTTAGAAGGGGGATTTCGCGTGTCGGGATTTGGCAGCTGGAGGGAGTTTCGCGCGCGTTGTAATTTCGGGATAGCAAGGCGTGGGTTGTGAAGGCACCAGTTTTGGGAGCACGATGTCTGAATTTTCGGGATATAACAAGGTGCGGGTTGAATTTTAGGGACAAGCCTAACGTGTAATATTGTACTTGTAGGTACTAAATCAATTCGCACTTCCCTCAACCAAAAAGAAAACGAAAAAAATAAAACTATTCACACCACACAAAGAGAGAGTCTTGCCCCGTTTTACTATAAAAATGCTATTTAAAGCTACTCATACCAACAATTTAGTGCAATTAAATGCTATTCAGTAGTATGAATCCATGTTATGTCCAATTAAATTTTTTCACTTGCGGTATAATGCATGTAACCTACTCATACCAACATTTTAGTGCATTCCAAATGTCTATACTACCGCTGCAATTCGAACTGAACTTGAATTCGTTTCTCTATTTCAATAACAAATCTATAATCATGATTGTTGCCAACTTCAACAATCATTCATGTATTACCTTAATAACACACCACATGATTACTATAGAGATAGATATGAACTATGTGTACTACATGAATCGAATTCTATTTTTTGAATACACTTGATGTTGATTCCAAATAATAGTACATTTGATGTACTAACTATATATTCATAATCTAAACCATGTTCCATACGTGTACACCGTGTTTATCACACATAGTATAGTGCCCCGCCCCCTACATTATGACAAGTATTTAGACCTAAGCTGCAAAAGCCACACATTATCCCAAATTATGATCAATGTTCTATATGTTATACATAGTACTAGCAAGATGCCCATGCGTTCCACAGAACGTCAACATGATCAAGAGGAGGCCTAATTTGCAAATATGGAGAGGGGTGTGGGTATGTTTTTCAAAATTGCTATAGTTTCCTTCCTATCCGTCAGATATAAATCAGACGGCCTATATTGCAGGATGGCACCATCATCAACAACTCCGTTTTTTATAACAGTAGAGATAAAATATATTATATGTAGTATAACATGTTCATAACCACACCATGTGTATCATTGTTATATATATTCACACATGCGTCGGTTAAAAACACTATGATAAATTCTTCAAATATCCGAATTCTCTTTTTATAATGAAGCATGATCTCTATTCGTCTTTTACACCCACACAATAGCTAGCGCTAACTTTCTCTCGTGCATATAGACGCCCGCATCCCTCTAACCCTCCCTCGGCATTCTCTAGCTCCGTCGTGCAAATTCGTCTTTTCACTTTAGGTCATTCACCCACGGTGTGTGTAGGCCCCCCAGCTCCTTCTTTACGGCACACATCGATCGATATCCTCTCTAGCCAGGTGTGCCTAGCACAAAACACAAGCTTCCCCTCTTCTCTTATCACCGTCCATGCCTCACTCCCACCACTCTTTTCATCAATCTCGTACTCGCACACTTATCCCCCTCAATATAGTTTGACTCTCGCACCACCTCCTTGATGCATCCCTCTCTCTCTATCCTTCTCCCAGTGCCTCATTTGCTTCTAACACGCACATGCATGTATACCGATTGATCTCCCAACATATACCTAGGTCGACTTTAACTATTCCCCCCCATCGATCGACGTACCTCACAAGTTATGTCTCTCCTTTCTCTGACAAGGGACAAGAGATCTTCCTATGTAGTTATGTCTGCTGACCACATCCATATCGCCCCCCTCATCATTCGTGCATGCCTCCTGAACCGTCTCTCACACGCATGTGCACAGACAGGCTGCCATCCCCTCTCTTATTGATATTGCAGGCGTGCCCTCCGATTGTCTAGCAAGCCAATCCCACCATTTGTTATAAGCAACTCCACCACCACCCCCTCCAACACTCTAGCTCTGTCTCTCTCCCAACCTTATTCCTCTCCTACACATATGCATGGATGCCGATTGATCTCCCATAATACATGAGGTAGATCGATCTCCCTTAATACATGAGGTAGGCCTCTCTCCTCCTCCACACATATACCAGCCATTGTACCTCTATAGTTAATTAGGCCTCCCCCCCACCACACACCGATAGTCGAGCGCTGTAGGTAGGTATCCCTGCCACAGAGACAAACTGCACATGTCCCCTCTCACATTCCAGTAGGCCAACCACTCTATATCTTTGACGTGGGCACACACAAATTCGATGGCACTCTTTATCGATCGCGCGCGCACACACACATCACCCCTCTCTTCGATTCTATGGACACCTCAAGCCGATGATACCTCCACTCTCTTCTCATGGATCGCCCCCTCTATATATATGATATATCCAGGACTCTATTTCACACACATTGCATATGTTACATTTTTTTATTGACCCCCCCAAGAAAAAACTCTCACGAACCCACACACTATATCTCTCTACGTTTGTATCTCTCTCACACAACCCCACGTAGGTGGTGTACGTATACAAGAAGAGAATAGGTGCACTGTGCACGTACTCATGCTTCCTGCCCAGCCACAACCGCGCGGGTACAAGGTGGAGCTCATTTCTGTACGAAATGGTAGCCCACGTGCTAATTTGAACGCGTGCAGCGGTTGTTTACCTACGGAGGTCGTGTACCACGCGTGCACGAAACAAAGTTCGATTTGATGCGTTGACGCATTATTTTTAAATAAAGTTATATGCTCAATGGCACGTACATAGAATATAAAACCATTTTTCTGGAGAAAAAGGTAGTCCGCTCCACTATATACAATGGAGCCTGCCTGCCTAGTTTGTCTTTCTTTAGAGTATATCACACAAGGCTACGGTGGCCTCTCTCTCTCTCACCGTTGGTCACTGATCTGGCCGCATCCCGTCCGTCGACGAAAAGGGAGGACGTGCATGTAGCGACCCGACCCGAATGGATCAAGTCTCTGTGCTTAAGTGTCATCCCTGGATCGGTATGCTGACACACACAGTACTCGAGGATTTATAACAGAGGTAAATCACATGTATAAATAACGTAAATACTATTACCTCAATCCAAATATAGCGGAAGTAACAAGGTTGTGGATTCCCATCAACACCAACGGCAAAGTTGAGTGTAGAAATCGTAACCCTAACGTATCACTTACTCATCGTAAGAAGTCCTGCAACATGAGACGTTGCAGCCACAAAGGGTCAGTACATTGAATGTACTGGCAAATTCACACTGTAGAGCAATGATGAATAATGGCTATCACTACATGCATATATGGCTGGTGGAAAAGCTCTACGGTTATAAGGTTTTTCCGAAAAGCCAATTTTTCCCTACTGCAAAGGAATAAATTTTATTTAACTATCATGGTGGTTGTTAAACATTGAGAATGGTTGATAGCATTCTCAATCCCAATTAAGTATCATCATTAAACCCAACAAAATTAATTAAAGTAACATGATGAGATCAACAGGATAATCCAAGAACTAGATACTCAAGACTGTCCATAACCGGGGACACGGCTACCATGATTAGTTTGTACACTCTGCAGAGGTTTGTGCACTTTTCCCCACAAGACTCGATCTCCTCCGTTGGATTTCTCGCACTACATGGTGTTTGAGAAACGGATGACCGAGACATAGTCTTTCAGAAGTGTTAGCACCTTATGATGGGTAGACCATACCACCTACATCCCCTACATCTGCTAGTCTACCACTGTAAGAGTTCACTCGACTTAATCAACTATGCTAGAGCCCATAATAGCTTGTGGCTGCACACGGAAGTTTCTAGTATGAATAATCTCATGATCCCTTTGAGCCTGGGTGGCGGTCCATAAAAAAACAGGCAATCCTGGTCTACCCAGGTGCCTAGACAGGCAATCCTGGAATAACCAGGTACCTCAATCCACCCAGATGTGTGTTTAAGTTGCCACCTTAAGTAAACCATTAATTAACAATCTCACATCTGTCATGGATACTCTCAAGACCCAATCCATGTCTACGAGCATAGCATGGCAATATAAGCATAACGTAAAAGTAACTCCCAAGGGTTTGATAGTAACAGGGCAATAGGTTCCTACCTCATCATGTTATCAATCCTACTCATGCAATGTTTGAGGATAAAACTAATGCATAAAAACTGGGTATGAAAGGGGATATGATCAAAGTGTGAACTTGCCTACAATGTTGATGAAGATGATTCGCACTCAACACTCTTGATAGTTCTACTCGTCACACCCCGGTCAATCTATCGTAAGTAATCAATAGCAACCACACATAAGCAATCACTCAAAAGATCGGAAAGAACGAAGAAGACGATTCAGAAAACATCAAAACCAAGCAAATAACTCTTCCAACATAAAACAATTTCTAACAGTCCGAAAATTATATAAATTTGGCCTTATCAGAAAGTTTAGGTCAAGAGCTTTAATTTGCAAAAAGAATCAACTAAAACGGAGTTATAAAACTCAAGTTACGATCAAACGAAGTTTGAATTCAAATCTGGCCTAATTCAAATTTTAAACGATGTTTGAGTTGGATTACTGGATAGAGGAGATTATAACGAAGACGTGAGCGCTGGTTTCGTTGGATTTGGACAAACGAGTAAAAAGTAGTGATCGTTTGAAAATCAGGGGCTGATCTGCAAATAGAAATATTCATGAATGGGTCCCTGGCCGTAAAATTAAAAAGAAAAAGAAAAACTCTAACGAGCGAACGCTCGCTACAGAAGCTAATCTAATGAACATGTTCACAAATAAAATCTAAACGAACGAGCGTTCGTTAAATAGCCGAAACGAAAAAAAAATGAACAGACCGAGATCGTCGGATCTCGATCCGACGGCGGGGATCGGGGCTAGGGTTTACCCAAACTCCGGCGACACGGAGCGGCATCGCGGCGGTTCCGGCGAGGAGCGCGCGGTGGCTGCGCGGGGCGGGCGCTGGGCGGCGTCGGCGGCGCTGGGCTGCGCGGGGTGGCAGTGCGCGGGCAGCGGCGGCAAGCGGCAGTGCGAGGACGTGGCGGCGGTTGCGGCGGTTCTGCGCATGGAGGCGAGCGGCGGGGCTGAGGAGGCGGAGGGCGGCGGGGCGGCGGGGTCGACCTTATAAAGGCCGGGCGGAGGAACTTGCGCGAGGAGATAGGTAAGTCCTGCCTCGGCACGGACGCCGAGGTCGGCGTGGCAGCGAGCGTACGGGCGACGGAGTCCGTCGCCAGCTCAGGGACGGCGCGGGGCGCGGCTTTAAAGGAGGAGGGGCTGCGCGAGGCTTGGAGAAGGGGACAAGCAGAGGCGGCGGCGGCGTCCGTGGCGACCACGACGGCGACGTCGTGCGGCAGGCGGTCTCTGACCGAAGGTCGGGGACGGCGGAGTTGGGCCGGCTGGGCTGCGGCTGGCCTAGGCTAGGCCGGCGCGGTGCTGGGAAGTTTTTTTTAAAACAACATTTTTCGAGAGAAAGAAAAAATAAAAACTAAATAAATAAAAATATTATATAGTCATATATATATATCAAAATTTTCAGAAAAAGATTACCTACAACGTGAACATTTTTCTAACGTCAAATAAAATCCGCAGAAATACAAATAATTCAAAGAGTGCTTCTGCTCTAATAAAATCCAGTAAAAATCATTTTAAAAATCCCAAAATGATTTCAAATTTATTTCTCTCCAATTTTCTGTTGTAGGGAATCATGTTACCCTAATTTCCATATATTTTATTTTTGGAGAAAAATAATTTGAATAAAACTCAAATAACTCCAAATTGAAAATAAATTCAAAAGAACTTTGAATTTAATTCTTTGAAAACTCCCAACTCATATTTCATATATTTTGAAGAAGTCATATTATCTTCTCTCGTGAAAATCATTGAGTTGCTTAAAGTTTCTGAATTGGAAATATTTTCCAAATGAAATTCAAATATTTTCGACACCCCTTGTCATTTATATAAATGGAAGAAGTCATGTCATCTTCTCTTCAGGGTTTTGTGGTGAAAATAATTTGAATTCACGGAGATCTTAAAATGCAAAAATCAAAGTTTGGGAAAGTCCTTTTATTCCCTCTCATTTAACTTTCAAAAAGTTTCGAATTTCACTCAATCAATCACACAACAATCAAACAATCAGTCAAATCTATCTATTTATTATAACATTCCAAAATTTAGAATTTTGGGATGTTACAGTGCATCATTTCTCCGTTCGACGGCGCCGAGGCAGCACGTCTCGATCTGCGGTACACGCCTTTCTCTCTGACCAAGCTCCGGCGTGGTAGGGCCTACTCCACCTGCTCGCTGCCGCAGTATGGGCAGATTCCGCCCGCCGCCGCTCACCTAGTTACATCCCGACGGCCTCCAGGTATCCCCTCCGGCCTTGCTCCACGGTACGTCTTCCCACGTCGCTGCATGTGGATCTTCCATAGTTCTTTGCCCAAAATGTAGCTCGTCTGGCGTACTTTCCATATTGCAATCTCGTCCTCACACCGTTTTAGACAAACACAACCGTGTTGTTATCTTCCCTTAGGACAAGGAATATGCTTCTTTTTTGTCATCGCATGTGTCATCAACTGTTATTGGCCAGTAATTGTTTCCTTTCTACCTCTTTTTTGCAAACAGGGCTATCCATTTCACCATGCTGCTATTGCGACCTTTTGGTGAACTGCACAAATCACTTTTTTCTTAAGAGTGTTTTGTGTAGTTCTGCCAAAATGTCACACGGGCAACGTCTCTACATTTAATTGTGACTGCACAAAGGGAGACTGGTTTTGCTCTATCCTCCTCATCCAACTCCGAGCCTAATCTTCTCCAACTAGTTAGTCTTAAGAGACTGCAAAGGTGACCGACTCCTATTTGTGTGTTTATTGTTTCATTAGCAGTCCTCTATTATCGTAATCACACTTAATATCTTTGGAACAGGGACGCTCAGCTCTATTTTAGTGGAACTGCACAAAATGATTGGAATGTTGCATGCTCCATACAACTACTTTTTCCCCAACATGCCTTGTTGATTTAGACATAGCTGGGGGGACGTTGCTGCCAATGAAAGCATGGATCAATTTTAATTTAACACCTCACAACTTTATCTTCAGTTGTGATGTAAATATTAGCACTGATTAGCAAGGAGGTTAGTTTTTTATTGTTTCTGAAAGAGCATCGATGGCAAGACACATGAAACAAAAGCTGAAAGCTCACACCTTTGTACAATTTAATGTCGCTGGAAAATTATTTTCATAGTACGTCAATTATGTAAACAAATGCTGGAAGCTTGATAGCATTGCCAGAAGCCTCTTCGGCATCCGGGTCCATGTGCCATGCACAAAATTATACTCCTTCGTTCCTAAATATTTGTATTTTTACAAATTTCAAATGGCCATATTTTAGAGTGTAGATTGACTCATTTTGCTTCGTATGTGTACTCCCTCAGTTCCTAAATATTTGTCTTTCTAGAGATTTCAACAAGTGACTACATACGGAGCAAAATGAGTGAATCTACACTCTAAAATATGTCTATATACATCTGTATGTAGTAGTCCATTTGAATCTCTAAAAAGACAAATATTTGAGTAGTCACTCGTTGAAATCTCTAGAAAGACAAATACTCTGGAGTATATTTGAGAACCGAGGGGGTAGTGCACAGCCGCAAGGGAGACTCAGACCAGTCATTGTGCTGCATTAATAGTGAGTAATGAGAAGTCAAATCGAAAGCCCCACCTTTCCCACTGTAAGTTGCTCAGAAGAATCAACCATCAATATGCTCTTCTTTGAATCCGCTCATAATACTCTATCCGTCACTGTTTATAGAGCGCGCTTCAGAAAAAGAGAAAATCTCTGGGACCAAGGCAACTAGCGATCGGCCTGAAAAATAGCATTGGTAGTTATAGCACGGCGTCTATTACTAGAGGAAATAATGCGTACACACATGCATGCAGTGCTTCCACCCCGGGTAGACACATGCATACACTTACTCCACTCCGTAGTACTACATTGAGAGAAAATTGCGGTTACCACGCCCTAATTAATTGAGCATTAAACCAAACGCGTCTAAAGTCTCTCTGGTGGTGGATATGCATTGAGAGAAATGCATCATAATGAAGCGCGCTCTGTAAACTGTGACGAAGTGAGGAGTAGTATGAAGGTGCAAAACCAAGTACGCGTATGGCCAGTCGGTCAACGCACCTCCTCTTGGCATATCACTGACATGTGGGACCGGAGTGTGAGCAAACCGATCTCAATTGACGGAAAAATGGCCAACCGGCCGTTCCTTGAGAGAGACGAGGAGCGAGAGCACACAGACGGGCTCGCACGGAGACCAAGATATATTCAAGCATGGTTGATCGATATCATCATTACATGTTGGGCTGCCGTTTTCCGCCCTTCTCCGGAATAAATGTGTACTTTATCAAAGATTAGGAAAAATAAGAGTACAGAGGCTCCACCGTGCGGTTCTACTAGTAGTACTACTCGTACTACTAAACCTTGCACTTGGCTCTTCGCCTCTTCGTGAAGTCGAACAATGATGGTACTCTGCATGTTCGGTACTACAGTGTATGCCTCTGGCAATCTGACACCGAATGAACTGATGCATGTCCACCGTCTGGGTGAGGGTACGTTGCATTAGTCAAAAGGCGTAAGCGAGCTTCACCTTGTCCTGCAAGCTTCTCCTTGTTCTGTGAGTTGACGGGACACACCAACAAGTAGTGCTAGTCCATACTCCCTCCTTTCCGGTTAATATGGCTTAATCTTTTTTGCGGGTAAATGAGAGAGATTTATTCATATATAAGCATTCTTAGGACGATCAGCCAAGACACTGGTCACTAGGAAGCGAGGTACCCCACAAAAAAAGAAGTAGGAAGCGAGGTGTTTCATCAAGCCAGCTCTCGGCCACATTCAAAGTGCAGCAAGCACGGTTCGCACAAAGATGCGCCGCAAGGTTTGCTGACCTGTTTACATGCTGAGTAACAAAAAAAAGAGAGGAAATATTACCAAGCACTCCTAGTTGTAACATGATATGAGCCAGAATTAAGCGAGAATTGTGGCGAGTGTTCCATGCAATCAATTTCCATTATCACATGCGAGAACCCTTGAAGAGAAGCAAATGTGTTGAAGATTGCTTTATCACATTTTAAAAATATAATAAGAGTGCAGACGCTTCTCCATCCGGTTCCTAGTACTAGTATAGTACCTCTATAGACTATAGTAGTAGTAGTACTAAACTGTGCGCTTGGCTGTTCGCCTCTTCGGGCAGTGTAACGATATTAGTACTAGTATAGTGTATGCTTCTGGCAATCTGACACCGAATTAACTATTTCACGTCCACCGCCTGAGCGAAGGACAACTTGCATTAGTCAAAAGTTTCTCCTTGTCCTGCGAGCCACCGCGCGCAAGTTTCTCCCATCCTGCAAGCTTCTCCTCATTCGGCAAGTTGACGGGACACAACAAAGTAATGCTAGTCCATACTGCCTCCTCTCCGGTTAATATGGCTTAATTTCAAATGAGATAAATACACTGTCTGTCACTGTATATTTGTAAAAATACGGTCAGTGGACTTCATGATATGCTCATTGTGCTCAATATATACATTTTCCGGTGTTTATACGGTCACTAGCTCACCTTGGCTGAGTATGTGTGTGCATGCACGTGTTGGTTGAGCACTTGAGCGTGACAGTGTGTGTTCCGTCGTGTGCTCAGACATGCATGCATTAGGGCGTCATGCGTGTTATTGGGTCCATGTGTACGTGTGAATGTTGCATACACGTAGGGGGAGTATGTGTAGGGGCCACCAAAGGAGCCGTCAAATCACACAGTAGGTTAGTCGGAAGAAGCAACCATCATTTCACTCTTCAATGACACGTACGCAATATAAAATGGTTGATATGGAGAGAAAAGAAAACCACTATATATACACTAGTAGGAGCCTAAGCTACAAGCCTGCTTGCTTGGGTTGCTCTCTTCACAAGCATAGAACAACGGTGGCCACACCGCTGGTCACATATCTGGCCTGATCCCGCAGCTGGGGGAAGGGAACAATGTTTTGCGTAGACGTAGTCGACATCGGCGAGGGAGAAAATCCACAGTCAGTGCGTCCCAATTGGGGGTCACCGCGGTATGGGCCCGATGCCGCGTCCCAACCGCCCTTCTAGCTACAGCCCCCGACGTCCCAGGTAGTCCATCTTCCTTTTGGAGCCGGCTTGCTCCAGTGCCGCAGCTCCCCACATAGCTCCATCTCCATGTCGATCTTTCTCTACTTCTACCAGCTTCTACTTGTGATGAGTTTATGTCTCATGAACTAGTGCCAGTACTATTATTCTAATCACACTTCTTCAATATCTTTGCCATCAGGGATGCTCAGCTCGATTTTAGTGGAACTGCACAAAAGCATCGTATGATCCGAGGGTGCCAGCCGTCTTTCCTTCGACAGGTTCTACCTGGCCAGGAAATTAAATCCTGTTTAGGGTTTAGGGTTTAAGTCATAGTGACCCCGTCAGTAGTTTTTCTTTCGTACATGCTCTCACAACTTTTGTCTTTAGTTGTGAAGTAAATATTGGCTATGATCTGTGAATCACTGAGAGGCATCAGCATGCGTGTTAGTTTTCCTTTGTATTTTATGGAATATTGTAACGGGGCAACCTTGGAGTAGGAATGAAAATGGAGTGGAAAGTTTCCGTTTTTTCGGAGAAAAAATGGAAACGGAGAGAAACCAACGTTTCTTTTTGTTGGATCGCGCCATCGAGCAAAACCAATGTTTAAATCACGTCTATCGCATTCGTGTCTCACCCTCCTCCACGGCTCGACCCCACACGGTCGCTCGGCATGCCACTCACCGCAAACCGAGTATACGGTAACTTTCCCGCCTACTTGTCGATGGATCGTGCCATGCAGTACTAGTACTACTGGAAGAGATTGACGACTTGGGGAGGACAGCTAGCTGTAGCAAGCACTCCCAAGAACTTTTTACATGCATGTTGTGGCCGGCTAATGCGACCTTTGAACGCGGAGCAGTCGCATGCACAAGGAAGCGGCGCTGGCCACACTTCTCGGCCGGTGCGCCGCTTCAATGCCGGCGCCAGTGAGAGGTCGCGTCCGCTCTGGCCAAGCATGAATGCGGCGCTGACCGTTTCGGGCGGTAAGCACGCGCGGGTGATGAAGAGGGTTCGGGTTGGTCAGGAGCGGCTGTGGCAGCGATCCGGACACCCCCAAATAAGAGATGTTGTACGTTAATATTGTCGCGTATATAATTAACAACGTAAATAATGTGCCAGTTGGACAAATATGATTGGAGATGGAGATGGAAATGGAATTTTACGTAAACATGGATATGCATGTCTATGTCTATATGTGTGTGCGCGATGACTCTCGCGACCTGGAAGCGGGGGTGTGTTTTTGATCGAGTTTTCTTTCTTGGTACGTTAAAAAATTGTTGGCCAGTTTTTGTTTCTTTTTTCCGGGAACGCACATATTCTATTTAAAACCACTGCTATGGAGAGATGGTTTTACTCCATTATAGCCTCTTGTTTGATAGAGTTTCTCGCGTCTCGCTCTCTCTCACCCTCTCCGTATCAAAACAAGATGACAGTGTCCACACTATCTCTCTCCTCACCAGTGGTCGCAGATCCGGCCGAATCCCGTCCGCTGCGGGAGGTGAGGAAGTGCAGCGTTGACGTTGTCGCCGTCGGCGATGGAGGAAGCCGATGCACACCGTCATCTCGGAGCCGGCGCTGGCATGGACGAAGGTCCTCCGCGCCCTTGTTCACTGCCGTCGTGTGGGGCTGTGGGCAGATCCCGCCCGGCCACCTAAGCGACATCTCGCCCACCTGAGGTATAACTTGTTTGTACTGGTCCAGCTCCCTAGGTCGCTGCATGCGGGTTTTCTTCTATGCGACTACTCCCCAGCTCCCCATGTATAGTAGCTAGGGTTCGTCGGCTGGTCCAACATCACCTACTATTATAGAGGAAATGCCACTCAAAAAGTTGTCCTAATTTATGCCTCGATGGAGGTATACATTTTGTTTCGACAAAAAGTACATGGTGGTTGTGCGGTCATTGTCCATATTCTTCTATTGCTGCTGCTAATCTAATACTATCACTGGTTAAATGAAGAAAAGTTTTTTTCTCGGGTATCCTGGTTTAGTTCCCATCAAGATAATCATGATGCTTCTGTTTGTTGGTGTACTTTTCATAATTCTTATTGACAATTGAGATGTCGTTGTTAATCTTGCAAAACAAAGTAACAACGCTATATCCCTTTTTTATATTTTTGGAAACAGCGATGCGTATCTCCATACCCGGGCATGTCTTCCTCAATTTTAGTGGAACTGCACAAAATTGGATGGCCATTGTTGTTCCGCCTCACTGTCCTCTGCCACGTGGTTCTTCCTTCCTCGAGCTTGACTACTAAGAAGAAACAGACCACATTGAGGATCTGTCGAACTTCATAGGTGCCTCACCCAAACTTGATGCCAAATGGATGATGCATCACCACGATGACCTATCGATGCTCATGGTTGCACCTCATGGTTGCGTCGGCTGGTGAAGCTAATCGATTTTCAATGAAAAACAAGCTGTCTTCCATCAGTGCTCTTTGCTTGTTACCCACAAAGATGATATCCTTTGTCAGTTCACCTTGGTTGCGTTGGAGACGCAGTCGTCTTTCACGTTGGTGCAATTTTGTCACACAATTGGCTATTAACCAAATGTTTCCTCGAAGAAGGATCGACGTTGGTACTAAGAGCATATGTTTTGTATTGATTTCTAAGCCTTCTCACAACTTTGTCTCCAGCTCCCCTGTAATTTTATTTGTCCAGCTATTAACTTTGATTAAAAAAATGGTGTGGACTAAAAACCTGTATGGACGTAGTAGCCCTCCATTTTTATTTACTCCGCATATTAGATTTGACTGAAGTCAAACTTTGTAAAGTTTGACCAAGTTTAGGCCAAACACAACAAACCATAATTATTAGAGAGGGCAAACTGTACATACTCTCAAACCTTTCCGATAATTGAAATTAAAATCCTTTATTTGTAGACACTCTCACACGTTTCCGATTATTAGGGAGGGTAGTGTACCACACGTTAAGGATAGGAAGTGCGACCAGGACGCGTGGATCGTTAGTTCATCAGAAGTACTCCCTCCGTTCCTAAATATTTGTCTTTCAAGTGGTTTGCAATGGACTACCACATACGGATGTGTATAGACATTTTTTACAGTGTATATTCACTCATTTTGCTCCGTATGTAGTCATTTGTTGAAATCTATAGAAAGACAAATATTTAGGAATAGAGGGAGTAGTAGTTTTCTTCACTGGTACGTTAAATAAAGAGTTTCATTTTGTACTTACACAATTTAAAACGATTGTTATGGAGAGAATAAGAAAACCACTCCACTATATATTAGTCGTATACATGAGTACTATATGGACGCAGCTTCATTGACTTTAGTGCACCTGCCTTTGGGTTTATGACAGGTGGGCCCAAAATGTGGCTGGCCCACATGTCATACAGCCAAAAGCAGGTGTAGTTAAGGCACCGGAGCTCAGTCCGTACTACAGTATATATGTAAGCTAGAGCCTCAGCGCTTGTTCGCTAGGGTTTGCACTCTCCACACTCTCGCCGCCTACATATATATATATATATATATATATATATATATATATATATATATATATATATATATATATACACGCTGGAGGCTCAGCGTTCCTTTGCTAGGGTTTGCTATATTCACTGTCTCTCACCCTCTTCACCAGATCTAAACAAGACTGCATTGTGGCCTCTGTCTCTCTCACCCCCCTCACAGACAGCTGGCGAAGGAGGCGTCCGGATCCCGTCGCACCGGGAAGGGGAGGAGGTGCAGCATTCACTCTATCGCCTTCAGTGAGGGAGGCAATCCGCTACTGGATGCGCTTTTCTCTTTCACCCAGCACCTGTGCAGGAGGGCCACCGACCCCTTCTTCCTCGCTGCCGTACGTAGTGTGGGCAGATCCGACCTCCCGCCGCACTCCTTGCCACATCCTAACGACCCTAAGGTATAAGTTTCTTTGAAACCGTCATTGGTCTAGCTGCATGCTGATCTTTTTTGATTCTGTAGTCGAATCTAGGTCTTGGTTCAAAGAGGAAAGAAGGGTGCGGTGGGTTGGAGCATGAATCTAGAACGTGGTTCAATGAGTAAAGGAGGGAGGGAAAGTAGTATAGACTAGCTATCCAACCGCTTTGTTGGTCGAAAAGGGAAAAAGGGGGTAACCCAGTACACACATCTGTAAGGAACCCAACTCTTTGTTGAAAAGGGAAAGAAACTGGGGGGTCGGGTAGTTTGTGCAGGACTAGATTTGCTTCCCTCACATCGGAAAAAGTTTCAAAGAGAACAAATATGGGACCAACGTAGATATGCTGCTTGGCTACATACTCTGCATCACCCACTTATACGTGTGGACGCACATGGTGCTGGCATGTCCCATGTCCCATCCACATGATCGTGCAGTGTGTTTTGAGATGTTGTGCTACTTATATTGGTACTGTTTTAAATAAATGTTGAATTGAAGCTATTGTATTTTAAGCAATGCCACTCTCAGAATTAACTACTGAACTATTTTAGGAGAATTTCTCTGTTAATATGAATCAATGCAACCGTTTTACAAATGCTACTGTCCTATACTTTGTTTTCCATCAAGATAAGGTAGTTGCTTCTTTTTGTGGCTGCATGTTTCATCCTCCTTTATTGGCAGTAATTGTTTCCTTTTTTCCTCTGTTAAATCAAGGATATCTATTCAACTTGTTGCTATAGCAAAATTAAATGTCTCATCGGCGAATTTACTTGATTTCAGAGTAACTGCACAAAACGAGATTGGATTTCCTATTCGTGTTGGCAGATTCATCCATGATCTTGTGTGCGTCATGACAAGTTGGTACTTGCCTTCATCCACATGATAGTGCAGTGTGTTTTGAGATGTTGTGCTACTTGTATTGGTACTGTTTTAAATAAATGTTGAATTAAAGCTATTGTATTGCTGTCTTTTTCCATTAAGTAGTGAACAAAAATGGGACCAACCCAGACATTATGCTTGTTGCTTTGTTACAACAAACTCTGCATCACCTCCTTTATAAGTAGATGGAAGTCCATGTTGTTTTTGCGCCCACTCTCCCCTGGAACTGTTTATGTTTTTTGTTAATCTAATGCCGCTGGTAAAAGTAAGCAATGCCACTCTCAGAATTAACTATTGAATCTTACTTCAAAACTACAACCTTGTTAGGGATTGGCGGGATTACCATTTTTTGGCCGCATGTTTCATCCTCCTTTATTGGCCAGTAATTGCTTCCTTTTTTGCCTCTGTTAAAACAGGGATATCTATTCAACTTGTTGCTATTGCGACATTTTGCTTTGCTTAATTTTGGTGGAACTGCACAAAATGAGACCGGATTTCCATATATGTGTTGAGATCTCTTTTAGATCCACCTCAGGCGTTGTTTCAAATATTGGTCTTGAAAGGTCGGTACCTACTTTCCTCAAAATTAACTACTGAATCTTAGTTCAAAACTGCAACACTTGTTAGGGATCGGCGGGAGTACCATTTCTGTTAGGGATCGGCCGGAGTACATGTTTAAGAAATGTATTGTTCATATAATATCTCTGTTATTATATATCAGTTACAGTGTTTTACAAATGGTACTATCCTGCTTTGTAGTTCTTTCTACATGTTTAACCAAGGTATTGTTAAGATAATGTCTCTGTTAAAAGGAATCAGTCGCATTGTTTTAGGAATGATACTTTTCTGCTTTGTCGTTCTTTATACATGTTGAAACAAGGCATTGTTAAGATAATGTCTCAGTTAATATGAATGAATTATACTGATTGAGAATTGCTACTCTCCTGCTTTGTTTCCCATTAAGATAAGGTAGATCAGTAAATGTTTTTCTTTTGGGAGTACAAGTCATCAACCATTATTTCTCAGTAATTGTTTCCCTTATACCTTTTGTTGCTTACAGGGATATCAAAATTAAAGCTCGGTTTTATTCCGACTTTGATTCTAGTTGAACTGCACAAAAGGAGCCAATGTGTCCAAGGCAAACTGCTGCATTAGTAGGTCCAGTTGGTCTTACCACTTCGCAGAAAGATGCTACATTACACAAGGAATGATCGAGAAGCTTTACAGAGTATTAGTAGACGCTGGTGACATGACTAGTCTGCAGAGAGCACATAGGAAACTCTACAACATGTGGAGTGCACTGGGCAAAAAGTGCCCAAACAAGTACAGGAAGCCAGGACAGGACTCCAAATCTATCAATGTCATTCTAAGCTACAATGATGGGGCATCTAGGTATGGTAATCTATTTACCGTACTTTCAGTTTGTTAGTCCATCGATTGGTGGGTTGACACTGGGGCCAATATTCATGTGTGTGTTGTTGTGTCTTTGTTTTCTTGCAGCATATAAATACGATATCCACAGGGATGCTCAGCTTGATTTTAGTGGAACTGCACAAAATATCCAGATGGTTTGTGTGCTCCATAATACTTCATCATGCCCAATACATTGAATGGTTATCTAATTATTCGTCGTCACCTTGAGCCACCAGACTATATGTTTGAATGGTGCTGCCAGCGTCGGCCATTAAGAAGGGTAAGAAGAAAGACAAAAAGAGAGATGGCTGCTTTGCTTGTGGTTCGGAGGAACACTGGGCAAACAAGTGCCCAAACAAGTACCAAGAAGCCAGGACAGGACTCCAAGTCTGTCAATATCACTCTAAGCAACAATGATGGGGCATCTGGGTATGGTAATCTGTTTACCGTACTTTCAGTTTGTTAGTCCACCGATTGGTGGGTTGACACTGGGGCCAATATTCATGTGTGTGCTGATGTGTCTTTGTTTTCTGGCAGCATATAAATACGAAATCCACAGGGATGCTCAGCTTGATTTTAGTGGAACAACACAAAATGTTCAGATGGTTCATGTCCTCCATAATAATACTTCATCATGCACAATACATCGAATGGTTCTCTAATCATTCGTCGTCACCTTGAGCCACCTGACTATCAGATGACAAACTGATGACAAACCCTGCCCGTTCCACAATCATAGGCATTACATATTTTGAATGGGAAAAGCTTGTCAAAGTTGACATTAGTTTAATATATTGGAATTGGAAAACCTTGCCAATTTTTTACTGACTGATGTTAGCCAGAAGACATGCATTTGATATTTTTGAGTGGACGCCCTTTTCTGTGAGCAACGTCGATCGTTTTTTTCTATTCATGTCTTCAGTTCAGAAGTAAATATTTACTCTGCTGAGATGCATAGTCACATGAATGTTGACTTATGTAAGATATCTTAAGAGTTTGTTCTGAATATTGTCTATGTAATGCCAGGACTTGTGTTTGATTGCAAAGTTGAGCTTGGAATGTTGTGGCATGCGGCATCACGAGCTGTTCACCGTGCCTCCTGAGAATAATGCTTCGTATTGTTTTGCATGTCAATCTAATGCCAGTGATTTGCTTGTTAGGAAGATCATCCTCTTCTGTTGTTTCCGTGCTTAAGAAGTTCATCGTCTTATGTTTCATTCATAGCCTATACGACAAGTCGAGTAGGTTAGACGTGAAACCATATGATCTTCCAACCAACTCATCATCTTAGGCCGTGATTGGATCGTCGTTTTCCAACCAAAACCGCTTGTAAAACTGACACTTGTAAATAAAAGCAAATGGTCTCGGGCGAAGCGCTTGGTTGGTCGATTTCGACTAGTAAAATACACACCGGTCTCTCAAATTACACGCGTAACCCGCCGGTTTTACTTACAAACCTCGGGCCCTCGGTTTCATTACGCCTGTATTTTATGCATTGTTTCTGTTGACGAGTAAATTACACTTGTATCTTAATACAGTTGTGAAATAAACCAGAGCTCCCAAGCGCGGCCTTACCGTTTCATGCCGTCTCAGTCTCTCGAAGGTGCTCATAGGTGTCCGATGATCTTGGCTTCCTGAATGAGCAGCGGGCGCTGTATCAGACCATCTGTAGGGCCCGTGAGGCCCTCTCCATCGTCCTTCGAGTTGTTGCGCTCGTCGTGGCGCCGAGCATTGTTAACATGGTCAATGAACATGAGGATTCAGGAGACGACTTTATTTTGACTGGTTGACAGTAGGGACCCACTAGGGCCATAGCCGTATGTACGCAAGTGCCTCCTTATTATGTACAACTATTTTTTTTGCTTCCTCCTGGTTTCCTGACATCACGATCCCACACCATTGTCAACCTATGTAGTCAATGAACGAGAGAATTGCACAAGGGGCGCCCGACAGTTGGGACCAAGCAGCTCGAGCAGTATTTGTGTTTTTGAGGCGTGACCACTGCAGAGTTTTTCTTGGCGATGTTTTCGTTGTTGTTCAAAGGAGAACAGGGTATTAACTGGGCGGGTTGTGGCACGTCTAGCCCAGGACAGATATCCAGCCCAGATATTAATATTTTTCGAGATGAAAATGGCTAGCCTAGCTATACATTTTTTGAGGAATACCCAAGCAAGGTCAACTTGTTATTCTCCGCCCTGCTAGGCTGCAAATCTTTCCTAGGAGGGATGCATTAGGCTTAACAGGAAAATGGGCTTTAAAAATAATAAATGGGATGTAATTATAAAAACTAGGCAGTAACTATAAAAAATGCACCAAGCACGGAATTAGTGTATAAAATATTATTTATGGATTTTGAAAATCTTAATTTTTAATTGTTGCGCGCGCAATGTTTCGTTATATTTTTACGTAGTACAAATTTATATTTAATCTGACTAGAAATTTCGGGATAAAAATATTTCAGATCCCATCAAAATGTGGGAAATTTTATTGAATTCTTTCTTGAACGGTTGGTTGAAATTATTAATTGTTGTTCTAACTAGAAAATGGGATGTACTTCTAACAAACAGTAAATGGGATGTACTAAATTCCATTAGAATTCAAAAATGGGTTGTACATTCTTACAAATCGCAAATGGGCTATAAGTTCTCTCCCACACACTTGTGGGCCTACTAAGTTGACGTGTCCCCTCAAAAAAGAAGTTGACACGTATGCAAGGCTTTGTCAACTTATTATAGTCAACACACGGTTCTAGCAGCAGTGACCGTTGGATGTCCATCCAACGGATGCTATGCTTCTTCTTCAATCTCGGATATTCTAGCTTCACCCGCCCAAAAAATGATTCCTCCCCCTGACATCTGGGGCGCACCGTTTCGGAAGCTGACATGTGGGCCTACTGAGTTGATGCGTACCAAGGGCTTTGTCAACTTAGTAAATATGAACCATTCTAGCTACAGTGACCGTACGATGTCCATCCAACGGCCATAGTGCTTCTTCAACCTCTGGTCTTCTTGCTCTAGCCGCCCAAAGCAGTGCCGGTCGTGCCGCATGCTCCTGCATTCCATGGCCGGCTGTAATGCCACGGAGGCCTCACCTCCCCCTACTACTCCCACCGCTGGCCAGGCCATCCCTCTACTCCCCCACACCCCCTGTTATTCCTCGGCGACGGTAGCCTCACACCGCAGCCGAACCAGTGAACCCTCGTACTCCTCTCCACGCGGGCTTCCACTATCGCGTCTTCCCCGGCCCCCCGTCATCCCCTTCCTAGGCCTCGCCGTCGTCCACCGCCCTGGTGCTCTCGGTGCAGCATGGTCAACATGGTCAAGGAACGACTTCCATCGGACGTGGACTGTACGTGGAGAGGCTGACAGCTGGGTCCACGACGGCAGCAAGGAAGTGCCTCCTTATTACGCGGAAAATAATGATTCCTCCACTTGACTGCAGGGACCCACCGGACGGGCCACCGTATTTCACGAAAAAAAAACATTTGCCCCCTAACTGCTAGGAACCACCGGATCAGCCACCGTATTGCGTGAAAAAATGTTCCCCCCGCTATCACCTCGGACCCACCGGAAGTGCCTCCTTATTGCGCATAAAAAATGAATACTCCCCCTCCTATTTGGGACCCATCTTGGTGGGAGGCTGACTTGTGGGCCTACTAAGTTGACGGGGATGGAGTGCTTTGTCAACTTAGTCAATATGAATGATTCTAGATCCAGTTACCGTACGATGTCCATCCAACGGCCGTAATGCTTATTCAACCTCTCGTCTTGTTGCTCCAGCCGCCCAAAGCAGCGCCGGGCGTGACGCATGCTCCTGCCTCCGGTGGCCGGCTGTGCTGCCGCGGAGGCCTCACCGCCCCCCTACTATTCCCACCGCTGGCCAGGCCCTGCGGCGACAGCAGCCTCACACCGCAGCCGAACAATTGAACCCTCATACTCCTCTCCGCGCGGGCTTCCACTGTCGCGTCTTCCCCGGCTACGCGTCGTCCCCTTCCTAGGCCTCGCCGTCGTCCATCGCCCTGGTGCTCTCGGCACGGCATGGTCAACGTAGTCAAGGAACGGCTTCCGTCGGACGTGGACTATACGTGGAGAGGCTGACAGCTGGGTCCCCGGCCGCAGCAAGGAAGTGCCTCCTTATTACGCGCAAAATAATTATTCCTCCACCTGACAGCGGGGACCCACCGGACTGGCCACCGTATTTCGCGAAAAAAACGTTTCCCCCTGACTGCTGGGACCCACCAGCTCCATCTTCGCACGCATGGAAGTGCGTCTGGACAAAAAAAATGATTCGCCCCCCTGACTGCTGGGACCCACCAGCTACATCTTCACACGCAAGGAAGTGCCTGACAGCCGGGACCCACCTGGTCGAAGCGTACGTAGCGTTGTCATTCTGGTCGCGAACGTGTACGAACATATTGGTCGATGTAGAGGCGCGCACGTAGCATGTACCCGTACGTACAACGGCCAGTGTGCAAAAAAGAAAATACGGCCACGTACGTACATACGGGCAGGGTCTCAAACGCCTACTCGCGCATACGTACGGCCAGGGCTCGTGTACATGGCTGGGTCGGAACGGAGAAACAACATCGTCGTCGTCATGCCCTCCACGGGGTCCTGTTCATCCAACCCCAACCGGCTCGAACGATCGGGATCCTGTTCTCCACCCCTACCGTCATCCAAACCACCCAGCAACGCTCACTATTCATCCAGAGGCATCGCCACGGGGTCCTGTTCATCCACCCCCACCGGGAACTATTCATCCAAACACCCCCAACAACTTTCACTGTTCATCCACAGGCAGCATCGATCAGCTTCAGTTAGCAGCAGTAGCGAAGGAATAGCTCGATCGGGTTCAGTTAACAGCCATCGATCGATCGCTCGGGTTCAGTAACGCGTAGCCTGGAGTGCAATCGCTCAGGTTCAGTTAGAGCCCAACGCCTCGCTCAGGTTCAGTTAGAGCCAACGCCTCGCACCCACGCGCGTGCATGTACGAGAAAAACGCGCATCGCTCGGCCCAGACCACCCACCGTAACCGGGAACACCCCAATATTTTCCTCGCCCCCGCTTCTACCACGGTTTTTTCTATCTTGGACGGCCCAAAGAATGTCATGCAGCTGTGTCTCCGGCCCGCCCAGGATGAAAAGCCCATTTTCTGTCATGATTTTTTGTCATAGAAGTAGGACCCCACCACATCTATGATGATACCGGGTTTTGTCACAATTATCATCATAGAAGTGTCATAAGTATGACAGAAAAGATTTTCGTTCGGCCCAAAATGTCACAGATGTGTCTTTTTAGTGGCACTGTTGATTGCCGGCAAAATGTTGAGATACTTGGTTTTTAAATTCTAGTAAATCCAAAAATTGGTCTAGAATCCATGAACCTTGGCACGGTATCATGGAGCGGCATCAACATGTCGTGGTAAAAAATTTGTCCCATTTTGGGGCAGATTTGGGTATAAGCTTCTCACAAACCATAGCTTCTCACAACAAGGCTGGTGGTTTCGGTAGGGAACGTGCCACCTTTGGGGATGAAACGATATCCGTTGCCTCTTATTGCTTTCCAAAAAATTCTAGTGTCAACATAGAACAACAGGAGTGTTGTGTTATGTTTTAGAATTTTTCAGGGCTCGTTTGGACTTTTTATACATTAACTGGGTTTTCTAGGCATTTTATGTGCATAATTCAACTTTGAAATACATGCACATGCCCAAGCGCATATAAATTGGTTGAAAAAACAAATATGTGTCCTCGGGTGCATGCTTAATTAGGTCCCATGCAAGAAATGGGAATGAATTTCAAACATCAGGGCAATGTTGATTGCTGGCAAAACGTTGAGATACCTGGTTCTTAAATTAGAGTAAATACAAAACTCATCTAAAATTCATGAAAGTTGGCATGGTATCATGGAGGGGCATCAACATGTCATGGTAAATTTTTTGTCCCATTTGGGGAAGGTTTCGGTATAAGCTTCTCACAAACCAGAGCTTCTCACAACAAGCATGGTGATTTCGGTAGGGAACGTGCAACCTTTGGGGACGAAACGATATCCGTTGCCTCTTATTGCTTTCAAAAATTTTCTAGTGTCAACATAGAACAACATGAGTGCTGTGTTAAGTTTTGGAATTTTGGGGGCTCATTTGGACATTCTTATACTTAACTGGGTTTTCTAGGCATTTTATGTGCATAATTCATATTTGAAATACATGCACATGCTCGAGTGCATATAAGTTGGTTGAAAAATCAAATATGTATCCTTGGGTGCATGCTTAATTAGGTCACATGCAAGAAATGGAAATAAACTTCAAACACCAGGGCACTGTTGATTGCCCGCAAAACGTTGAGATACCTGGTTTTTAATTTCTAGTAAATCCAAAAATCGTTTGAAATTCATGAAACTTGGCATGGTGTCATGGAGCGGCATCAACATGTCGTGGTAAATGTTTTGTCCCATTTGGGGCAGGTTTGGGTATAACCTTCTCACAGACCAGAGCTTCTCACAACAAGCCTAGTGGTTTCAGTAGGGAACGTGCCACCTTTGGGGACGAAACGATATCCGTTGCCTCTTATTGCTTTCAAAAAAATTCTAGTGTCAACATAGAACAACAGGAGTGTTGTGTTAAGTTTTGCAATTTTTCGGGGCTCGTTTGGACATTTTTATACATTAACTGGGTTTCTAGGCATTTTATGTGCCTAATTCAAATTTGAAATACATGCACATGCTCCAGTGCACATAAATTGGTTGAAAAATCAAATATGTGTCCTTGGGTGCATGCTTAATTAGGTCTCATGCAAGAAATGGGAATGAATTTCAAACACCAGGGCACTGTTGATTGCTGGAAAAATGTTGAGATACCTGGTTTTTAAATTCTGGTAAATCCTAAACTCGTCTGAAATTCATGAAACTTGGCATGGTATCATGGAGCGGCATCAACATGCCGTGGTAAATTTTTTATCCCATTTGAGGCAGGTTTGGGTATAAGCTTCTCACAAACCAGAGCTTCTAAGAACAAGCCTGTTGGTTTCAGTAGGGAACGTGCCACCTTTGGGGACGAAACGATATTAATTGCCTCTTATTGCTTTCAAAAAATTTCTAGTGTCAACATAGAACAACAAGAGTGTTGTGTTAATTTTTGTAATTTTTCGGGGCTTGTTTGGACATTTTTATACATTAACTGGGTTTTCTAGGCATTTTATGTGCGTAATTCAAATTTGAAATACATGCACATGCTGCAGTGCATATAAATTGGTTGAAAAACCAAATATGTGTCTTTGGGTGTATGCTTAGGTCCCATGCAAGAAATGGGAATGAATTTCAAACACCAGGGCACTGTTGATTGCCGAAAAAACTTTGAGATACCTAGTTATTAAATTTTAGTAAATCCAAAACTCGTCTGAAATTCATGAAACTTGGCATGATATCATGGAGCAGCATCAACATGTCGTGGTAACATTTTTGTCCCATTTGGGGCAGGTTTGGGTATAAGCTTCTAACAAACCAGAGCTTCTCACAACAAGCCTAGTGGTTTCGGTAGGGAACGTGCCACCTTTGGGGACGAAACGATACCCGTTGCCTCTTATTGCTTTCAAAAAAATTCTAGTTACAACATAGAACAACAGGAGTGTTGTGTTAAGTTTTGGAATTTTTCGGGGCTCGTTTGGACATTTTTGTACATTAACTGGGTTTCTAGGCATTTTATGTGCATAATTCAAATTTGAAATACATGCACATACACCAGTGCATATAAATTGGTTGAAAAATCAAATATGTGTCCTTGGGTGCATGCTTAATTAGGTCCCATGCAAGAAATGGGAATGAATTTCAAACACCAGGGCACTGTTGATTGCCGGCAAAATGTTGAGATAACTGGTTTTTAAATTCTAGTAAATCCTAAACTCGTTTGAAATTCATGAAACTTGGGATGGTATCATGGAGCGGCATCAACATGCCGTGGTTAATATTTTGTCCCATTTGGGGCAGGTTTGGGTATAAGCTTTTCACAAACCAGAGCTTCTAACAACAAGCCTGTTGGTTTCAGTAGGGAACGTGCCACGTTTGGGGACGAAACGATATTCATTTCCTCTTATTGCTTTCGAAAAATTTCTAGTGTCAACATAGAACAACAAGAGTGCTGTGTTAATTTTTGTAATTTTTTGGGGCTTGTTTGGACATTTTTATACATTAACTGGGTTTTCTAAGCATTTTATGTGCGTAATTCAAATTTGAAATACATGCACATGCTCCAGTGCATATGAATTGGTTGAAAAAACAAATATGTGTTATTGGGTGCATGCTTAGTTCCCATGCAAGAAATGGGAATGAATTTCAAACACGAGGGCACTGTTGATTGCCGGCAAAACGTTGAAATACCTGGTTTTTTAATTCTAGTAAATCCAA
Source organism: Aegilops umbellulata (assembly GCA_032464435.1). Lineage (NCBI taxonomy): Eukaryota > Viridiplantae > Streptophyta > Magnoliopsida > Poales > Poaceae > Aegilops > Aegilops umbellulata. The sequence goes on along the minus strand of CP136056.1, from coordinate 227,248,741 downwards.
AACTCGTCCGGTGCGTAGGATCACCGGGCAGCGTGCGAGTTGTTCCATGCAGGATTTGTGCATCTCTTCAACGAAAAGAGTTCAGTTAAGCTGTAAAGCGGCAGAAAAGAAACCAAGAAATATACATGCTGCCACTTGCCCCGTGTGCCCTGCGAGCAGGCGTGAGATGATGACACGCATGCGAGCAGTCCGGCGTGCAGGCATACCTGGTGGCGTGCATGCAGGTGTGCATATTGACAGGAGGCGTGCGAGTAGCTGTGTGAAATGATGGTAGGAAGGGCACAAATCTACCGCGCAGGCTCACCGGGAGGCAAGAATGCTTTTGAACGCAGCCGGCCTCGCTCCCACTGGTTTCGTATTAATTGCACGCCAGAGCCGCCGGCTATAATAGGCGGCCGCACCACTGGTCCACAGTGGTCACCAATTTCTGGACTCTGGAGTGTGTGACGATGCCGCTTAAGTGCACCATCGGGGGGAGTGGCGACGCGGGGGCTGATGAAGCACCCGTGCAACACGTGAAGCTAGGCATAGAGGTTTCCGTCGTCGCCGACGAGGTCTCGCGTGGCCAGAGCCAGAAGTCAACAGCAACTCCGGCAACGATTGCGACTCCGATGGAAAACAGGTTTGTCATCTATATACCCATCTATATACCCAATGTTATCCGTATAGAGTTAGTGATTAATTGTTTGTTCTGTACAAATGATTTTTGCTAATAATCCGACTAGGGTTAGCTTGCGTGCTAATATTTCGTGGCTAGTGTCGGTGTGGAACGACACCTATGGGATCACAAGAATCCCTACTACGGTTGCCGGGGCACAGGGTTGCGAGGAAAGCAGGGCTAGTAGACAGCACAAGGATCGTTTACGCAGGTTCGGGCTGCGAGAATGCATAAAACCCTAGTCCTGCTTTGGTGGGTGTATTTTTGAGAGTTCTTGAGCTCTCGAACTAGCTATGGTCAGTGTGTGGTTCCAAAGAGCCGAACCCCTCTCCAGTATGCCATGGGCCTCCTTTTATAGTTGAAAGGGGCTGCCACAGTGACACATAGGAGGTGGAAAGGCATACAGTGCCCTGAGCTTATCGCTCGTATTACAGGACAAGACGCATTTAATGCGTAGCTTAGGTGTCCCCTTGCTTTATTGGGGACGGGGGCGAGGCCCATCCCATTCGTTGCCGCTCCTCCTCGCCTTGACACACGCCTTGGCCAGTGAGGTGCGTGGTGCCATGTAGGCAGCCAGGCAGCTGAGGTGGCGCGGTGGCGGAGCCTTCACGAAGATCTGCATGTCGCCACATAGGCGCTCGATGAGTTGGCCTAGGAGCTGCATGTTGCCATGCAGGTGCGTGCCCAGCTGGTTGGGCTGGCAGCTGCATGTGAATGGTGATGGAAGCTTGTCCGGCGCGGGTTTGGCGGTGGCCCCGCTGGCGTCCTTGGCGAGGGCCTTGCCGGGTGGCCCGGAAAGGGTCTTGCCGTGGCGTGCTGTCGTCCCCGGCAAGGACCTTGCCGGGGGTCTGGTGGCCTTCCTCGGCAGGGATCTTGCCGAGAATCATCGTCTTCTAATCCTCATCTGATATTGAATGTTTCTTCAAAAAGATCTGCATGCCACCACAGAGGTGCCTTCCCGAGCCCTGGCCCCACATTGATGATGGCGCTGGGGGCCGTGGGCTCAAGGGTGGCTCGCTCTGTTGGTGTGGGGCGAGCTGTCCCGGCAAGGGTCTTGCCGGGGCCGCTGAGGCCGCCTGGCAAGGGTCTTGTCGGGGGAACCTGCTTCGTCCCTCTACTCTTTGTGGCCTAGGCCTTGGCGTTGCTTTGATTGTCTTAGGCTTCGGTCTTACCTTGGCTCACCTCCCCTGTTCTGCTTGGTGTGGCCGTGGGCGCGGCTCTGACTGTCCGTGAACAGGTAAAGGGGTACAAATGCGTGCCCCTATTTTTGTACACCGACAGGAGCCCCCGGGCCTGGGCCACACATAAGCGCGGCACGTTGTTGGGCCAGGCCCAAAACGGTGCGCCGGCAGGTGGGCGGTTTTTACAAATATGTGTCCTTGGATGCATGTTTAATTAGGTCCCATGCAATAAATGGGAATGAATTTCAAACACCAGGGCACTGTTGATTGTCGGCAAAATGTTGAGATACCTGGTTTTTAAATTCAAGTAAATCCTAAACTCGTCTGAAATTCATGAAACTTGGCATGGTATCATGGAGCAGCATCAAGATGCCGTGGTAAATTTTTTTGTCCCATTTGGGGCAGGTTTCGGTATAAGCTTCTCACAAACCAGAGCTTCTAACAACAAGCCTGTGGGTTTCAGTAGGGAACGTGCCACCTTTGGGGACGAAACGATATTCGTTGCCTCTTATTGCTTTCAAAATATTTCTAGTGTCAACATAGAATAACAAGAGTGTTGTGTTAAGTTTTGTAATTTTTCGGGGCTTGTTTGCACATTTTTACACATTAACTGGGTTTTCTAGGTATTTTATGTGCGTAATTCAAATTTGAAATACATGCACATGCTCTAGTTGTGACGCCCCCGATTCAGGCATACGCTAATCATGCACGCACATGTGTACGATCTAGATCAGGGACTCACGGGAAGATATCACAACACAACTCTAAAAACATAAATAAGTCATACAAGCATCATAATACAAGCCAGGGGCCTCGAGGGCTCGAATACAAGTGCTCAATCATAGACGAGTCAGCGGAAGCAACAATATCTGAGTACAGACATAAGTTAAACAAGTTGCCATAAGATGGCTAGCACAAACTGGGATACAGATCGAAAGAGGCGCAGGCCTCCTGCCTAGGATTCTCCTAACTACTCCTGATCATCGTCAGCGGGCTGCACATAGTAGTAGGCACCTCCGATGTAGTAGGAGTCGTCATCGACGGTGGCGTCTGGCTCCTGGGCTCCAGCATCTGGTTGCGATAACCAGGTAGAAGGGATAGGGGAAAAGAAGGAGAAAGCAACCGTGAGTACTCATCCAAAGTACTCGCAAGCAAGGAACTACACTACATATGCATGGGTATAAGTGTAAAGGTCCATATCGGTGGACTGAACTGCAGAATGCCAGAATAAGAGGGGGATAACTAATCCTGTCGAAGACTACGCTTCTGGCAGCCTCCGTCTTGCAGCATGTAGAAGAGAGTAGACTGAAGTCCTCCAAGTAGCATCGCATAGCATAATCCTACCCGGTGATCCCCTCCTCGTCACCCTGTTAGAGAGCGATCACCGGGTTATATCTGGCACTTGAAGGGTGTGTTTTATTAAATATCCAGTTCTAGTTGTCATAAGGTCAAGGTACAACTCCAAGTCATCCTGTTACCGAAGATCACGGCTATTCGAATAGATAAACTTCCCTGCAGGGGTGCACCACATAACCAACATGCTCAATCGCATTTGGCCGGACACACTTTCCTGGGTCATGCCCAGACTCGGAAGATCAACACATCGTAGCCCCACCTAGGCACAACAAAGAGGTCAGCACGCCGGTCTAAATCCTATGCCGCAGGGGTCTGGGCCCATCGCCCATTGCACACCTGCACACCGTGTTCCAGTCCAATCCGGCGCGTGCCGCTCAGTCGCTGATGTCACGAAGTGCTTCGGCTGATACCACGATGTCGAGTGCCCATAACTGTTCCCGCATAGTTGGTTAGTGCATATAGGCTAGTAGCCAGACTCAGATCAAATACCAACATCTCGTTAAGTGTGTCAAGTATCCGCGAATGCCGACCTGGGCTAGGCCCACCTCTTTGTCGCCCTGTCGCTCCGCCACAAAGTAACAATCAAGGGCCGTCGGGAACCCAGGTCCACCTCTACCGGGATGGAGCCACCTACCCCTTCAGCCCCCATCACCGAACAGTATCACAGGTAATGTAACGGTGTAAACTATATAGTATATGCCCGTGATCACCTCCCGAAGTGATCACCGCCCAGTAGTATAGCATGGCAGACGGACAAGAGTGTAGGGCCACTGATGGAACCTAGCATCCTATACTAAGCAGTAGGATAACATGTAAAGGTAACAACAGTAGTAGCGATGACAGGCTATGCAGCAGTATAGGATTAACTGAAAGCAGTAACATGCTACACTACTCTAATGCAAGCAGTATAGAGAAGAATAGGCGATATCTGGTGATCAAGGGGGGCCTGCCTGGTTGCTCTGGCAAGAAGGACGTGTCTGTCGGATCACGGGTTCCGGCGGACCCTTAAGGTTCGAACTCTGGGGTGCGCGCGGAGATCGTGCCCTCTACCTCTTCGTCTCGAAAGGATCTAACTACTACTAAAGGAATAACACAAGAGACACAGGGTTTATACTGGTTCGGGCCACCGATGCGGTGTAATACCCTACTCCAGTGTGGTGGGTGGATTGCCTGTTGGGCCGATGAGGAAGAACAGTACAAGGAAGAACAGCCTCGCGAGGGTCTGTTCTTGGCTAGGGGATGAACTGTTGGAGGAGTTCGATCGCCCTTCTCTCTCTCTCTCTAGATGCCTCTACTGGTTTCTTGGTACTTGATCCGATTAGGTTAGGTGCCTCTACCCTGGGGGTGGCTAGTCCTATTTATAGGAAAAGGCCCTGGGCCTCTTCCCAAATATTGAGCGGGAAGGGCGCCAACAATTGGCCAATTTGAAGGGGAACATCTGGTACACTTATCCTGACTAAAGTTCGTCTTCGCCTGCCAAAGGCCCTGTGGTGACGCTGTCCTGGGCTCCATGGTGACCTCCTTCCCACCGTCGGACTGGTCTTGGTCTCGTTGCACCGAAATGGGTGCCTTTGCTTGATCCTCTCGCCTGCGCTTGCCCCCTTTGCACCAAAGAGGAAAGGGAGACGCTGCGCGGGCTGGCGCCCGTCTGGCACCCTTGGTCATCATGGCTTGCGTCATGGGCACCTCGTGATGTACCCACCTTGATCTCTCCGCCTCCTCACGAGCCAGCCTAAGGAGGCCGTGCTTGAGGAAGCGTCGTGTCGTCCGCCTCGCGAGGCTTGGCCCCTCGCGAGGGTCTTGAGCCTTGTGTTGATGAAGATGGGCCACGCTGGGCCCCCACTTGAGCCGCGCCGCAGGCCGCAGGCAGGGAAGTCTAGGGACCCCTGTTCCCAGAACGCTGGCAGTAGCCCCCGGGCCCAAGGCGCGCACGGACTTGGCCGTGCTGAGAGGCGGAAGGGCAAGGGCGAAGCGCCGCGGGCCCTAACAGCCTGCGGCCTTGGGCGCCGCGTGGCAGTTGATTGGACGTGGGCGTCTCCGCTTCCCCATGACGCCTTGACGATCGCGCGGATTGGACAAGTCCCTGCATGCAAATCGTGTCATGATTACCTGTGATCGTGGAGGCCGACGGTTGGCCTCCGCCGGCTATAAGTACGGCACTGGGTGTGCCCTTCTAGTCCATCTCTCCTCGCTTCCTCCTCCGCCTCAGTTCTTGCTCTGTCTTGGTGTGATGGCTCCAATTCGCCGGTTCTCTGCAGCGGAGAAGGGAAAGGCTCCTCAAGAGGGACCTGACCCGCTCCCGCCGAAGAAACGGCCTGCCTTGCGCGGCTGAGACGAGGAGAACCGCCTGGTGGTGCTGAGGCCTTGGTACGAGCGGCCTCCGCCGGGATTCCCGCTTCCCTTGTATGCCCATGCCGAGGGCCTTGGAAGAGGAGATGCCGATCCCCTCGTCCAGCGCCGTCGCCGGCGCCGGAGGGTCACGAAGGTGTGGGTCGTTCCTCCTGGAGTCCATGCCGAAGGCTCCTCCCACGAGCTCGTGCTCCATGCCGCCATGCCTCCGCGGACTTGGATTCGCTTTCCTCCCTTCTCCGCCTCCGTCTTCCCGCGGGGAAGACTCCTGGAGCCGTGGCTACAGCACGCCGACTGCAGCACTCCTGCGACTCGCGGCTGGGGCGAAATCGCTCGGTGCTGCAGAACGAGGATTCCCACCGACGAGGGCCGTCTGGACGGCGCGGGAAGCGATGGCGGCCCGGCGCTCGGCGCGGGCCCGACGAGCGTCAGACATGGATGCGACGGTCGGAGGAGAGCGGAGCGGTGGAAGACGGATTCCGGCGCACCCCTACCTGACGCACCAAATGTCGGATCACGGGTTCCGGCAGACCCTTAAGGTTCGAACTCTGTGGTGCGCGCGGAGATCGTGCCCTCTGCCTCTCCGTCTCGAAAGGATCTAACTACTACTAAACGAATAACACAAGAGACACAGGGTTTACACTGGTTCGGGCCACCGATGTGGTGTAATACCCTACTCCAGTGTGGTGGGTGGATTGCTCTTGGGCCGATGAGGAAGAACAGTACAAGGAAGAACAACCTCGCGAGGGTCTGTTCTTGGCAAGGGGATGAACTGTTGGAGGAGTTCGATCGCCCTTCTCTCTCTCTCTCTAGATGCCTCTACTGGTTTCTTGGTACTCGATCCGATTAGGTTAGGTGCCTCTACCCTGGGGGTGGCTAGTCCTATTTATAGGCAAAGGCATTGGGCCTCTTCCCAGATATTGAGCGGGAAGGGCGCCAACAATTGGCCAATTTGAAGGGGAAAGCAACCGTGAGTACTCATCCAAAGTACTCGCAAGCAAGGAACTACACTACATATGCATCGGTATAAGTGTAAAGGTCCATATCGGTGGACTGAACTGCAGAATGCCAGAATAAGAGGGGGATAACTAATCCTGTCGAAGACTACGCTTCTGGCAGCCTCCGTCTTGCAGCATGTAGAAGAGAGTAGACTGAAGTCCTCCAAGTAGCATCGCATAGCATAATCCTACCCGGTGATCCCCTCCTCGTCACCCTGTTAGAGAGCGATCACCGGGTTATATCTGGCACTTGAAGGGTGTGTTTTATTAAATATCCAGTTCTAGTTGTCATAAGGTCAAGGTACAACTCCAAGTCATCCTGTTACCGAAGATCACGGCTATTCGAATAGATAAACTTCCCTGCAGGGGTGCACCACATAACCAACACGCTCAATCCCATTTGGCCGAACACACTTTCCTGGGTCATGCCCGGACTCGGAAGATCAACACATCGTAGCCCCACCTAGGCACAACAGAGAGGTCAGCACGCCGGTCTAAATCCTATGGCGCAGGGGTCTGGGCCCATCGCCCATTGCACACCTGCACAACGTGTTCCAGTCCAATCCGGCGCGTGCCGCTCAGTCGCTGATGTCACGAAGTGCTTCGGCTGATACCACGATGTCGAGTGCCCATAACTATTCCCGCATAGTTGGTTAGTGCGTATAGGCTAGTAGCCAGACTCAGATCAAATACCAACATCTCGTTAAGTGTGTCAAGTATCCGCGAATGCCGACCAGGGCCAGGCCCACCTCTCTGTCGCCCTGTCGCTCCGCCACAAAGTAACAATCGAGGGCCGTCGGGAACCCAGGCCCACCTCTACCGGGATGGAGCCACCTGCCCCTTCAGCCCCCATCTCCGAACAGTATCACAGGAAATGTAACGGTGTAAAGTATATAGTATATGCCCGTGATCACCTCCCGAAGTGATCACGGCCCAGTAGTATAGCATGGAAGACGGACAAGAGTGTAGGGCCACTGATGGAACCTAGCATCCTATACTAAGCAGTAGGATAGCAGGTAAAGGTAACAACAATAGTAGCAATGACAGGCTATGCAGCAGTATAGGATTAACTGAAAGCAGTAACATGCTACCCTACTCTAATGCAAGCAGTATAGAGAAGAATAGGCGATATCTGGTGATCCAGGGGGGCCTGCCTGGTTGCTCTGGCAAGAAGGACGTGTCTGTCGGATCACGGGTTCCGGCGGACCCTTAAGGTTCGAACTCCGGGGTGCGCGCGGAGATCGTGCCCTCTACCTCTCCGTCTCGAAAGGATCTAACTACTACTAAACGAATAACACAAGAGACACAGGGTTTATACTGGTTCGGTCCACCGATGCGGTGTAATACCCTACTCCAGTGTGGTGGGTGGATTGCTCTTGGGCCGATGAGGAAGAACAGTACATGGAAGAACAACCTCGCGAGGGTCTGTTCTTGGCTAGGGGATGAACTGTTGGAGGAGTTCGATCGCCCTTCTTTCTCTCTCTCTAGATGCCTCTACTGGTTTCTTGGTACTCGACCCGATTAGGTTAGGTCCCTCTACCCTGGGGGTGGCTAGTCCTATTTATAGGCAAAGGCCCTGGGCCTCTTCCCAAATATTGAGCGGGAAGGGCGCCAACAATTAGCCAATTTGAAGGGGAAAGCAACCGTGAGTACTCATCCAAAGTACTCGCAAGCAAGGAACTACACTACATATGCACGGGTATAAGTGTAAAGGTCCATATCGGTGGACTGAACTGCAGAATGCCAGAATAAGAGGGGGATAACTAATCCTGTCGAAGACTACGCTTCTGGCAGCCTCCGTCTTGCAGCATGTAGAAGAGAGTAGACTGAAGTCCTCCAAGTAGCATCGCATAGCATAATCCTACCCGGTGATCCCCTCCTCGTCACCCTGTTAGAGAACGATCACCGGGTTATATCTGGCACTTGAAGGGTGTGTTTTATTAAATATCCAGTTATAGTTGTCATAAGGTCAAGGTACAACTCCAAGTCATCCTGTTACCGAAGATCACGGCTATTCGAATAGATAAACTTCCCTGCAGGGGTGCACCACATAACCAACACGCTCAATCCCATTTGGCCGGACACACTTTCCTGGGTCATGCCCGGACTCGGAAGATCAACACATCGTAGCCCCACCTAGGCACAACAGAGAGGTCAGCACGCCGGTCTAAATCCTATGGCGCAGGGGTCTGGGCCCATCGCCCATTGCACACCTGCACACCGCGTTCCAGTCCAATCCGGCGCGTGCCGCTCAGTCGCTGATGTCACGAAGTGCTTCGGCTGATACCACGATGTCGAGTGCCCATAACTGTTCCTGCATAGTTGGTTAGTGCGTATAGGCTAGTAGCCAGACTCAGATCAAATACCAACATCTCGTTAAGTGTGTTAAGTATCCGCGAATGCCGACCAGGGTCAGGCCCACCTCTCTGTCGCCCTGTCGCTCCGCCACAAAGTAACAATCGAGGGCCGTCGGGAACCCAGGCCCACCTCTACCGGGATGGAGCCACCTGCCCCTTCAGCCCCCATCTCCGAACATTATCACAGGTAATGTAACGGTGTAAAGTATATAGTATATGCCCGTGATCACCTCCCGAAGTGATCACGGCCCAGTAGTATAGCATGGCAGACGGACAAGAGTGTAGGGCCACTGATGGAACCTAGCATCCTATACTAAGCAGTAGGATAGCAGGTAAAGGTAACAATAGTTGTAGCAATGACAGGCTATGCAGCAGTATAGGATTAACTGAAAGCAGTAACATGCTACACTACTCTAATGCAAGCAGTATAGAGAAGAATAGGCGATATCTGGTGATCAAGGGGGGCCTGCCTGGTTGCTCTGGCAAGAAGGACGTGTCTGTCGGATCACGGGTTCCGGCGGACCCTTAAGGTTCGAACTCTGGGGTGCGCGCGGAGATCGTGCCCTCTACCTCTCCGTCTCGAAAGGATCTAACTACTACTAAAGGAATAACACAAGAGACACAGGGTTTATACTGGTTCGGGCCAACGATGCGGTGTAATACCCTACTCCAGTGTGGTGGGTGGATTGCCTCTTGGGCCGATGAGGAAGAACAGTACAAGGAAGAACAGCCTCGCGAGGGTCTGTTCTTGGCTAGGGGATGAACTGTTGGAGGAGTTCGATCGCCCTTCTCTCTCTCTCTCTCTAGATGCCTCTACTGGTTTCTTGGTACTCGATCCGATTAGGTTAGGTGCCTCTACCCTGGGGGTGGCTAGTCCTATTTATAGGCAAAGGCCCTGGGCCTCTTCCCAAATATTGAGCGGGAAGGGCGCCAACAATTGGCCAATTTGAAGGGGAACATCTGGTACACTTATCCTGACTAAAGTTGGTCTTCGCCTGCCAAAGGCCCTGTGGTGACGCCGTCCTGGGCTCCATGGTGACCTCCTTCCCACCGTTGGACTGGTCTTGGTCTCGTTGCACCGAAATGGGTGCCTTTGTTTGATCCTCTCGCCTGCGCTTGCCCCCTTTGCACCAAAGAGGAAAGGGAGATGCTGCGCGGGCTGGCGCCCGTATGGCACCCTTGGTCGTCATGGCTTGCGTCATGGGCACCTCGTGAGGTACCCGCCTTGATCTCTCCGCCTCCTCGCGAGCCAGCCTAAGAAGGCCGTGCTTGAGGAAGCACCGTGTCGTCCGCCTCGCGAGGCTGGGCCCCTCGCGAGGGTCTTGAGCCTTGTGTTCATGAAGATGGGCCCCGCTGGGCCCCCATTTGAGCCACGCCGCAGGCCGCAGGCAGGCAAGTCTGGGGAACCCCGTTCCCAGAACGCTGACAGTGTCGTCAACACCGTAGTAGAACTAGGGGTCGTCGGCAGCCTCGGGGTCTACCGGAAAGAAGTAACGGAGGGGAAACACAATAAATAACAGAGCAATCAAAGCATCACAAAGCATAACGAGGTAATATGCGGTGCTAGATATGCCCTAACGCGGTATTAGGTGATACCGGTGAAGGGGGGAAACAACCGGGAAAGTATCCCCGAAGTTTCGCGTTTTCGGACAGATGAACCAGAGGGGAAAAGTTGGGTGTTTGATATGTTAGGGATGTGTGGCGGTCGAACGAGTTGCGCATCCGGATTCGCCTAGTCGTTCTGAGCAACTTTCATATATAAATTATTTTCATTGGAGTTACAGATTTTTCTCTATGAAGTTTCAAAGTTTTAAAGGGGTTTTCTAAATTGTCTTAATTCGAAATTAAATGTCTAAATACTATTGTCACCTAGGGCTATGCTACTCAGGGTGTATGATAGTGGAGCCAGAGGGTCCAGTCAACAAACAGGGCCCAGGGGCCCACATGTAATTGACACATGTGCTAAAAGACTTAACTAGTAAAAAAACAACTAAACAGGGGGCCACTGGTCATTGGGCCATCTAACTAATCTACCAAATCAACACGGCTAATCCCACCTAACCAGGCCGGCCCCTACGTCCAGCAGCCCAAGGCCATCGCTGGTCGCTCGTTCCAGCTAGTGAGGCTAGTGCCGGTGTGCGGGGGAAAGTAGGGCACGGCCCTGGCGGGTGCGTACAGCAGCGGCGGCAGGCTGAGCGCGCAGCAGAGGGCAGCGGCAGCGCGCGGGGTGGCAAGCGGATGCGAGGCAGCGGCAGCAGCGATGGGGATGCACAAGCAGCAGGGGGCGGCGAGGTGAGCATCGGTCGAGGCCTCGCGTAGGCGGGCGCGGGTGGGGCTTGGCCCGGGCGTGCGCGTGCGAGGGCACCGCCCGGGGCGGCCAGAGGCGCGAGGGAGGGCACGGGAACTGAGCTCCGATGCGACGACGGCGAGTAGCGCGGCTGCGGGAGCTCATGGCTGTGGCGGGAAGCACGACTAAGGACGAATTAGAGAGGGAGAACAGTGGGGAAAGGAGGGCGAGCTCACTGTGAGGACGACGGGCTAGACAATGTGCTCGCGGGAGGCTCGAAGACGACGTTCCTCGGCGAAGATCCAGGGCGGTTGAATGTGGAAGACGTCCTCGATCCCGTCGTTGTAGCATCCCCCGGCGTAGAATCATTACTGAAGACGACGTAGGCGACCACTGCGGTCATTCGGGACGCGACGGTGCGGCGCGGGGCAGCCGGTGGCCGCGTGTGCGACGGTGACACGGCGACGACGGCGGGCTGTCGAGCTCGGGGGAAAGAGCGTGGGGGCGCGAGGGGAAAAAACAGAGAGGCCTAGGGTTAGCAGGGGGCCGGAGACGATCTTATCCCCGCGGGGGAGACTGCGGATGCTCGGCACGCGGCCATTCGAGCAATGGACGAGCGTTGTTCGTCCAGCACGCCCCTGTGAAGAGAGATAGGAGAAGGTGCAGGGGTGTGCTGGGCCTGTACTGTGCATGTTGGGCCTAAGTGCACAGTGATCCACCTCCTCTTTTCTATTTTCCTTTAGCTAGTCTTTTCTGTTTTTCATTATTTGTTTACTACTCTTCATTTTAATTGAGTGACCAAATGAATTTAGTCAAATGTGAAACTTCACACAAAAATCCAGGGCAATATTGTCGAGCCACACACAAGTCTATGGAATATTTGGAAAAGGATAATTATTTTTTAGAATTCTAAATGGCCGGGTTAAGTGTTGTTGCACCAGTTATTAACTTGTTAAGGGCATTTTAATAATTCAAATGAGGTTGGTTAATTCATCACAATTTCTTATTGAATATTTTCAACACAATGGACATTTTTATTTTACTGTTTGAAGAAATAAAATTTTGTCTTGCAATTTAAATTTGAATTTGGGTTTGATTTTGAACAAAGTGATGATTAACAAAATAATTGTGATGACTTGGCAGTCATTAGCAGGAGGTTACTGTAGCATGATTATCGGGGTGTTACAAACCTCCTCCACTACAAGAGATCTCGTCCCGAGATTTAAGAGGCAGAGTAAGGGGGGAAAGGTCTGGTTACGAAATTCTAACGGATCTTCTCAATCTTGGCTGCTCTTCTCGAAGAGATCGATCCATTACATTGATGTCTTGATTCCACTGCTTCATGTCATCATTATGAAGTCGGCATCCTTTCTTAGGGGGTTCCTTCATACTTACGAATAGGTAACGGGGCAGATCGACAATGACATAATGTTATAAGGGTAATAATCTGGGATTAACGCATGAATGAGCATAAGAGTACCTCTCGAGTTGAACAATTAAAACACATCGAGAGTAAAGTTTGAAGGTACCATAAGAAGTTTCAAGCGGATAGACAATCGTCGTTGCCTGAAACAAGGCAATGGGTATAGGTATTGTGTTTAATACTTGAATTGATGATCACATAGAAGGTAGCTCGTGAATTACATATGGGGCCACGCGCGAGGACAATCTTGGGAACAAGGAGTGCAAGAGAGTCAGGTTTCGATCCTGTGGAACTGTGGGTTATGGGCCCACCATATGGGTTAAAAGTAGGAAGGCGATGACGTCTTACACGATCATGTAAGCAAGGCATGTCAGAGGATAGCCTGTCAGTTATGTCAGCAACAACATAGATACCAAGGGCGATGGACGAAGAGAACCATTTTCCTGCTTGTTGAATGAGGCGGACCAATAGGCAAAGTTCTCGTCCATTGGTGGGTACCGGAATGTCACCAACAATAGTAAGAGGGTCTAACTGACTAGGTTGTACGATGAGGTGTTTACATAAGTAGGAGAATATTACTGCTTAGATCATATAGACCACAAGAAAGGTTAAACAAGATAATGGAATGGAAAATGTGATTATCATTTTAAACAGAACAATGGAAAGGAAAATGTGTTTAAACACATATAGCAGGAGTATATCCTTCCTAAGGCAAGCAGAGCAAGATATCCATGATAGGATCTAAAGTAGAAAACCCCTTTAGGAAAGGGGAGAGAAATTTTATGCCATTACCCTTACGACGATGTTTGGATAATTGATAAAGAAAATGTAGCTTGTGCTTCAAATGTTTTTATTGAAATTCGGAGTACCACAGTCATGCTTCGAGATAGCATTGACATGGTCTTCAAGCAAAGGTCGGAGTTTGGATAATCAAAGGATTCATCAGCAACAACTTATAGAATAAGTCTTACAGTTTCCTGATGGAAGAATGGTTAACCTTGCTAAAAAGGAAACTATAACACTAGGTCCTCCGGTCAGGTGTGCTAGGCATGACATCACCTTACCGGGTCAGAAACCAATGTTATAACTCTTGGTAATATCTTCTGATCATCATATCTGAGCGAGATCCAGATCTGATTGGTGTCAGGATAACTCAGACTCAAGATGCCTGCGAAGAAAGGTGCAACACAAATTTGTTGAGATGACATTATAAGATTCTCGAGGAAATGAACTATGGAAGCGAGTTCCAAAACAAGAGTTCATCAGTATCCAAGGAGAGGAAGAGGATGTGGCTGATGGACTGAACGACAATTTATCGAGATTAATAAAAGATGGATTTCCACAATTATGTGAACAAGGAGATAATAATTGTCAGGTCAAATGATATAATGATGTATGTTTGAGGAAAACATCCACAATTAAACGTTGGTTGACAGGTGCACCCGAAATATGGGTTGGTCGTACGAACAATGTTAGAATGGTGACTCAATGAACAAAAGAATTAGAATAAAACTATCGATCATTCTCTTCAAAGCAATAGGGTTGCTAGAAGTTTTGAATTCACACCTCAAAGTTCAATTGTCGGTATTCCGATTAGAATCGACACGAGGACCAAGAAATGAATGGAGATGGCGAGAAGTAATACTATAACAAGAATCCTTAAGAGGTGGGGCATTCCCATGACATTCTCGACATAACAGATGGTAATACTCCAAGGTAGAACACAACATAAGCTGGATGGCAAGGAACCCAAGGTACAATACAAAACACGAACAAGTTTGTGTTGAAGGGAAGGCAAGGATGTTGTCCATGGTAACTCAAGTTACCAAGGGACAAGAGTGGTACTTATCATCATGAATTCGATTGGTATCCTGGAAGGATTCAAAATGTTGATGATGACCACAACAAATTTTGTCGAGAGGCTCCACGAAGAAGTAATCGAACAGTGACAACATCAAGTAAAAGGACTAATGCCGCATAGGATTATTGGAACCATGGATATGACACCAACTCGGAATCAAGCTTGTTGTTTGAGGTGAAACGATAAGACAAGGAAGATCGATGAAAGGTTAGCTCATCGTCAACAATTGTGCTCCGAGAAGGACCAAGTAGCACAGTTAAAATTAGCAAAATAATGATGTAGCTGATTAGGCTAGGGATGACTTGAAGGATTATTAAACTCATAAGAAACGAAGATTACTTAGAGTTATCGAACAATAGTGCTGAATCGGTTCACTTTTCGGTGTTCTTCAGTGACTAACAACTCATAACCCATGAAAAAATGGAATCGGTGAGAAATAACAGCTGATGAAGACTCATAAGATGCAACACAGTTCTTAGATATTCTCGAGATACTAGAGGGTAATACTCGACGGTAGATCAAAGTAGAGGCTGGACTGGTGTATTGACTTGCAAAAGACAAGTGCTTTAACTTGTCCGAGAAATGGGATAAAAGAAGAACAGTCATGGTCGGAACCACAGTTGTAAAGGACAAATCCCAGATATAAGATGAACTTATACCCAAGGAATAATTAATTTAAGAGAAGCTTTAATGATAAGTTCTACATCGTGTCCATGGGCATGAACACAAATTTCAAGGTCGACTCCCACTTCTCCAATGCACAACTATACATTTACCTCCCGTTTTCGAAGTTGTAGTGTTGAAAAGTTATCTGACGAAGCATCAGCAGGGTATAACTCGCATAACTTTCGGGGTCACACAAATTAGGGAAGGCATAGGTTCAACCCATCAGGGCATCTTAGAAACATATACTACAAGCTTCGAGAGTCATTATCACTAGCTCAAAAGAAGGGCATGGTCGGCCAATCAGAGGATAGGATTTACCAATGGCATTATATATCATAGAAATAACTTCCAAAGTGATTGATTATAAAGGACGTTGTCGGATAAAATCCAACAAAGGATCACTTGGTCCTCCAGGGATCTGATGTGAGCATCCGTACTCAACAAGAGGAAGAAAGAATGCAAGGAGATCAGATTATAGAAACAACTGATTGATTCAAAGCTCAAAAGGAAAAGGAATTATGATTTCCAATCAAGGGATCAAAAGCAAACGTACTGATATAAAATGAATAAGTTCTATAGGCTTAGAAGCACAACCGATCAAGTTATTGATTGCTCAAGAACCATCTCATGTCCAAATGACGTTTGAGCTGGAAGGATAAAACCTGAGGATTACGAGCATCCGCAGCATATTGAATCGATGGACTCAAGATGATAGTGACAAAGGATGCCAATAAGATTACTAAACTTATGGGATTAACCATAATGTAAGCAAGCAAGAATTTCAAGAGCAATTAGCTGCTAAGGATTTTCAGAAGATCGAATGGTATTTCAAAGATTGGTGACATACATGAATCAACTGGGGATGATTGGATACTTGGTGAGTGCGAGAATTTATCCGTGGGGGTATTCATGTGGCAAAGAACTGCAAGGCAGTAGGCACAAAGTATTCTCAGAACAACAGAGAGAATTTTGGGGTATCTTTGAATAACAAGATTAACAAGGAATCATTGTATGAATGACAAGTGTATGTATTTATCCTTAGGGATATTTTGGTGGTAGGGAATTGCAAAAGCAACGGGCACAAGTCTCAAAAGAATGTCGGAGAATAACTTCGAAATCTTCTGGTGCAGCCGGCGATCATCTGTGATAAGGGGCTCTCCGGGAGGAAGTAGATACGAGAACCTAGAGTCAGAGTTAGTAAATTCATTTTAACCCAAATAGAAGAGAGATTAGAGTCCCAGAGTATAGACGAGAAATAAAAGATCCTAATACCACCCAATGGCGACGTGGGCCCGTGAGGCACACAACCATGTTAGTAATTTTTTTGCAATGACTAGACTCAACTTCGACCAAGGAGTTTGGAAGGGGGATTCCTACAGGCAGTCAGCTCTGATACCAACTTGTGTCGCCCCCGATTCAATCGTACACTAATCATGCACGCAAATGTGTACGATCAAGATCAGGGACTCACGGGAAAATATCACAACACAACTCTAAAAACATAAATAAGTCATACAAGCATCATAATATAAGCTAGGGGCCTCGAGGGCTCGAATACAAGTGCTCGGTCATAGACGAGTCAGCAGAAGTAACAATATCTGAGTACAGACATAAGTTAAACAAGTTGCCATAGATGTCTAGCACAAACTAGGATACAGATCGAAAGAGGTGCAGTCCTCCTGCCTGGGATCCTCCTAACTACTCCTGATCGTCGTCAGCGGGCTGCACGTAGTAGTAGGCACCTCCGATGTAGTAGGAGTCATCATCGACGGTAGCGTCTGGCTCCTGGGCTCCAGCATCTGGTTGCGATAACCAGGTAGAAGGGATAGGGGGAAAAGAAGGAGAAAGCAACCATGAGTACTCATCCAAAGTACTCGCAAGCAAGGAACTACACTACATATGCATGGGTATAAGTGTAAAGGGCCATATCGGTGGACTGAACTGCAGAATGCCAGAATAAGAGGGGGATAACTAATCCTGTCGAAGACTACGCTTCTGGCAGCCTCTGTCTTGCAGCATGTAGAAGAGAGTAGACTGAAGTCCTCCAAGTAGCATCGCATAGCATAATCCTACCCGGCGATCCCCTCCTCGTCACCCTGTTAGAGAGCGATCACCGGGTTATATTTGGCACTTGGAAGGGTGTGTTTTATTAATTATCCGGTTCTAGTTGTCATAAGGTCAAGGTACAACTCCAAGTCGTCCTGTTACCGAAGATCACGACTATTCGAATAGATAAACTTCCCTGCAGGGGTGCACCACATAACCCAACACGCTCGATCCCATTTGGCCATACACACTTTCCTGGGTCATGCCCGGCCTCGGAAGATCAACACGTGGCAGCCCCACCTAGGCACAACAGAGAGGTCAGCACGCCGGTCTAAATCCTATGGCGCAGGGGTCTGGGCCAATCGCCCATTGCACACCTGCACGTTGCGAGGGCGGCCGGAAGCAGGCCTAGCCTAGCAGGCGTTCCGGTCCAATCCGGCGCGCGCCGCTCAGTCGCTGACGTCATGAAGTGCTTCGGCTGATACCACGACGTCGAGTGCCCATAACTGTTCCCGCGTAGTTGGTTAGTGCGTATAGGCCAGTAGCCAGACTCAGATCAAATACCAAGATCTCGTTTAGTGTGTTAAGTATCCGCGAATGATGACCAGGGCCAGGCACACCTCTCTCCTAGGCGGTCTCAACCTGCCCTGTCGCTCCGCCACAAAGTAACAGTCGGGGGCCGTCGGGAACCCAGGCCCACCTCTACCAGGATGGAGCCACCTGCCCCTTCAGCCCCCATCTCTGAACAGTATCACAGGTAATGTAATGGTGTAAAGTATATAGTATATGCCCGTGATCATCTCCCGAAGTGATCATGGCCCAGTAGTATAGCATGGCAAACGGACAAGAGTGTAGGGCCACTGATGGAACACTAGCATCCTATACTAAGCAGTAGGATAGCAGGTAAAGGAAACAACAGTAGTAGCAAGGACAGGCTATGCAGCATTATAAGATTAGCTGAAAGCAGTAACATGCTACACTACTCTAATGCAAGCAGTATAGAGAAGAATAGGCTATATATGGTGATCAAGGGGGGGCTTGCCTTGTTGCTCTAGCAAGAAGGACGTGTCGTCAACACCGTAGTCGAACTGGGGGTCGTCGGCAGCCTCGGGGGTCGTCGGCAGCCTCGGGCCCCTACGTCCAGCAGCCTAAGGCCATCGCTGGTCGCTCGTTCCAGCCAGTGAGGCCAGCGCCGGCGTGCGGGGGAAAGCAGGGCACGGCCCTGGCGGGTGCGTACAGCAGCGGCGGCAGGCTGAGCGTGCAGCACAGGGCAGCAGCAGCGCGCGGGGTGGCAAGCGGATGCGAGGTAGCAGCAGCAGCGATAGCAATGCAGAAGCAGCAGGGGGTGGCGAGGTGACCATCGGGCGAGGCCTCGCATAGGCGGGCGCGGGTGGGGCTTGGCCCGGGCGCGCGCGTGCGAGGGCAGCGCCCGGGGCGGCCAGAGGCGCGAGGCAGGGCGTGGGAGCTGAGCTCCGATGCGACGACGGCGAGTAGCGCGGCTGCGGGAGCTCAAGGCTGTGGCGGAAAGCACGACTAAGGACAAATTAGAGCGGGAGAACAGTGGGGAAAGGACGGCGAGCTCATTGTGAGGACAACGGGCTGGACAATGGGCTCGCGGGAGGCTCGAAGACGACGTTCCTCGGCGAAGATCCAGGGCGGCTGAATGTGGAAGACGTCCTCGATCCTGTCGTTGTAGCATTCCCCGACACAGAATCATTACTGAAGACGGCATAGGCGACCACTGCGGTCATTCAGGAAGCGACGGTGCGGCGCGGGGCAGCGGTGGCCGTGTGTGCGATGGTGACACGGTGACGACGACGGCGGGCGGTCGAGCTCGGTGGAGAGAGCGTGGGGGCGTGAGGGGAAACAACAGAGAGGCCTAGGGTTAGCAGGGGGTCGGGGACGATCTTATCCCCGCGGGGGAGACGGCGGATGCTCGGCACGCGGCCATCCGAGCAATGGACGAGCGTTGTTCGTCCAGCACGCCCCTGTGAACAGAGATAGGAGAAGGTGCATGGTGGGCTTGGCCTGTGCTGTGCATGTTGGGCCTAGGTGCACAGTGATCCACCTCCTCTTTTCTATTTTCCTTTAGCTAGTCTTTTCCGTTTTTCTTTATTTGTTTACTACTCTTCATTTTAATTGAGTGACCAAATGAATTTAGTCAAATGTGAAACTTCACACAAAAATCCAGGGCAATATTGTTGAGCCACACATAAGTTTGTAGAATATTTGGAAAAGGATAATTATTTTTTAGAATTCGAAATGGCCGGGTTAAGTGTTGTTGCACCACTTATTAATTTGTTAAGGGCATTTTAATAATTCAAATGAGGTTGGTTAATTCATCACAATTTCTTATTGAATATTTTCAACACAATGGGCATTTTTGTTTTACTGTTTGAAGATATAAAATTTTGTCTTGCAATTTAAATTTGAATTTGGGTTTGATTTGGAACAAAGTGATGATTAACAAAATAATTGTGATGACTTGGCAGTCATTAGCAGGAGGTTACTATAGCATGATTATCGGGGTGTTACATCAGTGCATATAAATTGGTTAAAAAATCAAATATGTGTCCTTGGGTTTATGCTTAGGTCCCATGCAAGAAATGGGAATGAATTTCAAACACGAGGGCACTGTTGATTGCCGGCAAAACGTTGAGATACCTGGTTTTTTAATTCTGGTAAATCCAAAACTCGTCCGGTGCGTAGATTCACCAGGAAGCGTGCGAGTTCTTCCATGCATGATTTGTGCATCTCTTCAATGCAAGGAGTCTATTTAAGTTGTAAAGCGGCAGAAAAGAAACCAAAAAATATACGTGCTGCCACAAACCCCGTGTACCATGCGAGCAGGCGTGAGATGATGAGACGCATGCGAGCAGTCCGGCGTGCAGGCATACCGAGAGGCATGCATGCAGGTGTGCATATTGACCGGAGGCGTGCGAGTAGCTGTGTGAAATGATGGTAGGAATGGCAGAAGTCTACTGCACAGGCTAACTGGGAGGCAAGACAGCTTTTTACCGCAGTCGGCCTCGCTCCCACTGGTCCATATTAATTGCACGCCAGAGCTGCCGGCAATAATAGGCGGCCGCACCCCCGGTCCACAGTGGTCACCAACGTCTGGACTCTGGAGTGTGTGACGATGCCGCTTAAGTGCACCATCGGAGGGAGTGGCGATGCGGGGGCTGATGAAGCACCTGCGCAACACGTGAAGCTAGGCACAGAGGTTTCCGTCGCCGCCGACGAGGTCTCGCGTGGGCAGCAGCACGACCTTGACTTCGTTGGCGCCGTTGTGCCTCCCCGCCCCCAGCCAGAGCTAGAGGTCAACAGCAACTCCGGCGACGACTGCGACTCCGATGGAAAACAGGTTAGTCATCTATATACCCATCTATATACCCAATGTTATCTGTATAGAGTTAGTGATTAATTGTTTGTTCTGTACAAATGATTTTTGCTAATAATCCGACTAGGGTTAGCTTGCGTGCTAATAATTCGTGGCCAGTGTCGGTGTGGAACGACACCTATGGGATCACAAGAATCCCTACTACGGTTGCCGGGGCGCAGGGTTGCGAGGAGAGCAGGGCTAGTAGACAGCACAAGGATCGTTTACCCAGGTTCGGGCCGCGAGGATGCGCAAAACCCTAGTCCTGCTTTGGTGGGTGTATTTTTGAGAGTTCTTGAGCTCTCGAACTAGCTGTGGTCAGTGCGTGGTTCCAAAGAGCCGAATCTCTCTCCAGTATGCCATTGGCCTCCATTTATAGTTGAAAGGGGCTGCCACAGTGACACACAGGAGGTGGAAAGATGTACAGTGCCCTGAGCTTATCGCTCGTATTACAGGACAAGACGCATTTAATGCGTAGCTTAGGTGTCCCCTTGCTTTATTGGGGACGGGGGCGAGGCCCGTCCCGTCCGTTGCCGCTCCTCCTTGCCTTGACACGCGCCCTGGCCAGTGAGGTGCGTGGTGCCATGTAGGCAGCCAGGCTGCTGAGGTGGCGCTGTGGCGGAGCCTTCATGAAGATCTGCATGCCGCTACGCACGCACTCGATGAATTGGCCTGGGAGCTGCATGTTGCCACGCAGGTGCTCGCCCAGCTGGTTGGGCTGGCAGCTGCATGTGAACCGTGGTGGAAGCTTGTCCGGCGCGGGTTTGGTGCTGGCCCCGCTGGCGTCCTTGGCGAGGGCCCTGCCGGGTGGCCCGGCAAGGGTCTTGCCGTGGCGTGCTGTCGTCCCCGGCAAGGACCTTGCCGGGGGTCTGGTGGCCTTCCTCGGTAGGGATCTTGCCGAGAATCGTCGTCTTCAAATCCTCATATGATCTTGAATATGTCTTCAAAAGATCTGCATGCCACCACAGAGGTGCCTTCCCGAGCCCTGGCCCCACGTTGATGATGGCGTTGGGGGTCGTGGGCTCAAGGGTGGCTTGCTCTGTTGGTGTGGGGTGAGCTGTCCCAGCAAGGGTCTTGCCGGGGGAACCTGCTTCGTCCCTATGCTCTTTGTGGCCTTGGCCTTGGCGTTGCTTTGATTATCTTGGGCTTCGGTCTTACCTTGGCACACCTCCCATGTTCTGCCTCGTGTGGCCGTGGGCGCGGCTCTGACTGCCCATGCATAGGTAAAGGTGTACAAAAGCGTGCCCCTATTTTTGTAGACCGACAGGAGCCCCCGGGCCTGGGCCACACATAAGCGCGACACGTTGTTGGGCCAGGCCCAAAACGGTGCGCGGGCAGGTGGGGCGGTTTTTACCGTGGTAAGACTCTACGCGCGCTCCGCTTCCCATGACCTGTGCGTGCGCGTCGCAGCGTGGAGGGGCGTGCGTGACGTGGGCGGCATGCGTGGGGCGGTTTCCACAGGCATGCGTCATATCGCAGTAAAGAGGCGGCTCGTGCCCTGCCCGTAAACAGAGGGAGGTGTGGAGGCGCGGCTCATTTATTGAGCGGGGGTGGGGTGCGGTCTTCAAGGCGTCCACTCCCAACAATCAAGGGGTGGGGAGAGGTCGCTTCACCCGTCCCTTCAGTTATGCTCCTCTACCACATGTCTTTCATGCGCCCGGGGTGGTATACGGTGGAGGCGGGAAACCGGGCCGTCGCTGGTTGGGGCAGCGGGTCGGTCCTGATTCCCTGCGCCTCCGGTGTCTGGATTGGCCGAGCGGGGCGGTCGAGCCCCAACCCCGTTCCTTTATAAATAGGGGGAAGGGGGATGGCATCCCGCATTCTTCCATCTACTATCTCCTCCTGCTTCTGCTTCTTCCTCTCACCCCCCATGGAGAAGGGGAATCTTGGTCCCTCGACGGTGGCGGCAAGGGTTGCCGCTCAACAGCACGTCCCTCCTCCTCCTGAGCCCGCGGTGGTGGAACCGACCGCGAGGGGAAGGGGGAGGGGGCGAGGCCGTGGGCGAGGCCGGGGCAGAGGCCGTTGCGCTCGGGGAAGAGGAGGACGGGGCGGCACGCCGACCTTGCCCCTGCCAATGATGTCCTTCCCGATTGAGGGCCACGTTGAAGACCAGCCTTGCGAGTTCTTCATCAGGCTGTGCCGGCCTCCGCGTCATCATCTTCGTCTCCCTGCCCCGTTTTCTCGGGTGATGGAGCGTGACCCGCCCCAGACCCTCAGGTTGCACATGAGGGGCTGTGGGAATGGGGGCACGCGGGTTGACGCTGACTTCCCGACTCCTCGGGTTATGTACCTCCGCCGTGGATGGAAGATGTTCGCCCGCATCCACAGCCTGACGGCAGGGCTCGTCCTCTACTTCAAATTAATGGAGGACGGCCTGCTCTCCGTCAAGGTCTTCGGAGAGTTTGGAACTCGCCTAAAATGCTGCGTGGAGAGCTCCTCTGATGGAGATTCCGACGATGGAAGCTCTTCCTCGAGCGAAAGTGACGAGGAGGACAGCGGGGACGAGTCCGACTTGGCGTCGGATGCCCCGCGCCTGGGCGGGTGCGGCAGCAGCAGCATCTGCACCTGGCCGCTCCTACGGCAGGGTTTTGCCGGGGGCGGGGCCAGCTCCTTGAACTTCTCGGGGCCGTCTCCTTGGGCGGCTGGCATCGTGAGGTTGCAGAAGAGGAAGAGGGCAGGCGGCAAGGACGTCAACTCGGAGTACGCGGGCACCGATGCCTTCATCGCGTACTGCCAGTCCTTCCGCCTCGTCTTCTAGCTCCTTCCCAACACCGTCATCACCAGCCCGCCCGTGGGTGGCCACCGAGGTGTTCTATTGGTGCTTTCTGCTGCTCGTAGCTCGCCTAGGCGCCCCTTTTTCCCTCTCGCCTCCTTGACCTGCCTCCTGAGGAGAGGGACAAGAAAGGGATCACGGGTACCTTACCTCTTTTTTCTAATCTGTAAGCCTGCGGGCCTTGTTAAATTTAAAGCTTGTGATCCCCTTTGTCCATGTTTTTCATTTCGTACGAACTGTACCTGTATGGGATGTTTTTAATGAAAAAGGGATGCTTGCCGGGCTTTTCGTTCGTGGGTGAATCCTGCGACAAGGAGCGAATCCTCGTTATTGTTTAAGATAAACTTTTTTCGCGCGGCAACAGGCCTTGCCGTTCACCCCACTCCATTCAACCGTTCTCGTGCTCTTGGCAGAGGCAGGGATGAATTGGGCTTAATGCTCCTCGTCCCACCTCCTTGCCGCCGCGGCTACAACCAAATTCGGACCCGGGAAATAATCCTTAGGTATAGGGAAAAGGGGAGCACGGCAGCCTAGAGATAAAAACGAGGTTTCACATGCCCCAGTCATGTTTCGAAATGCATGACAGGGGATAAAAAGACTTATATGGATCTGCAGCCCCCGGCAGTCTTATCTTGCCGCTGTTGGATCCTCGTGCTTGTAGCCCCCGGCAACTCTGGTTTGCCGGGGTCGGGATGTCGGTTCGTTTCCTTTCTTCCAAGTAACTCAGCAGAAGTGCTCATGTGCCCTGCGAACCAAAAGAGGATAGAAGAGGAACAGATAGATGCGCACTCGACCTCTAAGATAGGGGTTAGTCGGTGCTGAGCACTATCAACCCTAACGGAGGAAGAGACTCGACCTAGCATGCATGCTATGACTTAGGGCACCAGCGCTTCATTTATTTATGCTCAGGATCTGCGCCTGGCTTTGTACAAAGGGTCACATGCCTTGCCGGGAAAGCTTGTACAAAAGGTGGCTTATCGAGAGGCCCGACAGGCCGCACCTTACGGGTAAAACTTGCGAAGATGCTCGATGTTCCAGGAGTTGCTCACTGGGACGGCATCCTCGGTCTCCAGGCGGACTGCGTCAGGCCTGGTGACTCGCATTACCCGATAAGGGCCTTCCCACTTCGGCGTCAACTTGTTGGAATTCTTGGCCGACTGAACGTGCCGAAGAACAAGGTCGCCTTCCTCAAGGCTTCGGGCGTGAACCTTGCAGCTATGGTAGCGATGCAAGGCTTGCTGGTAGCATGCCGCTCTCACAGCTGCCCGAAGACGATCTTCCTCAAGGAGTGTCGCGTCATCTTGGCGCAACGGATCTTGCTCAAGCTCATCATAAGCGAGCACTCGAGGTGACCCGTATATGAGTTCCATGGGGAGAACTGCTTCTGCCCCGTATACCAGGGCAAAAGGTGTCTGGCCGGTGGCTTGATTCGGCGTCGTCCTGATCAACCAAAGAACCGCCGGCAACTCATCAATCCAGCGCCTTCCACTCTTGTGCAGCTTGTCAAAGGTCTTCGTTCTCAGGCCTCGCAACACCTCATCATTTGCCCTCTCCGCTTGGCCGTGGCTCCGTGGATGTGCCACGAAAGCAAAACAGACCTTGCTGTCGAGGTCTTGGATGTACGGCATGAAGGTGGGGCTTGTGAACTGTGTGCCGTTGTCGGTGATGACTCTGTTTGGCACACCAAAGTGGCAGACCAGTCCTTTGAAGAACTTGACGGCTGATTGAGCAGTCACCTTCCTCACTGCTTCCACCTCCGGCCACTTTGTGAACTTGTCGATTGCAACGTACAAGTACTCAAAGCCCCCAACAGTGCGGGGGAAAGGGCCCAGTATATCGAGCCCCCAGACCGAGAATGGCCAGGAGAGAGGGATTGTTTGAAGGGCTTGAGCTGGTTGATGAAGCTTCTTTGAATGGAACTGGCATGCTTCACACTTGGTTACTAGTGCCGTCGCATCCTGGAGGGCAGTGGGCCAGAAGAAACCTTGCCGAAACGCCTTCCCGGCAAGGGCCCTCGACCCTATGTGGGAGCCACATATGCCTCCATGTATCTCCGCCAACAGCTCCAGTCCTTCCTCCCGGGGGATGCACTTGAGTTTCACACCATTCGACCTTCTCCGGTACAGGATGTCATCAACGAACTGGTACAGGGCGGACCGACGGGCTACTTTCTCCGCTTCGTCCTGCTCCTCAGGAAGCTCCCCTGTTTGGAGGAATTGGACGGTATGCTGCGCCCATGCCGGAGCCTGGGGCTTGACGGCAAGGACCAAAGGCATCTCTTCCGCCATGGGAGCAGCTGTCTCTACGGCCAGGGCTTGACGCCCTGCCGGAGCCAGTTGCTCTTGGGCAGGCTCAGCATCCGCGGCAGCACCCTTGCCGGCAGCCCCAGGGGGCTTGGTAGGAAAGTACTTGTCGGGACCTGATTTCCTCCGCTTGTTGTGCCCCGCTGATGGTTCGACGGATTGTTGAGTTAACCGGAGCAAAAAGGTACCTGGTTCCATAGGTAGCTTGAATGCGGCACGCTTTGACAGGTAATCAGCGATGTTGTTCTCCGCTCGGGGGACGTGCTCCGCCTGGATACCGTCAAAGCATTCCTCTAGCTTCCTCGCCTCATTTACGTAGGCTTCCATCAATGGGCTCTGATAATCCTTGTTGACCTGCCTGACAACGTGCTGCGAGTCATGCCTGACGATGAGCTTCTTAACCCCGAGGTCTGCCGCGATCCTGAGACCGGCAAGCAATCCCTCATACTTAGTAGTGTTGTTGGTGGACATCTCCCTGGGGAAGTGCATCTGGATCACATACTTGAGGTGCTCTTCGGTGGGTGCGACGAGAAGCACACCGGCACCGGCGCCTTGCAGCGAGAAAGCCCCATCAAAGTACATGATCTAGTCGCGGTCTGCTTCCTTGCCGGGGAGAGTGGTCTCCTGGATTTCTTCGCCAGGCGTCGAGGTCCATTCTGCAGTGAATTCTGCCAAGACTCTGCTCTGAATTGTCGAGGTACTTTCAAACTTCAAACCGAAACTTGATAGCTCCAAGGCCCATTCCACAATCCTTCCGGTTGCGTCTGGGTTATGCAGTATCCGTTGCAACGGGAGGCGGGTGACGACAGTGATCTCGTGGGCTTGGAAGTAGTGACGCAACTTCCTCGAGGCCATAAGGAGGCCAATGAGCAATTTTTGCACGCCGGAATACCTCGACCTAGCCCCCTGCAAGAGGGAGCTGACCAAGTAAACCGGGTGCTGCATCATCTTCTTCTTCGGCACCACCTCACTTGATTGCGTGGGCACTGCCTTGGTGGCACCAGACTCTGCCGAGGGCCGTGCCTTGTCGGCACCAGGCCCTGCCAGGGGAATCTTTGCCTTGCCATCCGCTAGTTCTGCCGCCATTACTGCCTCCTCGTCGACCTCCCTCTGTGCCACCAGTGCGGCGCTGACCACTTGATTCGGCGCCGCCAGATACAGCAGCAACGGCTCTTGTGGTTTAGGCGCAACCAGTATTGGCGTGGAGAAAGGTATTTCTTTAGATCCTACAGTGCTGCCTCGACTTCTGGGGTCCACTCTATTGGGCCTGCCTTCTTCAAGATTTTGAAGAAGGGAAGGGCGCGCTCGGCGAACTTGGAGATGAATCGACTCATGGCGGCAACGCATCCGGTGAGCCGACGCACATCCTTGATCCGCTTGGGCGCCTCGATTTGCTTAATAGCCTTGATCTTGTCTGGGTTTGCCTCGATCCCGCGCTATGACACAAAGAACCTGAGAAGCTTGCCAGACGGAATGCCGAAGACACACTTCTTAGGGTTCAGCTTGAGGTTGATCTTGCGCAGGTTAGCAAATGTCTCTTCCATATCTTGCACAAGAGTTGGCCCGTCCTTGGTTTTGACCACTACGGATGACGCTATGGAGATGTTATCACAAGCGTCGTCATGACGGGCTGACGCACGCGGCGGCTAGCGAGGAGGAGGAGAGTGCACCGTGGCCGCAGCTTCCTCGGTCCTCCCAGCGCCAGCATCTGGTGGCTCGGTGGGGCACCGACCCGAGGGCCCCGCTGATCGCGGATCGTCTTTGTTGGCAACGGCAACGAGGCTCCGGATGGTGGCCTTCCACTCGTCGAGCTTCTCCGCAGCAGGAGGGAAATCGAGGAGCAGCTGCGCGCGCGCCAAAGCTTCCGCTGGTGTGTGCGGCGGCGAATGCTACGTGGATCTTGGCGCGCTTCGACTTCTAACTATGTTAGAAGGAGCTCTGTCACGACCCAGCGGCTGCATGCCAGTTTTGCCAGCGCTTCGGCGAGCGTGCTGAACCCCTTCATCTTGCTGATGACACACAGCGCTCTTCCCACGGCGGTGCCCAGGGTCACCAATGATGTGATGTTGTTCGACGCGCACACCATGGGAAGAACGCGCGGTGGTCGCCGGTGTAGGCGTCCTAGAGGTCGCCGCGCCGCCCGGAGTCGGCACAACGAAACCGCGGAGGGCCCCACGCCGCCTGCGGGGAGCCCAACTGCGCACACCAACGTCGTCTGGCGCGCGAACGACGCCGCTCGCTAGGCTCCGACTGCCTGGGTGATGCTGGTGCTCGCGGGGTGCAGCCCGGGTCCTGTCTACAATCGGTCTGCTGCTCATCCGCACCGGCACGGGCCGTTCGGCTCCCAACAAGCCAATCGTCGTGGCCGTCTTCTTCTTAGGGGCCATGGCGACGAAGAACTGCTAGGCTAACTACCAGACCAGATTCTCACAATTGCGCCCCCTACCTGACACGCCAAAGATGTCGTTGTGGACCGACACCTATGGGATCACAAGAATCCCTACTTCGGTTGCCGGGGCGCAAGGTTGCGAGGAGAGTAGGGCTAGAAGACAGCACAATGATCGTTTACCCAGGTTCGGGCCGCGAGGATGCGTAAAACCCTAGTCCTGCTTTGGTGGGTGTATTTCTGAGAGTTCTTGAGCTCTCGAACTAGCTGTGGTCAGTGCGTGGTTCCAAAGAGCCGAATCCCTCTCTAGTATGCCATGGGCCTCCTTTTATAGTTGAAAGGGGCTGCCACAGTGACACACAGGAGGTCGAAAGGCGTACAGTGCCCTGAGCTTATCGCTCGTATTACAGGACAAGACGGATTTAATGCATAGCTTAAGTGTCCCCTTGCTTTATTGGGAACGGGGGCGAGGCCCGTCCCGTCCGTTGCCGCTCCTCCTCGCCTTGACACGCGCCCTGGCCAGTGAGGTGTGTGGTACCATGTAGGCAGCCAGGCAGCTGAGGGGGCGCGGTGGCGGAGCCTTCACGAAGATCTGCGTGCCGCCCCGCAGGCGCTAGATGAGTTGGCCTAGGAGCTGCATGTTGCCACGCAGGTGACCGCCCAGCTGGTTGGGCTGGCAGCTGCATGTGAATGGTGGTGGAAGCTTATCCGGCGCGGGATTAGCGGTGGCCCCGCTGGCGTCCTTGGCGAGGGCCTTGCCTGGTGGCCCGACAAGGGTCTTGCCGTGGCGTGCTGTCGTCCCCGGCAAGGACCTTGCCGGGGGTCTGGTGGCCTTCCTCGGCAGGGATCTTGCTGAGAATCGTTGTCTTCTAATCCTCATCTGATCTTGAATATGTCTTCACAAAGATCTGCAGGCCACCACAGAGGTGCCTTCCCGAGCCCTGGCCCCATTTTGATGATGGCGCTGGGGCCGTGGGCTCAAGGGTGGCTTGCTCTATTGGTGTGGGGCGAGCTGTCCCGGCAAGGGTCTTGCCGGGGCCGCTGAGGCCGCCTGGCAAGGGTCTTGCCGGGGGAACCTGCTTCGTCCCTCTGCTCTTTGTGGCCTTGGCATTGCTTTGATTGTCTTGGGCTTTGATCTTACCTTGGCTCACCTCCCCTGTTCTGCTTGGTGTGGCCCTGGGCGCGGCTCTGACTGCCCGTGCACAGGTAAAGCGGTAGAAAAGCGTGCCCCTATTTTTGTACACCGACAGCCAGATCTTGAGAATTGATCTTGAAGGTCATACATATATGTTTGTGCTTTTTTCTTCCTTATCTTGAGAATTGATTTCGAATGTCCTACATGTTATGCCATTTTTTTCTTTAAGATTGGTATGTACATAAATGAGGCTCCGGCCACCGCCGCCGCCGGATGTAAATCTTTGACCCGGCTGTGCGGTCAGAAGCGCCCCCTGGACTTGAGGAACTAGTAGAATATTCGGCGGACAGCATCACTGTGACGCAGCGCCCCTCTTAATATCGATTGTCGTCAGCTATATCTTGATGATGATTCTGAACTCCCCGGAGCCATCAGGGCTCCGTTCAACACATCTGCATCCCGGCATGCTACCTGCTGGACATACCCTGCATGGCAGCCGCCTGGCTGACATCCCGTCAATTCGATAAACTCCAACAGCTTGAGTTCTACCATGACTATGTAAGTAACATACCACAAACCGATGTATCTGTGCCCTCACCACCGATGTCCATCACATGGTTTTCCTCCTCTGTCCACACCACCACATTTTCCCAGTGCAATCTAGCAGACAATCCGATACAAATGCTTCGACTCCAACTGCTAAAAAAACTTGCTCTTTGGTGGTTGATCTGTCGGAGGCCGCACTGCACAACATCATCCACTCCACCTGCCCTGCTCTGGAGCGCTTGCTACTTGTTTTTGAAATGGAAATTCATATCCGTTGTCTCAAAATAAAGTCGCCCCACCTTGTAAGCATGGGAATTTGTTTTTTGGACATGCTATCATCATCAAAGATGCCCCTTCACTTCAAAGGTTGCTCCTTGATTCTGGTATAGTACCTTCACAAATAACTATAGTCTCTGCGCCTAAACTGGAGACCTTAGGTGCAATTCGTGATCCTTTTAGATGGTTCAAGATGATGTTTGGATCCACACCTATTGAGGTACTATATATTATTCACGTAAATGTTTGTAATCTGCCTTTTTCATTTGTGCGCATAAGTTAAGTATCATCTTGGAGTACACTTTTGGTACTAATATTATGTTCTATGGTTAATGAAGAGCTTGTCCATCCTATCAGTGGTGGTGGATTCTGTTGGCTTACTACACGATTATTGGCTTACTGCAATGCTTTCCATGTCTGGAGCATTTGTATATAATGGTGATGATTTCACGCACATCGAAAGCCCATATATAATGTACTATAATTAATCGTTCAGCTATCACTCTTTCAACATAATCTTTTTTAGACATTAACTTTTTTCAAACTTCATCTCTATTTAGGCACTAACACATGGAGAAAAAGGTATAACCAATCGATGATTCAAGAAGCACCAGGATTTTCTCCGATCTCATGACATTCGTTTGAAGACAGTAACACTGGAAGGATATGCATCCAACAATGCAAACACTAGCTTTGTCACATTCTTCATGTTGAATGTGAGGGCACTATTGTCCGTGAGGATTAAGTTTTTCGACAAGAAATTTCTTACGGATGCCAGTGTTGAACAACATAAAAAGAAGTTTCAGGTGGACCTAAGGGCTTCTGATCATGCTCGGCTTCTATTTACAACAACTTGTCATCATGTACCAGTAGAATTTCTGGTCGGGGATCTTGATTTTATGGATCAAACCAATCCATTTGATTGTGAATGCCGAAAACTTTGGTTGAGTTACATGTCATTGTCCTGTTCAATCTAGATTTTGTCTAAACGTGACAAGCAATTAATCCTCGTGCTTTTGTACTATTTGTAAGCTGGAGTTAGATATTGTTTGGCTTTTCAACTCGGTTTTGACCCATATTTTCTTTCATACTGGGCCAATGGCTTTCCATTTCTTTAACTAAGACATAAATATTATAAGCAATCACAACATAGGGAAGAGAAATCACTCTCGCAAGATCCTCGAGATCTTTGTTCATTACAGAACCCGCAAGTTCTTGGCGCCCACCAGCACCCACAAACTTATTTTCAACTAGCACACCAAATGGGCTGTAATTCTTAATAAGAAAAGTTGCATGGTAGAGACAGATTTGGATTTGTCATTTGGAACCCACGAGGAAAAAGCCTATCCACGGAGGTGCCGATTGGACAGTAAACATTGAGAAACCTGGTTTTAAAATTATTTTAAATCCAAAACTTGCCTCAAAATCATGAAACTTGGCATGTATTATGACATAGCACCAACATGTTGTGGTAAAAAATTAGTAGAATTTGGGACATGTTTTGGTACAAACTTCTTACATACCGGAGCTTCCCTCAAGAAGGCTCATGGTTCCGAGAGGGACCTTGTCACCTTTGTGTGCGAACTGACATATGCTGTCGCTTCCTGCCTTGATTTATTTTACAGAGGCAACATGCAACTATATATAGTAGCATCGTCCTAAAAATATCAAATTATTCACGGTTCGTTTTGCCTTTTTATACATTATTTGAGTTTCCTAGGCATGTTGGAACGTACTTTCGTGTGTGCAAAGGCCATGTGTGTACTAGCCACATATGTAATTCAATATTCAATCTGTTTATGGAATCAAGTCCTTATAAGTTGTAAATACATATGATGTTGTTCTGTGTGCAATGACATCGCACACGGACCATACTCGGGAACCCGTCGGTGATGATTTCATCAATCGCTGATAATTGCATACCACCAAGCGTTTTCCCACAACACACACAACTTATTAGCAGCAATCGTCTTTGTTATTACGGTCTTCGCACACATTTCTGATTACAGACATGTTTGTCGCGTATCACACACATCTTGTTATATTGAACCGTTTCTGTTCTATTGGCTCAATGCAAACAGTTCATCCGAGTGAACCGCATGTCGTATATCGCACACACCTTGATCTGGCTGACTGTTTCTTTTGTGTTGCCTAATCACAAACAGTTCATCCGAGTGAACCGTATGTTGTATATCGCACACACCTTCATATGGCTGCCCGTTTCTTTTGTTCCTCATCATTGCAAACAATTAATTGAACTGAACTGTATCCCCTGCATCGCACACGCAACTAAAATCTGAACCGTGTTTGATGCATCCGTCATCACAAACATTTTGCACCTTTTTTGACGGTTTTTTACACCACCGTTTGCGATCATTGCATCGCACATAGTTTCGTCGACAATCTCTGATTGTAGTGTCACGTTAGCAGCATCCTGCAGAAGTGATTAATATATCAGGCCTCCGTACATTCGATTTTTGATCCTCGGCATTTTCCAAATCCGACCACAGTCTTGAGGGCTTCAGTACGGCTATGAGCTATGCCCCTAAGCTATTCGACCCCCACGCAAGTTTCTCAAACTCACTGAGGGCTCGGAGGCTACAGTATGCATGACTACATGATCATATAGGTGAAAACATAGGAGACAAAGGGCATTACATGGCCTACCGTGAAGCCCGTCAGAAGGCCGCTGAAAGTCTCCTTTAGTCCATTGTCTATGAACCGAATACTTTGCAGAACCGTGCCCATCAGGGAACAGTGCTCCTCGATGATGGGGAAGTTGGTCAGCGCCTCCTCCACCACATCCGGCCACCTAGTTGGAACACGCTCTGAAGTGGGCTGGGGTGGCAGAGTTACTCCAGCTCATCCCTTGGTGGCAGCCAAAATAGTCGGCTCCGGAACTGTTTTTCGGGAGAGCTTGGATTGACCAGGCTCCCCCTCTTTATGCTCGAAATGGGTCCTCCCCTCGTGTTCGGCCCGGGAGGGGTCTTCTTGGACAACACCTCCCCGGAAACCTCGATGACCAGAGGAGGTGTGGTAGACAACGCAGTCCCGCTCTTTGCTATCTCGGCTGACGGAGAGTCCCCCTGAGGGAGTCCTAGATTAGGGGGTGTTCGGATAGCCGGACTATACCTTCGGCCGGACTCCTGGACTATGAAGATACAAGATTGAAGACTTCGTCCCGTGTCCGGAAGGGACTTTCCTTGGCGTGGAAGGCAAGCTTGGCGATACAGATATGTAGATCTCCTATCATTGTAACCGACTCTACGTAACCCTAGCCCTCTACGGTGTCTAAATAGACCGGAGGGTTTTAGTTCGTAGGACATAATAAGAACAACAATCATACCATAGGCTAGCTTCTAGGGTTTAGCCTCCTTGATCTCGTGGTAGATCTACTCTTGTACTACCCATATCATCAATATTAATCAAGC
The DNA here is from genome assembly GCA_032464435.1 of Aegilops umbellulata. Taxonomy (NCBI): domain Eukaryota; kingdom Viridiplantae; phylum Streptophyta; class Magnoliopsida; order Poales; family Poaceae; genus Aegilops; species Aegilops umbellulata. The sequence goes on along the minus strand of CP136056.1, from coordinate 227,215,330 downwards.
AGCAGTAGGGTTTTACCTCCATCGAGAGGGCCCGAACCTGGGTAAAAACATTGTGTCCCTTGTCTCCCGTTACCATCTGCCTAGACGCACAGTTCGGGACCCCCTACCCGAGATCCGCCAGTTTTGACACCGACATTGGTGCTTTCATTGAGAGTTCCTCTGTGTTGTCACTTTTAGGCCCGATGGCTCCTCCGATCATCAGCAGCGATGCGGTCCAGGGTGAGACTTTTCTCCCCGGACAGATCTTCGTATTCGGCGGCTTTGCACTGCGGGCCAATTCGCTTGGCCATCTGGAGCAGATTGAAAGCTATGCCCCTATCCATCCGGTCAGATTTGAAAGTTTAAACTATATGGCGGACGACCATGGAGACTTGATCTTCGACGGATCTGAGCCACGACCGAGCACGCCGCACTGCCTCGATGGGCATGATCTAGCTCTGCTGGCGAACAGTGCCCTGGAGGCTGCGCCTGTGTCTGCTCCGACCCTTAGCTTGGAGCCGACCACACCAATCGAGGATGGGTGGTTAGACATCGCCTCAGGGGCTGCAATCTCTACGGCGATCAAGCCGAAGACCAGCCTTGTCCTCTGCGAAGCCCGTAACTCCAAAGTGCCGGACTCCTCTCCGGACTTCGAGCCCTCCGCGCCCCTACCGATCGAATCCGATTGGGCGCCGATCATGGAATTCACCACCGCAGACATCTTTCAGCACTCGCCTGCGACATCCTGAATTCACTCAGGTCTCTCTCCTTGTCGGGAGAGTCCTGGCCGGACTATGACCGGTAGGATTGGGATGTGGACGACGAAGAAATTCGATCCCCACCCACCACCCACTTCGTAGCCACTGTCAATAATTTAAACGACGTGCTCGAATTCGACTCCGAAGACATTGACGGTATGGACGACGATGTAGGAGACGAACACGAACCAACGCCTATAAGGCACTGGACTGCCACCTCATCTCATGATGTATACATGGTGGACACACCCAAACGAAGCAACGACGAGGAACACAGGGATGCAACAAGGGATCGTTCACTCGAAAAGCAATCAAAGCGGCGATGTAAGCGCCGCTCCAAGCCCCGCCTCGACCGAGACAGCAGCCATACAGACCCAGCCATAGAGCCGGACGAGCCGGCGGACGACAAACATGCCTTCGAGCAACCGTCCGAACAGGGCAATTGGATAAACGAACCGAACAACCCGTCCCCGGTGAGAACAACAGTCCAGACGACCTCACGCCAAATACGCTCATGGAGCAGAAGAACCTCCACAATAGGCTCGTCGCCACTGCGCGTAGCCTGAAAAAGCAGAAGCGGAAGCTCAAAACTGCGGAAGATGCGCTCAGAATCAGAAGGAGCAAAGTACTCAACACCGCAGACAAACATGGCGGCAGTCGCCGCACCAAAAGCTATTCGAAGCAAAAGCTACTGCCTGAATTTGATGAGGAGGCCTTAGAGGCCCCGCAGTCAAAAAATAAGAAAGCCACCCGGTCGGATAGACGACCCTATGCCCAGCATGGAGCGGCAAGCGGCGCCGCACACAAGCCGACACGCGATCCACTCAAGGAATCGCGTCAAAAGGACGGCCCAGCCAGATCTATCTATGGGCCAAGAAAGCAAGCTCTAGTAAGCAACGCAACACGACAAATATCCGAACATCATGACCCCCTATGTTTCACCGACGAGGTGCTGGACCACGAATTTCCAGCGGGATTCAAGCCCATGAACATAGAGGCGTACGACGGAACAACAGACCCTGGAGTCTGGATTGAGGATTATATCCTCCATATACACATGGCCAGAGGAGATGACCTCCACGCCATGAAATACTTACCCCTCAAGCTCAAAGGGCCGGCACGGCATTGGCTTAAAAGCCTTCCCGAAAACACCATTGGAAGTTGGGAGAATCTCGAGGATGCTTTTCGGGCAAATTTTCAAGGGACCTATGTCCGACCTCCGGATGCGGACGATTTGAGCCATATAACTCAATAGCCCGGAGAGTCAGCCCGGAAACTCTGGAACAGATTTCTTACTAAAAAGAATCAGATAGTCGACTGTCCGGATGCAAGCCTTAGCAGCTTTCAAACATAGCGTTCGAGACGAATGGCTCGCCAGACACCTCGGCCAAGAAAAGCCAAGAACAATGGCCGCATTAACAAGCCTCATGACCCGATTTTGTGCGGGAGAAGACAGCTGGTTGGCAAGATGCAGCACCAACGACCCAAGTACATCCGAAGTCAGGGATGGAAATGGGAAACCACGACGCAACAAGGACCAGCACCGGACTAAGGGAAGCAGTCCAAAGAGCGCAACAGTCAATGCCGGAATCAAAAGCACTCGGCAGAATCAGAGAAAGTTGCCCCTTAAGAATAACAGGGATGAGTTATCTAACCTGAACAAAATCTTGGACAAGATATGTCAAATTCACAGTACTCCCGGGAAGCCTGCGAACCATACCCACAGAGATTGTTGGGTTTTCAAGCAATCTGGCAAACTCAACGCCGAACACAAGGGGATCGACACACCAAGTGAGGACAATGACGAACCCCACGAGCAGAGCACCATGAAACAAAAGGATTTCCCACAAGAAGTCAAAACAGTAAACTTACTTCATGTGGTGAACAAAGTGGCGCCAATAGAGATTCGCGCCATACGGCCTATCCCAAAGGAGTCTCGCCCATGGTAGTTAAAACCGATCACCTTCGACCATCAGGATTACTCTAGAGGTATACGGAACGCAGGCTGGACTGCCCTGGTATTAGATCCACTAATCGACAGACTCCACTTTACAAATGTCCTGATGGACGGCGCCAGTGCTTTAAACCTGCTATATCAGGACACAATCCGCAAAATGGGAATAGACCCAACAAGAATTCGACATAACAATACTTCCTTTCAAGGAGTAACGCCAGGCCCAGATGCCCATTGCACGGGTTCTCTTCGGCTAGAAGTTATGTTCGGCTCCCCCGACAACTTCCGCCGCGAAAAGCTAACCTTCCATATCGCCCCATTTTCAAGTAGCTATCAAGCACTACTGGGACAAGAAACTTTCGCCCGCTTTAACGCAATACCGCATTATGCATCTCTTATGCTTAAAATGCTCGGTCCACGAGGCATCATCTCACTAAAGGGCAATATTAAGTGTCCCTCGAGCGCGAAAGAATATGCAGCTGCCTTAACAGCCATGCATTAAAACAGCTTCACCAACGAAAGCATCTGCCAGGTCGTTAAAGACCACGGGCTCGGCTAGGCGAGTCCGGAGCAAACATATAACGGATAAAGGTTTAGTAGCCATACACCCCTATACAAGGAGCCCCGCGTATGTAAAATACACGATAATAAGGCTCCATTTCACCTGTCCTAAAATTATACATTGTTTATCTAGTACAGCGTACATTCCCCACTACTATTCTTTTTTTATGTTCAGCTAAGTTCCTCTCTTTTACAGATGAACACCATGCTACACCCGTCCAGGACACGGCACAACGGAGACACAGGCGCAGACGTGCAGCAGGGACCCATCTCCAGGATTCTTTTTAGATTAAGGTCCTGCGTAAACCTTTTTTTACTGTCTCTTGTTGATATACATCCCCCGGTTTCTCTGTACAGCCGAGGAGGAGGCTGGCGTTTTGGCATGTGGCCACGTCAGAGTTTTGCACGTACCTGGACATCAGGGGCTTATAACCCAGGGCGCTGTTCCGCCTGTTTTCATAAAAGACCGAATACCTTAGGGAGTGTTCGGCCTCGCGAGTTTGGCCTTATATGCATCAGCTCCGAATCATGTCTTTGGTCAAATGTTGGGTTTGCCCGGCTCCTGTGTTTTGCTGCCTTACGCTCCGCTCTATCGGCTAAGGCGGCACCAGGAGAACTACTGCGATTGTGCCCCGGTTCGGCCAGGAGAGCACCTTAGTAGAGAAAGCCGAAAACTGACTGTCATGATATAGCGTGAGACTGGTCAACCAGTCGATGACCCGCCGGAATCTTTAGGATTCCTGTGCATTAACGAAGGGCCGTTTCCCGGCCAGGCACACACGCGCCCCGAATTCGGGTGAGCACGGGGCCACCAGGGGCTGTATAGCAGCCCCACTGTCAAACTCCTATGGCTAAGTGAAAGTGATAAAGCATTATAGTCTGGTTGCCTTGTTCGCTGCGCTATCACCTCCTTAATAGGACCAAGACGTTGGATCAAGTGTGAAAATGTGCCTTCTGCGAACACCCCCGCATTCGATGCGTGGGGGCTGAAGCCAAAGACTGCCATCTTTCAGGTTATATACACATATACATTAACGACCACACAGGAGGTATCTCAATTCTTGAAGGCACAAGTATAAAAAGCTTTTATATATTATCTCCAAACTTTGTTTTACAACAATACATGTCATTCGAACATAATATCCTTCGAGCACTACGTCTCTATTAAACGAGCGCCCTATAGAACTTCCTGAAAATAGTGCTCGGCAGGTACTCAGATCTCATCCGAGTCTTGGTTTGCAACAGCGGTGGCCTTCATCTCTGCCTAGTATGTCTTGACACGGACATGAGCCATCCGCGCACCCTCTATGCATGCCGACCTCTTCACTGCATTGATATGCGGCACCGCACCAAGGAACTGCTGCACGAAGCTAAAATAGCTCTTCGGCTCAGGCCTTTCTGGCCACAGATGACTCACAACATACTTCATGGCGAGTCCGGATAACCTACTCAGCTCAGCCCATTCGGCCAGATGATCGGTTAATGGAAGCGGACGCTCTGGATTGTGGAACTGCGACCAAAAAAGCTTTTCCACTTCGTGATCCTCCTTATCGCGGAAGTGTTCGGCCGCGTCCGCGGCACTCGCTGCCAAATCCAGATAAGTATCCGCCGCACTCCACAACCGGTCTAGCGAAGCATATTTAGGATCCCCGAACTTCCTCCGCAGCACAAAGGGTTTTCCATCCGCGATATCTCCGGCCTGACGTAGCTCCTCTTTCATAGCTCTCATCGCAGAACGAGCATCCTTGGCCTCGCTAATGGCCTTTTCCAGGTCCATCCGCTCCGTTTGATCTTCTTTTTCAAGAACCTCACAGCGGTCGGCAGCACTCTTCAACTTTACAGCCATCTCGGCTATTTCCTTCTTGCTTCGGCAGTGAGCAGCCTGTTCGGCTTTCAGCTCTTCAATTGCCTTTCCGGCAGCCGCATCACTTTTCCTGGCTTGCTCCTTGGCTCGGGCAAGTTCCGCCTGAAGATCCTCCATGGCAGCAGCAGCATCTGCATCAAGCGCACACGTTATAAGATACTGGCATCAAGCTCCTCTTACCAAGTGCCGCCGGAGAAATAGCATACCTTGTGCCTTGTCAAGCCGCTTGTTGACAAGCGTAATGTCGGCATCTGCCACGTCCAGATACCGCTTTAGTTCGGCAAATTCAACAGTCCGGCTGGCCACCGGACACTTCACCACCTGCATATGAAAGGCGGCATATTATACCTGGGATTATGATCCTCTACGCGCTGTCACTTTCGACAACGCACAGAGTCTCAGGGGCTACTATCTACACAAGACGCATCTTATATATGCGGAAACTGTCAAAAGGTACATCATTTTGCGTACCTCAAAACCTGTCAATAAACTCCTAATAGCCTCGTGCAACCCGCTCTCCGCGGATGCAATCCTCTCAATCACCGTACCCATCAACGCACAGTGTTCTTCTGAGATAGATGCTCGCCCGAGCAGATCCTTCAGCTCCTCCGACCGCGCACTAGACTGTGCCGGACTCGCCCGATGGCCTTTTTCGAAGGCCGGACATGGAGGGCTTTGGGGGGCCATACGGCCGCCCTCTGGCCCTGCCGGATTCGGAGAAACCCTCTGTGATGACACCTTAGGGTCGCCCGCCTCACAAGGCGGTACGATAGGGGGAGGCGTGCCGCTCTCCATCATCTCCGGAAAAAGATCCCCTGAAGATGAGCTCTGCTTAGAAGGGCTGAGATCCGAACTACAAGGTAAATTTCGGTTATATTCCTCAGAAATAGAATAGGGATGTTTCTCATTTTAAACTCCCCTCTCTACTTACGGCTCGGTGGAGGGCTGATCCCCTTGGGGGCACAGTGCGGCCGAGGCATCCTCGAGCGCAGGACCCTCTGATGAAGATTTCTTCCCCCTCTTTGAGACCATGGTCTCCGGGTCTTCAGAGGCCGTCCTCTTCTTCCCCTGGGCAGAGGAATTCTCGATTCCTCCTTTTCTGACAGCCTCCTTCGGGGAGGCGGTAGCTTCCTTGTTCCCCCCTTTGCCTTCTTCCAAAGGCGCGACCTCCAGCATCCTGGTTAACAAGGCATCCGGCGTGGTCTCCGGGAGGGGGGTCGGACACCTGATTAGCTTCGCTTTCGCTATCCACTCTTGCTTAATAGACAGTTCTTTAAGGACAATTTCATGATAAAAACATGGATAGAGTGTCCGGGTACGGGGCTACTTACTTGAGTATCCGGGCGATTGCAGCTCAGACCTGCGTCCTCGGTCCAGTCCGGACACATTGTTTGTGATCCGAAGAACAATTTGTACATCTCCATGGGTATCGCTCCCATAAAATGTTGGAGAGCTCGTGGTCCCTCCGAATTGAACTCCCACAGGCGGAGGGGGCGGCGTTTGGAGGGCAGGGTTCGACGAATCAGCATGACCTGCGCCACTACGACCAGACTGATGTCTCTTTCTAGGAGATCTCGAATACGGCCCTGCAACAAAGACACATCCTTGGATGGCCCCCAGTCCAGCCCTTTATTGACCCATGACGCTAGCTGGGGTGGGGGACCCGAGCGAAAGGCAGGTGGCGCCATCCATTTGGTCCCCCTGGGAGCGGTGATGTAAAACCACTCTCGTTGCCATAAGATGGACTCCTCTTGAAAAGAGCCCTCGGGCCATGGAGCACCAGCACTCTTGCTTATAAAAGCACCGCCACACTCCGCGTGCCGTCCCTCGATCATCTTCGGCTCTACTTTGAAAATCTTGAGCCACAATCCAAAGTGAGGAGAAGTGCGGAGGAAGGCTTCGCACACAACGATGAACGATGAAATGTGGAGGATGGACTCCGGAGCCAAGTCGTGAAATTCCAGCCCATAATAAAACATGAGCCCCCTCGCGAAGGGGTCCATCGGGAAACCTAGCCCCCGAAGGAAATGAGACACAAATACCATGCTCTCACCAGGCTTGGGAGTGGGAATGACCTTCCCTTGAGCAGGCAACCTATGCGAGATTTCGCCGGTCAAGAACCTGGCCTCTCTCAACTTCAGCACGTCCTCCTCCGTGACAGAGGAGGGCATCCATTGGCCTTGAAGGTCGGAACCGGACATTGTCGGAGGTCCGAAGCGCCTGAAATCTGGAGCCTTGGGTGTTGGAACTCAAGGCGAAGGGCGAACTCATTTGAGATTGAAAGAAAGGAGTAAGGCCTCGGTCTCTTTATAAGAGGTTGAATCCAAGGGCCTTCCCCGTGACCGTTTGGGACTCGCCTTTGATCGAGAAAACATACCAACGGGCACGACTGGGTCACCCACGTCCGTATTGATGAGAATCCCGTAAATAAAGGGGACACGATCTCTGCTTCGACAAGACGTGCCAAGGAAACCGCCTCACTAAAGGCGCTGAGGTGGGACAATAAAACGATTCGAATAAAGGCTTGGTCGTGGTGTGATGTCACGCTACGGAATACGTCAGGAGATTAGATTTGTGTAAATATTATTCTCTCTATGGCAATATGTGGAAACTTATTTTGCAGAGCCGGACACTATCCTTGTGTTCAAAATCTTCTATGAATTACTTGGAGGAGGAACCCGCCTTGCAATGCCGAAGATAATATGCGCGCCGGACTCGTCGTCATTGAAGCCTGGTTCAGGGGCTACTGAGGGAGTCCTGGATTAGGGGGTGTTCGGATAGCCGGACTATACCTTCGGCCTGACTCCTGGACTATGAAGATACAAGATTGAAAACTTCGCCCCATGTACGGAAGGGACTTTCCTTGGAGTGGAAGGCAAGCTTGGCGATACGGATATGTAGATCTCCTATCATTGTAACTGACTCTGCGTAACCCTAGCCCTCTCCAGTGTCTATATAAACCGAAGGGTTTTAGTCTGTAGGACATAATAAGAACAACAATCATACCATAGGCTAGATTCTAGGGTTTAGCCTCCTTGATCTTGTGGTAGATCTATTCTTGTACTACCCATATCATCAATATTAATCAAGCATGAGTAGGGTTTTACCTCCATCGACAGGGCCCAAACCTGGGTAAAAACATCGTGTCCCTTGTCTCCCGTTACCATCCGCCTAGGCGCACAGTTCGGGACCCTTACCCGAGATCCGCCGGTTTTGACACTGACACCCCCTCTGAGACTTGATCAGTGGGAAGGTCGCGTGGCGGGTTGCGGTGTTATAAGCAAGCACATTAATCAAAAGATGAACTTAGTTCGGCTAAGAGTCATTGGTGTGTATTCGGGTCTAGGTCCGGGGCTTGACCTTGGGGTTCCTTTTGGGAAACTCTTCGAAAGCCTCGGACTTGTCGGCAGAGTCCGAGCTGTCGTCGGACAGGGCTAGTTTGGCCCTCTATTGCCTCTTCGGGATAGGAGGAGGCTGATCCTTCTCGGCGTCATCTGACGCCGTGGTCTTCCTTGCTCGGGAGGAGTCGCTCTCCTCCCCGTCCTCTCCCTTCACTCCATCATGAGAGGAGGGGCCTGGGTTTCCCCAGACTTAGTGTCCGAGGGTCCTCTGGGACGGAGGCCTTCTCAGGCCTCCCTCTTCTCTCCTTTCTTCTTCTCCTTCTTCTCCGGCGCCTTGTACGGCGCCACGGCCAGAATTTCTGTCAGCAAGGCCATCCTGGGGCCCTTGGGTAGCAGGGTCAGGCTGTCAATCTGCACGGCTTTCTTTAACCAGCTGTGTGGGTGTAAGAAGGAAGAATTAGGTACCTTCTCAAAAAGGAACATGTAAACATATTGGTAAAACTTGTCATACCTCGCGAGGGGGTGTCATGGCATCATGGTTGATGTCTTCCTTCGTGGCTAGCCAGTCTTTTTAAGGCTTGCACAACACCTTCCACAACTTGGCGTGGGAGGTGCGGTAGAAGCGGAGCACGGTGGCAGGGTCTTCGGGCTTAATGAACCACATGGGGATGGCCTGGTCTTTGAAGGGTAGGAGTCGCCGACGAAGCATGATCTGAATCACATTGGGCATCTCAACATTCTTCTTCACCATCTTGGATATCTGGCTTTGAAGCGACTCCACCTCTCTGGTTGACCCCTAGTGTAGGCCTTTCTTGGTCCATGAGACCAACCTAGTGGGGGGTGGATCTGAAGGCAGGGATCTCTGCCCAAGCCACGCCTCGCGGGTTCTATGATATAGAACCACTCCTTTTGCTAGATCTTGATGGTCTCTATGAAAGTGTTGTCAGGCCACTCAACCTAGGGGAGTTTGCTGACCATTGCCCCCTCGTAGTCCGCTTGTTGACCATCAACAATCTTAGGCTTGATGTTGAAGAGCTTTAGCCACAAGCTGAAGTGTGGCCCGACCCAAAGAGCATCCTTGCAAATGATGATGAAGGCCGAGATATGCAGGAAGGAGTTTGGGGTGAGATCATGGAAATCCAACCCATAAAAAAACATCAACCCCCTAACAAAGGGGTGGAGGGGGAAACCTAGTCCCCGGATGAAGTGGGGGGAGGAACACCACCCTCTTGCCTGGCCTCGATGTGGGGATGACCTGGCCCTCCTTCGGGATGCGGTGAGCAACGTTGGCTGGTAGGCAGCCCGTGCTTTTCAGGTCCAGGATAGCGTCCTCGGTGACACTGGAGGCCTCCCACATGCCCTTGGAGCCCGAGCCAGCCATGGATGATCGAGGAGATGGCCGGAGAAGTCTTTGAAGGGGTGAATGGATATGGGCGTTGGAGCTCAGAAGATTGGGAAAGCAATGGCAAGGGGGGACATGAGAGCATGCGGTGAGAATGGTGGTAGTTCCCCTTTTATGGGCTTCCATAATACCAAGAGCCCTTTTATTGCGCCGCTGACCTTGCATCTTCCCAATATAATCGTGCTACCGTGCGAGTGTGGGATAACCCAAATCATTGATCATATCCCTTAAAAATGGGGCACGATCTCCATATTGATGGAATATGCCAATGGACAAACTGCCTCGAACCGTGAATCGAGTTTTCATAACTAGTTAGTGGTTATGGCAGTCTGTGACCTTTCGCCAAAAGTTGTCCGGTGACGACACTATTCATACTTGAGCGACTGGCCTTTGAGGCTAAGTAACACATACACTTCAGAAATCAGGGCATAGTCCAGACAACGCATGGCCAGACATGGCCAGGCAAGCCTTGAAGGATTGACTATGGTTAACTGCAGACCTGGCGCAAGCACCATGGGAGGAAAGAATTGGTCCAACAATCCGATGGTTCCCACACAAACCCCGGCTTCAAAGACTAGTTCAGGGGCTACTAAGGGTGTCCAGGACTAAGAGGTCCTTGGGCTGGTCTATCTCTCGTGGGCCGAACAGTTGAGCCACTCTTGGTCGACTGAGCTATATGTGATTCGGTGCTCAGAAAGGAAACCTTTGAAGCCTTGGTTTATCTCCCAAGTCATGTTTATCCCCTAATGGTACCCGATGACATGTAACCCTAGGTACCCCTAGTGTCTATGTAAACCAGAGCGTTTAGTCCGTAGAGGCCAGAACCATCTTCCTACTCATCTAGGGTTTAGTTCATCGGATCTCATGGTAGATCAAATATGTAATCATTATACCAACATATCAATACAATAAAGCAGGACATAGAGTTTTACCTCTTGGAGAGGGCCCGAACCTCAGTAAATACCGTCCCTGCGTTCCTTGTTCCCCATCGATCTAAAATCCATAGCTCGGGACCCCCTACCCGAGATCCGCCAGTTTTGACACTGACATGGTGATATGATACCTAGGCACCTCCCCCAAGCCTGGCACAAGCCAATATGAGTGCCCATACCCGTGTACTCAAGTTTCTTTCTTCGGTGATGGTGGTGTGGTGATGAAGTGGTGGGCTTGTTCTCCATAATGCTCATGAGTGCCTCCCTCAAAAATTGGATTTCCTAGAGAGCTTGACGAGTTAACTCAGTGTAACTCTCCACCTCATGTATAATATGTTTATTTTCCGGTCCCCAAGAGTTTATACCCTCATCACTTTCTCTTGGACGAGATATGTCCCAATTGGACGGTATATGCATACGAGGAGTATTTTCGACCCCATAGTTGTGAACCAAATTATGAAAATTGTTTCGATATAACCTGTGTAAGGGCCTCCTAGGGGGAACACTAGTACGCGTCGGTGCTATACAAACGGTTTTTAACCCCTTTCTATGACGGAGTTCGGAACCGTCGCCATGTGAGTGACGGCGATAGGGGGTCCTTCCCACACATCCCAAAAACCGTTAGGGATATGCCCTCCTGGCACACACGCTTGGCAAAATGAGGTCGTGTACGACCGGCAAGCGATCAAATATGGCTATACGTATAGTAGTGCTGAAAATTTACAATTATAAAGGTGAAATCGTTTCCGGTCATAAGTACATCGCACACAGTCAGTCCCCACTAAACATTTCGTTCGTATGAACATACCACATAGTTGCTCCAAGGAAAACATTTCCCTTCGCAGGTACATCACACACAATTTCCCCATTAAATCGTTTGTGATAGCGTTGCCATTGCACACGATATCAACAATTTTATCATTTGCATTATTGAATGCATCACACACGGTGCGTAGAAGAAACTGTGTGGCAAAGGTTGTCCATCACACACAGTTTTTATGTGGTAAACGTTTGTGCAAGGTGGCCTAACGCAAGCATTTTTCAAGAGGATGTCGTGTGTGAAGTGGAGATTGATCGCACACGTAGTGGATCCTAGAAATGTGTCTGATCTCCATGTCCATCGTAGACGGTTCACTTTCGCAAACCGTTTGCACTGTAATCCCTAATTTAAAAATCAAATGTTTTGAATTCTAAAGTAGGCAATCTCTTATTTCCTATCCAACCATGTTTATTACAAATATAGGTTCAACCACAAATGCGTAATTAGATGCACAGGTACATATACTGAAGAACTACAGAAGCACCAAGTAAAGAATGATGAACCATAGTTGTACTAAAGACTGCAAAGAGAGAGGCAAAAGACATTCTGTTCGCTGGAGAAGGTGAAGCGTAATGCCCATATTGTGCCCTCCTCCATGCGTAATGCGCGAACGACTCTAGGCCAACCCCTTGTGATGGTTGACCGTCCATCCTTCACTGTCTTCATTACGACTTCTCGATGCTCATTGTAGTGTGGATGAAATACTTTAACCTTCATTGCATGTCCACCAATCATGTACTTTGCGAGGTAATCTTGAGTGAACTGCTTCGGGAACCACTGCGGACGAAATAGATTCACACATTGTTGTCTAACAACTCATTATGGGCAGTAAAAAGAGAAGGCTGCAGAGTTTGTAGTTACCATCCTACAGCTCATTGTTGTGTTGGATAGAGCATAAAAAAATAATTTGCTTGCCACCATTCGTATATTTATCCTAATAATCCTTATCAATTTCCTCACTTGAAGCTTGTTCATGAATATCTCATTGCCCCATACGTAAAAAGGGTCGACGCGTGGATCCTTTCCAAGGGCATATTTACCTACAAGCAACAAGTCAATATTAGAAGCTAACAAGTGTCTAGGCCTGGATCTATATGCACTACATTATGGAACGACGGTGGGAGTACAAGCCGAGGGACGAAGCTTGCCTCGGCGGAAAATGGTGGCCACTCCTGTGGTTGTCCTGCATAAGTAGTGGAAAGGCATGATAAGTACATCAACCTTAGCATCAAACAAATATAGCAAAGGTAAACAACATCATCTCCAATTGATAGCTTTAATGTGTTGGTTTCAGCATGCTGTTAAAAGCAGATATAAAATGGAAGGCAATGTTACCGAGAGCAGGCTTAACAGCCATCAAATATTGCAATTCAAACTGGTATTGTTGAAAATGAATAGAACGTAGGTAATGCTTAAACATGACACTAGATAAATGTGTAAAACAGAAATAAAGGGCATGTGTTAACTACACTAGGCATAACTGGAACCAAATATAGCCGTTCAAGCTGGTATTGATGCAGTCGAGCGGCACAGTTCCGACTTGCACATAATGAACAACACATTGTGAATGACTGAAATAAACAAGGCATAAATGATCAGTATAACAACCAAATATAGCCATTGAAAACTGGAAACAGTCTCACTGCAACCAACCTAACAAGAAAATACAGGTAAACAGGGCATATGCTTGAAAACTGGACAAATGCTCACTACAACCAACCTAACAAGCAGATACAGATAAACAAGACATCTGCTTGAAAACTGGACAAATGCTAAAAGAAAGCAACCTAACAGACAAATACAGATAAACAAGGCATATGCTTGATAACTGGACAAATGCTCACTTCAACCAAACTAAGAACCAAATACATATAAACAAGGCATCTGCTCGATAACTAGAGAAATGCTCACTTCAATATAGATAAATAAGGCATCTACTCACTATAAACAACCAAATATAGCCATTCGTGAAACTAAAGTGGAAAATTCATACTTAAACATCACATAGCCCTATTGAACAATACATTTTTGCATAACTGAAATAATTAAACACGACACAGTTAAAGCACCGCATGACAAATGATACTACAACAAGGGTATGGGTTGGCAAGCTAGAAAATGTAAGATTTGTTCGTAGGATGTTGCCTCACATTTCATGGATGGGATCCTTCCAGTTGGAAGAGCACAGACCCATGGTGCACTCTCTAATGTCACAGATGGGCTGCTTCACCTAGGAAGAACCTTCATGGGTGCCCTCCTCATGGTCACGGTCGATGAGATCTGACTTGGCAATTGAGGATCCCAAGCCGCTGCCGTAGAACATGTCCTTCAGAAATAACAAAATGGGATCGATGGTGTATAAGGATCGCAAATCCTTGACTGCTAGGCGGAGGAGATCAGCGGCAGGGCCGTCAAAGAGATCGATGGCGGTTGAACCAGAGGGGTTGAGGATGGACCACTTAACCAGTGACATGGCCCGTCTGAAGCTGTCGTTGTCGACGAGCTTGATGTCGTAGCCAGCTTTCCCGAGATACAGTAATACGCTAGCCCGCTGACATGAAGCCTTCACCATGGCAACGTAGTAAACGTCTTTGCCGGCTTCCGCGGCGATGTGTTGCTCCGGTATTGACAGGTCGGGGCGAAGGGCGGCCACCTCGCCGACATCAACCGGAGAGACCATGATAAACCTATTCTTGGCTGAACGCTTGTCGGGCTCCTCGGGATACGTGGTCGAGCTTAGGTTGCGACATTCTGGAGCAGGGGATGTGGATCAGGCGGGGAGGGACACCGCAGGCCTCATCTAAAAACTCAGGGGAGTGGGGCGACGGTATGGGAATCACTGGGTAACCTGAAGTTTATTATCTAAGCTAGGAGGAATGGGCAGACTGGCAAGGGTTGGCGGATGCGCCGACGGCGCCAGCAGCGGCTGCGAGCTAGGGTTCGAGTGGGCAGGGGGTCGGGTGGTGGACTGTTGAGGGGGGGTGTTTGAGGATACGTCGCGGCTACTGAAAGTTTTAGTTGGTGGAGATGGTGGTGGACGAGGGAAGGCAACGGTTCAAATGCCTCTGCTACTGCAATTTTACAATAAGGTCGGTGCTGGAGGAGTGTGGGTGACGGTTGAAGTACAATGACTACTAAAATTTGGGTAAAGGAATTGATGCGGGGCGCGAGTGCCCAAGATCGCGCATGGTCCAATAAGAATATGCGTGTATGATAATAAGGAAAAGTGGCGGAACCACCGATTTTTGCAATGCTCATGGCAGGTAGTTTGTTTTTATATTTCTAGCTAGCAGGTCTATCGCACACGGTTCGTCCTAATTTCCAAATAAACTTACCCGCCTTTAGCTTGCGCAGGTGGTGATTTTAAAACGCACTTGCATCACACACGGTTAAGCGAGTACCTCCACCCTTTGCTCGTGCTTGCGCAGTCGTGGTGATTTTATAGCGCACTTGCCTCGCACACGGTTGAGCCAATACCTCCACCTTTGCTCTCACTTGCGCAATCGTCGTGATTCACAGCGCACTTGCATCGCACAAAGTTAAGATATTATTATACCCGTGTCCGTTGAGTGTCCGCCTTAGCCTTGCACAGGTGGTGATTTCATAGCGCACTTGCAACACACACGGTTAAGCCATTACCTCCACTCTTTGCTCGTGCTTGCACGATCGTGGTGATTTTACAGCGCACTTGCATCAGACACGGTTGAGGCAGTACCTCCACCTTCGCTCGCGCTTGCGCAGTTGTCGTGATTCACAGCGCACTTGCATCGCACACGGTTAAGATATTATACCTGTGTCCGTTGAGCGTCTTCAGAGTCTTTGCAGCAAAAAAAATGTTAGGGAGGGTCAGAAGACAGCCGCACCAGCATGTGGCCCAAATATATGAGTGAAAGTGGTGGTATGTGATGTTCAAAATTCCAATGCACAACTTTGACCGCACGGGCCCATGGTTGGGCGCGTCGTTTAAGATCGATGAGAGGGGCCAGAAGTCAAGAACCACCTGAAAGTGGCCAAATATATGTAGGAATATTGGGTGTGATCTTTAAAACTTTAAATACACAATGCATAACTTTGGTGGAACTTGCCTCGCAAACCCGAAAGCACCCTTGGATATATCTATAATGACATAATGTCGTAGCTCTAGCTAGGATGCTTGGCCCACCACCTCCCACTTCGTGTCAGTGGGGCGTATGCACATAATGATACTTTGGTCATGCATGCATGTCGCCATGACCTACCATAAGACGACCAATGAATCTATCGTTTGGTAAAACGACAACTGTTGTTGTTGATAAACCGCTTGGTCCAATAGATTGAACCATCATAAAAATAGCACGAGAGGGACCACAAAACCAGCACCTCCTGCATGCGGCCGAAAATGATGTACGTTGGGAAGGGGTGATGTGTGTTTTCATTATAGAATAATGTACAATTTAGATGTGGTGCCTACCTCTCGATACAGACAACAACCATGAAGGCAAGGTAGTTAAGGACGAGATACGCAGGGTATGATGTAGGTCGAACCCAGCAATCCGAGCATGTGGGAGGGAATCCTGACAACGCATGAGCTCGAGCTTTGGTTGAGCGACATGTGATGGTGACCGGCCCTAACATGAACTAGGAGGAATCCATTCATGGCCAACACATACCCCTCGTTTTCGGTCAAAGGGATGATATATATATATATATAGACACACACACACACACACACACACACACACACTCAGGGAGCCCACGGATATGCGTGTCGTCACAAAAGACCGCACAAGGGAGACGTGGTCGATCTGAAGACCCTGTATACATTGTATGCGGCTCGAAAATATATATGGGTATGGTGGTGTGTGATGTGTTTAAATCCCGAATGCACAACTTCGATGGGCTACCAACTACATTAGAAACCAAACACCGTACCCGACTCCAAGCCTGGTTCAATACGTACGATATCAGTGTCCCAACTTCGACGCGGCGGCAGGAGGGGGGTCGTCCCACTCATGCGCTCAAACTTTATTTGGTCTAAAATGGAACACATCTATACCGCTATATAGTGTGCGAATAACTTTGAAAGTTCCTCGTTGGATGAAGCCAATCCGACGGTATAGAGATGGCAAAACCAAGCACTATTGGCTGTTGGATATCATCTACATTCCACCAGATTCTGCCACATGTACACTCTAGAAGACTCCATGGTTGAACTTAAGCATAATGCGCAAACCTCGAAACACAAGCACTTCTCCTTTGTTCTAGAATCTTCCATATCTTAATTGCCCAAACATTTTTTTTTCTAAATGAGTTGTCACTATTTGTTTTTACTTTATGCTTTACAATGAACAATTCCATGAATCTTAACTTTTTTTTTACAAAATCAATTGATTTTGAACGAGATGAACTATAAGAATTAAACGAACATCTATATCATGCATATATGACTCAAGCTTACATGCTACAGCGTGGTATTTATTCATAATTTGGTTACCAAATCTCATGCGTGCAATGCACGTTTACGTTACTAGTATCATTAGGAAACCATCATGCGACCTGAAAAAGGTTTATATAATCGCCATGACAGGTCAAGTCAATCATTCTTTATTTTTTAGAGAAAAAAATAACCAATAAAAACATAGTCTACAAATTAGCAAAACAAGGATCCCAAGGTTTATATAATTGCCATGATAGGTCACTATAGAGATATTTATCTCTATAATGACCGTGTCATGGCATTTAAATGAAACTTGAGACATGCAACTTCCCACTGGGCACCCATCCTCGGACTACTCTAGCCCGAGCACGCTTAACTTCTGTGTTCTATTCGACTAGGCTAGAGGACGGGAAGCCGCCCCTTGCTGATAAGAATTGCCTGCTTGTCGCTAAGGTGTTTCACGCTGGTCACCCTATGGGACCAACTCCCTCCTATCACACACATTTGTGCTTTTAGAAACTGTGTGTGATATTTACATGGCCGGTGTGCCGCCACTAGCCTTCAATGAGAACTGACACCGGTAGCAGGAAAACGATGGGAGAAGAGGCGCGAAACCAATGAGAGGAGTGCAGGAAACAGTAGCCTGTTTAGAAAACGTAGTAGAGAAGGAAGCGTGAGCTAGCACGACGCATGCGCACAGTGCTTACCCATGTACTACATGTGCTGTTGAAAGGGTTGAGGGTTGCCATTCGATCTGGGGGCGTCCAACGGTGCACACGTACGATCCGTGGGGTTTGGGTTCTGACCAATCATAACGCACGACTTAGATCGCACGCACAACAGGGGGAGGGGGTATCGGCCACGGTTTGGTAGGCACACGACTTTCGTGAGTGAACAGTGTGCTACTTGAAAACATTTCGTGAGAAGAATCTCGGTTTTTAAATCCCCGTAAATCCAAAACTCACCCAAAAATCGTGAAACCTGGCATGGTGTCACGACATGGCACATATATGCCGAGGAATTTTTTTCATCCATTTTGGCGCAAGTTTTATTACAAGCCTCTTACAAACCTGAGCTTCTATCAAAGAAGCCTCGTGGTTCCGATGGGGAAATGTGTTCCCCTTGTGGGCGAAACGTAATCACTCCCTCTTTTCGCCTTGTATTTTCTTATATGGGCAACATGTAGCAACATGATATCTGTGCTGAAATTTAAATTTATTCAGGGTTCGTTTGGCCTTTTTAGACAATAATTGAGTTTCCTAGGCATTTAATGTCCATAATTCAAATATGAACTTCAAATACATGCTCCAATTCACCGAAATGGCTAGAAAATTTGTACATGTGTCCTTGGGAGCATGTTCGGGTCCCATGCCAGGAATGGGAACGAATTACAACCATACTGGCATCCTGGCTCATCCTCAAACATTTGGAATCTCGGTTTTTAACTCCCCGTAAATCCTAAACTCACCAGAAAGTCATCAAAGGTGGCATGGTGTCACGTCATGGCACATATATGTCGTGGTAAAAACATTGTCCAATTTGGGCAAAGCTTTATTACAAACCTGTTACAAACTGGAGCTTCTCTCAAAGAAGCCTCGTGGTTCCGATAGGGAAATGTGTTCCACTTGTGGGCGAAACGTAATCACTGCCTCTTTTCACCTAGTATTTTCTTCTACGGGCAACATGGAACGACAGGATATCCGTGCTGAAATTTAAACTTATTCAGGGTTCGTTTGGCCTTTTTATACACTAATTGAGTTTCCTAGGCATTTAATGTCCATAATTCAAATCTGAACTACAAATACATGCTCCAGTTGACCAAGATGGCTAGAAAAATTATACATTTGTCCTTGGGTGCATGTTTAGGTCCCATGCCAGGAATGGGAACGAATTACAACCGTACAGGCGTCCTGGCTCGGCCTCAAACATTTTGAATCTCGGTTTTTAAATCCCCATAAATCTAGAACTCACCAGAAAGTCATCAAAGGTGGCATGGTGTCACGTCATGGCACCTATATGTCGTGGTAAAAACATTCCCAATTTGGGCCAAGCTTTATTACAAACCTCTTACAAAATGGAGCCTGTCACAAGAACCCTCATGGTTTCGATAGGGAAAGGTATCTCCTTGTGGGCCAAACGATAATCGCTCCCTCTTCTAGCCTTGTATTTTCTTCTGCACGCAACACGGAACAACGGGAGATTCGTGCTAAACTTTGAAATTATTCAGGGTTCGTTTGACCTTTTTTATTCATTAATTGAGTTTTCTAGGCATTTAATGTCCATAATTCAAATCCGAACTACAAATACATGCTCCGATGCACCAAAATGCCTAGAAAAAACGTATATGTGTCCTTGGGGTGCATGTTTAGGTCCCATGGAACGAATGGGAAATAATTCAACCATCTCACCGTCCTGGCTTAGCCATAAAATTGCGAATCTCGGTTTTCAAATCTCTATAAATCCAAAACTCACTAGGAAATCATGAAACTTGGCATGGTGTCACTACTTGGTACATATAATTGTCCAATTTGGGCAAAGCTATATTACAAGCCTCTTACAAACCGAAGCCTATCACAACCCTCGTGGTTCCGGTAGGGAAGCATGCCCCTCTTGTGGGCGAAACGATAATCGCTGCATCTTCTCGCCTTGAACTTTGTTTTCTACAGGCAACATAGAATAACACGAGTGTCGTGCTGAAATTTGAAATTGTTCATGGTTCATTTGTCCATTGTATATATTAATTAAGTTTTCTACGCATTTAATGTAGTGCATAATTCAAATTTGAACTAGAAGCACATGCTACAGTGAAGCAAAATGGGTGGAAAATCGTACATGTGTCATTGGGTGCATGTTTAGGTCTGATTTAAGGAATAGGAATGAATTACAAACTTCTCGTCGTCCTGAAACATTGAGAATCTCGATTTTTAAATCCCAGTAAATCAAAAACTCACCCAAAAAACATGAAACTTGGCATGGTTTCGTGACATGGCACATATATGTCGTGGTAAAAAAATCATCCAGTTTGAGACAAGGCGCACACATTAATTGCCAACGAAGTCCTTTTTGAAACAAATAGCTGATATATTAATATCTCAAATGGTTGTATTATATGATCCGTGTCAAAATTCAACCATACTCGGTGGCGTGCGTGCAACTGTTTGATTAGACGAGCTGAGCGCGACAAGTCCGCTGTGCAGGCTCTACGAGACGCGTGTGAGCAGTCTGCCGTGCAGGCTCAACGGGATGCGTGATTCCTGTCCACCTCACAGGCTCGATGGGACACGTGCGAGCAGCAAGGTCACCCATGCTCACCGAGAAGTGAGCTCTTTGACCTCCATGCACCAGCAGACTCCTGCCTTGCTAACAACTTCTCCACTAATGGGTTAATTAAAGCACCTGGACAGAGGGTGTTTGCTTGTGATCCCATGGCAGCATTTGCTTTGTTCATGTTTTCAACTCGTATTTCGGCCTAATTTAAAATGCCACATAGGGCAACGGATAATACGACGACAAATTTACAATGGCACAGAATATAATTGTCTTACATATTCCAGATAATTTAAAATGCCACATGCAGCAAAGCTCGGAAGACACAGGGGCAAGAGAAGAAGGAGATCGCAGACAACGATTTGGGTCGCTACTGTCTCTACTCATCGATGGATCACCGGGCGACGACATCCTCCATCTCCTTCTTCAATTCCTCACGACTTGCTTGAAAGCTGCCACGGATTACTCCACCTCCTGCTCGTGTTCGATCCGGAGCTTCCTCAAGTCACCCATCAGTTCCTCAATGACCGCTGTTAGCGTCATCCTGAGGCATTGCTATGCTCATGCAGCATCTTCCGGCCGGCGGCCTCCTCCTCCTTCTCGGGCAGCGCCTTGAGGAGCTTCGCATTATCACCCATGAGTTGCTCGACGAGGCCGGCCTCCTTGTCAACTGAGGCATCACTGATCTTTTGCAGCTTCGTCAAGCCGTCGACCAGCTCCTGCTGCTTAGTGACGCCAGCGAGAATGTTGTCATCACCGGCAAGGACTTCAGGAACGCCAACTCTTTGTAGCGACCCGACCTCAGATGGTCAAGTCTCTGTGCTCCGGTGTCATCCTTGGATCAGTAATGCTAACACCACACAGTACTTCGAAGGATTTATAGCAGAGTAGCAATCACACACTTATTACATCGATGTCTCAAAGAGAACTTATTACAACAAATATGGCTTAAGGCCATCTGATAACGATAACAGCGGAAGGCTTGGAAGGTAAGTGAGTCCATCAACTCCGACGGCATCACTGAGTATAGAACCATGACCTAAAGCACCTTACTCGTTGTCTGAAAAGTCTGCAACATGAAAGTTGCAGCCTGAAACGGGTCAGCACATGGAATATGCTGGCAATGTAACACATAGAGAATATTGAATGATAAGCCTATACTACATGCATATATGGCTGGTGGAAAAGCTCTATGGTTACAGTTTTGCATAAAACCAATTTTTCCCTACTGCAAAGGAATAAATTTTATTTAACTATTATGGTGGTTGTAAACATCGAGAATGGTTGACAGCATTCCGATCCCAATTAAAAGTAATCATTAATAACCCAACAATATTAATTAGAAGTAACATGATGAGATTCACATGATATTCAAGAACTAGATACTCAAGATGTCCAATACCGGGGACACGGCTAATCATGATCAGTTTGTACACTCTGCAGAGGTCTGCGCACTTTTCCCCACAAGACTCGATCGCCTCCGTTGGATTTCTCGCACTACATGGTGTTTGAGAAACGGATGACCGAGACATAGTCTTTCAGAAGGCTAGCACCTTACGTTTGGATAGACGGGTACACCTGCTTTCCCCTACGTCTGCTAGTCTACCCTGTAAGAGTTTGCACGACTTAGTCAACTACGCCAGAGCCCATAATGGCTTGTGGCTGCACACGGAAGTTACTAGCATGAATGATCTTATGATCCCTTTGAGCCTGGGTGGCGGTCCAAAAGAAAACAGGCAAGTCCTGATAGAAACCAGGTGCCTCAATCCACCCAGATGTGTATTTAAGTTGTCACCTTACGTAAACCATTAAAATTAACAAACTCACATCTGTCATGGATATCACTCACCCAATCCACGTCTACTAACATAGCATGGCATAATAAGCAAACGTAGAAGTAACTCCCAAAGGTTTCATAGGTAAAACAGGTGATAGGTACTACCTCATCTACTTCCCATCCCACAAATTAATTAGATCCTAATCATGCAGTGTTTGAGGACTGATCTAATGCAATAAAACTGGGTAGTAGAAAAGGTATGATCAAAGTGTTACTTGCCTTGCTGAGGATCCGCGAAACCTAGAGCTTTGAAATAACAGGTGGTGCACTCCGGGTGATCTATCGCAGACAAACAACAAGCATACAATAAGTACTCATCTAATGCACAGGTAAAACTTGAATAAGAGATCTAACTAGAAAGTTCAACTTAAGAACTCCGGTTGCAAAAAGAATTGAACCGAACAAAGCAACGGAAAACAAACGGCAAAAGAAAACAACTCGGTTCTAGCAATGTGGAACTAGGTCAAATTTTACCATAGCAAAACTTTGTTTAAGTTGATTAGACGGTACGGTGGTTTCGAAACGAAACTCAAGGCGCTTGAATCACCTGATTCCGATAAACGAGCGAAAATATAAAGTAGAACGAAGATCGGATCTGAGATCGCGATCGCGGAATAAATCCGTCGAGAAGAAAAAGAAGAACGGTTGAACGAACGGACGTTCGTTAACCTAGAATAATCCGGTAATCACGTTCGTTAGGACGAACGGTCCGGCGAACGGTCTCGAGGCAATTAAATCGGAGAAGAAAACGAATCCGATCTAGGGTTTCGGAAAAGAAAATCGAACGAAAAACCGATCTAGTAAACCGGAACGGTTTAGAAAAGAACTGGAAAGAAAACGAATCGGAAGAGAAGAAAAGAATCGGAATGATTAGAAGAAAACGATCCGATGAAAAGAGAAAAAGACGCGGTGCGGCTATCTCGGCAAACGGCGGCGTGGGGCGGCGGCGGCGGCGGTGTGCGGCGGCGGCGCTGGCAGCGGTGCTGGCGGCGGCGGCGCGGGGTGAGGGGCGCGGGGTGAGGCGCGGTGGAGGCTTGGGGGCTTTGGGTTTGATGATTTAGAGGGGGGGTGTGGGGGTATTTATATTGGGGAGGGGAGGGGTTTACTTGGAGGAGGGATCAAGAATTAGACTAGGAATAAAAAAGAAAAGGGAAGGAAAGATCTAGAAACAAAAAGGAATAACGAAAGTAGTACAAAAGTACTACTAGGACTTACTAAAAAGAGGCAACGGCGGCTCCCTGGTGCGCGCGCGCGGCGCGCGATGGCCTAGCTCCTGGCCGGCTGGCTTGGGCCTTTGGCCCAGGCGCGCGCGGATTTTTTTTAAAAAAAAATTGGTTTCACGCGCGGAAAAACACAGAAAAATAAATCTACCGGACTCCAAAATTTATAAAATAAATTTTCCCCGACTCCTAAAAATGAGTCGAACAAAATGAACTTTTCTCCGGGCCAAAATGAAATTTTTGAAAACGCGCATTTTTCCCTATCCAAATAAAATGCAAATAACTCCGACAAAACGAATGATCCCTTTCTTTCAAAATTTGAGAGAACTCAAATATGAAAATAACGAAATCTCCAACTCTCTCCGAGGGTCCTTGAGTTGCGTGAAATTTCTAGGATCGACAAAATGCAAGAAAATATGATATGCATGATGATCTAATGTATAACATTCCAAATTGAAAATTTGGGATGTTACAAACCTACCCCCCTTAAGATGAATCTCGTCCTCGAGATTCGGGTTGGCTAGAAAATAGGTGAGGGTGGTCCTTGAGTAAAACTTCTTCTCTCTCCCAGGTGGCTTCATCCTCTGAATGGTGGTTCCACTGAACTTTGCAAAACTTGATGACCTTGCCGTGGGTAACTCTGCTGGCATACTCAAGAATCTTGACTGGCTTCTCTTCATATGTTAAGTCATATTTTAACTGAATCGCTTCTAGCGGCACTGTATCTCTTAGTGGTACCTCCGCCATTTCGGCGTGACATTTCTTCAGCTGAGAAACATGGAATACATCATGAACTCCTGACAGTCCTTCTGGTAATTCCAACTTATAAGCGACTTCTCCCATGCGTTGCAAAATCTTATACGGTCCAACGAAACGCGGTGCTAACTTTCCCTTAACTCCAAAGCGCTTAACTCCTCGAAGTGGGGATACTCGAAGATAAACTCTATCTCCTGTTTCGTAAACTGTCTCCTTGCGCTTAGAATCTGCGTAGCTCTTCTGCCTTGATTGGGCTATCTTGAGTCTATCGCGAATCAACTTAACTTTCCGTTCAGACTCCTTGATCAGATCTGGTCCAAAGAACTGACGGTCTCCAACTTAGTCCCATGACAACGGTGTCCTGCACCTCCTTCCGTATAAAGCTTCGAAAGGTGCCATTTTCAAACTGGTTTGGTAACTGTTGTTATAAGAAAATTCTGCATAGGGCAAGTTATCGTCCCAACTAGATCCATAATCTAGTGCACAGGCTCTCAGCATATCTTCCAAAATCTGATTGACTCTCTCAGTCTGTCCATCTGTCTGTGGGTGAAAAGCTGTACTAAACTCTAGTCTGGTTCCTAGAGTTTTGTGCAACTGATTCCAAAACTTTGAGGTAAATTGGGTTCCTCTATCTGATACGATACTCCTCAGAACTCCGTGCAAACAAATGATCCTAGTCATGTATATCTTTGCCAACTTAGCACTGGTGTAAGTGGTCTTAACTGGGATGAAATGTGCTACCTTCGTCAAACGATCAACTACTACCCATATCGAGTCATAGCCTGCTTTTGTCCTGGGTAGTCCTGTGATAAAATCCTTGCCTATCTTATCCCACTTCCATTCGGGTATCGGCAATGGTTGTAACAATCCGGCTGGCTTCTGATGTTCGGCCTTCACTCTATGACACACATCACAAACTGCTACATATGCTGCAATATCCTTCTTCATTCCGGTCCACCAGAATGTTTCCTTCAAATCCAAATACATCTTGGTATTTCCTAGGTGAATCGAATAGGGTGAATCATGTGACTCTTGCAGAATCAACTTCCTGATCTCTGGGTCATTGGGCACATAAACACGGTCCTCAAACCATAGGGTATCGTGCTCATCCTCACGAAATCCCTTTGCTTTTCCTTTGCTCATTTTCTTCTTTATGTCTGCAATCTCCTTATCAGATTTCTGAGCTTCTCTGATTTTATCCATCAATGTTGACTGAATCTCCAATGCTGCTACATAGCCTCTCGGAACTAATTCCAAACATAGCTCATGAAGATTCTCGGCTAACTCCTTTGGTATTTCTCCCGTCATCAATGTATTGACATGGCTCTTACGGCTCAATGCGTCAGCTACAACATTAGCCTTTCCTGGATGGTAATGCAATCTCATATCATAATCCTTGATGAGCTCCAACCATCTCCTTTGTCTGAGGTTCAACTCCTTCTGCATGAAAATGTACTTCAAACTCTTGTGATCCGTGTACACTTCACAATGACTTCCAATGAGGAAATGTCTCCATGTCTTCAATGCATGCACTACGGCTGCTAACTCCAAATCATGCGTAGCATAATTTAATTCATGAGGTTTCAGTTGTCGTGAGGCATACGAAACAACTCTTCCTTCCTGCATAAGCACTGCTCCAAGTCCTCGACGTGAAGCGTCGCAATACACCTCATAATCCTTGGTCTGATCTGGCAGAATCAACACTGGTGAGGAAACCAATCGTTTCTTCAACTCCTGAAAACTGGCCTCACATTCCTCAGTCCAATTGAACTTAGTATCCTTCTTTAACAATTCAGTCATAGGCTTTGCAATCTTTGAGAAATTCTCAATGAATCTCCGATAGTATCCTGCGAGACCAAGAAAACTCCGGATCTCTCCAACTGTCATGGGTGCTTCCCATTCGGTTACGGTCTCAACCTTGGTGGGGTCAACTGCTATACCTTCTCCGGATATAACATGTCCAAGAAATCCAACTTCCTTCAACAAAAACTCACATTTGCTGAATTTGGCATACAACTGACGTTCCCTTAGTTTCTCCAAAACCAAATGCAAATGTTCCTTATGCTCTTCTTCATTCTTTGAGAAAATCAGAATGTCATCAATGAACACTACGACGAACTTATCCAAGAACTCCATAAACACTTTGTTCATCAGGTTCATCAAATAGGCAGGTGCGTTAGTCAAACCAAATGACATAACGGTATACTCATACAATCCGTATCTTGTGGTAAAAGCTGTCTTGGGTATGTCCTGCTCTCGAATCTTCAACTGATGGTACCCTGATCGCAAATCGATCTTGGAAAACACTTTAGCTCCTTGCAAACGATCAAACAGATCATTAATCATTGGTAGTGGGTACTTGTTCTTGATGGTTACTTCATTCAATCCACGGTAATCAACAACCATCCTTAATGATACATCCTTCTTCTCCACTAGAAGTACGGGTGATCCCCAAGGCGAAGAACTTGGGCGTATGTAACCTTTATCCAATAACTCCTTAATCTGCTTCTTGATTTCTACCAAATCCTTTGCTGGCATCCGGTATGGTCGCTTCGATATTGGGCCTGTACCTGGCAAAAGCTCAATTAAGAACTCGATATCTCTATCAGGTGGCATTCCTGGCAATTCCTCAGGGAATACATCAGGGTAATCCTTCACCACTGGTACTTCTTCCTGCACAACTTCTGATAAAGAATTCACTTGAGTCCTATTTGATCCATGTCGTGATACATACTTGATCCTTCTTCCTTCTGGCGTCGTGAGTAAGATTGTCTTACTAGCGCATTCAATGTTCCCTTCATACTTTGATAACCAATCCATGCCTAATATCACATCCAATCCTTGAGATTCCAATACTATCAGGTCCGAGGGTTTAGAAAAGATGAGCATTAAGAATAGAATGAGGTCTAAAGAGAAAACACTACCCAAATGCACATGAGACAAATTCACACAAAATCACTTCATTCAATCAAACAAGGGCTTACAAACGGTCTAGAACTATCGCAAAAGTGCTCGAACTATAATGTTTACATGGAGGGAATAATGCTACTAATATATGGTGGTCATCTATTAATTTGAATCAGTGGAAGACTCCATGATGTCTGCTCCAGCTTCGTCTTCAAAGTCGGGTTCACTTGGATCCGAATCGGTGTCGTCGATGATGACGTAGTTGCTTGGGCATGCGACGTACTTGTCTTAATTCTTGAATGCTAATCTCCCCTTGAGTTCTTCAATCTCCTGCTTGAGATCAACATTGTGTCTTGCTAGAGCTACGATCTCGTCCATGTAGTCCTTGCGTGTACCCTTCAGTTCTCCTTCTAGCTCGATGATCCTTGCCTTCGCATTCTTCAACTCTATCATGTCATTGCACATCTGGTTCTCTTGGCGTCGAATGTGCTGGTTTAACTCCTGGATGAAAGCTGCAATGGATCTATCCTTCTTGATGCTGACTATCTCCCAGTCTTCATCTCGGCGTTCGCAAATATGGTAGATAGCGTCCTTGAGGTCTTCTTGATAAACTTCTCCAATGCGTCCCATGGTGATATGAGCTGCCATGCTCTTTCCCAGACTCCAGGTTGGTGCACTGAAAACACTATCTATGGGCTTCGTGATTGGCGCGGATGTCCTTCCCGGAACGTGAGCTTGAATCTTCCAGCGCTCCTCTTCAGGCAGAGTTGTGTTGAAGGTCCCGGTGAAGCTTGGTAGTCTGATGTTGAGGTACTTGGTGACTTCCTTCAAGTGAAATCCAAAAGGTGTGCCTTCATCCGGTTGTGCGTACTTGATCTTCGCGTTCGTCATCCTAAAAGAGTAGAAAAGATGAGGAGTTAGAAAATGAGAGGAGAATAGTGATCTATGGCTTTAACTTAGTGGTCGTGTCCTACAGTCAGCGTGTGCTCTGATACCATCTCTGTAGCGACCCGACCTCAGATGGTCAAGTCTCTGTGCTCCGGTGTCATCCCTGGATCAGTAATGCTAACACCACACAGTACTTCGAAGGATTTATAGTAGAGTAGCAATCACACACTTATTACATCGATGTCTCAAAGAGAACTTATTACAATAAATATGGCTTAAGGCCATCTAATAACGATAAAAGCGGAAGGCTTGGAAGGTAAGTGAGTCCATCAACTCCAACGGCATCACTGAGTATAGAACCACGACCTAAAGCACCTTACTCGTCGTCTGAAAAGTATGCAACATGAAAGTTGCAGCCCGAAACGGGTCAGCACATGGAATATGCTGGCAATGTAACACATAGAGAATATTGAATGATAAGCCTATACTACATGCATATATGGCTGGTGGAAAAGCTCTATGGTTACAGTTTTGCATAAAGCCAATTTTTCCCTACTGCAAAGGAATAAATTTTATTTAACTATTATGGTGGTTGTAAACATCGAGAATGGTTGACAGCATTCTGATCCCAATTAAAAGTAATCATTAATAACCCAACAATATTAATTAGAAGTAACATGATGAGATTCACATGATATTCAAGAACTAGATACTCAAGATGTCCATAACCGGGGACACGGCTAATCATGATCAGTTTGTACACTCTGCAGAGGTCTGTGCACTTTTCCCCACAAGACTCGATCGCCTCCGTTGGTTTCTCGCACTACATGGTGTTTGAGAAACGGATGACCGAGACATAGTCTTTCAGAAGGCTAGCACCTTACGTTTGGATAGACCGGTACACCTACTTTCCCCTACATCTGCTAGTCTACCCTGTAAGAGTTCGCATGACTTAGTCAACTATGCCAGAGCCCATAATGGCTTGTGGCTGCACACGGAAGTTACTAGCATGAATGATCTTATGATCCCTTTGAGCCTAGGTGGCGGTCCAAAAGAAAACAGGCAAGTACTGATAGAAACCAGGTGCCTCAATCCACCCAGATGTGTATTTAAGTTGCCACCTTAAGTAAACCATAAAAATTAACAAACTCACATCTGTCATGGATATCACTCACCCAATCCACGTCTACTAGCATAGCATGGCATAATAAGCAAACGTAGAAGTAACTCCCAAAGGTTTCATAGGTAAAACAGGTGATAGGTACTACCTCATCTACTTCCCATCCCACAAATTAATTAGATCCTAATCATGCAGTGTTTGAGGATTGATCTAATGCAATAAAACTGGGTAGTAGAAAAGGTATGATCAAAGTGTTACTTGCCTTGTTGAGGATCCGCGAAACCTAGAGCTTTGAAATAACAGGTGGCGCACTCCGGGTGATCTATCGCAGACAAACAACAAGCATACAATAAGTACTCATCTAATGCACAGGTAAAACTCGAACAAGAGATCTAACCAGAAAGTTCAACTTAAGAACTCCGGTTGCAAAAAGAATCGAATCGAACAAAGCAACGGAAAACAAACGGCGAAAGAAAACAACTCGGTTCTAGCAAAGTGGAACTAGGTCAAATTTTACCATAGCAAAATTTGTTTAAGTTGATTAGACGATACGTCGGTTTCGAAACGAAACTCAAGGCGCTTGAATCACCTGATTCCGATAAACAAGCGAAAAGATAAACTAGAACGAAGATCGGATCTGAGATCGCGATCGCGGAATAAATCCGTCGAGAAGAAAAAGAAGAACGGTTGAACGAACGGACGTTCGTTAACCTAGAAGAATCCGGTGATCACGTTCGTTAGGAAGAACGGTCCGGCGAACGGTCTCGAGGCAATTAAATCGGATAAGAAAATGAATCTGATCTAGGGTTTCGGAAAAGAAAATCGAACGAAAAACCGATCTAGAAAACCGGAACGGTTTAGAAAAGAACTGGAAAGAAAACGAATTGGAAGAGAAGAAAAGAATCGGAACGATTAGAATAAAACGATCCGATGAAAATAGAAAAAGACGCGGCGCGGCTATCTCGGCGAACGGCGGCGTGGGGCGGCGGCGGTGTGCGGCGGCGGCGGCGCTGGCAGCGGCGGCGCGGGCGGCGGCGGGGCGGGGTGAGGGGCGCAGGGTGAGGCGCGGTGGAGGCTTGGGGGCTTTGGGTTTGATGATTTAGAGGGGGGGTGTGGGGGTATTTATATTGGGGAGGGGAGAGGTTTACTTGGAGGAGGGATCAAGAATTAGACTAGGAATAGGAAAGAAAAGGGAAGGAAAGATCTAGAAACAAAAAGGAATAACGAAAGAAGTACAAAAGTACTACTAGGACTTACTAAAAAGAGGCAACGGCGGCTCCCTGGTGCGCGCGCGCGGCGCGCGATGGCCTAGCTCCTGGCCGGCTGGCTTGGGCCTTTGGCCCAGGCGCGCGCGGATTTTTTTTAAAAAAAAATTGGTTTCGCGCGCGGAAAAACATAGAAAAATAAATCTACCGGACTCTAAAATTTATAAAATAAATTTTCCCCGACTCCTAAAAATGAGTCGAACAAAATGAACTTTTCTACGGGCCAAAATGCAATTTTTGAAAATGCGCATTTTTCCCTATTCAAATAAAATGCAAATAACTCCGACAAAACCAATGATCCCTTTCTTTCAAAATTTGAGAGAACTCAAATATGAAAATAACAAAATCTCCAACTCTCTCCGAGGGTCCTTGAGTTGCGTGAAATTTCTAGGATTGACAAAATGCAAGAAAATATGATATGCATGATGATCTAATGTATAACATTCGAAATTGAAAATTTGGGATGTTACACTCGTTGCGATGGCTGACACCATGAGTGCGCTTGTTGGAGCCCTCGCATGCCCGTGTGAGCTCGTTCGAGGGCTACGTG
Organism: Aegilops umbellulata; assembly: GCA_032464435.1. Classification (NCBI taxonomy): domain Eukaryota; kingdom Viridiplantae; phylum Streptophyta; class Magnoliopsida; order Poales; family Poaceae; genus Aegilops; species Aegilops umbellulata. The sequence goes on along the minus strand of CP136056.1, from coordinate 227,184,493 downwards.
GCGCGCCGGGACATCTCTGATGTGGCTGCGGCTATGGCTTCGCGGAGGGACCTCTCTAGTGCTTTCGCGGCCTTGGTCTTTGCTGCCTGGTTATATGTCCACCCGAAACTCCTCCTAGCGGTCATGGCGGAATGACTTGACAGGAAAGACCAATTTTGTGGGTGATGAGGAGAGGAACTGTGAAGTAATTTTCGTGTGGGTAGTTTTTATAGCCTAGTGCTAAGTGTGAACACATATTAGTTTGATAGGTGTGAACAGATTTGCAATTACTTATTGTGTTGTAATCTACAATGTGACGACAAACAAGGTCAAGATTTATTGATGGTAGATAGTTGTGTCGGATTATGGGTTCCGGCAAAACCCTTGAGGTTCGAACTCTGGGGTGCGCACGAAGATCTCTCTCCCCCTAGCTCATGCTTTCACCACGATCTCAAAGCCTAGATCTCCGAATTCGAGGGACAAGGGACATGAGAGTTTATACTAGTTCAGGCCACCGATGTGGTGTAGTACCCTACTCCAGTGTGGTGTGGTGGATTGCCTTGCAGGCTAGGATGAACAAGTTCAAGGGAAGAACCACCTCATGAGGAGAGGTGTTCTTGAGCTCGATGAGCTTGAGCGTGTGTGGGTGGAATGGATCTGATCCCAGATCAGTTGCCTTCTACGGTGGTGGCTAGTCCTATTTATGGAGGCCCGTGTCCTCTTCCCAAATATTAGGCAGGAAGGGATCCCACAACGGCAAATTTGAAAGGGGACAACTAGTACAAGCTATCCTAACAAAAGGTGGTCTTCGCCTGCTAAAGGCTCTGATGGTGACGCTGTCGTGGGCTCCCGATGACCTCCATCCTGCCGTCCTGCTAGTCTTGGTCTCATTGAACCGATATGGAAACCTTTGCCTGATGCCTCGGGACTCCTCGCCTGCGCCTGCTCCTTTAGCACCAAAGAGGAAACCAGTACTCCGCACCCGCTGGCACCCGTCTGGCCTTGGTCATCATGGCTCACATCATGGGAACCTCACGAGGTGCCCCTCGCCTTGATTTCTCCGCTCCTCTTGAGCCAGCCTAGCGAGGCTGCCCCTGAGGAGGTTTTGTGTCGCCCGCCTTGTGAGGCTTGGCCCCTCGCAAGGATCTTGAGTGTTTGCTGGTGAAGATGGGCCATACCAGGCCGATAATGGAGCCACGCCGTGGGCCGCAGGTAGGCAAGTCTGGGGACCCCCGTTCCCAGAACGCTGACAGTAGCCCCCGGGCCCAAGGCGCGCTCGGACTTGGCTTCGAGGCGAAGCCAAGGGGCAAGTGCGGAGCGGCGCGGGCCCCAACTGCCTGCGGCCTTGATTGACGCATGGCGTCTGACGGGACGTGGGCGACTCTACTTCCCCACGCTGCCTCAGCAACTGCCCGACTTGACGAGTCCCTGGTGCATGCAGAAAAGCCATTATTACCTACGAACATGGAGGCCGGCAGTTGGCCTCCTTCTGCTATAAATGGGGAGGGGCGGAGTCCCTGTCGCCCATCTCTTCCTCCATTCCGCTTGCTTCTTCTTGCTTGCTTCACTGCTAGCAGCAACACCCATGGCGCCAACAAAGAAATTCTCGGCCGCGCAGAAAGGGTAGGCTCGCCAAGAGGGGCCCGGCTCTCCTCCACCCAAGAGGGGGAGCGGTCGCCCTCGTAAGCATGCCGCGACCCCTGATGTGGTTCCTCGCGGGCGAGGACGAGTCTCTTCGGGGTCCGGTGCCGCTCCGGGCGTCCAAGGTGGCACTTCCCCTCCAGGTGGAAGCCGCTTGGGGCGTGGTGGTCCCGTTGACGAGGGGAGGAACGCCGTGGTTTTAGGCCTCCCCGGCCATGCTTCCACTCGACAGAGGTGTTGCCGGAGTTCGTTGTGTGGTCGGAGAACCCGACCGAAACCTGGCTCCAGCTTCCGCGCTCCTTTGCCGGAGAGCTGGTGACTTCGGGTCCCGGCGGCGTGTGGCTGCAAGCGGACGGCTACTGCAGCAAGGCCTCGTGAGTCGCGGTGGAGATCTCCATCGTGGGCAACATAGCCCTGGCTTGCTGCTGGCAGACGTTTGCCCCTGCGCATGGCCTGGCCAGGCGGTGCACCCTCCACTTACAGTATGACGGTGCCGCGACCCTCTTCGTGAGGGTCTTCGGGGAAGATGGCCACCGCGCTGGGTGCTGCCCTGAAGACAGTGACGGTGATGAAGTGCTTGGCCTTTGCGACGGCCGCGATGAGGACGAGGGCGAGCTCGCCCTCAGTGATGGTCGCGACTCATCCAGCACCGACGGCTCCTCCTCCGGCGAAAGCTCCAGCAGCGGCGGCTATGACCAACCACCTCGTCGCCGCGCTCGCTCCGAGGACTGTGGCGGGTCATCCCGTCGTCGTGTCCCGGTGAAGCGCGAGGAGGGCTCTGGCTGAGTTTGGGGGAGCGCTGGGAGTTGATTCTCGGGAGTAGCCACGGGTGTTGGGGCCGATTTTGTCTGTTTCCCTCTTTTTTTCCTTCCTGCATCGCAAGAAACACGTATGGGGCCCCATGTTGGTGTATGATGAACCGTAATGCTTTTCCTGCCTTTTGCTATGTTTATCACTTTTGAGTGTGGTGTAGCATCAGTGCTTTACGTAGGCATGTAAAGATAACTTAGCTCGGCGTGTCTGAAGTAGTTTCCACCTCGTGAGGCGTGCATCTCCCATCACCTCGTGAGGCGCGCATCTCCCAGCACCTGATGAGACCTCCCTGCTGCGGACTTGGGGAGGGGCGTCGAGCTGCTGCAAAAATTCGTTAAGAAGCCCTTATTCTTCCTTGCTCAGGGCCCCAGGCGTGGCCGGTCATGGACCAGCGCACCACATCGCGGTACCCGTGGGGCACGGACTTAAAAGAGGGGAGTGCGCCAGTTGCGAGCTCGAACAAGGGTGCCTTGTGAAGACCAGGGGAAGCGCTTACGCGCGCACATGTCCAGCCCCCTCGCGAGGCATGCGAGGGAGAGTGTCGGTCAAAACAGAGAACCGAGGGAAGAAACAAAGAGAAAAGGGAATCGAACCAAGCCAATGAGGAACACCAAAATTCAAATTTCCACTAAAGAGGGGCAAGCCAACTATGGAAAGCAAATGAATAGTCGCGTCCGGCACATAGCCTAGTCTTCTCACCAGCACGGAGCTAAGTGTTGCCACTAGGACGTGGGAGGGAGACCTCGAGGCCCGAGGGTGGCACTCCGGAGACACTGGGGCGTGTACATCCCAACTTATTATTATGTGAGAGTGTCATGGGCGGAGACCTTCACAGGCATTAGGCCTTGCTTCATGGGTAGAACTTCCGGAGGTGCTGGATGTTCCAGGCGTTCTGGATGGGGATCCCATCCTACGTCTCCAGGCTCACGGCGCCAGCCCTGGAGACGTGGGAAATCCTAAACGGGCCCTCCCACATGGGTGAGAGCTTATGCAACACTTCCCTGGAGAGCACCAGCCTTAGGACGATATCGCCCACCTCGAGCGTCCTGGAGCGGACACTGCGGCAGTGATACCGTCGCAGCGCCTGGTGGTACATTACCGCCTGGAGCGGCGCTCCTCCCTCAGCACGAGGTCCATCCCCCGCCTGGCATCCTGGTGTGCTTCGTCGAACGCCAGGACCCGCACGGAGCGATGCTTGACCTCGTGAGGGAGGACTGCTTCAGCTCCGTAGACGAGGAAGAACGGGGTCTCGCCTGTAGGTTTGGTGGCGATGGTGTGGATGGACCATTGCACGGACTGGAGCTCGTCATTCCATCCCCTACCGCATGCCTCGAGCTTCTTCTTGAAGGTTCTGGTCTTGCGGCCTCTCAGGACCTCCGCGTTGGCGCGCTTGGCCTGGCCATTGCTCCTGGAGTGTGCTACTGAGGCATAGCATATCTCCGTTCCAAGGTTAGCACAATATGTCTTGAAGAGATTGCTAGTGAACTGCGAGCCGTTGTCGGTGATGATGCGGTTAGGGACCCCAAACCGGCTCACGAGGCCCTTGATGAACTTAACTGCGGACCTGACTGGGATGGTGCGGACGGCCTCCACCTCCACCCATTTGGTGAACTTGTCGATGGAAATGCAAAGGTAGCGGTAGCCCCCTGGTGCTCGACGGAATGGGCCTAGGATGTCTAGCCCCCAGACCGCGAATGGCCATGAGAGCGGGATAGTCTGGAGGCCCTGAGCTGGCTGGTGGATCTGCTTGGCGTGGAATTGGCAGGCCTCGCAGGATTTCACTAGCTCTGCTGCGTCGTTGAGTGCCGTGGGCCAGTAGAACCCGCTGCGGAACGCCTTGCCAACCAGGGTGCACGATGATAAGTGGTGGCCGCAATCTCCGTCGTGTATATCAGCTAACAGCTCGCCACCTTGCTTCCTGGAGATACAACGTAAGGAAAGATCATTCGGCCATTTTCTATAGAGCTCACCATCTTGGATGCAGTATGCCGTGGTTTGCTGGGCCACACGCTCCGCATCCTCCTCCTTCTTTGGTAGCGTCCCCCGCACCAAGTATGCCCTGAACTCTTCGGTCTAGCACCCCTCCTAGGGCTCGAGCACCAGGAGCAGGCGAGCCCCTGAAGTCGGGCCGCAGGCGGGGGCCCCTGAGGTTGGTGGCACAGGGAGCTCCTCCTGAGGCGGTACGAGTCCGGTGGTAGGGGGAGCCATCGAAGGCCTGAAGAGTCGTTCCTTGAAGATGCCAGGTTCTTGGGGCGCGCGTTTCGACGCCCTCTTGGCGATCTCGTCGGCCTCTTTGCTAGAGTCGCGTGGTACATGCCACAGTTCCAGGCCCAAGATTTGCTTCTCCATCTTGTGCACCTCCGTGAGGTATGCTTCCATGTGCTTGTCTCTTGGCTCATACACCTTGTTAGAGAAGTTGAGGAGGAGCTGGGAGTCACCCTTGATGGTGAGATGCTTCACCCCCAATGCCGCCGCTGCCTTGAGGCTGGCGATCAACCCCTCGTATTCCGCAATGTTGTTGGAGACCTTTTCGCCCCGTTGGAAGCATAGCTGCACAACGTAGTAGAGCTTGTCTTGGGTGGGCGAGATGAGCACGGGTCCAGCCCCTGCGCCTTGGCGTGCGAAGGTGCCGTTGAAATAGATGAACCAACCATCTGGTGCTTCACTTCCCGGCGTGAGGGATCGGCTCTCGCCGACTTCAGGTTCCGGGGCGTCGGTCCATTCGGCCACGAAGTCGGCGAGGGCGGCCCCCTTGATGCCCCTGGTTGTGCTGAACTCAAGCTGAAATGCCTGTAGCTCGATATTCCACTCGGCGACCCTTCCCGCGGCATTGGGGCTCCGGAGCACACTTTCCAATGGATAGGCTGAGACGACCTTGATTGGGTGTCCTTGGAAGTAGTGGCACAGCTTGCGTGAGGCCACAAGGAGCGCGAGCAGAAGTTTCTGTGACATGGGATACCATGCTCTAGCGTCCCGCGGCACCGTGCTGACGAAGTACACTAGGTGCTCGACAAGGGCGAGAGCGTCGATGGAGCCTGCGGCTGCCGGAGCTTGGGGTGCTCCCCGAGGTGATGGGACCTCAGGAGCATGGTCATCCGTTGGGACCCCTACAGGCCCAAGGACACCGTCCTGCTGGGTCTGACCGTTCGCCTTTGTTGTTGCAGCCCTTGCGGCACCGTCTTGGTGCTGTGTCGCCCCGGCCGAAACTGTGGCACGACGCGGTGGATTCTTGGCCTGGCGCTGTTCCCGAACCGCCACCAGCACCGCGCTGGCAGAGTGGGGACTGGCGGCTAGGTAAAGCACCAGGGGCTCGAGAGGACGAGGCGCCACCATCACCAGAGGGCTGGCCAGGTATCCCTTGAGGTCTTGAAACGCCAGGTCAGCCTCCGGGGTCCATTCGAATGGGCCCTTCTTATTCATCGGCTTGAAGAATGGCAGGGTGCGCTCCCCCAGCTTGGAGATGAAGTGCCTCGGCGAGGTCATGCAACCCGCAAGCTTCTGCATTTCCTTGAGAGTTTGCGGCAGGCTCATGTCTTCTATTGCCTTGACCTTCTCCGGGTTAGCCTCAATCCCCCTGTGGGACACGAGGAAGCCCAACAGCTTGTCGGAGGGAATGCCGAACACGCACTTCTCTGGGTTAAGCCACTGGTCCACCTGGCGCAGGCTTGCAAAGGTCTCCTCCAGGTCCTGAATCAGGGTTCTCACCTCCTGGGATTTTACCACGATGCCATCGACGTAGGCTTCAGAGTTTCTCCCGAGCTGCTGACCCAAGGCGATGTGCATCAGCCGTTGGAAGGTCACCCCTGCATTGCGCAGCCCGAATGGCGTGCAAGTGTAGCAGTATACCCCGCACGGGGTTAGGAACACCGTCCCCTCGACATCATCCACTACCATCTTGATCTGGTGGTCGCCCGAGAACGCTTCCAAGAAACACAGCAGGTCGCACTCAGTGGTGGAGTCGACGATCTGGTCGATGCATGGAAGCGGGAACGGGTCTTGCGGACATGCTTTGTTGAGGTTGGTGAAGTCGACACACATGTGCTCCTTCCCGCCTTTATTTGGCACGACGACGGGGTTCACCAGCCACTCCGGGTACCGGACCTCGCGAATGACACCTGCTACCTCCAGCTTACGGGTTTCCTTGGCGATGAAGGACTGTTTCTACGTGGACTGTCGCCATGCCTTCTGCTTCACAGGGCGCACATTGGAGCACACCCTTAAGTGACGCTCGATTACCCCCTCGGGACCCTACCAGCTGCTTGGGTTCCCAGGCGAATACCTCCTTGTTTGTGCGCAAGAACTTCACCAATCCCTTCTCTTGATCTGGGTCGAGGTTGGCGCCTATGGTGAAGGTGGCTCCAGAGGGTCCACCTTCCTTGACCGATACTAGCTTCGTTTCGGCCCGATCTTGAGTGAACAACTGCTTCTTCTTAACCGGTGCGGCCTCCTTAGCTCCGAGGGTGGCCACGTCGGCCGGGCGTGCTGCCGCGGCGGCCTTGAAGGCAAGCTTGAGTGCTGTCAGAGCCTTCATGGTGTCCCCCGCCATGTTTAGGGCGCAGTTGCTCCCAGGCATCTTCATAAGGTTGTAGGATGGATGGGTCGCCGCCATAAACTGAGCTGGGGCCGGGTACCCGAGGATGGCGTTGTATGGGAGGCCGATGCGGGCAATGTCGAAGTCGATCAGCTCAGTGCGGTAGTTGTCGCGAGTTCCGAAGGTCACTGATACGTCCATTTTGCATCATGCTTCTATATCGATATTTATTGCATTATGGGCTATTATTACACGTTATGTCACAATACTTATGCCTATTTTCTCTTATTTTACAAGGTTTACATGAAGAGGGAGAATGCCGGCAGCTGGAATTCTGAACTGGAAAAGGAGCAAATATTAGAGACCTATTCTGCATAGCTCCGAAAGTCCTGAAACTTCACGGAGGCAGTTTTTGGAATTAACAAAAAAAACTGGCAAAAGTATCAACCAGAGGGGGACACCCACCATCCACGAGGGTGGGGGCGCGCCCTACCCCTCTAGGCGCGCCCCCTGCCTTGTGGGCCCCCTGGCAGGCCTACGGTGCCCATCTTTTGCTATATGAAGTCTTTTACCCTGGAAAAAATCATAAGCAAGCTTTCGGGTCGAAACACCGCCGCCACAAGGCGGAACCTTGGCGGGACCAATCTAGGGCTCCGGCGGAGCTGTTCTGCCGGGGAAACATCCCTCTGGGAGGGGGAAATCATCGCCGTCGTCATCACCAACGATCCTCTCATTGGGAGGGGTCAATATCCATCAACATCTTCACCAGCACCATCTCCTCTAAAACCCTAGTTCATCTCTTGTCTCCAATCTTTGTCTCAAAACATCAGATTGGTACCTGTGGGTTGCTAGTAGTGTTGATTACTCCTTGTAGTTGATGCTAGTTGGTTTATTTGGTGGAAGATCATATGTTCAGAACCTTTATGCATATTAATACCCCTCTGATTATGGACATGAGTATGATCTGTGAGTAGTTACGTTTGTTCCCGAGGACATGGGAGAAGTCTTGCTATAAGTAGTCATGTGAATTTGGTATTCATTCGATATTTTGATGAGATGTATGTTGTCTTTCCTCTAGTGGTGTTATGTGACCGTCGACTACATGACACTTCACCATTATTTGAGCCTAGAGGAAGGCATTGGGAAGTAATAAGTAGATGATGGGTTGCTAGAGTGAAAGAAGCTTAAACCCTAGTTTATGCGTTGCTTCGTAAGGGGCTGATTTGGATCCATATGTTTCACGCTATGTGTCGTGGATTTGTCACGGCAGATGTCCTAGTAAGAGGACTTAGTCGTGGAGCCATCGCAACGGGTTAGCTTGAAGGGGTTAAAGTGGACACAAGGACACGGTTTTTATACTAGTTCAGCCCCTTCGATGAAGGTAAAAGCCTACGTCTAGTTGTGATGGGATTGATGGGTTTCGAGGGCTTAGGGAGCGATATGCTTCGCCTAAACCTCGAGTTCTTCCTCTCTCTCCTAAACCGCCGTTGGGTCGTCCCCTTATATACACGGGTGACGCCCGTCGGTCTGCAAAATCCCAACCTCCGGCTTATAAACGTGCCCGGGTCGGTCTCTCTATTCCTAACTTACAATACAAGTTGGCCCCAGGCCGGTTTACACCATAAACCTTTTAAACCGGTTATAGGCCTTGAGCCTTTCTATTTCTCCTTGGGCTTTAACATCTCGGGTCTGTTTGACGGCGGTAACCCGGGCCCTGCAGGCCGGTTTACCCCAGATAGCGACATCCCCAACATTAGGCCCCAGATTGATTTGAACAGGTTCATGTCAATCCTTAATAAGAATTTCTGTCCTCAAATGCCTTCCAGTAACTTGTTAAACCGCTGTTTCTCCGTCTCCTCTTGCTATGGTAAACCGATATGACGTCAGCGCAAGCTACCGTCTCCTTTCGCTAACCCGCAAGAATCAGGGCGACGGCTGGGCTTCCGAAATCTCCGGCCCCTGGATTCGCGCGCCTGACACGCGCGCCGCGCCTTATAAATAGGACTTGAAGGCCATCTTCCTTTCCTCCCCTTCTTCGTCTTCCTCGCGACCCAGACCTCAGAGCTCCGCCGCCGCCGTCAGCTGCTGCATCAACTCCGGCCGCTGCATCAACCTGATCGGATCAGAGCACCGCGGCGACTTTCCACATCTGTTTGGACCCCGGTAAGGCCCCTGTTCTTGTTGCTTTAGATCTGTTCTAGGGTTCATCGTCCTGCTACTGTTTCTTGCTCATCCCCATAGCAGCCTTTGCGAACAGATGATGATACCTGTATCTGGATTTGTAGTTCCTCTCGGTATTCTCCATAAATCTGTATTCGTCTTCTTAGATCTCGCTCATTTCCTGCTTGTCGAACTTATGTTGTTCTGCTGTGAGCCAAACTTCACATTTTTATTTCTTTTTCGTCCTAGCTGTAGATCCATTGCTTTGAAAGAATCCGTATGGGATCTGTTTCTGCTTTCATACTCACAGCTGCTAGATCTGGTCGGTTTAACTCTTATCAAAGTGAACAAAACGATCCACACATCCATTAGTCCCCTTGATGAACCGCTGGTTGATATCATTGTGGATAACCTGACTCTATATAAGATCATCTTCGGTTTATAATCACACTTGTTCTCAAACCGGAATACATTTATCTTGTAGATTTCCTCATGGCAAAACAGGTGTACGAATGCAACTGGGTTCCCTCTTGCATCACTGAGACCCAACTAAACAACTTAGTTCTGACTGGTGCTTTGAGTAGCAAAAATACCATCCATTGGAGGGTTCCAGGAGACGAATGTCCTCCTACCCTGCAGGAGGGAGAAGTGGTGGTGTTTGCGGATCACCTGGCCCGGGGGTTTAATCCACCCGGTTCAAAATTTTATCGGGACGTCTTGGCTAATTTTAGGTTGCGCCCACAAGATGTTGGTCCAAATTCAATCACGAACATCTGCCATTTTCAAGTACTTTGCGAGGCGTACTTCCAAGAGGAACCCACTGTAGAGCTGTTCCGGGACTTTTTCCATCTGAACCGACGTACTGAATTTACCGACGGCCCTAATATGGAACTGGGTGGTATGGCGATTCAGAAGAGGAAAGAGGTGACTTATCCTCACGCCAAGTTGCATAGTCATCCGCAAGAATGGAATTGCACTTGGTTCTATTGCAAGGATACTTCCCCTGCTGAAGAAAATCCACTGCCCGGTTTCCGTCCAGAGAGACTTAGCAATACTCACCCCTTCCCCCCACGGCTAACTGCCAAAGAGAGGAGTAAGTATGCCCCTCAGCTGTCCAAGCTCAGAGCCTTCATGGCTAACGGTTTAACGGGGGTAGATCTTGCTCGTTGCTGGATTACATGGAGCATCCTGCCCCTTAGCATCCGCTCCGGTTTAATGTGCCAATACACGGGTCGGGTTGATGATCCTTTGAGGCACTGCAACATTCAGCTGACGGAGGACGAAGTCGCTGAAGCTGTGAAAAAGATGCTGAACGAACCGGAAGATGTTTGCTCTCGAACCGGCCTGCTTCCATTTTGTGCCACAAACAAACCACCTGCTGTAAGTAACTCCTCTGTTTATAGAATCTTTGATCTCCTTATATACATGTTGTTAACTTCCAGTCCTTTTCGAAACAGGGAGATGATCCGTTTTGGAGCAAGAAGCTTCAGGAGCCAACCGAAAAGATAATCAGACCCAAGACAAGGGTGAAGAAGCCTGCTACGAAGAAAAGGAACACTGCTTCCTGTACCCCCGATTTAGAGGAAGATGATGTGGGTAATCCGGACCTTGGGGTAGACCTCGATTCAGTTGGCTTACTTTTTGTACGTCTTATTGATGATGATATTTGTCAGGACGACGCTGAAGCGAGCAATGCTGAAGGCCCAGAGGTAACTATTCTTTCTTCTGATGCCGTTCCTTTGCCTTTGAAAAAACCTCGCCAAGCAAACCGGAAAATTAAATTTTCTCACCCTCTTGCTTATTTGGATCCCAAATTTCTTGTGAAGACCCAGCAACATGAAGCTCGACGCACCACTCGGCATAGCGGCCAGGTAGTCACCTCCGCCGGTTTACCGAACAGCCCGGTTGGGAAACGCCGCTCAGAGGTCTCCAATTTATGCGCTAGCTTTCCTCCTAAAGCAGGTTTAACTCGTCAGCCTCTAAATCCATCTGACTCCGATTATCAGGTCACTTCCCATTCATCTTCCGGTGAATCTTCAGCCACTCAACTGCCACCGTTGAAGACAGTTATTGGGTAAGTTGGACCGATCACAACGTATCTCTGTATGGGTCTCTTAATCCATCTTATACCGTTTTTTCAATCTTTGGGCTTTTTCCAGGGCCAAACCTAGACCGAGCAAGAAGGCTCGTCTGGATAACCCGGCTGGAGGAACTGCCGCTCCTGAACCGGAGAAAACTCCTGGTGCTGACGCTCTGGGTCGTGAAGATACTCAGAGTTATCTATCTCCGCAAGATGACACCTGCGCTGAAGAAAGGATTATCGAACCTGCCAGCCATACTGATCCGCCTGCCAGTCCTGTTCGGGTTGAGGAATCCATCCCCCCTTCTGGAACTGCTGATAAACCGACAGGGCCACTGCAGAGCAGCGATTCCAAGGATGATGATGTTGTGATTACCGGCATCGGTCACTCTGAACCGGGGAACACTGCTACCTTAGCCAAGCATACTGCCAAGGACGAAATCTCGGCCATGAAGGGCAAATGGGACCTTGACTCTTCTACGTACGCCGCTTTAAGCGCCCCGGATCTTTATTCCGGGTACCTGAACCGACTGTACACCAGTCGGGATTATGAAGCTGGCATGATCAAGATGATGAAGGAGAAACTTGAGGTAACTCCCTTGTGCTTCATTCCATTGCAACTTAGCTTATCAATATTTCCAAACCGAGATGGTAAACCGGATCAGGCTGTCTTGACAATTAAAGTCCGGTTTAGAAAACCCAAGGCTTCAACATAGGTCATAACCAGAAAACATCATTAGATAACTATTAGCCCCCAAGTGCCAAGTTTAAATACTTGTATTAATCTTGGGACTTTTTGCAATGGGAAACTTGCGTTAAAATCAAATATGCATTAGCCCCCAAGTATCGAGCACATAACTTGCTTGTGTGGTTGATACTTCCAAACCGTGCAATATTTTCTGAACACTGTTTTGACGATCTGCTGCAGGGGGATCTAAAGACCAAAGCGAAACAAGTCTCGGACCTTCAGGAAATCTTAAAAACCCAACAGGCTGAAACTGAAAAAACGAAGGACGAATTGGCCCATGCCTTAACCGTTATGGAACAGCTGAAAGAAAGCCACCAGAAAGAACAAGCTGATTGGGTTACTGAGAGAGCTTTTTTGACGAAGAGGGCTGAAAATGCCGAAGCTGCTCTTAAACCGGTGGTCGATGAATTATCCACCGTGAAGCGACAGATACACTCCATGACCTCTGCTGTCTTTGGTAAGCTTTTCGACGCCCTTCTTCCAATTTGTACCTTGTCTGTTACATCCTATGTCCGGTTTGTAATCCATCTTGAAACACTGCAGGCTCACGTATTGGACACTTGGGTTCTGATGTGCGGATGAAACTCAAAGCTGCTTATACTCTGATTGAACAGTTGTACACCGGAGCACAAAGGGCTATCACCACCGCGTCGCATAACAACCCTGCGCCGTCTCTGATTCAAGACACATTAAAGAGGCTGTCCATGCTTCCAGCCCGGATTGAAGAATTGAAAAGATCAGCTGCTCGAACTGGAGCCATTACTGCCTTGATCCGGGCCAAAGCATGGGTACCAGATTTCGATCCTGTCGAAGCGGCCCAAGGATACCCCAGCTTGAAGGAAGACGGTTCAGATTTTGGTGAAGACGATTTGAGGGCGATAAACCGGGCGGTGCGCCCCCTAGCTTGTCAATTGGCTGAGGAAGCAGATCTGTCACGTTACCAAGCCCAATACGACAACCAGAACAAACGAGTGGTTGCTCCGGTCCCTGAAGCGGGAAACCTTATTCCTCCAATCCGTAAGCATACTTACGCCCCTGACATTGAACCGTCTTTGCTGATTCACGAAGAAGCCGTCTTTCAAGCGCTAATGGGAATCGACTGGACCACTGCTGATTTCCAGCCAATGGGTAACCAAGATAGAGCTGAAGCGGCGCAAGACGATCCCCAGCCTTCGAACCGAGGCGGCGAACAGGCCTAATCAACGCTCCGGTTCACCTTACTCGGTGGCGTTTTAATCCGTCAACGAACAATATATTCAGGCACTACGTTTGCCTTGTAATAAGATAGTTTAATACCTCTGCATTTGAATGTGCCTTCGCGCATGGGTACTAATGCTCTTTCCAATGACGTTTTCCAACTTTGTTTCCTATCTTTATTGAGTACACAAGATCTTCCGGCCCTATGAACCGTGTTGCGCCCTTGCCAAACCGGGCAACTTGCCTCTGGGTTAAAGAACGGACCAGGCTATGTCAGCTGAATCGGTTTAAAAACACTTGACGTTCCGAAGAACAAAAAATACCACAATAAAGGCAGAAAACAAAAACCAAATATGAAAAGGCAACGCGATAGTAAAACGCATGCAAATAGTGGCTACTATGAACCGTTCAGAAGGCGTGACCATCGTCAAGACAAAACCGAGCCCCCAAGAGGTGTAGCTACGGTTTAGGTCGACTAGGTTCCTAACTGAATCATGGCAAATATGCCGGCCAAATGGCATTGCATTGGTTCGTCAACCAAGCCCCCAAGTGACTCAATGGCCAAGGGCCGATCAAGTGGCATTGCGTTGGTTCGGACACGACCAAGCCCCCAAATGATTCATTGGCTAAAAAGCCGACCAGAAGGCATTACCATCATCAAGACATGACCGAGTTCCCCTAAGGCGTAATCTACGGTTCAAGTCGATTAGGTCCCCAACTGATTCAGTGGCAAATGTGCCAGCCAGAAGGCATTACCGTCGTCAAGACATGACCAAGCCCCCCGGAGGTGTAGCTACGGTTCAGGCCGACTAGGTCCCCAACTGACTTTATAGGGATAGCTATGTTCTCTTTGGTTCGAATACGACCTATGTTTGAACAGGAAGCCCCGTGTTTGAATAGCTATGTTCTCTTTGGTTCGAATACGACCTATGTTTGAACAGGAAGCCTCATGCTTGAACCGGGATATTGAACCGGATATTAAGAGTTTCACAGCCTTGTAGGAGACATCTTCCCTTGAACCGGCTTTTAAACCGGAGTCTATAATTTGAACTTCTGTGAAACGACCTCCAGGGGTAAGCACACATGATGTGAAGAACAGTAGAGACCCCGCTTTACTCGAGGCTCCGGTTTATTGTATTTAATCATAATATATACATGGTCATGATATGTACATAAACAGAGCCCAGGGCTCATGTATAATAAGGTCGAAGATGAGCTATGTTCCACGGCCTGCTGGTCTCCTCCTCTGACGTGCGTGAATCCTTGCGCTCTCTAATATCAATCAGGTAATATGACCCATTATTCAGATTCTTGCTGACCACAAAGGGTCCCTCCCAAGGCGGGGATAATTTATGCTGATCAGATTGATCCTGGATGAGCCGAAGCACCAAATCCCCCACCTGAAAGGTTCTGGTCCTAACCCGACGGCTGTGGTAGCGGCGAAGATCTTGCTGGTAAATCGCTGAACGGGCAGCTGCCAAGTCACGCTCCTCATCCAACAAGTCAAGAGCGTTCTGCCGTGCCTGCTCATTATCCGCTTCAACATATGCTGCCACGCGAGGTGAGTCATGTCGTATATCACTTGGGAGAACCGCCTCTGCTCCATAAACCATAAAAAACGGCGTAAACCCCGTGGATCTGTTAGGCGTGGTGTTGATGCTCCATAATACAGACGGTAGCTCCTCCACCCAACAACCCGGCGTCCTTTGCAAAGGGACCAGAAGCCGGGGTTTGATACCTCTCAAGATCTCTTGGTTCGCTCGTTCTGCCTGACCATTAGACTGTGGGTGCGCTACCGAAGAAACATCAAGCCGTATATGCTCCCGTGCACAGAACTCTTTCATGGCCCCCTTAGATAGATTGGTACCATTATCTGTGATGATACTGTGTGGAAAACCAAACCGGAAGATCACCTTTTTTATAAACCGAACCGACGTGGCCGCATCACACTTACTGACAGGTTCTGCCTCTACCCACTTTGTAAATTTGTCAACCGCCACCAGTAGGTGGGTTTTCTTATCTTTGGAACGCTTAAAAGGCCCAACCATATCAAGCCCCCAAGTCGCAAACGGCCAAGTGATTGGAATCATCCTCAATTCTTGAGCCGGTATGTGTGCCCGTCTGGAAAATTTCTGGCAACCATCACATAATCTGACCAGGTCTTCCGCATCAGCATGAGCAGTTAACCAGTAGAAACCGTGGCGGAATGCTTTAGCCACCAATGATTTTGAACCGGCGTGGTGGCCGCAATCCCCTTCATGTATTTCTCGTAATATCTCGCACCCCTCCTTAGGGGATATGCACCGTTGCAGCGCTCCTGACACGCTGCGATGATGTAACTCTCCTTGGAAAATGGTCATAGACTTGGACCGTCGTACTATCTGTCGAGCCAAGCTTTCATCTTCTGGCAACTCACCCCGGTTCATATATGCCAGATAAGGGAGCGTCCAATCTGGGGTTTGTGTGAAGAGCCGCCACTAATTGAGCCTCCGGATCAGGAACAGCCAACTCCAGCTCACCGGGCAGCTGCACCGATGGGTGGTACAATACATCCAAGAAAACATTGGGTGGGACCGGTTTACGCTGAGAGCCCAAACGACTTAAAGCGTCCGCTGCCTCATTCTTTCTGCGGTCCACATGATCCACTTGATAGCCCTTGAAATGTCCGGCCACCATATCTACTTCACGTCGGTATGCAGCCATGAGCGGGTCCTTAGAATCCCAGGTGCCAGATACCTGCTGAGCCACCAGATCCGAATCACCAAAGCACCTAACTCTGCTCAGATTCATCTCTTTAGCCATCCGAAGACCATGAAGCAAAGCTTCATACTCAGCCGCATTATTTGTACAGGGGAACATTAAACGGAGGACATAACAAAACTTATCTCCTCGTGGGGAAGTTAAAACGACTCCAGCCCCCGAGCCTTCCAATTGCCTTGATCCGTCAAAATGAACGGTCCAATAGGTGTTATCTGGCTTCTCCTCAGGCGCTTGTAACTCTGTCCAATCGTTTATGAAATCGACAAGTGCCTGTGATTTTATGGCCGTCCGGGGTACGTACCTTAAATCGTGCGGCCCGAGCTCGATAGCCCACTTGGAAATTCGACCGGTCGCCTCCCGGTTCTGTATAATGTCACCCAAAGGAGCAGAGCTGACCACCGTGATGGGGTGTCCTTGGAAATATTGCCTCAGCTTCCGGCTTGCCATAAAAACACCATATACCAGCTTCTGCCAATGCGGATACCTTTGTTTGGACTCGATAAGTACTTCACTGATATAGTAAACCGGTCGCTGAACCGGATGTTCTTTTCCAGCCTCCTTTCGTTCTACCACCATCGCCACACTAACCGCTCTAGCATTCGCAGCAACATATAACAGGAGTGGCTCTTTATCTACAGGGGCTGCCAAAACTGGCGGATTGATTAGCTGCCGCTTCAAATCCTCAAACGCTTTATCAGCCTCCGGACTCCAGACAAATTGATCCGTCTTCTTGAGCATTTGATACAAGGGGATTGCCTTTTCACCAAGGCGACTGATAAACCGGCTTAACGCTGCAATCCGCCCGGCCATGCGCTGAACATCATTGATGCATTTCGGTTTGGCCAGGGAGGTGATGGCTGTGATCTTTTCTGGATTGGCCTCAATTCCTCTATGGGACACTAAAAATCCCAACAACCTGCCAGCAGGTACACCAAAAACACATTTATCCGGGTTGAGCATCATTTGGTACACTCTCAAGTTATCGAAAGTCTCCTTCAAATCGTCAACCAGGGTCTCCTTCTTTCGTGACTTGACCACAATATCATCCACATAAGCATGCACATTACGACCAATCTGCTCGTGGAGGCAATTTTGCACACATCGTTGATAAGTAGCCTGCGCACTCTTAAGCCCAAAGGGCATAGACACATAGCAGAAGGCTCCAAAGGGAGTAATGAACGCTGTCTTCTCCTGGTCCTTAACTGCCATCTTGATCTGATGATAGCCCGAATAGGCATCCAAAAAACTTAAACGCTCGCAACCTGCCGTAGCATCGATGATCTGATCAATCCGGGGGAGAGCAAAAGGATCCGCTGGGCAAGCTTTATTCAAGTCTGTGTAGTCCACACACATGCGCCAGGTGCCGTTTTTCTTAAGAACTAGCACCGGATTAGCAAGCCATTCGGGATGAAAAACCTCAATGATAAAACCAGCTGCCAGAAGCCTGGCCACTTCCTCACCAATTGCTTTACGTCTTTCTTCGTTAAACCGCCGTAAGAACTGCTTTACCGGTTTATACTTAGGATCCACATTAAGGGTGTGCTCAGCGAGTTGCCTCGGTACACCAGGCATGTCAGACGGCTTCCATGCAAAGATGTCCCGATTCTCACGGATGAACTCGATGAGCGCGCTTTCCTATTTTGGATCCAAGTTTGCACTGATGCTGAACTGCTTGGATGAATCGCCAGGCACGAAGTCAACAAGCTTAGTTTCGGCCGCTGACTTGAACTTCAAGGCTGGATCGTGGTCCGTAGTTGGCCTTTTTAATGAAGTCATATCCTCCGGATCAACACTGTCTTTGTACTGCTTTAGCTCCTCCGTAGCACAAACCGATTCTGCATAAGTCGCATCTCCTTCCTCGCATTCCAAAGCAATTCGACGGCTCCCATGAACCGTTATAGTGCCCTTGTAACCTGGCATCTTAAGCTGCAGATACACGTAGCAGGGCCGTGCCATAAATTTTGCATAAGCTGGCCGTCCGAACAAAGCGTGGTACGGACTTTGGATTTTAACCACTTCGAACGTCAGCGTCTCTGATCTGGAATCGTGACTATCGCCAAATACCACTTCAAGGGCTATCTTACCAACCGGATATGCAGATTTGCCAGGCACCACCCCGTGGAACACTGTATTGGTCGGTTTGAGATCCTTATCTACCAGTCCCATACGACGGAAGGTCTCGTAATACAAGATGTTAATGCTGCTCCCTCCGTCCATGAGCACCTTAGTGAGCTTATAACCTCCCACCTGAGGCGCCACCACCAACGCTAACTGACCCGGATTATAAACCCTGGGAGGGTGATCCTCTCGGCTCCATATGATAGGCTGTTCTGACCAGCGCAGATAGTGAGGCGTAGCCGGTTCAATAGCACTGACTGCTCGCCTCTGAAGCTTTCTATCCCGTTTATCCAAGCTTGTAGTAAAAACATGATATTGTCCACCGCTCAACTGTTTCGGGTTGCTCTGATAACCACTTTGATTACTTTGATTATTTTGGCTGACCTGTCCGCCCGGATTACCCTGGAACCCTGGACCGGAATTTCCGCCACCGTACCCTGATCCGGAACCAGAACCGCCGCCGGAGCTGTGATCATATTGGAAAGTGTTTGAGCTTTTGAATTCCTTCATGATATAACAATCCTTCCAAAGATGGGCTGCTGGTTCCTCCTTTGTTCCGTGCTTCGGACAGGGCTGGTTTAAGAAAAAGTTCAAACGCTCCGGGTTAGGACCGGGATGTGCGCGAAAACTTGGCTGTTTCCCCTTACGCCGCTGGCCTTTATCCTGTGCACTTGTGCTGGCCACCAAGTCCATGCTCCCGTCCGGTTTACGCTTACCTCCGCCTCCATTACCTGCCGGCCGATGTTGCTGGCCCTTGGTGTTGCTATTCTTCTTTCCCTTCCCTGCTTTGTCATCACCAGAGTCAGGATCCTTGGTACTGTCCGAATCCGCATACTTCACTAAAGCGGTCATGAGCGTTCCTATATCTGTACAATCACGCTTCATCCGTCCCAGCTTTAGCTTCAAAGGGCCAAACCGACAGTTGCTTTCCAACAGCACCACGGCGGTGTCTGCGTTGATGCGATCTGATGAGTGCAAAACTTCTGATACCCGCCGTACCCAATGGGTAGTTGATTCCCCTTCTTGCTGAACACAGGCTGCTAGGTCAACTATCGACATTGGCTGTTTGCACGTGTCCTTGAAATTCTTGATAAACCGGGCGCGCAATTGGGCCCACGAACTAATTGAATTAGGCGGTAAGCTCTTTAGCCAAGTCCGGGCCGTTCCTTCTAGCATCATAGTAAAATACTTGGCACACGCCGTGTCATCCACGTCCAGCATCTCCATAGCCATCTCATAGCTCTCCACCCATGTCTCCGGAGGCTGATCTGCCGTGTAGTTTGGTACCTTGCAGGGGCCTTTGAAGTCTTTGGGCAGGCGTACGTTGCGCAAAGCGGGAACAAGGCACGGTACTCCCAAAGAACTGGAAACCACCCCCGGTTCAACCGTAGCTGCTGGGAAGATAGGTGTAAGCTGACGAGCCTAATGCTGCACTGCTAATCCGGCCTCCCGCGCACGGGTGCGATCCACATTCTCGTGAGCATTGTCAACGCCCGCCGGATTATTGCCGCGGAGCGCTTCACGCCTGGCGTTACTTGAAACGGCCAGCTCCTCCACGCGCCTACTATAGCTCCCGTTGGGGCGAGGGGTGGAGTGAATCCGATCACGGCTTTGTGAATATGCTTCTTGCTGGGCCAGCGCGGTCCTAAGGAGCTCCTTGACCCGGCGTGTCTCTTCATCCTGCGGTGAATCTCCTTCGATCGGAATGGCTTCCAACCGAGCTGCCGCCGCGACGAGGTTATCCATCGGGTTGGAATAATGACCTGACGGCGTTGGTATGGCCGGTGGTGTACCAGTGTTGTGACGAGGCAGGTCTATTACCCGGTGCTGAACCGGGGCGCCGGTTGTCGCCTCCGCACGGTTTACCCCCGGGGTGTTGAAGAGATTTCGAGCGTCAAGGGCGGCGGGCAACCGAGATCGGGATTTTCTTTTCAAGACTTCCTGAGACACCTTCTGATCCATCATGAGCCTGTAAGCCTGTGCATCTAAAGCGGCGCGCTCCGCCGTCATCCTGATCTCTTCTGCTGCCAGCTCCGCTTTAGCCCGAGTGATCTGCTCTCTTACTTTGGCAATCTCAGCATTGTGAACCTCCTGATCCACCGGGTTGGCTTCCGCCATGAGCGCTGCTAGTGCGTCAAACAGGTCTGACAAAACTTGGGCTGGTGAACCCGTAGGGCCTCCTGCCTGCGCGGCCGTTGCCGCTGCCGATCCGGAGATCGCTGCTGCTGCAGTTGATGATCGTGGCACCGCCTGCGTTCCAGCCATGAAGATCCCAACCCGATAGGGCAGATCAGAGGGGTCCGGAATACTGTTGCCATCGGAGCCGCCCCCAATCCGATCATCTTGCAGCTGGTAAAGAGATTCGGTTTCCCCGGTCGACGTTTCATCGCCGGAGTAGATGGCGGTTTCATCACCAGATTCTGATCCTTCCTCGTAGCTTCCTCCGTGGATGACTCCCACGAAGGCGTGCTTCCTGGTCGGTTTAGCCAGGGTCGATCTCGTGCACTGAGCTGTCTCGACGAGGTCGGTGCAGACGCCTAACTCGGGGCCTGGTTCTCCGATCCTGCCGATGAAAACATGGATGCCGCCAAAGGGGACCCGGTACCCGTACTCGATCGAGCCGGCGTCGGGGCCCCAGCCTGTGCTGTCGATGTAGAGTTTTCCGCGGCGGCTTTTGGTCATCCGTCCTACAGCGTAACCCTCGAGTCCTTCAAAGCGGCCCTCCAAGAACCTGAAACCATCTCGCGATAGCCCCACGGTGGGCGCCAACTGTCGTGGATTTGTCACGGCAGATGTCCTAGTAAGAGGACTTAGTCGTGGAGCCATCGCAACGGGTTAGCTTGAAGGGGTTAAAGTGGACACAAGGACACGGTTTTTATACTAGTTCAGCCCCTTCGATGAAGGTAAAAGCCTACGTCTAGTTGTGATGGGATTGATGGGTTTCGAGGGCTTAGGGAGCGATATGCTTCGCCTAAACCTCGAGTTCTTCCTCTCTCTCCTAAACCGCCGTTGGGTCGTCCCCTTATATACACGGGTGACGCCCGTCGGTCTGCAAAATCCCAACCTCCGGCTTATAAACGTGCCCGGGTCGGTCTCTCTATTCCTAACTTACAATACAAGTTGGCCCCAGGCCGGTTTACACCATAAACCTTTTAAACCGGTTATAGGCCTTGAGCCTTTCTATTTCTCCTTGGGCTTTAACATCTCGGGTCTGTTTGACGGCGGTAACCCGGGCCCTGCAGGCCGGTTTACCCCAGATAGCGACATCCCCAACACTATGGTTAGGTTTACCTTAATACTTCTCTTGTAGTTGCGGATGCTTGCAATAGGTGTTAATCATAAGTGGGATGCTTGTCCAAGAAAGGGCAGTACCCAAGCACTGGTCCACCCACATACCAAATTATCAAAGTAACGAACGCGAATCATATGAGCATGATGAAAACTAGCTTGACAATAATTCCCATGTGTCCTCGGGAGCACTTTTCTCTATATAAGAGTTTGTCCAGGCTTGTCCTTTGCTACAAAAAGGATTGGGCCACCTTGCTGCACTTTGTATACTTTTGTTACTTGTTACCCGTTACAAATTACCTTATCACAAAACTATCTGTTACCAATAATTTCAGTGCTTGCAGAGAATACCTTGTTGAAAACCGCTTATCATTTCCTTCTGCTCCTCGTTGGGTTCGACACTCTTACATATCGAAAGGACTACGATAGATCCCCTATACTTGTGGGTCATCAGTCACAGGAAGGCGGATCTACCCTAGGGGGCTGGTGGAGCCGCTGCCGACTCTAGAGAAGGTCCTGGTGGGACGCAGCCGTTCATGCGACACGTGAAGTAAGCCGAAAGCTTCCACGGAGAGCACATGAAGACCGGAACCGCCATAGATGAGGGTCTTGGTGACGACTACGTTGCAGATGGTGGGCGTGCAAAGCATTGGGAGCACCCCTGAGCTAGCAGTGGAGACGGGGTGATCCCTCGTGTCGAAGGTGAGGTCGGCCTTGGGCGCTGCCCATCCTGGAGGAGCTCCTTGATGCACGGAGGCGGCGCCGATATGGCAGAAGAACTGCTTGGTGTGACGGTCAGAGGGTGGTGCTTGCGAGCCGCCGAGGAGGGCTGCGATAATATGAGCGTGATGAAAACTAGCTTGACGATAATTGCCATGTGTCCTCAGGAGCGCTTTTCTCTATACAAGAGTTGTCCAGGCTTGTCCTTTGCTACGAAAAGGATTGGGCCATCTTGCTGTACCTTATTTACTTTCATTACTTGCCCATGGACCTATCATCATCTCATCAAGAGCCAAGAGGACCCATGACACGAGCATGAGCTTGAGCTCTCGAGAACAAGGTGATTTCCTTCCTTAGTGACATCACATATGATCCACTCGAGACATGGCTACTACCTAAGTCCGATATGCTATGCATGATCAGGTGTCAAGAGGACCCTCCTGAGGATGCACGTGAAGACGGACAAGCCTCCAAGTTCACGGATGAAGAGAACCGCAGGAAGGAGGAGAAGACAGCTCCAGGGCCCGGACATCCGACCCCAGCCCGGACATCCGGCCCGAGCCCGGAAATCGGGCCAGAAGCCCAGACATCCGGCGCCACACGCCAGAACCTACAGAAGCTATCGCCGCCAGCCCGGACATACGGCCTCCCAGCCCGGATATCCGGCCCCTTCAGAAGCCCCAGTTATCCGGCCCGTTGCCCAGACATCCGGCTCCGCCTGTCTGCGCACAGTAAAGGGTCGAAGCCCATGTACCCTTTCGCCCCCTAGACTATATATACTCTCCCATCTCCCTCTTTCTAGAGTTTGCATTGGTTTAGCTCATATGTGAGATAGAGCATTGCTCATCCATACGGATCTACTCCACGAGAGAGACCACGGCCCCTCTACGGAGATGATCCCCCTTGGATTCAAGACCTCCTCACAGAGAAGACCCCCATCAAGACCTCCTCACGGAGAAGAACCGGTTACCTTTTGTATCGTCCTTTGTTGATCGTGGATCTTGTATCTCCTCTCGTGTTTCGAGGATCTAGCACATATGAAATCGTATCTTGTTGGTTTGAGTGATTTCTCTCGTGTTTTCCCTTCTGTTTCCCCTCGTTTTCTCCTCGTGTTCTTCACAGGATCCGCTCCTTTCGTGAAAGATCGGCCATCTAGGGTTCCACCCTACATCATCTTGGTATCATGAGTCACGTTGATCATGATTTCGGAGCCCCCTCTCTTTGTTTCTTAGCTTGATTTTGTTGTTGTTTTTCCTAATCCGAAAATTGCCCCACAAAAAATAGCCCCAAATTTTTTTTTGATTTGTTGGTGTGATGAAGTTTTGTTGGATTTGATCTGCGGGTTTCGTGTGTTGCAGGTATATCTAGCTTTCCCCCAATTTACATCCACAAAATCTTCCGAATTTTGCCCCGGATTTAACCTCTCCACGCGGTGTTCATAAAGTTCGTCCACGGATCCAGAGCCCGGACATCCGGCCCGACAGCCCGGTCATCCGGCTATCAGCCCGGACATCCGGCCCCTGACAGCAAAACCTCCATCCTCCACTCCGTTTAACGCCTAACCTTCGACAAATTTTGTCCCGGTGCCCATATACACTTCTGCATACCACCATCCACTTCTGCATAACAACACCGTAGCCCTTCCCGCTACCAACTCCGTCAATTTTTTACCCGCTTTGCTTTAACAATTTGATTTGTGGTTTCCGTGTCCTATTGTGTTTCGGCTATCTAGGTATGGTTCGACATCAACATCACCACCGCTCATCTTCGCCAAGGACTACTACAAACAGCTCAATCACTTTGGTATCACCATCACATTGGTATAATCTTGGTATCGTGATATCCTCATACACTCTTGCATTTGCATTGATAACGCCATAGCCTTACTTTTTGCGTAGCTTACCCATCGAGACTAGCCTTTGAGTATTTTCGGCAACGTGACTTGTGCACATTAGTGATCATACTTCCCATAGAATACATACCATCATCGTGTTGCATATCTTGGTATCGTCTCTTGTGTCACAAAGTTGTCATCGCATACACAATCGCTATCTTGGTTCGTGAAGCATTCCATGAGAAAAGAGCTCAAACAAAAAAGAGACAAACAAGCTTTTAAGCAAAAGGGAAATATAAGCAAGAGCTTATAAGCAAGAACCGTAGCATCACACAACATTAAGATTGTCATACTCGATCATCTTGTATCATATCATCGGAACATCATACATATAGCATACTTGGTATACAAGTCGTTGCATTTTTGCTTAGTAGGTTGTGTACAAGTTCGTATCCGCCTATTGTGCAATCGTGCTAGCGTCTCTCTAGTGTTGTGCAACAAGAGCATCTTGGTGGATTCCACATTTTGGCTCACCCTTGGTTGCACAATCCCACATTATCTATTTGCATGTGTGTTTCCGTGTAACATATCTTGCTATTGGTCTACTTGTTGCATTTGCAAATTTGTGAATATTTTCCAACATTATTGAAGCTCACTAACAATTGCATCAAATTTTGTGCCACCATCCTAAACGAGCTCCACCATAAGCTTTTACTTGTGTAGGTGTGAGAAACCGACAAGAATTGGTACCAATTGTGATATTTCCTTGTTACACATTGGAGTGATCTTTGATCCATCTTCAACATCAGTCAAGGTACATTTAGTATTGGTTCTTCTTTTTCTCCCACTCAAATATCTTTGTTTGGAATGATGGATAGGCCTAGTACTTCTACCAACCCACTCTTGATTGAGCAAGACGCCGACATGACCTCCTACGTCACCAAGACTCAGTTAGTTGGCGCACATCGGGCTTTGCATCAAGAACAACTTGCTTTGGGCTACCGCATCGACAACTTCGCCACCGACCTACGACAATCCAAGCAACGTACAAGAGACTACTTCGACACATCCATGAGTTCCCTCAAAGAAGATATCCGAACCATGATGGTCAACCACTCTTCTACAACTTCATCCTCTTCAAGACGGAGCCGCTCAAGTCGACACTCCGACGACACTATCTCCAGTTCAAGTACACAGACATCAAACACTCTTTGTCGTGTCGCGCGTCAAGATCGTCAAGCTAACCGTAATTCTCTACACGACACCGACTCTCAAGAGCTTCGACATCGTCAAAACCAAGCTACATTCGCGCAAGCACAAGAACGCCAACGCCAACGACAACAAGAACAAGAGGAGCAAGCGCGAAAACATCAAGATGCAGAAGATGCCGAGGCACAACGTCAAGAGCAGCAACTACAAGAAGCTCAAGCACTTGAGGTGCAACGTGCCCTTCGAGATTCAAGTCGAGCCATAGCCAACCGAGGACGACAAGCTCATCCACATCAAGAAGCTCTTTCCGACGAAGCTCAAGAAAGGATTTACCAAGCACGTGTGCATCGACAAGCTCCTCCTCAAGCTCGACAAGCTCCTCGGCAAGCTCGCCAAGACCATCTAGTTCAACAAGAGCATGAAGACAATGGAAATCATCCAAGACAAGAGAAACATGAGGTCGACAACCCTACTCGCCAAGAGCAACATGAGGTTGACAACCCTCCAACACAAGAGAAACATGACATTGTCAATTCTCAACGACATGGGCGTCATCATCCTAGACCCCAACACAATGAAGAGCAACGATACGGCAAGCTAAAGTTCACCATGCCCAAGTTCAATGGAAGCAATGATCCCGAAGAGTACATCTCATGGGCATTTAAGGACGACAAAATCTTCCGCTTGCACAACTACGAAGAAGAGAAGAAGATCGCAATGGCATCCCTTGAGTTCCAAGAGTATGTCCTCATTTGGTGGGAACAAGTCATTGAGCGCTGAGAGGCAAGAGGTGAACCACCCATCACTACTTGGGCGCAAATGAAGGATCTCATGAGAGCACGTTTTGTGCCCAACTACTACAACCGCGACCTCTTCAAGAAACTCCAACTCCTCAAGCAAGGAACCAAGAGCGTTGAAGAGTACTACAAGGAAATGGAGATTGCCATGATACGAGCCAATGTCACGGAAGATGATGAGCAGACTATGGCACGTTTCTTGAATGGACTCAATCATCATATCAAGAAGATAGCCGACTTTCAACCATAATCGAACCTCATCGAGCTAGAGCATCAAACTACAAAAGCGGAACGACAAGTACAAGACGACTTCAAGTATGCCAAGTTCTCATCCAAATCCTATGTCTTCTCCAATACCCAAGCTTCACCGACTCCAACAACTTCTACCTCAACGAAGCCATCTACAAGCAACGGCGACAAGTCAAGTTACAAGAAAACTTCGACAAGCTCAAGTCGTCCTCCTACTACAATAAACTTCAAGCTGAAAGCTTCATCATCATCTACCCCAACCGATGAGACCATCAAGATAAGTTCCTTCAAATGCTTAACATGTGGTGGCCGAGGCCACAAGTCCTTCGAGTGCACAAACAAGCGCACCATGATCCTCAACGACGACGCAACCTATGACTCAATGAGTGAAGGAGAAATGGAAGCCCTTGAGCAAGTGGTCATGCACCGACAAGTGAACAATGAAGATGAAGATGATCAAATCTTTTGTGACAAAGATTCAAGCCCCGCCCTTGTTGTTTCCAAGGTCTTGACTCTTCAACATCAAAAATACGAAGACCAAAGATGCCATATCTTTCACACTAAAGCCGGCATCAATGGAAGGTCTGTCAAGGTCATCATCGATGGAGGGAGTTGCCATAAGTTAGCAAATGAAGAACTATGCTCCAAGCTCCAATTGGTCAAGATGAAGCACCCGCACCATTACAAAGTATAATGGCTAAGCGACAACGGCACCATCCAAGTCGAGCATAGGGTAGAAGTCTCTTTCAAGATCGGAGCTTACGAAGACACTTTGGAGTGTGATGTCCTTCTGATGACCGTGTGCCACCTCCTTCTTGGACGGCCATGGCAATATGACCGAGGTGTCATCCACAATGGTCGTACAAACCACTATAGCTTCAAGATGAAAGGGAAGGAGTATGTTCTACGACCTATGTCTCCAAGCCAAGTGATCGCCGAAAAACAAGCCACCCATCATGAAGAGAATAGTGAGAGAGCGAACCACCAAAAAGAGAGTGAGCACCACAAGCCCAAATTGAGTGCCTCCACGATGAGCGACAAGAAGAACTTAGTCCTATTTGCCACAAAACGTGAGATGAGAGAAGTGTGTGAGAACCCATCAAGTGTCCTATACTATGTCCAGGCACCAAAAACTAACACCTCTCATGATCTACCTTTTGTGTTATTTTCTCTATTGCAGGAATTCCAAGATGTTTTCCCCGACGAGCTACCTCCGGGTCTACCTCCACTACAAGCCATTGAGCACCGAATAGACCTCATCCCTAGATCACCTCTACCTAACAAGGCCTCATACCGCGTCAACCCGAAAGAAACCAAAGAAATACAAAGGCAAGTAAAGCATCTCATAGACCATGGACATGTGCGTGAAAGTTTGAGTCCTTGTGCCGTACCGGTCATTCTTGTGCCCAAAAGAGACGGTAGCTTTCGCATGTGTTCTGTTTGTAGATCCATCAATGCTATCACCGTTCGCTATAGGTACCCCATTCCACGCCTTGATGATATGCTTGATGAACTTAGCGGTGCCACTATGTTTTCCAAAATTGATCTTAAAAGTGGTTACTATCAAATCCACATACAAGAGGGTGATGAATGGAAAACCGCTTTCAAAACAAAGTTTTGTTTGTATGAGTGGTTAGTCATGCCTATGGGTTTATCGGAAGCACCCGGTACTTTCATGCGTCTTATGCATTATGTGTTTCGCCCTTACATTGGTGAATTTGTTGTTGTCTACTTCGATAATATCCTTGTTTTTAGCAAATCTCTCAAAGAGCATGTCACCCACCTTTACACCATGCTACAAACTCTTCGAAAAGAGCAACTTTATGCTAATATGGAAAATGCCTATTTGGTGTTGATAAGCTTGTTTTGTTGTGTTTTGTAGTATCTTATAAGGGTGTTCATGTTGATGAATCTAAGATCAATGCTATTAAAACATGCCCTCAACCAACCAATTTGCAACAAGTGCGTAGTTTTCTTGGTTTAGCTGGTTTCTACCATAGATTTGTGAAGGATTTTAGCACCATTGCTTCACCTTTGCATGCCTTGAGTAAGAAAAATGCACCGTTTGTTTGGGGAGCATCCCAAGATATCGCTTTCAATGAGCTTAAGAATTTTCTTACTCATGCCCCCGTGCTTGCATTACCCAACTTTGAGAAACCTTTTGAAATTCATTGCGATGCTAGTGGTAATGGCATAGGAGGTGTGTTAACGCAAGAGAAGCGCCCCATAGCATACTTTAGTGAGAAACTTTCCGGAGCGCAACTCAATTACCCCATCTATGACAAAGAGATATATGCTTTAGTGCGAGTTTTGCGTGAATGGGAACATTACCTTCACCCTCATGAATTTGTCATCCATACCCACCATGAAACGCTTAAGTATCTTAAGGGTCAAACTAAGTTGAACAAGTGCCATGCTAAATGGAGTGATTTTATTGAGTCATTTCCTTATGTAATCAAGTATATCAAAGATAAGGAAAATGTTTTGGCGGATGCGCTTTCCCGTATATGCATGCTTGTTACTCAGCTTTAATTGAATGTCATTGGCTTTGAGCATATAAAAGACTTGTATGAGCATGATCCTACTTTTGCTATTCCTTATGCCAAATGTTTCACGCATACATCTTGGGAACGCTATTACATCAAAGATGGTTACCTTATGAGAGCTAACAAACTATGCATCCCCGAGTCTTCTCTTCGTTTGTTGCTTTTGCAAAAATCTCATGGCGAAGGACTAATGGGACATTTTGGATGCGACAAGACACTTGCTACGCTCTCCAAGAACTATTTTTGGCCAAAGATGTTTCACGATGTCAACCACTTTACCAACCGATGATCTACATGTCGCAAAGCTAAGTCTAAAGCTCAATCTCATGGCCTTTACATGACACTTCCAATTCCATATAACCCATGGGAAGATATTAACATGATTTTGTGCTTGGTTTGCCTAGAACTAGAAATGGAAAGGATTCCGTCTTTGTTGTTGTAGACTGATTCTCTAAAATGGCACATTTCATTCCTTGCAACAAGATAGACGGTGCTTCACATGTTGCCAATCTCTTTTGTAGGGAAATCTTGCGACTTCATGGAGTGCCAAAGACGATTGTCTCGGACCGTGACGTCATGTTCTTGAGTTACTTTTGGAAGACCTTGTGCGCCAAGCTCGGAATCAAGCTTCTGTTCTCTTCGGCATACCATCCACAAACCGACGGCCAAACGGAGGTGACAAACCGCACGCTCTCCACTCTACTATGCGTGTTGATAAATAATAACATCAAGGAGTTGGAGGAGTGCCTACCTATCGCCGAGTACGCCTACAACCGTGCAAGACATTCGACTACCAGCAAGTCCCCCTTCGAGGTCGTCTACGGCTTCAACCCGTTGTCCCCATTGGACATTCTTCCTCTACCACTACAAGAGCGCACAAACATGGACGCCAGTGCCCGAATCAACTACCTCAAGAAGATGCATGAAGATACAAGGCACAACATCGAGCGCCAAGTACAACGACTCGCAACCAAGCTCAACGTCAACAAGCAACCCATGATATTCCAAGTTGGAGATCTTGTGTGGCTAGACCTTCGCAAAGACCGCTTCCCCAACGAACGCAAATCCAAACTTCTACCTTGAGAAGATGGACCCTTCAAGGTGCTTGCACGCTACAACAACAACGCCTACAAGATCGACCTCCCACGCGACAAGTACTCCGTGAGCGACATCTTCAACGTCAAAGATCTCTCCCCGTACCATGGTGATGAGGATTTTGATCCGAGGTTGGATCTTTCCCAAGGGAGGGGAGATGATGTGGAGCATCCTACGGTCATCCCCATGGACCTACCATCGTCTCATCAAGAGCCAAGAGGACCCATGACATGAGCATGAGCTAGAGCTCTCGAGAACGAGGTGACTTCCTTCCTTAGTGACATCACATATGATCCACTCGAGACATGGTTACTACCTAAGTCCGATATGCTATGCATGATCAGGTGTCAAGAGGACCCTCCCGAGGATGCACGTGAAGATGGACAAGCTGCCAAGTTCACGGATGAAGAGAACCGCCGGAAGGAGGAGAAGACAGCTTCACGGCCCGGACATCCGGCCCCAGCCCCGGACATTCGGCTGCTGGAGACACCCACTACAGCAGCATCCTAGCCGCCCTACATCTATAGGCCCCGGACATCCGGCCCGAGCCCGAAAATCCGGCCAGAAGCCCGGACATCCGGCGCCACGCGCCAGAACCTACAGAAGCTATCGCCGCCAGCCCGGACATCCGGCCTCCCAGCCCGGACATCTGGCCCCTTCCGAAGCCCCGGACATCCGGCCCGTCGCCCAGACATCTGGTTCCGCCTGTCTGCACACAGTAAAGGGCCAAAGCCCATGTACCCTTTTGCCCCCTAGACTATATATGCTCTCCCATCTCCCTCTTTCTAGGGTTAGCATTGGTTTAGCTCATATGTGAGATAGAGCATTGCTCATCCATACGGATCTACTCCACGAGAGAGACCACGACACCTCTACGGAGACGACCCCCTTGGATTCAAGACCTCATCACGGAGAAGACCCCCATCAAGACCTCCTCACGGAGAAGAACCAGTTACCCTTTGCATCCTCCTTTGTTGATCGTGCATCTTGTATCTCCTCTCGTGTTTCGAGGATCTAGCACATGTGTAATCGAATCTTGTTGGTTTGAGTGATTTCTCTCGTGTTTCCCCTTGTGTTTCCCCTCGTGTTCTTCATGTTCTTCACGGGATCCGCTCCTTTCATGAAAGATCGGCCATCTAGGGTTCCACCCTATATCAGACTTTCTCCTTTTTTGTCTTCTCCATACAATCTCCATCATCATATTCTATTCCATCCATAGTGCTATGTCCATGGCTCGCTCATATATTGTGTGAAAGTTGAAAAGGTTTGAGAATACAAAAGTATGAAACAATTGCTTGGCTTGTCATCGGGGTTGTGCATGATGAGAGCAGTTTGTGTGACGAAAATGAAGCATGGCCAAACTATATGATTTTGTAGGGATGAGCTTTCTTTGGCTATGTTATTTTGAGAGGACAAAAATGCTTGGTTAGTATGCTTGAAGTATTATTATTTTTATGTCAATATTAAAATTTTGTCTTGAATCTTTCGAATCTAAACATGCATGCCACAATAAAGAAAATTACATTGAAAATTATGTTAGGTAGCATTCCACATCAAAAATTATGTTTTTATCATTTACCTACTTGAGGACGAGCAGTAATTAAGCTTGGGGATGACGATACGTCTCTAATGTATCTATAATTATTGATCGTTCCATGCTATTATATTATCTATTTTGGATGTTTAATGGGCTTCAATATGCTCTTTTATATTATTTTTGGGACTAACCTATTAACCGGAGGCCCAGTGCCAGTTGTTGTTTTTTGCCTATTTCAGAGTTTCGTAGAAAAGGAATATCAAACGGAATCCAAACGGAACGAAACCTTCGTGAGGATCTTTCTTGGAGCAAACGCAATCCAGGAGACTTGGAGTGGAAGTCAGAGGCGCAGCAAGGCCGCCACGAGGCAGGACGGTGCACCCAGGGGGTAGGCGTGCCCCCACCCTCGTGGGCCCCTCGTAGCTCCACCGACCTACTTCTTTCGCCTATATATACTCTTATACCCTAAAAACATCCAGGGAGCCACAAAACCACTTTTCCACCGCTGAAACCTTCTTTACCTGTGAGATCCCATCTTGGGGCCTTTTCCGGCGATCTACCAGAGGGGGATTCGATCACGAAGGGCTTCTACATCAACACCATAGCCTCTCCATTGATGTGTGAGTAGTTTACCATAGACCTTCGGGCCCATACTCAGTAGCTAGATGTCTTCTTCTCTCTCTTTGGTTCTCAATACAAAGTTCTCCTCGATGTTCTTGGAGATCTATTCAATGTAATACCTTTTGTGGTGTGTTTGCCGAGATCCAATGAATTGTGGGTTTATGATCAAGATTATCTATGAACAATGTTTGGTTCTTCTCTGAATTCTTATATGCATGATTTGATATATTTGCAAGTCTCTTTGAATTATCGGTTTAGTTTGGCCTACTAGATTGATCTTTCTTGCAATGGGAGAAGTGCTTAGCTTTGGGTCCAATTTTGCAGTGTCCTTCCCGAGTGACAGCAGGGGCAGCAAGGCACAAATTGTATTGTTGCCATCGAGGATAAAAAGATGGGGTTTATATCATATTGCTTGAGTTTATCCCTCTACATCATGTCATCTTGCCTAATGTGTTACTCTGTTCTTATGGACTTAATACTCTAGATGCATGCTGGATAGCGGTTGATGTGTGGTTTAACAGTAGTAGATGCAGAATCATTTTGGTCTACTTGACACAGACGTGATGCCTATGTTCATGATCATGCCTAGATATTCTCATAACTATGCGCAGTAATTGTTCGGCAGAAATTGTTCACCCCCCGTAATATATGCTATCATGAGAGAAGCCACTAGTGAAACCTATGGCCCCCGGGTCTATTTTACATCATATTAGTTTCCCGTCAACTTACCAATTTCTATCGCCGTTTATTTTGCAATCTTTACTTTCCAATCTAAACAACAAAAATACCAAAAATATTTATCTTATTATCTTTATCAGATCTCACTTTTGCAAGTGGTCGTGAAGGGATTGACAACACCTTTATCGCGTTGGTTGCAAGGTTCTTGATTGATTGTGCAGGTACTAGGCGATTTGTGTGTATTCTCCTACTGGATTGATACCTTGGTTCTAAAAAACTGAGGGAAATACTTACACTACTTTGCTGCATCACCCTTTCCTCTTCAAGGGAAAACCAACGCATGCTCAAGAGGTAGTAAGAAGGATTTCTGGCGCCGTTGCCGGGGAGATCTACGCACAAGTCCATACATGTCATGTACCCATCACAAACTCTTATCCCTCGCATTACATTATTTGCCATTTGCCTCTCGTTTTCCTCTTCCCCACTTCACCTTTGCCTTTTCTTCGCCCTCCTTCCATTCGATCTTGTGTTACCATGTGCCTTCTTTTTGCTTGCGTCTTCGCTTTCTAAAAGTTTATGGATCCTCATCCCCTTGCTAATCTTTTCAAGACATCCAATTATGATGAACGAATTTCTAGTCATTCGAGTGCACTAGATTATCTTTATGAGGTTTTGCTTGAAATTCGTGAATCTGAAAATTGTGATGAAGAAATTTATGAAGAGATTCACATTAGCACCTTGAATAAAAAGCATGATTGCAATGATTTTACTATAAATTCTCTTGATGTCAGTTGTGCTAATAATATGCAAAACCCTAAGCTTGGGGATGATAGTTTTGCTATGTCTACTACTTGTTGCAATGATCATGTTTGAGGCGATTCTTCTTATGATCTCGAAAATTTATTTAAGCCCCATGCTGAATATGAGATTGATAATAGTGTTTGCAATAATATTGAAATTGGGTTTGGAAGAGTGTCAACGTTAGATCCCACATATTTGGAGAATGTTCAATCTTATGGTATTTTGGATAAAAGTGGGTTTGGAGAGGTCATGACTTTAGTAAATGATAATCCCACTATTTTGGAAGAGTGTCAACTTCGCATGCATGTGGATCATGTTGAGAATATGTTATGTGATAGCTATTTTGTTTAATTTGCCTATGATCCTACGTGTAATTATTATGAGAGAGGAAAATATGGTTGTATAAATTTTTATCTTACTAAATTACCTCTCGTCATGTTGAGATAGCTATCGTCTCTTTCTTCTTCCTTGCATATGCTAATTTTTGATCGCTATGATAATTTGTTTGCTTATAATATGCCTATGTATGGGAATTATGTTAGACTTAGATGTGTTTATCATGTGTTCAATGATGCTCTCTTTGTGCTTTAATTCTTGTCTTTGATGTGAGCATCATTAAAATTATCAATGCCTAGCTAGGGGTGTTAAATGATGGCGCTTGTTGGGAGGCAACCCAATTTTATTTTTGTTCTTTTCTTTTTGCTCCTGTTTAGTAATAAATAATTCATCTAGCTTCTTCTTATATGTGGTTTTATGTTTAAATTAGTGTTTGTGCCAAGTAGAACCTTTGGTAAGACTTGGGTGAAGTCTTTGCGATCTTTCCGTTAAAAACAGAAACTTTTGCGCTCACGAGATTAGCTGCCATTTTATACTAGAGAGTGATTTTAGGTTGATTCTTTTTGCATATGATTAACATACAAATTCCTCAAGTCCAACCATTTATTTCAGAATTGTTGGAGTTCCAGAAGTATTTGTTTGATACAGATTACTACAGACTGTTCTGTTTTTGACAGATTCTGTTTTTTCATGTGTTGTTTGCTTATTTTGATGAATCTATTGCTAGTATCGGGGTGTATGAACCATAGAGAAGTTGGAATACACTAGGATTAACACCAATATAAATAAAGAATGATTTCATTACAGTACCTTAAAGTGGTGGTTTGTTTTATTACACTAACGAAGTTCATGAGATTTCCTGTTTAAGTTTTGTGTTGTGAAGTTTTCAAGTTTTTGGGTAAAGATTTGATGGATTTTGGAATAAGGAGTGGCAAGATCCTAAGCTTGGGGATGCCCAAGGCACCCCAAAAATTAAACAACAACCAAAAGCCTAAGCTTGGGGATGCCCCGGAAGGCATCCCCTCTTTCGTCTTCGTCTATCGGTAACTTTACTTGAGGCTATATTTTTATTCACCACATGATATGTGTTTTGCTTGGAGCGTCTTTTATGATTTGAGTCTTTGGTTTTTAGTTTACCACAATCATCCTTGCTGTACGCGCCTTTTGGAGAGACACACATGAAAAAAATTTATTAGAATACTCTATGTGCTTCACTTATATCTTTTGAGCTAGATAATTTTGCTCTAGTGCTTCACTTATATCTTTTTAGAGCACGGTGGTGGTTTTATTTTATGGAAATTATTTATCTCTAATACTTCACTTATATTATTTTGAGAGTCTTCTAGAGCAACATGGTAATTTTCTTTGGCTATAAAATTAGTCCTAATATGATAGGCATCCAAGATGGGTATAATAAAAACTTTCATATAGAGTGCATTAAGTACTATGAGAAGTTGAATACTTGATAATTGTTTTGAGATATAAAGATGGTAATATTAGAGTCATGCTAGTTGAGTAATTGTGAAATTGAGAAATACTTATGTTGAGGTTTGCAAGTCCCGTAGCATGCACGTATGGTAACCATTGTGTGACAAATTTGAAGCATG
The DNA here is from genome assembly GCA_032464435.1 of Aegilops umbellulata. NCBI lineage: Eukaryota > Viridiplantae > Streptophyta > Magnoliopsida > Poales > Poaceae > Aegilops > Aegilops umbellulata. The sequence continues at coordinate 227,149,148 of CP136056.1, read as the reverse complement.
AGGTGTTCTTTGATTGCTTTCCTTACAAGTGGCTGTCGGGGACGAGCGATGGTCTTTTCCTACCAGTCTATCCCCCTAGGAGCATGCTCGTAGTGCTGTGGGTTTGATGACTTGTAGATTTTTGCAATAAGTATGTGAGTTCTTTATGACTAATGTTGAGTCCATGGATTATACGCACTCTCACCCTTCCATCATTGCTAGCCTCTTCGGTAACGTGCATTGCCCTTTCTCACCTCGAGAGTTGGTTCAAACTTCGCCGATGCATCCAAACCCCGTGATGTAATACGCTCTATCACACATAAGCCTCCTTTTATCTTCCTCAAAACAGCCACCATACCTACCTATTATGGCATTTCCATAGCCATTCCGAAATATATTTCCATGCAACTTTCCACCGTTCCGTTTATTATGACACGCTTCATCATTGTCATATTCCTTTGCATGATCATGTAGTTGACATCGTATTTTTGGCAAGGCCACCAATCATTTTTCATACATGTCACTCTAGATTCATTGCATATCCCGGTACACCACCGGAGTCATTCACATAGAGTCATATTTTCGTTCTAAGTATCGAGTTGTAATTCTTGAGTTGTAAGTAAATAAAAGTATGATGATCTTCATTATGAGAGCATTGTCCCATGTGAGGAAAGGATTATGGAGACTATGATTCCCCCATAAGTTGGGATGAGACTCCGGACCAAAATAATAATAATAAAAGAGGCCAAAGAAGCCCAAAAAATAGGCCAAAGAAGCCCACCAAAAAAATTGATGAGAGAAAAAGAGAGAAGGGACAATGTTACTATCCTTTTTTCCACACTTGACCTTCAAAGTAGCACCATGATCTTCATGATAGAGTATCTTATTTTGTCACTTTCATATACTATTGGGAATTTTTCATTATAGAACTTGGCTTGTATATTCCAATGATGGGCTTACTCAAAATGCCCTAGGTCTTCGTGAGCAAGCGAGTTGGATGCACACCCACTTAGTTTCTTTTGTTGATCTTTCATACATTTATAGCTCTAGTGCATCCGTTGCATGGCAATCCCTACTCCTTGCATTAACATCAATTGATGGGCATCTCCATGGCCCGTTGATTAGCCGCGTCAATGTGAGACTTTCTCCTTTTTTGTTTTCTCCACACAATCTCCATCATCATATTCTATTCCACCCAAAGTGCTATGTCCATGGCTCGCGCTCATATATGGCGTGAAAGTTGAAAAGGTTTGAGAATACTAAAGTATGAAACAATTGCTTGGCTTGTCATCGGGGTTGTGCATGACGAGAGCATTTTGTGTGACGAAAATGAAGCATGGCCAAACTATATGATTTTGTAGGGACGAGCTTTCTTTGGCTATGTTATTTTGAGAGGACATAATTGCTTGGTTAGTATGCTTGAAGTATTATTATTTTTATGTCAATATTAAAATTTTGTCTTGAATCTTTCGGATCTAAACATTCATGCCACAATAAAGAAAATTACATTGAGAATTATGTTAGGTAGCATTCCACATCAAAAATTCTGTTTTTACCATTTACCTACTCGAGGACGAGCAGGAATTAAGCTTGGGGATGCTGATACATCTCCAACGTATCTATAACTTTTGATCGTTCCATGCTATCATATTATATGTTTTGGATGTTTAATGGGCTTTAATATGCTCTTTTATATTATTTCTGGGACTAACCTATTAACCGGAGGCCCAGTGGCAATTGCTGTTTTTTGCCTATTTCATTGCTTCGCGGAAAAGGAATATCAAACAGAATCCAAACGGAACGAAACCTTTGCGAGGATCTTTTTGGAACAAACGCAATCTAGGAGACTTGGAGTGGAAGTTAGAGACGCAACGAGGCGGCCACGAGGCAGGCGGGCGCGCCCAAGGGGGTAGGCGCACCCCCCACCCTCATGGGCCCCTCGTAGCTCCACCGACCTAGTTCTTTCGCCTATATATACTCTTATACCCTGAAAACATCCGGGGAGCCACGAAACCTCTTATCCACCGCCGCAACCTTCTGTACCTGTGAGATCCCATCTTGGGGCCTTTTCGAGCGATCTACCAGAGGGGGATTCGATCACGGAGGGCTTCTACACCAACACCATAGCGTCTCCGATGATGTGTGAGTAGTTTACCATAGAACTTCGGGTCTATAGTCATTAGCTAGATGGCTTCTTCTCTCTCTTTGGTTCTCAATACAAAGTTCTCCTCGATGTTCTTGGAGATCTATTCGAGGTAATACCTTTTGCTGTGTGTTTTCCGAGATCCGATGAATTGTGGGTTTATGATCAAGATTAGCTATGAACAATAGTTGGTTCTTCTCTCGAATTCTTATATGCATGATTTTATATCTTTGCAAGTCACTTTGAATTATTGGTTTAGTTTGTCTTACTAGATTGATCTTTCTTGCAATGCGAGAAGTGCTTAGCTTTGGGTTCAATCTTGCGGTGTCCTTTGCCAGTGACAGTAGGGGCAGCAAGGCACATATTGTATTGTTGCCATCGAGGATAAAAAGATGGGGTTTATATCATATTGCTTGAGTTCATCCCTCTACATCATGTCATCTTGCCTAATGCGTTACTCTGTTTTTATGAACTTAATACTTTAGATGCATGCTGGATAGTGGTTGATGTGTGGAGTAATAGTAGTAGATGCAGAATTGTTTCGGTCTACTTGACACGGACGTGATGCCTATGTTCATGGTCATGCCTAGATAGTCTCATAACTATGTGCTTTTCTATCAATTGCTCGGCAGTAATTTGTTCACCCACCATAATATATGCTACCATGAGAGAAGCCACTAGTGAAACCTATGGCCCCCTGGTCTATTTTACATCATATTAGTTTCCGTTAACTTACCAATTTCTATCGCCGTTTATTTTGCAATCTTTACTTTCCAATCTAAACAACAAAAATACCAAAAATATTTATCTTATTATCTTTATCAGATCACACTTTTTCAAGTGGCCGTGAATGGATTGACAACCCATTTATCACGTTGGTTGTAAGGTTCTTGATTGTTTGTGTAGGTACTAGGCGATTTGTGTGTAGTCTCCTACTGGATTCATACCTTGGTTCTCAAAAACTGAGGGAAATACTTACGCTACTTTGCTGCATCACAATTTCCCCTTCAAGGGAAAACCAACACATGCTCAAGAGGTAGCAAGAAGGATTTCTAGCGCCGTTGCCGGGGAGATCTACGCTCAAGTCAAGACATACCGAGTAGCCATCACAAACTCTTATCCCTCACATTACATTATTTGCCATTTGCCTCTCGTTTTCCTCTCCCCCACTACACCCTTGCCTTTTCTTCGCCCTCCTTCCATTAGATCTTGTGTTACCATGTGCCTTCTTTTTGCTTACATATTCGCTTCCTAAAAGTTTATGGATCCTCATTCCTGTTCGCACAAGAACACGTCAGCGTGTACCCTCGACGCCGAGGGTGATGCACCGCAGCTCGCGTCGAAGGAGATCTGTCCGGCAGCGCGATACGCAGGACAGCCGGCAGATGCTTTTGTAGACCCGAAGCCCCGCTTGCCCGGGAGGGACCCCGTCAGGGCTCATGGCGGCTATGGGCTGCTCCAGGTCGATTCGCTCGCCCCTAGAGCCTCGTGGATCCGCAGCCCTCCGGCATGAAGAACTAGCGAAGAACGAGAAGAAAGATACAAGGGAGAGATAAAAAGTAGATGAACGAAAAAGTAGTAGATGTGTTTATTCGAGTAGTGTTGTTTCAATCGGCCGTCACTCCCAACATATATAAGAGGCGGCTGGACTTCCCGTACAAGCAAAGGATTTATCTAGGCTTTCCTTACAAGAAAATGACATCAATTCACGTCCAAAATCCTAGTTAAATTCGGACTGGTTTTATCCAAACTTCCCAAAACTGTTGGGTTTAAACTGGCTGCACCTTGCGGGTCCTTTTTGCGGTGGTAATTATCTCGGATGAAAACAAGCCCAAAAGCAATCTTGACTGTTTCGATGAGACGAACAACTTTCATGTTGAAGGTTTTTTTATCAGAGATCATATTGAGGGTCAAATCGGTCTCGCAACACAGGCTATCTCCTCGCGCTACCCGTCAGACATGTGTGTGGTGGGGCGCGCCACATCTCGCCTCGTGACAGGGCTGCACTCCGATTGCTCTAACTTTTGCATACGAACTCAGATTTGAACGATTTTTATATCAAAATCAATCGTTTCAATGAGACGAAGACAACCCATGTAGATTATTTTTTCATTTGAGGTCGTCTTGGGGGCTTAATCGGCTAAACTGTACTTTGAACTTAAGATCTTGGTACTTCGAGCATAGTTTCGGCCTTCGAGATGAAATCGGACGGCGATGACCCAAATTTGAAAGATGTTCATATCAATAATATGGAACTCTTTCATGTAGATCACTTCTCCATTTGAGTCCATCTAGATAATCATTTGAGCCCATCTTCAGCTTCTGGTCGGATTGACTATCACAACCTCCACCCCGGCAGGCCTTCCACCCAGGTAAGTTTTCCGCATCGACAAGGTTTCACCCCGGCAAGGTTTTTACACCGACAAGGGTTCTCCCTAGCTCGGCAAGATTTCTACCCCGGCAAGAGCTCCTCCTAGGCAAAGTTTCTACCCCGGCAAGAGTTCCTCTTCGGCAAGGTTTCGCCCCCGGCAAGATTTCACACCGGCAAGATTTCTGTGCCGGCAAGCTTTCCACGCTGGCAAGCCTTCACACACCGGCAAGGTTTTACCCCGGCAAAGTTTTCTCCCCAGCATGTTGTTTTATGATTGTGCCACTTTTGAGCGTCAACACATGCCCCCTGTTTTCTGGCAGAGCTTGCGTGCCAGAAAATATTTCTTTTAAGCACGATGTCAACACTCCATCGGCTATGCATGCCGAGGACGATAAATTTTTATCGGCCATATGCTCAGGGTTGTTGTTGCTTGGGTAGAGCCTCTTCATATAACAGATGTCACGAATGCCTTCAAGTAAGTTTCTCATGTCAATCCTAACTGGTCCTTTATCCAAATAATCATGGGGATAGGAGGACCGTTCGGCGACACCAGCTGTCGAATAATTATGTCCATGCTCCTCAAAGGAACCATCAACTATTCTGTGACTCAACTCATTATTGATCAAAATGCTCCGTCAAGCCTCCGCCGAACAACGTCTGTCTCAGAACTTGGATCCTGCAGATAAGAGATATTTTCTCGAGCCGGCCATATGACTCGCACTAGATCCGTTATTGGCCGACTCAACTCTAGAGTCGGTTGTAACTCCTCTTGGACCGACTTTAATAGTAAGTCGGTTGTGAACTTGCCCTACACAAGTCGACCACACAAAGCATCGGCTGTAACAACCAGATGTGTATTGTACTAACGCGTTTGGCGAGTCAGCAAGTTCAACATTTGTGCGATTCGTCGATGCATATAAAGATGACATCTGTTAGACAGTTGGCAATGAATCATTGTGAACCTCTATTCACGTAACCCTGTAGTGACTAGAAGTCCTGTAGCACGAATAGCAAAGCATATTCGGCCTAATCTTCGGTCTCCTTAGTCAACATTGCCTCGCTCCCCAAGTCAACAGACCTTTGTTCATTTCGGTGACTCACTTTCTCCGGATCCTGCAATCAACCAACAATAGGAGTCGACAACTTTTGCTACTAGACCCTCGTATAGTGGCCGAATAATTAGTTGGCCTTCCAGTGTTGGCAATACTAAGAATTGGCTTTGGGAATATGACATACACCACAACGAACACGATTAGCCGGATGCCAGCTTTGTCAACACAATGTACTCTTAGGGCGATATGCAAATATCGGCCAAACATCTTATCTCATAGGACCTGGATAACCCGTCCACCAAAGTGTGAATAACCGAAATAATTCAGATGTTTCAGCTGGGGATAAGCTCCGGGACGCTGGCTTTGATGGAACGGTCAAAGAACATGGACGATGCGCCGTTTGGAGTCTCATATAGTGACATGAAAATCGTTGTTTTCGCCTACCGGCTTTACGCTTGTCCTCCCTTACTCCTGCTGGCTTCACAACAGGAGCTGGCACATCATTCTTGCCTTGATGGCTTCCCTTGGGGACCCATGCCATATTCCTATTCTCCAACTCTTTAGCCCTGAGCCGCTTCAGCTTTCTTTCTTGCCAATGTGATAAGCCGAGTGAGCATCCCGGCTGTGATTTTGTTTTGTGCACTAGCAACTCTTTCCTGACCATTGGCACCTCTGGCTTGGCCTGTCCAGACTCGATGATTGGATCCTTGAAAGTTACCCGCTTCACTTCCTTTCCCTTAGTAGCCAACGTAGACCAGACTGGCTTTTTGTCGTCCGGAGTTGGATCTGAAACAGCACACTTGCGGCCATCCTTTTTTACTCGGTACACTTGGTTGACCACATCCATCTTCTTTGCTGACTCCCAGACCGATTCTTTTTGGTTCAGTCGGTCTTTCACATGTGGTTGTTGAACAAATGATGATCCTCTCAGAGCTGCATAATTTTGGTGATGTGGTTTAGAATATGATGGATGGTGTGCCCTTGATTTATACTTGTTCCATGATTGATCTGAATAATAGACAACATGGGGAGGTATCCATGACATCGGCATTGGTGGCCCAAAAGGAGGATATGGAGTCTGTTTGCTCAACTTCTTCCTTCGCCAATACCGGTCCTCAAATTTATGCCTTAGGGGTGACTTCGATGCTTTTGTTTCACTCGGCCAATAAGCACTCTTTGCCTCACTTATCTTCTGATATTTTTCTAATAACTGCGCGAAAGTGACTTTCGGCTTTTTACCTTGGTGCTTACCATTGCCTTTGCTTTCTTTAACTGTGCGTGCATCGGTCTTTGAATTTTCTTGTTGCCCCCCAGTGCTAGATATTGCCATTGTAGCTTTGATGGAATTCCCATCCTCAAGATTGTTGTTGATGCACTTTTTAACCATATCCTTGCTCGAAGACTTGACCCCATCATCATTGGTGTGTATCTGTTGACCTTTAGGTGAATCAACTTGAGATAGCCGAGTCAACATTTGATCGCCATCAAAACCAATCTGATCCGACTAGTCATATGATCGTGTCTCAAAAAACTTCAATCGTCTTGATTGTGCGGCTTGATGAATCACGTTGTTGTCTTTGATATTCTCTTCAAACAAACATTGCATTTGTTCTTGTCCTGATGGCTCGACATCGTGATCAATTATAATAGGATTAGTCGACGATGCACCAACGATGTGATCACCTATTCCCGGACTGAAGGTACACTGCTCGTCCATTAACTGATACTGTGATACTAGCTCTAAAACAAAACAACCGAGTAGTGCTGGCTTAGCGTCATCCAACTCGGCTATGCATTGATTTTCATCCTTTTTTTCCAGATGCTTTTGAATCGGCTTCGAAGGACTTTGGACCTGGCTTTATGTTACTGCAACCAAAACAATTACAGAATATACGTCTCATCCGAGACCAAATGTTAGCCAAGCATGAAACAAACAAAGTTGTCCATATGAATACAAAGTTTAGTTGGCATGACATGAACAACTTTGGTTTTGATAAGTTGTCACTATTAGCCTCTATGAATGATACCATGTGTTGACTATCATGATTAGTGACAAGATCATTCCTAACAAATATATTACTCATTTCAATTGGTCTTTCAAAATTAATTAGAATCTTACTAACAGGTGCATCAACAATATGATTTTGACCGAATCGAAAATTAAGTAAACTATCTGCTATGTGTTCCTTTGTGAAGACGTTGGAAGGAAAAGATGGTTGCACCACTGGAACAATACATTGCTCCACTTCTGAATAATTCTCCAACGCCTCTTCCTCTTTTTCTGGATCTCGTGCCTCATCACTCAGATTGCCTGAGTATATTTCACTCGAATTGCCCGAGTATATTTCAGTCGGATTGCCCGAGTGGACGTCACTCAGACGCTCTTTGTCAGTTGAACTTTCCTCGGCCGTATTTTCTTCTTCTTGATGCTCATCATTATCTTTAGCACGAAACTCATAGGGTAGCATGTAAGCTCCCTTACATCCAAAAAAATCGAGCGCAGCCAATTTGTTGTGTTTGTCGTTCCTTTGCTCAGCGAAGCTTGCATCTTCTATTTTGGTACACGCGGCAATAGTTGGCTTGATGTACTCGGCTTTAGCCGGCGATGCACTCGTCTGGAACGATACAACGCACTCGGCCTTAAACATCTCGATGCTCAATCCGGTTTCAACCGAATCCACCGTATTAGCCGAATGAATCCCTTTTTGTTGGTTTGCTTGCAAAGCTTCTTTTTTATCTTGCCTCAAAAGTGCAGAAGGGCCAACATGGTTGCTACATGGAGGAAGGCACTTGACGTATTCTTGCAAATATTCCTCTCGACGCTTCTTCTTGAGTGCTTCATAGGCCTGTCGATATTCTGCTGGTAATTCCTCAAGGGTAGGTGTAGTAAATTCGTTGACTCTATTCCCTGTGAGCTTTGGCTTGATCTTGTCCACTTGGGCCAGATATTTTTCTTTAAACTTAACCCTGCTTGGATCGGCTTGCCCCCCAGTACTTTTAGGATCTTTCGGCAATGAATTGATGTTGCCGAAATTTTGCGCTTGTATAGGGGGTGTATAACATGCTGCAATGATAGGTGAAGGCATGTGCATCGTTGTTGAATATTTTCTCTCGACAATTTGATCAATCGGCAACACTTCGTCTTCTTTCAAAACCCTAGCTCTTATTGCCTCATAATCAGGAACCAATCCCTTGTCATGTTGCTCAAGGAAAATAGCACTAATATTCTTATTTTGCGCTAAAATTTTTAATGCAGCCAGAGCCACCTCATCTCCTGCAATATTAGGCACATATGCTCCTATAGAATCTCCATTCACTCGGCCATGACCGTGGAGGTGAGCCGAGTCATGAATATTTTTAGTTTCATGCGCCACTGAACAATTAATCTGACGAGGTGTAGTATATGATGTTTGAGGATAACCGGCCAAATAGCTAACAGAAGCATGGCCAATTCCCCCATTCATCGGCATGTTGGGGATGAACCCGCATAGTGCGAGTCGGCTGCCGATTGATAAAACTTTGAGATGCCCTCATGTACATAAGGTGTCCTATATTGATCACTCGAACAAATCGTGTTGTTCACCGGCATATTGAAAGATGTTGCCGATGCACGAAAGTTCAGATTCATAAGTTGCATCTCACGATTCTGTAATTCCAAGTTTCTCCAACGGAATAACTAGTCGGCCTTTGCACATTAGGGCCGGCCGACATCACATGTCCGTTGAAAGATCTAGCAACATCGACATAATGGCTATTTGCATCTACGCAAGGAGATTGATGATACATGTTACCTTTGTAGATTGCAGCCGCTTGATGACGCTCTCCTTGTAGCAAGACCAAGCTGGAGACTGTTCACAGCTTCGTCCCCAGCGGAGTCGCCAAAAAGTGTGTTCGCACACGAACACGTCACCATGTACCCTCGACACCGAGGGTGATGCACCGCAGCTCGCGTCGAAGGAGATCTGTCCGGCAGCACGATACGCAGGACAGTCGACAGATGCTTTTGTAGACCCGATGCCCCGCTTGCCCGGGAGGGACCCCGTCAGGGCTCACGGCGGCTATGGGCTGCTCCAGGTCGATTCGCTCACCCCTAGAGCCTCGTGGATCCGCAGCCCTCCGGCATGAAGAACTAGCGAAGAACGAGAAGAAAGATACAAGGGAGAGATAAAAAGTAGATGAACGAAAAAGTAGTAGATGTGTTTATTCGACTAGTGTTGTTTCAATCGGCCGTCACTCCCAACATATATAAGAGGCGGCTGGACTTCCCGTACAAGCAAAGGATTTATCTAGGCTTTCCTTACAAGAAAATGACATCAATTCACGTCCAAAACCCTAGTCAAATTCGGACTGGTTTTATCCAAACTTCCCAAAATTGTTCGGTTTAAACTGGCTGCACCTTGCGGGTCCTTTTTGCGGTGGTAAACGATCTCGGATGAAAACAAGCCCAAAAGCAATCTTGACTGTTTCGACGAGGCGAACAACTTTCATGTTGAAGGTTTTTTTATCAGAGATCATCTTGAGGGTCAAATCGGTCTCGCAACACAGGCTATCTCCTCGCGCTACCCGTCAGACATGTGTCTGGTGGGGCGCGCCACATCTCGCCTCGTGACAGGGCTGCATTCCGATTGCTCTAACTTTTGCATACGAACTCGGATTTGAATGATTTTTATATCAAAATCGATCTTTTCGACGAGACGAAGACAACTCGTGTAGATCATTTTTTTCATTTGAGGTCATCTTGGGGGCTTAATGGGCTAAACTGTACTTTGAACATAAGATCTTGGTACTTCGAGCATAGTTTCGGCCTTCGAGATGAAATCGGACGGCGATGACCCAAATTTTAAAGATGTTCATATCAATAATACGGAACTCTTTCATGTAGATCACTTCTCCATTTAAGTACATCTAGATAATCATTTGAGCCCATCTTCAGCTTCTGGTCGGATTGACTATCACAACCTCCACCCCGGCAGGCCTTCCACCCGGGTAAGTTTTCCGCATCGACAAGGTTTCACCCTGGCAAGGTTTTTACACCGGCAAGGGTTCTCCCTAGCTCAGCAAGGTTTCTACCCCGGCAAGAGCTCCTCCTCGGCAAAGTTTCTACCCCGGCAAGAGTTCCTGTTCGGCAAGGTTTCGCCCCCGGCAAGATTTCACACCGGCAAGCTTCCACACATGAACGAGCTTTCTGCGCCGGCAAGCTTTCCATGCTGGCAAGCCTTCACACACCGGCAAGGTTTTACCCCGGCAAATTTCTCCCGGGCATGTTGTTTTTTGATCGTGCCACTTTTGAGCGTCAACACATGCCCCCTGTTTTCTGGCAGAGCTTGCGTGCCAGAAAATATTTCTTTTAAACACGATGTCAACACTCCATCGGCTATGCATGCCGAGGACGATAAATTTTTATCGGCCATATGCTCAGGGTTGTTGTTGCTTGGGTAGAGCCTCTTCATATAACAGATGTCACGAATGCCTTCAAGTAAGTTTCTCATGTCAATCCTAACTGGTCCTTTATCCAAATAATCATGGGGATAGGAGGACCATTCGGCGACACCAGCTGTCGAATAATTATGTCCATGCTCCTCAAAGGAACCATCAACTATTCTGTGACTCAACTCATTATTGATCAAAATGCTCCGTCAAGCCTCCGCCGAACAACGTCTGTCTCAGAACTTGGATCCTGCAGATAAGAGATATTTTCTCGAGCCGGCCATATGACTCGCACTAGATCCGTCAGTGGCCGACTCAACTCTAGAGTCGGTTGTAACTCCTCTTGGACCGACTTTAATAGTAAGTCGGTTGTGAACTTGCCCTACACAAGTCGACCACACAAAGCATCGGTTGTAATAACCAGATGTGTATTGTACTGACGCATTTGGCGAGTCAATAAGTTCAACATTTGTGCGATTCGTCGATGCATATAAAGATGACATCTGTTGGACAGTTGGCAATGAATCATTGTGAACCTCTGTTCACGTAACCCTGTAGTGACTAGAAGTCCTGTAGCACGAATAGCAAAGCATATTCGGCCTGATCTTCGGTCTCCTTTGTCAACATTGCCTCGCTCCCCAAGTCAACAGACCTTTGTTCATTTCGGTGACTCACTTTCTCCGGATCCTGCAATCAACCAACAATAGGAGTCGACAACTTTTGCTGCACTAGACCCTCGTATAGTGGCTGAATAATTAGTCAGTCTTCCAGTGTTGGCAATACTAAGAATTGGCTTTGGGAATATGACATACACCACAATGAACACGATTAGCCGGATGCCAGCTTTGTCAACACAATGTACTCTTAGGGCGATATGCAAATATCGGCCAAATGTCTTATCTCATAGGACCTGGATAACCCGTCCACCAAAGTGTGAATAACCGAAATAATTCAGATGTTTCAGCTGGGGATAAGCTCCGGAACGCTGGCTTTGATGGAACGGTCGAAGAACATGGACGATGCGCCGTTTGGAGTCTCATATAGTGACATGAAATTCGTTGTTTTCGCCTACCGGGTTTACGCTTGTCCTCCCTTACTCCTGCTGGCTTCACAACAGGAGCTGGCACATCATTCTTGCCTTGACGGCTTCCCTTGGGGACCCATGCCATATTCCTCTTCTCGAACTCTTTGGCCCTGAGCCGCTTCAGCTTTCTTTCTTGCCAATGTGATAAGCCGAGTGAGCATCCCGGTTGTGATTTTGTTTTGTGCACTAGCAACTCTTTCCTGACCATTGGCACCTCTGGCTTGGCCTGTCCAGACTCGATGATTGGGTCCTTGAAAGTTACCCGCTTCACTTCCTTTCCCTTAGTAGCCAACGTAGACCCGGCTGGCTTTTTGTTGTCCGGAGTTGGATCTGAAACAGCACACTTGCGGCCATCCTTTTTTATTCGGTACACTTGGTTGACCACGTCCATCTTCTTTGCTGACTCCCAGACCGATTCTTTTTGGTTCAGTCGGTCTTTCACATGTGGTTGTTGAACAAATGATGATCCTCTCGGAGCTGCATAATTTTGGTGATGTGGTTTAGAATATGATGGACGGTGTGCCCTTGATTTATACTTGTTCCATGATTGATCTGAATAATAGACAACATGGGGGGGTATCCATGACATCGGCATTGGTGGCCCAAAAGGAGGATATGGAGTCTGTTTGCTCAACTTCTTCCTTCGCCAATACCGGTCCTCAAATTTATGCCTTAGGGGTGACTTTGATGCTTTTGTTTCACTCGGCCGATAAGCACTCTTTGCCTCACTTATCTTCTGATATTTTTCTAATAACTGCGCGAAAGTGACTTTCGGCTTTTTACCTTGGTGCTTACCATTGCCTTTGCTTTCTTTAACTGTGCGTGCATCGGTCTTTGAATTTTCTTGTTGCCCCCCAATGCTAGATATTGCCATTGTAGCTTTGATGGAATTCACATCCTCAAGATTGTTGTTGATGCACTTTTTAACCATATCCTTGCTCGAAGACTTGACCCCTTCATCATTGGTGTGTATCTGTTGACCTTTAGGTGAATCAGCTTGAGATAGCCGAGTCAACATTTGATCGCCGTCAAAACCAATCTGATCCGACTGGTCATATGATCGTGTCTCAACAAACTTCAATCGTCTCGTTTGTGCGGCTTGATGAATCACGTTGTTGTCTTTGATATTCTCTTCAAACAAAGATTGCATTTGTTCTTGTCCTGATGGCTCGACATCGTGATCAATTATAATAGGATTAGTCGACGATGCACCAACGATGTGATCACCTTTGCCCGGACTGAAGGTACACTGCTCGTCCATTAATTGATACTGTGATACTAGCTCTGAAACAAAACAACCGAGCAGTGCTGGCTTAGCGTCATCCAACTCGGCTATGCATTGATTTTCATCCTTTTTTCCAGATGCTTTTGAATCGGCTTCGAAGGACTTTGGACCTGGCTTTATGTTACTGCAACCAAAACAATTACAGAATATACGTCTCATCCGAGACCAAATGTTAGCCAAGCATGAAACAAACAAAGTTGTCCATATGAATACAAAGTTCAGTTGGCATGACATGAACAACTTTGGTTTTGATAAGTTCAGATTTCTAGCGCCGTTGCCGGGAAGATCTATGCTCAAGTCAAGACATACCGAGTAGCCATCACAAACTCTTATCTCTCACATTACATTATTTGCCATTTGCCTCTCGTTTTCCTCTCCCCCACTAGACCTTTGCCTTTTCTTCGCCCTCCTTCCAATAGATCTTGTGTTACCATGTGCCTTCTTTTTGCTTGCATCTTCGCTTGCTAAAAGTTTATGGATCCTCATTCCTGTTCGCACACGAACACGTCACCGTCTACCCTCGACGCCGAGGGTAATGCACCGCAGCTCGCGCCGAAGGAGATCTGTCCGGCAGCGCGATAAGCAGGACAGCCGGCAGATGCTTTTGTAGACCCGAAGCCCCGCTTGCCCGGGAGGGACCCCGTCAGGGCTCACGGCGGCTATGGGCTGCTCCAGGTCGATTCGCTCGCCCCTAGAGCCTTGTGGATCCGCAGCCCTCCGGCATGAAGAACTAGCGAAGAACGAGAAGAAAGATACAAGGGAGAGATAAAAAGTAGATGATCGAAAAAGTAGTAGATGTGTTTATTTGATTAGTGTTGTTTCAATCGGCCGTCACCCCCAACATATATAAGAGGCGGCAGGACTTCCCGTACAAGCAAAGGATTTATCTAGGCTTTCCTTACAAGAAAATGACATCAATTCACGTCCAAAACCCTAGTCAAATTCGGACTGGTTTTATCCAAACTTCCCAAAACTGTTTGGTTTAAACTGGCTGCACCTTGCGGGTCCTTTTTGCGGTGGTAAACGATCTCGGATGAAAACAAGCCCAAAAGCAATCTTGACTGTTACGACAAGACGAACAACTTCCATGGTTAAGGTTTTTTGATCAGAGATCATCTTGAGGGTCAAATCAGTCTCGCAACACAGCCTATCTCCTCGCACTACCCGTCAGACATGTGTCTCGTGGGGCGCGCCACATCTCACCTCGTGACAGGGCTCCACTCCGATTGCTCTAACTTTTGCATACGAACTCGGATTTGAACGATTTTTATATCTAAATTGATCGCTTCGACGAGACGAAGACAACTCGTGTAGATCATTTTTTCATTTGAGGTCGTCTTAGGGGCTTAATCGGCTAAACTGTACTTTGAACATAAGATCTTGGTACTTCGAGCATAGTTTCGGCCTTCCAGATGAAATCGGACGGCGATGACTCAAATTTGAAAGATGTTCATATCAATAATATGGAACTCTTTCATGTAGATCACTTCTCAATTTGAGTCCATCTAGATAATCATTTGAGCCCATCTTCAGCTTCTGGTCGGATTGACTGCCACAACCTCCACCCCGGCAGGCCTTCCACCCGGGTAACTTTTCCGCATCGACAAGGTTTCACCCCGGCAAGGTTTTTACACCAGCAAGGGTTCTCCCTAGCTTGGCAAGGTTTCTAGCCCGGCAAGAGCTCCTCCTCGGCAAGGTTTCTACCCCGGCAAGAGTTCCTCTTCGGCAAGGTTTCGCCCCCGGCAAGCTTCCACACATGAACGAGCTTTCTGCGCCGGCAAGCTTTCCACGCTGGCAAGCCTTCACACACCGGCAAGGTTTTACCCTGGCAAAGTTTTCTCCCCGGCATGTTGTTTTATGATCATGCCACTTTTGAGCGTCAACACCTTGCTAATATTTTTAAGTGATCCAATTATGATGAACCAATTTCTAGTGATTTGAGTGCACTAGATTATCTTTATGAGGTTTTGCTTGAAATTCGTGAATCTGAACATTGTGATGAAGAAATTTACGATAGCTCCTTGAATAAAAAGCATGATTGTGATGATTTTACTATAAATTTTCTTGATGTCAATTGTGCTAATAATATGCAAAACCCTAACCTTGGGGATGCTAGTTTTGCTATGTCTACTACTTGTTGCAATGATCATGATTGGGGCGATTCTTCTTATGATCTTGAAAATTTATTTAAGCCCCATGATGAATATGAGATTGATAATAATGTTTGCAATAATATTGAAAGTGGGTTTTTAAGAGTGTCAACTTTAGATCCCACATATTTGGAGAATGTTCAATCTTATGGTCTTTTTGATAAAAGTGGGTTTGGAGAGGTCATGACTTTAGTTAATGATAATCCCACTATTTTGGAAGAGTGTCAACTTCGCATGTATGTGGATCGTGTTGAGAATATGTTATGTGATAGATATTTTGTTGAATTTGCTTATGATCCTACATGTAATTATTATGAGAGAGGAAAATATGGTTGTATAAATTTTTATCTTACTAAATTACCTCCCGTAATGTTGAGATTGCTATCGTCTCTTTCTTCTTCCTTGCATATGCTGATTTTTGCTCTCTATGATAATTTGTTTGCTTATAAAATGCTTATGCATAGTAAGTATGTTAGACTTAGATGTGTTTATCACGTGTTCTATGATGCTCTCTTTGTGCTTTAATACTTGTCTTTCATGTGAGCATCATTAAAATTATCAATGCCTAGCTAGGGTCATTAAACGATAGCGCTTGTTGGGAGGCAACCCAATTTTATTTTTGTTCTTTGCTTTTTTCTCCTGTTTAGTAATAAATAATTCATCTAGTTTCTGTTTATATGTGGTTTTATGTTTTAATTAGTATTTGTGCCAAGTAGAACCTTTGGTAAGACTTGGGTAAAGTCTTTGCGATCTTTCCGTTAAAAACAGAAACTTTTGTGCTCACGAGATTAGCTACCATTTTTTACTGGAGAGTGGTTTTAGGTTGATTCTTTTTGCAGATGATTAATAGACAAATTCCTCACGTCCAACAATTTATTTCAGAATTTGTGGAGTTCGAGAAGTATTCGTTTAATACAGATTACTATAGACTGTTCTGTTTTTGATAGATTCTGTTTTTTCCTGTGTTGTTTGCTTATTTTGATGAATCTATGGCTAGTATTGGGGGGTTTGAACCATAGAAAAGTTGGAATACAGTAGGTTTAACACCAATATAAATAAAGAATGAATTCATTACAGTACCATAAAGTGGTGGTTTGTTTTCTTACACTGGCGGAGCTCAAGAGATTTCCTGTTTAAGTTTTGTGTTGTGAAGTTTTCTAGTTTTTGGGTAAAGATTTGATGGATTTTGGAATAAGGAGTGGCAATAGCCTAAGCTTGGGGATGCCAAAGGCACCCCAAGGTAAAATTCAAGGACAACCAAAATCCTAAGCTTGGGGATACCCCAGAAGGCATCCCCTCTTTCGTCTTCGTCTATCGGTAACTTTACTTGAGGCTATATTTTTATTCACCACATGATATGTGTTTTGCTTGGAGCGTCTTGTATGATTTGAGTCTTTGCTTTTTAGTTTACCACAATCATCCTTGCTGTATGCACCTTTTGAGATACACACATGAATCACAATTTATTAGAATACTCTATGTGCTTCACTTATATCTTTTGAGCTAGATAATTTTGCTCTAGTGCTTCACTTATATCTTTTTAGAGCATGGTGGTGCTTTTATTTTATAGAAATTATTGATCTCTCATGCTTCACTTATATTATTTTGAGAGTCTTCTAGAGCAACATGGTAATTTTCTTTGGCTATAAAATTAGTCCTAATATGATAGTCATCCAAGATGGGTATAATAAAAACTTTCATATAGAGTGCATTAAATACTATGAGAAGTTGGATACTTGATAATTGTTTTGAGATATAATGATGGTAATATTAGAGTCGTGCTAGTTGAGTAATTGTGAAATTGAGAAATACTTGTCTTGAGGTTTGCAAGTCCCGAAGCTTGCACGTATGGTAACCGTTGTGTGACAAATTTGAAGCATGAGGTGTTCTTTGATTGCTTTCCTTACGAGTGGCGGTCGAGGACGAGCGATGGTCTTTTCCTACCAATCTATCCCCCTAGGAGCATGCGCGTAGTGCTGTGGGTTTGATGACTTGTTGAGTTTTGCAATAAGTATGTGAGTTCTTTATGACTAATGTTGAGTCCATGGATTATACGCACTCTCACCCTTCCATGATTGCTAGCCTCTTCGGTACCGTGCATTGCCCTTTCTCACCTCAAGAGTTGGTGCCAAATTCAACGGTGCATCCAAACCCCATGATATGATACGATCTATCACACACAAGCCTCCTTTTATCTTCCTCAAAACAGCCACCATACCTACCTATTATGGCATTTCCATAGCCATTCCGAGATATATTGCCATGCAACTTTCCACCGTTCCGTTTATTATGACACGCTTCATCATTGTCATATTGCTTTGCATGATCATGTAGTTGACATGGTATTTGTGGCAAGGCCACCATTCATTTTTCATACATGTCACTCTTGATTCATTTCATATCCCGGCACACGGCCGGAGGCATTTACATAGAGTCATATTTTGTTCTAAGTGTCGAGTTATAATTCTTGACTTGTAAGTAAATAAAAGTGTGATGATCTTCATTATTAGAGCATTGTACCATGTGAGGAAAGGATGATGGAGACTATGATTCCCCCATAAGTCGGGATGAGACTCTGAACAAAAAAATTAATAATAAAAGAGGCCAAAGAAGCCCAAAAAAAAAGAGGCCAAATAAGCCCACCAAAAAATGATGAGAGAAAAAGAGAGAAGGGACAATGTTACTATCCTTATTTACACACTTATGCTTCGAAGTAGCACCATGATCTTCATGATAGTGAGTCTCTTATTTTGTCACTTTCATATACTAGTGGGAACTTTTCATTATATAACTTGGCTTGTATATTCCAATGAAGGGATTCCTCAAAATGCCCTAGGTCTTCGTGAGCAAGCGAGTTGGATGCACACCCACTTAGTTTCTTTTGTTGAGCTTTCATACATTTATAGCTCTAGTGCATCCGTTGCATGGCAATCCCTACTCCTCGCATTGACATCAATTGATGGGCATCTCCATAGCCCGTTGATTAGCCGCATCGATGTGAGACTTTCTCCTTTTTTGTCTTCTCCACACAATATCCATCATCATATTCTATTCCACCCATAGTGCTATGTCCATGGCTCGCGCTCATATATTGCGTGAAAGTTGAAAAGGTTTGAGAATACTAAAGTATGAAACAATTGCTTGGCTTGTCATCGGGATAGTGCATGATGAGAGCATTTTGTGTGACGAAAATGAAGCATTGGCAACCTATATGATTTTGTAGGGATGAGCTTTCTTTGACTATGTCATTTCGAGAGGACATAATTGCTTGGTTAGTATGCTTGAAATATTATTATTTTATGTCAATATTAAATTTTGTCTTGAATCTTTAGGATCTAAACATTCATGCCACAATAAAGAAAATTACATTGAAAATTATGTTAGGTAGCATTCCACATCAAAAATTCTGTTTTTATCATTTACCTACTCGAGGACGAGCAGGAATCAAGCTTGGGGATGCTGATATGTCTCCAACGTATCTATAATTTTTTATCGCTCCATGCTATTATATTATCCGTTTTGGATGTTAAATGGGCTTTAATATGCTCTTTTATATTATTTTTGGGACTAACCTATTAACCGGAGGCCCAGTGGCAATTGTTGTTTTTTGCCTATTTCAGTGCTTCGCAGAAAAGGAATATCAAACGGAATCCAAACGGAACGAAACCTTCGCGAGGATATTTCTTGGAACAAACGCAATCCAGGAGACTTGGAGTGGAAGTTAGAGACGCAACGAGGCGGCCAAGAGGCAGGAGGGCGCGCCCAGGGGGTAGGCATGCCCCCACCCTCGTGGGCCCCTCGTAGCTCTACCGACCTACTTCTTTCGCCTATATATACTCTTATACCCTGAAACATCCGGGGAGCCATGAAACCACTTTTCCACACCGCAACCTTCTGTACCCGTGAGATCCCATCTTGGGGCCTTTTCCGGCGATCTGCCGGAGGGGGATTCAATCACGGAGGGCTTCTACATCAACTCTATTGCCCTTCTGATGAAGCGTGAGTAGTTTACCTCATACCTACGGTCGATAGCTAGTAGCTAGATGGCTTATTCTCTCTCTTTGATTCTCAATACCATGTTCTCCTAAATGTTCTTGGAGATCTAGCCGATGTAATCTTCTTTTGCGGTGTGTTTGTCGAGATCCGATGAATTGCGGATTTATGATCAGCTTATCTATGAATATTATTTGAGTCTTCTCTGAATTCTTTTATGCATGATTTGATATATCTGTAATTCTCTTCGAATTATCGGTTTGGTTTGGCCAACTAGATTGGTTTTTCTTGCAATGAGAGAAGTGCTTAGCTTTGGGTTCCATCTTGTGGTGTCCTTTCCCAGTGATAGTAGGGGCAACAAGGCACGTATTGTATTGTTTCCATCGAGGATAAAAAGATGGGGTTAAGATCATATTGCTTGAGTTTATTCCTCTACATCATGTCATCTTACTTAATGTGTTACTATGTTCTTCATGAACTTAATACTCTAGATGCAGCCAGGAGTCGGTTGATGTGTGGAGTAATAGTAGTAGATGCAGAATCATTTCGGTCTACTTGACACCGAATAGATGCAGAATAGTAGTTGATGTGTGGAGTAATAGTAGTAGATGCAGAATTGTTTTGAAGAGAATTACAAAGATATCAAATCATAAATCCGCAATTCATCAGATCTCGACAAACACACCGCAAAAGAAGATTACATCGGGTAGATCTACAAGAACATCGAGGAGAACATGGTATTGAGAATCAAAGATAGAGAACAAGCCATCTAGCTACTAGCTATGGACCGTAGGTCTGAGGTAAACTACTCATGCTTCATCGGAAGGGCAATAGAGGTTATATAGAAGCCCTCCATGATCGTATCCCCCTCCGGCAGGATGTCAGAAAAGGCCCCCAGATAGGATCTCACGGGCATAGAAGGTTGCGGCGGTGGAAAACTGTTTTCGTGGGTACTTGTAACATCCCAAATTTTCAATTTGGAAAGTTATACATTAGATCATCATTGCGTATCATATTTTATTGCATTTTGGCTTGATCCTAGAAATTCTATGCAACTCAAGGACCCACGGAGAGAGTTGGATATTTATTTTCTCTTCGAATATTTATTTTATGAAAATAAAAGAGAGGGGATAAAAAGACTTCCCAAAATAAAGAAATATTGGAGATTTAATATTAAAATCAAATAAGAATTTTATTCGGAGTTTTATCGCTATTTTATTTGAATTAGGAAAAATATGCGCTTTTTCAAATTACATTATAGGCCCAAATAAATGTTTACCTTGTCCGCTATATTTTTAGAGGACGGGCAAAATTTATTTTAGAATTTTTGGAGTCCCTTTAGTATTTCTTTTCTTTGTTTTTCTGCGCATCGGAATTATTTTAAAAAAAAGTCGACCGCCTTACCGGGCCGTGTCCGACTAGGACACTGCACCCAGCCAGCCTTTTTAAGGCCGAGGCCCGAGCCACCCAGCCTCAAACCTTAGTGCCTTGCCCCGCCTCGAAATCCGCGCCGCCGCCGCCGGATTCGCCGCCGCGCCGCCTCGCCGTCTCGCCGCCGCCGCCGCGCCGTTTCGTCGCCGCCGACCCCGCCGCTGCCGACCCCGCCGCCGCCGTTGGACGCCACCTTGCCGTAGTTGCCCGCCGCCCCCGTCACGCGTCCCGAGGTAGCCGACGGTTTTTGTTAGAAAACCGTATGTTTTTTAGAAACCCTCGGTTTTTTTTCTAAATCGATTTTTCCCCCGGTTTAGTTATTTAGCGAACGCTCGTTTGTACGTTCGTTTTAACGAACGGTTTACACCCGTTAACCGCAGACAGCGAACGTTCGTTCGTTAGCCTATTAGTCAGTTTTTTTCAGGGTTTTCCGTGATTATTTGCGATCGCGATTTCTGACCCGATTTTCATTCTAGTTTATCTTTTCGGTCGTTTATCGGAATCAGGCGATTCAAGCGCCTAGATCTTCGTTTCGAAGCCCTCTTTTTGTTTAACCAACTTGAACAAGATTTTGCTACTATAAAATTTGACCTAAGTCCAGATTAGTAAACATATCTTGTTTCTTTTGTTGTTTGAGTTTTGTTGCTTCGTTTGATTTGATTCTTTTTGCAAACCGGAGTTCTGAAGTTGAACATTCTGGTTAGATCTCTTATTTGAGTTTTACCCGTGCTTCTAGTTGAGTGCTTATTGTATGTTTGTTTGTTTGCGATAGAGTACCCGGAGTGCGAAGCGTGCTACTACGAGTCTCTAGGTTTCACGGATCATCAGCAAGGCAAGTAACACTTTGATCATACCTATTTACTACCCAGTTTTACTGCATTAGATCAATCCTCAAACAATGGCATGGTTAGGATCTGATTAACTTGTGGGTTTTGGAAAGTAGATGAGGTAGTACCCATTTACCTGTTTATTATCAAACCTATGGGAGTTACTTCTATGTTGCTTATATTGCTATGCTATGCTCGTAGATGTGGATTGGGTTTGAGTGTATCCATGACAGATGTGAGTTTGTTAATTAATGGTTCAACTTAAGGTGGCAATTTTAATACACATCTGGGTGGATTGCTTGTGGGTACCTGGAGAATCCAGTGTTGTCCTACGATATCCCGGAGGACCCGTGTGATCATCCTACGGCCCACCACCCAGGCTCAAAGGGATCATAAGATTATTCATGCTAGAAACTTCCCTGTGCAGCCACAAGCCATTATGGGCTCTAGCATAGTTGAGTAAGTTGCTTGAAGCTCTTGAAGAGGTAGACTAGCAGATGTAGTGGGTTGTAGGTGGTACTGTCTATCTAGAGTAGAGAGTTAATGCTTCAGAAAGATTGTGTCTCGAATCTCCAACCATGGATGTATTCGAGTCTTGTGGGGAAAAGTGCGCAAACCTCTGCAGAGTGTATAAACTAATCATGATTAGCCGTGTCCCCGATTATGGACATCTTGAGTATCTAGTTCTTGGATTATCATGTTGATCTCATCACTCTTATTATAATTTGATTGGGTTTAATGATGATGCTTAATTGGGGTTGAGTTGGAGGAACCTTCTAAATGTTTAACAACCACCATGATAGTTAAATAAAATTTATTCCTTTGTTGTAGGAAAAAATTGGCTTTATGCAAAACTGTAACCATAGAGCTTACCACCTGCCAAATATGCATGTAGTGTTAGCAATCATTCTGTTCATTACTCTATGTGTTACATTGCCCGCATATTCCATGTGCTGACCCATTTCGGGCTGCAACGTTCATATTGCAGACTTTTCAGATGACGAGTAAGGAGCCATAGGTCGCTGTCTTTCACTCAGTGATGCCGTTGGAGTTGATGGACTCATTTTATCTTCCAAGCCTTCCGCTGTTATCGCATTAGATGGCCTTAAGCCATATTTATTGTAATAAGCTCTCTTTTGAGACATTCGAAGTAATAAGTGTGTGATTGCTACTCTGCTATGAATCCTCAAGTATTGTGCGTGTCAGCATTACTGATCCAGGGATGACACTGATGCACAGAGATCAGGCTGTTTGAGGTCTGGTCGCTACAAGATGGTATCAGAGCACACGCTGACTGTAGGACACGAGCACTAAGCTAAAACCTTAGATCGCTACTCTCTTCTCATTTCTGACTCCTCTCTGTTTTCTACTCTTTAGTATGGCGAACTCGAGGAACAAGTTTGCACAACCGGATGAAGATACACCCTCTGGACGACACCTGAAGGAAGTTACTAGATACCTGAACATCGGAATACCAAGCTTCACCGGTACCTACACCGCCACTTTACCAGAAGAGGAGCGTTGGATGATTCGGGTTCAAGTTCCAGGAAGGACGTTCATGCCAGTCACTGAGCCCATAGAGTTTTCCTTCCATGCACCAACCTGGAGTCTAGGAAAGAGCATGGCAGCCCACATCACCATGGGACGCATTGGAGAAGTTTACCACATGGATCTCAAGGATACTATCTACCAGATTTGTGGGTGCCGAGATGAGCAATGGGAGATGATCAGCACCAGGAAGGATAGATCTATTGCAGCTTTCATCCAGGAGTTAAACCAGCACATTCGACGCCAGGAGAACCAGATGTGCGCAGGCATGATAGATCTGAAGAAGGCAATGACCAGGATCACGGAGCTGGAGAAAGAACTCAAGTCTACACTCGATGGATATGAGGAGGAAATGACAATACTCGTGGAGAAGAATGACGATCTGACCATCAAGCTAGGAGTATTCATGGGAGACCCCGCGCCAGGAGGAGAAGACGACGACCACTTGCCTGGAGAACTACATCATCATCGACGATACTGACTCGGACCCTGATGATAGCGATGATGACTTTGTTGACGAAGCTGGAGCAGATATTATGGAATCTTCCACCGATCAATTTTTCTAGTCGACCACCATATCAGTAGTAGTATTCCCCCATGTATATAGATTAGTCCGAGCACCTTTGTAACAATAGTTAGACCGATTGTATGCCCTTGCTTGATTGATTGAAGTGATATGTTTGTGTTTGTCTCATGTCCATATGGGTAGTGTTTTCCCCTAGACCTCACTCTATTCTGTTTTCTCATCTTTTCTAAACCCATCAGATGCCTCCGAGACGCAACAATGGATTTGCTTTCCCACCGGAGCTCACTCAATTGATCTAGTAGCAGAATGCATTAATGCAGATACTAGTCCAGAATCAGAATAAGGGGAACAACAACAACAACAACCCACCACCACCACCACATGTTGATCACTTAGCCCGTTTTCTAAGGCTGGATCCGCCGGTGTTCTCCAGTAGCACCGAGCCGATAGTTGCAGATGATTGGCTCCGCAAGATTGGAAGGGAGTTGACCACTGCAGGATGCATAGATGCGGAGAGAGTGCGTTTTGCCGCACATCAGCTTGATGGACCCGCAACATCATGGTGGGAGAATTTCACAGCCACTTACCCCATCGACACTATCACATGGGACCAGTTTTAGCAGGCTTTTTGCACCGCCCATTGCTACCTCTTGAGCACTGCGTTGGTTTTTCCCTTGAAGAGGAAAGGGTGATGCAGCAAAGTAGCGTAAGTATTTCCAAAAGTTTTGAGAACCAAGGTATCAATCGAGTAGGAGGCCACGCTCAAGTTCCTCGCACCTACACAAACAAATAAGAACCTCGCAACCAACGCAATAAAGGGGTTGTCAATCCCTTCACGGTCACTTACGAAAGTGAGATCTGATAGATATGATAAGATAATATTTTTGGTATTTTTATGATAAAGATGCAAAGTAAAATAGAAGGCAATAAGAAGAGCTAAGTGTTGGAAGATTAATATGATGGAAAATAGACCCGGGGGCCATAGGTTTCACTAGTGGCTTCTCTCACGAGCATAAGTATTACGAAGGGTGAACAAATTACTGTTGAGCAATTGATAGAATTGAGCATAGTTATGGGAATACCTAGGTCTGATCATGTATATAGGCATCACGTTCGCGACATGTAGACCGACTCCTGCCTGCATCTACTACTATTACTCCACACAACGATCGCTATCCAGCATGCATCTAGAGTATTAAGTTCAAAAGAACAGAGTAATGCTTTAAGTAAGATGACATGATGTAGAGGGATAAACTCATGTAATATGATATAAACCCCATCTTGTTATCCTCGATGGCAACAATACAATACGTGCCTTGCTGCCCCTACTATCACTGGGAAAGGACACCGCAAGATTGAACCTAAAGCTAAGCACTTCTCCCATTGCAAGAAAGATCAATCTAGTAGGCTAAACCAAACTGATAATTTGAAGAGACTTGCAAAGATAACTAATCATACATAAAATAATTCAGAGGAGATTCAAATATTTTTCATAGATAAACTTGATAATTAACCCACAATTCATCGGTCTCAACAAACACACTGCAAAAGAAGAGTTACATCAAATAGATCTGCACGAGAATCATGGAGAACTTTGTATTGAGATCCAAAGAGAGAGAAGAAGTCATCTAGCTAATAAATATGGACCCGAAGTTCTGAGGTAAACTACTCACACATCATGGAGAGGCTATGGTGTTGACGTAGAAGCCCTCCGTGATCAATGCCCCCTCCGGCAGGATGTCGGAAAAGGCCCCAAGATGGGATCTCACGGGTACAGAAAGTTGCGGTGGTGGAATTAGGTTTTCGTGGATGCCTCTGATGGTTTGGGGGTACGTAGGTATATATAGGAGGAAGAAGTACGTCGGTGGAGCAACATGGGCCCCATGAGGGTGGAGGGTGCGCCTGGGGGGTAGGCGTGCCCCCTGCCTCGTGCTCTCCTGGTTGATTTCTTGACGTGGACTCCAAGTCATCTGGATCACGTTTGTTTCGAAAATCACGTTCCCGAAGGTTTCATTCCGTTTGGACTCCATTTGATATTCTTTTTCTGCGAAACTCTGAAATAGGCAAAAAACAGCAATTTGGGCTGGGCCTCCGGTTAATAGGTTGGTCCCAAAAATAATATAAAGTGTATAATAAAGCCCATTAATCATCCAAAAAAGAATATAATATAGCATGGAGCAATAAAAAATTATAGATACGTTGGAGACGTATCACCCATGTATCAGCAGGAGCTATGGCCATGAAGAAGCGCGAGTTTCGCAACTTACGCCAAGGAGGACGCACCGCCGGCCAGTATGTGGATGATTTTAGTAAGCTAGCACGTTATGCCCGAGATGACGTTGCTACAGATGCAGCTAAACAGGAGAAGTTTCTGGAAGGACTGAATGATGAGCTGAGCATGCAGTTGATGGTGGCAACCTTCAATAACTACCAGGAGTTGGTAGATAGAGCTCTCATGATTGAAGGGAAGCAGCAGCAGATTGACAACCGCAAGAGGAAGTATGGACAAGGGAAGTATAATTCTGGAGCTCAGTAGAGACCCTGTTTTACCCCGAACTCGGGAGGACCCCTTCAACATAACCATGGAGGTCACAATCACAATAGAGGGATTTCGCACAACCATAGTGGCCCCAAGAATGGGAATGGTAATGGAGGAAGCAACGGTCCGAACCGTTACAACCCAGCAACGCCCGCCAAGAAGGATCTAAGTCACATTACTTGTTTCAAGTGCGGGAAGAATGGACATTATGCCACGGAGTGTTCTAAAGCAAAGAATGGCAATGGCAACGGAAGCTCTGGGAAGAAGCCCAACCCTTTCAACAGGGGACAAGTGAACCACGTGAACGTGGAGGAGGTTGAAGCGCAATCGGATGCAGTAATAGGTAAGTTTTTGGTTAAGTCATTTACTGCATTCGTTCTTTTTGATACTGGTGCATCGCATTCATACATATCAAGGGGATTTGTGGACAAGTTTAAGTTACCCACCTTAGCCCTTAGGTCACCCATGTTAGTAACCTCGCCAGGAGCAGAGTATATGGCTAGCCTATGGTGTGATCGGTTACCATTAAGGATTGGTAACTACGTGTTTCCCTCAGACCTAATAGTATTGGAGTCACAAGGACTGGATGTGATATTAGGCATGGATTGGTTATCAAAGTATGGAGGGAACATTGACTGCGCCAGTAAGTCGATTTTGCTTACCACCCCAGAAGGAAGGAGGATCAAGTATGTATCCCGGCATGTGCCGAATAGGACTCAAGTGAATTCCTTATCAGGAGTTGTACAGGAGGAAGTACCAGTGGTGAAGGATTTCCTTGATGTATTTCCAGAAGAGTTGCCAGGCATGCCACCGAAAAGAGACATTGAGTTTTTTATCGAGCTTTTGCCAGGCACAGGGCCAATATCTCGGAGACCGTACAGGATGCTAGCAAAGGATTTGGAAGAAATTAAGAAGCAGATTAAGGAGTTACTGGATAAAGGCTATATCCGCCAAAGTTCGTCACCTTGGGGATCACCAGTGCTTCTAGTGGAGAAGAAGGATGGATCGTTGAGGATGGTTGGTTGAATGAGGTGACGATCAAGAACAAGTACCCACTGCCGATGATCAATGATTTGTTTGACCAGCTGCAAGAAGCTAGAGTGCTTTCCAAGATCGATCTGCGATCAGGATACCACCAGCTGAAGATTCGAGAGCAGGATATACCTAAGACAGCTTTTACCACAAGGTACGGGCTATATGAGTATACTGTTATGTCATTTGGTCTGACTAACGCACCTGCCTATTTTATGAACATGTTGAACAAGGTGTTTATGGAGTTTTTGGATAAGTTTGTCATGGTGTTCATTGATGATATTCTGGTCTACTCGAAGAATGAAGAGGAGCATAAGGAACATTTGCGTTTGGTACTTGGGAAGCTCAGAGAACATCAGTTATACGCCAAGTTCAGCAAGTGTGAGTTTTGGTTGAAGGAAGTTGGATTCCTCAGACATGTTATATCCGGAGAAGGAATAGTAGTAGACCCTACCAAGGTTGTCACTGTGACAAATTGGGAAGCACCCACGTCAGTTGGAGAGATCCGGAGTTTTCTTGGACTCGCAGGATACTACCGGAGGTTCATTGGGAATTTCTTGAAGATTGCAAAGCCCATGACGGAGTTGTTGAAGAAGGACACCAAGTTCAAATGGACCGAGGAATGTGAGGCCAGTTTTTAGGAGTTGAAGAAACGTCTAGTTACAGCTCCAGTGTTGATTCTTCCAGATCAACGCAAGGATTACCAAGTGTATTGCAACGCTTCTCATCGAGGACTTGGAGCAGTACTTATGCAGGAGGGAAGAGCTGTCTCATATGCCTCACGACAGCTTAAACCCCATGAGTTGAATTATGCTACCCATGATTTGGAGTTAGCAGCCGTAGTGCATGCATTGAAGACATGGAGACATTTTCTCATCGAAAACCATTGTGAGGTGTACACGGATCACAAGAGTTTGAAGTATATCTTCACACAGAATGAGTTGAATCTCAGGCAGAGGAGATGGTTGGAGCTCATTAAGGATTATGATATGAAATTGCATTATCATCCCGGAAAGGCTAACATAGTGGCCGATGCGTTGAGCCGCAAGAGTCATGTCAACACGCTCATGACTGGAGGATTACCCAAGGAGTTAGCAGAGTATCTTCGTGAGCTATGTTTGGAAATAGTTCCGAGAGGATATGTAGCAGCATTGGGGATTCAGTCTACTTTGATGGATAAGATCCGAGAAGCTCAGAAGACGGACAAGGAGATTGCCGAGATAAAGGAAAGAATGAGCAAAGGAAAGGCTAAAGGATTTCGTGAGGATGAGCACGATACCTTATGGTTTGAGGACCGCGTATTTGTGCCTAATGACCCTGAGATCAGAAAGATGATTCTACAGGAGGCCCATGATTCGCCGTATTCGATTCACCCAGGAAATACCAAGATGTATCTGGATTTGAAGGATAGTTTCTGGTGGACTGTAATGAAGAAGGATATTGCAAAGTATGTAGCAGTTTCTGATGTATGTCAGAGAGTGAAGGCAGAACATCAGAAGCCAGCTGGATTGTTACAGCCATTGCCGATACCCGAATGGAAGTGGGATAAACTAGGCATGGATTTTATCACAGGATTGCCCAGGACTCGTTCAGGCTATGACTCGATATGGGTTGTAGTCGATCGTTTGACGAAGGTAGCTCATTTCATCCCAGTAAAGACCACTTACACCAGTGCTAAGTTGGCAAAGATATACATGAACAAGATCGTATGTCTGCATGGAGTTCCGAGGATCATTGTATCAGATAGAGGAACCCAGTTTACCTCAAAGTTTTGGAATCAATTGCATGAGACTTTGGGAACCAGGCTAGAGTTCAGTACAGCTTTTCACCCGCACACAGATGGACAGACTAAGAGAGTCAATCAGATTCTGGAGGACATGTTGAGAGCCTGTGCACTAGACTATGGATCTAGTTGGGACGAAAATTTGCCATATGCAGAGTTCTCTTACAACAATAGCTATCAAGCCAGTTTGAAGATGGCCCCTTTCGAAGCATTGTACGGAAGGAGGTGCAGGACACCGTTGTTGTGGGATGAAGTTGGAGACCGTCAGTTGTTTGGACCAGATTTGATTAAAGAGTCTGAAGAGAAGGTTAAGCTGATACGCGATAGACTCACGGTAGCCCAGTCCAGGCAGAAAAGCTATGCGGATTCTAAATGCAAGGAGAACGAAGTTGGAGACAGATGTATCTTCGTGTGTCCCCACTTCGAGGAGTGAAGCATTTTGGAGTTAAGGGAAAGTTAGCACCACGTTTTGTGGGACCATACAAGGTTTTGGAACATATGGGAGAAGTTGCTTACAAGTTGGAATTACCCGAAGGATTCTCAGGAGTTCACGATATGTTCCACGTTTCTCAGTTGAAGAAGTGCCACGCAGAGATGGCTGATATTCCTCTAAGAGATACAGTGCCACTGGAAGCGATTCAGATGGATAGCGATTTGACCTACGAGGAGAAACCAGTGAAGATTCTCGAGTTTGCTAGTCAAGTCACATGCAGTAAGGTTATCAAGTTCTCCAAAGTTCAGTGGGGCCACCATATCGAGGATGAAGCCACCTGGGAACGAGAGGAAGACCTATGGAAGGATCACCCTCACCTATTTTCTAGCCAACCCGAATCTCGAGGGCGAGATTCATCTTAAGGGGGGTAGGTTTGTAACATCCCAAATTTTCAATTTGGAATGTTATACATTAGATCATCATTGCATATCATATTTTATTGCATTTTGGCTTGATCCTAGAAATTCTACGCAACTCAAGGACCCACAGAGAGAGTTGGGGATTTCGTTATTTTCATATTTGAGTTTTCTCAAATTTTGAAAAGAGGATCGTTTGATTTTAATTATTTTTCTCTTCAAATATTTATTTTATGAAAATAAAAGAGAGGGGATAAGATGACTTCCCGAAAATAAAGAAATATTGGAGATTTAATATTAGAATCAAATAAGAATTTTATTCGGAGTTTTAACGCTATTTTATTTCAATTAGGAAAAATATGCGTATTTCAAAATTGCATTATAGGCCCAAATAAATGTTCACCTTGTCCGCTATATTTTTAGAGGATGGGGAAAATTTATTTCAGGATTTTTGGAGTCCATTTAGTATTTCTTTTACTTGTTTTTCTGCGCGTCGGAATTATTTAAAAAAAAGTCAACCGCCTTACCAGGCCGTGTCCGACTAGGACACTGCACCTGGTCGGCCTTTTCAAGGCCGAGGTCCGAGCCGCCCAGCCTCAAACCCTAGCGCCTCGCCCCACCTTGAAATCCGTGCCGCCGCCGCGCCGTCTCGCTGTCGTTGACCCCGCCGCTGCCGACGGACGCCGCCTCACCAGAGTTGCCCGCCGCCGCCATCACGCGTCCCGAGGTAGCCGCCGGTTTTTGTTAGAAAACCATATGGTTTTTTTATGAACCCTCGGTTATTTATTTATTTTTAGATCGGTTTTATTTTTTTCCCCGGTTTAGTTATTTAGCGGACGCCTGTTCGTATGTTCGTTTTAACAAACGGTTTTCACCCGTTAACCGCAGACAGCGGACGTTCGTTCGTTAGCCTGTTCATCAGTTTTTCTTTTTCCAGGGTTTTCTGCGATTATTTTTTATCGTGATTTCTGACCCGATTTTTGTTTCAGTTTATCTTTTCGCTCGTTTATCGGAATCAGGCGATTCAAGCGCCTAGATCTTCGTTTCGAAGCCCTCTTTCTGTTTAACCAACTTGAGCAATATTTTGCTACTATAAAATTTGGCCTAAGTCCAGATTAGTAAACGGATCTTGTTTCTTTCGTAGTTTGAGTTTTGTTGCTTCGTTTGATTTGATTCTTTTTGCAAACTAGAGTGCTTAAATTGAACATTCTGGTTAGATCTCTTATTTGAGTTTTACCCATTATTCTAGTTGAGTGCTGATTGTATGCTTGTTTGTTTGCGATAGAGTATCCGGAGTGCGAAGCGTGCTACTACGAGTCTCTAGGTTTCACGGATCATCAGCAAGGCAAGTAACACTTTGATCATACCTCTTTAATACCAAGTTTTATTGCATTAGATCAATCCTCAAACAATTGCATGATTAGGATCTGATTAACTTGTGGGTTTTGGGAAGTAGATGAGGTAGTACCTATTTACCTGTTTATTATCAAACCTATGGGAGTTACTTCTACATTGCTTATATTGCTATGCTATGCTCGTTGATGTGGAGTGGGTTTGAGTGTATCCATGACAGATGTGAGTTTGTTAACTAATGGTTCAACTTAAGGTGGCAACTTTAATTCACATCTGGGTGGATTGCTTGTGGGCACCTGGAGAATCCAGTGTTGTCCTAGGATATCCCGGAGGACCCGTGTGATCATCCTACGGCTCGCCACCCAGGCTCAAAGGGATCATAAGATTATTCATGCTAGAAACTTCCGTGTGCAGCCACAAGCCATTATGGGCTGAAGAATTATTGTAATAAGCTCTATTTTGAGACATTCGATGTAATAAGTGTGTGATTGCTACTCTGTTATAAATCCTCAAGTACTGTGCGTGTCAGCATTACCGATCCAGGGATGACACTGATGCACAGAGATCAGACTGTTTGAGGTCTGGTCGCTATAGTGCTTCTGGTGGTTTGGGAATATATGTGAATGTATAGGCCGGAGAATTAGGTCAAGGGAGTCACGAGGGGCCCACAAGGCATGGGCGTGCCCTCCACCCTTGCGGCCCCTCGTGGCTCTTCCGACATGCACTCCAAGCCTCCTGTGTGTCTTCTGGTCCAAGAAAAATCATCGCGAAGATTTTATTCCGTTTGGACTCTGTTTGGTATTCCGTTTCTGCGAAACTCAAAAACAAGGAAGAAACAGGAACTGGCACTGGGCTCTAGGTTAATAGGTTAGTCCCAAAAATAATATAAAATAGCATATTAATGCATATGATGTTGGAAATATGCCCTAGAGGCAATAATAAAATGGTTATTATTATATTTCCTTGTTCATGATAATTGTCTATTGTTCATGCTATAACTGTATTAACTGGAAACCGTAATACATGTGTGAATACATAGATCGTAACGTGTCCCTAGTAAGCCTCTAGTTGACTAGCTCGTTGATCAATAGATGGTCATGGTTTCCTGGCCATGGACATTGGATGCCGTTGATAATGGGATCACATCATTAGGAGAATGTGATGGACAAGACCCAATCCTAAGCATAGCACAAGATCGTGTAGTTCATTTTTCTAGGGCTTTTCTAATGTCAAGTATCGTTTCCTTAGACCATGAGATTGTGCAACTCCCGGATACTGTAGGAATGCTTTGGGTGTATCAAGCGTCACAACATAACTGGGTGACTATAAAGGTGCACTATAGGTAGCTCTAAAAGTATCTATTGAGTTGGCACAAATCGAGACTGGGATTTGTCACTCCGTATGACGGAGAGGTATCTCCGGGCCCACTCGGTAATACATCATCATAATGAGCTCAGTGTGACTAAGGAGTTAGTCACGGGATCATGCGTTATGGAACGAGTAAAGAGACTTGCCGGTAACGAGATTGAACAAGGTATAGGGATACCGACGATCGAATCTCGGGCAAGTAACATACCGATAGACAAAGGGAATTGTATACGGGATTGATTGAATCCCCGACATTGTGGTTCATCCGATGAGATCATCGTGGAACATGTGGGAGCCAATATGGGTATCCAGATCCTGCTATTGGTTATTGGCCGGAGAGGTGTCTCGGTCATGTCTGCATGGTTCCCGAACCCGTAGGGTCTACACACTTAAGGTTCGGTGACGCTAGAGTTGTTATGGGAAATAGTATGTGGTTACTGAAGGTTGTTCGGAGTCCCGGATGAGATCTCGGACGTGACGAGGAACTCCGGAGTGGTCCGGAGGTGAAGATCGATATATTGGACGAAGGGTATTGGAGTCCAGAATTGTTCTGGGAGTACCGGGTGACGACCAGCATGACCGAAAGGTGTTTCGGAGGCCCCGACAAGCGTTGGGGGGGCCTTATGGGCCAAGGGGAGGGAGCACACCAGCCCACTAAGGGGCTGTGCGCCCCTCCCACCCCCTCTCATGTGACCTGGAGAGGTGGGGGCGCCTCCCCTAGGGCAGTCGCCCCTCCCGGCGTGGGGGGCAAGTTTCCTAGGGGTGGGGGCGCCCAAACCCATCTAGGGTTTCCCCTGTGGCTGTCGCCCCTCCCCTAGAGAACCCTAGGGCTGATCCTTCACCCCCCTTCCCCCTATATATAGTGAGGGAGAGAGAGGGCAGCCGCACCCCTTCCTTGGCGTAGCCCTCTCCTCCTCCAACTCCTCCTCCTCCTCCGTAGTGCTTAGCGAAGCTCTGTCGGAGAACCACGAGCTCCATCTCTACCACGCCGTGTGCTGCTGGAGTTCTCCCTCAACTTCTCCTCTCCCCTTGTTGGATCAAGAAGGAGGAGACGTCCCCGGGCTGTACGTGTGTTGAACGCGGAGGCGTCGTCCGTTCAGCGCTAGATCGGATCTTCTGTGATTTGGTCCGCGAGTACGACTCCATCAACCGCGTTCTTGTAACGCTTCCGCTTAGCGATCTTCAAGGATATGAAGATGCACTCCCTCTCACTCGTTGCTAGAATCTCCTAGATTGATCTTGGTGACACGTAGGAATTTTTTTGAATTATTGCTACGTTCCCCAACAGTGGCATCATGAACTAGGTCTATGCGTAGATTCTATGCACGAGTAGAACACAAAGTAGTTGTGGGCGATGATTTGTTCAATTTGCTTGCCGTTACTAGTATTATCTTGATTCGGTGGCATTCTGGGATGAAGTGGCCCGGACCGACCTTACACGTACACTTACATGAGACAGGTTCCACTGATTGACATGCACTTCATGCATAAGGTGGCTAGCGGGTGTCTATCTCTCCCACTTTAGTCGGATCAAATTCGATGAAGAGGGTCCTTATGAAGGGTAAATAGAAATTGGCATACCACCGTTGTGGCTTTTGCGTAGGTAAGAAACGTTCTAGCTAGAAACCCATAGCAGCCACGTAAAACATGCAACAACAATTAGAGAACGTCTAACTTGTTTTTGCAGGGTATGCTATGTGATGTGATATGGCTAAAAGGATGTGATGAATTATGTATATGTGATGTATGAGATTGATCATGTTCTTGTAATAGGAATCACGACTTGCATGTTGATGAGTATGACAACCGGCACGAGCCATAGGAGTTGTCTTAATTTATTGTATGACCTGCGTGTCAATGAAAAACGCCATGTAATTAATTTACTTTATTGCTAACCGTTAGCCATAGTAGTAGAAGTAATAGTTGGCGAGACAACTTCATGAAGATACGATGATGGAGATCATGGTGTCATGCCGGTGACGAAGGTGATCATGCCACGCCTCGAAGATGGAGATCAAAAGGCGCAAGATGATATTGGCCATATCATGTCACTTTATGATTTGCATGTTATGTTTGTCATGTTTACATCTTATTTGCTTAGAAGGACGGTAGCATTAATAAGATGATCCCTCTCTAAAAATTTCAAGAAAGTGTTCCCCCTAACTGTGCACCGTTGCGAAGGCTCGTTGTTTCGAAGCACCACGTGATGATTGGGTGTGATAGATTCTAACGTTCGAATACAACGGGTGTAAGCCAGATTTACACATGCAAAACACTCAGGTTGACTTGACGAGTCTAGCATGTACAGACATGGCCTCAGAACACGAGAGACCGAAAGGTCGAACATGAGTCGTATAGTAGATACGATCAACATGGAGATGTTCACCATTGATGACTAGTCCGTCTCACGTGATGATCGGACACGACCTAGTCGATTCGGATCATGTATCACTTAGATGACTAGAGGGATGTCTATCTGAGTGGGAGTTCATCAAATAATTTTATTAGATGAACTTAATTATCATGAACATAGTCTAAATTTTCTTTGCAAATTATGTTGTAGATTAATTACTCACACTTTAGCTCCCTGTTTTAATACGTTCCTAGAGAAAGACTAAGTTGAATGATATTGTAAGCAATTGTGCAGACTAGGGCCGTAGTCTGAGGATTGTCCTCACTGCTACACAGAAGGCTTCTATCCTTGATGCACCGCTCGGTGTGCCAACCCCTCTGGCGTCGTCTGTGGATGTTGTGAACATCTAGCAGACACGTTCTGATGACTACCTGATAGTTTAGTGCACCATTCTTTACGGCTTAGAGTCATGGCTCCAAAAGCATTTTTGAACGCCATGGAACATATGAGATGTTCCAAGAGATGAAATTGGTATTTCAGGCTCATGCCCGTGTTGAGAGGTTTGAGACCTCTGACAAGATCTTTGCCTACAAGATGGAGGAGAATAGCTCGGCTAGTGAGCATGTGCTCAGAATGTCTGGGTACTTCAATCGCTTGAATCAAGTGGGAGTTAATCTTCCAGACAAGAGAAGTGATTGACGAAGTTCTCCAGTCACTATCACCAAGCTACTAGAGTTTCGTGATGAACTATAACATGCAAGGGAAGATGATCCCGGAGTTGTTCGTCATGCTTAAGGACGTAAAGGTAGAAATCAAGAAGGAGAAACAAAGTGTTGATGGTTAACAAGAGCACTGGTTTCAAAGAAGGGCAAGTGCAAGAAGGGAAACTTCATGAATGGCAAGCCAGTTGCCGCTCCAGTGAAGAAACCCAAGAACCCAAACCTGGGACGAAGTGCTTCTATTAGGGGAATAGTCACTGGTAGCAGAACTGCCTCAAATACTTGGTTGATAAGAAGGCTGGCAACTTCAACAAAAAGTATATTTGATATGTGTGTTATTGATGTGTACCTTACTAGTACTCCTAGTAGCACATGGGTATTAGATACCAGTTCAGTTGCTAACATTGGTAACTCGAAACAAAAGCTACGGAATAAACGAAGACTAGCTAAGGGTGAGGTGACGATGTGTTTTGGAAATGTTTCCAAGGGTGATATGATCACAATCGCACGCTCCCTCTACCTTCGGGATTAGTATTGAACCTAGATAAATATTGTTTGCATTGGTGTCTGCGTTGAGCATGAACATGATTAGATCATTTTTATTGCAATACAGTTATTCATTTAAGTCAGAGAATAATGGTTATTCTGTTTACATGAATAATACCTTCTATGGTCATGCACCCAATGTGAATGGTTTATTGAATCTCGGTCGTAGTTATACACATGTTCATAACATTGATGGCAAAAAATGTAGAGTTGATAATGATAGTACCACTTTCTTGTGGCACTGCCGCTTAGGTCATATTGGTGTAAAGCGCATGAAGAACCTCCATGCTAATGGACTTTTGAGTCACTTGATTTTGAATCACCTGACACATGCGAACCATGCCTCATAGGCAAGATGACTAAAACCCCGTTTTCTGGAACAATGGAACGGGCAAGTGACTTGTTGGAAATCACACATGCTGATGTGTGCAGTCCGATGAGTGTTGACGCACGCAGTGGATATCTTTATTTTCTCACCTTCATCGATGAATTGAGTAGATATGGGTATATTTACTTAATGAAGCATAAGTCTGGAATGTTTGAAAAGTTCAAGCAATTTCAGAGTGAAGTTGAGAATCATCATAACAAGAAGATCAAGTTCCTATGATCTGATCAAGGGAAAAGTATCTGAGTTATGAGTTTGGCAATCACTAAAGACAAGGTGGAATCGTTCCACAGTTGATGCCACCAGGAACACCAAACACCATAGCGTAATGGTGTGTCCGAACGTCGTAATCGCACCCTATTGGATATGGTGCGATCTATGATGTCTCTTACCGATCTACCGCTATCATTTTGGGGTTATGCATTAGAGACAATTACATTCACTTTAAATAGGGCACCATCTAAGTCTGTGGAGATGACACCGTATGAACTATGGTTTGGCAAGAAACCTAAGTTGTTGTTTCTTAAGATTTGGGACTACGATGCTTATCTCGATAGGCTTTGGCCAGAAAAGCTCAAACCCAAAGGGGAAAATTGTGTCTTCATAGAATACCCAAACAAGACGATTGGGTATACCTTCTATCTCAGATCTGAGGGCAAAGTGTTTGTCGCTAAGAATAGGTCCTTTCTCGAGAAAGAGTTTCTCTCGAAAGAATTGAGTGGGAGGAAGATAGAGCTTGATGAGGTTGTTGAACCTTCACTTCAACTAGAGAGTAGCGCGGCACAGAAAGATGTTTCTGTGGCACCTACCTCAGTTGAAGAGAAAGCTAATGATGATGATCATGGAGCTTCAGATCAAGTTACTATCAAACCTCATAGGTCGACAAGGGTGTGTACAACTTTTGAGTGGTAACCCTGTCTTAAAGGTCATGTTGTTGGACAACGATGAACCTATGAGCTATGGAGAAGCGATGGTGGGCCTGAATTCCAACAAATGGCTAGGAGCCATGAAATCCGAGAGAGGATCCATGTATGAGAACAAAGTACGGACTTTGGTGGACTTGCCTGATGATCGGCAAGCCATTGAGAATAAATGAATCTTTAAGAAGAAGACAGACGCTGATGGTAATGTCACCATTTACGAAGCTCGACTTGTCTCAAAGAAGTTTCTGACAAGTTCAAGGAGTTGACTGTGATGAGAATTTCTCAATCATAGCGATGCTAAAGTCTGCTAGAATTATGTTAGCAGTTGCTGCATTTCGATTTATGAAATCAGGCAGATGGATGTCAAAACAAAGTTTCCTTGACGGTTTCCGTGAGGAAAGGCTGTATGTGATACAACCAGAAGGTTTTGTCGATCCTAAGGATGCTAAAAGGTATGCAAACTCTACTGGTCCTTCTAAGGACTGGAACAAGCATCTCGGAGTTCGAACATACGCTTTGATGAGGTGATCAAAGCATTTGGGTTTATACAAAGTCTGCAAGAAACCTGTATTTGCAAGAAAGTGAGTGGGAGCACTACAACATTTTGATAAATATATGTGTATGACATATTGTTGATCAGAAATGATGTAGAATTTCTGGAAAGCATAAAGGGTTGTTTGAATGGAGTTTTTCAAAGGAAGACCTGTGTAAAACTGCTTACAGGTTGGGTATCAAGATCTATAGAGATAGATCAAGATGCCTGATAAGACTTTCATAGGGCACATACCTTGACGTGATTTTCAAGGAGTTCAAAATGGATCAGTCAAAGAAGGAGTTCTTGCCTGAGTTGTAAGGTGTGAAGTTGAGTAAGACTCAAAGCTCGACCACGGCAGAAGAAATAGAAAGGACGAAAGTAGTCCCCTATGCCTTAGCCATAGGCTCTATACGATATGCCATGTTGTGTACCGCGATGTGCCTTGCCACGTGTCTGGCAAGGGGGTATAAGAATGATCCAAGAGTGGATCATTAGTCAGCGGTCAAAATTTTCCATGGGAATAAGGAAATGTTTTCTCGATTATGGAGGTGATGAAGAGTTCAGCGTAAAGGGTTACGTCGATGCAAGCTTTAACACCTATCCGGATGACTCTGAGTAGCAAACCGGATACGTATAGTGGAGCAACCATTTGGAATAGCTCCAAGTGGAGCATGGTAGCAACATCT
Organism: Aegilops umbellulata; assembly: GCA_032464435.1. Taxonomy (NCBI): domain Eukaryota; kingdom Viridiplantae; phylum Streptophyta; class Magnoliopsida; order Poales; family Poaceae; genus Aegilops; species Aegilops umbellulata. The sequence goes on along the minus strand of CP136056.1, from coordinate 227,110,261 downwards.
ACAATATGACATAAAGATTTGCAAAGAACACATGGATCTGAATGTTGCAGACCCATTGACTAAAACCTCTCTCGTTAGCATAACATGATCAAACCCGAGAAATCATTGAGTGTTAATCACATGGTGATGTGAACTAGATTATTGACTCTAGTAAACTCTTGGGTATTAGTTGCATGGCGATGTGAACTTTGAGTGTTAATCACATAGCAATGTGAACTAGATTATTGACTCTAGTGCAAGTGGGAGACTGTTGGAAATATGCCCTAGAGGCAATAATAAAATGGTTATTATTATATTTCCTTGTTCATGATAATTGTCTATTGTTCATGCTATAACTGTATTAACTGGAAACCGTAATACATATGTGAATACATAGATCGTAATGTGTCCCTAGTAAGCCTCTAGTTGACTAGCTCATTGATCAATAGATGGTCATGGTTTCCTAACCATGGACATTGGATGTTGTTGATAACGGGATCACATCATTAGGAGAATGATGTGATGGACAAGACCCAATCCTAAGCATAGCACAAGATCATGTAGTTTGTTTTGCTAGGGCTTTTCTAACGTCAAGTACCGTTTCCTTAGACCATGAGATTGTGCAACTCCCGGATACCGTAGGAATGCTTTGGGTGTATCAAACGTCACAACATAACTGGTTGACTATAAAGGTGCACTACAGGTAGCTCCGAAAGTATCTGTTGAGTTGGCACAAATCGAGATTGGGATTTGTCACTCTGTATGACGGAGAGGTATCTCTGGTCCCACTCGGTAATGCATCATCATAATGAGCTCAGTGTGACTAAGGAGTTAGTCACGGGATCATGCGTTATGGAACGAGTAAAGAGACTTGCCGGTAACGAGATTGAACAAGGTATAGGGATACCGACGATCGAATCTCGGGCAAGTAACATACCGATAGACAAAGGGAATTGTACACGGGATTGATTAAATCCCCGACATTGTGGTTCATCCGATGAGATCATCGTGGAACATGTGGGAGCCAATATGGGTATCCAGATCCTGCTATTGGTTATTGGCTGGAGAGGTGTCTCGGTCATGTCTGCATGGTTCCCGAACCCGTAGGGTCTACACACTTAAGGTTCGCTGACGCTAGAGTTGTTATGGGAAATAGTATGTGGTTACCGAAGGTTGTTCGGAGTCCCGGATGAGATCTCAGACATGACGAGGAACTCCGGAGTGGTCCGGAGGTGAAGATCAATATATTGGACGAAGGGTATTGGAGTCCAGAATTGTTCTGGGAGTACCGGGTGACGACCAGCGTGACCGAAAGGTGTTTCGGAGGCCCAGACAAGATTTGGGGGGCCTTATGGGCCAAGGGAAGGGAGCACACCAGCCTACTAAGGGGCTGTGCGCCCCTCCCACCCCCTCTCACGTAACCTGGAGAGGTGGGGGCGCCTCCCCTAGGGCAGCTGCCCCTCCCTGCTTGGGGGGCAAGTTTCCTAGGGGTGGCGGTGCCCAAACCCATCTAGGGTTTCCCCTGTGGCCACCGCCCCTCCCCTAGGGAACCCTAGGGCGCCTCCTCCACCCCCTTCCCCCTATATATAGTGAGGGAGAGAGAGGGCAGCCGCACCCCTTCCCTGGCGCAGCCCTCTCCTCCTCCAACTCCTCCTCCTCCTTCGTAGTGCTTAGCGAAGCTCTGCCGGAGAACCACGAGCTCCATCGCCACCACGCCGTCGTGCTACTGGAGTTCTCCATCAACTTCTCCTCTCCCCTTGCTGGATCAAGAAGGAAGAGACGTCCCCGGGCTGTACGTGTGTTGAACGCGGAGGCGCCGTCCGTTCGGCGCTAGATCGGATCTTCCGCGATTTGAATCGCCGCGAGTACAACTCCATCAACCGCGTTCTTGTAGCGCTTCCGGTTAGCGATCCTCAAGGGTATGAAGATGCACTCCCTCTCACTCGTTGCTAGCATCTCCTAGTTTGATCTTGGTGACACGTAGGAATTTTTTTGGATTATTGCTACGTTCCCCAACATATAAAACATCCAAAATAGATAATATAATAGCCAGGAAAAAATCAAAAATTATAGATACGTTGGAGATGTATCAACATGAAGCTTCTTATGATGTTGTATTACTGAGGGCCCAGAGATATCTCTCCGTCACACGGAGCAAGAAATCCCAGTCTCGGTCCATGCAACCCAACAAACACCTTCGGAGATTCCTGCAGAGTACCTTTATGATCACCCAGTTACGAAGTGACGCTTGATAGCACACAAGGCATTCCTCCGGTATCCGGGAGTGGCATGACCTCATGGTCGAAGGAATAGATACTTGACATGAAGAAAGCTATAGCAAATAACTAAACAATCTGATGCTAGGCTTACGGTTGGGTCTGTCCATCACATCATTCTCGTAATGATGTGATCCCGTTATCAAATGACAACTCATGTCTATGGTTAGGAAACCATAACCATATTTGATCAACGAGCTAGTCTAGTAGAGGCTTATTAGGGACACAGTGTAGTTTACGTATTCACACATGTATTTAAGGTTTCGATCAATACAATTCTAACATGAATAATAAATATTTATCATGAACGGAATATGATAATAACCAAATTTGTATTGCCTCTAGGGCATATTTGCAATAGAAAGGACTATGATTGATCCCCTATATTTGTGGGTTGTCACAGACGCAAGGACGAGGCAATTTTGGTTCGCCACGTTGTGCGAGGCTGTAGAAGGTGAAGAGGCTGCTTGGACGACGACTAATACAGGCTGCCACATGGAGCGTGAGGCTGTTGTGTTGGAGAAGAGGCAGGGTAGTCACGCCGATGTCGGAATAGAGGCGTGCAAGGGACGATGGGCAGCGGCGGGCGACGCAAACCGATCTTAGATCAGAAAACCAAAAAGAAACACCGATCAAGACGACTGACGAGGAAGAGAAAAAAACAGGATCAAAGGATCGGGAAAAAGACTATGTAGGGCATCCGATCAACACGGTCGGTGGATGAACCCTAGGCACGAACGACCCGAACTCCGGTGGAGATTATGGAGATCGACCTCCCCAGTGACGGCGCGGTGCGGAAGCGGCAGTAGCTCGGGTTTAGGATCCGGTTAGGCTGATATCATGTTAGAGGAATAGATAGGGAATTGGTGGAATTGTTGATTGTATTTCTTGAGCCTCGTGGTCTTATATATAGGAGTACATGATCTTCTTGGAGTAGAAGACAAGGTACAATAAATCCTACGCTATCCTATATTTCCTAACTAATCACGATACTCAACATTTGTTTCCCAGCCGCTCTGCAGCGTTCAAGGCATGGTGCCTAGCGATGGCATCGCGGAAGCTCGGTGTGGCAGAGGGTGCACCATTGTGGGGTTCAGCTACTGCAGGTTCGGCATTTGAGATGGTTGCGGGCTCGTCCGCTTTGTCATCGTCTCTGGCATTGATGTGTGCTAGAAATAGCAGTCTAAGAGAGAGAGGGAGAGAGAGGGAGAGAGAGAGATGGTTGTTAGCTTGGCGAGGCCCATGCTGTAAGGTGTTCTGACCAGTGCCATTGCCGATGAGGGCACGCGGCTATGGGCATGCCCAAGGAGGTGGAGTTCAGCCTGCGCCTGAGAGATATATGGGCTACAACAAATCTGGCTGCGAGGGGAAAGAGATTACGGAGAGAGATGTGTGTAAAAGATTCGAATAGTAGTGTTATTTGATTCCATCGGATTTCATTACGGCTAAGGCGAACCAAACAAAAACATCGTTATCGGGTTCCATTACAAACCCACGAACCAGACACCTCCTCGGAGTACAAAGACCCAATTTAATGTTACGTCTTAAATGATGAGTCCCACGAGGCCATGTCAATTTGATAAAAAAAAATATTTTTCACGAGATGGTAGGAAGTAAACAAATATTGAAAGATGATTTTACTAGAGCTAGTAAAGAAAAACAAGAGCAAAACAAGAGTAAAAAACATATGGCAAAAGAATTTGAGCAAGAACATAATACTAATAACAAACCATCGATCGTTGTTGCCAATGAAATTATATTGAAAACTCCATGTTTATTTGCCATCAAGTGTGATATTAATGATCTGGATGTTAGCAAATCTGTTTCCTATGATTTTGTGTGCAAATAGGAATTATTTCCATTCGCCGACTTGCCTGCCTCTTTGCCTCCTACTGAGTTCACTAACATCTTTAAACAAGACGTGCCACTAGGATTACCACATGTTCAAGGGATTGAGCATCAGATTGACTTAATTGATGGTGCCTCGCTGCCCAATCGTGCGCCATACCGTACCAATCTAGAGTAGACAAAGGATATCCAACATCAAGTACATGAGCTATGATGTCTACTATGCAACTTTATTCTTGTAGACTCGTGTTGGGCCTCCAAGCGCAGAGTTTTGTAGGACAGTAGCAATTTTCCCTCAAGTGGATGACCTAAGATTTATCAATCCGTGGGAGGCGTAGGATGAAGATGGTCTCTCTCAAACAACCTTGCGACCAAATAACAAAGAGTATCTTGTGTCCCCAACACACCAAATACAATGGTAATTTGTATAGGTGCACTAGTTCGGCGAAGAGATGGTGATACAAGTGTAATATGGATAGTAGATATTGCTTTTTGTAATAAGAACAATAAAAACAGCAATGTAGCAATTGATAAAATGGAGCACAAACAGTATTGCAATGCTTGAAAATGAGGTCTAAGGTCCGTACTTTCGCTAGTGCAATCTCTCAACAATGCTAATCTAATTGGATCATATAACCATCGCTCAATGTGTAATGAAGAATCACTCCAAAGTTCTTATCTAGCGGAGAACATAAGAAGAAATTGTTTGTGGCTATTGTCGGTGTAAAAAACGGCGGATCTCGGGTAGGGGGCCCCGAACTGTGCGTCTAGGCGGATGGTAACAGGAGACAAGGGACACGAAGTTTTACCCAGGTTCGGGCCCTCTCGATGGAGGTAAAACCCTACGTCCTGCTTGATTAATATTGATGATATGAGTAGTACAAGAGTAGATCTACGATGAGATCAAGGAGGCTAAACCCTAGAAGCTAGCCTATGGTATGATTGTCATATATTGTCCTATGGACTAAAGCCCTACGGTTTATATAGACACCGGAGAGGGTTAGGGTTACACAAAGTCGGTTACAATGGTAGGAGATCTAAATATCCGCATCACCAAGCTTGCCTTCCACGCCAAGGAAAGTCCCTTCCGGACACGGGACGAAGTCTTCAATCTTGTATATTCATAGTCTAGGAGTCCGGCTGAAGGTATAGTCCGGTTATCCGGACACCCCCTAATCCAAAACTCCCTCAGTAGCCCCTTAACCAGGCTTCAATGACGACGAGTCCGGCGCGCAGATTGTCTTCGGCATTGCAACGCGGGTTCCTCCTCCAAGTACTTTATAGAAGATTTTGAACACAAAAGACAGTGTCCGACCCTGCAAAACAAGTTTCCACATATTGCCATAGAGAGAATAATATTTACACAAATCTAATATGCTGACGTATTCCGTAGCGTGACATCACTCCACGGCCAAGTCTTTATTCGAATCGTTTTTACTTCCCCACCTCGGCGCGTTTCGCGAGGAAGTTTCCTTGGCACGTCTTGTCAAAGCAGAGATCGTGTCCCCTTATTTACGAGATTCTCATCAATACGGACGTGGGTAACCCAATCGTGCCCATTGGCATGTTTTCTCGATTAAAGGCAAGTCCCAAACTGTTACGGGGAGGGCCCTTGGTATTCCACCTCTTATAAAGAGACCAAGGACTTGCTCCTTCTTTTACATCTCAAACGAGTTCGCCCTTCGCCTCGAGTTCCAACACCCAAGGTTCCAGATTTCAGGCGCTTCGGATCTTCGACAATGTCCGGTTCCAACCTTCGAGGCCGATGGGCACCCTCTTCTGTTACAAAGGAGGACGTGCTAAAGCTGAGAGAGGCCAGGTTCTTGACGGGCGAAATCTCGCATAGGTTACCTGCTCAAGGGCAGGTCATTCCCACTCCCAGGCCTGGTGAGAGCGTGGTGTTCATGTCTCACTTCCTTCGAGGGCTAGGCTTCCCAATGGACCCCTTCGTGAGGGGGCTCATGTTCTATTACGGGTTGGAATTTCACGACTTAGCTCCGGAGTCCATCCTCCACATTTCCTCTTTCATCGTCGTGTGCGAAGCCTTCCTCCGTATTAATCCCCACTTCGGACTATGGCTCAAGACCTTTAAAGTAATGTCGAAGATGATCGAGGGGCGGCACGCAGAGTGCGGAGGCGCTGTTATAAGCAAGAATGCTGATGCTCCATGGCCCGAGGGCTCTTTCCAAGAGGAGTTCAGCTTATGGCAACGAGAGTGGTTCTATATCACCGCTCCCAGGGCACCAAGTGGGTGGCGCCATCTGCCTTTCGTTTGGGTCCCCCACCACAGCTAGCGTCATGGGTCAATAAAGGACTTGACTGGGGGTCAACCAAGGACGTGCCCTTGTTGCAGGTGTTGGCGATCGTAGCTGAATTTTAAAATTTTCTATGCATCACCAAGATCAATCTATGGAGTAATCTAGCAACAAGGGAAAGGAGAGTGCATCTACATACCCTTGTAGATCGCTAAGCAGAAGCGTTCAAGTGAACGGGGTTGATGGAGTCGTACTCGTCATGATCCAAATCACCGATGATCCTAGTGCCGAACGGACGGCACCTCCGCGTTCAACACACATGCAGCCCGGTGACGTCTCCCATGCCTTGATCCAGCAAGGAGAGAGGGAGAGGTTGGGGAAGACTCCGTCCAGCAGCAGCACAACGGCGTGGTGGTGGCGGAGGATCATGGTACTCCAGCAGGGCTTCGCCAAGCACCACAAGAGACGAGGAGGAGAGAGGTACGGGTGCGCCAGGGAGAGGTCAAAACTCATGTTTTGGCAGCCCCGAAGACCTCAACTATATATAGGGGAGAGGGAGGGGGCTGCGCCCCCTCTAGGGTTCCCACCCCAAGGGGTGCGGCAGCCCCAAAACCCATCTAGGGCGGCGGCCAAGGGGGGAAGAGGGGGAAACTTGCCCCCCAAGCAAGGTGGAGGCGCCCCCTCCCCAAACCCTAGGAGCCTTGGGCCCTCGTGGGGGCGCACCAGCCCACCTGGGGCTGGTCCCCTCCCACACTTGGCCCATGCTGCCCTCTGGGGCCGGTGGCCCCACTTGGTGGACCCCCAGGACCCTCCCGGTGGTCCCGGTACATTACCGATAGCAACCGAAACCTTTCCAGTGACCAAAACAGGACTTCCCATATATAAATCTTTACCTTTGGACCATTCCAGAACTCCTCGTGACGTCCGGGATCTCATCCGGGACTCTGAACAACATTTTGTAACCACGTACATCTATTCCCTATAACCCTAGCGTCATCGAACCTTAAGTGTGTAGACCCTACGGGTTCGGGAGACATGTAGACATGACCGAGACAACTCTCCGGCCAATAACCAATAGCGGGATCTAGATACCCATGTTGGCTCCCACATATTCCACGATGATCTCATTGGATGAACCACGATGTCGAGGATTCAATCAATCCCGTATTCAATTCCCTTTGTCTAGCGGTATTGCACTTGCCTGAGATTCGATCATCGATATCTCGATACCTTGTTCAATATCGTTACCGGCAAGTCTCTTTACTCGTTCCGCAACACATCATCCCGTGATAAACTTCTTGGTCACATTGCGCATATGATGACGTCCTGCTGAGTGGGCCCAGAGATACCTCTCCGTTACACGGAGTGACAAATCCCAGTCTCGATTCATGCCAACCCAACAGACACTTTCGGAGATACCTGTAGTGTACCTTTAAATCCACCCAGTTATGTTGTGACATTTGGTACACCCAAAGCATTCCTACGGTATCCGGGAGTTGCACAATCTCATGGTCTAAGGAAATGATACTTGACATTAGAAAAGCTTTAGCATACGAACTACATGATCTTATGCTAGGCTTAGGATTGGGTCTTGTCCATCACATGATTATCCTAATGATGTGATCCTGTTATCAATGACATCCAATGTCCATGGTCAGGAAACCTAACCATATATTGATCAACGAGTTAGTCAACTAGAGGCTTACTAGGGACATGATGTTGTCTATGTATCCACACATGTATCTGAGTTTCCCATCAATACAATTCTAGCATGGATAACAAACGATCATCATGAACAAGCAAATATAATAATAACTAATTTATTATTGCCTCTAGGGCATATTTCCAACAGTCTCCCACTTGCACTAAAGTCAATAATCAAGTTCACATTGCTATGTGATTAACACTCAAGGTCACATCCCCATGTGACTAACACCCAAAGAGTTCTGGGTTTGATCATGTTATGCTTGTGAGAGATGTTATAGTCAACGGGTCTGAACCTTTCAGATCCGTGTGTGCTTTACAAATCTCTATGTCATCTTGTAGATGCATCTACCACGCTCTATTTGGAGCTATTCCAAATAACTGTTCTACTATACAAATCCGGTCTACTACTTAGAATCATCCAGATTAGTGTCAAAGATTGCATCGGCGTAACCCTTTACGACGAACTCTTTTACCACCTCCATAATCGAGAAAATTCCTTAGTCCACTAGTTACTAAGGATAACCTTGACCGTTGTCCTGTGACCCATTCCTGGATCACACTTGTACCCCTTCAGGTGCGGTACACAACATAGCATACTTTAGAGCCTACGTCTAAAGCATAGGGGACGACCTTCGTCCTTTCTCTCTATTCTGCCGTGGTTAAGTCTTGAGTCCTACTCAACACTCATACCTTATAACACAGCTAAGAACTCCTTCTTTGCCGATCTATTTTGAACTCCTTCAAAATCTTGTCATGGTATGTGTTCGTTTGAAAGTACTATTAAGCGGTTTTGATCTATCCTTATAGATCTTGATGCTCAATGTTCAAGTAGCTTAATCCAGGTTTTCCATTGAAAAACACTTTTCAAATAACCCTGCATGCTTTCCAGAAATTCTACATCATTTCTGATCAACAATATGTTAACAACATATACTTATCGAAAATTCTATAGTGCTCCCACTCACTTCTTTGGAAATACAAGTTTCTCATAAACTTTGTATAAACCTAAAATCTTTGATCATCTCATCAAAGCGTACATTCCAATTTTGAGATGCTTACTCCAGTCCTTAGAAGGATTGCTGGAGCTTTGCATACTTGTTAGCATCTTTCAGGATTGACAAAACCTTCTGGTTGTATCACATACAACCTTTCCTCAAGAAAATCATCGAGGAAACAATGTTTTGACATCCTATCTGCAAGATTTCATAAATAATGCAGTAACTGCTAACATAATTCCAACAGACTTTTAGCATCGCTACGAGTGAGAAAGTCTCATCGTAGTCAACTCCTTGAACTTGTCGGGAAAACATCTTAACGACAAGTCGAGCTTTCTCAATGGTGACACTTACCATCATTGTCCTTCTTCCTTTTAAAATCCATATGTACCTAACAGCCCTACGACCATCAAGTAGTTCTTCCAAAGTCTATACTTTGTTTTCATACATGGATCCTCTCTTGGATTTTATGGCCTCGAGCCATTTTTTGGAATCCGGGCCCACTATCACTTCTCCATAGCTCGTAGGTTCATTGTTGTCTAGCAACATGACTTCCAAGACAGAATTACGTACCACTCTGAAGTAGTACACGTCCTTGTCGACCTACGAGGTTTGGTAGTGACTTGATCCGAAGTTTCATGATCACTATCATAAGCTTCTACTTCAATTGGTGTAGGTGCCACAGGAACAACTCCCTGTGCCCTGCTACACTCTAGTTGAAGTGACGGTTCAATAACCTCATCAAGTCTCCACCATCCTCCTACTCAATTCTTTCGAGATAAACTTTTCCTTGAGAAAGGACCCAATTTCAGAAACAATCCCTATTGCTTTCAGATCTGAGATAGGAGGTATACCCAACTGTTTTGGGTGTCCTATGAAGATGCATTTATTCGTTTGGGTTCGAGCTTATTAGCCTGAAACTATTCCACATAAGCGTCGTAGCCCCAAACTTTTAAGAAACAACAGCTTAGGTTTCTCTAAACCATAGTTCATATGGTGTCGTCTCAACGGATTTGTGTGGTTCCCTATTTAAAGTGAATGCGGTTGTCTCTAATGCCTAACCCATAAACGATAGTGGTAATTCGATAAGAGACATCATGGTATGTACCACATCCAATAGGGTGCAGTTATGATGTTCGGACACACCATCACACTATGGTGTTCCAGGCGGTATTAGTCGTGAAACAATTTCCACGATGTCTTAATTGTGTGCCAAACTCGTAACTCAGATATTTATCTCTATGATCATATCATAGACATTTTATCCTCTTTTCACGATGATCTTCAACTTCATTCTGAAATTACTTGAACCTTTCAATAATTCATACTTTTGTTTCATCAAGTAAATATACTTAACATCTACTCAAATCTTCTATGAAGTAAGAACATAACGATATCCACTACATGCCTCAGCACTCATTGGACTGCACACATCAAAATGTATTACTTCCAACAAGTTGCTTTCTTGTTCCATCTTACTAAAACGAGGCCTTTCAGTCATCTTGCTCATGTGGTATGATTTGCATGTCTCAAGTGATTCAAAATCAAGTGAGCCCAAACGATCCATTTGTATGGATTTTCTTCATGCATATATACCAATATGACTCAAATTGCAGTGCCACAAGTATGTGGTGCTAACATTACTATTTTATAACTTTTGGCATGAACATGTGTATCACCACGATCGGGATTCAATAAACCATTCATTTTAGGTGTAGGACCATTGAAGGTATTATTCAAATAAACAGAGTAACCATTATTCTACTTAAATGAATAACCGTATTGCGATAAACATAATCAAATCATGTCTACACTCAACGCAAACACCAAATAACAATTATTTAGGTTTTAATACCAATCTCGATGGTAGAGGGAGCGTACGATATTTGATTACATCAACCTTGGAAACACTTCCAACACATATCGTCATCTCACCTTTAGCTAGTCTCCGTTTATTCCGTAGCCTTTTATTTCGAGTTACTAACACTTAGCAACCGAACCGGTATCTAATACCCTGGTGCTACAAGGAGTACTAGTAAAGTACACATTAATATAATGTATATCCAATATACTTCTGTTGATCTTTCCAGCCTTTCTCATCTACCAAGTATCTAGGGTGGTTCTGCTTCAGTGATCGTTCCCCTTATTACAGAAGCACTTATCTCGGGCTTGGGTTCAACTTTGGGTTTCTTCACTGGAGCAGCAACTGATTTGTTGTTTCATGAAGTATCCCTTTCTTGCCCTTGCCCTTCTTGAAACTAGTGGTTTTACTAACCATCAACAATTGATGCTCCCTTTTGATTTCTACTTTCGCGGTGTCGCGAATAGCTCAAGGATCATATCTATCCCTGATATGTTATAGTTCATCACGAAGCTCTAGTAGCTTGGTGACACTGACTTTGGAGAACCATCACTATCTCATCTGGAACTTTTACTCCCACTCGATTCAAGCGATTGTAGTACTCATACAATCTGAGCACATGCTCAACGATTGAGCTTTTCTCCTTAGTTTGCAAGCTTGGGAAACTTGTCAGAGGTCTCATACCTCTTAACGCGGGCACTAGCCTGAAATCCCAATTTCAGTCCTTGGAACATCTCATATGTTCTACGATGTTTGGCGCCTCAATTCCAAACCATACGCACTGTATTATCATGTAGTCATCAAAACGTGTATGTCAGATGTTCGCAACATCTACAACTGACGCTTGAGGTTCAGCTTACTGAGCGGTGCATTAAGGACATAATCCTTCTTCGCAGCAATGAGGACAATCCTCAGTATATGGACCCAGTCCGCACAATTGCTACTATCAACTTTCAACTAAATTTTCTCTAGGAACGTATCTAAAACAGTAGAACTAAAGCGTAAGCTATGACATAATTTGCAAAGTCCTTTTGACTATGTTCATGATAATTGAGTTCGTCTGATTATTTCATGAACTCTCACTCAGATAGACATCCCTCTAGTCATCTAAGTGATACATGATCCGAATCAACTAGACCATGTCCGATCATCACGTGAGACGGACTAGTCATCATCGGTGAACATCTTCATGTTGATCGTATGTTCTATACGACTCATGTTCGACCTTTCGGTCCTTCATGTTCCGAGGCCATGTCTGTACACGCTAGGCTCGTCAAGTCAACCTAAGTGTTTCGCATGTGTTCCGAGGCCATGTCTGTACATGCTAGGCTCGTCAACAGCCGTTGTATTTGAACGTTAGAATCTATCACACCCGATCATCACGTGGTGCTTCGAAACAACGAACCTTCGCAACGGTGCACAGTTAGGGAGAACACTTTTCTTGAAATTTTAGTGAGAGATCATCTTATTTAAGCTATCGTCGTTCTAAGCAAATAAGATGTAAAACATGATAAACATCACATGCAATCAAATAGTGACATGATATGGCCATCATCACTTTGCTCCTTTTGATCTCCATCTTCGGGGCTCCATGATCATCATCGTCACCGGCATGACACCATGATCTCCATCATCGTGTCTTCATGAAGTTGTCTCGCCAACTATTACTTCTACTACTACAGCTAACGGTTAGCAATAAAGTAAAGTAATTACATGACGTTTATGTTGACACGCAGGTCATAAATAAATTAAGACAACTCCTATGGCTCCTGCCGGTTGTCATACTCATCGACATGCAAGTCGTGATTCCTATTACAAGAACATGATCAATCTCATACATCACATATCATTCATCACATTCTTTTTGGCCACATCACATCACATAGCATACCCTGCAAAAACAAGTTAGACGTCCTCTAATTTCTGTTGCATGTTTTTACGTGCCTGCTATGGGTTTCTGGCAAGAACGTTTCTTACCTACGCAAAACCACAACGTGATATGCCAATTTCTATTTACCCTTCATAAGGACCCTTTTCATCGTATCCGATCCGACTAAAGTGGGAGAGACAGACACCCGCTAGCCACCTTATGCAACTAGTGCATGTCTGTCGGTGGAACCTGTCTCACGAAAGAGTACGTGTAAGGTCGGTCCGGGCCGCTTCATCCCACGATGTCGCCGAATCAATATAAGACTAGTAACGGCAAGTAAATTGACAAAATCGACGCCCACAACAACTTGTGTTCTACTCGTGCATAGAACCTACGCATAGACCTAGCTCATGATGCCACTATTGGGGATCGTAGCAGAATTTTAAAATTTTCTACGCATCACCAAGATCAATCTATGGAGTAATCTAGCAACGAGGGGAAGGAGAGTGCATCTACATACCCTTGTAGATTGCTAAGCTGAAGCGTTCAAGTGAACGGGGTTGATGGAGTCGTACTCGTCGTGATCCAAATCACCGATGATCCTAGTGCCGAACGGACGGCACCTCCGCGTTCAACACACATGTAGCCCGGTGACGTCTCCCATGCCTTGATCCAGCAAGGAGAGAGGGAGTGGTTGGGGAAGACTCCATCCAGCAGCAGCACGACGGCGTGGTGGTGGTGGAGGATCGTGGTACTCCAGCAGGGCTTTGCCAAGCACCGCAAGAGACGAGGAGGAGAGAGGTAGGGCTGCGCCAGGGAGAGGTCAAAACTCATGTTTTGGCAGCCCCGAAGACCTCAACTATATATAGGGGAGAGGGAGGGGGTTGCGCCACCTCTAGGGTTCCCACCCCAAGGGGTGCGGCAGCCCCAAAACCCATCTAGGGCGGCGGCCAAGGGGGGAAGAGGGGGGAACTTGCCCCCCAAGCAAGGTGGAGGCGTCCCCTCCCCAAACCCTAGGAGCCTTGGACCCTGGTGGGCGGACGCACCAGCCCACCTGGGGCTGGTCCCCTCCCACACTTGGCCCATGCTGCCCTCTGGGGCCGGTGGCCCCACTTGGTGGACCCCCAGGACCCTCCCGGTGGTCCCGGTACATTACCGATAGCAACCAATACCTTTCCAGTGACCAAAACAGGACTTCCCATATATAAATCTTTACCTCCGGACCATTCCGGAACTCCTCGTGACGTCCAGGATCTCATCCGGGACTCCGGACAACATTCGGTAACCACGTACATCTATTCCCTATAACCCTAGCGTCATCGAACCTTAAGTGTGTAGACCCTACGGGTTCGGGAGACATGTAGACATGACCGAGACAACTCTCCGGCCAATAACCAATAGTGGGATCTGGATACCCATGTTGGCTCCCACATACTCCACGATGATCTCATCGGATGAACCACGATGTCGAGGATTCAATCAATCCCGTATTCAATTCCCTTTGTCTAGCGGTATTGCACTTGCGTGAGATTCGATCATCGGTATCTCGATAACTTGTTCAATCTCGTTATCGGCAAGTCTCTTTACTCGTTCCGCAACACATCATCCCGTGATCAACTTCTTGGTCACATTGCGCATATGATGATGTCCTGCTGAGTGGGCCCAGAGATACCTCTCCGTTACACGGAATGACAAATCCCAGCCTCGATTCTTGCCAACCCAACAGACACTTTCGGAGATACCTGTAGTGTACCTTTATAGTTACCTAGTTACGTTGTGACGTTTGGTACACCCAAAGCATTCCTACGTATCCGGGAGTTGCACAATCTCATGGTCTAAGGAAATGATACTTGACATTAGAAAAGCTTTAGCATACGAACTACACGATCTTGTGCTAGGCTTAGGATTGGGTCTTGTCCATCACATCATTCTCCTAATGATGTGATCCCGTTATCAATGACATCCAATGTCCATGGTCAGGAAACCGTAACCATCTATTGATCAACGAGCTAGTCAACTAGAGGCTTACTAGGGACATGATGTTGTCTATGTATCCACACATGTATCTGAGTTTCCCATCAATACAATTCTAGCATGGATAATAAACGATTATCATGAACAAGGAAATATAATAATAACTAATTTATTATTGCCTCTAGGGCATATTTCCAACAGTCTCCCACTTGCACTAGAGTCAATAATCAAGTTCACATTGCTATGTGATTAACACTCAAGGTCACATCCCCATGTGACTAACACCCAAAGAGTTCTGGGTTTGATCATGTTATGCTTGTGAGAGATGTTATAGTCAACGGGTCTGAACCTTTCAGATCCGTGTGTGCTTTACAAATCTCTATGTCATCTTGTAGATGCAGCTACCACGCTCTATTTGGAGCTATTCCAAATAACTGTTCTACTATACGAATCCGGTCTACTACTTAGAATCATCCAGATTAGTGTCAAAGATTGCATCGGCATAACCCTTTACGACGAACTCTTTTACCACCTCCATAATCGAGAAAATTCCTTAGTCCACTAGTTACTAAGGATAACCTTGACCGTTGTCTTGTGACCCATTCCTGGATCACACTTGTACCCCTTCAGGTGCGGTACACAACATAGCATACTTTAGAGCCTACGTCAAAAGCATAGGGGACGACCTTCGTTCTTTCTCTCTATTCTGCCGTGGTCAAGTCTTGAGTCCTACTCAACACTCATACCTTATAACACAGCCAAGAACTCCTTCTTTGCCGATCTATTTTGAACTCCTTCAAAATCTTGTCATGGTATGTGTTCGTTTGAAAGTACTATTAAGCGACTTTGATCTATCCTTATAGATCTTGATGCTCAATGTTCAAGTAGCTTAATCCAGGTTTTCCATTGAAAAAGACTTTTCAAATAACCCTGCATGCTTTCCAGAAATTCTACATCATTTCTGATCAACAATATGTTAACAACATATACTTATCGAATATTCTATAGTGCTCCCACTCACTTCTTTGGAAATACAAGTTTCTCATAAACTTTGTATAAACCTAAAATCTTTGATCATCTCATCAAAGCGTACATTCCAATTCCGAGATGCTTACTCCAGTCCTTAGAAGGATTGCTGGAGCTTTGCATACTTGTTAGCATCTTTCAGGATTGACAAAACCTTCTGGTTGTATCACATACAACCTTTCCTCAAGAAAATCGTCGAGGAAACAATGTTTTGACATCCTATCTGCAAGATTTCATAAATAATGCAGTAACTGCTAACATAATTCCAACAGACTTTTAGCATCGCTACGAGTGAGAAAGTCTCATCGTAGTCAACTCCTTGAACTTGTCGGGAAACATCTTAACGACAAGTCGAGCTTTCTCAATGGTGACACTTACCATCATTGTCCTTCTTCCTTTTAAAATCCATATGTACCTAACAGCCCTACGACCATCAAGTAGTTCTTCCAAAGTCTACACTTTGTTTTCATACATGGATCCTCTCTCGGATTTTATGGCCTCGAGCCATTTTTTGGAATCCGGGCCCACTATCGCTTCTCCATAGCTCGTAGGTTCATTGTTGTCTAGCAACATGACTTCCAAGACAGGATTACGTACCACTCTGAAGTAGTACACGTCCTTGTTGACCTACGAGGTTTGGTAGTGACTTGATCCGAAGTTTCATGATCACTATCATAAGCTTCTACTTCAATTGGTGTAGGTGCCACAGGAACAACTCCCTGTGCCCTGCTACACTCTAGTTGAAGTGAAGGTTCAATAACCTCATCAAGTCTCCACCATCCTCCCACTCAATTCTTTCGAGAGAAACTTTTCCTCGAGAAAGGACCCAATTTCAGAAACAATCACTATTGCTTTCAGATCTGAGATAGGAGGTATACCCAACTGTTTTGGGTGTCCTATGAAGATGCATTTATCCGCTTTGGGTTCGAGCTTATCAGCCTGAAACTTTTCCACATAAGCGTCGTAGCCCCAAACTTTTAATAAACAACAGCTTAGGTTTCTCTAAACCATAGTTCATACGGTGTCGTCTCAACGGATTTTTGTGGTTCCCTATTTCAAGTGAATGCGGTTGTCTCTAATGCCTAACCCATAAACGATAGTGGTAATTCGATAAGAGACATCATGGTATGTACCACATCCAATAGGGTGCAGTTATGATGTTCGGACACACCATCACACTATGGTGTTCCAGGCGGTATTAGTCGTGAAACAATTTCCACGATGTCTTAATTGTGTGCCAAACTCGTAACTCAGATATTCATCTCTATGATCATATCATAGACATTTTATCCTCTTGTCACGATGATCTTCAACTTCATTCTGAAATTACTTGAACCTTTCAATAATTCAGACTTTTGTTTCATCAAGTAAATATACTAAGCATCTACTCAAATCTTCTGTGAAGTAAGAACATAACGATATCCACTACATGCCTCAACACTCATTGGACTGCACACATCAAAATGTATTACTTCCAACAAGTTGCTTTCTTGTTCCATCTTACTAAAACGAGGCCTTTCAGTCATCTTGCTCATGTGGTATGATTTGCATGTCTCAAGTGATTCAAAATCAAGTGAGCCCAAACGATCCATTTGTATGGAGTTTCTTCATGCATAAATACCAATATGACTCAAATTCTAGTGCCACAAGTATGTGGTGCTAACATTACTATTTTATAACTTTTGGCATGAACATGTGTATCACCACGATCGGGATTCAATAAACCATTCATTTTAGGTGTAGGACCATTGAAGGTATTATTCAAATAAACAGAGTAACCATTATTCTACTTAAATGAATAACCGTATTGCGATAAACATAATCAAATCATGTCTACACTCAACGCAAACACCAAATAACAATTATTTAGGTTTTAATACCAATCTCGATGGTAGAGGGAGCGTACGATATTTGATTACATCAACCTTGGAAACACTTCCAACACATATCGTCATCTCACCTTTAGCTAGTCTCCGTTTATTCCGTAGCCTTTTATTTCGAGTTACTAACACTTAGCAACCGAACCGGTATCTAATACCCTGGTGCTACAAGGAGTACTAGTAAAGTACACATTAATATAATGTATATCCAATATACTTCTGTTGATCTTTCCAGCCTTTCTCATCTACCAAGTATCTAGGGTGGTTCTGCTATAGTGATCGTTCCCCTTATTACAGAAGCACTTAGTCTCGGGCTTGGGTTCAACTTTGGGTTTCTTCACTTGAGCAGCAACTGATTTGTTGTTTCATGAAGTATCCCTTTCTTGCCCTTGCCCTTCTTGAAACTAGTGGTTTTACTAACCATCAACAATTGATGCTCCCTTTTGATTTCTACTTTCGCGGTGTCGCGAATAGCTCAAGGATCATATCTATCCCTGATATGTTATAGTTCATCACGAAGCTCTAGTAGCTTGGTGACACTGACTTTGGAGAACCATCACTATCTCATCTGGAACTTTTACTCCCACTCGAATCAAGCGATTGTAGTACTCATACAATCTGAGCACATGCTCAACGATTCAGCTTTTCTCCTTAGTTTGCAAGCTTAGGAAACTTGTCAGAGGTCTCATACCTCTTAACGCGGGCACTAGCCTGAAATCCCAATTTCAGTCCTTGGAACATCTCATATGTTCTACGATGTTTGGCGCCTCAATTCTAAACCATACGCACTGTACTATCATGTAGTCATCAAAACGTGTATGTCAGATGTTCGCAACATCTACAACTGACGCTTGAGGTTCAGCTTACTGAGCGATGCATTAAGGACATAATCCTTCTGCGCAGCAATGAGGACAATCCTCAGTATACGGACCCAGTCCGCACAATTGCTACTATCAACTTTCAACTAAATTTTCTCTAGGAACGTATCTAAAACAGTAGAACTAAAGCGTAAGCTATGACATAATTTGCAAACTCCTTTTGACTATGTTCATGATAATTGAGTTCATCTAATTATTTCATGAACTCCCACTCAGATAGACATCCCTCTAGTCATCTAAGTGATACATGATCCGAATCAACTAGGCCATGTCTGATCATCACGTGAGATGGACTAGTCATCATCGGTGAACATCTTCATGTTGATCGTATCTTCTATACGATTCATGTTCGACCTTTCGGTCCTTCATGTTCCGAGGCCATGTCTGTACACGCTAGGCTGGTCAAGTCAACCTAAGTGTTCGCTTGTGTTCCGAGGCCATGTCTGTACATGCTAGGCTTGTCAACACCCGTTGTATTTGAACGTTAGAATCTATCACACCCGATCATCACGTGGTGCTTCGAAACAACGAACCTTCGCAGCGGTGCACAGTTAGGGAGAACACTTTTCTTGAAATTTTAGTGAGAGATCATCTTATTTAAGCTATCGTCGTTCTAAGCAAATAAGATGTAAAACATGATAAACATCACATGCAATCAAATAGTGACATGATATGGCCATCATCACTTTGCTCCTTTTGATCTCCATCTTCGGGGCTCCATGATCATCATCGTCACCGGCATGACACCATGATCTCCATCATCGTGTCTTCATGAAGTTGTCTCGCCAACTATTACTTCTACTACTACAGCTAACAGTTAGCAATAAAGTAAAGTAATTACATGACGTTTATGTTGACACGCAGGTCATAAATAAATTAAGACAACTCCTATGGCTCCGGCCGGTTGTCATACTCATCGACATGCAAGTCGTGATTCCTATTACAAGAACATGATCAATCTCATACATCACATATCATTCATCACATTCTTTTTGGCCACATCACATCACATAGCATACCCTGCAAAAACAAGTTAGATGTCCTCTAATTGTTGTTGCATGTTTTTACGTGCCTGCTATGGGTTTCTAGCAAGAACGTTTCTTACCTACGCAAAACCACAACGTGATATGCCAATTTCTATTTACCCTTCATAAGGACCCTTTTCATCGAATCCGATTCCACTAAAGTGGGAGAGACAGACACCCGCTAGCCACCTTATGCAACTAGTGCATGTAAGTCGGTGGAACCTGTCTCACGAAAGAGTACGTGTAAGGTCGGTCCGGGCCGCTTCATCCCACGATGCCGCCGAATCAAGATAAGACTCGTAACAACAAGTAAATAGACAAAATCGATGCCCACAACAACTTGTGTTCTACTCGTGCATAGAACCTACGCATAGACCTAGCTCATGATGCCACTGTTGGGGATCGTAGCAGAATTTTAAAATTTTCTATGCATCACCAAGATCAATCTATGGAGTAATCTAGCAACAAGGGGAAGGAGAGTGCATCTACATACCCTTGTAGATCGCTAAGGGGAAGCGTTCAAGTGAACGGGGTTGATGGAGTCGTACTCATCGTGATCCAAATCACCGATGATCCTAGTGCCGAACGGACGGCACCTCCGCGTTCAACACACATGCAGCCCGGTGACGTCTCCCATGCCTTGATCCAGCAAGGAGAGAGGGAGAGGTTGGGGAAGACTCTGTCCAACAGCAGCACGGCGGCGTGGTGGTGGTGGAGGATCGTGGTACTCCAGCAGGGCTTCGCCAAGCACCGCAAGAGACGAGGAGGAGAGAGGTAGGGCTGCGCCAGGGAGAGGTCAAAACTCATGTTTTGGCAGCCCTGAAGACCTCAACTATATATAGGGGAGAGGGAGGGGGCTGCGCCCCCTCTAGGGTTCCCACCCCAAGGGGTGCGGCAGCCCCAAAACCCATCTAGGGCGGCGGCCAAGGGGGGAAGAGGGGGAAACTTGCCCCCCAAGCAAGGTGGAGGCGCCCCCTCCCCAAACCCTAGGCGCCTTGGGCCCTGGTGGGGGCGCACCAGCCCACCTGGGGCTGTTACCCTCCCACGCTTGGCCCATGCTGCCCTCTGGGGCCAGTGGCCCCACTTGGTGGATCCCCAGGACCCTCCCGGTGGTCCCGGTACATTACCGATAGCAACCGAAACCTTTCCGGTGACCAAAACATGACTTCCCATATATAAATCTTTATCTCCGGACCATTCCGGAACTCCTCGTGACGTCCGGGATCTCATCCGGGACTCCGAACAACATTCGGTAACCACGTACATCTATTCCCTATAACCCTAGCGTCATCGAACCTTAAGTGTGTAGACCCTACGGGTTCGGGAGACATGTAGACATGACCGAGACAACTCTCCGGCCAATAACCAATAGCGGGATCTGGATACCCATGTTGGCTCCCACATATTCCACGATGATCTCATTGGATGAACCACGATGTCGAGGATTCAATCGATCACGTATTCAATTCCCTTTGTCTAGCGGTATTGCACTTGCCTGAGATTCGATCATCGGTATCTCGATACCTTGTTCAATCTCGTTACCAGAAAGTCTCTTTACTCATTCCACAACACATCATCCCGTGGTCAACTTCTTGGTCACATTGTGCATATGATGATGTCCTACTGAGTGGGCCTAGAGATACCTCTCCGTTACACGGAGTAACAAATCCCAGTCTCAATTCGTGCCAACCCAACAGATACTTTCAGAGATACCTGTAGTGTACCTTTATAGCCACCCAGTTACGTTCTGACGTTAGGTACACCCAAAGCATTCCTACGGTATCCGGGAGTTGCACAATCTCATGGTCTAAGGAAATGATACTTGACATTAGAAAAGCTTTAGCATACGAACTACACGATCTTGTGCTAGGCTTAGGATTGGGTCTTGTCCATCACATCATTCTCCTAATGATGTGATCCCGTTATCAATGACATCCAATGTCCATGGTCAAGAAACCGTAACCATCTATCGATCAACGAGCTAGTGAACTAGAGGCTTACTAGGGACATGGTGTTGTCTATGTATCCACACATGTATCTGAGTTTCCCATCAATACAATTCTAGCATGGATAATAAACGATTATCATGAACAAGGAAATATAATAATAACAAATTTATTATTGCCTCTAGGGCATATTTCCAACAGCAGGGCCACAGCAGGGATCTCTTAGAAAGTGACTTCAGCCTGGTAAAAGTGACGCAGGTCATGCTGATCCGTCGAACCCTGCCCGGGAAACGTCGCTCCCTCCGCCTATGGGAGTTTAATCCGGAGGGACCGCGAGCTCTCCAGTATTTCATGGGCGCAACGCCCGTGGAGATGTATAAATTGTTCTTTGGATCACAAGTGATGTGTCCGGACTTGACTGAGGACGCAGGATTGAGCTGCAATCGCCCGGATAGTAAAGTAAGTAGCCTTGTGCCCGGACTTGCTATCCGTATATTTGTTATGAAACTTGCTTCTAAAGAACTGTTCTTTAAACAAGAGTGGATAGCAAAAGCAAAGCTTATCAGGTGTCCGGCTCCCCTCCCCGAGACCACGCCGGTTCCCGTGCTGGTCAGGATGTTGAAGATTGTGCCTTTGAAGGAAAGCAAGGGAGGGGACAAGGAAACTGCGGCCTCCTCGAAGGAGGCTGTTCGGAGCGAAGGAATCGAAAATTCCACTCCGGAAGGAAAGAAGAGGACCGCCTTTGGAGACCCGGAGGCCGTGGCCTCAAAACGGGGGAAGATATCTTCGTTAGAGGGTCCTGCACCGGGGGATACCTCGGCCAAACTATGCCCTCAAGGGAGCCAGCCCTCCACCGAGCCATAAGTAGAGAGAGGTTTTTCCTTTGAGAAGAATCCTTGTTTTATATCTGAGAAGAGTAACCGAAAATTTACCTTGTAGTTCGGACATCAGCCCTTCTCCGCAGAGCTCGTCTTCGGGGGATCTTCTACCGGAGATGATAGAGAGCGGAACGCCTCCCCCTGCCGAACCGCCTAGAGAGGCGGGCGACCCTGAGGTATCGTCGCAGAGGATTTCTCCGAATTCGGCGGGGCCGGACGGCAGCCATATGGCCCCCCAAGGCTCTCTGCGTCCGTCCTTCAAGAAAGGTAACAGGACGAATCCGGCACCGTCCGGTTCTCGGTCGGAGGAGTTGAAGAATCTGCTAGGGCGAGCATCTATCTCAGAGGAGCATCGTGCATTGATGGGCACGGTGATTGAAGGGGTTTCGTCCGCGGAGAGCGGATTGCACGAGGCCGTCAGAAGTTTACTGACGGGTTTTGAGGTACGCGGAATAACGCGCCCTTTTTTAACAGTGGCGCATAAACAAGATGCGCCCTGTGCACATAGTATCCCCTGAGACTCTGTGCGTTGTCAAAATTGACGGCGCATAGAGGATCATAACCCTAGGTCTAAAACGTTGTCTTCGTGTGCAGGTGACGAATTGTCCGGCGTCCAGCCGTACTAATGGGTTTGCCGAGCTAAAGCGGCAACTTGACGTGGCAGAAGCCGACATCGTGCTTGTTAACAAGCGGCTTGACGAGGCGCAAGGTATGTAACCCCTCCAGTGGCACCTGGTAAGAGGAGCCTATGCCAGTATCTTACCCTGAGTATGCTTGATGCAGATGGTGCGGCTGCCATGGAGAGTCTTCAGGCGGAACTTGCTCGAGCCAAGGAACAAGCCAGAAAAAGTGATGCGGCTGCCAAGAAGGCCCTTGAAGAGCTGAGAGCCGAACAGGCTGCTCACTGCCGAAGCAGGAAAGAGATGGCCGAAATGGCTGTGAAGCTGAAGAGCGCTGCTGACCGTTGCAAGCTTCTGGAAAAAGAAGATCGGGCGGAATAGACGAACTTGAAAAAGGCCGTTGCCGATGCCAAGGATGCTCACTTTGCGATGAGAGCTGCGAAGGAGGAGCTTCGTGAAGCCGGAGAGATCGCGGCTGGAAAGCCCTTTATGTTGCGGAGGAAGTTTTGTGATCCTAAGCATGCTCCGTTGGACCTGTTGTGGAGTGCGACGGACACCTATCTGGATTTGGCGGCAAGTGCTGCTGATGCGACCGAACACTTTCGAGATCAAGAAGATCGCGAAGTGGAGAAACTCTTCTGGTCGCCGTTCCACAATCCAGAGCGTCCACTATCAGTGGCGATCGTCTGGCCGAATGGGCCGAGCTGAATAGGTTGTCCGGACTCGCCATGAAGTGCGTCATGAGTCATCTGTGGCCGGAGAGATCGGAGCCTAAGAGTTATTTCAGCTTGGTGCAGCAATTCCTTGGTGCGGTGCCACGTATCAATGCAATGAAGAGGTCAGCATGCATAGAGGGCGCACGGATGGCTCTTGCCCGTGTCAAGACATACTGGGCGGAGATGGAGACCACCGTTGTTGCATCCCGAGATTCGGACAAAAGCCGAGTACCCTCTGAGCACTATTTTCAGGAAGTCCTTCAAGGCGCTCGTGTAATAGAGACGCAGTGCTCGAAGAATGCTATGTTCTAATAGCATATTTAATTGTGAAGCAATATTTTTGATAAATTGTAGAAGCCTTTTATACTTGTGCCTTCAAGTATTTGAAACACCTCCTGTGCGGCCGTTTTAAGATATATATATATATATATATATATATATATATATATATATATATATATATATATATATATATATATATATATATATATATATAATCTTAAAGATGGCAGTCGTTGGCTTCAGCCCCCACGCACATAGTGCGGGGGTGCTCGCAGAAGGCGCATTTTCACACTTAATCCAACGTCTTGTTCCTACAAAGGAGGTGATAGCGCAGCGAGCTAGGCAACTGGACTATAATGCTTTATCACTTTCACTTAGCCATAGGAGCTTGACAGTGAGGCTACTTAGATAGCCCCTGGTGGCGCCTGCACTCGCCCGAAGTCGGGGAGCATGTGTGCCTGGCCGGGAAACGTCCCTTCGTTAATGCGGAGGAATCCTATAGATTCCGGTGAGTCATTGAGTGGTTGACCAGTCTCACGCTATATCATGACAGTCAGTTTTCGGCTTTCTCTGCTGAGGTGCTTGCCTGGCCGAACCGGGGCACAATCGCAGTAGTTCTCCTAGTGCCGCCTTAGCCGATAGTGCGGAACGTAAGGCAGCAAAACACAGGAGCCGGGCAACCCAACATTTGACCAAAGACATGATTCGGAGCTGATGCATATAAGGCCAAACTCACGATGCCGAACCCTCCCTAAGGTATTCGGTCTTTATGAGTGCGGGCGGGACAACGCCCTTGGTTATAAGCCCCTAGTGTCCAGGTACGCGCAAAATTCCTGACGTGGCCACATGCCAAGACGCCATTCCCCTCCTTGATTATAACGAAAAACCGGAGGATGTGTATCAACAAGAGACGGTAAAAAAGGTTTATGCAGGGTCTTAATCTGAAAAGAATCCTTGGAACGGGTCCCTGCTGCACGTTTGCGCCTGTGTCTCCGTTGTGCCGTATCCTGGACGGGCGCAGCACGATGTTCATCTGTAAAAGAGAGGAACTTAGCTGGAAAAAAGGTCGTGTCGAACAGAAGTTATACTAAATAAGCAAAGTATAGATTGAAATGGGTAAAATTGAGCTTGATTGTCTCATATTGTATATGCGCGGAGCCCCTAGCGCAGGGGTATACGACTATTAAGCCTTTATTAATGATATGTTTACGCCGGACTCGTCTAGCCGTGTCCGTGGTCTTAACGACCTGTTTGGATGTTTTTGGCAGATGAACCATATTATTGTGGGGCTGTTAAGGCAGCCGCACGATCCTCCGCATGGGGGGCGCGTTTGATGTTTCCCTTTAGTGAGATGATGCCTCGTGGACCGGGCATCTTGAGCGTAAGAGATGCGTAATGCGGTATTGCGTTAAAGCGGGCGAAAGCTTCGCATCCCAGCAGTGCTTGATAGCGACTTGAGAATGGGACGATGTGGAAGGTTAGCTTTTTGCGGCGGAAGTTATCGGGGAAGCCGAATATGACTTCAAGCCGGAGAAAGCCCATACAATGGGTATCCGGTCTTGGCGTTACCCCTTGAAAGGAGGTTTTGCTGTGGCGAATTCTTGTTGGGTCTATCCCCATGTGGCGGATTGTGTCCTGATATATCAGGTTTAGACCGCTGCCGCCATCCATCAGGACATTTGTAAACTGGAGTCCGCCAATTATTGGATCGAGTACCAAGGCAGTCCAGCCTGTGCTCCTGATACTTCTAGAGTAATCCCGATGATCGAAGATGATTGGTTTTGACAACCAGTGGCGGGACTCCTTTGGGATAGGCCGTATGGTGTGTACCTTTATGGCCGCCGCACGTTTTATTATGTAAAGTAAGTTTACTGTTTTTACTTCTTGTGGAAAATTCTTCTGTTTCCTGGTGCTCTGCTTTTGGGGTTCGTCATCGTCTTCGCTTGGTGTGTCGAGCCCCTTGTGTTCGGCGTTGAGTCTGCCGGATTGCTTAAAAACCCAGCAATCTCTGTGGGTATGGTTTGCAGGCTTCCCAGGAGTACTGTGTATCTGACATATCTTGTCTAAGATTGTGTTTAAGTTGGACAGCTCGTCCCTATTATCTTTGAGGAGCTGCTTTTTCTGATTCTGCCGCAAGTTTTTGAATCCGGCATTGACTGCCGTGCTGTTCGGACTGTTTGCCTTAGTCCGGCGCTGGTCCTTGTTGCGTCGCGGTTTTCCGCTTCCATCCCTAGTTTCGGATGTACTTGGGTTGCTGGTGCTACATCTTGCCAACCAGTTGTCCTCTCCTACACAAAAGCGGGTCATGAGGCTTGTTAATGCGGCCATTGTTCTTGGCTTTTCTTGGCCGAGGTGTCTCGCGAGCCATTCGTCTCGGACATTATGCTTAAAAGCTGCTAAGGCTTTGGCGTCCGGACAGTCGACTACCTGATTCTTTTTAGTAAGAAATCTACTCCAGAATTGCCGAGATGACTCTCCGGGCTGTTGAGTTATGTGACTGAGATCGTCTGCATCCGGAGGGCGGACATAGGTCCCTTGAAAATTTGCTCGGAAAGCGTCCTCGAGCTCTTCCCAACTTCCAATTGTGTTTTCAGGAAGGCATTTGAGCCAATGCCGGGCTGGCCCTTTAAGCTTGAGGGGTAAGTATTTTATGGCGTGGAGGTCATCTCCTCTGGCCATATGTATGTGGAGGATATAATCCTCAATCCAGACTCCGGGGTCTGTTGTTCCGTCGTACGCCTCTATGTTTACGGGCTTAAATCCCGCTGTAAATTCATAATCCAGGACCTCATCGGTAAAACATAGGGGGTGTGCGGCACCCCTGTATTTGGATGTGTCGTGATGTTCGGATACTGGTTTTGTTGCATTGCTTACGAGAGCTTGCTTTCTTGGCCCATAAATAGATCTGGCTGGGCCATCTTTTTGATGTGAATCCTTGAGTGGATCGCGTGCTGGCTTGTGTGCGGCGCCGCTTGCCGCTCCATGCTGGCCGTGGGGTCGTCTATCCGACCGGGTGGCTTTCTTACTTTTTGACTGTGGGGGCTCTAGGGCCTCCTCGTCGAATTCCGGTAGTAGCTTTCGCTTCAGATAACTTTTTGTGCGGCGACTGCCGCCGAATTTGTCTGCGGTGTTGAGTATTTTGCTCCATTTGATTCTGAGTGCGTCTTCCGCGCTTTTGAGCTTCCGCTTTTGTTTTTTCAGGCTGCATGCAGTAGCAACGAGCCTTTTGTGGAGGTTCTCCTGCTCCATGAGCTTATCCGGTGTAAGGTCGTCCGGAATGCCGTTTATGCCGGGGGTGGGTTGTTCGGTTTCTTTATCCGAGTTACCCTGTTCGAACGGTTGCTCTAAGGCATGCTCGTCGTCTGCCGGCTCATCCTGCTCTATGGCTGGGTCTTCATGGCTGTCGTCTTTATCGAGCCGGGGCTTGGAGCGGCGTTTACGCCGCCACTTTGATTGTTTTTCGAGAGATCGATCCCTCGTTGCATCCCCATGTTCCTCGTTGTCGCCTTCTTTAGGTGTATCCACCATGTACACATCATGAGATGAGGTTGTTGTCCAATGCCCTATAGGCGTTGGTTCATGTGCGTCTCCTGCATCTCGTCCATACCGTCGATGTCTTCGGAGTCGAAATTGAGCACGTCGTTTAAATTATCGACAGTGGCAACCAGGTGGGTGGTGGGTGGGCTTTGAATTTCTTCATCGTCCGTATCCCAACCTTGCTGACCGCAGTCCGGCCAGGGCTCTCCTGATAAGGAGAGAGACTTTAATGACTTCAAAATATCGCCAAAGGACGAGTGCTGAAAGATGTCCGCGGCGGTAAACTCCATGATCGGCGCCCAATCGGATTCGATTGGTAGAGGCGTGGAGGGCTCGGAGTCCGGATAGGAGTCCGGCGACTCAGGGTCACGGGCCTTGCGGAGTGCGGGGCTCGATCACCATTGGGATCGCAGCCCCCGAGGCGGCGTCCAACCACCCATCCTCGATTGGCGCAGTTGGTTCCGAATCGAGGGTCGGAACCGATGCGTGTGCGGCCTCCAGGGCACTGTTCGGCGGCAGAGCTAGATCATGCCCATCACGACAGTGCGGCGCACTTGGCTGTGGCTCGAATCCATCGAAGATCAAGTCCCCGCGGACATCAGCTGTGTAGTAACTTCCGAATCTGACCTAATGGCTAGGGGCGTAGCTTTCGATCTGCTCCAGATGGCCAAGCGAATTGGCCCGCAGTGCGAAGCCACCGAAGACGAAGATCTGTCCGGGGAGAAAAGTCTCACCCTGGACTGCATCATTATTGATGATCGGAGGAGCCATCGGGCCTAAAAGCGATGACACAGAGGAACTCTCAATGAAAGCACCAATGTCGGTGTCAAAACCGGCGTATCTCGGGTAGGGGGTCCCGAACTGTGCGTCTAGGCGGATGGTAACAGGAGACAAGGGACACGAAGTTTTACCCAGGTTCGGGCCCTCTCGATGGAGGTAAAACCCTACGTCCTGCTTGATTAACATTGATGATATGGGTAGTACAAGAGTAGATCTACCACGAGATCAAGGAGGCTAAACCCTAGAAGCTAGCCTATGGTATGATTGTTGTATATTGTCCTATGGACTAAAGCCCTCCGGTTTATATAGACACCGGAGAGGGTTAGGGTTACACAAAGTTGGTTACAATGGTAGGAGATCTAAATATCCGCATCGCCAAGCTTGCCTTCCACGCCAAGGAAAGTCCCGTCCGGACACGGGAAGAAGTCTTCAATCTTGTATCTTCATAGTCCAGGAGTCCGGCTGAAGGTATAGTCCAGTTATCCGGACACCCCCTAATCCAGGACTCCCTCAGCTATTCTTTCCGATCAATCTATCAAGAGTTCGTACTAAAATAACACCAAAGCAAATTCAGATTTATAATACTCAATCCAACACAAAGAACCTCAAAGAGTGCCCCAAGATTTCTACCGGAGAAACAAAGACGAGAACATGCATCAACCACTATGCATAGATTACCCCAATGTCACCTCGGGAATCTGCGAGTTGAGTGCCAAAACATATATCAAGTGAATCAAAATAATACCCCATTGTCACCGGTATTCGTATGCAAGACATATATCAAGTGCTCTCAAATCCATACAAGTATTCAATCCGATGACAACAAAATCTCAAAGGGAAAACTCAATTCATCACAACAAGATAGAGAGGGGAAAACACCATATGATCCAACTATATTAACAAAGCCCGCGATACATCAAGATTGTGCCATCTCAAGAACACGAGAGAACAAACCCTCAGCCCCGAGGGTGGACTACTCCCTCCTCGTCATGGTGGCCGCTGGGATGATGAAGATGGCCACAGGTGATGGTTTACCCCTCCGGTGGAGTGCCGGAACGGGGTCTAGATTGGTTTTTCGTGGCTACAAAGGCTTGCGGCAGCGGAACTTCTGATCTAGGGTTACCCCGAGGGTTTTTGGAATATTTGGAAATTTATAGGGCGAAGAGGCGATTCTGGAGGCCACCGAGGTGGGCACAACCCACCTGGGCGCGCCCGGGCGCCCAGGAGCGCCCTGATGGGTTGTGCCCCCCTCGGGGCTCCCCTCTCGCACTTCTTTGGTCCACTGGATGTCTTCTAGTCCAAAAAAATCTCCAAAAAGTTTCGCTGCGTTTGGACTCAGAGGATGAGAGTGATATCCTTGAGTGGACCAAAGAGTTTCTTCTGGTCCAAAAAGTTTCTTCTGGTGGACCAGCGAAACATTTCAAATATCATAGAGCCTTATCTCTTTATTGAGAGTTTTACCGCCTAAAGAGTATGGTCGACGATGATAAGAATGAGAGTGATATCCTTGTCGCCGTTGGTCTACTTTGGTTACGAGAGATGAGTTGAATGTAGCCATGGAAACACTCAAAACATCTATGGTGGACGAAGTAGAGTCATGTTGGATAAATTCCTAAAGGACTTGTCTAAACCAACCATCGCTTCCGAGAAAGTAGCATGTTTGAAATGTCCATGATGGGAAAGATGAAGTACTTCCTCGGGTTTGCATTGAAGCAATTAAGGAGAAGAACCTTCGTCAACCAAGTCAAATATACTCAAGACATGCTCAAGAGGTTCAAGATGTATGATGTTAAATGGGCAAAGACGCATATGCCAATCACATGCCAACTTGACCTTAATCCCAATCTTCCTAGATGGGGCGCCTAGGGGCCCTAGGCCTCTCTTGGTGTGGGCCTAGGCCCCCTGAGTGCTCTTTGGTGATAATCTTCTCATCCAATTTTTCTGGAAAAAAAATCAGATGTTAAAATAGCTATTTTCTCTGAAATCCAAAACCACTGGAAATTAGGAATTCAAACTGAGCACTTAATTAATAGCCCAATAATGAATAAAATGACACGCCTAGTGGTGGAAAGTGGCTGATGCCTTCCCACCCACTCAGGTTCAAGGCATGACACTTACAATTTGAATTTGTTGCACCAATTATAATGTAGGGGTTCCTTACAGTCTTTCTGTCAAAAAAATAAAAAGACATGCCTAAAGTATGTATAAATAATAAAATAATAGCATGAAATACATAAAATTAAAGATACATCGGAGACGTATCAGCATGTTTCTGATGTGGCCTCAACAAACAATTTGCTTATTTCTTTTAAACGTGTATTTGATGTTTTATGAACGTGATTGGGGATCATCTATAAAGTGGGTCGAAAGACTCTTTCAATTATAGCACCAAGACGAAAGATGTGGCGCCTCATGTACAAGATTAGGACATGAAAGAGTGATGCACTCAAATATACTCGGTGTTTGTACATTTGGATTGGAAAAGTGAACGGAAAGCCGAAGGTGGATAGAATGAGAGTGTCATCTAGGAAGCCATTACTAGTATTTTAGTTACCACTTAGATAAGGCACTCACTCTTGATTGAAGCGTGGATGAGAATGTGTTTTCAAAGTGAAATCTTGGGCAGAACATTCCCCTGTAAACAAACGGACGGCCAATCTCGAAACAAAACTTCGAATAGTAAAAGGGAGGAATCCTCTCACAAACATTTGCATGTGTTTTCTATTTTGATTTGAGGTTGGTGATGCATGCAGCATTTGGTTGTGAGGATGGATGGTGCCCAACCACACGAGGCCCAAAATATGATTAGCACAACTGGGCACAGTCAAAGCAAATCATACCCCCAAACCGCATCAATATCCAAACACCAAAAGCATTGAGCTCGACAGCTCATGCAACAGTAAAAAACGTACGAGCAATGCTATTTTGACGGTAAAACACGGACGATTCACACACGACAGTGAAATCCAGCCACGCATGCAGGTGTATAGGGTGTGTAATCCAGCCACGCATGCAGGTGTATAGAGGAGCAACGGCCGCCCGATACTTAGTCGTCTTTACATCGTCTACGCCTTTATCGTGTGTAGAGCAGTTTCGAAAACGTACGTATGAGTACGTACGTGGTATATCAGCGCAGGCAAATCATCCACGATCACCGTACACAAGGTGTGGTATTATTGCACGTACAACATGATGATTCAATCTTAATAAATAAATTTGTAAAGCTCTTTCACTTTCTACGACTATGGTATATACTTAGACTGTAGGCACATGACATCTGCATCACCTCGCCGAGCTTTCTGGCCATTTTAAAACATGCGCATAAAGCTCCCTATACCACTCTCTTCAATTAGAGTAATAACCTCAACACTGAATTCATCCTCTCCACAAGCAATCAATAACCCAATCTCACTGTCAATTCTCCTAAACTACCCAAAAAAATTGAGAAGAAAAGTGAACCAAATCTCATGGAAAATACCTCAAATAACCCAATACCCAAAATAAATTCCCTTTTCATTTTGTTTGTTTTGAAAAAAAAATCGCTTTTCTCTCTGTTTTTTCCAAGCGTCAATACAACACCTCGGAAGTCAGAAGTAGAATTCGAATTTAGAAGCCGACGGCAACAGCGGCCGCGGTGGCGGTTGCCGGCGTCTCCGGCAACCACATATCGTCATCGTCATCTTCGAAGAGGGACCCAATGACCATGAACTCCCCGTCCTCCTCCGTCATGGTCACGGTCGCGCCTTCTTGGATCTGCAGCTTCTCCCGGTACGAGTTGATCTTCTCCAGCTTCAGCCCGGCGCGGAAGCGTTCGATGAAGTTGTCCGCCTTGGTGTTCACGTCGGGGCTCGCGCAGTACGACGGTGCCGGTGACGCAGTGACCGACGGAACCTCCTCCTCCCCCTCCAGCATCGGCGGTGGAGGAGGCGGTGGCGGCATTGGGAGCGACGGCGGAGGAAGAGGGTAGGCGTAGTACACGACACCGCGCCTGGGATACAGTGGCGGCTGCTGCGGATACCCCGGCGCGCGTATCTGCTGTTGCGGGTGCGCGCTCGCGCGCGGCGGCCGTGTCCTCACCGGAGCTGGTGCTGGCTGCGGAGGAGCGGGGCGAGACGGAGGCTGTGGCGGTTTCCTTGATCGGCGCGTTGGTGGGGGCGGAGGTGGCGGTTGCGGTGGCGCGAGGGAGTTCATGCGGCGGCTCTTGCTGCCTCCTTTCTTGAAGAGGTTGGAGAAGATGGATGACGGCGGCGGCGGGGGAGGGGGTGGCGGCGGTGGCGGGCGTGGAGGATTGGCACGGCCGGTAGCTTCGGGGCTCGCCGATGCTTCGGACGAAGGCGACGAGTAGTGGTCATCGGAGAGATGGTGGTGGTCGTGGTGGTGGTGGTGGTGCCTCTCCCTCTTCATGATAATGCTCTTGCGCTTCTTCTGGTAGAAGAGAGCAATGGCGGAGGCCAGTTCCTTTGCGCCGCCCACGCTGCCGCTCCTCTTCTTCTTGCTCCTCGACATTGACGCCGGTGGCGGAGGAGGTGGTGGCGGCGGAGTCCCTGGGGGAAACATGGCTGGCGATGGCGACTGCGGGTGATTGATCTCTTCCACTATAATCTCCTTCTCCACTTCTTCCATTGTCGGCAGGTTCTCGAGGCTGCGGCGGCGACGGCGAGGCTGCTGCGGCGGGGCAGGCGGTGGTTCTGCGGACGCCATCTCCAATAGCGTAGCGCCCAGCTCCTCCGGGCTCCACGTCCTGCTCCTCGCCGGCGTAGCGCGAGTCTCCGTGGGACGCGTCCTCTCCTCCTCCACCTCAACCATCTCGGGGAGCCTCTCGAGGCTGCGTCGGCGACGGCGAGGCTGCGGCGGCGGGGCAGGTGCCGGTGGTGCGGACGCCATCCCCAGCAGAGTAGCGTCCAGCTCCTCGGGGCTCCAGGTCCTGCTCCTCGCCGGCGTAGCGAGAGTCTCCGTCTCCGCCGGATGCGTCCTCTCCTCCTCCACCTCATCCATCTTGGGGAGCCTCTCGACGCTCCGCCTCCGCCTCCTCGCATCCTGAGGCAGCGGTCTGGTGCGCACCTCGTAGGTGTCCACCGGGATCGTCTTCACATCCGACGACGTCCTCCTGAGCGACCGATCGGCGTCTCGGGCCCTGTCGGGCCGCTCGTCTCGGCGGGTCCGGTACATCTCGGCGTCGTCGTACGAGCGCCAGGCCAACTCCGGTGACGCGAGGCCCCAGACGCCGTCGCTGTCCAGCCGCAGCTCCGGGTAGGAGCTGCTGCTCTTCATCCGCCGGATCCCCGTCTGGGCGTTGTGGTTGGTGTAGGAGTTGTTGAAGCTCGCCCAGACGTCCTCGGTGCTCGGCTCCGGCGTCGGCGCCGCCGCAGGGGACACCCGCAGATGGCTCTTGGGCGCCGGCGCCGCGGGGCCGGGGGCCTCCCCATCGGCGTCGCCCCCGCCGCGGCCGAGGAGGCCGCAGAGGATGGCGAAGAGCACGAGGCAGAGGTTGACGACGTCCCAGCCGCTCTTGAGCGTAATCCCTCCGCGCTGGAATCCGCCGCCGCCTCGGCGCACCGCGGAGGGGAGGAAGAGCAGCAGGAGCAGGGAGAAGAGGAGCACGAGGAGCCAGACCTTGGCGCCGCCGGCGGTGCCATTGTCGTCGGCGTCGGCGGTGGAGTAGGAGTAGGAGGAGGAGGTGCTAGGACCCGTGCCGTCAGCGCTGGAACCGGTCCTCTCCATGGCGCCCGTGTTGATTCCTCGCGTCGTCGCACGGTTGAGATGCGAAAGCCAAAAGTGCAGAAAGGCCAAAGCAGCAGCAGCAAAATGGTTCTTGTGTGGAGCTTTTTGGATCTCTCTCTCTCTCTCTCTATTTCGCTAATCTGCTGGCCTCCTCTCTGTCTGCGTCTGCTTTCTTGTTGGCTGGTTATATACGTGAGGTGAGGTGAGGGGAGTGATACACGCTTAAGTTGTTTGTCCGGTTATATTATGTGGCACGGAATCGAAATGATTTTGGTTGAAGAAAACGGGGAATGAATGAATGATTGTTGGGCTTCTGAGTCTATACTAGTGTAATGCGTTGGGCTAGTGAACGTTAATCTTTTCTTAATCCATCCAGCACAGCACTACTGGTAGCCAGTAGGAGGAGTACTAGTAGGAATTACGCGCTTAAAATTCGGTGTGTCCAGGAACCTTCCTTCGGTTCCAAGTACACCAGGACTAGTGTAGTAGTTGCATCCCAGTGTTTGATTAATTAGTCTGCCAAACTGACTGGTGGAATGTACTACAACTAGAAAATCGATGGATCTCACCAGTAGTACAATGCAGGGTCTCTACCGTCGGAGTATATTGTCTGCTCTGCTCTTTCGGTTTACGAAATGGACTTTTTTATACGTATTTTATAATATACAAAAGGAAAAAGGAAAAAGAAATGGATTTGTTTCCCTGCTGTGGCGTGCTGGTTGTTGTGAGCTGAAGCCTGAAGCAAGCAATGTATGTGTGCGCTAGCTGTTGCAACAATCCAAGCTTTTAAGTTGTAACGTCCCGGCGCGTCGCGTGTCGGGTTTTCTTCCGGAAATGCTCCCATTCAGCAACTGATGCCAGCCCAGCCAGGGTTTTCTTCTCTTCTCACCCTCAAAGTTAAGTTGAGGCCAACAGAAAAAACCCAACGAAATTTAGCCTTCCAATCCACAACTAAGCAACACGTTCTCCTTGCGGCGGGCTGGCGGGAATTCGGTACGGTATCACGGAGGAAACAAAACATCCGCCCCCGTATAGTAGTCCCACAATTCCGCCTATTTCGGTGGATTACTTGGCCTGAAAGCGGCTCTCGTTGGCTCAGCGCAGCAACCGCGGCTTGTTTTGGGAAGTGATCATGATCGATCGGCAAGTAACGATCTACTAGCTAGCTAGCTGTGGCTTACAGCGGAGCAAATAGCTCATCATTCACGCAACGACCGGACCATACAAATCCATGTTGGTTGGATCATCTCATCTCATGGAAGTAGCAGTAGAGCACTTATCTAAATTTGTTCCTTCCCTTCCTCATATCCGGCCGAGTACCTCCACCATTTTCTCCTGAAAAGAGGCTTTACACTTCATTCATAGTGCATGTCAAGTGATCCATTCTCGTCAAAAGTGTTCCCACCAAGCCAAATTTATCTTCATCCTGCGACATCCATCCATTCATTCATTTATTGTTGCATAATATTGATTTTTTTTCAAAACTATGATGAATTTTGTAGCAAATTCAAAATCTATACGTCCTCACGCACCAAAATCAAAACTAGCACCCCGTCGGCCTGCAGTTGGCTGAAGAGGCACTCTTCGGCCTGCGGTTGACCGAAGTGGGCTCTTCAGCCTCCCGTTGGCCGAAGAGTGCCTCAACTGGGCCGAAGAGTACTCTTTGGTCTGCCGTAGGCCGAAGATTACTCTTTGGTCAACCATAGGCCGAAGAGTCCTTGGGCCCCAACTTTTTGCGTTAACGGGAGGCCGAAACTGCATGGTTGCGCTGTTCTGCCTATGCTAGGCCTTGGGCCCCAAAGAGTACTCTTCGGCCTACGGCAGACCAAAGAGTACTCTTCGGCCTACGGCAGACCAAAGAGTCCTTTTCGGCCCAGTTGGGGCACTCTTCGGCCAACGGGAGGCTGAAGAGCCTACTTCGGTTAACCGCAGGCCGAAGAGCCCCTCTTCGGCCAACTGGAGGCCGACGGGGTGCTAGTTTTGGTTTTCTTGCGCGAGGACGTATAGATTCCGAATTTGCTATAAAAATCATCATAGTTTTGAAAAAAATCCATATTGATAGTGCGAGCACTAGGTACTCCCTCTGTTTCAAAATAGATGACCCAACTTTGTACTAAAATTAGTACAAAGTTGAGTCTGTTAAACATCATATGGTCACGTCACATTGTATGCGATGCATATCTTGTATACCAAGTCAGGTAGTTAGAGATAGAGTTGTTTTGTTGTTTATCTTGTCTATCTCTTCTCCCTCTCCCGATGTATCTCTAAAGGTTGTTCCAACTATCTCTCTCTGTAATGCCATGAGACGTCTCTCGTCAGATATCAATATATACCCACGACTCTCCCTGTTTGGAGAGTAAGAACGCTTCCATATTTCACATGGTAATCAGAGCCATCTTCTTCCATCTCGTCTAGCCATCCCCTTCCTCAAACTCGACCATGTCGACCTCAACATCTGTCGTTTCCTCCGACCTCAACAACAAATTCTACGAACCACTCACCCGATCCAACTACATACTCTGGCGTGCTCAAGCCCGCCCCCAGATCATGGGGGGCGGTCTCTTTGGGTACGTTGATCAAACCATAGCCGAACCACCAAAAACCCTAGCCAGCAAAACCTCCGAGGGCAAAGATCAGGTTGTTACAAACCCTGCTTATGTACCTTGGTTGATCCAAGATCAACAGATCATCGCCTACCTGCTCCGCAACCTTTCCAAGGAAGTGCTAGTTCAGGTGGCATCCTTAGAAACCTCTGCCGCCATATGGTCAGCTCTTGCCAACATGTTCTCTGCCCAATCCAGATCCAAAGCCAACCATGTCCACATATTTCTCACCACCGCCCAGAAGGGAACCCAATCCGCTGTTGTGTACTTCGGGCACATGCGCGGCCTTGCTGATGAGTTGGCCGCAGCGGGAAAACCTATCACAAAAAACAAACTTGTCTCCCACATCATCTCTGGTCTTGACATGGACTATCAACCAATCATCTCTGCACTTGATGTACGTCCTGACGATGTCACCGTCGATGAGCTCTTCGGCATGGTGGCTACCTTCGGTCAGAGGGTCGAGATGTTCCAGGGCACGGGTGCTGGTGCCTTCAAATTGTTAGCCAACGCAGCATCGCGCAGCCGTGGTGGCCCGACTAAGGGCTATCGCGGTGGCCAGCAGCATAGAGGAGAGGGAAGCGGCGGCCCTCGCCGTGACTCGGGCAACGACGGTGGCGGCCACTACTCCAACAACAGCGATGGTGGCGGATGTCACTACAACCATGGTGGAAATCACCAGGGCAGTGGAGGCTACTACTCCAACAACGACGGCTACCCCAACAACGGCGGATGCGACTTCAACTACAACAACAACAACCAAGGTGGCCAACCCTTCTACACCAACAACAGAGGAGGCCAGAGGCACTACAACAACAACAACAACTTTCGTGGGTATGATGAATATGAGGGCAAGTGCCAGATTTGTAAGAAAACTAACCATATAGCTAAAAGAGTGTAACTGGCGCTACGCCGAGGACAACTCCCAAAAGAAGAAAGTAGTTGCGGCGGCAAACACAACCTATGGTGTAGACACCAATTGGTATGTTGACTCCGGAGCTACTGATCACATCACCCATGAGCTCGAGAAGGTCACAATGCAGGAAAGATACCATGGGCAAGATCAAGTTCATAATGCTGATGGGACAGGTATGGAGATAAGCAATATTGGCCATTCAATTATTCATTCCCCACATAGAGATATTCATCTTAATAATATTCATCATTGTCCTAGTTCATCAAAGAATCTCTCATCTGTTCATCGTATTGCTCTTGACAATCATGTGTTTTTAGAATTTCACCCCTTCCTTTTCTTGATCAAGGATCAGGTCACGAGGCAAATCCTCTACCGAGGTAGATGCGTGGATGGACTCTACCCATTGATTCCCAAAGTTAGCAGATTCAATAAACAAGTTTGTACTACCATTAGACTCTCCTTAGAGCGATGGCATGCCCGTTTAGGTCATCCTTCCTTTACTATTGTCAAGCAAATTCGTAGCAAAAATAAACTCTCATCTGTTGGAGAGCATAATTCTGAAACAATTTGTGATTCGTGCCAAAGAGCCAAAAGTCACCAGTGGCCATATCCTATCTCGACTAGTGTATCTACCAGACCTTTGCAACTCATTTTTTCTGATGTGTGGGGCCCTGCTCCTATTTCTGTTGGTAAACATGCATACTATGTTAGCTTCATCGATGAATTTAGCAAATATACTTGGATATATCTTCTCAAGAAAAGATCCGATGTATTTCAAGTTTTTCACAACTTTCAAGCACTTGTTGAAAGAAAGTTTGATAGTAAAATCATCGCCATCCAGTCTGACTGGGGCGGCGAATATGAGAAACTAAACTCTTTTTTTTCAGAAGTTGGGAATATCTCATCATGTTTTAGGCCCACACGCTCATCAGCAAAATGGGTCTACTGAACGCAAACACAAACACATTGTCGAAGTAGGACTGGCAGTACTTGCTGCTGCATCTATGCCACTGAAATTTTGAGATGAAGCGTTTCTCACTGTCGTACACCTTATCAATTCTGCCTAGTCATGTTATCAAAAATGAAACCCCCACTGAACGTCTTTTGCATGTCAAGCCTGACTATGCACCACTTCGTGTCTTTGGGTGTGCATGTTGGCCCAATCTTCATCCCTACAACAATCGGAAACTTATGTTCCGTTCCAAACAATGTGTCTTCCTTGGCTATAGTACACAACACAAAGGAGTCAAGTGTCTAGATATCTCCATGGGTAGAGTTTATATCTCTCACGATGTGGTTTTTTATGAAACATAGTTTCCCTTCTCTACTCTTCATCCTAACGTCGGCACTCTCCTTAGAAAAGAAATCCTTCTCTTGCCCTCACATCTCTCCGGCATTGCTAGTGGGGAAGAAAATAATTGCAATGATCAGTACTTGTCCAACTCTCCTAATGGTGTGCCTGAGTTTACTGTTTCAGCAATATCTAGCGAAGGAAATGGTGAAAATTCAGAAGAAAATCAAGTTGAAAATAATGCTATAGTGCAACATTTTATGTGCACGGATTTCTCTCACGTATAAGCTTCGGAATCACGCCTCCTGTAGCGCTATTGCCCTTGGGATCCACCTAGGTGGCCGCGCCAGGCGCGTCATGCGCAGCGCACCGAGATGCCGCGGGATCCGTGCGGACGGCGGGCCCTCCACCAGGCTTCTCCACACCCTTGCCCACCCGCCGGCCCACCCACCCAGTGGGCTCTGCGTGTCACCCGCCAACACCCGGGCCCTCCACCCAGGCGGCCTCGCCCGACCACCAGCACGTGAGTCTGGCTGACCCGCTCTTTCCTGAGGCGGGCCCGTATGACGCTTCGGTTGGAAATATGCCCTAGAGGCGATAATAAAAGCATTATTATTATATTTCCTTATTCATGATAATTGTCTTTATTCGTGCTATAATTGTGTTATCCGGAAATCGTAATACATGTGTGAATAATAGACAACAACATGTCCCTAGTAAGCCTCTAGTTGACTAGCTCGTTGATCAAAAGATAGTCATGGTTTCCTGACTATGGGCATTGGATGTCAATGATAACGAGATCACATCATTAGGAGAATGATGTGATGGACAAGACCCAATCCTAAACATAGCATAAGATCGCATAGTTCGTTTGCTAGAGTTTTCCAATGTCAAGTATCCTTTCCTTAGACCATGAGATCGTGTAACTCCCGGATACCGTAGGAGTGCTTTGGGTGTGCCAAACGTCACAACGTAACTGGGTGACTATAAAGGTATACTACGGGTATCTCTGAAAGTGTCTGTTGGGTTGACACGGATCGAGACTGGGATTTGTCACTCTGCTTGACGGAGAGGTATCACCGGGCCCTCTCGGTAATGCATCATCATAATGAGCTCAATGTGATCAAAGTGTTTGATCATGGGATCATGCATTACGGTACGAGAAAAGTGACTTGCCGGTAACGAGATTGAACGAGGTATTGGGATACCGATGATCGAATCTCGGGCAAGTAAAATACCGATTGACAAAGGGAATCGTATACGGGATTAATTGAATCCTCGACATCGTGGTTCATCCGATGAGATCATCGTGGAGCATGTGGGAGCCAACATGGGTATCCAGATCCCGCTGTTGGTTATTGCCCGAGAGTCGTCTCGGTCATGTCTGCATGTCTCCCGAACCCGTAGGGTCTACACACTTAAGGTTCGGTGACGCTAGGGTTGTGAAGATATGTATAAGCAGTAACCCGAATGTTGTTCGGAGTCCCGGATGAGATCCCGGATGTCACGAGGAGTTTCAGAATGGTCCGGAGGTAAAGAATTATATATAGAAAGTGCTGTTTTGGCCATCGGGACAAGTTTCGGGGTTATCGGTATTGTACCGGGACCACCGGAGGGTCCCGGGGGGGTCCACCGGGTGGGGCCACCTGCCTCGGGGGGCCACATGGGCTCTAGGGGGTGCGCCTTGGCCTGCATGGGCCAAGGGGAACCAGCCCCTAGAGGCCCATGCGCCTAGAGGGGGGGACCTAAAGAGGGGGGCGCCCCCTTGCTTGGGGGGCAAGCCCCACCCCTTGGCCGCCGCCCCCTAGGAGATTGCATCTCCTAGGGCCGGCGCCCCCCCTAGGGGGCTATATAAAGGAGGGGAGGGGAGGGGGGCAGCACACCCTTGCTCCTGGCGCCTCCCTCTCCCTCTCCAACATCTCCTCCTCCTCCGTAGGGCTCGGCGAAGCCCTGTCGGAGTACTGCAACTCCACCATCACCACGCGGTCGTGCTGCTGCTGGAGCCATCTTCCCCAACCTCTCCTTTGCCTTGCTGGATCAAGAAGAAGGAGACGTTACGCTGACCGTACGTGTGTTGAACGCGGAGGTGCCGTCCTTTCGGTGCTAGGATCTCCGGTGATTTGGATCACGTCGTGTACGACTACCTCATCCCCGTTCGTTGAACGCTTCCGCTCGCGATCTACAAAGTGGTATGTAGATGCAATCTCTCTCCCATGACTCGTTGCTAGATGAACTCATAGATGGATCTTGGTGAAACCGTAGGAAAAATTTTAATTTTCTGCAACGTTCCCCAACAGTGGCATCATGAGCTAGGTCTATGCGTAGTTCTCTATTGCACGAGTAGAACACAATTTGTTGTGGGCGTAGATGTTGTCAACTTTCTTGCCGCTACTAGTCTTATCTTGCTTCAGCGGTATTGTGGGATGAAGCGGCCCGGACCAACCTTACACGTACGCTTACATGAGACCGGTTCCACCGACAAACATGCACTAGTTGCATAAGGTGGCTGGCGGGTGTCTGTCTCTCCCACTTTAGTTGGAGCGGATTCGATGAAAAGGGTCCTTATGAAGGGTAAATAGAAGTTGACAAATCATGTTGTGGCTTTCACGTAGGTAAGAAAACGTTCTTGCTAGAACCCTAATTCAGCCACGTAAAACTTGCAAAAACAATTAGAGGACGTCTAACTTGTTTTTGCAGCAAGTGCTTTGTGATATGATATGGCCAAAGTTGTGATGAATGATGAATGATCTATATGTGATGTATGAGATGTTCATGCTATTGTAATAGGAATCACGACTTGCATGTCGATGAGTATGACAACCGGCAGGAGCCATAGGAGTTGTCTTTATTTTTGTATGACCTGCGTGTCATTGAGAAACGCCATGTAAATTACTTTACTTTATTGCTAAACGCGTTAGCCATAGTAGTAGAAGTAATAGTTGGCGAGCAACTTCATGGAGACACGATGATGGAGATCATGATGATGGAGATCATGGTGTCAAGCCGGTGACAAGATGATCATGGAGCCCCAAGATGGAGATCAAAGGAGCTATGTGATATTGGCCATATCATGTCACGTTCATTATTTGATTGCATGTGATGTTTTGCATCTTGTTTACTTAGAACGACGGTAGTAAATAAGATGATCCCTCATAATAATTTCAAGAAGTGTTCCCCCTAACTGTGCACCGTTGCGACAGTTCGTTGTTTCGAAGCACCACGTGATGATCGGGTGTGATAGATTCTAACGTTCACATACAACGGGTGTAAGACAGATTTACACATGCAAACACTTAGGTTGACTTGACGAGCCTAGCATGTACAGACATGGCCTCGGAACACAGAAGACCGAAAGGTCGAGCATGAGTCGTATAGAAGATACGATCAACATGAAGATGTTCACCGATGTTGACTAGTCCGTCCCACGTGATGATCGGACACGGCCTTGTTGACTCGGATCATGTAATACTTAGATGACTAGAAGAGGGATGTCTATCTAAGTGGGAGTTCATTAAATAATTTGATTAAATGAACTTTATTATCATGAACTTAGTCTAAAATATTTACAATATGTCTTGTAGATCAAATGGCCAACGTAGTCCTCAACTTCAACGCGTTCCTAGAGAAAACCAAGCTGAAAGACGATGGCAGCAACTATACGGACTGGGTTCGGAACCTGAGGATCATCCTCATAGCTGCCAAGAAAGATTATGTCCTACGAGCACCGCTGGGTGACGCACCTATTCTCCCTGCAGAACAAGGCGTTATGAACGCTTGGCAATCACGCTCCGATGATTACTCCCTCGTTCAGTGCGGCATGCTTTACAACTTAGAGCCGGGGCTCCAAAAGCGTTTTGAGAGACATGGAGCATATGAGATGTTCGAAGAGCTGAAAATGGTTTTCCAAGCTCATGCCCGGGTCGAGAGATATGAAGTCTCCGACAAATTCTTTAGCTGTAAGATGGAGGAAAATAGCTCTGTCAGTGAACACATACTCAAAATGTCTGGGTTGCACAACCGCTTGACTCAACTGGAAGTTAATCTCCCGGATGAAGCGGTCATTGACAGAATCCTCCAGTCGCTTCCACCTAGCTACAAGAGCTTTGTGATGAACTACAATATGCAGGGGATGGTAAAGACCATTCCTGAGGTATATGCTATGCTGAAATCAGCAGAGGTAGAAATCAAGAAGGAGCATCAAGTGTTGATGGTGAATAAAACCACTAAGTTCAAGAAGGGCAAGGGTAAAAAGAACTTCAAGAAGGACGGCAAGGAAGTTGCCGCACCCGGTAAGCAAGTTGCCGGGAAGAAGCCAAAGAATGGACCCAAGCCCGAGACTGAGTGTTTTTATTGCAAGGGAAGTGGTCACTGGAAGCGGAACTGCCCCAAATACTTAGCGGACAAGAAGGCCGGAAAAACAAAAGGTATATGTGATATACATGTAATTGATGTGTACCTTACCAGTACTCGTAGTAGCTCTTGGGTATTTGATACCGGTGCAGTTGCTCACATTTGTAACTCAAAGCAGGAGCTGCGGAATAAACGGAGACTGGCGAAGGACGAGGTGACGATGCGCGTCGGGAATGGTTCCAAGGTCGATGTGATTGCCGTCGGCACGCTACCTCTACATTTACCTACGGGATTAGTTTTAAACCTCAATAATTGTTATTTAGT
The DNA here is from genome assembly GCA_032464435.1 of Aegilops umbellulata. Lineage (NCBI taxonomy): Eukaryota > Viridiplantae > Streptophyta > Magnoliopsida > Poales > Poaceae > Aegilops > Aegilops umbellulata. The sequence continues at coordinate 227,066,723 of CP136056.1, read as the reverse complement.
GCCAAGTTTGAGCATGAACATTGTGTCTGAATCTCGTTTAATTCGAGATGGCTACTCATTTAAATCCGAGAATAATGGTTGTTCTATTTATATGAGAGATATGTTTTATGGTCATGCTCCGATGGTTAATGGTTTATTCTTAATGAATCTCATACGTGATGATACACATATTCATAGTGTGAATACCAAAAGAGTTAAAGTTGATAACAATAGTCCCACATATTTGTGGCACTGCCGCCTTGGTCACATAGGTGTCGAACGCATGAAGAAGCTCCATGCAGATGGACTTTTAGAGTCTCTTGATCATGAATCATTTGACACGTGCGAACCATGCCTCATGGGTAAAATGACCAAGACTCCGTTCTCAGGAACAATGGAGCGAGCAACCAACTTATTGGAAATCATACATACCGATGTGTGCGGTCCAGTGAGTGTTGAGGCTCGCGGTGGCTATCGTTATGTTCTCACCCTCACTGACGACTTGAGTAGATATGGGTATATCTACTTAATGAAACACAAGTCTGAGACCTTTGAAAAGTTCAAGGAATTTTAGAGTGAGGTTGAAAATCAACGTGATAGAAAGATCAAGTTTCTACGATCAGATCGTGGAGGAGAATACTTGAGTCACGAATTTGGCACACACTTAAGAAAATGTGGAATAGTTTCACAACTCACGCCGCCTGGAACACCTCAGCGTAATGATGTGTCCAAACGTCGTAATCGCACTCTATTAGATATGGTGCGATCTATGATGTCTCTTACCGATTTACCGCTATCTTTTTTGGGGCTATGCTTTAGAGACTGTTGCATTCACTTTAAATAGGGCTTCGTCGAAATCCGTTGAGACGACACCGTATGAATTATGGTTTGGGAAGAAACCTAAGCTGTCGTTTCTAAAAGTTTGGGGATGCGATGCTTATGTCAAGAAACTTCAACCTAAAAAGCTCGAACCCAAGTCGGAAAAATGCGTCTTCATAGGATACCCTAAAGAAACTATTGGGTATACCTTCTACCTCAGATCCGAAGGCAAGATCTTTGTTGCCAAGAATGGATCCTTTCTAGAGAAAGAGTTTCTCTCGAAAGAAGTAAGTGGGAGGAAAGTAGAACTTGATGAAGTGTTACCTCTTGAACCGGAGAATGGCGAAACTCAAGAAAACGTTTCTGAGGTGCCTGCACTGACTAGAGAGGAAATTAATGATGATGATCAAGATACTTCTAATCAAGCTCCTACTGAAATTCGAAGGTCCACAAGGACACGTTCCGCACCAGAGTGGTACGGCAACCCTGTCTTGGAAATCATGTTGTTAGACAATGGTGAACCATCGAACTATGAGGAGCAATGGCGGGCCCGGATTCCTACAAATGGCTAGAAGCCATGAAATCCGAGATAGGATCCATGTATGAAAATGAAGTATGGACTTTGACTGACTTGCCCGTTGAGCGGCGAGCCATAAAAAAATAAATGGATCTTTAAGAAGAAGACAGACGTGGATGGTAATGTGACCATCTATAAAGCTCGGCTTGTCGCTAAGGGTTATCGACAAGTTCAAGGGGTTGACTACGATGAGACTTTCTCACCGATAGCGAAGCTGAAGTCCGTCCAAATCATGTTAGCAATTGCCGCATTCTACGATTATGAAATATGGCAAATGGACATCAAAACGGCATTCCTTAATGGTTTCCTTAAGGAAGAATTGTATATGATGCAGCCGGAAGGTTTTGTCGATCCTAAGAATGCTGACAAGGTGTGCAAGCTCCAACGCTCGATTTATGGGCTGGTGCAAGCATCTCGGAGTTGGAACATTCGCTTTGATGAGATGATCAAAGCGTTTGGGTTTACGCAGACTTATGGAGAAGCAGGCGTTTACAAGAAAGTGAGTGGGAGCTCTGTAGCATTTCTCATATTATATGTAGACGACATACTTTTGATGGGAAAAGATATAGAACTCTTGGACAACATTAAGGCCTACTTGAATAAAAGTTTTTCAATGAAGGACCTTGGAGAAGCTGCTTATATATTAGGCATCAAGATCTATAGAGATAGATCAAGATGCCTCATAGGTCTTTCACAAAGCACATACCTTGATAAGATATTGAAGAAGTTCAATATGGATCAATCTAAGAAGGGGTTCTTACCTGTGTTACAAGGTGTGAAATTGAGCTCAGCTCAATGTCCGACCACGGCAGAAGATATAGAAGAGATGAGTGTCATCCCCTATGCCTCAGCCATAGGTTCTATTATGTATGCCATGCTGTGTACCAGACCTGATGTAAACCTTGCTGTAAGTTTGGTAGGAAGGTACCAAAGTAATCCCGGCAAGGAACACTGGACAGCGGTCAAGAATATCCTGAAGTACCTGAAAAGGACTAAGGAAATGTTTCTCGTTTATGGAGGTGACGAAGAGCTCGTCGTAAAGGGTTACGTCGACGCTAGCTTCGACACAGATCTGGATGACTCTAAGTCACAAACCGGATACGTGTATATTTTGAATGGTGGGGCAGTAAGCTGGTGCAGTTGCAAGCAGAGCGTTGTGGCGGGATCTACATGTGAAGCGGAGTACATGGCAGCCTCGGAGGCAGCACATGAAGCAATTTGGGTGAAGGAGTTCATCACCGACCTCGGACTCATACCCAATGCGTCGGGGCCAATCAAACTCTTCTGTGACAACACTGGAGCTATTGCACTTGCCAAGGAGCCCAGGTTTCACAAGAAGACCAGGCACATCAAGCGTCGCTTCAACTCCATTCGTGAAAATGTTCAAGATGGAGACATAGAAATTTGTAAAGTGCACACGGATCTGAATGTCGCAGATCCGTTGACTAAACCTCTCCCTAAGGCAAAACATGATCAGCACCAGAACTCTATGGGTGTTCGACTCATTACAATGTAACTAGATTATTGACTCTAGTGCAAGTGGGAGACTGTTGGAAATATGCCCTAGAGGCAATAATAAAAGCATTATTATTATATTTCCTTATTCATGATAATTGTCTTTATTTGTGCTATAATTGTGTTATCCGGAAATCGTAATACATGTGTGAATAACAGACAACAACGTGTCCCTAGTAAGCCTCTAGTTGACTAGCTCGTTGATCAAAAGATAGTCATGGTTTCCTGACTATGGGCATTGGATGTCAATGATAACGAGATCACATCATTAGGAGAATGATGTGATGGACAAGACCCAATCCTAAACATAGCATAAGATCGCATAGTTCGTTTGCTAGAGTTTTCCAATGTCAAGTATCCTTTCCTTAGACCATGAGATCGTGTAACTCCCGGATACCGTAGGAGTGCTTTGGGTGTGCCAAACGTCACAACGTAACTGGGTGACTATAAAGGTATACTACGGGTATCTCTGAAAGTGTCTGTTGGGTTGACACGGATCGAGACTGGGATTTGTCACTCCGCTTGACGGAGAGGTATCACCGGGCCCTCTCTGTAATGCATCATCATAATGAGCTCAATGTGATCAAAGTGTTTGATCACGGGATCATGCATTACGGTACGAGAAAAGTGACTTGCCGGTAATGAGATTGAACGAGGTATTGGGATACCGACGATCGAATCTCGGGCAAGTAAAATACCGATTGACAAAGGGAATCGTATACGGGATTAATTGAATCCTCGACATCGTGGTTCATCCGATGAGATCATCGTGGAGCATGTGGGAGCCAACATGCGTATCCAGATCCCGCTGTTGGTTATTGCCTGAGAGTCGTCTCGGTCATGTCTGCATGTCTCCCGAACCCGTAGGGTCTACACACTTAAGGTTCGGTGACGCTAGGGTTGTGAAGATATGTATAAGCAGTAACCCGAATGTTTTTCGGAGTCCCGGATGAGATCCCGGACGTCACGAGGAGTTTCGGAATGGTCCGGAGGTAAAGAATTATATATAGAAAGTGTTGTTTTGGCCATCGGGACAAGTTTCGGGGTTATCGGTATTGTACCGGGACCACCGGAGGGTCCCGGGGGGTCCACCGGGTGGGGCCACCTGCCTCGGGGGGCCACATGGGCTCTAGGGGGTGCGCCTTGGCCTGCATGGGCCAAGGGGAACCAGCCCCTAGAGGCCCATGCGCCTAGAGGGGGGGGGGAAATCCTAAAGAGGGGGGCGCCCCCTTGCTTGGGGGGCAAGCCCCACCCCTTGGCCGCCGCCCCCCTAGGAGATTGCATCTCCTAGGGCCGGCGCCCCCCTAGGGGGCTATATAAAGGAGGGGAGGGGAGGGGGGCAGCGCACCCTTGCTCCTGGCGCCTGCCTCTCCCTCTCCAACATCTCCTCCTCCTCCGTAGGGCTCGGCGAAGCCCTGCCGGAGTACTGCAACTCCACCATCACCACGCCGTCGTGCTGCTGCTGGAGCCATCTTCCCCAACCTCTCCTTTGCCTTGCTGGATCAAGAAGAAGGAGACGTTACGCTGACCGTACGTGTGTTGAACGCGGAGGTGCCGTCCTTTCGGTGCTAGGATCTCCGGTGATTTGGATCACGTCGTGTACGACTACCTCATCCCCGTTCGTTGAACGCTTCCGCTCACGATCTACAAAGTGGTATGTAGATGCAATCTCTCTCCCATGACTCGTTGCTAGATGAACTCATAGATGGATCTTGGTGAAACCGTAGGAAAAATTTTAATTTTCTGCAACGTTCCCCAACAGCTTCGGCCGGAGCGGCCCTCGACGCGTCCTCGGGATCCCCCGCTGTCAGCGCTACTAGTATAGGGGAACGTAGTAATTTAAAAAAAAATCCTACGCACACGCAAGATCATGGTGATGCATAGCAATGAGAGGGGAGAGTGTCGTATACGTACCCTCTTAGACCGTAAGCGGAAGAATATAACAACGCGGTTGATGTAGTCGTATGTATTCACGATCGACCGATCCTCGGCACCGAGCGTACGACACCTCCGCGTTCAGCACACGTTCAGCTCGGTGACGTCCCCCGAACTCACGATCCAGTAGAGATTCCGGGAAGGGCTTCGTCAACACGACGGCGTGGTGACGGTGATGATGATACTACCGACGCAGGGCTTCGCCTAAGCACCGCTACGATATGACCGAGGTGGATTATGGTGGAGGGGGCACCGCACACGGCTAAGAGATCAATGATCAATTGTTGTATCTTGGGGTGCCCCCCTGATACGTCTCCAACGTATCTATAATTTTTTTATTATTCCATGCTATATTATATTATGTTTTGGATGTTTAATGGGATTTATTATACACTTTTATATTATTTTTGGGACTAACCTATTAACCGGAGGCCCAGCCCAAATTGCTGTTTTTTTGCCTATTTCAGAGTTTCGCATAAAAAGAATATCAAACGGAGTCCAAATGGAATGAAACCTTCGGGAACGTGATTTTTGGAACAAACGTGATCCAGAGGACTTGGAGTCTACGTCAAGAAATCAACCAGGAGAGCACAAGGCAAGGGGCGCGCCCTCCACCCTCGTGGGGCCCATGTTGCTCCACCGACGTACTTCTTCCTCCTATATATACCTACGTACCCCCAAACCATCAGAGGCATCCACGAAAATCTAATTCCATCGCCGCAACCTTATGTAGCCGTGAGATCCCATCTTGGGGCCTTTTCCGGCGCTCCGCCGGAGGGGGCATTGATCACGGAGGGCTTCTACATCAACACCATAGCCTCTCCAATGATGTGTGAGTAGTTTATCTCAGACCTTCGGGTCCATAGTTATTAGCTAGATGGCTTCTTCTCTCTCTTTGGATCTCAATACAAAGTTCTCCATGAATCTCGTGGAGATCTATTCGATGTAATCTTCTTTTGCGGTGTTTTTGTCGAGACCGATGAATTGTGGGTTTATGATCAAGTTTATCTATGAACAATATTTGAATCTCCTCTGAATTCTTTTATGTATGATTGGTTATCTTTGCAAGTCTCTTCGAATAATTAGTTTGGTTTGGCCTACTAGATTGATCTTTCTTGCAATGGGAGAAGTGCTTAGCTTTGGGTTCAATCTTGCAGTGTCCTTTCCCAGTGACAGCAGGGGCAGCAAGGCACGTATTGTATTGTTGCCATCGAGGATAAAAAGATGGGGTTTATATCATATTGCATGAGTTTATCCCTCTACATCTTGTCATCTTACTTAAAGCATTACTCTGTTCTTATGAAGTTAATACTCTAGATGCATGCTGGATAGTGGTCGATGTGTGGAGTAATAATAGTAGATGCAGAATCGTTTCGGTCTACTTGTCACGGACGTGATGCCTATATATATGATCATACCTAGATATTCTCATAACTATGCTCAATTCTATCAATTGCTCGAACAGTAATTTGTTCACCCACCGTAATACTTATACTCTTGAGATAAGCCACTAGTCAAACCTATGGCCCCCGGTCTATTTTCCATCATATTAATCTTCCAATACTTAGCTATTCATATTGCCGTTTATTTTACTTTGCATCTTTATTTACTCTTTATCATAAAAATACCAAAAATATTATCTTATCATATCTATCAGATCTCACTCTCGTAAGTGACCATGAAGGGATTGATAACCCCTTTATCGCGTTGGTTGCGAGGTTCTTATTTGTTTGTGTAGGTGCGTGGGACTCGAGTGTGGTCTCCTACTGGATTGATACCTTGGTTCTAAAAAACTGAGAGAAATACTTATGCTACTTTACTGCATCACCCTTTCCTCTTCAAGGGAAAACCAATGCAGTGCTCAAGAGGTAGCAAGAAGGATTTATGGCGCCGTTGCCGGGGAGATTCGCGCCAAGTCAAGTCAAGATTTGACTCCCGACAACGAGCCATTTCTGGCGCCGTTGGTGGGGAGTCTACGCAAAAGTCAACATACCAAGTACCCATCACAAACCCTTATCCCTCGCATTACATTATTTGCCATTTGCCTCTTGTTTTCCTCTCCCCCACTTCACCCTTGCTGTTTTATTCGTCCTCTCTTTTCCGTTTGCTTGTTTTCTGCTTGCTTCATCGTTATGGCTAGTCACTTATCTACTCCTTTATCTCCCGAGAATGAAGTTCTTAATTTTAAACAAAGGGAGGGAGAAAATCTAAAATATGCTTGGTATAGAATCTGCAATGCTCAAAATAGATCTACGCGAAAGCAATCTACCACCATTCTTCTTTGCAGTCTTTATGTAGGCGTTACTCCTTGGTATAGATACATTCTTGATACCATTACTGGAGGGAATTTCTTGGGTAGCCATACTTTTGATTCTTATAATGCTATGATAAATTTGTTTGGCTCACCACCTCTCTTGGTTAACGAAACTATGTTAACTTTGGAACATGTGATGCAAAGGCTTGAAATTATTGAAAATAAAGTTGCCACTACGGAATTGATTGAGAATTTGGATAAAAAGATCCATAATCAAATTACCCAATATGGATCTAAGGTAGGAGTCACATTAAAAAATATTAAGGAAAAGGAACCCATAGTTAATGAAAGAATAAATCATGATTCCATTAGAATCGATAAACTTGAGGGTATCATCACCAACTTGGGAACAACCTTTTCTCTCGTAAAGAATACTCCAAGTCCTCCTACTAAAATTTTCAAGCTTATGTATGTTCCTAAAAATAAGGGTGAATCCTCTAATAAGGAAACTGCGGATCTCAAATCAAAAAGTGTTCATCCCAATCTTTTTGCTATCATTAAGGAACCATTTGCTACAAATGATTTTTTCAATTTCGTGCCTAGAAGTTTGATAATTAATAGAGAGAAAGAAATTCCTAAGGGTTATAGGTGTCTTATTGAAGAATTGCCTACCAAAGATGGCAATACCTAGATCTATCCTTGCTTTTATGCCTAGCTAGGGGCGTTAAACGATAGCGCTTGTTGGGAGGCAACACAATTTTATTTTACTTTCTTGTTTTTTTGCTTCTGTTTAGGAATAAATATTTGATCTAGCCTCTGGTTAGATTTGTTTTTATGTTTTAATTAGTGTTTGTGCCAAGTTAAACCTATAGGATCTTCTTGGATGATAGTTATTTGATCTTGCTGAAAATTCCAGAAACTTTCTGTTCACGAAAACAATTGTTAAAAATCACCAGAATGTGATAAAATATTGATTCCAATTGCAGCAGATCAATAAACAAATTTCCTAGGTTGTCCTATTTTGGTAGATTTTTCTAAGTTCCAGAAGTTTGCGTTAGTTACAGATTAAAGACTGTTCTGTTTTTGACAGATTCTGTTTTTCGTGTGTTGTTTGCTTATTTTGATGAATCTATGGCTAGTAAAAGAGTTTATAAACCATGGAGAAGTTGGAATACATTAGGTTTAATACCAATATAAATAAATAATTAGTTCAATACAGTAACTTGAAGTGGTGTTTTGTTTTCTTTCACAAACGGAGCTCACGAGATTTTCTGCTAAGTTTTGTGTTGTGAAGTTTTCAAGTTTTGGGTAAAAGATTTGATGGATTATGGAACAAGGAGGGGCAAGAGCCTAAGCTTTGGGATGCCCATGGAACCCCAAGATAATCTAAGGACACCAAAAATCCAAATCTTGGGGATGCCCCGGAAGGCATCCCCTCTTTCGTCTACTTCCATCGGTAACTTTACTTGGAGCTATATTTTTGTTCACCACATGATATGTGTTTTGCTTGGAGCATCTTGTATGATTTGAGTCTTTGCTTTTTAGTTTACCACAATCATCCTTGCTGTACACACATTTTAAGAGAGAGACACATAAATCAAAATTTATTAGAATACTCTATGTGCTTCACTTATATTTTTTAAGCTATATAGTTTTTGCTCTAGTGCTTCAATTATATCTTTTAGAGCACGATGGTGGATTTGTTTTATAGAAACTATTGATCTCTCATGCTTCACTTATATTATTTTGAGAGTCTTAAAACAGCATGGCAATTTGCTTTAATTATAATATCATGAGAAATTTGATGCTTGATAATTATTTTGAGATATCAAGGTGGTAATGTCATAGTTTTGCTAGTTGAGTAATTGTGAAATTGAGAAATACTTGTGTTGGAGTTTGTGATTCCCGTAGCATGCACGTATGGTGAACCATTATGTAACGGAGTCGGAGCATGAGGTATTTATTGATTGTCATCCTTTGTGTGGCGGTCGGGAGCGCGCGATGGTTAACTCCTACCAACCCTTCCCCTAGGAGCGTGTGTAGTAGTACTTTGCTTTGAGGGCTAATAAATTTTTGCAATAAGTATATGAGTTCTTTATGACTAAAGATATGTGAGTCCATGGATTATACGCACACTTACCTTTCCGCAATTTTCTAGCCTCTTTGGTACCGTACATTGCCCTTTCTCACCTTGAGAGTTGGTGCAAACTTCGCCGGTGCATCCAAATCCCGTGATATGATACACTCTATCACACATAAACCTCCTTATACCTTCCTCAAAACAGCCACCATACCTACCTATTATGGCATTTCCATAGCCATTCCGAGATATATTTCCATGCAACTTTCCACCGTTTCGTTTATCATGACACGATCCATCAATGTCATATTGCTTTGCATGATCATGTAGTTGACATCGTATTTGTGGCAAAGCCACCGTTCATAATTCTTTCATACATGTCGCTCTTGATTCATTGCATATCCCGGTACACCACCGGAGGCATTCACATAGAGTCATATCTTGTTCTAAGTATCGAGTTGTAATTCATGAGTTGTAAGTAAATAAAAGTGTGATGATCATCATTATTGGAGCATTGTCCCAAGTGAGGAAAGGATGATGGAGACTATGATTCCCCCACAGGTCGGGATGAGACTCCGGACTAAAAAAAAGAAGAGGCCATGAAAAAAATTAAAAAAAGAGAAAAAGTCCCAACAGAAAAATGAGAGAAAAAGAGAGAAGGGACAATGTTACTATCCTTTTACCACACTTGTGCTTCAAAGTAGCACCGTGATCTTCATGATAGAGAGTCTGTCATTTTGTCACTTTCATATACTAGTGGGAAATTTCATTATAGAACTTGGCTTGTATATTCCAATGATGGGCTTCCTCAAATGCCCGAGGTCTTCGTGAGCAAGCAAGTTGGATGCACACCCACTTAGTTTCTTTTTGTTTGAGCTTTCATACACTTATAGCTCTAGTGCATCCGTTGCATGGCAATCCCTACTCCTTGCATTGACATCAATTGATGGGCATCTCCATAGCCCGTTGATTATCCTCGTCGATGTGAGACTTTCTCCTTTTTTGTCTTCCCACATAACCCCTATCATTATACCTTATTCCACCATAGTGCTATATCCATGGCTTGCACTCATGTATTGCGTAAAAGTTGAAATGGCTGAAGCGCGTTAAAAAGTATGAAGCAAATGCTTGGCTAAAACCGGGCTTGTGCATGATATGAATATTTTGTGTGGGGAAGATGGAGCATAGCCAGACTATATGATTTTGTAGGGATAACTTGCTTTGGCTATGTTATTTTGATAAAACATAATTGCTTGGTTAGCATGCTTGAAGTATTATTGTTTTATGTCAACATCAAACTTTTGAATCATATCGAATATGAACATTCATGCCACAATAAGAAGAATTACATTGAAATTATGCTAAGTAGCATTCCACGTCAAAAATTGTGTTTTTATCATTACCTACTCGAGGACGAGCAGGAATTAAGCTTGGGGATGCTTGATACGTCTCCAACGTATCTATAAGTTTTCATTGTTCCATGCAATATTGTATTCTGTTTTGGATGTTTAATGGGATTTATTATACACTTTTATATTATTTTTGGGACTAACCTATTAACCGGAGGCCCAACCCAAATTATTGTTTTTTGCCTATTTCAGAGTTTCGCAGAAAAAGAATATCAAACAGAGTCCAAACGGAATGAAAGCTTCGGGAACATGATTTTCGGAACAAATGTGATCCAGAGGACTTGGAGTCTACATGAAGAAATCAACCAGGAGAGCATGAGGCAGGGGGCGCGCCTACCCCCCTGGGCGCGCCCTCCACCCTCATGGGGCCCACGTTGCTCCACCGACGTATTTCTTCCTCCTATATATACCCACGTACCCCCAAACCATCAGAGGAATCCACGAAAACCTAATTCCATCGCCACAACCTTCTGTACCCGTGAGATCCTATCTTGGGGCCTTTTCCAGCGCTCCGTCGGAGGGGGCATTGATCACGGAGGGCTTGTACATCAACACCACAGCCTCTCCGATGATGTGTGAGTAGTTTACCTCAGACCTTCGTGTCCATAGTTATTAGCTAGATGGCTTCTTCTCTCTCTTTGGATCTCAATACAAAGTTCTCCAGGAATCTCGTGGAGATCTATTCGATGTAATCTTCTTTTGCGGTGTGTTTGTCGAGACCGATGAATTGTGGGTTTGTGATCAAGTTTATCTATCAACAATATTTGAATCTCCTCTGAATTCTTTTATGTATGATTGGTTATCTTTGCAAGTCTCTTCGAATTATCAGTTTGGTTTGGCCTACTAGACTGATCTTTCTTGCAATGGGAGAAGTGCTTAGCTTTGGGTTCAATCTTGCGGTGTCCTTTCCCAGTGACAGCAGGGGCAGCAAGGCACGTATTGTATTGTTGCCATCGAGGATAAAAAGATGGGGTTTATATCATATTGCATGAGTTTATCCCTCTACATCATGTCATCTTACTTAAAGCATTACTCTGTTCTTATGAAGTTAATACTCTAGATGCATGCTGGATAGTGGTCGATGTGTGGAGTAATAGTAGTAGATGCAGAATCGTTTCGGTCGACTTGTCACGGACGTGATGCCTATATACATGATCATACCTAGATATTCTCATAACTATGCTCAATTCTATCAATTGCTCGACAGTAATTTGTTCACCCACCGTAATACTTACGCTCTTGAGAGAAGCCACTAGTCAAACCCATGGCCCTCGGGTCTATTTTCCATCATATTAATCTTCCAATACTTAGCTATTTATATTGCCGTTTATTTTACTTTGCATCTTTATTTACTCTTTATCATAAAAATACCAAAAATATTATCTTATCATATCTATCAGATCTCACTCTCGTAAGCGACTGTGAAGGGATTGATAACCCCTTTATCGCGTTGGTTGTGAGGTTCTTATTTGTTTGTGTAGGTGCGTGGGACTCGAGCGTGGTCTCCTACTAGATTGATACCTTGGTTATCAAAAACTAAGGGAAATACTTACGCTACTTTACTACATCACCCTTTCCTCTTCAAGGAAAAACCAACGCAGTGCTCAAGAGGTAGCACCCCCGCCCCCGTATATAAAGGAGCTAGGGGGGAGGCAGCCGGCCAGGAGGAGGGCGCGCCAAGGGGGGAGGCCTACTCCCACCGAGAGTAGGACTCCTCCTTTCCTAGTAGGAGCAGGAGAAGGGGGAAGGAGAGAGAGAGAGAGGGGAAGGAAAGGGGGGAGACGCCCCCCTCCTTGTCCAATTTGGACTAGAGGGGGAGGGGTGCGCGGCCTGCCCTGGTCGCCCCTCCTCTTCTCCACCAAGGCCCCATAGTCCCATTATACTCCCTGGGGGGTTCCGGTAATCCCCCGGTACTCCGGTATATGTCCGATACCTCCCGAAACACTTCCGGTGTCTGAACGTAGTCGTCCAATATATCGATCTTTACGTCTCGACCATTTAGAGACTCCTCGCCATGTCCGTGATCATATCCGGGACTCCAAACTATCTTAGGTACATCAAAACACAAAAACTCATAATACCGATCGTCACCGAACTTTAAGCGTGCGGACCCTACGGGTTCGAGAACTATGTAGACTTGACCAAGACATGTCTCCGGTCAATAACCAATAGCGGAACCTGGATGCTCATATTGGTTCCTACATATTCTACGAATATCTTTATCGGTCAAACCGCAGAACAACATACATTGTTCCCTTTGTCATCGGTATGTTACTTGCCCGAGATTCGATCGTCGGTATCTTAATACCTAGCTCAATCTCGTTACCGGCAAGTCTCTTTACTCGTTCCGTAATGCATCATCCCGTAACTAACTTATCAGTCACATTGGTTGCAAGGCTTATTATGATGTGCACTACCAAGAGGGCCCAGAGATACCTCTCCGACAATCGGAGTGACAAATCCTAATCTTGGTCTATGCCAACTCAACAAACACCATCAGAGACACCTGTAGAGCACCTTTATAATCACCCAGTTACGTTGTGACTTTTGGTAGCACACAAAGTGTTCTTCCGATATTCGGGAGTTGCATAATCTCATAGTCACAGGAACATGTATAAGTCATGGAGAAAGCAATAGCAGTAAACTAAACGATCAAGTGCTAAGCTAACGGAATGGGTCAAGTCAATCACATCATTCTCCTAATGATGTGATTTTGTTAATCAAATGAAAACTCATGTCCATGGCTAGGAAACTTAACCATCTTTGATTAACGAGCTAGTCAAGTAGAGGCATACTAGTGACACTATGTTTGTCTATGTATTCACACATGTATTATGTTTCCGGTTAATACAATTCTAGCATGAATAATAAACATTTATCATGATATGAGGAAATAAACAATAACTTTATTATTGCCTCTAGGGCATATTTCCTTCAGTCTCCCACTTGCACTAGAGTCAATAATCTAGATTACACAGTAATGATTCTAACACCCATGGAGTGTTGGTGTTGATCATGTTTTGCTCGTGGAAGAGGCTTAGTCAACGGGTCTGCAACATTCAGATCCGTATGTATCTTGCAAATCTCTATGTCTCCCACCTGGACTTGATCCCGGATGGAATTGAAGCATCTCTTGATGTGCTTGGTTCTCTTGTGAAATCTGGATTCCTTTGCCAAGGCAATTGCACTAGTATTGTCACAAAAGATTTTGATTGGTCCCAATGCACTAGGTATGACACCTATATCGGATATGAACTCCTTCATCCAGACTCCTTCATTTGCTGCTTCCGAAGCAGCTATGTACTCCGCTTCACACGTAGATCCTACCACGATGCTTTGTTTAGAACTGCACCAACTGACAGCTCCACCGTTCAACATAAACACGTATCCGGTTTGCGATTTAGAATCGTCCGGATCAGTGTCAAAGCTTGCATCGACGTAACCATTTACGACGAGCTCTTTGTCATCTCCATAAACGAGAAACATATCCTTAGTCTTCTTTGGGTACTTCAGGATGTTCTTGATTGCTGTCCAGTGATCCATTCCTGGATTACTTTGGTACTTCCCTGCTAAACTAATAGCAAGGCACACATCAGGTCTGGTACACAGCATTGCATACATGATAGAGCCTATGGCTGAAGCATAGGGAACACTTCTCATTTTCTCTCTATCTTCTATAGTGGTCGGGCATTGAGTCTGACTCAACTTCACACCTTGTAACATAGGCAAGAACCCTTTCTTTGCTTGATCCATTTTGAAATTTTTCAAAACTTTGTCAAGGTATGTGCTTTGTGAAAGTCCAATTAAGCGTCTTGATCTATCTCTATAGATCTTGATGCCCAATATGTAAGCAGCTTCACCGAGGTCTTTCATTGAAAAACTCTTATTCAAGTATCCTTTTATGCTATCCAAAAATTCTATATCATTTCCAATCAACAATATGTCATCCACATATAATATTAGAAATGCTACAGAGCTCCCACTCACTTTCTTGTAAATACATGCTTCTTCAAAAGTCTGTATAACACCATATGCTTTGATCACACTATCAAAACGTTTATTCCAACTCCGAGAGGCTTGCACCAGTCCATAAATGGATCGCTGGAGCTTGCATACTTTGTTAGCTCCCTTTGGATCGACAAAACCTTCTGGTTGCATCATATACAACTCTTCTTCCAGAAATCCATTTAGGAATGCAGTTTTGACATCCATTTGCCAAATTTCATAATCATAAAATGCGGCAATTGCTAACATGATTCAGAGAGACTTAAGCATCGCTACGGGTGAGAAAGTCTCATCATAGTCAACCCCTTGAACTTGTTGAAAACCTTTCGCAACAAGTCGAGCTTTGTAGACAGTAACATTACCGTCAGCGTCAGTCTTCTTCTTGAAGATCCATTTATTCTCTATGGCTTGCTGATCATTGGGCAAGTCAACCAAAGTCCACACTTTGTTCTCATACATGGATCCCATCTCAGATTTCATGGCCTCAAGCCATTTTGCAGAATCTGGGCTCACCATCGCTTCTTCATAGTTCGTAGGTTCGCCTTGGTCAAGTAACATGACCTCCAGAATAGGATTACCGTACCACTCTGGTGCGGATCTTACTCTGGTTGACCTACGAGGTTCAGTAGTAACTTGTTCTGAAGTTTCATGATCAACATCATTAGCTTCCTCACTTATTGGTGTAGGTGTCACAGGAACCAGTTTCTGTGATGAACTATTTTCCAATAATGGAGCAGGTACAGTTACCTCATCAAGTTCTACTTTCCTACCACTCACTTCTTTCGAGAGAAACTCCTTCTCTAGAAAGGATCCATTTTGAGCAACAAATGTCTTGCCTTCGGATCTGTGATAGAAGGTGTACCCAACAGTTTCCTTTGGGTATCCTATGAAGACACATTTCTCCGATTTGGTTTCGAGCTTATCAGGTTGAAGCTTTTTCACATAAGCATCGCAGCCCCAAACTTTAAGAAACTACAACTTTGGTTTCTTGCCAAACCACAGTTCATAAGGCGTCGTCTCAACGGATTTTGGTGGTGCCCTATTTAACGTGAATGCAACCATCTCTAAAGCATAACCCCAAAATGATAGCGGTAAATCAGTAAGAGACATCATAGATCGCACCGTATCTAGTAAAGTACGATTACGACGTTCAGACACACTGTCGGTGTCAAAACCGGCGGATCTCGGGTAGGGGGTCCCGAACTGTGCGTCTAGGCAGATGGTAACAGGAGACAAGGGACATGATGTTTTACCCAGGTTCGGGCCCTCTTGATGGAGGTAAAACCCTACGTCCTGCTGGATTAATATTGATGATATGGGTAGTACAAGAGCAGATCTACCACGATATCAAGGAGGCTAAACCCTAGAAGCTAGCCTATGGTATGATTGTTGTATGTTGAGATTCTTCCCTACGGACTAAAACCCTCCGGTTTATATAGACACCGGAGAGGGTTAGGGTTACACAAAGTCGGTTACAATGGTAGGAGATCTGAATATCCGCATCGCCAAGCTTGCCTTCCACACCAAGAAAAGTCCCATCCGGACACGGGATGAAGTCTTCAATCTTGTATCTTCATAGTCCAAGAGTCCGGCTGAAGGTATAGTCCGGCCATCCGGACACCCCCTAATCCAGGACTCCCTCAGTAGCCCCTCAACCAGGCTTCAATGATGACGAATCCGACGCGCAGATTGTCTTCGGCATTGCAAGGCGGGTTCCTCCTCCAAGTTCTTCATAAAAGATTTTAAACACCAAGGATAGTGTCCGGCTCTGCAAAACAAGTTTCCACATATTGCCATAGAGAGAATAATATTAACACAAATCTAATCTGCTGACGTATTCCGCAGCGTGACATCACACTACGGCCGAGCCTTTATTCGAATCGTTTTTACTTCCCCACCTCAGCGCGTCTTGCGAGGCGGTTTTCTTGGCACGTCTTGTCAAAGCAGAGATCGTGTCCCCTTTATTTACGGGATTCTCATCAATACGGACGTGGGTAACCCAATCGTGCCCGTTTAGCATGTTTTCTCGATTAAAGGCGAGTCCCAAACGGTCACGGGGAGGGCTCTTGGTATTCAACCTCTTATAAAGAGACTAAGGCCTTACTCCTTTTTTCCAATCTCAAACGAGTTCGCCCGTCGCCTCGAGTTCTAACACCCTAGGCCCCAGATTCCAGGCGCTTCGGACCTTCGACAATGTCCGGTTCCGACCCTCAAGGCCGATGGATGCTTGATGGAGGAGGACGTGCTAAAATTGAGAGAGGCTAAGTTCTTGACTGGTGAAATTTCGCATAGGTTGCCTGCTCAAGGGCAGGCGGTTCCCAGTCCCCAGCCTGGTGAGAGCGTGGTGTTCATATCTCACTTCCTTCGGGGGTTAGGCTTCCCAATGGATCCCTTTGTGAGGGGGCTGCTGTTCTATTATGGGCTGGAATTTCACGACTTAGCTCCGGAGTCCATCCTCCATATTTCCTCATTCATCGTCGTGTGTGAAAGCGTTCCTCCGTGTTACCCCTCACTTCAGATTATGGCTCAAGACCTTTAAAGTGGAGCCGAAGATGATCGAGGGACGGCACACAGAGTGCGGAGGTGCTGTTATAAGTAAGAATGCTGATGCTCCATGGCCCGAGGGCTCTTTTCAAGAGGAGCTCGGCTTATGGCAACGGGAGTGGTTCTATATCACCGCTCCCAGGGGCACCAAATGGGTGGCGCCGCCTGCCTTTTGCTCGGGTCCCCCACAGCAGCTAGGGTCATGGGTCAATAAAGGCCTAGACTGGAGGCCATCTCAAGACGTGCCTTTGTTGCAGGGCCGCATCAGGGATCTCTTGGAAAGAGACCTCAGCTTGGTCAAAGTGACGCAAGTCATGCTGATCCGCCAAACCCTGCCTGGCAAACGTCGCTCCCTTCGTTTGTGGGAGTTTAACCCGGAGGGACCACGAGCTCTCCAGCATTTTATGGGCGCAACGCCCGTGGAGATGTATAAACTGCTCTTCAGATCACAACAATGTGTCCGGATTTGACCGAGGACGCAGGTCTAAGCTGCAATCACCCGGATACTCAAGTAAGTAACCTTGTGCCTGGACTCGCTATCCGTATAATTGTCATAAACTCGCCCCTAAAAGAGCTGTCCTTTTAAACAGGAGTGGATAGCGAAAGCAAAGCTGATCAGGTGTCCGACTCCCCTTCCTGAGACCAGGCCGGATCCCGTGCTAGTCAGGATCTTGAAGATTGTGCCTCTGGAGGGAAGTGAGGGAGAGGACAAGGAAACTATGGCCTCCTCAAAGGAGGCTGTCCCAAAGGGCGGAACCGACAATTCCTCTCCTAAGGGGAAGAAGAGGGCCGCCTCTGACGACCCAGAGACCATGGCCTCAAAGCGGGGGGAAAAATCCTCGTCAGAGGGTCCGACGCCGGGGGGTTCCTCGGCCGAACTATGCCCTCAAAGGGATCAGCCCTCCAGCGAGCCGTAAGTATCGAAAGATTATATTTTTTGAGAGAAAGATCCTTGCTTTAAACCTGAGAAGATTAACCGAAATTTTACCTTGTAGTTCGGAGCTCAGCCCTTCTCAGCAGAGCTCGTCTTCGGGGGACCTTCTTCCGGAGATGATGGAGAGCGGGACGCCTCCCCTTGCCGTACCACCTAGCGAGGCGGGCGACCCTGAGGTGTCGTCGTGGAGGGTTTCTCCGAATCCGGCAGGGGCGGAAGACAGCTATGAGGACCCCCAAAGTTCTCCGCATCCGGCCTTTGAAATAGGCCATAGGACAAGTCCGTCACCGTCTGGTGCTCGACCGGAGGAGCTAAAAAATCTGCTGGGGCGAGCTTCTATCTCAGAGGAGCACCGTGCATTGATGGGCACGGTGATTGAAAGGATTTCACCCGCGAAAAGCGGATTGCATGAGGCCCTCAGAAGCTTACTGACGGGTTTTGAGGTACCTCAGATAATGCACACTTTTGTCAGTTGTGCATAAATAAGATGCGCCTTGTGTAGATAGTAGCCCCTGAGACTCTGTGCGTTGTCAGAAATGACATCGTGCAGAGGATCACAATCCCAGGTCTAAAATGTCGCCTTTAAATGTAGGTGGCGAGGTGTCCGGAATCGAGCCGAACTGATGATTTGCCGAACTAAAGCGGCAACTGGACGTGGCAGATGCCGACATCGCGCTCGTCAACAAGCGGCTTGATGAGGCTCAAGGTATGTAATTCCTTGGGCGGCACCTGGTAAGAGGATCTTTGTGCCAATATCTTACAATGTGCGTGCTTGATGCAGATGGTGCGACCGCCGTGGAGAGTCTTCGGGCGGAACTTGCCTGGGCTAAGGAATAGGCCAGAGAAAGGTATGCGGCTGCCGAGAAGGCCCTTGAAGAGCTGAGAGCCAAACAGGCTGCTCACTGCCGAAGCAAGAAGGAGATGGCCGAGATGGCCGTGAAGTTAAAGAGCGCTGCTGACCATTGCAAGCTTCTTGAGAAAGAAGACCGGGCGAGGCAGACGGACTTAGAGAAGGCCATTGCTGATGCCAAGGACGCTCGCTCTGCGATGAGAGCTGCGAAGGAGGAGCTGCGTCAGGCCAGACAGATTGCGGCTGGAAAGCCCTTTATGCTGCGGAGGAAGTTTTGCGATCCGAAGTTTGCTCCGTTGGACCGGATGTGGAGTGTGGAGGACACCAATCTGGATTTGGCAGCAAGTGCTGCTGATGCGACCGAACACTTTCGAGATCAAGAAGATCGCGAAGTGGAAAAACTTTTCTGGTCGCAGTTTCACAATCCAGAGCGTCCACTGGCGGTGGACGATCGTCTGGCTCAATGGGCCGAACTGAATAGGTTGTCCGGACTCGCCATGAAGTGCGTCATGGGTCATTTGTGGCCGGGGAGATCGGAGCCGAAGAGTTATTTCAGCTTGGTGCAGCAACTCCTTGATGCGATGCCACATACCAATGCAATGAAGAGGTCAGCATGCATAGAGGGCGCACGGATGGCTCTTGCCCGTGTCAAGACATACTGGGCGGAGATGGAGACCACCGTTGTTGCATCCCGAGATTCAGACAAAAGCCGAGTACCCTCCGAGCACTATTTTCAGGAAGTCCTTGAAGGCGCTCGTGTGATAGAGACGCAGTGCCCGAAGGATGCTATGTTCTGATAGCATATTTAATTAGTATTTTGATGAATTGTAGTGGCCTTTTATACTTGTGCCTTCAAGTATGTTGAACACCTCCTGTGCGGCCGTTTTAAGATATATATATAATATCTGAAAGATGGCAGTCGTTGGCTTCAGCCCCCACGCACATAGTGCGGGGGTGCTTGCAGAAGGCGCATTTTCACACTTAATCCAACGTCTTGGTCCTACAAAGGAGGTGATGGCGCAGCGAGCTAGGAAACCGTACTATAATGCTTTAACACTTTCACTTAGCCATAGGAGCTTGACAGTGGGACTCTTTAGATAGCCCTTGGTGGCGACTGCGCTCGCCCGAATTCGGGGCGCGTATGTGCCTAGCCGGGAAACGACCCTTCGTTAATGCGGAGGAATCCTATAGATTCCGGAGAGTCGTCGAGTGGCTGACCAGTCTCACGCTATATCATGACAGTCGGTTTTCGGCTTTCTCTACTGAGGTGCTCGCCTGGCCGAACCGAGGCACAATTGCAGTAGTTCTCCTGGTGCCGC
This sequence comes from Aegilops umbellulata, assembly GCA_032464435.1. Lineage (NCBI taxonomy): Eukaryota > Viridiplantae > Streptophyta > Magnoliopsida > Poales > Poaceae > Aegilops > Aegilops umbellulata. Next base: position 227,046,503 of record CP136056.1, on the reverse strand, counting down.
CTTAGCCGATAGAGCGGAACGTAAGGCGGCCGAACACAGGAGCTGGGCAACCCAACATTTGACCAAAATCATGATTCGGAGCTGATGCTTATAAGGCCAAACTCGCGACGCCGAACACTCCCTAAGGTATTCGGTCTTTATGAGAGCGGGCAAAGTAGCGCTCTTAGGTATAAGCCCCTAGTGTCCAGGTACGCGTAGGAATTCTGACGTGGCCACATGCCAAGACGCCAGCCTCTTCCTTGGTTATAGAACCAGGGGATGTGTATCAACAGGAGACAGTAAAAAAGGTTTACGCAGGGTCTTAATCTGAAAAGAATCCTTGGAACGAGTCCCTACTGCACGTCTGCGCCTGTGTCTCCGTTGTGCCATATCCTGGACGGGCGCAGCACGATGTTCATCTGTAAAAGAGAGGAACTAAGTTGAAAAAAGGGTCGTGCCGAACAAAAGTTATATTAAATAAACAAAGTATAAAGTAAAATATGTAAGATTGAGCTTTATTGTCTCTTATATGTGCGGAGCCCCTAGGGCAGGGGTATGTGGCCACTAAGCCATTAGCAAAGATACTTTTATGCCGGGCTTGTCTATCCATGTCCGTGGTCTTAATGACCTATTCGGATGTTCTGGCTGGTGAAGCCATTGTATTATGGGGCTGTTAAAGAGGCTGCACAATCCTCCGCTCAGGGGAGGCGCATTCAATGCTTCCCCTTCAAGGAGATGATGCCTCGTGGACCGGGCATCTTAAGCGTGAGAGATGCATAATGCGGTATTGCGTTAAAGCGGGCGAACGCTTCGCGTCCCAGCAGTGCTTGATAGCGACTTGAGAATGGGACGATGTGGAAAGTCAGCTTTTCGCAGCGGAAGTTATCGGTAGAGCCGAATATAACTTCGAGCCGGAGAAAACCCATGCAATGGGTGTCCGGACCAGGCGTTACCCCTTGAAAGGAGGTTTTGCTATGGCGAATTCTTGTTGGGTCTATCCCCATGTGACGGATTGTGTCATGATATATCAGGTTTAGTCCACTGCCGCCGTCCATGAGGACATTTGAAAACTGGAGTCCGCCAATTATTGGATCGAGTACCAAGGCAGTCCAGCCTGCGTTCCTGATACTTCTAGAATAATCCAGGTGATCGAAGATGATTGGTTTTGACAACCAGTGGCGGGACCCCTTTGGGATAGGTCGTGTGGCGCGTACCTTTATGGGCGCCGTACATTTTGTTATGTGAAGTAAGTTTACTGTTTTTACTTCTTGTGGGAAATTCTTTTGTTTCCTGGTGCTCTACTTTTGGGGTTCGTCCTCGTCCTCGCTTGGTGTGTCGAGCCCTTTGTGTTCGGCGTTGAGTCTGCCGGATTGTTTGAAAACCCAATAATCTCTGTGGGTATGGTTAGCAGGCTTTCCGGGAGTACTGTGTATTTGACATATCCTGTCCAGGATTTTGTTTAGGTTGGATAAATCATCTCTATTATCTTGGAGGGACGGCTTTTTCTGATTCTGCCGTGAGCTTTTGAATCCGGCGTTGACTGTCGTGCTCTTCGGATTGTTTTCCTTAGTCCGGCGACGATCCTTGTTGCGTCGCGCTTTTCCGTTTCCATCCCTAGTTTCGGATGTACTTGGGTCGCTGGTGCTACATCTTGCCAACCAACTGTCCTCTCCTGCGCAAAAGCGGGTCATGAGGCTTGTTAATGCGGCCATTGTTCTTGGCTTTTCTTGGCCGAGGTGTCTGGCGAGCCACTCGTCTCGGACATTGTGCCTGAAAGCTGCTAGGGCTTCAGCGTCCGGACAGTCGACTATCTGATTCTTCTTAGTAAGAAATCTATTCCAGAACTGCCGAGCTGACTCTCCAGGCTGTTGTGTGATGTGACTGAGATCGTCTGCATCCAGAGGGCGGACATAGGTCCCTTGAAAATTTGCTCGGAAAGCGTCCTCGAGCTCCTCCCAACTTCCAATTGTGTTTTCAGGAAGGCTTTTAAGCCAATGCCGGGCTGGTCCTTTAAGCTTGAGGGGTAAATATTTGATGGCGTGGAGGTCATCTCCTCTAGCCATATGTATGTGGAGGAAGTAATCCTCGATCCAGACTCCAGGGTCTGTTGTTCCATCATATGCCTCTATGTTTACGGGTTTGAATCCCGCTGGAAATTCATAATCCACGACCTCATCGGTGAAACATAGGGGGTGTGCGGCGCCCCTGTATTTGGGTGTGCCGGATTCTGATAATGGCTTTATTGCATTGCTTATGAGAGCTTGCTTTCTTGGCCCGTAAATGGACCTGGCTGGGCCATCTTTTTGATGCGAATCCGTAAGTGGGTCGCGTGCCGGCTTAAGTGCGGCGCCGCTTGCCGCTTTATGCTGGCCATGGGGTCGTCTATCCGACCGTGTGGCTTTCTTACTTTTTGAGTGTGAGGGCTCTAAGGCCTCTTCGTCGAATTCAGGCAGTAGCTTTCGCTTCGGATAGCTTTTAGCACGGCGGCTGTCGCCGTATTTGTCTGCGGTATTGATTACTCTACTCCATCTGATTCTGAGTGCATCTTCCGCAGTTTTTAGCTTCCGCTTCTGCTTTTTCAGGCTGCGTGCGGTTGCAACGAGCCTTTTGTGGAGGTTCTTCTGCTCCGTGGGCTTATCCGGTGTAAGGTCGTCCGGAATGCCATTTTCGCCGGGGACGGGTTGTTCGGTTTCTTTATCCGAGATGCCCTGTTCAGACGGTTGCTCTAAGGCACGCTCGTCGTCTGCCGGCTCATCCTGCTCTATGGCTAGGTCTGTATCGAGGCGGGGCTTGGAGCGGCGTTTACACCGCCGTTTTGTTTGCTTTTCGAGAGATCGATCCTTCGCTGCATCCCTGTGTTCCTCGTTGTCGCTTCCTTTAGGGGTGTCCACCATGTACACATCATGAGATGAGGTGGCTGTCCAATGATCTGAAGGCGTTGGTTCAGATGCGTCTCCTGCATCGCCGTCCATGACGTCGATGTCTTCGGAGTCAAAGTTGAGCACGTCGTATAAATTATCGACGGTGGCTACCAAATGGGTGGTGGGTGGGTTTTGAATTTCTTCATCGTCCGTATCCCAACCTTGCTGACCGTAATCCGGCCAGGGCTCTCCGATAAAGAGAGAGACTTTAGTGACTTCAGGATGTCGCCGAAGGGCGAGGGCTGAAAGATGTCCGCGGCGGTGAACTCCATAATAGGCGCCCAATCGGATCCGTTTGGCTGGCGCGCGGAGGGCTCGGAGTTCGGAGAGGAGTCCGGCAACTCGGAGTCATGGGCCATGCAGAGTGCGGGGTTGGTGTTCGGCTCGATCGCCTTTGGGGTCACAGCCCCCGAGGCGGCGTCCAACCGCTCATCCTCGATCGGTGCAACCGGTTCCAAATTAAAGGTCGGAACCAATGCGTGTGCAGCCTCCAGGGCACGGTTAGGTGGAAGAGTTAGATCGTGCCCATCGAGACAGTGCGGCGCGCTTGGCTGTGGCTCGAATCCGTCGAAGATCAAGTCCCCGCGGATGTCGGCCGTGTAGTTTAAACTTCCAAACCTGACCTGATGGCAAGGGGCGTAGCTTTCGATCTGCTCCAGGTGGCCAAGCGAATTGGCCCGTAGTGCGAAGCCGCCGAAGACGAAGATCTGTCTGGGGAGAAAAGTCTCACCCGGGACTGCATCGTTGTTGATGATCGAAGGAGCCATCGGACCTAAAAGTGACGACACAGAGGAACTCTCAATGAAAGCACCAATGTCGGTGTCAAAACCTGCGGATTTCGGGTAGGGGGTCCCGAACTGTGCGTCTAGGCGGATGGTAACATGAGATAAGGGACACGATGTTTTACGCAGGTTCGGGCCCTCTTGATGGAGGTAAAACCCTACGTCCTGCTTGATTAATATTGATGATATGGGTAGTACAAGAGATCTACCACGAGATCAAGGAGGCTAAACCCTAGAAGCTAGCCTATGGTATGATTGTTGTATGTTGAGATTCTTCCCTATGGACTAAAACCCTCCGGTTTATATAGACACCGTAGAGGGTTAGGGTTACACAAAGTCGGTTACAATGGTAGGAGATCTGAATATCCGCATCGCCAAGCTTGCCTTCCACGCCAAGAAAAGTCCCATCCGGACACGGGACGAAGTCTTCAATCTTGTATCTTCATAGTACAGGAGTCCGGCTGAAGGTATAGTCCAGCCATCCGGACACCCCCTAATCTAGGACTCCCTCACACACCATTACGCTAGTGTTCCGGGTGGCGTGAGTTGCGAAACTATTCCCCATTGTTTCAAATGTAGACCAAACTTGTAACTCAAATATTCTCCTCCACGATCAGATTGTAGAAACTTTATTTTCTTGTTACGATGATTTTCCACTTCACTCTGAATTTTTTTGAACTTTTCAAATGTTTCAGACTTATGTTTCATTAAGTAGATATACCCATATCTGCTTAAATCATCTGTGAAGGTGAGAAAATAACGATACCCGCCGTGAGCCTCAATATTCATCGGACCACATACATCAGTATGTATGATTTCCAATAATTCTGTTGCTCGCTCCATTGTTCCGGAGAACGGCGTTTTAGTCATCTTGCCCATGAGGCATGGTTCGCAAGTACCAAGTGATTCATAATCAAGTGATTCCAGAAGTCCATCAATATGGAGTTTCTTCATGCGCTTTACACCAATATGACCCAAACGGCAGTGCCAGAAATAAGTTGCACTATCATTATCAACTCGGCATCTTTTGGCTTCAACATTATGAATATGTGTATCACTACTATCGAGATTCAACACAAATAGACCACTCTTCAAGGGTGCATGACCATAAAAGATATTACTCATATAAATAGAACAACCATTATTCTCAGATTTAAATGAATAACCGTCTCGCATCAAACAAGATCCAGATATAATGTTCATGCTTAACGTTGGCACCAAATAACAATTATTCAGGTCTAAAACTAATCTCGAAGGTAGATGTAGAGGTAGCATGCCGACGACGATCACATCGACTTTGGAACCATTCCCACGCGCATCGTCACCTCGTCCTTAGCCAGTCTTCGCTTAATCCGTAGTCCTTGTTTCGAGCTGCAAATATTAGCAACAGAACCAGTATCAAATACCTAGGTGCTACTGCGAGCTCTAGTAAGATACATATCAATAACATGTATATCACATATACCTTTGTTCACCTTGCCATCCTTCTTATCCGCCAAATACTTGGGGCAGTTCTGCTTCTAGTGACCAGTCTGTTTCCAGTAGAAGCACTCAGTCTCAGGCTTAGGTCCAGACTTAGGTTTCTTCTCTTGAGCAGAAACTTGTTTGCCGTTCTTCTTGAAGTTCCCTTTCTTCTTCCCTTTATCCTTTTTCTTGAAACTGGTGGTCTTGTTGACCATCAACACTTGATGCTCCTTTTTGATTTCTACCTCCTCAGCTTTTAGCATTGCGAAGAGCTCGGGAATTGTCTTATCCATCCCTTGCATATTATAGTTCATCACGAAGCTCTTGTATCTTGGTGGCAGTGATTGAAGAATTCTGTCAATGACACTATCATCCGGAAGATTGACTCCCAGTTGAATCAAGTGATTGTTATACCCAGACATTTTGAGTATATGTTCACGGACAGAACTATTCTCCTCCATCTTGCAACTATAGAACTTTTTGGAGACTTCATATCTCTCAATCCGGGCATTTGCTTGAAATATTAACTTCAACTCCTGGAACATCTCATATGCTCCATGACGTTCAAAACGCCATTGAAGTCCCGGTTCTAAGCCGTAAAGCATGGCACACTGAACTATCGAGTAGTCATCAACTTTGCTCTGCGAGACGTTCTTAATGTCGTCAGTTGCATCTGTAGCAGGCCTAGCACCCAGCGGTGCTTCCAGGACGTAATTCTTCTATGCAGCAATGAGGATAATCCTCAAGTTACGGACCCAGTCCGTGTAATTGCTATCATCATCTTTCAACTTTGCTTTCTCAAGGAACGCATTAAAATTCAATGGAACAACATCATGGGCCATCTATCTACAACAACATAGACAAGCAAAATACTATCAGGTACTAAGTTCATGATAAATTTAAGTTCAATTAATCATATTACTTAAGAACTCCCACTTAGATAGACATCCCTCTAATCATCTAAGTGATCACGTGATCCATATCAACTAAACCATAACTGATCATCACGTGAGATGGAGTAGTTTTTAATGGTGAATATCACTATGTTGATCATATCTACTATATGATTCACGCTCGACCTTTCGGTCTCAGTGTTCCGAGGCCATATCTGCATATGCTAGGCTCGTCAAGTTTAACCCGAGTATTCTGCGTGTGCAAAACTGTCTTACACCCATTGTAGATGAACGTTGAGCTTATCACACCCGATCATCACGTGGTGTCTCGGCACGACGAACTTTGGCAACGGTGCATACTCAGGGAGACCACTTTTTCCTTGAAATTTAGTGAGAGATCATCTTATAATGCTACGGTCAAACAAAGCAGAATAAGATGCATAAAGGATAAACATCACATGCAATCAATATAAGTGATATGATATGGCCATCATCATCTTGTGCCTTTGGTCTCCATCTCCAAAGCACTGTCATGATCACCATCGTCACCGGCGCGACACCTTGGTCTCCATCGTAGCATCGTTGTCGTCTCGCCAACTATTGCTTCTACGACTATCGCTACTGCTTAGTGATAAAGTAAAGCAATTACAGGGCGATTGCATTGCATACAATAAAGCGACAACCATATGGATCCTGCCAGTTGCCGATAACTCCGTTACAAAACATGATCATATCATACAATAAATATAGCATCATGCCTTGACCATATCACATCACAACATGCCCTGCAAAAACAAGTTAGACGTCCTCTACTTTGTCGTTGCAAGTTTTACGTGGCTGCTACGGGCTGAGCAAGAACCGTTCTTACCTACGCAAACCACAACGATATTTCATCAAGTTAGTGATGTTTTAACCTTCACAAGGACCAGGCGTAGCCACACTTGGTTCAACTAAAGTTGGAGAAACTGACACCCGCCAGCCACCTGTGTGTAAAGTACGTCGGTAGAACCAGTCTCGTGTAAGCGTACGCGTAATGTCGGTCCGGGCCGCTTCATCCAACAATACCGCCGAACCAAAGTATGACATGCTGGTAAGCATTATGACTTGTATCACCTACAACTCACTTGTGTTCTACTCGTGCATATAACATCTACGCATAAACCTGGCTCGGATGCCACTGTTGGGGAACGTAGTAATTTCAAAAAAAATTCCTACGCACACGCAAGATCATGGTGATGCATATCAACGAGAGGGGAGAGTGTCGTCTACGTACCTCGTAGACCGTAAGCGGAAGCGATATAACAACGCAGTTGATGTAGTCGTACGTATTCATGATCGACCAATCCTCAGCACCGAACGTACGGCACCTCCACGTTCAGCACACATTCAGCTCGGTGACGTCCCGGGAACTCACGATCCAGTAGAGGTTCGGGGAAGAGCTTCGTCAGCACGACGGCGTGGTGACGGTGATGATGATGCTACCGACGCAGGGCTTCGCCTAAGCACCGCTACGATATGACCGAGGTGGATTATGGTGGAGGGGGGCACCGCACACGGCTAAGAGATCAATGATCAATTGTTGTATGTTGGGGTCCCCCCCACCCCCATATATAAAGGAGCTAGGGGGGAGGTGGTCGGCCAGGAGGAGGGCGCGCCAAGGGGGGAGTCCTACTCCCACCGGGAGTAGGACTCCTCCTTTCCTAGTAGGAGTAGGAGAAGGGGGAAGGCGGAGAGAGAGGGGCAGGAAAGGGGGGCGCCGCCCCCCTCCTTGTCCAATTCGGACTAGAGGGGGAGGGGGCGTGCAGCCTGCCCTGGCCTCCCCTCATCTTCTCCACCAAGGCCCAATAGGCCCATTATACTCCATGGGGGGTTCCGGTAATCCCCCGGTACTCCGGTATATGTCCGATACCTCCCGAAACACTTTCGGTGTCCGAACATAGTCATCCAATATATCGATCTTTACGTCTCGACCATTTCGAGACTCCTCGTCATGTCCGTGATCATATCCGGGACTCCAAACTATCTTCGGTACATCAAAACACAAAATCTCATAATACTGATCGTCACAGAACTTTAAGCGTGCGGACCCTACGGGTTCGAGAACTATGTAGACATGACCGCGACATGTCTCCGGTCAATAACCAAGAGCGAAACCTGGATGCTCATACTGGTTCCTACATATTCTACGAAGATCTTTATCGGTCAAACCGCATAACAACATACATTGTTCCCTTTGTCATCAATATGTTACTTGCCCGAGATTCGATCATCGGTATCTTAATACCTAGCTCAATCTCATTATCGGCAAGTCTCTTTACTCATTCCGTAATGCATCATCCCGTAACTAACTTATTAGTCACATTGCTTGCAAGGCTTATTATGATGTGCATTACCGAGAGGGTCCAGAGATACTTCTCCGACAATCGGAGTGACAAATCCTAATCTATATCTATGCCAACTCAACAAACACCATCAGAGACACCTGTAGAGCACCTTTATAATCACCCAGTTACGTTGTGACGTTTGGTAGCACACAAAGTGTTCTTCCGGTATTTGGGAGTTGCATAATCTCATAGTCACATGAACATATATAAGTCATGGAGAAAGCAATAGCAGTAAACTAAACAATCAAGTGCTAAGCTAACGGAATGGGTCAAGTCAATCACATCATTCTCCTAATGATGTGATCCCGTTAATCAAATGACAACTCATGACCATGGCTAGGAAACTTAACCATCTTTGATTAACGAGCTAGTCAAGTAGAGGCATACTAGTGACACTATGTTTGTCTATGTATTCACACATGTATTATGTTTCCGGTTAATACAATTCTAGCATGAATAATAGACATTTATCATGATATGAGGAAATAAATAATAACTTTATTATTGCCTCCGGGGCATATTTCCTTCAACTAGATCGTTTTTGGGATCTGTTGCGGCTGATCTGATCCAGTCGCCTGGATCTCCTGTGGTTGCGCCTTCTGTACTGCACCCTATGCCGCCACGTACCAGGTTACAAAAGGGAGTTACCACCAGAATCAATTATAAGAAATATTTCCAAATATGGCCTCACATGTTTGATAGGTGAATGTAGTGAGCGTAAAACCTTATCTGCAGCTCTTGGAGACTCAAGATGGAAACATGCAATGGAGGAAGAATTCTCTGCTTTGCAACGTAACAAGAAGTGGCATCTAGTACCTCGCCGTGAAGGTACAAATCTCATTGACTGCAAATGGGTTTACAGAGTTAAGAGAAAATCTGATGGTACAATTGATCGCTACAAAGCCCGTCGGTTGCAAAGGGTTTTAAACAACGCTATGACATTGACTATGAGGACACTTTCAGTCCTGTCGTCAAAGCAGCTACTATTCGCCTTGTACTCTCTATTGTTGTTTCCAAGGGATGGAGTCTCAGACAGCTAGACGTACAAAACGCGTTTCTTCATGGTGTTCTGGAAGAAGAGGTTTACATGAAACAACCTCCTGGGTTGGAGGATAAAAATGCACCGTTCCTTGTCTGCAAGCTTGACAAGGCCCTGTATGGACTCAAGCAAGCCCCTCGAGCGTGGTACTCTAGGTTGAGCATGAAACTGCAAGCACTTGGTTTTGCTTCGTCCAAGTCTGACACATCTCTGTTTATTTACAATAAGTTTCATACTGCCATGTTTGTTCATATCTATGTCGACGATATTATTGTTACTAGCTCATCCAGTGCAGCTGTGACAATCCTGCTAAATGATCTCAGGTTAGACTTTACTCTCAAAGACTTGGGAGACTTACACTACTTCTTAGGTATTGAAGTACAAAAAACTCAGCATGGCATCCATCTATCACAAGGCAAATATGTTACTGACCTATTGAGCAGAATTGGCATGCAGGATTGCGAACCTTCACCAACTCCTCTGTCTAGTTCAGAAACTCTTTCCCTGACAGAAGGAGAACTTTTGAACCAGGAAGATAGTACCAGCTACAGGAGCATTGTTGCTGCACTTCAGTACTTAACTCTTACTCGGCCTGGCATTTTCTTTGCAGTCAATAAAGTTTACCAATTTCTACATGCACCTACCACAGTTCATTGGACAACAGCAAAACGTATCATGAGGTATTTAAAGAATACAGTAAGCATGGGTATAAGGATAAATCGGTCCTCCTCCACTCGAGTCAGTGCCTTCTCTGATGCGGATTGGGCTGGCTGTGTGGATGATCGACGGTCCACGGAGGGGGGGGGGGGTTGCTATCTTTCATGGACCAAATTTGATTTCTTGGTGTGCAAAGAAACAAGCAACTGTGTCCAGATCTAGTACTGAAGCCGAATACAAAGCACTGGCCAATGCTACAGCTGAGATTATTTGGGTTCAAGCTATATTAAATGAGCTCGGCATGTCACAGATACAGACTCCACTTCCTTGGTGTGACAATCTTGGTGCAACTTACTTGTCTGCTAATCATGTTTTTCATGCCAGAACTAAACACATCGAGATAGGTTTTCATTTTATCAGAGAAAGAGTTGCAAACAAAGAGTTAGAGATTAGGTTCATTCCATCCAAGGATCAGCTTGCAGATGGTTTCACAAAAGCGCTACCAACTAGAAGTTTTAAAGAATTTCGTCGTAATCTCAACCTAGTTCGGTTTTGATTATGGGGGAGTGTTAAACATCACATGGTCACGTCACATTGTATGAGATGCATATCTTGTATACCAAGTCAGGTAGTTAGAGATATAGTTGTTTTGTTGTTTATCTCTTCTATCTCTTCTCCCTCTCCCGATGTATCTCCTGAGGTTGTTCCAACGATCTCTCTCTGTAACACGCCACCAGACGTCTCATAGAGTCAGTCATCTATTTTGAAACGGAGTGAGTAATAAAGTAGTACTAGTAATACTGGCATCAGATCAGATATAGTAAACCCGGCGTCACCACACAAATGGTCTGCCTCCTCCTGCTGCTGGCAACGTGGTTCCAAAACCAGCAGGCAGCTAGAGTCCACACAAAGCAACAGCATGCAGAAAGAAAGCGGTGATTTGGACACTAGCTGGCCACGCACTTGGGTACGGTGTACTACGGCACCCAGAACAAATTGTACTGTAGAAACAAGAGCGAGGAAGGAAGAAGAATACTTTCTAGAGTACATAAAAGAGGAGAGCATACGATTGTGATTGTGTTTCGCATCTCAAATGATTCCTAATCCGCGCGAGACACGATCAATCATCAAACAGCTGGGAAAAGGGCAGGGAGCAGCAGGTGTTGCTTCTTCAGTCATGGAATGCTGCTGTGCTTTCATGCATCTAGCCGTCATCCCCATTGTCCCCGCCTTATATTTTCTTGGATATAAGTTGCTGTCGATGGGCCATCCGCAGTCTGCTTATCTTAATTAATTTTCTTTTTTCTTGGGCTAAGTGGACCGGGGTGATTGGATGGGGGTACTTGGACGGTGGAGAGGTAGGGACGCTGGTCTTAATCCCGGTAGTTGTCGCTCAACAGGGATGGATGGCCCATGGCGAGAAAGCGCTGCCGCACCAGCACCGGCTTGACTGACATGCATGGTCGCCACGCCGCTGCCTCTAGGCTCCGGGATGGATGTCGGATTAGGTCGTGTGTCCTCCTGCTTGCTCACTGGGGTTTCCTGCATCATATTGTTAATTTGTTTTTCTTCTAGTACTTCATTCATGGTGCTGCGATTTTCTTGCCATATTCTGCACTCCATTGATCCACAATCGTCTGTCCATTGTATGGAAGTGGATTTGTGGTAGCATTACGGCCTGGGACCTTGTTCTTGATTTCAACATCTTGTCTTTTTACACTCTTGTTTTATCGCATTTTTTTTCTTTCTTTTTTTGAACCCTAAACCGTAGGACAATTGTTCTACGGTATATTTTCTTTAATTAAAGTATGTACAGGCTAAAGTTACAAAACAACCATGAAAGGTCTACGACTATCCAGTACCAGTTCGTTCTTTTTTTTTTGAAATGGTCAGGGGGGGGGGGGGGGGGAGGGGCGGAAAGACTCCCCACCTGAATATATTTCAAAAGCGGTAGAACTCAGAGTTTATAAGTTTCGGGAGGAGAGGAAATCACGCCACAGACCGGCGTGTCTTTTTAACACCTCAGTCTTGAGACGATGAGACCATGTAATTAGATCATCTAGAATAGCACGTAGAGTTTGGGATGCATCGAGTTCAAGGTTCTGGAAGACCTTTTTGTTCCTCGCATCCCAAATCTTCCACAAGATGAGTAGCAACATAAAGGGTCATACGGTGTCAGGCAGCGCTGGCGGGAGCGTGGTGGAGAAGAGTCCATCGATGGGTGCGGTGAGTGGCTAGAGTCCAAGTCGTTGCCAGATCCGGCGAGCGGCTGGGCAGGAGAAAGAGAGATGATCGCGATCCTCCACCGAGCTGTTGCACCGAGGACAGACATCCGAGTCCAGAATAGTTTTCTTGCGCAGGTTCTGCCGAGTGTTCAGCCGGTCAAGGTAGAACAACCAACCGAAAATCATAACTTTCTTTGGGACTCTTGAGTCCCAGATAGCCGAGAGCATCGGGTCAGCCAGCTGGGCAGAGAGAGCGGCATAAGCTCCCCGAGTAGAGAAGGCATCTCCATTAAGTAGCTGCCTAGAGTCAGGTACCTGTGAGAGTGAAACATCCAGCAACAAAGAGTTCAGAGAGGCAAGCTCTGCGATCGCAGTAGAGGTTAAGCGATTACGAAGGGCAAGTTCGATCCCATCCTGTAAAATAGTAGCTACTAAAGCATTTTGGTTTGTATGGTGGGAGAAAAGAGCTGGAAAGACTAAAGCCAGTGGTTCTGGCTGTAGCCATCGATCTACCCAAAATAAGGTGGAGCAACCATTGCCAACGGTGCAATGGGAGATCTCTCTCAAACTCTGGAGGTGTTTAAAAATGGTCCTGGCAAGGAAGGAGCTGTTCTTGCCAAGGCCTATGTGGAGAGGTGAGTGGTGGAGGACCCAGTCTTTCCAAGGTAGGTTGTTGGCATGGAGGAATTTGTAAGCAAATTTCAGCAGTAGACAAAATTTTTGTGCACGCAAGTTCTTAACACCTAGACCACCTGCCGCACGAGGGGTACAAACTTTGTACCAAGCAACCAAGCACTTTGCTCCGGAGCAAGTCTCATCATTAGACCAGAAAAAAGTACGTCTACGCTTATCGATAGTCTCAATAACCTGGGCGGGGAGAGAGAAACAGAGCATAAAGTACGTGGGTAAACTGTCAAGAACGGCAGAGAGAAGAACAAGTTTGCCCCAGCGAGATAGAAGCAGAGCACACCAACCGGCGAGGTATGTGTCACAACGATCAATTATGGGTTGGAAGGCCGACGGGGGTAACTTATGCGGAGAGAGAGGAAGACCAAGGTAAGTTTGTGGGAAGGAGGCGATGTCGGTGGCTAGGTCCGCAGCAATGGTTGATGCCTCACGAGGAGTAACGTTTAGAGGAATGAAGGTCGTCTTTGATAAGTTGATTTGGAGTCCAGTGGCCGCAGAAAAATCATCAAGGATAGCTTTGAGGTGCTTTGCGGCATCTGGAAAGGCCTTAACAATGATGAGGGTATCGTCTGCATATTGTAGGATGGGGCAAGGTAGATGCGGGCATAGGGGGTGAAATAGGAGGCCATCGTTGTTAGCTTTAATGATTAACTGCTGCAGGATGTCAGCAATGATGATAAAGAGATAGGGGAGAGCGGATCACCTTGGCGAAGACCATTTTTACACTGAATCCATCTGCCAGGGACTCTGTTAAGCATAATGGCAGTGGAGTCGGTGGCAAGGAGCGCATCGATCCAGCCACACCAACGAGCGGGGAAACCCCTAGTCTTTAACGTGTGCAGGAGCGACGTCCAGCAAACAGAGTCGAAGGCCTTACGAAAATCGAGTTTGATCACAAGAGTGGGAGCTTTGCACTTGGCACAACAATTTAAAATATCGGCAGCATAGAGGAAGTTTTCGGAGATATTACGACCAGAGATAAACCCTGTTTGATCAGCATGAACCAGGAGAGGGATTAGGGGTTTTAGACGGTTGGTCAGGAGTTTTGCAACACCTTTTATTGGGCAGTTCTGCAGGGAGATGGGTCGGAAATTGGCCGAGGATCGCGCCTCGTTACTTTTAGGGAGTAGAATGATTAGGGCCCTGTTCATGCAAGAGATGTCACAGTTAAGCGAATGGAAATCGGAGAAGAAACCCTTAATCCTGGCTTTTAGAATGGGCCAAAATTTTCGATAGAAGCCCGGGCCGAAGCCATCTGGGCCAGGACTAGCAAGTTGATTCATAGATAGGAAGGCGCGAGCGATTTCATCATCCGTAAAGGGGGCATCTAAGTATTGAAGCTGCGAAATGGGAGAGGGATAGAGGTCATGAAGGGAGAAGGACCAAGCTGGTTGAAAGGCAGGGCCCAAAAGCGAGGCATAGAAGTCCGATAAAATGTTAGACTTAGCGTCATGCGAAAATAATTCAGAGCCATTGGAGACGAGGACATTGATTTTGTTATTACGAAGGCGAGCAGAGGCCGAGGCATGGAAGTAGCAAGAGTTTTCATCGCCTTCCAGAGCCGACCGTATTTTCCCCCTCTTCATCCAGAAAAGATCTTTCTCTCGCAGGGATCGCTGGAGAACTCGAATGACCACTTTACGCAAGGCAAGCTCACGGGGGGGGGGGGGGGGGGAGAGGACGCGATCTTCTTCGATAAGGTCTAGGATGGTGATAACTGTTTTACAGTTTCGTTCCTGAGTGAGGAGGGGAACCGCAAGGCGTCTCCATTTTTTCAAAACTGAGCGCGATCATTTTAGGGCGGCAACCAGAGAGAGCGCATGGTTCGAGCGGAGTTGGGCCTCGGCCCAAGCTTGAGTAATCATAGCCCGACAACTAGGCCTGAGGGCCCATCTAGCTTCAAAACGAAAAAGTGCGGGATGCGGGATAGTGGTATAAATTGTGACGAGGAGAGGGACGTGATCAGAGACGAAGCAGGTGAGAGAGGAAATATTGGTGTTGGGAAAGAGAAGATCCCAGTCGGTATTTACGAAGACTCTATCAATCTTTTCGAGGGTGGGCTGGTCTCTCTTGCTTGACCACGTGAAACGGCGATGAAGCAGGGGCAGCTCAATGAGAGCATGGGAGTGAATGAAGGCGTTAAACATATCGGCTTCGCCTTGGCGAAAGTGCGGAGTGTTTTTATCGGAAGCTTGGCGTAGGAGGTTAAAATCCCCTAAAATAAGCCATGGCATGGATTGCGGGGGAGCGAAGCTAGCGAGTTCCTGGAGGAAGAGGTGCTTAAGTCCATGGTCAGTGGGGGCATAAATATTTGTGATAGAAAGATGTGAGGGGAGGCAAGGCAGTAGATTAAGGTCGTTTGTGAGTAGGCGCCTGAAATTGTGGACAAAATAGTGAAGTGGAAGGAGGAGAAGGCCGAGAGCATACCACCTACTGAGCCAATTGCAGGTGATGAATGTAGCAGGTTTAGGTGGTGTGGAAGAAACATTTTTTGTTTGAATGCATCAAAGGTAGCAAGCTTGGTTTCCTGCAGAAAACAGGCATGAGGGTGCATAGAGATGAGCTCTGAAAGGACATCAGAACACTTCTGCGATTGGCCGAGGCCCCGCACATTCCAGCAGTAGAAATTAAACTTGAGCTTGTTCATGACGTACAACACAGGCACCAGTGACATTCTAAGGTGGCGATAGCGGCGAAGGAAGACAATAAGAACCTTACAAACGGATTGAGGGGGTCATGATCGGAAACGCGACCATAGCTAACACAGGAGGAGGGCGAAACAGGATTGAGAGCATTGCCATAAGGGCAGGTAAGGCCTAGACATGACAAGACAGAGCGGCCGTGGCGAGTGGCCGGCGTCGAGGAGTAGCAACTGAAGATCATGGAGCAGGAGAGGACACCTCCGCAATCTCCTCAGGCTCGGCACCGCAGAGGGCAACGACCTTTGCGAGAGCAGCAACGTCGTGCACCGGCTCCTCTGGCACGCTGGTGAGGCCCGAGACTTCAAGAGCGCCAACAAGGGCATCAGAGGCCAGCTGCAGATCGAAGCATCGAGCTTTAGCACGGATGGCCTTGGTGGTCATGTCAACGAAGTCGCTCCCCTCCTTCTCGGCTAGGTGGCGGCTGCGGCGTAGCTTTTCAGCGTCAGTAGGAGGGGAGCATCCAACGCAGGGTAGCCTCATGAGGGGTGTCACTGAGCGAAGATGGCGCAGGATCTGGGGTGACAGAAAGTTCTTCAGAGGCGTGATAAATAGGGAAGGAAGAAGTGGAGCTGGCTTCGGATATGGAATTACCAGAAACTAAGGAGGGCTCGGCATCGGAGATGGCCAAGGAGGAGAACTGGTTGGATACCTCCACGGAAGAGGACCAGGCAGCGGAGCCGGAGTTGGCCACGTCGTGGCCGCTTCTGCCCCAGAGGTGGCAGCAACGGCAGCAGAGAGGTGCAACGCGTCAGTAGGAGGGGCGTCGTTGTGGAGGGAAGGAGCAGGAGAGCTGAGGCGTGGGGAAGGCGGCGGCATGGCGTCGGAAGTGTGGGATCCCGGGCAAGGCTCGGAATGGCCACAGTTCCACCTCCACGCACTGTGAACGTGAGGCGCCCCATCGTTGTGGTCGCCATCATCTCCGTCGAGAGGGACCGTGCTGTCCTCGAACACGGCCCAGGTCTTGATCTTCCTTAGAGGGACGTCGACGATCTGGTTGGGGGGAGGTGGAGAATGCAGCCGACGGGGACGGAGTAGTCGGCCTCAACACGAAGGAAGGCACGCATCGCCGTGAAGTCGCCGGCATTGAAGCAGCCCTGGTCGACGCAGTAGAGCACCCCAAAGTGGCCGAACACAAAGTTCGCTCCTTGGGGATGCCACAGCTCGAGCGGGAAGTTCTTCGCCTCGATCTCGATCAGGCGGTCGTAGCGTGTGGTGGCATGGTTGTCCATCTCCTCCGGGCGGAGAAGGGAGACCTCAACACCGGCAAATTTGGCCGGAAAGTGAGCCATGGCAGCCTCCCGATCAGCGTGGGAGTCGAAGACGAGGAGGGCCGAGCACCCCGTCGCAGCCGCGTAGTGGAACGTCGGGTTGTCAGCAAAGTGCTCCACCGCCAGACGGATGAAATTGTAGGGCTCGAGGACGATGGTGTCGAGATGGGCGAAGCAGAAGCGGCCGACGTCGTGGACGAGGCCGGCCGGGACGAAGATGTCCGGGTAGGTGGAGTGGGCGCGGCCGGGCGACGAGGCAGAGGACGAGAGGGAGGACTCAGGGCACGCAGGGCTACGCACCACAGAGGCAGCATCCTCCGGCATCTCCCCTTCCTGGCGCGGCGACGCGTGCTGGGACAGAGTAGCGGAGTCCCCGTCCGTGGAGGCCTGCCGCACCAGGCGTGGCCTGGAAACGAGAGGCTCATTGAGGACGATGCATCGAGAGCCGATCCACAGGACGGGGGAGGCAGGGTCAGTGTCGTTGGAAGCAGCGACGCGAGGTGGGGTGGCCATGGCAGGGCGGTGGGTGAACAGGCGTAGGCGCTGGAGGGCGAGGGGGAAGTTGGACGAACACTAAAAGCTGCGGTGACCCGAGCAGCCACAGCGAGAGCAGCGCACCGGGTCCCTACAGGATCGCACTAGGTGGTCGCAGGCAAGGCAGCGGAAGCAGAGAGGCTTGGAGCGGACGGAGGGAGGAAAGGCGACGGGGGAGCGAAGAAATAGGCTAGAGCTCGGAGAGCTATCGTTCCGGTTGAGATGGCAAGAGGGCTGGGGCGCCTTTTTTAGGGGAAAGGAGGACGTCGCGGTACGCGAGCGAGGGGACGGCAGCAGCGGCGATGGGACTGTGGTTGGGAACCGGGAGCACGGGCGGAGAGGGGAGCGGCGCGGGCGGCGAGCTTTTGAGAGGCCTGGGCGGCCTAGCTAAGTAGGGCGTACTGGCTGAGGGCGCACGGTGTATGATGATGGAGTCGTGGACCGCTTGAGCTGAGAGAGTGAGAGCATGGATCGGGTCCATGCAGGGGAGGGCAGCTGGTAGGTGTGCCATTAATGCCGGAGAACGGGGAGGACGGAGAAGCTCGTCAGCATGGTTCATGCTGTGGGGGGCGTGGTCACATGAGGGGCAAGGGGGAGAGGCGCATGGAAAGCCGGGGAGGCGATTGGGCAAGGCGGGGGAGCTGCACGCAAGCCCTCGAGCGTGCTCGCCGTGGGCAGAGACGATGGACGAGTAAACAAATGGGCTAGAGCTAAGGTGAGCGGAGGAGGGGGAACAGTAGGTGGCATGCCCATGACAGAGCATGGGCGGGCGTCCCGACGGACGCGGGTGGGAGAGGCGAGAGCAGTTTTCGTGGCAGCCACGTTCCTCGTAGGGGAGGATTCAAAATTTGAAAAACTGGCAACTTTTGCCGCTTGAAGGGAGGTCGAGAGCACAAGGCCAACGCCTGGGCAGGAGACAGGCGAGCAGGAGACGATTTCGTTTCTAACATCCTCCGAGGAGACTAGCGACAGGAGCAAATTATCTTGGTAAAACATGACAACAAAGCAAGGACTACCCGAGATCACGTGATCTAGAGCGCATTTAACAAGACATGCACTAGGCTTTGCTATTGCTAAAAAGAAGCTAATCCAGAGAAGAGAGTGTCTTTGAGGATCAGGAAGGGAGGCTGGGGGAGGGACTAAGTCAAGCTTAAACTTGGTGCGGATAAAGGATCGAAAGTTAGACCCATGACGTAATTGAGTAACCTTAACTGGGGATCGAGGCAAACCTGACTTGGCTTGAGGCTGAGGATGAGTAACCCCAGCAGGTGGAGACCCAGCAGCTGGCGCCGCGACGGGATGGAGAAGTGGATGTCGATCCCCGGCCGCCAAAGGTCGCCGAAGGAGACAGCGAGGTCAGCGACCCCGCGGTTTGTGACGAAGCACTCGAACTCGTCATCAGCAGTGGCCGTGGAGAGGAAGTGCGCTGGATCCCCCCCGAATAAGCAGCCGAGGATGAGATCACAGAGCTGGGCGGAGAACAGCAGAGGAAACTGAAGCACAGTGACCACCAGGCGACAGGCCAGAGTAGCTCGCGCATCCGGCACAGAGACGAAAGATTTCAGGCGAGCCCAGGCAGCGTTAGCAAACTTGAGGCCAACACTATGGTGCAGGAGAAGCAGGTCGGACAAAGGCTTGCAAGAGCTGACCAGGCCCTCAGCCACCGACAGGCCCGGTATTGACGATGGGGGCGAAAAGTGGAATGAGAAGAGCCGCCTGTGGCAAGGAGGGAGGCGGAAGAGACGAGTATCCATGGAGGCGTCGGAAACTGAGAAGAGAATGGATTGGTGGTGGAGAAGGCGAACATTGAACTGGAGAGCGTCACCGCCTAGGAAGGCCTGCAGGAGAGAGCCTGCTAGAAGATCATCGAACTAGAGCTTGTTGGAGGAGATGGAAAGGCAGACGTCGCAGGAGCTCGGCAAGGCGAGGGAGACAGGGCAGCAGTCCAGAGAGGTGATCTTGTCGGAGTCGCCAACGCCCAGGAAGAGGCACAGGGAGGCTTGAGCAAGCAGGGTATAGCGAGGTAAGGAGGGGAGCAACGGCGGCGCCGGCGGGAGCGAGGAGAGGGGAGGCGGCGGAAGCTCTAGGAGGGACGGGGCGGGAGCCATTTTTCCGTCTCACCAATGAAATGAAATTTCATGAGTGCCCTACCAGTTCGTTCTAACATGAACAAAATCAAAGAGAGCTTCACCTAGAGAGATTTTATCGCATTTCGCCCTTGTGTATGTATAAATAAGTAGGAGTATGTTGGCACATGGATGGGTGAAGCAAGCAAAAGAGTGTGGGATGTGGTGTGGTGGGTTTGCCCTTTCTCGGCCCTTTTCGTTCCAAAAAAATAGGGACCTCAAGGAGGTTGTGGACTTGAGCCGGTTGATACGCGCTTTCCAGGACCAGGAGCCTTGCCTTTCAGTCCAAATGATTGATCCACGACCCTTTTTTTTCTGCTAGTACATAATTTAATACAGAGATTACGTAGCGGTTGGCAAGCTAAACTACATACGTGAAGATGATGTTTGCGTCTGCGTACATACATACACACGCAAGTACATGCCCCCAGATCGATCAGTCCGCGTTGCCGCGTAAGGAGCCGCGCCAGCCATATCTTCTTCTCCTTGTCGGAGTACTCCTTGATTTGGTCGGTCAGGCTCTCGCATTTCATTCTTTCCATGAGGGCAATGCTTTACAGCAACCAATGCGCCGACGCAATCTGACCCGCATGTCCGTTTGGATCCTGTGAAAAACACGATCGCCTGCCAGTGGAAGGCTTTCTGCGTTCAGTCAATCTACGCAGAGTGAATCGGTCTACACAAGCCACGGTCCAACGCGCTGACACAAAACGAACAAGTATTTTCTTTTTTCACCAGTGACCAATTTCAAGCGCAAGTTTGAGCTAGGTTTGCATCGGCGCGCACACTTGCACGCCCGCTGTCGGTGTCAAAACCGGCGGATCTCGGATAGGGGGTCCCGAACTGTGCGTCTAGGCGGATGGTAACAGGAGACGAGGGACACGATGTTTTTACCCGGGTTCGGGCCCTCTCGATGGAGGTAAAACCCTACTCCTGCTTGATTGATATTGATGATATGGTATTACAAGATTTGATCTACCACGAGATCGGAGAGGCTAAACCCTAGAAGCTAGCCTATGGTATGATTGTTCCTAGTCCTACGGACTAAACCCTCTGGTTTATATAGACAACGGAGGGGCTAGGGTTACACAGAGTCGGTTACGAAGAAGGAGATCTACATATCGGTATTGCCAAGCTTGCCTTCCACGCCAAGGAGAGTCCCATCCGGACACGGGACGAGTCTTCAATCTTGTATCTTCATAGTCCAACAGTCCGGCCAAAGGATATAGTCCAGCTGTCCGGATACCCCCTAATCCAGGACTCCCTCAGTAGCCCCCGAACCAGGCTTCAATGACGATGAGTTCGGCACGCACATTGTCTTCGGCATTGCAAGGCGGGTTCTCCTCCAAACTCTGAGTACCTGTTAAATAGTGTCCGGCTTCTCGTAAATGTTGCACTTCTCGACTTTTGTGCCCAATAATGGCCATCTTCCACGTGTCAAGCGAATGCGAGGAGCCAGGGTATTTTTACATTTACCACCCTAGCTATGTGAATGAACTGTCTATTAAAGAGACGAGGATTCTCAGATCCAAACCACACCATCCTCCCTCAGCGAGCATTCATCGGAGCGCGCCCGAAAAAATCCATCCCAACATGGCTGGCCAGCGCAGCTCCTCTTCTCGCCCCGGCAGCCCTAAGCCCGGAGATTGGGAGAAGTGTTCCGTCCTGCACAACCAATTAGTAAAGCTGCAGACCCAGGGATTTCTCTCTCCAGCATATATGGTCCCAGTTCGAGCCGGGCTCGCCACCTATAATGGCGGGGAGCAAGAGGAGAGCTTTCCCAACACCTCTAAGGGAGAGCGGGTATGCCTTGTCCCTTATTTGTTAAGGGGACTCGGATTTCCAATCCATCCGTTTCTCCAAGGGCTCCTGGAGTTCTACGGCCTCCAATTGTACAACCTCACTCCTGCCTCCACACTGCATATCGCTGTCTACGTAGCCCTTTGCGAACTGTTTCTAGGCTGCGAAGCTCATTTCGCGCCGTGGAAGAAGTTGTTCTGCCTTATGCCCCGTACACAGAGGGGGTCAATATATCAAGTGGGTGGAGCCGAAGTATGGCGCATCGCTGGGACCGGATACCTATCCGGTACGACGAAGAAGACGTCTGAAGACTGGCCTTCAGAGTGGTTTTATATGGAGGATGTCCCCCTTACATATCCTATTCGGATCGGCCTTCCCGAGTTTGATAATGCTCCCTTGAAGAAGCGCCTGAGCTGGCGGCCACGGAGCCCTCAGGAGGAAGATGATAGAGACATTCTCTACCTGATGGGCCGGATAAAGGTATTGGCTCAATCAGGTCTGACCATAACCGAGGTTATGTCAATATGCATTATGCGGGGGGTGCAGCCACTTCAATATCGAGGCCACCCTATGTGGGATTTCAACGGGGAAGATGATGCCACCCGCTGCGGCCGCAAGGGGCCGGACTCGCCTGCTGCCCTAGCAAAAATCTTGTCCGGTCTGTACAAGGGAGAGGAAGAGGAGTTCCTCCACATCAAACCACAGGATGTATTCTCCATGTACAACCCTCCGAGCTGGGTAGGCCGCCACTTTTATGCCCACTAATTCCGTATTTCTGCAGTTAATATTTTACCTTGCAATTTCATCGCAGGAGCTGCGTAAGGCTGTAAGGGAGATCAACAGCCCACCTCCACAACCAGAGGATCCTGAGCGGTCCCTCGACCCTGGCCTCAAATAGGACCTGGACATATTCGTGGAGCTGATTGACAGGGTATTCTACCAATTGAGCTACGATGACGCCATGGTGGCTATTATAGCCGACTACCCTGGGCTACTCCCAGCCTCGCAGGTAAATGAGACTAGAGTCCCAACCTTCGAAAAGGATTTTCTTTTACGCACTTCACCTACCGTATACAAGCGGTGTTTTATAGGGAAGGCCCTCGGGACGCCATGCCGAGCCCGCGGCGATTCGCCAACAAGGGGCTCCAAAGCCGGACAGGCTAAAAAGGAAGGCAGTCCGGACGGAGACGCTGACGCAGAGGTATGATGCAACACCTCACTCCGCGGTTGTCGTCTTTTAAAAACATAATAACACCCGTCTTTCCTAGAAGGAAGAACGCTCGCCGGATAATATCCGGAGATGTCGCCGATCACGCTTCTACCAGCCAGGCTCAAGGGCCGGACACAGAGGCGGAAGCTGACATGAGGCACACGCCGGATGCTCCGTATATAGAGGATGCGGATAGGATATCCGCTACAAATTCCGAAGTGGAGAGCGCCATGAATCACAGGCGTCGCCGAGCCATACTCCGTGACGCTTGTTTCTCCCAAGAGGCGTTTAATGCGTTCAACTCAGGAGATGCGTACATCCGTGCTGCTCAAAATGGTCTAGCCAGAGCCACGGACCAATATGTAAATGATATACGGGTAAGAAAATTTGATGATCATATATATATATATATATATATATATATATATATATATATATATATATATATATATCAGTAGCCCCTGAGACTTGAAGCAGTTAGAATAACTGATTTCAGGATCATGACTTACGCAGGTATTGACAGAAAAGAATACCCAATTATCTCAGGAGCTGGAAGAGTGCAAAGCCCAGCTTCAGGCCGCACTTGTCGCAGAAGAGGAGTCCAAGAAGACCCCCGCTGGTAACTACTGGGTTTATGCTGTGAAGTGGAAGGTACCAAATATTTGTGGGGCGTGCCTTCAAGTTTAACAATAGCTTTTGCAGATGACTCCGGAGTAAATCCGGAGGCCGTGCCAGGGAATGCGAAACGTGTTAAACGACATCTAAATGCTGGCGAGCGCGTGCTATCGCGCGTCATTGAAGAGAAAATTAATCTCCGGGACGCTCATACCCAGCTGAGCGTGGAACTGAAAGATGTTCAGGCCCAGCTTGCGGACTCCGTGAAGGAGAATAAGCGGCTTCGACGCGACATTTTTAGTAAGTGCTTAAATGAACCCTTTGAAAGAGTTCGACGAAGAGGCCGTCTAACATAGTTATGTCTGTAGGTATGCTGGCAGGTCGTCCCACGGAGGAGATGCCCGGGTCTGCGGGTGATCTTCTACCCGAGCTCTCGCAACTGCACGAACAAGTTCGGCAGGCGATGCAGGGTATTGCCCAGGCCTTGTGGCCATCCGTCTCCCTGCTAGCAGGCTTTGGAGAGCTTGCGGAGAGGCTCAAAGGAGTGCGGCGACGCTTCCGATTATGGAAGATATCGGCCTACCGTCAAGGTGCCAGGGAAGCCTGGGCCATGGTGAAGACGCGGTATACCAAGGCTGACCCAAACCACATGGCCGAGGTCGGACCTGTGGGGCCCGATGGGAAAGAGATCCCCGTTAGCTTAGTTTATGGGCAAGTAGAATTAGCCGCAAAGTATTCCCAACAGGATTGTAGGCTAGACAGCCTGTTGGATGGTATAGAAGAGGAATTTAGTCAGTCTAAGTGACTATGTAATTAAAGTGACATATATAATTCCTTCTAGCCGGATTGTAAATCATTTGTCATGGCGGACCTTTTCACTTCAACCTCGGGACCCGATAGTCCGGAGTGTATCCGAATACCCGCTCAGTTATATAAGAACCAGGGTATGCATGGAAACCAGGCGTAGGGGTCATTAGTGCTTGAACATACAAGTATCCAACTAGTTATGTTATATTACATGGGTAGTAAGAAACATCTTCCAGGGAGAATAGTTCCGTTAAGGGTTCCTTTCCCTGGGTGCGCATGCCCTAAAGTGCATGTCTGAACTGCGAGAAGAGACGCGGGAAAAACATCTGGGGGCATATATGGAAAATAAATAAAAATCATCTTTTGTTCATCGACCGAATATTCCCTTAGGAACGCTAGCTTTCGGCTTCACCCAGTCTGAGGTACACATCCGGCTGACCAGGCAGTAACAATCGCAGAGGTGCTCCCCTTATGCCCTAGCCGAATTAACGGGAACGTAGGGCATAAATACAAGAGCCAGACAACCCAGCTTGGCCAAAACTTAAGCCATATCGATGCATATAATGGCGAAGAAAAGGTACATGCGGAAGAATAACACATGTGCGGGGCGTGAAGCCCAGATAAATAATTAAGCTACTGTGTAGGAAGCCCCCAGGTATACTAAGCGCGGTTGGCGCGTCAATAGTGTGCAAGCAAGGCACAAGTTGACCCTTGAAGGTTTTGAGAGAAAAAAAGAAAGAAAGGAAGAAAAGACAGATAATGTATATGCAAAAAAGGACAGAGGAAGGAGACGAACATATAGTCCGGCACTAGGCGTAGAATCTTAGGAGCCTGGCTGCGTTCCATCGGTTCGGCTCAAGTCGATTATCCGAAGCATCCCGTAGACGGTACGCTCCACCGATCAGAACTTGGTCAATAATGAAGGGACCTTCCCATTTGGGCTCGAGCTTGGTCTTTTTCTTCTCCGGTAGGCGTAGAACTAGTTCGCCAACGTTATAAGTTTTGGCCCGTACTTCTCTGCTTTGGTATCTTCGAGCCTGTTGCTGATAGAATGCGGAACGGCCTTTGGCCACGTCGCGCTCCTCCTCCAGGGTGTCCAGACTGTCCTGCCGATCGAGCTCGGCTTCTCTTTCTTCGTACATGCACACTTGAGGTGAGTCATGAATTATGTCGCAAGGCAGAATCGCCTCAGCGCCGTACACCATAAAGAAGGGTGTGTATCCGGTAGTATGATTCGGCTTGGTCTGCAGCCCCCAGAGTACGGAGTCGAGCTCCTCTACCTAGTGCGTGTTAGATTCCTTTAAGGACCGCACTAATCTGGGTTTGATGCCGCTCATGATAAGACCATTTGCTCGCTCAACTTGACCGTTAGTTTGTGGGTGATAGATAGAAGCATAATCGAGCTTGATGCCCATGTTGCTGCACCAGAGTTTTACCTCGTCGGCCGTGAAGTTCATGCCGTTGTCAGTGATGATGCTGTGGGGGACGCCATAATGGTGTACAACCCCGGATATGAAGTCTATCACCGGTCCAGATTCGTCCGTTTTAATAGGTTTGGCTTCTATCCATTTGATGAATTTATCCACCATGACCAGTAAGTATTTTTTTCTTCTGGGTTCCCCCTTTAATGGGGATTGTTTGGAGGGCGGTAGGTGGCATATGGCTTTGGTTTGCAAAAAGCTGGCAACCGACGCAGCGTTGGACCAAGTCCTGTGCATCTGCCCGGGCCGTCAGCCAATAAAAACCAGTACGAAAGGCCTTGCTTACAAGGGCCCGGGCTGCGGCGTGATGGCCGCCGAGTCCGGCATGAATTTCTGCCGGAAGATTCCGCCCTTCCTCTTCGGAGATGCATCTTTGAAGGACTCCGATAGTGCTTTTCTTGTAAAGCTCTCCCTCATGGACCCTGTAGGATTTAGATCGCCGCACTATGTAGCGTGCCTCATTTTGGTCCTCGGGAAGTTCCTGCCTAGTTAGGTAGGCCAGGAATGGTTTTGTCCATGGGGCGATGATGGCCGTTATTTCGGTGGCAGGGCCTCCGATTATGTCAGAGTTTTCGGTGTCGGGCATTGTGGCTAGGTCCGGATTATTGTTACCGGCGCCCCTTCCCATACCACGGATGGCTTAAACAACTTCTCCAAGAAGATGTTGGGTGGGACCGCATCGCGTTTTGCACCGATGCGGGCGAGGATATCCGCCGCCTGGTTGTTTTCCCGAGCCACATGGTGGAATTCGAGCCCCTTGAACCGAGCTGACATCTTGAGTATGGCGTTGTGATAGGCCGCCATTTTCGGATCCTTAGCATCGAAGTGTCCATTTATTTGGGATATTGTGAGGTTCGAATCCCCACGCACCTCCAGGCGTTGAATGCCCATGGAAAATGCCATCCGAAGACCATGTAACAGGGCCTCGTATTCGGCTGTGTTGTTGGAGTCTGTATACATTATCTGGAGTACGTATTGAACTGTATCTCCGGTTGGGGATGTCAGGACGATGCCAGCCCCCAGACCAGCCATCATTTTGGAGCCGTCGAAGTGCATGATCCAATTGGAGTATGCGCCGTACTCTTTAGGGAGTTCGGCTTCCGTCCATTCGGCGACAAAGTCGGCCAATACTTGCGACTTAATGGCTCGCCGGGGTTTGTATGTTATGTCGAACGGGAGGAGCTCAATGGCCCATTTGGCAATCCGTCCCGTGGCGTCGCGGTTGTTTATAATATCGTTAAGTGGCACTTCCGAGGCTACTGTAATTGAACACTCTTGAAAGTAGTGTTGCAGCTTCCGGGATGCCATGAATACCGCGTAGGCTATCTTTTGATAATGCGGGTACCGTGATTTGCATGGAGTGAGGACAGTGGATACATAATATACCGGCTTTTGAAGGGGGTATTTGTGCCCGTCCATTTCTTGTTCGACGACGAGCACTGCGCTTACAACCTGATGAGTTGCCGCGATGTACAACAACATTGGTTCGCCGATGTTTGGTGCACCCAGGATTGGGTTGGTTGCCAGTATGGCTTTTATTTCTTCCAATCCGGCTATGGCGGCATCCGTCCACTCAAAGTGTTCGGTGCACCGAAGGAGGCGATAAAGAGGTAATGCCTTTTCTCCTAAGCGGGAGATAAAGCGGCTTAGAGCCGCCACGCATCCAGTTAATTTCTGGATTTGTTTGAGGTCCGTTGGGATAGCCAATTGTGACAGAGCTTGGATTTTGGCCGGATTTGCTTCAATTCCTCTACTGGAGACAATGAAGCCCAGTAGCTTTCCGGCCGGTACGCCGAAAACGCAATTTTTCCAGATTGAGCTTGATGTCGTATGTTTGGAGGCTGTCGAATGTTAGCCTCAAGTCGTCTATTAGAGAGTCGACGTGTTTGGTTTTAACGACCACATCATCTATGTATGCCTCCACTGTTTTGCCAATCTGTTTCTCCAGACATGTCTGAATCATGCGCTTATATGTCGCGCCGACGTTTTTGGGCCCAAAAGGCATTGTGTTGAAACAGAAGGGGCCGTATGGTGTGATGAATGCTGTTGCGGCTTGGTCGGACTCCGCCATCTTGATTTGGTGGTAGCCGGAGTATGCGTCGAGGAAACACAATGAATTGTGTCCTGCGGTAGCATCGATGATTTGATCAATGCGGGGGAGGGGGAAGGGATCCTTTGGGCAGGCCTTGTTGAGGTCCTTGGAAATCGACACATAGGCGCCAGGATTTGTCCTTCTTTGGTACCATCACCAAGTTTGCTAGCCAGTCCGGGTGTTTTATTTCTCTGATGAATCCGACCTCCAATAACTTGGCTAGTTCCTCTCCCATAGCTTGTCTCTTGAGTTCGTAGAAACACCGAAGAGCCTGCTTGACCGGCTTGAATCCTTTTAGGATATTAAGGCTGTGTTCGGCCAGCCTGCGTGCGATTCCTGGCATATCTGAGGGATGCCAGGCGAATATGTCCCCATTCTCGCGCAGGAACTCTCGTAGTGCGACGTCCACGGCGGGGTTTAATTGTGCCTCGATGGAGGTTGTTTTTGTAGGGTCCGTTGGGTGGGCATGGAATTTGACTATTTCATCCGCTGGTTTAAAAGAGGTGGACTTGGATCTTTTGTCAAGTATCACGTCGTCCCTGTCTACTATGGAGCGTAGCGCAGTTAATTCCTCGGCCGCACGGGCTTCGGATAATGCCTCGAGGGCCAATGCGGCTGTTTTGTTTTCGGCGTGGAGTGTATTGTCCGGATCACTAGCGAGAGTGATGATTCCGTTGGGTCCGGGCATTTTGAGCTTCATGTACCCATAATGGGGTATGGCTTGGAAGATCGTGAACGCCTCCCGCCCTAAAATGGCGTGGTATCCGCTACTGAATGGGGCCACTTGGAATGTAATTTCTTCGGACCTATAGTTCTCCGGTGTGCCGAATACCACATCTAGTGTGATTTTTCCAGCACAACGTGCTTCCCGACTGGGGATGATTCCTCTGAATGTTGTGCTGCTTTGCTCAATGCGGTTCCAGTCTATTTCCATTTTTTGAAGAGTTTCCTCATAGATGAGGTTTAATCCACTGCCGCCATCCATGAGTACTTTGGTGAGTCGAAAGCCGTCCATAATTGGACTGAGGACCAGTGCAGCTGGTGCCCGGGCTGTTCGGAATTTAGGTTCGTCACTGGCATTGAAGGTAATACCTGTGTCACTCCATGGATTTATTGTTGCCACATGGCAGATTTCGGCAAGGCTGCGGAGGGTTCTCTTGCGCCTATTATTTGATGCAAATGTCTCAATGACTGTTAATACCGTATTGTTATCCCAGGGATGGTGCTCTGTGGCATCTGGGATGAGAATATCCTCACCACTTTTAGCCACCTGCCAAAGTACCCAACATGCTCTAAGGCTGTGTGTTGGTATGGTATCCGCTGTACTATGAATTTTGTAGGGTCCGTTGAGCCATCCCTCCAATACGGTTCCGCGCCCTGTAGAGGGTTTTTGCTTCTTTGTGATTAACTCGGGTGTCTTATGATAGTTCACCCTTTTACTTCGGAGTGGGTGTATATTGGGAGCCGGATAAAACCAAAATTTTGTTTCGGTTTTCCAGGCGCTTTCCATCGCACAGTATTTTCGTACTATGGACGCCAAGTCAGCGAAGCGTGATATGTCACGTTGACTTATGGCATTAAGGATTCCCTTGTCCGTGCAATTATTGCAGAAAAATGAGACCGCGTCTTCCTCGCGACGGTCCTTAACCTTGTTCATCACAAGGAGGAATCTGGCCTAATAATGATGTACTGTTTCTTGGGGCTCTTGCCTGATGTTGGAAAGATCACTTATGTTTGGGTGGGTGGGTGGAATTGAGTCCGAACCCTTACCCGGTTTGAGACCCAGAGGCCGAGGAGTTTCCAATCTAGGAAGTTCGGGTTCCGGGATGTTGGCCGATAAGTCTGGCCCGCTGCCTGAGTCTAGGTTCAGGGCTTGGGTGACGTCCTCCCGTAAATGGGTGTCCGGCTCGGAGATCTCCGGAATCCGGACATAGTTAGTCCTCAAGATATAGGAAGAATCGCTGCATTGTTCCTCCACCACCGCAATGTGATGGGTGACCGGTGGACAGTTAATCTCCCTTTGATCGGGTTTAAGCCCAATCCGATCATAGTCCATAGTGACTCCCAAGGCGGCGATGCGATCCAAGAGCTCGTTTAGGGAAGAGAACTCCATTGGATCCATCTGCTCGGCAAGTTCCGAGTTGACGTGGAGGCTGTTTTGGATGACCCGAGAAGTCATCATCGATGCAGCAGCCGAACAGGAAGTCATGACGAAACCGCCTAGCCGGAGAGTTTGGCCCACAGCCAAGGCTCCCCCGGCGGTAATGTTGTCTTTAAAGACGAGACGAGACATCCTTCCTTGCGGTGACAGCACAGTGGAACTCTCAATGAAAGCACCAATGTCGGTGTCAAAACCGGCGGATCTCGGGTAGGGGGTCCCGAACTGTGCGTCTAGGCGGATGGTAACAGGAGACAAGGGACACGATGTTTTTACCCAGGTCCGGGCCCTCTCAATGGAGGTAAAACCCTACTCCTGCTTGATTGATATTGATGATATGGGTATTATAAGAGTTAATCTACCACGAGATCGGAGAGGCTAAACCCTAGAAGCTAGCCTACGGTATGATTGTTCCTAGTCCTACAGACTAAACCCTCTGGTTTATATAGACACCGGAGGGGGCTAGGGTTACATAGAGTCGGTTACAAAGAAGGAGATCTACATATCCGTATTGCCAAGCTTGCCTTCCACGCAAGGAGAGTCCCATCCGGACACGGGACGAAGTCTTCAATCTTGTATCTTCATAGTCCAATAGTCCGGCTGTCCGGATACCCCCTAATCCAGGACTCCCTCACCCACCCTTGTTCTCTCTCTGGGCCGCCAGTCGGTGGCACATCAGTCATTCCTTCCCATTCCCGTCCATAGCCAAGACACAACCAGGCACCCAGCCGCCGCTCAGTTTTGGCCGGCTGGACACTGCCCAGGCCGCCGCCCCGAACCCACAAACATCCCCTGGCAACACGCCGCTCCCGACGGCCACCCTTGCTGGCAAGTCGGGCCTGGTTTCGCCGCTGTCGTAGCACCCCCCTCGCCTCCACTGCCGCCTGCGACGCTCCAATCCCGGCTTCCTCGTTCCATGTTCGCCTCCATGTCGACAAGCCTGCTGCCTGGTCTGGGAGAGGCACGGGGCTCCTCACATGCCGGCTTCTTCAACCACGCCCACAAGGTGTTCGACGTTTCTCCCGCAAGGTACAAATGGATAGTGGAGACGAATACTTTTTCAACAACTTCATTTGCGATTTGGATGATTCGTCGTAGGAAAATGAGGAATTTGTGGTTACTACTTTGTGTTGGGGAATGCAGTAATTTCAAAAAAATCCTACGCACACACAAGATCCATCTAGGTGATGCATAGCAACGAGCGGGAAGAGTGTGTCCACGTACTCTCGTAGACCGAAAGCGGAAGCGTTAAGTAACGCAGTTGATGTAGTCGAACGTCTTCGCTATCCAATCGATCAAGTATCGAACGCACGGCACCTCCGCGATCTACACACGTTCAACTCAGTGGCGTCCCTCATACTCTTGATCCAGCTGAGCCCGAGGGAGAGTTTTGTCAGCACGACGGCGTGATGACGGTGATGATGAAGTTACCGATGCAGGGCTTCACCTAAGCACTACAACGATATGACCGAGGTGGAAATCTGTGGAGGGGCACCGCACACGGCTAAGACAACTTTCAACTTGTGTGTCTTTGGGGTGCCCCTCCCCCGTATATAAAGGAGGGGAGGAGGAAAGGGCCGGCCCTCATAGGGCACGCCCAAGGGGGGAGTCCTACTCCCAGTAGGAGTAGGTTTCCCCCCTTCCTAGTTGGAGTAGGAGAAGAAGGAAGAGGGAGAGGGAGAGAAGGAAAGGGGGGCCAGCCCCCCACCCCAATTTGGATTGGTGTTGGGGGGGCACCCTCCACCTGGCCACCTCCTCCTCTCTTCCACTAAGGCCCAATAAGGCACATTGACTCCGTGGGGGGTTCCGGTAACCTCCCAGTACTTCGGTTATTGCCCGAACTTATCCGAAACCATTCCAGTGTCCAAACATAGCCTTTCAATATATCAATCTTTATGTCTCGATCAATTCGAGACTCCTTGTCATGTTCGTGATCACATCTGGGACTCTGAACTACCTTCGGTACATCAAAACACATAAACTCATAATACCGATCGTCATCGAACGTTAAGCGTGCGGACCCTACGGGTTCGAGAACTATGTAGACATGACCGAGACTCACTTCCGGACAATAACCAATAGCGGAACCTGGATGCTCATATTGGTTCCTACATATTCTACAAAGATCTTTATCGGTCAAACCGCATAACAACATACATTGTTCCCTTTGTCATCGGTATGTTACTTGCCCGATATTCGATCGTCGGTATCATCATACCTAATTCAATCTCGTTACCGACAAGTCTCTTTACTTGTTCCGTAATGCACCATCCCGTAACTAACTCATTAGTCACATTGCTTGCAAGGCTTATAATCACCCAGTTACGTTGTGACGTTTGATAGCACACTAAGTGTTCCTCCGATATTCGGGAGTTGCATAATCTCATAGTCATAGGAATATGTATAAGTTATGAATAAAGCAATAGCAGTAAACTAAATGATCATAGTGCTAAGCTAACTGATGGGTCAAGTCAATCACATCATTCTCTAATGATGTGATCCCGTTCATCAAATGACAACTCTTGTCCATGGCTAGGAAATTTAACCATCTTTGATTAACGAGCTAGTCAAGTAGAGGCATACTAGCGACACTCTGTTTGTCTATGTATTCACACATGTACTTAGTTTCCGGTTACTAAAATTCTAGCATGAATAATAAACATTTATCATGATATAAGGAAATATAAATAACAACTTTATTATTGCCTCTAGGGCATATTTCCTTCATTTTGGTTGTCAATGACCACATTGGTGGGCAGCGGTCGATGTTTAGGGGCTCGATCCCCGACCACGCTCCAGCATTGAATCGCAATAGAGAGAGTGGCCATTGCCTACTCTGGGAAGACTACTTCAAGGCCTATACCCCACTCTTCAAAAACAAGCTATTTCGGCGTCGTTTCTGGATGGCTCGACATGTGTTCAATCATATTCGTGAGGGGGTTGTGGCATACAATAATTATTTCGTATGCAAGGAGGATGCCCTCGGAAAGGTTGGCTTCTCTTCTTAACAGAAATGCGCTGCAACTATTCAGATGCTTGCATACAAAATACCCTGGTGATCTGATTGATGAGTATGTTCGCATGAGTGAGTCCACATGCCTAGAATCTATGTATAGTTTCTGCAAGGCTGCGGTAGTAGTGTTCGGCCCGGAGTCAAATGTTGCAGATAGAACCCAGTTGTTGGCGATCAATGCAGATAAGGGCTTTCCTCAGATGCTTGGTTGCATAGATTGTATGCGTTGAAAGTGGAAGAACTATCCATCTGCTTGGCAGGGGCAGTATACGGCCCATGTGAAAGGTTGCACTGTCATACTTGAGGCCGTGGCTTCACAGGATCTTTGGATTTGGCACTCTTCTTTGGGCACGACTGACTCTCACAGTGACATCAATGTGTTTCAGCATTCTCCCATGTTTGGAAGGTTTGCAGAAGGCAACTACCCAGATATAAATGTTGAGATCAATGACCACCACTACAACAAAGGATACTACCTAGCTAATGGGATCTATCCTCAATGGACTACTTGTGTGAAGACAATCCCAACTTGATAGGAAAGAAGAGGCATAGATTTTCCCAAGCACAAGAGAGTGCTACAAAGGATGTGGAGCATGCTTTTGGTGTTCTTCATGGACCATTGTTCGATATCCTGCTAGAACTTGGAGCACCAAGAAGTTGTGGGAGGTGATGTCATCTTGTATGGTCATGCACAATATGATCATAGAGTATGAGCGTAAGGATGAAATTGAAGGAAATATGCCCTAGAGGCAATAATAAAGTTATTATTTATTTCCTTAATTCATGATAAATGTTTATTATTCATGCTAGAATTGTATTAACTGGAAACATAATACATGTGTGAATACATAGACAAACAGAGTGTCACTAGTATGCCTCTACTTGACTAGCTCATCAATCAAAGATGGTTATGTTTCCTAGCCATGAACAAAGAGTTGTTATTTGATTAACGAGATCACATCATTAGTTGAATGATCTGATTGACATGACCCATTACACTAGCATAGCACCCGATCGTTTAGTATGTTGCTATTGCTTTTATCCATGACTTATACATGTTCCTTTAACTATGAGATTATGCAACTCCCGTTTACCGTAGGAACACTTTGTGTGCTACCAAACGTCACAACGTAACTGGGTGATTATAAAGGTGCTCTACAGGTGTCTCCGAAGGAACATGTTGGGTTGGCGTATTTCGAGATTAGGATTTGTCACTCCAATTGTCGGAGAGGTATCTCAGGGCCTTCTCGGTAATACACATCACATAAGCCTTGCAAGCATTGCAACCAATGAGTTAGTTGCGAGATGATGTATTACGGAACGAGAAAAGAGACTTGCCGGTAACGAGATTGAACTAGGTATTGGATACCGACGATCGAATCTCGGGCAAGTAACATACCGATGACAAAGGGAACAAACGTATGTTGTTATGCGGTCTGACCGATAAAGATCTTCGTAGAATATGTAGGAGCCAATATGGGCATCCAGGTCCCGCTATTGGTTATTGACTGGAGACATGTCTCGGTCATGTCTACATTGTTCTCGAACCCGTAGGGTCCGCACGCTTAAGGTTTCGATGACAGTTATATTATGAGTTTATGAGTTTTGATGTACCGAAGGAGTTCGGAGTCCCGGATGAGATCGGGGACGTGACGAGGAGTCTCGAAATGGTCGAGACATAAAGAATTATATATTGGAAGCCTATGTTTGGACATCGGATGCATTCCGGGTGAAATCAGGATTTTACCGGAATACCGGGAGGGTTACCGGAACCCCCCGGAAGCATAATGGGCCAACATGGGCCTTGGAGGAAAGGTGAGAGGGCAGCCCTAGGGGCTGCGCGCCTCCCCCCCTTCCCTAGTCCTATTAGGACTAGGAGAGGTGGGCGCCCCCTCTCTCTCTTTCTCTCCCCCTTGGAGCAATCCTAGTCCAACTAGGATTGGGGGGGGGGGGGAATCCTACTCCCAGAGGGAGTAGGACTCTCCTGGCGCACCAAACCTGGCCGGCCAGCCCCTCCCCCTTGGATCCTTTATATACGGGGGCAGGGGGAACCCCAAAGATACACAAGTTGATCTACGGATCGTTCCTTAGCCGTGTGCGGTGCCCCCTTCCACCAAATTCCACCTCGATCATATTGTTGCAGTGCTTAGGCGAAGCCCTGCGCCGGTAACACATCAAGATCGTCACCACACCGTCGTGCTGACGGAACTCTTCCCCGACGCTTTGCTGGATCGGAGCCCGGGGATCGTCATCGAGCTGAACGTGTGCAGAACTCGGAGGTGCCGTACGTTCGGTGCTTAGATCGGTTGGATCGCGAGGAGAACGTACGACTACTTCCTCTACGTACGACTACTTCCTCTACGTTGTGTCAACGCTTCCGCTTCGGTCTACGAGGGTACGTAGACAAACACTCTCCCCTCTCGTTGCTATGCATCACCATGATCTTGCGTGTGCGTAGGAATATTTTTGAAATTACTACGTTCCCCAACAGTGGCATCCGAGCCTAGGTTTTTATGGTTTGATGTTATTTGCACGAGTAGAACACAAGTGAGTTGTGGACGATACAAGTCATACTGCCTACCAGCATGTCATACTTTGGTTCAGCGGTATTGTTGGACGAGACGATCCGGACCAACCTTACGCGTACGCTTACGCGAGACCGGTTCCCTCGACGTGCTTTGCACAGAGATGGCTTGCGGAAGACTG
This sequence comes from Aegilops umbellulata, assembly GCA_032464435.1. Taxonomy (NCBI): domain Eukaryota; kingdom Viridiplantae; phylum Streptophyta; class Magnoliopsida; order Poales; family Poaceae; genus Aegilops; species Aegilops umbellulata. Next base: position 227,010,960 of record CP136056.1, on the reverse strand, counting down.
TCTCTCCAACTTTAGTTGAACCGAGTGTGGCTACGCCCGGTCCTTGAGAAGGTTAAAACGGAGTCTATTTGACAAACTATCATTGTGGTTTTGATGCGTAGGTAAGATGAGTTCTTGCTTAAAGCCCGTAGCAGCCACGTAAAACTTGCAACAACAAAGTAGAGATCGTCTAACTTGTTTTTGCAGGGCATGTTGTGATGTGATATGGTCAAGACGTGATGCTAAATTTTATTGTATGAGATGATCATGTTTTGTAACCGAGTTATCGGCAACTGGCAGGAGCCATATGGTTGTCGCTTTATTGTATGCAATGCAATCGCGATGTAATGCTTTACTTTATTACTAAGCGGTAGTGATAGTCGTAGAAGCATAAGATTGGCGAGACGACAACGATGCTGCGATGAAGATCAAGGTGTCGCGCCGGTGACGATGGTGATCATGACGGTGCTTCGAAGATGGAGATCACAAGCACAAGATGATGATGGCCATATCATATCACTTATATTGATTGCATGTGATGTTTATCTTTTATGCATCTTATCTTGCTTTGTTTGACGGTAGCATTATAAGATGATCTCTCACTAAATTATCAAGAAGTGTTCTCCCTGAGTATGCACCGTTGCGAAAGTTCTTCGTGCTGAGACACCACGTGATGATCGGGTGTGATAGGCTCTATGTTCAAATACAACGGGTGCAAAACAGTTGCACACGCGGAATACTCAGGTTTAACTTGACGAGCCTAGCATATACAGATATGGCCTCGGAACACAGAGACCGAAAGGTCGAGCGTGAATCATATAGTAGATATGATCAACATAATGATGTTCACCATTGAAACTACTCCATCTCACATGATGATCGGACATGGTTTAGTTGATTTGGATCACGTGATCACTTAGAGGATTAGAGAGATGTCTATCTAAGTGGGAGTTCTTGAGTAATATGATTAATTGAACTTTAATTTATCATGAACTTAGTCCTGGTAGTATTAGCATATCTATGTTGTAGATCAATAGCTCGCATTGTTGCTTCCCTGTGTTTATTTTGATATGTTCCTAGAGAAAATTGTGTTGAAAAATGTTAGTAGCAATGATGCGGATTGGATCCGTAATCTGAGGTTTATCCTCATTGCTGCATAGAAGAATTTTGTCCTTGATGCACCGCTAGGTGAAGGACCTTTTGCAGGAGCAGATGCAGACGTTATGAACGTTTTGCTAGCTCAATATGATGACTACTTAATAGTTTAGTGCACCATGCTTAACGGCTTAAGAATCGGGACTTCAAAGATGTTTTGAACGTCATGGACCATACAAGATGTTCCAGGAGTTGAAGTTAATATTTCAAGCAAATACCCGAGTTGAGAGATATGAAGTCTCCAACAAGTTCTATAGCTAAAAGATGGAGGAGAATCGCTCAACTAGTGAGCATGTGCTCAGATTGTCTGGGTACTACAATCGCTTGAATCAAGTGGGAGTTAATCTTCCAGATAAGATAGTGATTGACAGAATTCTCTAGTCACCATCACCAAGTTAGTAGAACTTCGTGATGAACTATAATATGCAAGGGATAACGGAAAATATTCCCAAGCTCTTCGCGATGCTAAAATCGACGAAGGTAGAAATCAAAGAAAAACATCAAGTGTTGATGGTTGACAAGATCACTAGTTACAAGAAAAGGGCAAAAGGAAAGAAGGGGAACTTCAAGAAGAACGGCAAGCAAGTTGCTGCTCAAGTGAAAAATCCCAAGTCTAGTCCTAAGCCTAAGACTAAGTGCTTCTACTGCAAAGAGACTGGTCACTGGAAGCGGAACTACCCCAAGTGATTGGCGGATAAGAAGGATGGCAAAGTGAACATAAGTATATTTGATATACATGTTATTGATGTGTACTTTACTAGTGTTCATAGCAACCCCTTAGTATTTGGTACTAGTTCAGTTGCTAAAATTTAGTAACTCGAAACGGGAGTTGCAGAATGAACAAAGACTAGTTAAAGGGCAAGGTGACGATGTGTGTTGGAAGTGGTTCCAAGATTGATATGATCATCATCACACACTCCCTATACTTTCGAGATTAGTGTTGAAACTAAATAAGTGTTATTTGGTGTTTGCGTTGAGCATGAATATGATTTGATCATGTTAATTGCAAAACGGTTATTCATGTAAATTAGAGAATAATTGTTGTTCCGTTTACATGAATAAAAACCTTCTATGGTCATACACACCAATGAAAACAGTTCATTGGATCTCGATCGTAGTGATACACATATTCATAATATTGAAACCAAAAGATGCGAAGTTAATAATGATAGTGCAACCTATTTGTGGCACTGCCGTTTAGGTCATATTGGTGTAAAGCGCATGAAGAAACTCCATGCTGATGGGATTTTGGAATCACTTGATTATGAATCACTTGATGCTTGCGAACCATGCCTCTTGGGCAAGATGACTAAAACGCCGTTCTCCGGAACAATGGAGCAAGCAACAGATTTGTTGGAAATCATACATACTGATGTATGTGGTCCGATGAATATTAAGGCTCGCGACAAGTATCATTATTTTCAGAACTTCACAGATGATTTAAGCAGATATGGGTATATCTACTTAATGAAACATAAGTCTGAAACGTTTGAAAAGTTCAAAGAATTTCAGAGTGAAGTGAAAAATCATCGTGACAAGAAAATAAGGTTTCTACGATCTGATCGCGGAGACGAATATTTGAGTTACGAGTTTGGTCTTCAGTTAAAACAATGTGAAATAGTTTCACTACTCACGCCACCTGGAACACCACAGAATAATGGTGTGTCCGAACATCATAACCGTACTTCATTGGATATCGTACAATCTATGATGTTTCTTACCGATTTACCAATATCGTTTTGGGATCATGCATTAGAGACAGTTGCATTCACGTTTAATAGGGCACCATCTAAATCCGTTGAGATGACACCGTATGAACTATGGTTTAGCAATAAACCTAAGCTGTCGTTTCTTAAAGTTTGGAGTTGCGATGCTTATGTGAAAAAGTTTCATCCTGATAAGCTCGAACCCAAATCGGAGAAATGCGTCTTCATAGAATACCCAAAGGAAAATGTTGGGTACACCTTCTATCACAGATCCAAAGGCAAAATAGTTGCTTAAGAATGGATCCTTTCTAGAGAAGAAGTTTCTTTCGAAAGAAGTGAGTGGGAGGAAAGTAGAAAACTTGATAAGGTAATTGTACCTTCTCCCTTATTGGAAAGTAGTTCATCACAGAAATCTGTTCTTGTGACTACTACACCAATTAGTGAGGAAGCTAATGATGATGATCATGTAACTTCAGATCAAGTAACTACCGAATCTCGTAGGTAAACCAGAGTGAGATCCGCACCAGAGTGGTACGGTAATCCTGTTCTGGAAGTCATGTTACTAGACCATGACGAACTTGCGAACTATGAGGAAGCGATGATGAGCCCAGATTCCACGAAATGGTTAGAGGCCATGAAATCTGAGATATGATCCATGTATGAGAACAAAGTATGGACTTTGATGGATTTGCCCGGTGATCGGCAAGCCATAGAATATAAATGGATCTTCAAGAGGAAGACGGACACTGATAGTAGTGTTACTATCTACAAAACTAGAATTGTCGCAAAAGGTTTTCGACAAGTTCAAGGTGTTGACTACGATGAGAGTTTCTCACTCGTGTCTATGCTTAAGTCTGTCCAAATCATGTTAGCAATTGCCGCATTTTATGAAATCCGGCAAATGGATAAACAAAACTACATTCCTTAATGGATTTATTAAAGAAGAGTTGTATACGATGCAACTAGAAGGTTTTGTCGATCCTGAAGGTGTTAACAAAATATGCAAGCTCCAGCGATCCATCTATGGACTGGTGCAAGCATCTCGGAGTTGGAATATACGCTTTGATAAGTTGATCAAAGCATATAGTTTTATACAGACTTGCGGTGAAGCCTGTATTTACAAGAAAGTGAGTGGGAGCACTACAGCATTTCTGATAAGTATATGTAAATGACAAATTATTGATCGGAAATAATGTAGAATTATTCTGTGAAGCATAAAGGAGTATTTGAAAGGAGTTTTTCGAAGAAGGACCTCGGTGAAGCTGCTTACATATTGAGCATCAAGATCTATAGAGATAGATCAAGACGCTTGATAAGTTTTTTTCAATAAGTACATACCTTGAAAAGATTTTGAAGTAGTTCAAAATGGAACAGTCAAAGAAAGAGTTCTTGCCTGTATTACAAGGTGTGAAATTGAGTAAGACTCAAAGCCCGACCACGGCAGAAGATAGAAAGAGAATGAAAGTCATTCCCTATGCCTCAGCCATAGGTTCTATAAAGTATGCCATGCTGTATACCAGACCTATTGTATACCCTACCCTGAGATTGGCACGGGAGTACAATAGTGATCTAGGAGTAGATCACTGGACGGCGGTCAAAATTATCCTTAGTGGAATAAGGATATGTTTCTCGATTATGGAGGTGACAAAAAGGTTCGTCGTAAAAGGTTACGTCGATGCAAGCTTTGACACTAATCTGGATGACTCTAAGTCTCAATCTAGATACATATTGAAAGTGGGAGCAATTAGCTAAAGTAGCTCCGTGCAGAGCATTGTAGACATAGAAAATTGCAAAATACATAACGGATCTGAATGTTGCAGACCCGTTGACTAAACTTCTCTCACAAGTCACACTATAGTACTCTTTGGGTGTTAATCACATAGCAATGTGAACTAGATTACTGAATCTAGTAAACCCTTTGGGTGTTGGTCACATATCGATGTGAACTATTGCTGATAAATCACATGGCGATGTGAACTAGATTATTGACTCTAGTGCAAGTGGGAGACTGAAGGAAATATGCCCTAGAGGCAATAATAAAGTTATTATTTATTTCCTTAATTCATGATAAATGTTTATTATTCATGCTAGAATTGTATTAACTGGAAACATAATACATGTGTGAATACATAGACAAACAGAGTGTCACTAGTATGCCTCTACTTGACTAGCTCATTAATCAAAGATGGTTATGTTTCCTAGCCATGAACAAAGAGTTGTTATTTGATTAACGAGATCACATCATTAGTTGAATGATCTGATTGACATGACCCATTACACTAGCATAGCACCCGATCGTTTAGTATGTTGCTATTGCTTTTATCCATGACTTATACATGTTCCTTTAACTATGAGATTATGCAACTCCCGTTTACCGTAGGAACACTTTGTGTGCTACCAAACGTCACAACGTAACTGGGTGATTATAAAGGTGCTCTACAGGTGTCTCCGAAGGAACATGTTGGGTTGGCGTATTTCGAGATTAGGATTTGTCACTCCAATTGTCGGAGAGGTATCTCAGGGCCTTCTCGGTAATACACATCACATAAGCCTTGCAAGCATTGCAACCAATGAGTTAGTTGCGAGATGATGTATTACGGAACGAGAAAAGAGACTTGCCGGTAACGAGATTGAACTAGGTATTGGATACCGACGATCGAATCTCGGGCAAGTAACATACCGATGACAAAGGGAACAAACGTATGTTGTTATGCGGTCTGACCGATAAAGATCTTCGTAGAATATGTAGGAGCCAATATGGGCATCCAGGTCCCGCTATTGGTTATTGACTGGAGACATGTCTCGGTCATGTCTACATTGTTCTCGAACCCGTAGGGTCCGCACGCTTAAGGTTTCGATGACAGTTATATTATGAGTTTATGAGTTTTGATGTACCGAAGGAGTTCGGAGCCCCGGATGAGATCGGGGACGTGACGAGGAGTCTCGAAATGGTCGAGACATAAAGAATTATATATTGGAAGCCTATGTTTGG